>OX637318.1:2402500-4802500 GCA_951799385.1 Hyppa rectilinea | reverse complement strand
CTATAATTTAAAATTATATGATAAGTATCTACTAACAATTAACATTATTTTTATTTCAATTTTTCATTTGTTTAGTAAGGAATCAATTAAAGCTATTTTATTTTATTTTATTCATTAAGATTATTTTTCTCTTGTATCAGGACTAACTAATTATATAAGAATAGTTGATACTGTGGTAAAATACTCAATACTTTTTGGAAAATTAGGAAGATAGGAAAGTTGAAGTGGGGCTGGTAGACCAAAGTCAGTAGGAGCATACCGCCTACCGCTGCATCCTCCTAGCCACACTATAGTTATCACTCCTCAAGTGTGAACCCGAGATCATGATAAAAACACAATTAAAATACAACTATCCTGATTTCCAGGGACCGACCATTAGGTTTCAGCACGTTCCTCATAGTTTTAGACTAGGAATAAGTTTAGACTGGCACAAGTATGCCTTAACATTAACATTGTCTTCATCTTTTCGTGTGTTTACTGACTAACCTGGTGTCAGAGTTTTTATGCTGTCCATGGGCCTCTGACTTAGCTTCACATGCTGTTGAGAAATATCTCTCAGACATGCTGGTTTCCTTACGATGTTTTACATTTGATTAACATTGTGATAGTCTAAGTTTGCGTAAATATATATATTACTAAGTGTGTGACCTGCATTACTCATTATCACTCACTTGATATAGTTAGCGTTAACCGCATCAAAGCTGGGCCGGTCATCAGCCGCCTCAGCCCAGCACCGCTCCGCCAGGTCCAGCAGTTCCACGGCGGCCCCTCCCCCGCCGCCCGCGGCCGCCCCCACCTCGCCCACCCCCACCACTGGACGAAATGGTGGTGACTCACGAGCACATACGTGACTTACTATTTCTGTACAAAACATTTAATTTATTTATTAGTTTTTTTTATTATTATTTATATATTTTATTTAAGACGGTAAGAAGCAGCTCATTACTGAAACAAATTTTCATCATCACATTTTGTGCCCGGTTGATGGCAAAAGGATCGCCCCCTATAACATGGGATTCAAACATAACCGGTGAAATATAAGTATACTATAGGTATCCGACCTAACCCTTCGGGATGAAAACAGGACTGGCGATGTGTGTATTTGTTTATCTAAATAGCAGATGTATTCTGTGAAGTGTTACTAGCACAAAATATTTAAAATACACGTGTTTTGAAGTGATAATGTCAAAATAAACGTGAATGCCAATTCAATCCAGTAGGATTACGAAATAATTACGGTTTAAGAAAATTTATTTAATTTGGGAGTATTGTTGTTAATTTGTTTGTTTGAAGCCTTTGCAAACATCTTTAAACTTTTTAATAAGTTTAAGATAAATATCCTATCCATAGTATTGGGTCTATTTAAATTTAAATTATGGCTTTCGTACAGTAACTGGAAACCTAAAACTTTATAACCACGAAGATGTAAGATTCAGTTTTTGATATAACCACACCAAATTTAATATCAGATATTAAATTTAGGTTCTTTTAAAAGAATGGGGACTTTTGTTTACCATATACATATTTTCAATGCGGAAACCGAGCGCACAAGTTTCTTGCCAAATTCGTATAGTATTGCTGTATTAGCTACGCCGTAGCGACTAGTAGCAACGGCGTAGCGAGCGCTCCATAGCGTAGTCATTGATAAATAAACTCAAATGCTACCATTCCCATTAAGAATAACAAATCAACTGATAACTAGGATAACGTGTAATTTTAAAAAAAGCAACGACTTGTAAAACTATAAACGACTTATGCGATAAATACCAAGAAAACTTGCAGCTTTCAGTATGAAAGCATAAATAAATTACAGTACTTCCACTGCGCTGGCCTATAAAGAAACTGCTTTTCCGTCACATTCTATTAAAAAGTTTCATAGCATGGAAATAGCAACTTTTTCTGTCATGTTACTTTTAAGCGGAAATTGCAGCTGGCTGGAAAATAGCGGATACAGAGAACATGACGAGAGTAGTAATGTAATAGGGGTGATAATACCTGAGTAATAAAAAAGAAATTATTTTTAGTCCGTCAGCCAGATAATAAAAAAATAACACCAGGAACTTATTTTCTGCTTTATCAGGTTAATAAATAAGATGAAACGCATTAATAAAAAATAAAAAAATATTTGGGTTTACTTCGGTACACTATTCAAAGTACAAGAAGAGGTACATTATTATCAGGTCTTATCTATCAGGCTGATGAGCAAAACTCCTGTAAGCCTTTGTGTGTGTTTTTTTATGGTATATATAACAAAAAGATATAGTTGTCACTGAAATAACTATAAATAATAAAATACTGGCTTGAGGATGATTTCCACCAAACAACTCGCATCACCTCGCCCATTCTTAAGCTTAGTAGGTTTCTATGGAAGAGAAGGAGCAAGAACCTACACGGCTACTCTTTTAAATCAAAATGTGATAAATGTAAGCCAGTTACCAAGGTTACTGACCTTTATTAGACATGGTTGGCGTATAATTATGGAAGGGGCCGGCTCTCAGCACGATCTCTTCGAGAATGATGCCGAAGCTGTACACGTCTCCCTTGAGGGACGCCGCTGCTCCAGGGTATATGCTAGCAGCCACCAGCTCTGGTGCTGTCCATAATAACTCTAAAACAAAGCTATATGATTACGCAAAAAAGCATAAGCTGCAAGAAAAAAAAAGCGGTCGGGGGACCTCCGTCAGTAACAAAGTTCCTTTTCACGCATGATTTAAAAAAAGATCTAAAATTCTCGCAGCGTCTTGGATTATCATTTTGACCTAATTGACACTTTATAAGTCAAAAATTTATAAGATACTTATAAGAAAAAGAGAAAGTCGCATTGAGTGGGCATAACGGTTTTTGGTTACGTGATTCTACGAGTGAACTCCTACGGCAAGTCCCGTTAAAAAACTTAGTTCACAAAAATATTATTACTATACTATGTGTATTTTCAGACAAAAGCTAAAATTTTATAAAAAAAATATAAATAGAGCGAAAACTACTTGAGGAGGTGGTCATTTATAATTTATTTTTTAAAGATGCCACGGAAATATGGTCTAGATATCACACAATTGATCATAATTAAGTTACAAATAGATTATAAACTTATAATCTATTTGTAACTTATCTATCTACTCATAAACCGTAAAATAACTATCCCAAAGTCCTCAACAAACCAGCTTCTAATTTGATTAACACGTCAACAGGAACAAGCGAAATTAACTTTAATTACTGTAGTAATAGGTGTCATCCTTTATCAGGTCGGTCGGCGTGCACAGCGTGTTGAGTCCGTAGTCGGAGATCTTAAGCACGAAGCGTCCATCGATGAGGCAATTCGAGGAACGAAGCTTGCCGTGTGCACCCAGCCCGCCATGGAGGTAGCACATGCCCTGGTCGAACATAAAAACTTTTTGAGTTACAAACTCCTTCACCCCAGAAACATCCTCCATCATCAAGTCAAGGTGGACGTGAGTTGCATAACCATTACCCAGGGTAGGCAGATAAATTGCGTATCAAGGCCACTGAAAATACCTACAGCCTGGAAAAATGCCAAGTTATTCCATTTAGGTGTCCCAATGTGAGAGCGGTGTCTAGAACATGGCCAACTTAATGGAATATCCTAAATGTCCATACATTAGCACTTTTGAGAATCAAACGGACGCCACTGACGGTAGGCGAAACTAATTTAAAATGTATGTATGCATGCAGTATGCAGCACCGCCCTCACGCCCGCAAAAATATGCACACACATAAAGTGCGATTATCACAATACCTACGAATAATCAGTCAAAAAAAATGTGAGGACATTTTTTTTTCCGAAAATGAAAGAAAGAACGAGAAAGAAAGAAAATATTATTGAGGACACGCACAGGAAATACACAGAAAAAAAACCAAAACAGAATATGAAAAAAAAAAATAACAATTTAAAATAAGGGCAAAATGAATTTAAAAAAGGAACAAAGACCTGTGCTAAGCCGAAAAAGCTCGTATCTCAGTATAATGCTGCGATATTTAGGAATTAAATAAATTCCGCAGTGCTGGTGTTCTAATAGGGCCCGCTGTGATGCCACGGACACACCACATAGATGAGCACCCTTATGGATTAGACAGGCTTTATGTAGCATGTTGTATACATTTACCCTTGAAAGTTATATTAATAAAAACAGCGAGCCAAAAACTTTCCTGTCAGAAAAAATCCAATAAATCGAACCCCTAAAACAGCAATAATTTGCTCGAAGTTTGGAGTTACAATGGGTCTAACACAGATAATTACTGGCTGTATCGTAACTCCAAACTTGGTCTCCCGGCGGTATTGGATTAACACGCACTTCGTAATTTTGGCAAAATTTTACACTAAATTCTGATTAATATAACCAGACATTAATGTTCCCACTGCTAAGACACAGGCCTTTTGTCGGTGAGAGGGAATGGGCCGTAATCCACCAGTGCAGGTAGATAGACGTCACACGTTTTTGAGGTTTTGGCTCTAGGACATGCCGCTTTCCTAAAGAATAACTACTTCATTAAATTTATTTATTTATTTATTTAATCACAAAATCCACAGCTCTTAAACAATTTTACTAAAATAATTATTCTTAATCTACAGCCAATAACGGATTTACAATTTATTATCTACACTTATTATAAGCATCAGAAAACAAAACATGATGACTTATTTAGTAAAAAAAAAAATCATGATATTTGAGAAGAATTCTAACTTAGCGAATTGTATTGACGCGTCATGTTCGTGAATGGGCGCCGTCAGTAGAGACAGCCCATATATTAGCGCTGCCACGGCTCTTTTAAAATTTAATTTAATTTTGAATTGTTTTTTCAAATCTTCTCATTATAGACGCTTTTTTACAAGGTAATAATAATAATAATAATAATAATAATAATCTTTATTATCAAAAGCGAAAAATACAATTCGTCCATCTCAATCAAACATAAAAAAATAAAAACAATGAAGTACACGCTATGCATTATTTGAGACAGAGTGAACGTCTGTGTCCGTGCTAGTATAAACTGTGTTACAGACACAGGCGCCTTCCTCTTACAGTTAATTAAATTTGCTGCACTTGGTAGGAGTTTTGGTAGGCATAAAAACTTAGTTTGACACAAGTATTTAACACTTATTAAAATGTATGTAAGCAAGAAATGGGTGTGTGTGGTGTGGGTGTATGTGTAGGTGTAAGTGTGGGTGTGGGTGTATGTGTGTGTTTTAGTCGTGTTTTGTTTATGTCACAATATAAAATAAATAATAAAAGAGCAATTTAAATCTGTTTATAAATGCGTTAGTAGGATTTTCTTGCAAAGAATTGTTCAGTTTCATCGTACGTCAACTTTTGGAGAAAACCACCAACTACAGTTTTACATTTAAATTTTGGTAAAGAATATACGTTGCAGGTTTTATTTATAGTGTTATAAAGGTGGCTGCTAAGACAGGGGTAGCTACGCCTCGCCAGAGCAGTTTTGGTGGTGACAGGTGGACATACAGGATCTTTACGTCGTTTATTTAGCTCTAGTAACTTAGGGTCATAGTTCAATGATGAGTGTACACGTAAAGTGATGTTAAGTGCACAGAGCTGTCGGACAGTGAGCACAGATATGTCTTTATACAGCTGGGTAGTTGGGTACCGATAAGGTTTGTGAAGCATGACTTTCAAGACAGCTCTTTGTGCCCTCTCTAGGCGAAGCAAAAACGTTTTTAATGTACCGCCCCAGACCGATATGCAATATGTAAGAAGTGACTGGGCTAATGCAAAATAAATAGTTTTTAACAGTCGGTCGGCAACTACTCTTCTTAGTTTCTTCATAGGGAACATTAGCTTACGAACACGCGTAACTGTCACACTGATATGCTTTTGCCAACTCAATGTGTTATCAATGTGCACCCCCAAGTATTTAACACAAGAGCTTCTATGTATAGTAGGGCAGCTGCAGGGCGTCAGTGTAGGGTGACAACTATGAGCTTTAACGTCTGGCATACTAGGCTGTGTAGCAGAGTTGGCTGAGAAAGTGACATAGTGGGTTTTAGAGACATTTAGCGTGAGCAAATTCAATGAAAGCCAATCCATCACTATGCCAAGAGCATTCTCAGCAGCGTGGTGAGCAGATTCCCATGTTTCTCCATTTATGATAAGCGCAGTGTCGTCTGCATATACGAGTATCTTGCAGTTTGGGATTGACAGCTGACATAATCTATTTACAAATAGGAGAAAAAGGGTGGGACCTAGCACGCTGCCCTGTGGTACTCCAAAGGTCAGATTCACATCGTCACTGATGTAGTTGTCTACCTTAACCCGTTGATTACGGTTTGTGAGATAATCACGAAAGAGGTTTAGAGTGATATCTCTTATTCCCAAGCTTTCCAAACAACGGAGAAGGATGGGAGTAGAGACCGTGTCGAAAGCTTTGGCTAAATCAAGAAAAATACCTATAGTTTTAGTCCTGGAATCAAGATTCTTAACAATTTGGCTTGTCAGTTCAAGGACAGCATCCTCTGTGGATACACCTCTCCTAAAACCATATTGGTTTGGCGCAATTATGTTGTTGCATTCAAGATAGCTAAGCAATCTTTTGTTCAGAACTTTCTCCATAATTTTAGACAGTGTGGTGAGTACAGATATAGGCCTATAGTTCTCGACACGGTCACCATCCCCACCCTTAAATACTGGTGTGACTAACGCCTTTTTAAAAGTGTCGGGGAAAATACCTTTTAAGATACATAAATTACAGACATGCGTTATTGCTGGAACAAGTACATGTCTAGCAGACTTAATAATTGAGGCTGGTATTCCATCGTGACCTACTGCACAATTATTTTTTAATTCTATAATTATATTTTCTATTTCTAAGAAATTCGTTTCAAGTAATACGAATGAGTTACCTTGGGGATTTATTGAGCTGTCAAATTCAAAGTTTTGGCGAATTACACGCTGACCCTGCGCAACCTGCCTAGCAAGATCCGCTCCAACGTTTGCAAAATACTTATTTATAGCATTGACAGAGGAGTTTGGATCGCTGCACATGTTAAGGAGTTCTCCTGACTTACTTATGGGTGAGGTGTTTTTGTAGCTGATAGTTTTTATGATGTCCCAAGTAGCTTTGGGGTTACCATTGGCCTTCAGGAGTTCTTTTTGGTCAAAATTGCATTTTATGGTCTTTAATAAATTATTGCAGTAATTGCGATATCTAGAATATATTAGATTAGCAGTAAGGTCTTTAGGATTTTGCATTGCTTTTTTATGGAGTTGGTCCCGATTACGTACACACCTCAGGAGGCCATTGGTCATCCATGGTTTAATAGTCTGCTTCCTGTTCGGGACTTTTTTTAGCGTACTGTGTTGGTTTATTGCGTCTGATATAATGGAGATGAGTAGATCCGCAGCCCGATTGGGATCAGTGCTAGCTAAAACACTTGAAAAATCGGAGTTTTCCAAGCAACCAATGATACCTTGAAAGTTTAACTGCCGTATCATACTTTTAGGTTTTGTAGCACTATGAGAGTTTCGTTCAGTACAAAACAGGATAGGTGCATGATCAGTGAAATATGAGTTCAGAACCAGAGTCGTGGAGGGCCTATCCGTTTTTAAAAAAACATGATCCAGGCAGTTCTCAATGCGAGTGGGGAGAACGTGGGCAGGTAGGAGCCCATGAAAAGCCATTGTATTTAAATATTCCTCAGAGTTTGGGTCATTGTTTTCAGGTCTAATATTTATGTTTAAATCTCCAATCACTACTACAGTTGTTATTGACGCCAGGGATTCTAAAATATTGTTTAAAGAATTAAGAAAATTTTCTATATTTCTAACTGAGGGTGAACGGTATATTGCGACTATAGCTGTATCTAGACCTAGCCTCAAAATAAGACAATTAGCATCCTGGAAAACTGGTTCAATTAACTTATGAGTCACATCAGAGCTTACATAAACTACCACCCCATCATTTTGGTTACTAAATGAGGATCTAGCTGAGGTAAAGCCAGTCAATACCGGAATATCTGTCACTTTACTCAACCAGCACTCAGAAAGGATTACTATATCACACTTAACATCCATGGAATGTATTAAGACATTAAGACCATCAAAGTTGCGATTTAGGCTTCGGATGTTAACATGCAGTATGTTCAAAGTTGGTTGGGTAGTGCCTATATGCTTCAAACATTGGCCCGGTAAACTCTCATACGACCGTGAGATATTAAATGATTCTACAGAATCAAAGAATTTGTTTAAATTGTCCTTATCGAATTTTAGTTTTAAATGTAAATGACCAGTTTATGTTAGTGCTGCAGAGTTTCATTTGTGTAGGTACTGTAGTGTAAATTTTGGAATTTAGCGTGTTTAGCCTATTTATAATAAGGGGTTTGTGGTAGTGTTTGGTGTGAATGTTTTTGGTGTGTAACTGCAAATGTGTTGCGTTGTGATTAACAATAAATTTTGTTTCATACGAGAAATAAAATAAATTACGGTTGTTTACAAGATGAACCATACCATAACAAAGTGAAATACTGAAAAATACAGCTTCTATAAGAACGGACTTTGGATATAAAAAACAAATAATCATTAAATACTGGCTATCTACAGCATTTAGATACAACATAAAAGTTACCAGCGAATCGAGACCAAGATTATTTACGGTAATACTAAACTTAAAATAAAAATATAAGTAGTGTGTAATGAATAAACTGTGAGAGATGAATTTGAGCCAGTCTATACAGGATAGTCAGTTTTTAGCTAAGAGTTTTAGTTTTATTGCGGATTCGATTCGAATTTGAGGCTCACCTTCGGCTTTACGCAGGAATATGGAACCACGTGAAGTCCAGCAGTATGTGTACCCATTTTCCTTTGCAAGCTGTCGAGCTGCATAGAATAGCTTCTGCGCGTTAGGTGTTAGGGCTTCTGATATGAACACAGGTTTGACAGGTCCGGGTATACTAAGGTGTCCAGTATTTAATTTTTCTTCATTTGGTTTCTTCTTGTTGAAATTCTTGACCCCCTGCATTATTTTGTCCTTTTTTAGGACACTGTTTAGCTCAACTATGATGGGTTTACTGCCTTCTTTCTGGGTTTGGATTCTGTATATATCTTTTATGTCACAGTCTTGGATATCCACCTCGACAGCTTTCGACAAGGTTTTCACTATCAAACTGGCGTCTTCTTTCGACTCAAATTTCCTGTCGTCCCGCAAGCAGATGGGTACATTTCGTATCTCTAAGCTAGCCGACCTACTTTTACGCTCAAGAACTTCAATCTTTTCTTCCAATTTCTGAATGGTCTTCTTATCTTCAGTGCTATCTTCTTGCAGGTTTTGAAGTGTTTTAAAAATTAAGTCATATTTATCTGACATAAATTGCAAACTTTCTTTAAGCTCTTCATTTTTCTGCTTGAGTTCAAGGAAGCTTTGGTCTACCTTAGACGATAAGGACGAGATCAGCCCTTTGAGTTCCTTGATATCATCATCGCCATGTCTACGTTTATTCCTAACACTGACATTTCTGTTACCGCATTTCTGTTAGGTGCATCGTTCTCGGGTGTATATTATTTCAACATGTATGATGTAACCCAGTTTTTGTAAACATATTTTGATTAAAAGAGTGTCCATGGAGTTTCTTGTCCCGCACTTCTACAAGGTACCTACTTCTTTGGAATGGGCACCTAGCTTCATATTTCTGACTGACGAACCACTTGACAATTCAAAAGTGCCTGTAGGTAATTGGTTTATTTGAAATAAGTGATTTGAGTTTGATGATTCTCGATTATAATTCTGTAAATACATACTGGCTACTACCGCGAATCATATTTTGATCAACATACAACCTGACACTGTCCCGCAAATTGCAAGAAACATAAGAAAATTTGAAAAAAAATCTAGATAAAATCAAACTGGTTGCTAAGTAAATTAGGTAATAATTTATAATTTGTACCGTATTATTTTATTATATTGGAATAACTTCTCACACATTGATTAATTTATTATTATTAACTTTTAGAATGTTTGTAAATATGTGAGCACCATGTACTTATGACATAATTAAGTTTACTTGCCACTGCTACATGTGTTTTTCTTTTCACCTTTTAACAATACACCACTGTTTTTATTCTGGGTGCATCGTCTTCGCGTATAATGTTATAATACATGTATACAAAACATTGTGAAACATTTTAAAAGAGTAAAGGTGGAGTTTCTTGCCCATTCTTCTCCACACGAAACTACCTTTTGGAAGGGGCGACTAGAATAAATTCTATTTCTTGTTCATTTTGACGTTCAAAAGTGCCATTCTTGTGCCTATTTGAAATAAATGTTTTGACTTTGACTTTGAATTTCACAAGCTATTCTGACGGTTACCTCTTAATTATGAACACGAAGAAGCCTCGACTGCCTCGTTGGTCTAGTGGTAACAAGCTCTACTGTTGAGCATGAGGTTCTGGGTTCAATTCCCAAGTCAGGCAAAATGTTATTGGGTTTTTCTATCTAGACTTGTTTTCTTTGACTTAAACATAATCTGCGAAATGTGTGTGTACTATAGATACCTCTCTCCTCCTCTACCAAACCCTTCGGGCTAACAAGACGCCATGTACCTATTGTTATGATGAACACAAAGCATCGCAGAGTTCTATTATTTTAGTTTACTCGTAAATTTACAATACAACCCAAAGTTATTTGTTTTTATTGTATTAAGATCGCAAGTTCTAGGACTATGTAAATAAAGTAAAATATTCTGAGTATAAAACTTATTACTGAATAATAAATTGAATTTAGCTTTGGACACTTGTTGAGAACTATCCAAGGTAAACTAATAATAGTATTTCTTTATTTTTTTCAAATTGAATGTTCGTTTCTAAAGAACATTTTCTTTATGCAATACGTGATAGGCGTTTTAGTTAGGTTAGCTTCTAAACAAGCCATGTATCTGCCAGAATTTTCCATCGCCAATGATAATGAACGCACATACAAAGTTTCATCCCTTTTTAACGACTTAGGGAGATGAATTATCAGGCAGATAGCTGATGGTATAAGTAGTAACTCAGCTTTTATTTTAGAAAAACAATTAGGATTCATGCGGGCAAAGCCGCGGGCAGGTCCTAATACAAACATAAATATTCACTGTATGAAACGAAAACGTTTATAAAGGAACTCACGGTTACAATGCTGTCATGTTCAAACAAAAACAATTAATTTAACGAACACTTATTATTTTGGTAAAGGTTCCCTCCTTTCACCAGTTTCACCGTTAATTAGCTTTGATTATTGTTTAAATGAAGGTTAAGAAACCATTTTACAACGATCGCCTTTGAGCAAGGCCATCATTCCCTACACAATACAATTTGTTACCCCTGAATATCGTTGAATTACATGCTTGGTGAACCCGTCAGTCAAGGTCAAAATAGGGACCTAAATGTGTTTCTGTTTTCCTTGTTACCAAATGAAATACACATAATACGAATTCCTTAGACATATAATGATAGACAGAAAAGTTTTATCGGACACGAGTACAATGTCAGAAGTGCAATTTCTAACTTCATATTAAAGTATCTTAATTTTTACATATATTTTGATCAAATGCTGACAGCATTGCTACGTTGAGAATTATTACTACCAAAGAGTAATATAATAAGATGATTACTACGTTGGCAATGCTGGTTGCATTGCCATACAACGTAGCAATGCTGCCAGTCTTGAAAATTAATCCTGTTGACAACGATGTAGACGATTTTTTTAATGCCTTTTGATTGTTTCCCCTCCCGTTTTACCTACCTACTTATATTATACACACATTACTGTAAATATTTAGCCCTTGATTGCTGATTCGATCACGTAGTGAAACTCCAAGCATAGGAGCGGGATTGTCCGAAAGGGTTACCGCTACCCCGGAACATAAAGGGCTAAGGAAGGAACATGGATGGGTTTTAGTCAGTAAGAGTCTGACACTCTCTTCCGCTCCACCCAGAGCGGGAGAAGTCATTGGATGACTTCCCAGCCTTAAAAAAAGCCCTATCCATTGCTTTTTGGTAACTTCTATTTTGCGGAAGTCTTTCTCAATTTTCTTTATGGTATGCAACTGATCACAATGGTCAAAAAATATATACAGTCGAATTGAGGACTTCTTTGTTTTTGAAGTTGGTTAAAAACGTTATAATAATTAATAATAATATCCTTGGACATTTCACACAACGCCATATCGTCCCAAGCTAAGCAACCTAATGCTTGTATTATGGTAACGAGATGGCTGATAAACTACTTATATACATTTTTTTTTCGTAAATACATATATATTATTGATAAAAAAACACCCAGACTCGTAACAAATACTTACAGGTCGTACAAATATTTGTTCCGTGCGGGAATCGAACCCGCGACATAGCAGCAGCCAATCGCTCAACCACTGCGCCAACCGTGTCGTCAATTACGTCGTAACAATTCAGCGGTTCTTACCTGAACAATATCATGCACAAGTGAGGTCCTGAAGTTCCAGTCGAGCTGCAGCTCATCGTTGGCGAGGACGTCCTTCAGCGAGCCTTTGGGACAGTACTCCGTGAGGACAAACACTAGCGGACAGTCGACGCAAGCTCCGATGAACCGCGCCGTGTTCTCGTGGGATACATTGCGAGCCTGGTGGAATAGAATAGAATATAATATGGGAATATTTTCAAAATGCACAGAGGCCAGCACATCAAGCTACCCTAATCTGACAATGTTTTTGTTAGATTTTCAACTTTACTACAAAATGGCAAGGTTCATTTTCAATTGCGTATAGTTGACAGTTTGGAATAGCTTGATGTGCTGACGTCTGTTCAGTCAGAGAATATGATTGTTGGGAATTTATTCACGTTCATTTGCCGTGCTATAGCCATTTCATACGACCGATAAAAAATAGTGATTTGCAGTTATAATTTAACGCCCAATTTAATTTTTTTAACGCCATTGGCACATATACGTGACAAGCAAGCGCATGCCCTGTAAGTCACAAATATTTATGTAACTAATAACACGAATTAAACAATCATTACATTTGTGTGCGTTTTTATGGATATCTTAAAATTTAAGCTCTCGTACGTATTTAACTGTATGAGACAAATTAAAATACACCATGGATATTTGGAAATTCATGATAACAAGAAGAAAAAAATTCAGTGCTTTTTTTTTTCTTTTTAAGGCTGGGAAATTATCCAATGACTGCTCCCGCTCTGGGTGGAGCGGAAGGGAGTGTCAGACTCTTACTGACTAAAACCCTACCATGTTCCTTCCGTAGCCCTTTATGTTCTGGGGTAGCGGTAACCCTTTCGGACAATCCCCCCATATGCTGCCATCTCTTAGAGGCGCGCGTGGAACATATACGCGCCGTACGGCACGGGTCTGGTGCTGATCGGACGGTGAGTCACCCATTACTCACCGTCCGATCAGCCACTACCGCCACCATCGCGGCGTGCCCTGCGCTGGGTTGCGACAGTCGCTGATTCCAGGCCGCCATGAGATCGCGCCGGAGGTCCGTCCGCTCCGACGCAATTTGCTGCGGAAACGGAGTTTCCCCCCGGCTAAGTACCTTCGCGCGCCACTCGTACAGGCGCGCGACGACTATCGCCTCCAGATCCCACGGCGGCAAAACAAACAAACAGGCAAACTGCTTAAGAAAAAATTCAGTGCTTGTCGTGGAGGGCACGCGCGTGATATTATGCTCTGGCATTCAAAAGGTTATTATTAACCTTGATCCGTGACCTAAGACGGCTACTTGTAATTCGCTCTCCCAAAGACTCAAAACGGACAACTCTCAGATTGTCAAACTTGGTCGTAGATTGATTCCAGATCTGGATTGAGATATGTTATTCATTTCGGGCGTAAGTTGACTGTCAATTGTCTTATGATTTTAAAGAATTGGCCAAGATATCCGATAGCAGCATCCGACATATTCAGCAAACAAAGACTTAAATAGAATCACAAAAACTCTAACAACAAAAGTTCGTCATTCAATTACCTCTTATCAGAACCCAGTCCCTCTAGAATCGAAAGTTACAAAGTTACCGTACGATATCGGATACATTGATTCGGATCCTGCCACATCGGATTACCGCATCTCGGAACAGTGTGACATCTCATTTGTTTAGATGTCACAAACATGTCACTCCCAAATATCAGTTGAGATAGACCTAAATTGAAACCTCGTTCTAGGGGCCAGAGACACAGATGATTACTTTATTCTTGACTATTTAACCTAAGCTGAGAGTTATTTACACTTAAACATAGATGTATTAAAACATTATGATATTTAAAAAAAAAAATTCATCTCGATGGTAACACTGTCTGCTGACGACCATCATTTAATTTTGTCAAAGAGGAAAATATCTATAGATGACGTTTTACTCCTTTACGGATCTATATGAGCGCTCTGTGAAACTGATATATTTATTTTTTATTTATTTTTACATTAAAATCGTGAGACAACCAGAATGAGAGATATTTCTGTATAACACTACTAATAACTGTATAACAGCATGTGTAGCTAAGTCAGAGGCCCACGGGCAGCATAAAAACTCTGACACCAGGTTAGTCACTAACGACATGACAAGAAGAAGAACTTTAAAACTAGTTTAACATAATATTTTTCGGTGTGAAACAGTTGGCGACATGTATTTTGATAAATGTGTTGGTCCCCAAACAAGGTGGTGCTTGTATCTTGGGAACGTGAATTGTAATACATAATTCGGTTTTTTTTAACCGCTGTTGATATGGGAATTACTTAGGTAATTAATTGCATTAAAATTTCAAATGAAATAGCTTATAGTGAAAATATTTACGCAATATAACCTAATATATCTACAGCCTTTCAATAAACGGTCAATCATCCATTTGTGAACAAAAGATCCATCAGTATAATTAGTAGTTATCTATTAATTGACGTTGAAATGAAAATGGCGTCGCGCCATTTTGTGAACACTAATATTGTGCAGCACTTTACATTGAATTTCTACGCCTTTTACGTTACATGAGTAATATAATTATGATTTTGTGATTATCATTATTCGGCACGGATAATTAACGTCTACTTATTGACATTTATCAAAATAGTGTACATGACATTTGAAAAGAAGAAATTAATTTTCAAGTATTCGTTCGTCGATGTTTCTAACGAATATAAATTTCAATTTAAATCGGATAGGTATTCTTATAGGCTACAAATACCCATTACTGGAAGTGTAAAACAATGTTTATAAGACAAGACTCAACAAAATAAAGCATTTTTTAGGATGCCGTAGACCCGAGGATGCCAAATGGAACCCAATTACGAAGCCTGAGCTGTCCGCCCGTGTATTCCGCTGCTCCGCTTTCAGCGGGCTCTCATGATGAACCGGGATAGATAGTTGGAAATTTGAAAGATTGCGCATTTCCCTTACAAATAAAAAAATATAAGATAAAGGGGGTCGTCCCCCATACAAGAAACGTGTTTTTCTAAACTTATGTATTTTTATTAAATGCTAGCTTTTGCACGCGACTTCGTCCGCGCGGAGTTCGGTTAAATGGCAATATCGGGGGTTATTTTTGGGGGGGCTCCTTCTCCGGGATGCAATCTCTGGGCCATATTTTATTTAAATCCGTTCACTAGTTTAGTCTTGAAAAGGTAACAGACAGACAGACAGGGTTACTTTCGAATTTATAATATTTTAGTATGTAGGTATGAGTATTAAATACAGTAGTACAGCCCTTCCTTTTTCTGTTCCAGAAAAATAAATCAGATTTTTTATCTATAACCTTGGTCGTCAGAAGCCCGAAAATCTGACAGCCAGTCTTACCAATGGGTATTATATTGCCCAGTTACTGGGTTGTGGAGGTCAGATAGGCAGTCGCTCCATGTAAAATACTGAAATTCAGCTGCATCCGGTTAGACTGGAAGCCGACCCCAACATAGTTGTGAAAATTACCTGTTTGATCTCCCACAGGAGTTTCTTGTTAAGATCCAGCTTCTTCCTGTGTATCTTCTTGACGGCCACCCTGTTTCCCTTGTAGAGGCCGACGGTGAATGACGACAGGGTCAGAGACGGGGTGCCCAGGGTCGAAGCTGCCCCGGTACTGCCCCGAGTACTCCAGCCCAGAGACAACTATAGATTTGAAAAGAGAATGTACACGTTAAACTATAAAACTATGTATCTATAGAAAAGGTTTTGGTACAAGAAAGACCTTGCTCATTGTTCGACTTAAAACTATTTGAATCAAAATCTAAAGTCATTTATTCAAACTAGGTTGAAAATCAGCACTTTTTGAAGGTCAAAGTTACATAAGACAGTCTCCCAAAACGCCCACCCTTCACCACTTCCTAGTGCTTTAGCTGGGAAGAAAAAGTGGCGTAACAAACTCCCCAGCAGCACAGCTGTTTAGTTGGAAGAACTTGATTCTTGTTTTTGTACTGTTTCCTTTAATAACTTAGCAGTTATATTGAAGACATTAGCGGATATTGATTTGATCATATAGAGCTTAGTAGATTAGGCTCGGAACAAACGAGCCACCAACCACAGTTACTGGTAGCCTAGCAACAAGCAGTTCATACGTTTTGTAAGGATTAGCCGCATACGTTGCAAGTGCTCCACGAAGTTCCATCGGCTGTCGAGGACGGGAACCAGGTACTTCATAGTAGTCCAACGTCGATGT
Organism: Hyppa rectilinea; assembly: GCA_951799385.1. Lineage (NCBI taxonomy): Eukaryota > Metazoa > Arthropoda > Insecta > Lepidoptera > Noctuidae > Hyppa > Hyppa rectilinea. Next base: position 4,785,880 of record OX637318.1, on the reverse strand, counting down.
GAACACCTCCTACCGTCAGTTGGGATCCCGATGATATAGTCAATAAGAGTCGGACACTCTCTGCCGCTCCACCCAGAGCGGGAGGAATCATTTATTGGTATCCCACCCTCAAAAAAAAAAGCCACAATACGTGTCGGGCACCAGCTACAGCAGTACTCACCACGGTGGCTCGTGGCTCGTGGTTGGTGGCTCGTTTGCACCGAGCCCTGTCAGCTAAATTCAATTAATTGGCTACTTGACACAGTAAAAAATAAAATATCAAATCACATAGACAAAAGACCGCTCGTCTTAAAAACTTCCATCACTTTACCGATATTAAATAATATGCCACGATATAATTGTAATATTGAAGTTAATAAGTATTCCATTTGATTCCAAAAATCTGTGACGTCACATTTCAATATTTCATACAAATCACGTACAAATGCCGCGTTTTGACAGTTCATAAAAAGTAACGTTATTGACTACCCTGTCAAATACCCTATACCTAGTCTATTATTTAATAAAAATCTCTTTTGTGTCTACCAAAGCAAACGATGATGAAAGTATTCTAATAAAACATTTTGTAAGTTGGTAATATCATTATGACTCACTCAGGAGCACTCACAAAAGCCGCGGTCTTTTGAAAGCTTGTAAGAGTGGTGTTAAATGAAGTTAATTTACTAAGATAAAGCTAGCAGTAGATAAATCCTGTAGTATTTTATTAGTTACCTAAAAACTTTCATTGCCACGTTGTATACATTCGAAAGTCCGACATAATACAGATGTGGTTTTAAAAATAAAAGCAAAGGTTTTTACTTTTATTTAAACGAATATTTTATTCGAATAATATAAGACATAACCTCATGCCTGTAAGCCTCAAAAGGTTAGATAGAAGTGTAACACTCATATTTCGTTATTTCGAAACAATACAAAATTAAATAATAAATATTTGAGATTATAATCTCAAATATTTATCTATTGTTCAAACATTGGCGATTCTTTGCCCATGTAATATAATGCGAACGTGTACAGCTTAATTAATTAAAAAGAAATTGCTCGCTTTATTTTATTATAAGCTCCAATTACGCCAATTGTACATTTATTAAGTAGACAAACAATTAATAAAACTGCTCGAACAACGAAATAATTGGACGCTACAGCTAACAGAACATTCTTTATTATTGTTTATTTAATAAATAAATAGGATGGTTCATAAGCTTATGAATCTTGAAATATCTGCAATATTATATAAAAAGATTCGCATTTAAATAAGCTGTAGTTATTAATATTTTTTGAGGACCAGAGTACACAGTTTATTCACTTATACATCAACTTGTTTCTTTTTAAGTCATAATATCATTTCTCCATACTAATTTTGAACCTTCGTTACACTTACACAAAATAAGTTCTCAGCGGATACCTACGTCATAATAACCATCTTTGTGCCTTTCAGCCCAATAGGGGTTAAGCGGGATTGTCCGAAAGGGTTACCGCTACCCCGGAACATAAAGGGCTACGGAAGGAACATGGATGGGTTTTAGTCAGTAAGAGTCTGACACTCCCTTCCGCTCCACCCAGAGCAGCAGTCATTGGATGGTTTCCCAGCCTTAAAAAAAAATAAAACGCTCAATGACAGGGTAAAAATAAATAAATTATATTTGGCCGTCAGTCAGATAATACAAAAATATCAGACACGAAAAAAATTTAGATAAGACGCATTAAATTTGGGGAATGGGGGCGCGCTACGTCACAATTCAGTATAAAATCTATAAAGAAGTGACGTTTATGTAAACGAAAAAATATGTGTCTAATATTTTTTGATAACATGCTGACGGACTTAAAAAATAAATTTTAGTCAACATCCCTATTCGTTCAGTGGTGTCAACCTATGAGCGTATAGATCAGTCAGTCTGTCAGTCACGGTTTCCATTTATACAGTATGTTAGGCTAGACGAGTGACATACTTTCAGGGAATATTGTGCTCATGAAAATGAACGAATTTCACTATGGGACCAAACTTGAAAAATAATAAAAACTTTTTTACAAAAAATAAAACCGACTTCCAAAAAAACACTACAAAGTGAAAAATGTCTTCGGTTTTGTATTTTCATTTTTTGCCACCGACTTCCGAAATCAAAATTATTTTTCACTTTGTAGTGTTTTTTTGGAAGTCGGTTTTATTTTTTGTAAAAAAGTTTTTATTTTTCACTTGTGGTAACCTAACCCTCCAAATTTTAATACCACTACCTGGTATGTAAATTACAGTGACAGGAACTTATTAGAACATCGTCCACATATATTAAGTCGATTTTTTTTAGATTTTTGTCGATTTTTCAAAAACCGCTTATCCGATTTCGATAAAAAAAATTATGGGACCATTTGGGAAGTATACCCTTTCCAACTAAAAAAGAATTTTTCAATTCGGTTGGCAAGCAACGGAGTTATGCGCGAACAAACATAAAAAAAAAAAATATATATATACAGTCGAATTGAGAACCTCCTCCTTTTTTAGAAGTCGGTTAAAAAGAATATAAGCTGCTTTACACATTTGATGAATTATGCGAACATAAAATGTATTGAACCGCTGATTTTTTATCGTGATTTCAGAGTTGGTCTTATAGTCAAAGTTGTGCTTTTTCATGGGTACTATACTCCCTGATATTATGTCCCTCGTTTAATCTTACACATTGATTATACAGATGAATACAGAACCTCATTATTTTCGCAGCCGATTCATTAGTAAAACTTTCTCATTCTTACAAAGGGTAATAGAGCTATTAAAAATCAAATTACGGGGCGCTGACTGTACCCACCACAAAACTATTAATTGTGGCTTTGTTTCAGCTTACTTTCGCTTGAGAAAACTTCGTTAGCATCATTTCTCCATTTATAATTAAGGTAATTAGGCTCGCCCTTTATTACATGAGACTGATACGTAACCGGCGGAATGTGGGGGTACCTACTATAGGAATACCTCTGCTTAACCCTTTAGGAAAACTAGGCGTAATGTTATGTATTCTAAGAAACAAATACTTTTGTTCATCATTTTGCCGTTGTGGCCCAGATACGAGTATGTACGAACCAACTTCAAACCAGGCTAAAGTGCCTAATCTTTAGAATGTCATGAATAAGTGGATGGAAAATATCGTGAGAAAATATACACTTTCACGCTCAACAATATATTATTATGTTCTAAGATCTGTTCCATAGTCAATCGCTTCTCGATATAAAAATACTAGCTATTGATCTTATTCCTTTTTTTCTGTTTAGTTTACAAAATTTGTGTTTTCTCTTTTTTTTTTGTATTTTGATACCAAGATTGTGATAACTATTACATGGATGTGAAATATCTGCATATTTTTTACCCATATTTGCGAATAAATGATTTGGAATTTGAATTAGATAGCTTTTGCCTACGGCTTCGTCCGCGTGTATGTAGGCCACGGGAACCGTACATTTTTCCAGGATAAAAAGAAGCCAGGGTAGTGCTATTCCAGACTATCTGTGTGCCAAATTTCACCAAGACCCGTTCAGCCGTTCTGGCGACATAGAGTAATAAACAGCCATCCATCCAAACTTTCGCAGAAAGCCAAAAACGCGAGAGTTTGGTAGTGTACCCCCACAATAAAAAGTGACGTAATTCTTATTGACCGCCTTATTTATAACTTCTTATTATACACTCGAGAGCAATGAATCCGGGTCACTTAAAGAATGTTAAAAATCTCGGAAACTAAAAATGATAGGTTAATGCAATAAATTGTATTTAATAGACAATGTAATACTCCTTAAATGAAAGTAAAAAAAATATGAGTCACCATACATTTTATTAACACAAAATTACATAAAGAAAAAAACTGCTGATCTCTCCTTAAAACAAAAATAGGAAACATGAAATTTTTGAACTTTATTACGATTTTCTTGAATTTTAATACTTCGTATTGCCTCCTCGTGCTTCCATTAATGCGTTTACGCGGTTTGGCATGCTGTACACCAAGTTCCTTATACGATTTTGGGGAATATTCTCCCATTCCTCTGTGAGAGCAATTTTGAGCTCACGAAGCGTGATTGGGGGAGGGTTTCGTTGTTTTACGCATCTGCCTAGCTCGTCCCAAGCATGCTCGATCGGGTTGATATCCGGGCTGCGCGCTGGCCACTCCATACGAGTAATGTTCATCTCTTGAAGGTAGTCATTCACAATCCTACCTGTATGAGGTCGGGCATTGTCATGCATAAATATAGCATCCTCACCTAAATTAACCATAAATGGACCAACGTGATCATTGAGGATTTCTTCCACATATCTTACGCTAGTTAAAGAGCCGTTTTCTATGATCACCAGCTCTGTGCGACTTTCAGAAGAAATTCCGGCCCACACAAGTACAGACCCACCACCGTAGGCTACTTTTTCTTCGATGCATGCTTGCTTGAATCTTTCCCCTGGTCTTCGATACACTCTGTGTCTTCCATCGTGCTTGTAGAGCATAAATTTTGATTCGTCGGAGAACATAACTTTTGACCAATCTTCAATACTCCAATTTACGTGGCCCTGGGCATATCTTAGTCTTGAAATACGATGCCCACGCTCCAGTTTAGGGCCGTTTGCAGGTCTAAGGGGTTTTAAGTTAGATTCAGCAAGCCGACGTCTTACTGTCCATGCACTTGGGTTACTTCCTCCGAGGTGTCGAAACTGATTTGTGAGTTCAGTTCCTGTGAGAAAGCGATTTCGAAGCATGGTGTTCACCAAGTATCGGTCTTCTCGTGCTGTGGTACACCTGGTTCTGCCCGTTCCTGGTCTGCGTAGGTTAGAACCAGTTTCTTCGTAACGTCGGAGAACTCTTTGTACTGTTGACAGCGACACACCGACAGTCCTGGCTGTATCGCGCTGACTCCGGCCGGTTTCCAGCATTGTAAGTATTCTGGTGCATTCTTCAGGCGTAAGCGACATAATTTCAGCTTGAATAATGAATATAGAGCACTATCAACATGGTTTATGTACCCACATAAATGACAGATTACAAACAAAAGCAAAACCAAATGCTGTAATTTCGTAGTTCCATCTTCAAAAGTGGCCCTTTTTCAAATTTGATTTTTTTATGATATAACTTTACAAAAACTAAGAAGTTTTAATACCTTCATTTAAGGAGTATTACATTGTCTATTAAATACAATTTATTGCATTAACCTAGCATTTTTAGTTTCCGAGATTTTTAGGATTCTTTAAGTGACCCGGATTCATTGCTCTCGAGTGTATATATGTATAAACTCGTACCTTGAGTACCTCGTTGATGCTGTGCAAGGCAGGGCTGGCTCCGATTCCTGTGCCAACTTCCACTAGCACCTCTTCAGGTCGAACTCTCCAAGAAGTATTGTTTAACTCCGCGTCAATACGAGCCTGCCTGTGAGTGAAAGATTCACGAATTAAGATAAGACGAAGACACGAGGGGAAGAAAAAGGGACATGTCGCGAAAAAGTTTTAATATTCTTTTATTTTTTAAATTATTTAAAATAGGAACGCCAACACCATAATATATTCATTGAACATTAAATAATAAAAGTTAACAGATATCTATGGGTCCTTATATTATAATACCAATTACAGGTTTACATGACATTCATATAAAACAAAGCAATTAGATACAATTAAAATTAAATTCAAAATAATAAACCAAAAGCTTTGGCCTAAATGTAAAACATAATTTTAAAAACTTTACTGACATTAATATCAATAAAGATAAAATTATTAAGCTTAACCTTAGTTAAGCTTAATAATTTTATCTTAAAACATTTAACTGGCTATGTCATACTTATATGACATAGCCAGTTAAATGTTTTTTAAATGACTACACATGAATAAGGACAATAAGAAAGAAAGAGAACGAAATAGAAAATCATACCGAGACTGCGATGAAAATAAAAGGCTAGCATGGTGGTATTGCCGAATAAAATGACGGCTTATAGAGATGTAAAACAAAACAAACATGTTTCCTTAACCCTTAATAAATTAGTTATAATCAAATATAAGGATAAAGGAAAGGAACCAATTACAAAAAGAACACAAATAAATATAATCGAAATACTAGAGCAATTTAGTCTGAACCTGAAGTTATTTAATAGTTTTGTATTAAATAACAATAGCTTTTCTCTGTCTAACCTTGGTCATTGTTTTTACCTTACTGCGCCAAAAGAGGGTTATGTTTTTTTATCTATATTATCAGCTAGACTTAGGGCAGACCCTGACAAAAACCGGGATTAACAATGCCAAGCAGAAGACATCGAATAGGATTTAAAAGTTCATCGGAATTTCTGCTTTCTGCAGGGTACAGTCGCCAGCGCATCAAATTATACCACACTGTCGTATTTCTCCAAATGATTTTAAACCTTAAACCATTGGAGTTTAAGTTCAAAATCGATTGAGATAATTTGACAGTTGTTGTGCTGGCGACTGTACACAATGGAAAGCGGTAAATAAAACAATACTTAATTAATAACGAACGAAAATTAACTAAGTTGAAAAGCCTGTCGCTCTGTGATAAAATTCTTAATTAAGGCTTCCTCTTTTGTAATATTAATTACAGAATAATAATAAGCGTTTAAAACGTTTAACATTGAACGGTACAAAGGATTTCATGTCCAGTTGAGTGGACACGTTTTATTGGATTCTCTCAGCAGAAAATAATAAAAAGAATTGTTATAATTAATTTCGTTTTACAACCATTCTACAGCAAACTCAAAGGCACATAAATAAAACAAAAAACGTAGACCTTAAATATGTATATATTTAAAGTATCCACCGAAACGTTCCCGAGACGGTAAAATAATTTTGTAACTTATTTAATTCAATAAAGCCGATCGTCCACGATGCTACTCAAAAGTGACATGTTATCACTAATCAGTAGCTAGCGGGTAATTGCGTAACACACTAACAGTTTTTTTTTTTTTGAGGGTGAGAAATCATCAAATGGCTTCTCTTGTTCTACGTGGAACGGAGGGAGTGTCAGACTCTTATTGACAAAAACCCATCTATGTTCCTTCCTTATCCCTTTATGTTCCGGGGTAGCGGTAACCCTTCCGGACAATCCCGCTTAACACAATAACAGTAGCAATGGCTTTCATTTTGACAGTTCAACAACATTTATTGCGTTTTTTACGTTGTTGAGCAGAAACAATTTTGCGAACTTAAGGAGCAATCTTTTAAGCAAATCATTCAGATTGTTATTGATAATGTGTCATGCAATTAGGGTGTAGAATATCACATCACTAGTATTTAAATGACGGTCCTTACACGACGCAACTATTAATGCTGCACTCATAATATAATCCACCACTCCACTAACAATTAACGCTTCAGTAGGACGCGTCGTATACGGACCGCCATTGAAATACTACATTAGACAAATAACGGTTATCACATTTTTGTTATTTTTATCTATACTAATGTTATAAAGAGGTAAAATTTGTAAGTTTGTATGTAGGGGGTAATCTCCGGAACTAATGATCCGATTTCAAAAATTTTTTCACTGATAGAAAACTACATTATTCTTGAGTGCTATAGGCTATAAATTATATTTATATCATACATATTAGCCGAGCTATCGCAAATTTTGTCTAGCAAGTCGGAAAGAAATACCTCCGAAAACAGAATTATTTGCAGTATTGCGCAGTATCATAGGAAATATTTAATGTTAAAAAAAGAAATTTTCCGCGAACGAAGTCGCGGGCAGAACCTAGTATAAAATATAACTCAAAACTGCAGTAATTTTAACTACATATATTTGAGTAATACTATAACTGTTGTTATTTAGCCGTTATTTATCAAATCTATATACTTATTTATAACAGCGAAAGGTCCCTCATTCTCACTGTTTAATCACGAAATATCAAAAACTACTTTTTTTTTTTTTTTTTAAGGCTGGGAAATCATCCAATGACTGCTCCCGCTCTGGGTGGAGCGGAAGGGAGTGTCAGACTCTTACTGACTAAAACCCATCCATGTTCCTTCCGTAGTCCTTTATGTTCCGGGGTAGCGGTAACCCTTTCGGACAATCCCGCTTACCCGGCAGGCTTGGCCCTGAGGGGCCCCTTCATATGCTGACATCTCTTTGAGGCGCGCGTGGAACATATACGCGCCGTACGGCACGGGTCTGGTGCTGATCGGACGGTGAGTCACCCATTACTCACCGTCCGCAGGCCCGCGCCTACGGTGGCCGGGAGTCGTCACGTGGCTCCCGACGCCCGGAGCGTCTCCCGCGGCGGCTGGGACGGGAGGATCTTTCTCTCTCCCATCCCGCCACCTCCTTCGCGAGCATGACTTTTTCGCAGAAGGAGGTGACTGCCTCCCACTCCCTCTCGCCCCGGGCCATGGCTTGCACCAGGGCCGGGCGCGAGAGGTCGCCGCCGCCGATCGCCTCTACGAGGACACGGCGGTGCTCCGCCCAAGCGGGGCAGGTTTGCACCGTGTGCTCTACCGTGTCCTCATCAAAAACTACTGGGCCTACGAATATGAAACGTGGCACAGAGCTAGATTATGAGTAGGAGACGTCAGCTAAGAAGCATTTTAGGAAACTCCGCCGAAAAGTATTGAAATTAGGGGTGGGTAAAGTGCCAGAAATCACCAATGAGCTAATTCTGGCTACTCATTGGTGATTTAAATGTATCTTTTGAGTAGCGTCGTGGAAGACTGACTTTAGATTCCTCAGAATTTCATTGTCCCAAATTGTTTTGCTTTCGCTAATCCTTGAGATTTTCTTTTGAAGTGGATAACTTTTGAGCACACCCCAAGGATTATAAAGGCTTCTGACGATCTTAATAAATTATACAGGATGTTCTATACGTAGTTCCACCCGTCTGTATACTGTATTTTTTGTAACACAAAATTGCTAAAAAACCAAAGTAACCGTCAGCAATTATTTTCATTCAAATGTCATGAAAATTTGTTCACTTTGTTTCAGCGATTTTAAAGATACCATAGCCAAACCATTATGTATACAACGGTTTTGTGGGGCTTAATTTATAAGTTACTAGCTTCCGCCCGCGGCTTCGCCCGCATAATACGTCGACAAATTATACATATAAACCTTCCTCTTCAATCACTCTATCTATTAAAAAAACCGCATCGAAATCCGTTGCGTAGTTTTAAAGATTTAAGCATACATAGGGATATAGGGACAGAGAAAGCGACTTTGTTTTCTACTATGTAGTGATGCAGCATGTTGAAAACTAATGAATGAATAAATAATTAATAACAAAAGAGGCCCGAAAATAGTCACACGCATACATATACTGATTAACTGGTAAAGAATGCCATATGACAATAAGTCCGCCCACGTACAGTTGTTCGATTCTGTGAAAATCTTATCGTGAAAACTTCGGTGAAGGAAGCTGTCGTTCCCCCTAATGCTAGGGATTGACACTATTGACAGCTCACTTTAAACTCACTTCACCTACGACTTCACGGTGAGATTCATATAGAATTGCACTACAGATAACGTCACTATGTGCCGACCAACTACTGGAGGTAAAGTTTTAATAAATAATGAAAAACACAACACAATATAACTTTTGTTTTTAATAACAAACTGAAATTTAGTTCCTCCACTGATAAATCCATGAACTTACTTGTATGCGACGCAGGCAGCAGTTACAGCGAAGGTAAGGAACACAGCCAGTCCGATGAAACAATAGATTATGACCGTCTGCGCCTCTGTCCGAGCAGCGTGGAACAAACGTTGTACATAGCAGTGATGCTTGTGACTACATACGTACATAATATCCCACATCGATTAAATTGAAGGCTCAAACTCAAAGCATTTATTTCAAATAAACCAATTACAGGCACTTTTGAATGGGGAGGGTGCCTAGGTCCGTCAATCAGATAATAAAAAAATATTTGACACGTATTTTTTGCTTTATCATAATAATAGAAAATGGCGTAGATAAAACGCATTAAACTTGGGGAGTGGGGCTCGCTACGTCACAAGTAAGTATGAAAACTACATACTTGTGACGTCACATTTTAATTCAATGTATAGACGTAACTTTGGATTACGTAAAAAAAGAAAAAATACGTATTCAATATTTTTTAATAATCAAGTTTACGGACTAATTAAAAAAATTGTCACGATCCCCATTGTCATAGGGTCGGTCAGTCAGAGAAATGAAGCCCATTCCAAAGCAGTAGTTATCTATGGAGTAGAACGGGCAAGAAACTCCACGGACACTCTTTTAAGCAAAATATGGTTACATAAAATTGGTTACATCATTCGTAACCTATGCATTATACGCAATGCCTAATAGCAAAGCTAACAAGAGCAACTCAGTCTGAGAATAACATACTAAGTGCCAATTTCACCAATGAAACTGGACGCTATCAACTAGAAATTTTCAATAAATGGTAGCGAGGCTCCCCCTCCCCAGACTACGCTATTATTTTGTATCACTGTTCGTGCAGCCACAAGGCTATGCATATAATTGAGTTTTGCAAATTGGCTTTTGGAATCTAGAAACAATCTCAACATCTCTTAATTACTGTATACTAATTGTCAATTCCAAAAGACTGTATACTTTTTGGCTCAAAAAATAATTGTGGACAAAATAAAATTAATACACTGGTAGCTGGCAACATTTCATAGCAGCCATTACAAACTTCAAGTAATTTAAAACTTTCAGTGTAAACCTGTCTCGGTTTAATTAAAATTGATAAATAATTAATACCGGCGTAATGAAGAAATTGTTTGTTTGATAAAGTTCTAGCAAATATTAGTCAGGTAGGTACTAAGTGAAATGAGCGGCTCGGGGCTAAGTTATAACAGCCATATTGGCCGATCTATCAGGTAAAACTATGCTTGCCGGGGTTGGTCCGTGGATGGGTGACCATACTTACATAAGGATGCTACGTGCCTAGAACCTACGTGCCGAGAACACGCTAAGCCATTAACGAGCTCTTCGTGGTCCTGGCTGTTATTTGTGGATCTTTAGCAGTCGTTACAGGTCGTCAGAAGCCCGAAAATCTAACATCCAGTTTTACCAAGGGATATTGTGTTACCCAGTTGCTGGGTTGTGGAGGTCAGATAGGCAGTCGCTCCATTTAAATACTGGTATTCAGCTGCATCTGCTGTTAGACTAGAAGCCGACCCCGACATAGTTGGGACAAAGCAATTATAGGCAGATGATGAGGTCATGAGTCATATTATTGACTGCCTCGTTGGTCTAGTGGTCGCAAGCGCTACTGCTGGACATGAGGTCCTGGATTCGATTCTTCGGTATGGCAAAGTGGTATTGGGTTTTCCATGTGAAATTTCTCAGCAGCCCTGAGTTCAGATTTGTGCCCGGTCAATGGCAATAGGCTCGCCCCCTATTACATGGGACTCTAACATCACTGGCGGAATGTGGCTGAGTGTAGGTACTATAGAAGTATAGATACACCCCTACCTAACCCTTCGGGGATTAAAGGCGTGATGTGTTTATGTAATAAGTCTGTAATATAATACTGTCGCTGTAATAAACATAATTGGAACTTATTTATTAAAATTACAGCACGATTTTCATGCTGACATTTTGACAGAATAATCACGCAGGCTTGTGCAGGGCACCTTGCCATGTCATGCCATATTAAATTATTCCACATGATATATTTGGAGCCATAATTGCTGGAGTTATGCTCATAGCCTATTTATGACAGTTTTAGATTTAGTAAAATTACTGTTACAATTTACACAACAGACATGGCTGACTATTTCTATTTTGTGTTCTTAATTATACAACGTATCGCTTTAATGCTGACATCAATTTAACACACATATATACGTTTTCACATTTTCGTGTCATGACGACATTATATTTCTATTAAACGTTATTATTTAAGGAGTTATTTAAAATGTTAGAACATAGCAAATTAGAGCAACCTGTACTTTAAGAACTGTCGCGCAGCGGTCTTTTTCCGGGGTCACGGGTCATAACATTCGCATCAATGAAATTAAAGCGAATAAACAATATTATTATGAGTATAAAAGAACTGCAAAAAGTAGGCGAATTGATTTTATTATTTAGTTTTTTTTTCAATTTGTGATTTATTTTAACCTATCAACATTTATATGATTGACGGGCACTAGCCTTACCCGTGTGTAATTAATGTCACCATTGTAGCGCCACGTTGTATGTAAATCGATCTTGTTTTATTGTTCTGTTTACTTCAAGTCAATATCTTTTTGTGTTCGCGTGTTTTTCTGCGACACATAAACCTACTTTTCCTTCTTTTCTTTTCTAGAGATTTCCTCCTAAGACACGAAGAAGTTTTAATTTATTCGATTACCCACGGACCGTAAATCTAAAGTGCTACGGCGTAGTCGCTACGAGCTACGGCGTAAACGCTACGAGCTACGGCTGTTATGACGCCTGCCGTAATGAGACGTACAATAATAAAGCTTTATTGACACCTGTTGTCACACACCGTGTTTGTAGATTAGTGTGCGTAATTGGATTGTCGTGATCAACTAACTACACAGTTAATTGGAACGGAAGTCATCAAGCTAAGGACATGGAACTTCGTAGGCAACAAGTTCTTTGTAATTTACGTTTAATTGATTCTAGTAGAATTGTGTCTTTTATAAAAGATTTTTTTTGTCGTTACGGGTCGTCTGAAGCCGGATAGGCTGACAGCCAGTCTTACCAAAGGGTATCGTATTGCCCAATTTCTGGGTTGTGGAGGTCAGATAGGCATTCGCTCCATGTAAAATACTGGTATTCAGCTGCATCCGGTTAGACTGGAAAAGGCTAGGCAGATGATGATGATAAAAGTGTTTTTTTTTCAACAGCTAAAGAGTCCGCTTGTCTAGCTAGCTTATCGTTAATACTAAAGTTACTTAGCCCAGGAAACTTTTACCACGACTCTGTTCATAATAGATGTTTGAGCGATTGTTTTTAACACGCTTACCACCCCACACTTTTTACGATAACATTATATTTTATGTATCCATAATTGAATATAACTTTCTACTTCTTAGTTAAGCGTGTTTTTTACTTTTTTCTTTTTTAAACTACTATTTATGTGACACAATTATATACTTGTTAAGTTAGATTTATAGATAAACACATCTAGAAAAAAAGGTTTTTTTATGCTTTCTGGTAAATATGTTGATATGCGTACAAAACAATTTACATCCGTCATCGAAATAAGTAGACAATTGATGTAGACTCCGAAAACAATTTTCAAATTGGCTATTGACACAGTCAAAAATAAAATATGAATTCCCATAGAAAAAAGACCGCTCGTCTTAAAAACTTCCATTACAGTGCAGAAATTAAATATTATCCGAGGATATAATTGTGAAATTGGATTTAATGTTAATAAGTATTTCATTTGACTCCAAAAATCTGTGACGTCACATTCCAATATTTCTTACAAAATTTGTAAGAAATATTGGAATGTGACGTCACAGATTTGAATTTTGAACGCGGAATGTGTACGTGATTTAATCACGTACACATTCCGCGTTTTGACAGTTCATTAAAAGTAACGTTATTGACTATCCTGTCAAATACCCTATTCAAATTAAATACTTACCACCCTGACACATGGGGTCATTCCACAAGAAGCCACATCGAGGGGTGTCGGGCGGCGGACCCCGTCGCCCCCCGGGCCAGTGGATGGCTTTCCCGGCCACTGGCTTGTAGCTGCTGTTCAGTCCGTGGAAGAAGGCCACCACCTGGATAACGCATCAAGAGTATTATGATCAAGTCATTTCAGTCTTTATACCTCCTAGAGTAAAGATTTTAATGGCTTGCTTTAACTAGTATCTTTAAGGTAAATATTTTTCGTTCAGTGCTTGTAGTCAGTCTTGCTTTTTATGCACAAAGGGATATTGTGCATAGAAAGAATGAATAAGTCCTGACACTCATTACCAACACAAAAAGTTAGAGCTACTGTTTAATGTAAGAAAATATAACTAGTATGGCCACGTTGCATTTGAAAAGAGGCGAATTGTTTGGCTAACAACAACAAGAGCAAGGACTTATATTCCCTGAAGCTTAGGTACATTAGCTCCACTGCTCGCTGGTCGTTTATTGTGAATCCATCATCATCTTTCTTAACCTGTCAACCCTCTTCAAGGCATAACACTTTAAATATCAGAGATCAATCACAAACATATACTTTTATCCAGGTAGTGCGTTCCGGCGGTGGGATAATTCCCGACATACACGCGAGCAAAACGCGGAGAAAAGCTAGTAAAAAAAATCGCAAATACATTCAGTCAAAAAAGTATCGGGAATGGATGATTTGTTTATGGTTCCAAATTAAAATTTTTGTTTTTTTGTAGTTGTTAGATTGGCACAACTGTTTTCCATTTTGGCGCGGAGTTTGAGTTGCATCTGTTATTTATATTAAATACAGTGCTGGTTTTAGTAATATCATATATAGTGTGTATTGCGAATTTCATAATGGACAAAAATATCGAACAAAGAGTTTGTCTTAAATTTTGCATCGCCAATGGAATTTCGTGTTCGGAGTCACTGAAAATGTTACAGAAGGCTTACGGTGAATCGACTTTATCAAAAACTCGTGCTTATGAGTGGTTCAAAGCGTTCAAAAGCGGTCGAGATGTGATGGAAGATTTGCTTCGCTCTGGTAGGCCGTCAACGTCTGCAACTGAAGTTAACATCGCAAAAGTGAAGAAAATAGTGACTGAAAATCACCATTCAACTCTGAGAGAGATAGCCGCCGAACTTTCTGTATCTCACGATCCGTACCATTTTAACTAATCATTTGGGTATGAAACATGTTGCTGCTCGGCTAGTCCCAAAAGATCTGAATTTTCTCCAAAAACTCAATCGCATGAAAGTCGCTGAGGACATGCTAGAACGAGTCAGTTCGGACCCAACATTCATGAAACGCATTGTTACTGGTGACGAGACGTGGGTTTACGAGTTTGACATGCAAACTAGTCAACAAGCTTCGGAGTGGCGCCTTCCAACTGAACCGAAACCGAAAAAACCACGCCAAAGTCGATCAAAAGTCAAAGTCATGTTGACTGTTTTCTTTGGACTATCGCGGTGTTGTGCACTCTGAATTCTTACCGGAAGGTCTAACGGTAAATAAAGAATATTATTTGAGCGTTATGCGGCGTTTAAGAGAGCAAATTCAACGAAAAAGGCCAGATTTGTGGAAAGAAAATTCTTGGATTTTGCACCACGACAATGCGCCTTCGCACAAGGCTATCATTGTGAACGAATTTTTGACCAAACACTCAACAAATACCATCCAGCAACCACCATATTCACCAGATATGGCTCCTGCTGACTTTTTTCTTTTTCCTAAACTCAAATTACCACTTCGTGGCACCCGTTTTCAATCGATAGAAGACATAAAGGAGAATTCGCGGCGAGAACTGAACTCAATTCCGGAAGCAGCGTTTAAAAAATGTTTTGATGAATGGATTATTCGTTGGCGCAAGTGTATCTTTTCTAAAGGAGCATACTTTGAAGGTGATAAAATAAATTTGGATGAATAACAGACATTTTGTGTATTATTGATCTTTTCCCGG
Source organism: Hyppa rectilinea (assembly GCA_951799385.1). Classification (NCBI taxonomy): domain Eukaryota; kingdom Metazoa; phylum Arthropoda; class Insecta; order Lepidoptera; family Noctuidae; genus Hyppa; species Hyppa rectilinea. The sequence goes on along the minus strand of OX637318.1, from coordinate 4,770,362 downwards.
TACTTTCTTGACAGAGTAGTATGTCAAGATTCAAAATTATAAACTATATAAGTAGTCAATCTAAAGATTCAAACTATAGGGAAAACCTAGTAACTGCTGTTCTATTCTTTCGACAACAATTCAAAGTCAATTGAAACGACACTGAGGTCTTCTTCTTTTTCGTGTGGTTAGTGACTAGCCTTGTGTCAGAGTTTTAATGCTGCCCGTGGGCCTCTGACTTAGCTTCACGTGATGTTGAGAAATTTCTCTCTGACATGCTGGTTTTTTCCTCACGATGTTTTCCTTCGCCGATTTTTCAAGCAAGTGATAATTTTAGAATACGCACATGAATCCGTAAAATCAGAGGTGCGTGCCTTGGGTTCGAACTCGAGACCTATCACTTGGCAGTCCGACGGTCACACCATTAGGCTATCACTTCTGTAAACACTAACGTTGAAAATACATATTACATATACATACACTAATAGACCTTGCCATGTCATGACTTGTACGTGACACTCAACCAAGCAAGTGGTAAAGCAACTCTCATTACCAATTAGAAACTTTCAGATTTGATGTACACATTCAGGATTAATTAAGAAATGGTTTCAATGCCGTAAATAAATGGTTAGCAATTTCAAAGACGCTCCCAAGTTTCATAGTAATTAGTGCAGCGAGTTTTAAAGACGCTGTTGATTAAGAAGAGTTCAAATATTTATTTTTAGTTAGAAATATCTTAGAAGCGTGTCGAATGATTCATTTTTAACAGCAACAGATCGGTTCCCTATCCATTTGCATAAAATTTTAAGACCTAATATAACTTAGCATAATTTTGTTTGGCATAATTATATTTTCGCATAATATAATTACGCATTACAGATTACGCATAATATTCTAAAGCATAAATTTACTATGCCCCCCTCCACCCTGGCACCACTCCCATGATACGGTAACTCACCATTGCCGAGAAAAATGACTTTTTGTAACCTAACCTCAAAACACTCAAAAAGCGTAGTCTGAGTCAATGGTATAAAAAAGAAATAACCACGAAGTTCTTCACTCACTTCTAAACTAACCTGTCCGAGTCGGGGTAGAGCAAGGCGGTTTTGGGTATTTTTCGGATATTCATATAGCGAGACTAAAACACATGGAAAAATGGACACTGACAGCTAACACAAACAAACTATGTAAACAAAATTATCAATATCAATATATCAATAGTCATTAGGCCTACTAACGTTATGCGAATCAAATGTATACCAAAACAAATTAGTCTTTAAGGATATTATGCCAACATAAAATGCATGCCTAAAAAAATTATGCCGAAGTATTATTATGCCAAAACAAATTGTGCCACAATCGTTATGCCGAAGTATATTAGGACAAAGAACATTATGCGCAAAGAAGGGATCCCCAACAGATTTAATGAGTTTATAAAGTCTGAATGGCATACACTGTGCAATTTTAGTCGTCTTGCAAAGATGGTCCACTTAATGTGGACAGTGCGACAATAAATGAAAATACTGATAATACAAATAAATATTCCCACAGCTGGAACACAGGCCTCCTCCCAGAGAGAGGGAGTGGGCCATAATCCACCACGCGAGCCCAGTGCGGTTTGGTGGATATCACATGTCTTCGAATTTTTGGTTCAATTCCCAAGTGTTATTGAGTCTTTCTATCTGGAATTTCTCAGTCAAATCAAATCAAATCAAATCAAATTTATTTTTGAACCAAAAAGTTTTACATTAGTTGGTGATTGGAGCCTCCTGTTAAGCAAGTAATGCCTGTGATAAGAGACTCCGCTCTTCCACAGCAGTATACAAGTTTTTTCAGTACCTTAGATATAAACAGTGTGTCAGTGTGTGAGTGCGTGTGTGTTTGCTTTCGCGTGCATGAGTGTGTGTATGTGTGTGTGTGCGCATGTGTGTGTGTGGGTGTGTGCGTGTGTGCGTGCGTGCGTGTGTATCTGTGTATGTGCGTGCGTGTGTATGTGCGTGCATGTATGGGTGTGTGCATGTATCATTTTGGAGTGACTGGAGTTCGAGCCAGTCTCGGGAGGCAGCCTTAAAAGGCTAGCTTTAATTCGAGTCATGTCATTTTAACCAACGAATTCCTTTTGTACGGCAAAGAATCTCGTTCCCATCCATACTTCTCTATGTATCTTCACTACATAGTATAAAACAAAGTCGCTTTCTCTGTGTCTATATCCCTATGTATGCTTAAATCTTTAAAACTACGCAACGGATTTTGATGCGGTTTTTTTAAATATGTAGATAGAGTAATTGAAGAGAAAGGTCTATATGGACAATAACATGCAATTTCCGTCTTAAACGCGGGCGAAACCGCGGCAGAAGCTAGTTAGAAATATAAAACAAAGTCGCGCCCCGCCGTCTGTCCCTCTGTACGCTTAGATCTTTTAAAATACGCAACGAATTTGAATGCGGTTTTCATCAATAGATAGAGTGGTTTAAGAGGAAGGTTTATACGTATAGTTTAACTAGCTTTCGCCCGCGCGATAGTATCTGCATCGCACTCGTGCGAAGCCGGCGGGTCGCTAGTATAATAAAAACTGACAAAGTGCGAATTGGACTCGAGCACGCAAGGTTCCGTACCATTATCAATTAAAACATGATTAACCTTTGGAACGCCAGAGCATAAACGCACGCGCGTGCCCACCACGCCAAGTTATCATGAATTTCCCTTTATCCATGGTGTCTTTTAATTTGTTTAATTCCATAAAATGCGTACGAGAGCATACATTTTTAAGATATCTATTTATACACTCACAAAAGTAATGATTTGACGACACGGTTGGCGCAGTGGTTGAGCGATTGACTGCTGCGCACTATGTCGCGGGTTCGATTCCCGCACGGAACAAATATTTGTACGACCTGCCAGTATTTGTTACGAGTCTGGGTGTTTTTCTATCTATAATATGTATGTATTTACAAAAAAAAAATATATATATATATGTAGTATATCAGCCATCTCGTTACCATGACACAAGCATTAGGTTGCTTAGCTTGGGACGATATGGCGCTGTGTGAAATGTCAAAGGATATTATTATATTATTTTTATTTAATTGTTTATTTCGTGTTATAGTGTTGTTGCCATTGTCATGTATATGTGACAATGGCGTTCAAAGGGTTAATGATTTTTTTGCTGTTTACATGTTTTTTTGCTCATAAATATTTATTTAATTCCGTTTTTTAATATTTGTTGCAATACATCATCTGTGACAATGTAAAATGTCTAACTATCACGGTTTATGAGGTACAGCCTGGTGACAGACGTTCAGACAGACAGACGGACGCACGGACGCAGAGCAGTGTCTTAGTAATAAGGTCCTGTTTTACGCTTTGGTACGGAACCCTAAAAATGAGAAAATAGCTGTGTGTATCTGTCTGTTACCTTTCCACGTTAGACCGAGACGGACATAGGCTACTTTTGTACCTGAATATTTGTATAAAAATGATGAGATACAAAACATACGCAAACACAGCTGCTCGCAATAGCTGGTAAACAATAAAATACATACAAAGTTTTGGGTTCGGACGAGTAAGGCTCTTAATAGTTTCTTGGACAGTGGGTAACTCTCAGAATTACCCATCACGTCCTTGACGTTGTTCACACATAGTTAGTTTGGTTTAAATTGCTAATCGGAAACTATAAATAGTTCAAGTAGACCGTTGAAATCGGCTACTAGAATATTTTCTGTGTACAATCACTCGTGGCTAAGTACTAACAGCCGCACTGGTCGATCCATCAGGTTAAGCTACGCTTGCCTGGTTTGGGCGTGGATGGGTGACCATCTTTACGTAATGAGACTCCTCCGTGACTCGGAAAGCACGTTAAGCCGTCCGGGCTGTCATTTGTGCATCTTTGACAGTCGTTATAGGTGGTCAGAAGCCCGAAAATCTGACAGCCAGTCTTAACCAAGGGGTATCGTATTGCCCAGTTACTGGGTTGTGGAGATCAGATAGGCAGTCGGTCAATGTATAATGCTGCTATTCAGCTGCATCCGTGAACTCGGTTTTTTAGTATTGAATTTCTGATTTTGATCATCTACTTTTGCTGTTGACTGTACCAATAGTACGGTCGCATCGCATCAAGTTATACCAAACTGTCAAATTTCTCCAAATGATTTTAAACCTTAAAACGTTAAATGTTAAGTTCAAAATCGATTGAGAACATTTGCCAGTTTGTGGTAATTTGAAGTGCTGGCGACTGTACATTCACATTTTCCCTGTTATGTATAAGTCCCAAGTAATAGGGGACGAATAGATTGAGATTAACCGAGCAGAAAATTTACTCCAGACTCCAGGTTGCTACTGAGAAATTCCAGACGGAAAACCCAAAACACTTTGACCCACCCGGGAATGGAACCCAGGACCTCATGCTCAGCAGTAGCGCTTGCAACCACTAGACCAACAAGGCAGTTCACTCTAGGCGAATCAGTCAGAACATTTAATGTTAATTAAAATAAACACATAATATGTGTACAACATCGCCATCCACACGGAGGCAAAAGCTTAGTAATAATTGTAAGACTAGCTTCTGTCCGCGGTTTCGCCCGCGTGGATGTCGGAAATTATTCCAAGGGAATGTACTACCGGGATATAGTCCCTATTCTGTGTGTTAATCCAGGTCATAAACAACCTCTGTGCCAAGTTTCATCCAGATTCGTTCTACCGTTTGAGCGTAAAGGACGGTTAAATTTACAAATATACAAAGTCACTCACAAACTTTCGCCTTAATAGTATTAGTGTGATTCTCACCTCAAACTTCCCAGTTACTGGGTCCAGGTCTAAAATGGCGTAGTCCGCATCCCTGTCGCCGACCTCATCTATCCGCACGTGGCCTGTTATACCTGTAAACAAAACACTATATCAATCTTTGTAATAAAACGACGATATTTGGACAATCGTGACTTCTTTTTAAATCGGGGACTCCGAAACCATAACTGGGTTGTTTAAGGGTAGATAATAACGGACAGTGCAGCCGCATCGGGTTGCAGCGCATCGCTTTCAATGCAAACAAGCCCAAAATGGCCGCCCGTAGTGTACGAAGATTCATACAAAGTGTAGATATGTAAATTAAATGAAGAATATTTGCGAGGGAGCCTGCTCAAATAACTGCTATCATTTATTTAAACTTTTCGTACACAATAAAGGTACAATGGTGGACTAAATGCCTTAGGCATTCTCTACCATTCAACCAAGGGTGGTGAAGGGTCGTGATTTACAATGCAGAACATGAACGCTAAGAGTGATATTTACAATAGGGTAGCAGGATACTTGCGCGGAAGACATTTAAAGGCAATGTCCTGTAGCGCCTAATATCCCTTCGCGCAAAAGTCCAGTTACACAAGACAGTCGCAGTTTTTAAAACAATAACTACTACTGTTTTTTTTTTTGAGGGTGGGAATTCATCAAATGAGTATCACTCTGAGTGGAGCGGAAGGGAGTGTCAGAATCTTACTGAAAAAAAACCCATCCATATTCCTTCCTTAGCCCTTTCTGTTCCGGGGTACCGGTAACCCTTTCGGACAATCCCACTTACCCGGAATAACTACTATTTGCAAGTATGTTGTGCATAGTGCGAGCAAATTTATTACATGACTGCATATGGAACGCTCGTGTTGACTGTACAATTCATTGTACAATTATAGCCATTTAGCCATTGTAATCATAGCCTGATTTCCAGCAACTGAAGTGAATATTGGATCGAATGAATGCAAGTTTTTTTTTAATACTCAATTGCTACTCGAAATGAAGCCTTATTGTTCTCTGTAACTGAACAATTTCCCCACTAATTGCCAGTATCAAGTTTATAAAAATATTTAGGTACAGTATACACTGTTTGTACCGTTCAATTCTTGTTTTAATTGCCTCTTTATTGTTCTGTCCGTGTTGTCGACTACTCAAAGCTATTAACGTTGGTAAACATTGTTCCAACAATGGATAGATACGTGGGAATAGTCAACCTTTTGTTTGAAATGAAATACCTGTAATTGGATCTTTCAAAACTGGAAGTTCGACTAGTCTCTGTCTTTGATTTCTTTTTAAGGTTTCGAAGAAATTGTAAAAGATCGTAATAAACTTTAATAAACCGCGCGTCCATCAAACTGGTTCGGTTTTTTATAGCCAATAAGCTATTTTACGATGTTAAAGATCGACTATAATGGAGGAACATTGGGTCTTTAGGCCATTTATCCCATTAACAATGTCTCGGTTTTATATAAGATAACAGCACGCTTTGTTTCCCCGAGGGCTTGAGCAGAAGTGTGCCAACATTACACCCAGTTATGTTTAAGGCCCATGGCCCAAACCGAACCCCAGATAATCCAAACGCCGGGCTAGTACTGAGCAATTCCGGAAATTCTCACATTCAAATTATGCTGAAGATAGCCACAGTGTAAATCGGCAGTTCCCAAAAAAAACCCCATCTCACCCAAACAAAGGATCCCCGTGAGAATTTTTGCAGAATAAAGTAGAAGGTTAAGTACCATGGAAGTCCCGTCCCCACATCCGCCTAGTGATGTTCCGCCCATCTCTGATGTCGCCTCCTTCCGTCAAGGTCTCGTTCAGCGCCATCCCCAATAAGTACACGCCGTCATAGAAGGCGCCGATGAAGAAGTTTACCTGTCAAAAAGGATGTGTAACTATATTAAGGCAGCAAAGACTCGACGAAGCGCAGTTCAGAATGTTTTGCACTACCTAAATATTAATCTTTTGAACGCCATTGTCACATATATACTCGTACGTGACAAGCATGCCCTGTACGCCAACGACACAAATATGTGACAATGCAATGGAAACTATAACACGAAATGAACAATTAAATCATTACTTTTGTGTGTGTTTATATAGATATCTTAAAAATTGAAGCTCTCGTACGTATTTAATGACATGAATGAAATTAAAAGACACCTTCCTGTTATCATGAATTTCCCAATATCCATTATTGGGAAATTCATGATAACAAGAAGAAATAAATTTGTAGCTTGGCGTGGAGAGCACGCGCGTGGGTTTATGCTCTGGCGTTCAAAAGGCGAAACACAGAAAACTTTGCTTAAACGCAATAACCATTTTGTTTTTGTCATTTTAGCAGATTAAAACATTCTTAGCCTAATCTGCGCCAACTAATATCCTAATATAACGCCAGTTTCCTTGAGAAGACCAGGCAGAGAGAGCAGTGGTGGCCCAGTGATAACAGATTTACGAATTGTAGGTCGTGGGTTCAAATCTGAAGGCGCTTTAATTTATGTAAACGATTTCATCACCACTGCTCTCAAAACGGAAAAATGAAAACATCGTGAGGAAATCGACATGTCTAATACTACGGGTTTACTTTGAATGACTTAGGCCCACACCATAGTCTGATGTATTCGGGATTGTCCGAAAGGGTTACCGGTACCCCGGAACAAAAATTGATGAGGAAGGAACATGGATGGGTTTTAGTTAGTAAGAGTCTGACACTCCCTTCCGCTCCAAACAGAGCGGGAGCGATCATTTGATGATTTCTTACCCTCAAAAAAAATGCACCGATGTATTTAGGTAAGTATACATAATAATATGTTGGTACTGTGTGTTCATCCGTCTAAGGAATTATTGATGTTCTGGCCTTGGCCAATATCGCTGTGTAAAATAAACATAAATTTATAAGAGGCTGTGGGAAGGTACACCGTTGCTGGAAATCGTGAATTACAAATTCATTCGGTACACTTCCTTTTCCTCAGAATTTCTAAAACCATCGGCTTCATGTGCTGCTTTGGTGAGTTTTTCGCTACATTTTTTTTTCTCCATTATTTTTTGATAAATATCCCTACTCGGAATAGTTGATTATAAAGTTTAAAACGCCATTTAAACCAAGAGATAACTATAATAATAACTTAAACATACTTAAATTAAATGACTATCTAACTAACTATATACAAATTAATACAAAAAGGACACTTAGGCGTCGAAGTACTCATCCGCATCGCTGTCGTCCGGTAACGTGCCTAGAAGACTGGCAGCATTTTTTTGTGTTTTTAATTAGTCATTAAATTATTAAACAAGTAGAGACAACTTATTATTAAATTTTATTAAACGCCCGCATCTTGCATTTTACAATGTATGATGTAGAAATCGGTAATAGCACTCATTAACATCCTGAAACCCTACGAATGTGAATCCACCAAGCCGAAGGACACTCCTGCAGCGGCCGGCGTAAGCATCACGGATCGTCTTTTGTTTAAATTTTTATCCACCTTTCCCACAAAAGCTTAAATAGTTACAACTTACCTCTTCACCATCAGAGAAAGAGTAATTATAGTGTTGCTTAGCCCTCGCCCTGACAGCGTCAGCGAACTCGTCGAATCTGTCGCCAGTAGGCAGCTTCAGGGATACCCGGAGTAGGGCCTCGTAAGCTGCGCGAGCCGCTGTGTCGCGTTCGTCGTCGGCTGCCCAGCCCGTCTCGCCCCAGTACCCACCCTGTTATACATTACAAGAATTAAATATATTTCGAAATCTTAGCATAATCAGAAGATATTGTTGAAAAATATTTAGCGCCAGTAAATATACATAGATCTAGATACAATTTTTGTAAAACTCAGACTAAAAGAGTTAAATCACGCGACAGTCGCTTTCGGCTAGAACGCAGGCTAAGATTAATGCCGGGTAAACTGGATTGTCCGAAGGGGTTACCGCTTCCCCGGAACATAAAGGGTTAAGGAAGGAACATGGATGGTTTTTAGTCAGTAAGAGTCTGACACTTCCTTCCGCTCCACCCAGAGCGGGAGGAGTCATTTGATGATTTCCCACCCTCAAAAAAAACTAAAAATAGTTAAAATCCTTGTAGAGCCCTACTTTACCACGCCAATAATTATAAAATGCTTTGAACAAAATTTATTCTTATATATATACTTCTATTTGTAAGTTTTCATACCCTAAAACAGCATCAGCTGGTTAATTTAATATGCTATCTCAACTATTTTATAACAAAGTACAAAATAGCAAATAGAATTACCAACTTTGTCGACCCTACATCATCTATAAAGCTTATGTATGTTCACCCTTTTTTCCTAAGTATAAAAAAAAACATTTTCCTCCTACCATTACATTTCCATTTATTCGGAGTCGGCACAATTCGTCTTTATAGCTCATACTGATACATTAAAATCAGCACAAAATGACGAGAAACAATAAAAGGAAAATCCCTATATCAATTCCCACGGTTCCACCACATTAGGGATTTGAAAATACCGTACGAGGCACTTGTTGTGACGTCAGAGTTTCACGTGAAAGGATCAATTGTAATTCAATGAGAAAGAGCCATTCAAACTGACCGTGAAATTTGAAAGAGTGGAGACGCTATGAGCTGTTTCTCAGCTAGGGTGTATCCACTGAAGGTGGGCGGATATGCGTACGGGCTAGATTGGAGCGGAGATATACATACTGGCTAGACTAGAGCGGAGATATGCGTACGGTCAAACGGGGTGAATAACGACGCTGGGGTAAATCGAGCCGAAACTTTAAAAGGGATTTTAACATTAAAATAAATTTTCCGTTTCTGGCAAACAAGGACAGTAATAACGAAGTAATAAAGAAGTTAAAACATTTAACAAGTCCTTTTTAACCGACTTCTAAAAAAGGAGGAGGTTCTCAATTCGACTGTATATATATTTTTTTTTTATGTTTGTTCGCTCATAACGCCGTTGCTTGCCAACCGATTTAAAAAAATCTTTTTTTGTTGGAAAGGGTATACTTTCCGAAATCGAATAAGCGGTTATTGAAAAATCAACAAAAATCTAAAAAAAAATTGAAAATCTAAAATAAAGTCCTATAACGTCCTGAATCAATATATGTATCGTGATCTTTCAAGATGTTCCAATAACGAAAATCGTACATAGTTTATTGTTTGGGTTTCTACAGAGCGATATTAGGGAAAGAGCATCATCATCATCTGCCTTTTCCCAGCTATGCTGGGGTCGGCCTCCATTCTAACCGGATGCAGCTGAATACCAGTACTTTACATGGAGTGACTGCCTATTTGACCACAACCCAGTAACTGGGCAATACGATACCTTTACTTTGGTAAGAGTGGCTGAAATTTTATTAGGGAAAGTGCATGACCGGTATAAAACGTGACTACTATACCAACCATGCAAACCAAGCCTTAAAAACAAAACTACAACAGGTCACAAATGAACGAAAACACCGGTACCACGTAGGTATATACTACATCCCACGTAGCTCTAATCAGTCGGAGGCCGAGAGTTTACCTCTGACCAAAAGGTCAGGAGAACCGTGTGTAGCATGTCTGATAACAGGACATGATTGAAGGGATGCGGCCTTGAATTAATGGATCGAGTTAGGGTAGCTGTACCGGTTTGTGCTACTGGTTTGGTATACGGCCCGTGATTTGCCATTTGGTACAGAAAAAAGGAAATAGGAACCGGCAGAGACACATGTGTGTTATTCGTATGACTCAATTTAACTGTGTTTTCTATTCATTTACTTTCATAAGTTTTATTTATATGTCAGAAGAAAATTATAATAATAATAATATCCTTGGACATTTAACACAACGCCATATATGTAGTTCTAAGCTAAGCAATCTAATGCTAGCGTAGTAGTAGTCACGAGATGGCTGATAAACAACTTATATACATTTTTTTTTGTAAATACATACTATTTATAGATAGAAAAACACCCAGACCATGAACTAACTGAGTTGTGAGCTATTTTCTTTTTTGAGAATGGGAAATCAGCAAATGATTCCTCCCGTGTGTGTGGAGTGGGAGTGTCAGACTCTTACTGACTAAAACCCATCCATGTTCCTTCCTTAGCCCTTTGTGTTCCGGAGCAGCGATTTCCGTTTCGGACTGCCCCGCTCACTTTATGCTTAGGTATTTATATATAAAATTTTAAACGAAACTGTTTACTTTGTTCCGGAATACGTTATGTTAACCTATATCGCATAAGTAGGTACACATGAACGTATTTTATTTGCAAAGACTCCAACATTATACTCATGAACAAAAAATCATTTAAACTAAGAGTCGCACGTCAAAAATGCACTAACAATAGTTATTTGTTATGCAAGGCTGGAAAGTTGATTTTTGGCGCGAGTACTTCTATTGAAACCTGAGTAAGCGAAGGATTCTAGGGTTGAACCATGAGCGAAGCGAGTGGTTCAAATATAGAATCCTAAGCGTAACGAAGGTTTCAAAGATAGGTACGAGACGCAGAAAAGCTTTGCTGCCGAGCGCAACACACAATTTTTCACCTCATTACAGCGAGGAAAATGCTAGGTGCAAGAAAACAGGTGTTGTTGAGTTTTATTTTGTTCGAGCGTCTCAGATACATTGACTCATGTGAAGAAAATAACAGATACTTGGCAATGTATCTTATGAGTTACATAGAATATCTCCAAAATTAAATACCCTGTATTTGTTCTATATCCTACTTGTCCTCTAAGGAGAATGAAAGAAAAAAACTAATTTAATACAAATAACTAACTAATTTAATTTAATACATATTTATTTTTGCCAAGCAAAGGATTAAATAACATATTATATTAGTATTTATTTTATTTAAAAAATTAAACTTAAATTACTACACAATTGGGTATTTGACAGGGTAGTATTTTTATGGCATATTGAAACGTCACAGATTTTTTTAATCAAATGGAATACTTATTAACATTAATTCCAATTTTACAATTATATCCTCGCAAAATATTTAATTTCTGTACTGTGATGGAAGTTTTTAAAGTGAGCGGTATTATATAATATTTTATTTTAGACCGTGTCATGCATTTTCAGTGGACTGGCAGTATAGAAAATTATTAAATAGAAAGGTTCGAATTTTAAAAACTCTTTCCACGCTAGAGAGCAAAAATCGATTTTCGGCTCAGATTTCGAATGACAAACAGACTCTTTCCGAGCCTGAGAGGTGAAATAGTTATTTGTTATGCAAGGCTGCAAAGTTGATTTTTGGCGCGAGTACTTGTATTGAAACCTGAGCAAGCGAGGGATTCTAGGGTTGAACCATGAGCGAAGCGAGTGGTTCAAATATAGAATCCCGAGCATAGCGAAGGTTACAAAAGTACGAGACGCAGAAAAGCTTTGCTGCCGAGCGCAACACACAATTTTTCACCTCACTTCAGCGAGGAAACTGCATGGTGCAAGAAAACAGCTGTTATATGTTGAGTTTTATTTTGTTCGAACGTCTCAGATACATTGACTTATGTGAAGAAAATAACAGAACTACATATCTTATGAGATACATACAATGTCTCCAAAATTAGATACCCTGTATTTTTTTCTATATCCTACTTGTCCTCTAAGGCGAATGAAAGAAAAAAACTAATTTAATACAAATAACTAACTAATTTAATTAAAAACATATTTATTTTTGCCAAGCAAAGGGTTAAATAACATATTACTTATATTAGTAATTATTTGATTTTTTTAAATAAACTTTTATTACTACAAAATTGGGTATTTGACAGGGTAGTATTTTTATGGCATATTCAAAGGTGACGTCACATATTGTTTTAATCAAATGGATTACTTATTAACATTAATTTCAATTTTACAATTATATTCTCGCAAAATATTTAATTTCTGTACTGTGATGGGAGTTTTTAAGGTGAGCGGTATTATTTAATATTTTATTTTAGACCTTGTCATGCATTTTTAGTGGACTGGCAGTATAGAAAATTATTAAATAGAAAGGTTCGAATTTTAAAAACTCTTTCCACGCTAGAGAGCAAAATGCAATTTTGGGCTCAGATTTCGAATGACAAAAAGACCTTTTCCGAGCCTGTGAGGTGAAAAAATATTTTCTATCCAACGGCGATAGACGCGACAGTTTTGTAAGATAGCTGGATAAAAATGGCACTAAAATATGTTTATTTCAACCATTTTCTAATTTGCCCCGATGACCGCTCTAAAATTTTTTTTTTTTTTAATTTGGTTTAGAAATGTGGGTGTGTTTAAATTTTTTAGTTCAATATTAATCGATGTTACATTTTTTTTTATAATAATATCCGTTTGTTTGTTTCATAATGGAAACATGACTCCAAATCAGTAATTTATGGACAGATCACTTCTTTATATGTAAAACAATATTTTATGAAAAGAAAATTGTAAAATGTAGTAGATATTTTTGGGTTTCATCATGTTGAACGAAAATTAAACGGCAACATAATAGTGACCGATTCTGGTTTCTTCATGTGGATATAACTTTTATCGGATAGACATTTCAGTTTCGCCGTCATACAATAAAATTATGAGAAGATGCCCTCCGATTAACATAGGTTTTAAAGTGCTACAAGACTGCGGACGGTGTCCATACATTTTTGAGTATTGTTCTTTATACGCGCAAATATCGCGTTCTATTCTTAGGCAAGTTTAATATTTATTCCTTTTGGTTCTTCGGGACCACCTTTAGTATACGTTGTGTTCTAGTAAACATTGTTCTAATGAAAGTATAAACTTGAATCAATTTTTCTTGATGCACTTTCACCGATATAAACATTTTATTTTCATTGGCAATCGTTTTATGCTGGTAGTTCCCAGTCGTTTCAATCAACAAACTAGTATCGGAGGGCAATTCCCGTATTTATTCTTCTTTTTTTCGTGTGGCTAGTAACTAACCTGGTGTCAGAGTTTTTATACTGCCCATGAGCCTCTGACTTAGCTTCACATGCTTGAGAAACATCTCTCAAGTAAGCCGGTTTCGTCATGATCTATCGTCTCAATCTAATCTTTGTTTCAATCTGACAAAAATACCTCTAATTTTCTTACATTTGTAACATTGATTGTAGCCGAGATTGCAAATGGATTTTGATCATCTCTAATTACGAGAATTAATTATCTGATAATTTGATGCTCGCCAATAGTATAGCAGATATAGAAAAAGAAAAAAAACTAGCATCGGCTCCCGAATTCATCCGCGAAAACCGCATCGCGTTGCATCGCCCGCTTGCGCTATGACTTCTTTTAACTTAGCGTTCATTCTGGTTTGTTTTTATTTTTGGTCATCCCACAAGGCTCGAAACGTGATGTTAAATATCCTATAGGTAACCTACCTAACGAATTTGCCTATCAAATGCAAAAGATATCTTTTTAATCCGGCTAACAGTTCCAGAGATAAACGCCTTAAAATAAACAAACATCATCTTTATTATTCTTCTCAACAGCATGTGAAGCTAAGTCAGAGGCCGACGGGAAGCATAAACATTCTGACACCAGGTTCAGTCACTAACCACACGAAAAGCGAAGATTTGTATTATTATTGTTCTGCGAATAATATGCTCTGTACAGACATAATTTTTACCAGACTGCGGCGGAGCCCAAAAAGAAGTCATTTCTACAAGAACGAAGACTGATATCATAGCATTATTTACTTTGTGATCTGAATAAGAACAAGGTTGACCTTTACCCAAATTACAAAGCTTTACCTGCCTGTCAATCTATTTGTTTCCAGTATCTGCGCCCCAATTCAAGCCTAGTTCTATTCTTAGGGACCGTCTCCAGGAGCGAGAGAATCGCGGCGATAGTCGCGTTGTGGCTTCATAATTTCGCCGCGGTGAAATCTCTGTGTGAAGACACGTTCTAAGAAAGTGTATGACACGTAGAGAATACAATCCCGGGATCCCAGCCGTTTTCTGACCCTGAAAATCCCGGGACTATACTTAGCTAATCTCGGGATTTTGGGATTGCCACAAACAGGTCTTGTTTGCATTTTGTGATCCGTTTCGCCTTGACCTTGCCTGGATTATAGTAATAGCATTTATTATGTATCGCCAAAAAAACAACGCTTTCATACGCGTACGATACTACAACATAGGTATATATAATAATATCGTGATTTGTGTTGTGCAATAAAATTAAATATATATTTCAAGAGATTACTCGTTTTTTTTTTACATTTCAGACCATTTATAAACCACATAGTCCCATAGATCCCGGGGCTATCCCGGGATTACGCATCAAGAATCCCATAATCCCGGGATCGAAAAACATGCTAGGGATTGTATTCTCTAATGGCACCACGATAATATTACTCCCCGCGGATTCTTTTACTCGTGGAGACGGACCCTTAGCGTTATAGTGGAATCGCTTGGAATTTTTACATAAATAGCCATCAAGAACACTGATACCTTAAGAATCTTCAGCATCAAATACATAAAAGTATACGGCAGCCCGTAAGTTAGTGGTAACATAGCCAATATAAGCTGACTTATTATTCTATTGAAACTCAGTACTACGCTAGGCCAGCTCCAGATCAAACGGTTATGGAGTTTCTCGCCCGTTCATCTCCATAGGTACCTACTGGTTTGGAATGGGCAACTAGCTTCATCATTCTGACTGACCGACCCCTTGACAATCCAAAAGTGCCTGTAATTGGTTTATTTGAAATAAATGCTTTGAGTTTGAGCTACCACTGACGTGCAGCCTACTGTACTGTCTTTGTAGTCAGAGAACTTGATTGTTGCGCAAAATGACACCCTTCGCCTAATCACAGACATTTCATACGACTTTCAAAGAATGACACTAAACTTGTGATTTGAATTTGCTATCATCAATTGCATATCAATCAAGTTCCTTGACTTTCCATTTTTCTGTAGACCGTACCTGAAATATTTCCACGTCGAGGAAGGCCCAATCACCGCGCGTCATCCCAAGCGTGTGCGCAGCTAATAGGAACTCTCGCACCAGTGAACCGCGCACGCTCAGAATTACCACTGTATCACGGGAAAAAAAGGATTAATTATTATTTTTTATGTTATTTAAATTGTAACGTGATAATGATTTATTGATTTACTTCATAATGTTTGGAAAATCCATAATGTCGTAAATATTGTCAAAGTGAATGTTAGTTTGTTTATTTATTTATTAAAGAAAGCCGACAGCTCATGTATTTGTATGACATTATTTTCAAGTGTTGGGTAGGCCCAGCACAAACGGCGGCATAAATCAGTTGCATTGGAACCGGCGTACAGGAAACTCGTATTTGCGTTTCATCGGGTTTGGCGCAGTATTATTAAAGTATTAAATTTTGCTTTGAAGTTATGATTGAAATGGTTGTGAGGTTGAGGCGTGTGTGGAAAACGGTTCCAAACTAATAATTTCAAAATGGTTTAGTTGCAGTTGCGTTGCGCCATATGTTCGGGCCTTAATGTGCTTTTACACGAGAAACCAACGCGAAAAAGAACATTAAGTAAAAAAAAATGAATCGACATTGTGAAAATTCTATCTTTTTTTATCTACTATCTTCATGGAACGCCTGGAAATGGAAAAGTACGAGCAGTAGAAAATAAAAATCGTAATAACTGTCAGCTTTCCAATTACCCACAAACTGTGGAGCCCAGTGGCGTGCACTTTCCAATAAAACAATATCGGACGCATCGATTGTATGCTCTCATTATTTTCTGTTCCACTCTGTGCACACGGAACAGTACCAAGAAAAGATCAGCTCGATGCAACGAGCGAGAACAGACGCACGCATAGACAGCCGGTCGATTCTATAGAAATTTCACCGTGAGAACTTGTGAGCGTAAAGTGAGCTCTCGTTGCACCTAGAGTAGTCAAAATCTAAAAGGCCCGTTTTGACATTTGAGAAAAGACTTAGAATGTAACTTGGAACGAAACAGAAAGAAACAATAAAATAATAATGAACTAGTGTTGTAAAAAAACACATAAATTATTTAGGCGCTTTAAATAATACGATGGAATATATATTGCGAGTATTCTTTTTGCGCTAACTTTATAGTAGCATTCAATTTCTAATTAATACAAAACGTCTCAAAAACAGTTACGTCCTCAGTCTTTGTTTTTTTTAAAACTAGTGTTGTAACCAATTAATTACTGAATTTCACCAGCTTTATTCGATTTTAATAGTAATTATATATTATCTAGTGATTTTTACTGAAAAGAGTGAGCTTGACGCTCAAAGCCGTAAATAAAATTTTGAATTGGCGATACTGGTTTCTGTAGAATGGCTTGTCTCTGACCAAGCGGCACATGACTTAGCGTCCACTCGAAATTAACCTTTCGTACCACTGTATCATTTCAAAATACCTACAAAATTAAAGTTTAAGTTACATTTTCTAATCAGAACTTAAATCCAATGCACTTTGAAATACTTTCAAAACACTTTTTTTTTTTTTTTGCACTTTCAAATCGATCAAATACTCATACAAACTTGAATCGATTTATCGAGAGTATCGAGTACCGAGTCGTATAGTTACTTTACTAGTTACGTCGCGATGACAAATGTCAAAACGGGCCTTTTAGATTTTGGCAACTATAATACTAGAGATTGACACTATTACCAGCTCACTTTAAGCTCACTTCTACAGGGTTTTTTTTTTCCAAAACAGTACCACAGGTCCGTGCGGCCATCTTAAGCGAATCCAGTGGATCGAATGCGTAACATAACCTACAATCGAACCATTTTAAAATTGAAAATACTCATTTCGCTCATTATAACTGTACGTCATAGGTACTAATTGCGCGTGTTACCGAAATTAAACCAAAATACTAAAGTATATTTGTATTTTCAAACCAAAAATGTTCGTATCTATGTTAGGTAACTATACGCCGCGCGTTTGGCTATACGCCTACAGTCGATAGAACGCTTGCACTCACTTTATATTAAATCAAATTTTATTTTATTACTAGCTTCCGCCCGTGGCTTCGCCCGCATAATATATCGACAAATTATACACATAAACCTTCCTCTTGAATCACTCTATCTATTAAACCCGCATCCAAATCTGTTGCGTAGTTTTAAAGATTGAAGCATACATAGGGATATAGGGACAGAAAAAGTGACTTTGTTTTATACTATGTAGTGATAAAGTGATAAATTCAAACGTAACGCCGTCAAAGATTATCCATTGTCAATTTTGTTCATTATTTTCAGGGGCGTGGACTATGGCCTGAAATACAGGCTCGACCTAGCGTAGGCGCAGTTGCTCTTTGTTTAATTTTCATTTTATATTGGCATATGAAGTTGAACTATCAAAAAAACTTGTTCATTGTTTAAATTTAAGGAGTTATGAAACTTATTATTAGATAACGTTAGTTACGGTCGCCAGCGCATCAAGTTATACCAAACTGTCAAATTTCTCCAAATGACTTTTAACCTTAAAACGTTAAAAGTTAAGCACAAAATTGATTGAGAAAATTTGACAGTTTGTGGTAACTTGATGTGCTGGCGTCTGTACTTTCGGTTTTGTGCGACTAAGACTAATTTAGTGACTTATGACTTGTAAAATTTAAATTTATAACAAAAACATCTATATCCTGTACCCATGTTGCAAAGAAATAAATGATTTATGAAAAGTACGATAGGAAGAAAATACTAGTTTACCTCTCGCATACATGCTGACATCTTTGAGGAGCGCCTCGCAGGACTCCCTCTCGTTGCCGTCCAGTTCTCTCACCGCCTTTAGGACACCTTTCTTCCGAAGACCCCACTCCAGACTCTTACCTGTTCAAAATAAAGTAAGAAATTGAATATGATGTGTATTGTCTGTGTATTGAATTGTAATTAATTTTTATTTTGTTTTGTGTTCCCGTGCTCTTACATGCTTTATGATTGAAAAAAAAAAATTACAGTCTCTGTAAAAGTTGTTTGCAATAAACTGATTTAATTATTTAATTAGATTTAAAAAAAATACTTAGTAGTTAGTTTATGAGTTATTACGAATATTAACGGCTGCCAAAAGCCTGTTCAATTTTTTTTTGTAGTACCTATTACCTTAATTAATGGTAACAACTTTTTAATCACGCCAATAGGTATTTTATGTCGGATACATCAAGTGAACAACCTTTGTAATACGACTAAAATTGCACAGTGTATAATTGCATATCGATCACTTCTGGAAAAATAAATGCATTGAATGGCTAGTTTAGTAGTTTGTAACTGATGAAGTTAAACTTTGTGTAGTTTTATGTATATTCTAGTATTGTTCTCAAGTAAGTGACGTCTTCATTGAGAATAAAGTTTCTTTAAACCTAAAAACCCTAAATTTTAATCAACGAATCCAAACAGCAAGTATAAAAGTTTTCTTACACATTTACCGATGAAGAGTTATCAAAATTTTCAAAGAGCGGAGATTTACATTTTAGCGAATAAATTGTTAAAATTCAAAACCTAGCTGATTGCATGAAGATTACATTATAAAACAAATTAATGATTGCAATCAGCCTTTTCATCTGCAAGTCGGTCTCTCATGTTATTAAAGAAACTTGGTGATTTTCCACTGTCGGGTTTTTGGAGCCTTAGTACTGGAATTGATGTAGCGATGTCGCCAACGAGAAATTAAATATGCTGAATTTGATCTATTTTTTTAAACAGTATTTCTACAGGGTGAAATTGGATGAACATGGGTATTATTTTAAGGGTTCATTGTACTCGCGAAAAAAATTAGGTGTTACCTACATTTCGACGAGTTAAGCGAGCATAATGTATGGAACAGCTGATTTTTTTCGCGATTTCAGATTTGTTCCCATAGTGAAAATTGTTTATAATGATGAGAGCAATGAACCCTTAAAATAATGCCCATGAATTCCATTTCATGTATAACACGAAACACTTCTTCTTCTATTTTTAAACTGATCATAAAATCATTTGAGCGATCGAATCCAACGAGAATAATTTTGTTACCATCCTACATGACGTGAGGTTCCCTGTAACAAATAACCTTTCAGTACATAACTAACAGCCGATTCCCGAATCTAAGACACGCATACCTAATAACATTGCACAGAAGCCGTTACATACATCACTAAGCTTATAAACGCCCATTAGGGTAATAAAAAAGGTTCTGTTAGAGGCATTAGCAATAAAACGATTCCTTTTAGTGCATTTCAGCCGGCCGTTTGATGGCAATTCTTTTTAATGATTGCTAGCAATGTGAACCCGTATTACAACTATGTTTATTAGTTATTTTCTGTTTATCCCTTAACCTTTTGAACGCCATTGTCACATGTACGTGACAAGCGTACGCCAATAACGCAAATATGTGACAATGGCAATTTAACAACACTTTAACACGAAATGAACAATTAAATCATTGCTTTTGTGAGTGTTTATATAGATATTTTAAAAATTGAAGCTCTCGTAGGTTCTTAATGACATGAAACAAAATTAAAAGATACCATAGATATCGGGAAATATATAACAAGAAGAAATAAATTTGTAGCTTAGCGTGGCGGGCACGCGCGTGCTTTTATGCTCTGGCGTTCAAAAAATCTATGATTTTGCTAGGGCTCGGGACAATAGAATTAAGAACTGTCGACCACATGCATCATAGTTGATATATATTCTATAAAAACCTCATCGTGAAAACTTAGGTGAAGTGAGCTGTCATTCCACCTGACGCTAGGGACTGAGACTATTAACAGTTCACTTCATGTTCACTCCATTCATTCTAAGTTTTCAGGGTGGATTTTTTACAGAATAGACCAGCCGCTGGTTTGATTCAATTTAAACACTTTGCTATACCCGTTCAAAAACACTGCATGGAAAGCAATTTCATACACGTCAGTTCGTTACGCGGCACGCAGCCACATCGAGTTACATAAAAGTTCCACTTTGTCAAGAATCGTCAAAGTCAAATCATTTATTTCAAATAGGCACAAGTAAGGCACTTTTGAACGCTAAAATGAACAAGATATGGAATTGATTCTAGTCGCCCCTTCCAAAAGGTAGTTTCGTGTGGAGAAGAATGGCCAAGAAACTTCACCGTTACTCTTTTAAAATGTTTTACAATGTTTTGTATACATGAATTATATGTGAAGACGATGCACCCAGAATAAAATCACCACCCACAAAAGGTGAAAAGAAAAATACATAAAGCAATGGCAAGTAAACGTAATTGTGTCATAAGTACATGGTGCTCACATATTTACAAACATTCTAAAAGTTAATATTAATAAATCAATCAATGTGTGATAAGTTATTTCAATATGTTAAAATAGTTTGTTACAAATTATAAATTATTACCTAATTTCTTCCTACTAGTTATACCTGTATGACAGTATAAAATTATGTTAACACGCCCTTTGAGATACTGTGTGCCTTCAGATTTATAAAAGGAATTCTATAACTGCTAGGACCGTCGGATACATGGCAATTGTTGATTTGTTCGCTTCATTTCGAAATTAATGTAGAAATATGTAATTCGCCTTTCATCTGAAAGCTTCATTTCGGGGAGTACCCAGAGCTAATATTGATGTAGAATGGAATCTTTTGTCCATTATTAATGAAGAGGATCTCAATCCGAGAAGCAAACAATGTAGTTATGTATGCCGATACATATAGGTACATAGATGTTCGGTACCAACATTATGGCTATTAGGTACTATAGTAGATTTATTCGGATTGATGATAGTGGACAGTATATTTGTGAAGTTATTTCCATCATTTTTTAATATACTACTAACTGTTTTCGCCTTATGAAATAAAATAAAAAAAAATCAATTTTAAAATAAGATATAAAAAAGCAACTTAATGCATTTAAAAGAAAGATATTTTTTACCCAACACAGCGGCATTTTTTATATTGGCAACATAATAATTCAACGCCATTTTATCGACCTTTCGCCCTTTCGCTGTCGCTATATAAAAATGCCGCAGCGTTTGTTAGAAATTAACATCCAACTAGAATTAAAACTAACAGCTAACATGTGAAATCGATTAAGGGAGAGGCTACTAGTATCATTAGTGATTGAACATATCTATATTAATCAAATCAGTATAAAAATTGATTGACAGACAAGGCATAGCCATATAAAAAAATTGGCCCAAATGTCCGCCACTAAAGATGACACCTACATTTTTGCCTAATGTCCTTTGGGGAGAGTGGTCCCGGTACACCTGTCGATATGTTTTGAAAAAATCTCACAATGGTCTTAGATGAAGTGAGCTTGAAATGACCTGTCAATAGTGTCACTTCACCTACGTCTTCACAACGACATTTTACACAATACCTCGGTGTGTGTAAGAGAATCCGAAAAAAATCCAGGGGCAACGTTATTTAACTTTCTCTTCATCATGAAAAAAAGGATACCAAATTAAAATACCTGCCGGTCGCATATAAGGATTCCAATCCTGCGATGTGAGAATTCGTATCTCGCGGAATCCTGCATAATTTGAAAGCATTCAGGCGTGGCGAATTTATGTGTAGATCAAAATACATAAACATGAAAATGTGGCAAAAATTTCGTTGGTAAATATTCGCATCGTGAAATCCGCATCAGTCGGTCGAGTATGTAAAAATGTCACCATGAAAACTTAGGTGAAGTGAACGTGAAGTTTGCGGTCGTTCCACCAAATGCTTTTAAGAATTAAAAAAATATGTGTATATTCAAAAAGTAAAGTGGCAGAATACAAAAATAAAACTTAGGAATAACAATTGGTAACATAATGATAAATTTGCCTGCACACGGATATACCTGTGTCACAGGCGGTAAAAATGCGTATTATAATTATTACATAACGGAAAATTGAATTCTTAACAATATTTAGTATTACAAGAGCTTTATGGCCTTAAGCCTTTTATTAACACAGAATGTTTTAATAAGTATGTTGCTACCTACTTAAAAAATTTTAAGAACACTTGTAAAGCAGCTAAAGCCAAATACATTAGCAACAAGGTTAAATCAGCTGAAAATAAAATACAGACGGTTTGGAAAATTATCAATAACGAAACGAACAGAAACAATGGGCATAGCTCTGATTACTTACTGGAGACGTCATGTGGTCCCATTTGTGATAGCAAAGAAGTTGCTCAAGAATTTGTAAATTTCTTTACCAGTATTCCACTAAAAACTACTGAAACCTTAAATTCATCGCCTTCCCTCTCTTTTGATTTAGTAAAGGTAAACATACAACAACAACAATATTATCCCCATAACAGTAATTAAAACTTTTAAACAAATCAAAATAAAATTAACCGAAGATCTTTGGGGAATGTCCACTAAAGTCTGCACCTCGATCAATGAGACGATAGCACCTTACTTAGCCTTAATATTTAATTTATGTGTGGATCAAGGCATCTTCCCGGATTTAATGAAATACAGCAGGGTAATACCACTTTTCAAATCCGGGGACAATAAAGATACCAATAATTATAGACCCGTATCCGTGCTGCCGGTTTTCAGATAAAAGATAATGCTTAACCAAATGCTTAATCATTTTTACACTAATAAAATCCTTAACGATCAACAGTATGGTTTCACCAAAGGACGTTGTACAACTGACGCCGGTGTGACCTTATTAAAACACATTTTCAATGCGTGGGAAGAGGCTCAAGATGCCATAGGAATGTTTTGTGACCTCTCCAAGGCATTTGATTGCGTTGATCACGAAACCTTGCTGTTGAAGCTAGAGCATTACGGACTTGGAAAACTTGCGCTTAGTTTAGTAAAATCTTATTTAAATAACAGACAACAGCAAGTTCAAATAAAAGGTGTCAATTCACTCGGTTTAAAAGTAAAAATGGGTGTGCCACAAGGTTCAATATTGGGTCCTTTCCTCTTTTTAGTATATATTAATGATCTTCTCCATTTATTAAAAAATCAACCACAAATGGTGTTATTTGCTGACGACACTTCTTTAATTTTTAAGATAGATAGACGTGCTAAAAATTTTGACGACGTAAATAACGCCCTACTGCAGGTCCAGAATTGGTTCACTGTAAATAATTTAGTATTAAATAGAAAAAAAACTAAGTGCATTAGATTTT
The DNA here is from genome assembly GCA_951799385.1 of Hyppa rectilinea. Lineage (NCBI taxonomy): Eukaryota > Metazoa > Arthropoda > Insecta > Lepidoptera > Noctuidae > Hyppa > Hyppa rectilinea. The sequence goes on along the minus strand of OX637318.1, from coordinate 4,746,620 downwards.
CTTTACCAAATGTAAAAAGTAGTGATTGTGAGATAGTATTGAATCAAGAGAAACTAGAATTTGTCGATAAAACTGTTTTCCTAGGAATCACGCTCGACTCAAGGCTACAATGGGGTCCTCATTTAACATCTCTTGCAGGACGGCTAAGTTCTGCAGCATATGCTGTCAGAAAGATCCGTCAATATACTGATGTAGATACCGCGAGACTGGTCTATTTTAGCTATTTTCATAGTATTATGTCTTACGGTATTTTACTTTGGGAACGTGCTGCAGACATCGAGTCTATTTATATTCTGCAGAAAAGAGCTATCAGAGCCATTTATAATCTTCATAGGCGCGATTCTCTAAGGGAACGGTTTAAGCTTATTAACATCATGACTGTAACTTGTCAATATATCTATGAAAACATCATGTATGCAAGGAAAAATCTACATCTTTTTAGTAAAAGAGGAGAAAGATACAATTATTTCACTAGAAATAGGGACCAATTAGTTCAACCAGGTTTCAGGCTGGCTAAAGTAGATTCATCTTTCATGGGGTACTGTTTAAAATGTGACAATAAAATACCTCCCAACATTCTTAAACTTAATGATACAAAATTTAAATCCTGTATAAAACGCACACTATGCAGCCAAGCGTATTATAAATTGGGAGATTACATCGCTGATAAAAACGCTTGTCAATGCTATTCCTGCTCCACAAGGGCGTATCACCTAATTAATTAGACTTCTTAAAAAACTGTTGGAGCTGCGGAAGATCAACAACAATAAAAACTATATTTGCATTGTATAAATTCAATTTCTAAATATTGTATAATTGCTTAGCACATATGTGAGTACTATGTACCTAATATAAAGTGACCATTTACTGGGTACGTCTTTCATTGACTTGAATGTGCTTTGGCGGCTGAGAGTATGTCATGCTCACTTTAATGTCTCGCTGATGGTGGCGTGTGTGTTGGATCATTTAGCTCCCTTCAAAATGGTTGAGCTGAATGGTGCTAATCCATGCGTCATGTTCGTGAACGGGCGCTGTCGGTAGAGACTGGTCATCTCTTAGCGGCCATGTCTTGTTTTAATTTAATTTTTGAACTTTTTTTTTACATTATTTTATATCGGATGCTTTCACCGTTCTGCATCGTTCTCACATGTATAATAATAATAATATGATCTATGTAACCAATATTTTGTAACCATATTTTGTTTAAAAGAGTGTCCATGGAGTTTGTTGCCCGTTCTTCTCCATAGGTACCTACTGCTTTGGAATGGGCAACTAGCTTCATCTCTCTGACTGACCGACACCTTGACAATTCAAAAGTGCCTGTAATTGGTTTATTTGAAATAAATACTTTGAGTTTGAGTATGAGTTTGAGTTTGAGACAAGTAGGTAAATAAAGTGTCAATTTTTTTTACAATTAATGATCATAAAACTACATTATAAATGATGTACATGACGCCAGCATATCAAGCTATCCCTAACTGTCAAATTTTCTCAATTAAAAATGAACCTTATGTCTTTGCAATAAAGTTGAAATATTATCAAAGAAATTTGACAGATTGTGGTAACTTGATGTGCTGGCCTCTGTACTTCAACTAGGTTAGAGTGTATGTTGCACAAATTATACACGCGCGTTGTTTATGCAGACGATTGTAATTTGACACTATTGTCAGCTCATTTTAAACGCACTTCACATATATTTGCACGGTGACATTTTTACAGAATTGCATTGCTGATTTGGTTACTTGCCTTAGAAAGATGATCGTTATGAACTTACCGACAGTAAGAGAGAAGAGGTCAGACTTGTCCAGCAGTAGCGCGACATGTGCCCAGCCGAAGCGCTCGAACACGCTGGTGAAGACGCGCGGCAACCGACACTGACAGTACGACATCCGCGTCAGGGTCGGGTACTTGCCTTTGTCGTTGAATAACGTTTGGGGCTAGGGGAAGACACAAAAATAATAATGTTTTATTTCATGATCTAAAAAATATATACATTTGAATTTGTAGGCTGTGTAAGCACAGTATTACAAACTTTTTGTAATTTTTATTATGTTTTTTTTTCCTTAAACATAAGATGTATAAGATTGCTAACATCAACATGTACCTAGCCTTTTCCCAGCTATGTTGGGGTCGGCTTCCAGTCTAACCGAATGCAGCTGAATACCAGTATTTTACATGGGCGACTGCCTACCTGACCTCCACAACCCAGTAACTGGGCAATATATATATATAAATCTGACAGCCAGTTTTACCAAGGGTTTTCGCCTCTTGGTAAAACTGGCTGACGACCCGTAACGACTGTCAAAGATGCACTAATGACAGCTGGGAGCAACGGCTTAACGTGCTTTCCGAGGCACGGATGGGTCTCGGTATGTAAAGATGGTCGCCCATCCACGGCCAACCCCGGCAAGCGTCGCTTAACCTGATGGATCGACCTGTACGGCTGTTAGCAGTTAGCCACGAGCAAACTACTAGCAGCCGCTCTTTTTAACCGACTTCTAAAAAAGGAGGAGGTTCTCAATTCGACTGTATATATTTTTTTTTTTTTATGTTTGTTCGCGCATAACTCCGTTGCTTGCCAACCGATTTGAAAAATTCTGTTTTTGTTGCAAAGGGTATACTTTCCAAATGGTCCCATAAAATTTTTATCGAAATCGGATAAGCGGTTTTTGAAAAATCAACAAAAATCTAAAAAAATCCTACTTAATGTATGTGGACGATGTTCTAATAAGTTCCTGTCACTGTAATTTACATACCAGGTAGTGGTATTCAAATTTGGGGGGGGGGGTGGGTTGTGTAGGTACCACAACTAAAAAGTGAAAAATAAAAACTTTTTTACAAAAAAAAAACTGACTTCCAAAAAAAACACTACAAAGTGAAAAATAATTTTGATTTCGGAAGTCGGTGGCAAAAAATGAAAATACAAAACCGAAGACACCGACTTCCGAAATCAAAATTAGTTTTCACTTTGTAGTGTTTTTTTTGGAAGTCAGTTTTATTTTTTGTAAAAAAGTTTTTTAACAAAGAGCTAACAGATCGGTCGAAATTAATAAGGCTCGGCGCAAAAGAACTGCCAACGGGAGCCACTGGTGCGGTGTTGATTTCAGCTACTGTGACCGGGGTGGCCACACGTGTGCGACGCGACGTATCCATAGACAAATTATGTGAACTACTTATCACTGACCTACCGGTAGCTCGTTTTCTCCGAGCCTAAAAAACCTATAGAGCTGACGAAATGTCGTTTCGTATATATCGTTTCGGAAACTAGTAGGTAGCACTCACCCTAATTGTTTTTCAAATACTAGTAGGTAGCACTCACCCTAATTGTTTTTCAAATACTAGTAGGTAGCACTCACCCTAATTGTTTTTCAAATACTAGTAGGTAGCACTCACCCTAATTGTTTTTCAAATACTAGTAGGTAGCACTCACCCTAATTGTTTTTCAAATACTAGTAGGTAGCACTCACTCTAATTGTTTTTCAAATACTAGTAGGTGGCACTCACCCTTGTCCCTTTTCGCAAGTTTCTAAGTCGGTGCATGCGACTGACGACGCTTGCAGGAGCCGCCAGTTCACCCTCGGATGGGGGCTGAAACAAAAAAATCATGTCAAAAACAAAGTATTTAGTACCTAAGGGAGCAGTCAGAATATGTAAAACATGTTTACAGTGTAACATATTGATGTAACAGACACACTGTTCTTCACCGACCAGCTGTAGGCTATAAAAATATACAGAGTTGATATGACAGAGAGGTATTAAATTACACTACGTATACTATACGTGTTTAGTATTAATTCGATACGGTATAAAAATAAAAAGCAGCAAATATGATGTTTTTTTTTCAAAGAAACTAAATAACTTGGAGATCAGAGTGAAACCCAAACACCCTTTGTAAATAAAAACTGTCCTTGTAACATCGTAGGTTAACTAAGTTTTACCGTTTTAAGGTGAATGACCTATGCGTATAAAAATAATCAGCTATTAGGAAAGATACACCGTGTTCAAGCGGGGCAAAAACTTAAAAAATCATTTGCGACTAAACTACTGCTCCTATTTAAATAATTTCTGGTACAGAGCTTGAAAATGGTACCAAGTATAGGCAGTTTGAAGGAAAGCCCCTCAGTCGTATCAACCCTGTATACATATATTTTCGTGTTTATATCGGGAATTAGAAATCCATACTGAGTACCGTTCGATAGAAGATAAGGTTAGGAGAAAATCTATACGTAGTGTATTTCTTTAGTCATTTTCAACCTTAAAGACTATAGATATAATAAAATTATGATCAATTCCTCCCTGGAGAGCCTTCAACAGGATCGCCGGCTGTACTTGCTAATGGTTCCCAGAACTGAGAACATAAACCATACTGGAATGAAAAGGGATCTCGTTTTTAAGAATCGCTTATTTCATATTGTAATTCAATACTTGTACGTAATGAAAGAAAAAAAAATCTACACACACACTCACATTTGACCTGTTTTTATTTTGGCTATGTAGGTGCATCTCTCCCTAACCTCTCGGGAAAAACAGGCGTGATGATTTGTACACAAAATCTATTTGCTTTAATCTATACAAATATTATAAAGAGGAAAGATTTGTATATATATGTTTGTAACGAATAAACTCAAAAACTACGCAACGGATCTGGATGAAACTTGGCACAAAGATAGATTATAGTCTGGAATAGCATATAAGCTACGTGTACATACACGCGGGCGAAGCCGTTGGCAAAAGCTAGTTTATAATAATTTAATGTTATCACGCAAGATTACTAAATATTTTATAAAATCAACAAACCCTTGCGAAAATCTTTTTAATAAAATATTAAAGCAATCTAATCTAAAATATTAATTTTAATATTTTATGCTCAACAACGTTTCACTCAAAGATTATTTACTTTTTTCACCCTTGTTTGTGCAGTGCTCGAGTTTTGAGCTCACTTGCTATTACTGCAATTAATACACTATTTTTTTAAATTAAAACTTCTACTTAAAGCTCTAGAAAAAACTTATGATAAATTAGCTTGTAAAAAAAGGAAGCAATCCTTTTTTTTAGTAGACAAAGCGTATTACAGTGTTACAGAATTTTTAATGAAGAAACTAATTTCTTGATTACTTTTATTATATTTATTAGAAGAAAAAAAAGGTCAATTAATCTTAATTTAATTCCAATACGAAATGAGTTGATTGCAGCAGAATTGACTAAAATATTTGTATGTAACTATTAAAGTACATTATAATTTAAATTGTAATTCTATTATTCAATCTTCTTAATATTGTCATGTATACGTACTAAGCACTTCGTGTATTTTGTACTTCTGCTGCCTGCTAATTTTATTTATTGTTTTACGTCACAATGTATTTGTACCCATATTTGCAAAATAAAATATCTTATCGTATTTTATCTTATCTATTGCAGAGAATTTAATTACGATTTTGGTTTAAATATGTGTACTTTTCCTAGTATTTGGTCGGGGCTACTCGTAAATCGCTTGCTACGAATTTGCTACGACGCTACGCTGCTACGCTGTCGTAGCATATTACCGATTGGTTACGCATCGAATAATCTTTGTTGAGTACTGCTATCTTATTGCTTATACTTGCTTAGTTTTCATTTAACTCACTCATAAACAGTATTAGTTCAAATAAATGCGACTTTATTGCGTATATTTTTCTACCCTTGAAAAAACATCTGAATTTTGAGCTTAATTTTAAACTTTTTAAATTAACATTGAACAAAACATAACAAACATTAATTAAGTTCTACATGCTCTACTATCAAAGTTAGGGATAAAAGGGGTAGCGTATGCTTTATACTACATTATTATGCAATTTGAATTGCATTTTATGATATTAGAAAAATTTAATACTTATCACAATAATATATAAATAAAATAATATAATAAACTTCTCCCATAAATTCAAGTGACATTTACGATAACATAAAAAACAAATGACACACAATAAACCGAACAATTTTCCTCAACCAACTTTTCAACAGTATTATAAGAAGCAAAAAATAAATCTCTTTCGAGCCCCTTTACAAACAAACTCAATAGATTGGTTTTGTTTGTGACGGGGACTTAACAAAAAAAGACGACGACAAAAAAATGGCTGCTGCACAGCCGAGGCCTTTAATCAGGATCACGGCGGCAAGGTAAGCGGTAATAGGAAACGCTTGTTTGCCAAGCAACGTGGAATATGCAAACAAGAACGAAACGTGATATACATTGTAAATTAACGAGTACAGAGCTTTATTTACTTAATCGAGAATTAGGTAGGTAGTTGTCCCTCAGAGAAGTTTAACAGGCGTTGCACAGAGGGGGTGCCGGAGTGGTCTTTTAAGAGGTTACAGGGCCCCTTCCGCATGCTGATGGTGATCAACGGGGTGGTTTTACTAAGGTAAGAACCCCACACTCCCTGGTCTTGTTTCCAAAAGTCCAGGTGCCTTATAAAGGTTTCACCGCGAATACAAAAAAAGGTAGGTAATGGTCAGCAGGATTATCCAAAAGTGTTACCACTGCCCTGGAGCGCTAAGGGCTAAGGGACACATAAGGCTAACTCTAACTGACTAAAACCCATCGAATGTTACTTATATTGGATGGGTTTTGTCAGTGTGAGTCAGACACTCGCTTCCGCTCCACCCACGGCGGGAGTAGGGATTTGATGACTTCCAATACTTAAAAAAAAAATCATTTTCCACTACTCTCAAAACGGTGAAGAAAGACATCGTGACGAAACCGGCATATCCTAGAACCAAACAATGCAGCCGGTGCAGCTTACAACGAGATAAAAATAAGAAATAACAAAATAAAATAGGGATATTATAATACATACTCACACATTGAGCTCGCCGGGCCGCCGACATATGTCGGCAACTTTTTGTCGGCGGTCTAGTTGGCGGCTTCACTTAATACAAGTCGGAAAATTTGGTCGGTGGCATGTCGGCGACTTGAGATGAGAATACAAGCACGTAGAGAAAATACAAGCACGTCACTATAGGTCGAGCGTCGCCGGGCATCTGAGCGCAGGCGTACCCAAGCCGCCAACATGTCGGTGGGCAACACGCGCGGGCGCATGTTGCCGACATGATTCTTTTCATACAGGCCGCCGGTTGTGTCGCCGGGCTTTGTCAGCGGCCCGGCGGGCTCAGTGTGTATTGCGCTTTAGTCTAAGATCCGGCTGCAGAATTAGTGCACTCATCTACTGTTTGCTAAAAACCAAATATTTACGCATATTTATGATTAGGAGAATATATGTTTGTCTACCAGGTTGCCTATCCAAATGTGGCCGCTAATATTTTTAATAAAATTATTGGTAACTGATTTTTCGGAAAAAATCATTAACAAATTTTTTAAACAAAATATCGTCCACTTCACGGCAATATACATAAAGATTCAGAAAAATCACGGTTGCCTCTTCGCAGCCAGGTGAAAACGGTAAAATTTTGATACATTTATACGTTCATAACGTACATTTATTATATATAATTATATCAAATTAAAGCATTTTTTTTGTTTATTATGACATACGGTTGCTTAATTAAATTTGGCCGCAAATAAGGGTTGCTGGCTGTTAAAGATGGTACTATTTGTAGAAACTACATATAAAAAACGCCACCTGCTACGAGCCTTACACAATTCGACTTCAATTAATTCCGTTCAATGTACTTTATAAGTATTTTAATTCAAAACGCGTACCTTTCATTTATTTGCATACCTATATGTACAATTATAACTCAGGCTTAACAAATTTTCCACTAAAACTTTTTGAACTTCTAACGCATCATAAATAATGCTGTCATGCTCCGTGGAGCAGAAAGTAAAACTATTTAATTGCCCGTGATATTGCTAGCTCAGATATTGCTTGATTGCAGGGATTACCTTCGAAAATACGGCTATAAATGTCAATGGCACGAATCCCTCACAGGCGACTCCATTTTCTTCAAGACATGCACTTGACTAGACTGGCGCCATTTTAGTTAGTAGACAACATGTTTTTTTTGTCAATTTTTTTTTTTAATTTTATAATATGGAAATACAATGACTCACTCATTGTATTTTAGTAGATGCGTATTAGTAGATGCATCCACAATAGTCGATATGATTGAAGAAAAAAATCATTGTATCTAATCATTAATAGGTATTTACCACCTGTGCATAATAATAGGTATGTGTATTTTATGGATGCTATAAAGATTGATTGGATTTGATTTGAAATTAACCGAAACACCGTCCACACACAGTCACCGTCGACCACATGACCATTTACCATCAGGTGAGATAGTGGTCAAGCGCGAGCCTATTACTAATATTACTAATAATAATAAAAAAAATGTTTTGTGAGCAAAAACTCTAAGAATATACGTTTTTTACATAATAATATGTATCGACGTCATTTCATACATACATGAACTAAATAAAAACCGGTCAAGTGCGAGTCGGACTCGCGAAGGGTTCCGTACCATCATCATCATCTGCGTAGCCTTCCGTACCATTATCTATAGAAACATTTGTTGTATGAGAGCCCCTTTAAATATTTATTTTATTCTGCTTTTTAAATATTTGTTATTATAGCGGCAACAGAAATACATTATCTGCGAAAATTTCAACTGTCTATCTATCACGGTTCATGAGATACAGCCTGGTGACTCTTCTTCTTTTTAGCGTGTAAACTGTTTCGGCTTTTCAGCCTTTGTGGCATAAGGATGTGGTCGTGCATGGGGTGTCGTCTGTTGGAGGTCCTGGTGACTGACAGACAGACAGACAAACGGACGGACGGACAGCGGAGTCTTAGAAATAAGGTCCCGTTTTACCCTTGGAGTACGGAACCCTGAAAAGACATTGCGAATAGAGTTATTTTGTATGATCATAGTTTTCATATGACCACAAACTCCAAATCTCCTCTCACTTATCACAGTCATTAAGTGTATGACTATCACTATTGTCTGCATTTCATACAAGTCCTGTATTTTATGTGGTTCGGACATCATTAGTAAAGCATTCATATTTCATGACCAGAATTACATGCTTTCGCGTTTATTCACATTATCAAAGGGCACACCGACGAACATATTCGCGGCACCGAGGATTTTGGTGGCCCACATTTCAGAAGAGTGGTATGTGCGTGAGTATGTTAGCCTTACTCGACCTGGATATTATTGTAAGGTATTTGATATATCTTAGACTTCAAACTTACAAACAGTTAAGTACTACAAACTGTGCACTTTTAGTCGTCTTACAAAGGTGGTCTACGTGATGTATCCGACATAAAATACCAATAGGCGTGATTAAAAAGTTGTTACCATTAATTAAGATACGACATGAAAGATCGAGAAACATATACACATTATAATGTTTACGTATCCAACGGTAGAACAAACCTACCCGGCGCACGAGTCGAGTAGATCATTCCATCCCGCTTTTCTATTAGACAAAATTTCTTCAGCCAATCTAAAACAGTCCATGTGGACTGCCATCCAATGAGATGCTCTTTTCATGTTCATATATATTTCTTTTTTATGAATGATTAGTAGTCAATGAATATATGAATTGGGCTGCCGCTGTAAGACGACTACAATTTCACGGTCTATAATCTACAACTAAAAATAATATATTATGTACAAGTATTTAAAACTAATCAAAATATGGCGTCACAATATTTCTCCGCATCGCTATCGACTGGTAATGTACCCAAGAGACAGGGTTTGTAAAGTCATCATTTGTACATTTATTAAAATACCCCTCATAAATTCATATTGGCTCAGCGACCAATGAAATGGGCTATGCTTGGAATCTTTCTGAAGGACCGAATCTGCCGTATCACCTCATTGGTGATACTGCAGTGAACCAGAGTGAGATAGCTCACAGAATAAGTAAGCTGACGTGGTATTGGGCTGACCATAACTAATATGGTAGTAGAACCGAAAATCGCTGATATTCGTTAAATACCAAAATGCGGCTTGCTCCAAGAGTTGTAGAAATCGTCACGTAACGAAAAAGCGTTACACCCCTCCATACTAATTTCTCTCTCGCACAGAGAGAAATAGAGAAAAAGTGTCGATTAAATCATTTCCGACGCGTATTAAATCCACATATTTTGTATGGAGGGATGTAACATTTTTTGCTATAATGAATGACAAAACGTATTACATAAAACGTAACACGAAAACGATTATTTTTCTATATTTATGGTAAACAATGTAATTCAAACAACGAATTCCGAAATCCTTCCATCGCTAATATTGTATCAACCAAAACACATCTCAATAATACTCCAAAATGTCAAAGCAATCACAGGTTGTATTATAAAGATCCTCAAATTACTTTGACAAATACAACGTCACTAAACACAACCTTTCATGATCAGTTACATATCAAAATCAACGATACCTCAAACGCGGTATAATACTGAGACACACATTCCAAGACGGATCCTGTTTCAATTACACATGTTATTACAACACCAGGTACAAGGTTCAGGTAAGTCGCGTGGGGGTACTCCGTTGAGCCACAGTGCGACTGTGGAGCAACATCACAGACGACTTCTCTCTCATATTGTGCAGGAGGTTTCAGGCAACACTAAAGCAACCGAAGAGGCCGAATTCTGGTCGAAACTTATGTAGGTTATAATAATAAACAGGTTGAGATTGAATTCATGGACATTATTTTAAGTACTTTGTTCCATACATTATGGTCGCATAACTCGTAAAAATATTTTCTTTGACTCTACTTTTTTTCGCGATTTCAGATTTCTTCCCATAGTGAAAGTTGTTCATAATGATGAGTACAATGACACCTTAAAATAATGCCCATGAATTCAATTTCACCCTGTATAAAAGGAATCGCCGATTCATCGCAGGAATAGAAGGTAGGTACAATAAATGACAAATCTACAGTTTGCCGTCTCATTTGTCTAAACATTAGCTACGCGGTAGTTTGGAGGTTCCATCAATTTAAACGCCCTGTATAAACGTAGTTATGTATTTCGAATGGAAAGTTTTGGTTTGATACATAATAAATGTTTATTTGAAATGTATTTATTTAATTGATTTTGTTTGTTGCTAGAAAATACATTGATAAGTGAAGAAAAACTTTAATTTTGGAACTTAGTGTCTTTGGTTATGTATTTTTGTTTTTTGGACCGACTTTCAAAACTGTTTTTGTGGTGTTATTTTGGAAAAAGTTTTTATTTTTCTCATTTAAATGTCAAATTTGTTTGAAAGATTGTCAACTTTTTTACAAAAGCATAAGGTTTATGTTCGATTGGGAATTTTGGGGTAACTCAATCGCCAATAACGCGTCATCTCGATGGCCAAACCCATTCTAGCCATATCATCTTTCATACAGTCCATCCATCATTTCATTGGTCGTCCTTTACTCTTATAGCCATCCACATTCATACCCAAAACTTTCCTCGCGACATTTTCCTTAAACGATACAAAAGAAAATATATAACAAAACTGCACACAATTAAGAATAATAGGTAAACGTACGTCTGTAAGGTATAACAGTCATAACATTACTTTCCTCTATGGTCATAACTGACATATGAATACTGAATAGCCACAGATACAAAATGAAAGCTTGTTGAACAGACAGCCTTATTGTCAACTAGATCTTATTAGCGAATCCATTCGTTTATTTTTCGTTTTGACGACACGGTTGGCGCAGTGGTTTTGTTGGTTTGTTCCGTGTCTGGCTGTTTTTCTATCTATAATATACATATGTGTATTTCAAAAAATGTATATAAGTAGTTTATCAGCCATCTCGTTACCATAACACAAGCATTAAGTTGCTTAGCTTGGGACTATATGGCGTTGTGTGAAATTTCCGTGGATATTATTATTATTTTATTTTCACCTAGCTGACCCGCGGAACTTCGTTTGCGTCACCTAAGAGAGATAGTGGTTTCATTATCTCCTTTTTTTTTAAGGCTGGGAATTCATCCAATGACTGCTCCCGCTCTGGGTGGAGCGGAAGGGAGTGTCAGACAAGATGTTGATTGAAATAAAGTGATGTCAAAGTCAATTTGTTAACATTTAAATAACTACTTGTGACTAATAACATACTTATTTGGATAAGGATTAATATCTATATTTAATATTATAAAGCTGAAGAGTTTGTTTGTTTGTTTGAACGCGCTTATCTTAGGAACAGCTGGTTGGATATGAAAAAAAAACCGGCCAAGTGCGAGTCGGACTCGCACACCGAGGGTTGCGTACAAACCTGTATATAAGTAAAAGTTCACCCATCACGAGAATCGAGTCATAGTTATGGTATTTTTATATTTTGAAAAAAAAAAACATTTTTTTTTTATTATATGATGTAACTAAAACTTTACGGTTTTCGCAATTTTTCCTTTATTTGCACTGTAAGACGTTACTTTGTACCAAATTTCAAGATTCTAAGTTCACGGGAAGTACCCTGTAGGTTTTGATTCCCGTGCGAGTTTCGAAAATTTGCGGCATTAACAGCTGTATCTTTTGATTGCTTTGGCTTATAAGTTTGATTTTTTCACAGCTCCAAGACTTGAGTATTAGATATAAATTTCAGTTTGATACCTCCACGCGTGCCTGAGAAAAACGGTCTTGACAGACGGACGGACGGACAACAAAGTGATCCTATAAGGGTTCCGTTTTTTCCTTTTGAGGTACGGAACCCTAAAAATATACTTGTGTTGGATAGTCCATTTATCGAGAAGGGTTATAGGCTATATATAACATCACGATACGACCAATAGGAGCGGAGCATAAATGAAAAATGTTGCAAAAACGGGAAAAATTATTCCTTTTTGAGAGCTTCCGTTGTGTGCGCTGCGTACACGGGTTAAGTTACGCAAATATCATGTATGATGGAATTTTTTTTAAAAGTTCTAAAAAAAAAGTCCGCGACAACATATGTCTAAAAAAAATTACAACCAGTTTCTGAGATTAGCGCGTTCAAACAAACAAATAAATAAACTCTTCAGATTTATAATATTAGTATAGATTTAGTCAGAACTCGCCGGAGCGTCATAATCAGTTTAATGTTTTTAATTCCGAGTTTCATCGCGTTACTTTACTGTTGGCACAGCTTAGGGATTCCGTCTTAATTTTAATTAATTATAAAACCAGCTTCCCTGATTAAAAACTTTTGTAATATCGGATTAAACATAGCAACCGAAAAGTACCTTTTACATCTCTAATTTAAATGGTCAGGTCTAACCAAAAATATGCTTTAACTATGCATTTAAGAACAAATTTACAAGGTTATTTTGGCGCGTAAATCTGTAACGAACGCCGCCATCTTGTTTTTTCAATACACGATGACAGAGACAATTTCACAAAAAAAATTGCCAACAGTGCCCTCTTGTCAATGTCATTAAAACTGTCAAAGTTTTTAAAATTTACTTTGGAGTCATCGCCTTTTAGCTTAATTGGACGCTAGGAAGAGCATAATAAATGGGTTACTCCAAGCAGAAACACAATACTTTAGTAATACGTTATACCAAATGAAAGAAAATATTTATATATTTATAATAGTTTTTTGCCGCACTATAATCGAACTCTAATTTCTCGAAATAATGTCCCAAAAAGTACTTATTATTATTTGCATTTCCTTGGAAAGTTGAGGGTTCAGGAATGTTTAAAGGCCAAAAAATCTAGAACTCCGTAATTTGCTGTTCCATACATGAACATATACATTAAATATAAAAATGTTTCCAACTATCGACACTTACTACTATTGCTTTTTAATTTGATATTATTATTGCCATACAATTCTATAAACATTAACAAAAAAAACTTAAACTGTAAAAGTAATCTCATTGACACACAAATCATATAGTAAACAAAAAATCTACAGCCCATCTCAAAGACACAACACACGCAAAACAAAAGCCAACCCCAGCAAAAACATCTACTAAATCTCCCATCAAATCAATCTCTTCACCTCACAGATAAACAACAAACCTTTCTGAAATAGAAGACCGAATGAACTAAACCATATCGTTCGCTGGCTCATTACATTCCAATCCAATCACACTTCCCTCCAATGCCAAGTTCGAGCTCTCTCATTGATTTGTTTGTACCCTTGACCATAAGGACAAATCGCTGATACACTTTCGATAAAGAGTATCACTTTTCAATCTTGTGTGTTAGAATAGAGAAACATTTTACTCTCCTACGACAGAGTTCTTTGCGAAGGAGGTTGTCCGGGGAAGTAGGTACGACCACTTTACGTATTTTTGTTGCCAAGCAGTGTTGATTTGTGCTAGTTTGAAGGGTGCTGGTGGAATCAAGTACAAACATAAGACTAGTTTTAACCCCAGGATCTGAGATTGACCACGCACCTAAACTGCTTATTTAAAATAAAAAACATAGGCGTGTATAATAATAAGGTAACCGAATAGAAAAAATCGCCATGCATTTTACATAATATAGGAATATTTATCAAAAAAGTATTTAATACTCACGTGATATTTTATACGCACAATCACCATAACTAGTTTTTTATTCATAAATAAATCGATTGCTGAATACTGCTGAAAGTATTTCCATTAATAAACAAGTTGGTACCTACACAGTTGGATCCGCAGCCTCTATTGTATACTGAGAAAAAGTATTACTTTCAACCATAATAACCAAATAAATTCTACAAAAACGTCTATTGCTTTCTAAAAAACAAATTTACAATACATACAAATAACACAACATTCATTCTCAGTCTAAATGACAGAATCACTTCATACAAGATTGAATGTGAAACCCTTTGTCGGTATTGCCAACATGTCTCTTTTTAAACACGTCATGATTGAATAGTAATGGCTACCCGTTATTTTGGTGCTCTGGTTACATTTCATTTAATGTTAGTTAGTTAACTAGCTTCTGCCCATAACTTCGTTCGCGTTGTTTAGCAGACGTCTACATCATTATAACTTATATACATACTAGCTGACACGGCAGCCTGCCGGGTCAGTCCTGCCTTAACTATGATACCTACGTATCTTTCCTACCTACCTACCCTACCTACCCTACCTACTCTACCTACCCTACCTACCCTACATACCCTACGTACCCTTCATATCCTACCTACCCCACCTACCCTACACGACCTACCCTACCTACCCTACCTACCTAGGGGTATGAAAAATAGATAGTCATAATAGCCGATTCTCAGACCTACTGAATACGCATATACAATTTGGTAAAACCGGTAAAGCCGTTTCGGAGGAGTACGGTAACTAACATTGTGACATGGAAATTTTATATATAAGAAGATGTATATGTCAAAATTATGTGTTCATAGAACAGTAAGTCAGTTATGGTTTTCTTTTTATATATAGATGAGACAAACAAGCTTTACAGCCACCTGACGGTGAATAACTACGGCCCAATTTTTAAGAAAAAAAGCAAAAATAAAATTGAGAAAATGTTGAGAAATACATATAATTATGTTTATTATAAGTTAGTTACGCGTATTCATTTATTTTGTTGTACTTTAGCAACATTGCATTAAATTAAATTGCAGGCAAATCACTTAAGATGTCAGCCTCTCACTGTGCAGGGTAATAATAATAATAATAATAATAAACTTTATTGACATAAAAATATTACAACTTTACATGTGAAGC
Source organism: Hyppa rectilinea (assembly GCA_951799385.1). Lineage (NCBI taxonomy): Eukaryota > Metazoa > Arthropoda > Insecta > Lepidoptera > Noctuidae > Hyppa > Hyppa rectilinea. The sequence goes on along the minus strand of OX637318.1, from coordinate 4,731,009 downwards.
CCCTGACTCCCGTGCTAGGCGAACCTGTGTTACAGGAGTCAGTGTCCTCCGCCTTACATCAATCGCATACAATTTTTATGTAATAACATAATTAGTACTAGTATGTATTGAAACAGTATAACAAAACAGTAAAAAGAAACAATGCGAGCGTGTGTTTGTGTGCGCGTGTGTGTTTGAGTGGGTGAGTGTGTGTGAGTGTGTGTGAGTGAGTGTGTGTGTGCGCGTGTGTGTGCGAGGGTGTATGTGTGAGTGCATTTGTGTGTATGTGTGATGGTGAGCGAATCATGGAAATGAACATGGGTGTGTTTTTTTGCCAATAATACTTATAAGTAATAATAATATTAACTTAGTGTTTTTTTTTTTTTTTTACATATTATACGCATATTTTATGGTACTGAAAGAATTAACTTTTCCGTGTCGTCATAACTTAAGGACTGAAGCCAAGGTCTTAAAATTTGTTTCTCGTTATACAAGGTAAGCTTATAAAACGGGATCGATTTATTAACCCGGTTGTAGATCTTAGAACTTAACGCAAAAAAGTGTCTGGACGCGAGAGCAGTGCGACACTGGGTACCTTTGCAGACTGGGAAACCAGTGCGTCTACTTGTTGCATCTGCAGTTATTGGTAACATAGTGTGTCTACGTAGGACAGTACGGAGGATAAATAATTGTCGAATTGTAAGAACTTGGGCTTCCGAGTACAACTGTCTAGTGGGATAGATTTGTTTTTTGAAGGACATCACTTTGAGTACTGCCCGTTGTGCCCGTTCCGCTTTAAGCATAGCTGTTTTAAAAGTCCCTCCCCATACTGGAATGCAGTAGGTAATTATAGACTCGCATAACGAGCGGTAGACCATTGTTGCTGTTTCCTTGTCCGCAGAGTGTCGTAGATCTTTAAACAAATAAAGAAGCTTACGTAGCCTGGAACATAAAGTGTCAATGTGTGTTCGCCAATCGAGCTTTTCGTCTATATGAACTCCTAGATATTTGATGTGAGGTACCAAAGTGAGACTAATACATTTACATTGCGTGGGATCTGTACATACATGTGGGATTATATCTGCAGTAGTTGGAGGCTTAGGGCAGTTTGATGGAGAGAACTGTATGACCTTTGTTTTTGCAATATTCAGTGTCAGCATATTGTTGCTTAGCCAGTCCATTATACTACGCAATGACGATTCAACTCTATCAGTCGCCTTGGACCAGTCTCTGTCATAAATAAGGAGTGCCGTATCATCAGCATAAGTGAATATATCACATTGGTAGACTGGGAATTGGCAGAGGTCGTTAATATAAATTTGAAAGAGGGTGGGTCCTAAAATACTGCCTTGTGGTATGCCGTAGCAAACCGGTTCCTCGTTACTGATTAATTTTTCCTAAATTCCTCGGGTCGATGAACCGTCGTCCATGTTTAAAATCTAAGTAAGTAACTTACATAAGTAAATACTGTAAGAAAAGATAAAGCTTTTACTTAACTTAAAAAACCTTCAATTCAATTTCTACCAATTGCTTACGTCCATACAATACCAAAAAGGTTTTGGAACTTTTAGGAATCCTAAAATAGGACAGACCTATTCGTGACTAATCAGTTATTTTACTTTGTTTAGAAATGTTCGATCTTTAAAAGCCATGTTACTAACACAACTAATTGCTTTATGTTGTAAACTACATACTGAAACTAATCTTTAACATTTGTTTGTACAAGAAAAACAAAACAAAAGTGTTTAAGAATTCTATCGCAGCGCCTTCTACAGGATCTAATTGTGAGTCGAAACCAACTAGGAACACACAAAAAAATCATGAAAATCGGTCCAGTCGTTTAGGAGGAGTTCAGGGACATACTAACATAAAAGATGGCTAACTTAAAAAAACATATACCTACCACAAATAAGTGAATTGTTTGTTTATATTTATGTATAATATTTTTCTCTTTTAATCTTACACACTTTGTCTACATCTCTTTTATCTACTTTCCTATCACAGGTATGCTGGAATTGTAGGTATTGTCCGAAAGGGTTACCGTTACCCCGGAACATAAAGGGCTAAGGAAGGAACATGGATGGGTTTTAGTCAGTAAGAGTCTGACACTCCCTTACGCTCCACCCAGAGCAGGAAGAGTCATTTGATGATATTTACAAACTCGAAAAAAAAACAAGGTATAATGGAAGAGATTTCTGTAGAAATAAGCATCACCTTTGTACGTATTTTCAGTTCCTTTTTTCTTGTCTGTTTTTATGTGTGTGCATTTAATAAATAGAAACAAACAAAAGAAAGATAACAATAAATTAGAACGGTATTATCACACCAAAAGATTAAAACAAAAGGTCGGGAGCAAAACGGGCTAGAAGGTCAAAGGATTAACGAATCCATTGGACGAGATACATTAAGCTTGAATCTTAAACCCCAAGGTATTTCTAATTGTCCCCGCCATTACAAGCAAATCGAGGCTTTTAACTGCTTCAATCACTCAACAAGATGACCGTGCCCTTAACCTTACGGTTTCCTAAGAGACGAATCATTAGAAGAATTTAATTACAATAATGAGACTCGAAACGTTATCTAAAACCTTAATCATTGTAGGCATGCGACCGTGAATTGTGCTAAATAAGTTTTAAATAACAGATTTGTCGTGAGTTGGAAGATTAGACTTTAATTCTAAGGAGTGACGGTATAAATTAGCTTGCCATGTGTGACAGTTTGGCAGTCTCCGAGAAGATTGTGAATTTTATCATCTTCATTCTCTTGCACTTATCACAATTTTTATTTGGAGTTATCGCAATATCACTACATAGTATAAAATAAAGTCGCTTTCTCTGTCCCTATACCCCTATGTATGCTTAAATCTTTAAAACTACGCAACGGATTTTGATGCAGTTTTTTTTAATAGATAAAGTGATTCAAGAGGAAGGTTTATGTGTATAATTTGTCGACATATTATGCGGGCGAAGCCGCGGGCGGAAGCTAGTATAATATATATCTTTCTTCTACATAACCAGCCTATAGGTAATGTTCCCACTGCTGAGGCACAGGCCTCCTCTCTTAGAGAGGAAGAGGGCCATAATCCACCAGGCGGGCCCAGTGCGGGTTGACGGATATAACATGTCTTCGAATTTTGTTTTCTAGGACATGCCAGTTCCTCCGTTTCCTTTACCGTTTTGAGAGCAGTGGTGATCAAATTAAATACACAAAGTAAAGCGCCTGCTTGGGTTCGAACTCACGACCTACAACTCGTAAGTCGAGGCCGATACCATTGGGCCACCACTACTCTGCTTTTATAAGTGTCAATTTTAATCAATGATACTGAACGCGATTAGAACATCTAGCGTCAAAACCTGTCGGTGTCAATATTACAAAGAAAATAAATACACTGGCAGTTCTTAAACGGGATTTATGTGCTGATCGCGTTCATATTCATTGGTGGAACTCGCCCGTCGCCATCTTGGTAATCACCCCTTTTCTAGCCAATTAGCCATGCCATTATCAATGCATCCAAGAATTTCTACAATTTTATCGTATACGAGCTCAACTGTGATTAATGAGACACAAATACTAGCTGACCCGGCAGACGTCGTCCTGCCTTAAGTATGATACCTACCTACCCTACCTCTACCTAGGGGTATGAAAAATAGATAGTAGCCGATTCTCAGACCTGCTAAATATGCATATAAAATTTCATAAAAATCGGTCAAGCCGTTTCGAAGGAGTAAGTATGGTAACTAACATTGTGACACGTGAATTTTATATATAAGATTTTTTTTTCCTATAGTTTTCAGTCAATATTTGATATTTCAGCTATTGAGTGGTTAAATCGTACCTATTTAGAAAATAAAAGGCCTCCTCTTGAACATTTTCTAGACTTCTAAAGATCCTCAGAAATCATCTTATATTCGTGTAAGACTTCAGCTTTTTCATTATTAAAATTAATAATATTAAAAGCAGCATGTTACGAGACTAGAAAGATTGAATGGGTCCATACATCAGAAAGTTATGAAGGCATTATACAGGTTGGATTACTCGGAGCTTTTTCAAAAATAGTTGCAATTTATTTTAGAAATATTAAAGTGTTTTGGATTTAATCCGAAATTCACTAGAATTTATGTAACATTAGTTTTTGTTTGCGGCTTCGCCCAAGTCCATCTTGGTAAATATCCCACGGGAACGCAGTGCAGGGATTAAAAGTACCCTATATGTATTAAATCAGGTTACAAACAATCCGTTTGCCTAATTTCATCCAAGTCCGTTCAGCCGTTTTTACGCCAATCCGGTACTATACATCTGTACAAATAGACAAACGACCTAAAATTCTAAAAACGATATGTTCGTCATCAGACTCGTTCCTACACATCGTAGCGACTACTATTTATTTCAAAAAATAAATGTAGGTACATAAAATTTTGACAGTTTTACTAATTGATTTTATGTATAGAAAACAAAAACCCAAATTAATTGTATCCCTTTCTACTCTCTTAATCAAAAACATTTGGGATGGGTTAAATTGCTTTCAAACCGATAGTCTTCAGTTTCGATCAAAATAGCTATCAACTAAGTAGATATTTGCTTTGACAACGCAGGTTGATGAGTTTAGAACTTTAAAACAGATTTGTAAACCCATTGCCTTGGGCCGGGGATGGTGAAACTAAAGTTAAGTTAACAGTAAATTCTTGGCTCGGAATATAATTGACATACAATTGATACAATGCTATTTTCATCATAAATACATGACCCCTCCGTGCCTCTGAAAGCACGTCAAGCCGTTGGTCCCGGTTCTTATTTGTGCATCTTTGACAGTCGTTACGGGTTGTCAGAAACCCGAAAATCTGACAGCCAGTCTTACCATGGGGTATGCCCAGTTACTGGGTTGTGGAGGTCAGATAGGCAGTCGCTCCATGTAAGATACTGGAATTCAGCAGCATCCGGTTAGACTGAAAGCCGACCCCTAAGGCTAGGCAGATGATGCATTGTACACGTATAATTGATTTCTAAGAATTTTGCCTTTTATTCGTATAAATAACTTTAGGCGACGCTATTTTTAATTTTTATTTCACCTAATTTTCCTATGTTTATCGATGGTATAACTAGGAAAAATCTTTTCAAAATATCGAAAAGGTTTTTTTTTAGTTTAATTAGAATGCAGGTGCCAAAAGTTAGGCCATTACTGTCTCGCTGTCTAAGACCTTTGAAAACCTACGCTAAGTGAGGAGTGAAGGGTCAGACAGATCAAATATGAGATTAAACTTTCTATTAGCTGCGGAGCCTGCAGCTGATGTTTATCGAAGTGATCGCAATTTGATGCGACTTGCGATAGCAGACATTGTGAGAAGAATTATATTTTTCGATAGATTGTGTTAAGGTCATTAGTTGCTGTTGGTTTAAAGCTAGATTATTTTATTTTAAAGCTGAAAGCGCCCGCACCTGCATAATTCATATTTTCGTACGTTTTTCTTGCTATTTGCAGGTATTAAGTTTAATGTTGATCAAGATAAGATTCTCGGCCGTAGCCTGTCCGTATTTATCGAACTGTAGTAATTAAAATCACCGATACAGCCCTCCAAGTTTAAGCGAGATTCTCTGAAAGGGTTACCGCTACCCCGGAACATAAAAGGCTAAGGAAGGACATGGATAACCACCCACCCACCCACCTAAGTATACATTGTGGAATGCAAATAAAATTTGAGTATTTGGATGGGTTTTAGTCAGTAAAAGTCTGACACTCCCTTCCGCTACACCCAGAGCAGGAGGAGTCATTGGATGATATTCCACCCTCAAAAACAAAAAAAGCCGCCTACGTTTATATAACCCTACGCAATGACAGTGACTGTCACGAAATCATAACATTTGAGGGGAATTTTAACTTAGAGATTTGTATTGAGGATTCTAGTGATATAATTCTGTAAATACGTAATTGCTACGGCCGCGAATCATATTATAATCGACATACAACCTGACATTGACCTGTAAATTGCAAAAAAACTAAGAAAAATTTAATTTCGCGGACTTCACTGGCGCATTCCCTTTAAGATAATTAAGACTCCATAAATAGTCTTCTATGTAATGAAATTCATTCCATAGAAGATTTTTATGTACACAATTTTGCTCCAAAATATTTTCAGATTTCATTTAGAAAATGTATGACCTTTTCGTGGAACGGTTTTATTTAGGTACAGAGGTGGTACAGAGGCCAGCACATCAAGTTACCACAATCTGTCAAATTTCTTTCATAGTATTTCAACTTTATTGCAAAGACATAAGGTTCATTTTTAATTGAGAAAATTTGACGGTTGGGGATAGCTTGATGTGCTGGCGTCTGTACATAAAAGTACCTAAGTACTAAAATTAATAGATTTATAGTCCGTTACTTCTGTTGACAAAAAAACGAACCACCATATATAAATAAGCAGAAAGACACTAACAATCGCAAACGATTTATGGTAAAATTAGCACAAGATTTAAGATAAAGTCAGCAGCGGGACCAGTAAGTAATTTAACAAGTTAGCCCTCACTAACATTGATGTTAGCTCTTCTACTAAACTTAACTCACTTAACTCTCCCTTGGACGTAATAAGTTTACATTACGTTAAGGTTTACACGCGTTTTCTAGGGATTAATTGACCAGGCTTGGAAAATAGACTTTGCAGAACTGTGAAAACATTGTACTTCATCATAATATCAGGCTTGTAATCTCCGAAGAGTTAGTCTTTTTTATGTTAAGGCTGGGAAATGATGCAATGACTTCTCCCGCTCTGGGTGGACCGGAAGGGAGTGTCAGACTCTTACTGACTAAAACGCATCCATGTTCCTTCCTTAGCCCCACCCCGGAAGAGTTAGGCTGAGATGCTCTTGTAGTACACCCTTTCGTCAGTTATGTTTAAGCCCCATGTAATGGGGGTCAACAGGTCTCGAGTTCGAACCCAAGGCACGAACCTCTGTTTTTTCGGTTTCATGTGCGTATTGTATAATTATCACTTGCTTAAAAATCGGTGAAGGAAAACATCGTGAGGAAACCGGCATGCCTGAGAGATGTTTCTCAACAGCATATGAAGGTAAGTCGGAAGCCCATGGGCAGCATAATAACTTTGATATAGTGTAAGAAGAAGAATGGAGGGCGAGCCTATTGCCATCAACCAGGCTCAAATCTGGACTCCAGGATGCTACGAGTACAGTGTACAGTGCCTGTACGAGTGGCGCGCGGAGGTACTAAGCCGGGGAGAAACTCCGTTTCCGCAGCAAATTGCGGCGGAGCGGACGGACCTCCGGCGCGATCTCATGGCGGCCTGGAATCAGCGACTGTCGAAACCCAGCGCAGGGCACGCCACGATAGTGGCGGTAAGGCCCCTCTTTGAGGAGTGGCTAGAGAGGCGTCACGGCGCCCTCACCTACCGCCTGACGCAGGTCCTCACCCGACATGGATGTTTCGGGAGGTTCCTGCACATCATCAGGCGGGAGGAAACGCCCGGGTGTCACCACTGCGAGGATCGCCCAGTGGACACGGTAGAGCACACGGTGCAAACCTGCCCCGCATGGGCGGAGCACCGCCGTGTCCTCGTAGAGGCGATCGGCGGCGACCTCTCGCGCCCGGCCCTGGTGCAAGCCATGGTCCGGGGCGAGAGGGAGTGGGAGGCAGTCACCTCCTTCTGCGAAAAAGTAATGCTCGCGAAGGAGGTGGCGGGATGGGAGAGAGAAAGGCCCTCCCGTCCCAGCCACCGCAGGAGACGCCCCGGGCGTCGGGAGCCACGTGACGACTCCCGGCCACCGTAGGCGCGGGCCTGCGGACGGTGAGTAATGGGTGACTCACCGTCCGATCAGCACCAGACCCGTGTCGTACGGCGCGTATATGTTCCACGCGCGCCTCAAAGAGATGTCAGCATATGAAGGGGCCCCGGCTATCAAGGCCAAGCCTGCCGGGTAAGCGGGATTGTCCGAAAGGGTTACCGCTACCCCGGAACATAAAGGGCTACGGAAGGTAAGGAGGCAGGCAGTTAAGGAGTTTATAGATGACAAATCGGTTGCAAAATAAAATAATTCGCTCACGATTATAATATTAAATGAAGGAAACCAAATATAAATATATAAACAATAATATAATTTAATAATAATGAAACATAGTTCTAATAATTGCATAAAAATTATCTAGATTATTATAGTACAATGCATAATTAAAATTACTAAGATATTTATTTATTAAACCTAATACACAGACCTAAGATTTTAAAAAATATATACACATAATTATACATATCATACACATCCAATAACATACTACTCTGTCAAGAAAGTACCGGGAAAAGATCAATAATACACAAAATGTCTGTTATTCATCCAAATTTATTTTATCACCTTCAAAGTATGCTCCTTTAGAAACGATACACTTGCGCCAACGAATAATCCATTCATCAAAACATTTTTTAAACGCTGCTTCCGGAATTGAGTTCAGTTCTCGCCGCGAATTCTCCTTTATGTCTTCTATCGATTGAAAACGGGTGCCACGAAGTGGTAATTTGAGTTTAGGAAAAAGAAAAAAGTCAGCAGGAGCCATATCTGGTGAATATGGTGGTTGCAGGATGGTATTTATTGAGTGTTTGGTCAAAAATTCGTTCACAATGATAGCCTTGTGCGAAGGCGCATTGTCGCGGTGCAAAATCCAAGAATTTTCTTTCCACAAATCTGGCCTTTTTCGTCGAATTTGCTCTCTTAAACGCCGCATAACGCTCAAATAATATTCTATATTTACCGTTAGACCTTCCGGTAAGAATTCAGAGTGCACAACACGGCGATAGTCAAAGAAAACAGTCAACATGACTTTGACTTTTGATCGACTTTGGCGTGGTTTTTTCGGTTTCGGTTCAGTTGGAAGGCGCCACTCCGAAGCTTGTTGACTAGTTTGCATGTCAAACTCGTAAACCCACGTCTCGTCACCGGTAACAATGCGTTTCATGAATGTTGGGTCCGAACTGACTCGTTCTAGCATGTCCTCAGCGACTTTCATGCGATTGAGTTTTCGGAGAAAATTCAGATCTTTTGGGACTAGCCGAGCAGCAACATGTTTCATACCCAAATGATTAGTTAAAATGGTACGGATCGACTCGTGAGATACAGAAAGTTCGGCGGCTATCTCTCTCAGAGTTGAATGGGGATTTTCAGTCACAATTTTCTTCACTTTTGCGATGTTAACTTCAGTTGCAGACGTTGACGGCCTACCAGAGCGAGGCAAATCTTCCATCACATTTCGACCGCTTTTGAACGCTTTGAACCACTCATAAGCACGAGTTTTTGATAAAGTCGATTCACCGTAAGCCGATTCTGTAACATTTTCAGTGACTCCGAACACGAAATTCCATTGGCGATGCAAAATTTAAGACAAACTCTATGTTCGATATTTTTGTCCATTATGAAATTCGCATTACACACTATATATGATATTACTAAAACCAGCACTGTATTTAATATAAATAACAGATGCAACTCAAACTCCGCGCCAAAATGGAAAACAGTTGTGCCAATCTAACAACTACAAAAAAACTAAAATTTGAATTTGGAACCATAAACAAATCATCCATTCCCGATACTTTTTTGACTGAATGTATAATCATATTATTGAATTGCTACTAGCCCTTTTCCTCTCTCCTAATGTTGCTGTGCCCGACAGGGTCCATATTGATTTTTTTTATTATTATTTTGATTACACCATCTATGAAATACATATGGAATGCAATAAAGATTTGAGTATTGAGTATTGAAGGAACATGGATGGGTTTTAGTCAGTAAGACTCTGACACTCCCTTCCGCTCCACCCAGAGCGGGAGCAGTCATTGGTTGATTTCCCAGCCTTAAAAAAAAAAAAAAAAAGCCCGATTCGGGAATTGATCCCAGGACCTGCTTGCTACGAGACTGTATATTTTGTAACTGTGTATTTTTCTTTTGCTCTATTTTCGAGAGTTACATCTTACATACATGACAGACACCTTGAAATCTGTGTATCAGATTTCAACATTAATATGCCTTGTATAGATCAGTGATTGCGCTGAATAACCCGTCAAATTAATTGCGTGCGAAAACTGTGCCGACAAGCAAAGGGAAATATCTAAGTTTGTACCTGTATTTTACTTTATTCGTAGTCACAAGAGGCATATGAACTAAATAAATTAAAAAATATATACGTCTGGACCAGACTCACATAACCAATAAGAAAAAACTTGAACATTAGAGAAACAGAAATTGGAAAAATATGCGTAGATAACAACGGTTATTGCCCAAAGTACCATCGAATTTCATTGTTAAATGTACTTGTGCAGACTGAGGGTAATACCTGAGTGGACATAATAAGGATCGCTCTCGCTTTTCAAGCTTAAGGAAAACTCACACAAAATGGTATCTTAAAATACGAGTGTTTATGTGTACGTCGGAGTCAAACAATGTGGGTTCCAGGTTTATTGTTATTATACAACTAGTATCAGCCAGCGACTTCGCCCGCGTTGACGTCTGAAATTATCCCACGGGAACGTACAACTGGGATAAAAAGTATGCTATGTGTTAATCCAGGTTATAAACTATCTGTGTGCCAAATATTAATCCAGATCCATTCAGTCGTTTTTGCGTGAGAGAAGAACAAACCTCCATACATCCTCACAAACTTTCACGTTTTTAATATTGGTAGGATATACACCATAACATCACAGAAGCTCGTAGCTAAGTAATAACAGCCGCACGGATCGATCTATCAGGTTATGCTACGCTTGCCGTGGACGCGACCATCTTTACATACCAAGACTTCTCCGTGTCTGGGAAAGCACATTAAGCCGTTGGTCCAGGCTGTCATTCGTGGTTTTTTGACCGTCGTTACCGGTAGTCAGAAGCCCGAAAGTCTGACAGCCAGTTTTACCAAGAGGTATAGGGATATCGTATAACCCAGTTACTGGCTGGATTGTAGAGGTCAGATAGGCAGTCGCTCTATGTAAAATACTGGAATTCAACTACATCCGGTTAGACTGGAAGCCGACCCCAGCATAGTTGGGGAATCGCTATGTAGATTGATTGACACCATAACATTACCCCAGGTTTCCTCAAAGGGCTCGGCAGGGGCGTACCCATAATAGGTACACCCACATTTCACACAATTATTTTTATCATACAATACAGCTCTTAATAATTAGTAAAAGGTGTGCAGAGCTGTGTTTTGGGCTTATTATTGAGTATTTTTGCATGTTTAAGTGAAGAGCGACGGTTATTAAAAAAAAATCTTATTTTTGGAATTCTTAGAGAAATCTCTTTCAAATGAAACGTAATATGTTATAGTAAAAACGATTCTTGTTAGACCCCAAAAAAAAATATATAAAGCAATGTTGGTCATTGATCTGTGTTGCGTCCTCGACGCTTAAAATTATCCCAAAATTGTAATTATGCGGATACAAAAAGTATGCTATAAAGCACGTATAAAAAAAGCATACAATAATCAAGTAATGTAATGAAAAGTCATGACCTAATGTTACGAAGGTTCCGTTTTTCCTTTTAAGTCCCTTCCATTATAAACCAATATCAACAATGTTATGATGACGTTTAAACACAAAATAGTTATGATAATACGACCAACAAACCGAGTATTATAACTACGCCTACGCGCGCTACGTGCTACGCGCTACGTGCGTAGCAATTTGCTACGAAAGCAACAATTAGAGCACATTCATTTAGATAAGTGTTTGTTTTATAACAATGTTATTGTAGGGGTTTGTTTTAATAATTACAGCTAAATAATTCATCCTGTACCTCCGTAATGACGGGCATTTATAATGCCTGAACAAAGAAAGTAGATTTTTGTTGTGTTTCATTTCAAGTTAACTGATGTGGCGGTGTTTTTTATTTACCAGATGTCAATAGAAACAAAGCTGTAACATATACTTATTTGTAACTTCTTTTAATAGATTTATAAAACCAAAGATTAAAAAAAAAGGAAAATATTCATGAAAAACCCACATCACCCAGAAAATAACTCGATGTTTTTCCCACCAATTTCCATTTCATTACCAAAGCGAAAAGCGACAATAAACACTCACAGTTTTGCAGTGTCTACAGTGACAAAAATACGTACGGCGTAAAACGAACTTCAATCTTGTTATCATAAAAGAGACTGTGTGACTCCCATGAGAACTATAACATAACATACCATAGTATGATTTAATTGAATCCTTTATTCATACTACATTACCCGAAATCCATTAATCAGAACGTGAATCCTATTAATATACAATACGGAGACCACATACATTCAGTCAAAAAAGTATCGGGAATGGATGATTTGTTTATGGTTCCAAATTCAAATTTTTGTTTTTTTGTAGTTGTTAGATTGGCACAACAGAACTGTTTTCCATTTTGGCGCGGAGTTTGAGTTGCATCTGTTATTTATATTAAATACAGTGCTGGTTTTAGTAATATCATATATAGTGTGTATTGCGAATTTCATAATGGACAAAAATATCGAACATAGAGTTTGTCTTAAATTTTGCATCGCCAATGGAATTTCGTGTTCGGAGTCACTGAAAATGTTACAGAATCGGCTTACGGTGAATCGACTTTATCAAAAACTCGTGCTTATGAGTGGTTCAAAGCGTTCAAAAGCGGTCGAGATGTGATGGAAGATTTGCCTCGCTCTGGTAGGCCGTCAACGTCTGCAACTGAAGTTAACATCGCAAAAGTGAAGAAAATTGTGACTGAAAATCCCCATTCAACTCTGAGAGAGATAGCCGCCGAACTTTCTGTATCTCACGAGTCGATCCGTACCATTTTAACTAATCATTTGGGTATGAAACATGTTGCTGCTCGGCTAGTCCCAAAAGATCTGAATTTTCTCCAAAAACTCAATCGCATGAAAGTCGCTGAGGACATGCTAGAACGAGTCAGTTCGGACCCAACATTCATGAAACGCATTGTTACTGGTGACGAGACGTGGGTTTACGAGTTTGACATGCAAACTAGTCAACAAGCTTCGGAGTGGCGCCTTCCAACTGAACCGAAACCGAAAAAACCACGCCAAAGTCGATCAAAAGTCAAAGTCATGTTGACTGTTTTCTTTGACTATCGCGGTGTTGTGCACTCTGAATTCTTACCGGAAGGTCTAACGGTAAATAAAGAATATTATTTGAGCGTTATGCGGCGTTTAAGACAGCAAATTCGACGAATAAGGCCAGATTTGTGGAAAGAAAATTCTTGGATTTTGCACCACGACAATGCGCCTTCGCACAAGGCTATCATTGTGGACGAATTTTTGACCAAACACTCAACAAATACCATCCAGCAACCACCATATTCACCAGATATGGCACCTGCTGACTTTTTTCTTTTTCCTAAACTCAAATTACCACTTCGTGGCACCCGTTTTCAATCGATAGAAGACATAAAGGAGAATTCGCGGCGAGAACTGAACTCAATTCCGGAAGCAGCGTTTAAAAAATGTTTTGATGAATGGATTATTCGTTGGCGCAAGTGTATCGTTTTTAAAGGAGCATACTTTGAAGGTGATAAAATAAGTTTGGATAAATAACTGACATTTTGTGTATTATTGATCTTTTCCCGGTACTTTCTTGACAGAGTAGTATATGCAAAAAGTTTTTAAACGTGAAACTTTGAGAGGATGTATGAATGTTTGTTACTCTTTCACGTAAAAACGACTGTATCATGTATGGATATGGTAGAAATTTGGAACACCAGATAGTTTATATCCCGGAATAATATGTAGGCTACTTTTTAACCTGATAGTACGTCCACACCGGTCGACGATCGACGCGGGCGAAGCCGTGGGCAGAAGCTAGATAAATACAAATAAGCCACATGGAGCTTGCGAAAATCTTTCATGTAAAATGATATTTTAAATATGATTTCTATATTAGGCGCTTTGGTGTATGCATGTTTCTTCATAGAAATATATAGAATATACTAGCTTCTGCCCGCGGCTTCGCTCGCGTGGAGGTCGGAAATTATCCCACAGGAATGTTCTACCGGGATAAAAAATATCCTATGTGTTAATCCAGGATATAAACCATCTCTGTGTCAAATTTCATCCAAATCTATACAGTAGTTTTTACGTGAAAGAGTAACAAACATCCATACATCCATACTTACAAACTTTCGCCTTTATAATAGTAGTAGGATAATAAAAGAGTATTTTTTATAAATTATGTCCCTCAATCGATCATAGTTGAGGCTCCCTCTACACCTCACAGTACCTACTCAACGTATATGTTTTAGTTGCGATAGTAAGTTCCAGGCACACAAAAAAAATACAAGTTTACAAAAAGGTGTTATTATTGAGCATCAAAAGTTGGTAAATAATCACAGACAGTCGGCCAAAATTCACGTAAACTCTTGTCATTATAACTTTCAGAATATTTTCGTTCTCTTTACGAACATTGTTTTTCTTTTTATACCCATTTCTTTCACCTTTCACTGAGGTTAATGGCGAACGAAAGGGTACTCGTACCAAAGACTAGACTAATTGTAGAGTGGCTAAGAAACATTAGGTAGTTTATTTATAGTCTATGGCGCCTTGTAGCATGACACTTTCCAAAAATATATATTTGTGCAAGTCATTTGACACGTGCAGGGTGAGGTGACTTCAAGTAGTATGTAGACTGTTAAAGTGAAACTTTTATTTCATCGTCTCAAACTTTTTCGTTTGTGTGTTGCATGTCGCGTGACAGTCGGCCGCGGAGTAGGGATAAAGTGAAAGGCGCTCGTCAGAGCAGCCAAGGCCATTACGGCGGCGCCTATAGTGTCAAATGCATTAAATGTGAAAAAGAGTTTCACTTTTACCGTGGTTTCATAAAATCACACAATCCTTTTTTATTTATATTTTATCATATTAGGTGAGGAGTTAAGAATTTAAGGCCTTTGGCATTATGAAAAGGATACTTAAGCACGAGAGACGTAAATAATCTAGCATTTCACCTAAAAATTAGCGACACTTTTTTTTTTATTATAAAAGATCCTATGTTTTTATGCCAACGTATGGTAGGTGTTTGGAAGGTAATGAAAAACTTTTTTTGATGTTCATAAGAGTTTAAGTACCAAAAGTTTGTATAAGTATGCAAGTTAATTTGGCTGCTTTTATTAAGGGTTTCTAGTTGGATGTATTTTATTACCTGCAGGCATTCGAAAGCACCGAGATGTTTATATTTATCTATTATTATATAAATAGGAGAATACAAAGTCGCTTTTCGTCTGTGTGTGTTTCACAGTTCGTCTAACCAACACTTTGGATTTAGATGCGATCTGAGATTTTTTTTCCGGAAATTTTACATAACATGACGCCTTGTTTCCCCGAAGGGTTGGGTTGAGGTGTACCAATAGTACACCCACATTTCACAGTTATGTTTAAGTCCCATGTAGTAATAGGAGCAAACCTATTTCCATCAATCGGGCACATATCCAGACTCCGGACTGGTACTGAGAAATTCCAGAGAGAAAAACCGAAAAACACTTGCATGACCTGGGATTGAACCCACATGCACGTGCTCAGCAGTAGCGCTAGCGACCACTAGACCAAAGGCAAAAGAAAATTGTGTGGTGAAAGGAGAGGGAGTCCTTTGCCCGGCGGTGTGACAATAATAAATAATAATAATATCCTTGGACATTTCACACAACGCCATATAGTCCCAAGCTAAGCAACCTAATGCTTGCGTTATGGTAAGGCTAATAAACTACTTATATATTTTTTGTAAAAATACATACGTATTGTAGTTAGAAAAATACCCAGACCTGGTCGCACAAATATTTGTTCCGTGCGGAAACCCGCGACATACTGCGCAGCAGTCAATCAATCAACCACTGCGCCAACCGAATCGTAACACTGGCTAGTGAGATTAGATAATCTTAGAAACCTTACCTGATCCCCCATCCCAGTGATAATGGGGGTGTTCCAGTAGGCTGCTAGCCTGGCGACCGGCTCCAGCGCGAAGGCGCAGGCTGGACCAATGAAGGCTATCACGTCGTCTTTGAAATGCATGTCCGCCGCCAAGCCGGGAGCTATAGCCCCGGAGCAGGACGGGTAACTGTGGAAAAATTGTGAGGTTAATACTTACTCTACTCGCAAAATCGTACCTACGGATGTGTCTTCAATGGTCAAGATTCTCGCTAGAGTCCCAATTCTGTAAAATAACCAACTTATCAATAGTGTGTCGGTAGTGTGTAAGTAGTGTCTCAATAGATTAATCATTGACATTTGCTATTCTACAAATTATTTATGGTCATTTTTACCTAACCTAACATAATGTCTGTAGTGTGTCGATAGAGTGACAATGTAGTGTTGCTTAACTCAAAGTTACAGAATTGGGCAACTGTTTTACTGACCAATGTAAGATGGCTGCTGATCTCAAATTGTTTGAGAAACATGAAGATAATAATGGCAAGATAGATATAGGTAGAGATAGAATATGCGCCACGGAAGACGAGACATGACGAGCGTCAGAGTGGGAAGCTTGCGCAGGTATAGTCGTGTACGAAATAGTTACCCATATTTTGTAAATTAATACATGGAATTTTTCGATTACATTAAGATTAAATTTTTTAACTATATTATAATATTTCAAAGTGTATTCAATTATTCAAAGTTTAAGATAAAAAAAATGTGTGTCAAGTCTCATCTTTCGTGGCGCGTATTGTTCTGACGGATGGGGATCGAAACAGGTACAAATGACCACTTAACCTACGTTGTAAAAGCTTTGAAATGAACCCTGTGTTGAGATTGAATTAATTTCTTGACGATATTTTTTCCCGCTTTTATACTAAGCTCAAAATTAAAGAGCGTAAGTATTAAAGCTACCGGTTCACCTGGCGGTTGAATGCCTGTTAAAATATTCGTAAGCGCAAACAAACATTGTTTCCATGGCACTTACAGAGATTAGGCCTCAGATTCAAGCGCTAAAGTTGAAAAATAATGTCAAATGAGAGACAGGCAGAGAGTTAAGAAATTCTTTTAATTAAGCGAAGAAACGGTCATTAAGCTCTTATACTAAAACGTTATTTGAATAAGTACCAGCAGGAATAGACGATATTAAAGTAAACCGTAAGCCCGACTCGGTCATCAAAGGAGATTGTTCTAGACCGCCCTATAACCAACAAACATTTGACGTGTACGTTAATTTTAATTATATTTTAATATGCTTTTTAACAATAATAAATTCAAGCGGACACTGTTTAATTCTTAATAGGTTTTTAAAAGTGATCTCATTGATTTTATTACCAACTGAACTCGCCATCTTTCAAGGAATTGTCAATGTGAATGTCACAAAAGATTTGACAGTGTCGCTCTCGCTCATATTACATAAATATCGATATCGACGACGATGTCCATAATATCTAGTGATAAATAATGGATGTTCGATATTTATCACTTCCAAAACATTGAAAATGTGCAACATAAAAGTTTTTCATGCATATTTTTTTGAACATTTGAACATTTTAATGGATCTTATGATGAATATGGCCTAGCACGATTATGCTGAAAATATAATGAACAAAACAAACTCACAAAATCTACTTACTAGTCGAATGAGGGATTTTCTCACAAGTGAGAAAATATTAGTTCAAAAGAGGCGTTGGTAAAAAATACGTCACTGTCTCAGGTTTTTGACATCAAAAATAAGCTTTCTTATTTACGGATCTTGTTTTTGTTATCAGTAGCCAGTAAAACAAAGACGTATTTTTTACCCACGCCATCTATTGAACTATGTTTTTTCACTTGTCAGAAAATCTCTCATTTAACGATTGAAATGTCATTTACGACGCAACTCTAGTGAATTATTCTCATAACCATTTCACGACTTCAATAGCCATATTTTTACTTTTTAAGTACTTAAACTCTATTTTTAAATGACGCAAACTAAAACGTTACACATTGTTCGTTGGGAACAAAATATTTTATTTTAGCATTAATTTAATCGAAGTAGAATCGTAGCAACAACGTGTTTATGTTTGAAACGGAACAAATTAATTTACTTTTGACATATTGATCTGTCATTTTGGTCTACTAAATTAAAACCACAGATTAAATAGGTGGTCATTGATAATCGATATACAATGATTGATCTCCCAGAGAGCATCTCTACGTCACTACGTCAGTCGGAGCGTCTCACCGAGACGAA
This sequence comes from Hyppa rectilinea, assembly GCA_951799385.1. NCBI lineage: Eukaryota > Metazoa > Arthropoda > Insecta > Lepidoptera > Noctuidae > Hyppa > Hyppa rectilinea. Next base: position 4,712,884 of record OX637318.1, on the reverse strand, counting down.
CCTGTGGCTGTGTTGTGTTGTTGTGACTACGTATTTTATTTGGCGATTTCTTTTGGCGTTTTTGATTTTGTTTCTGTTTAACGGACTACAATTTGGATTGCTTTCAACGTGACCTGGCTTCGAATAACTGATTCTGTGATCTGCTTAAACGACACCTTAGCATTTTGACAACGGATAACGGACTTCGCTTAAAGTAAACTTCAACCAATAAATAATAACTGTACATAACAGGCATAATACAACTGTATGTACGGTAATATTTTACTGTATTTGAAGTTTAATGCTTTGTAGAAACCAGAAATAGCGATTTTAGAAGGAATTACTTACGTTTTCTTTTATTAAAAATAACCTCAAAATCGGTTCCTTTTCTTTAAATAAATCTTTTCTCTAAAGTGTCCGTCAAGAAACTTTGTTCTTATGGGCTAATAAGGGCAGTTTACAAATAGAAAATGATTTTTTTTATGCCGTTGGCTCCAGGGCGAACAATGTATGGGCGTAGAACAATCTCCTTTAGAAAGAGCTTCGAAGAAAGATATATTTAAACTACCTGTAACTAACGGCACCACTTCTTAGGAAAGATTTAATTTACTGGTATCAAAAGTTCCTTAATTTTCTAGCAAACTATACCTTATTTCATTTAGATTGGTTCGGTGGCTTAGGCAATTTCCTATTTCAGAGAGATAGTCCGAAAGGGTTACCGCTACCCCGGAACATAAGGGGCTAAGGTAGGAACATGGATGGGTTTTAGTCAGTAAGAGTGCGACACTCCCTTCCGCTCCACCCAGAGTGTGAGGGGTTATTTGATGATTTCCCCACCCTAAAAAAAAAAGGCAATTTCCTATCAATTAATTAGAATGTATTATGACCAGATGTGTGAACATAAAGCAAGCAAAAGAAGTATGTAAGGATCAAAACAGGTGGCATTCTGTGTCTGTAGTTTGTATCTGTCTACAGCCTATGAAGAAAGTGCGAGTATATGTATTTACTAGCTGCACCGGCGCGGTTTGACTCGCTGCTCGGCTCCTATTGGTCGTAGCGTGATGTTACATAGCCTATAGCCTCCCTCGATAAATGGAATATCCAACACAAAAAGATTTTTTCAATCCAGACCAGTAGTTCCAGAGATTAGCGCGTTCAAACAAACAAACTCTTCAGCTTTATAATATTAGTATAGATTAACTGACTTCAAAACAGTAGGAGGTTCTAAATTCGACTGTTTTTTATTATGTTTGTTACCTCAGTAACTTTCGAATGGGCGAACCGATTTTGAAGATTCTTTTTTTTATTTGAAAGCTGGTGCTTCCCGTGTGGTCCCATTTCATTTGGTCTAGTTCTGACAATGGCACCCATGAGAAAACCATAAAAGTCTTACATTTTTATCTTGATGATGTATTAGTACTTCAGGTCACTGTTGTTTCGGGATGGGAGAGAGAAAGGTCCTCTCGTCCCAGCCGCCGCAGGAGACGCCCCGGGCGTCGGGAGCCACGTGACGACTCCCGGCCACCGTAGGCGCGGGCCTGCGGACGGTGAGTAATGGGTGACTCACCGTCCGATCAGCACCAGGCCCATGCCGGACGGCGCGTATATGTTCCACGCGCGCCTCAAAGAGATGTCAGCATATGAAGGGGCCCCTCAGGGCCAAGCCTGCCGGGTAAGCGGGATTGTCCGAAAGGGTTACCGCTACCCCGGAACATAAAGGGCTACGGAAGGAAAATTGATGGGTTTTAGTCAGTAAGAGTCTGACACTCCCTTCCGCTCCACCAAGAGCGGGAGCAGTCATTGGATGATTTCCCAGCCTTAAAAAAAAACGGTCACTGTTGTTTATATAGCAAGTTTGGTAGTGGATACGAATTGGTGCGGAGACTTTGGGGTAGGTAGGTACCAAAACACAAAAGCGAAAAATTTAAAAAAAAAACAACTGGCTCCCGAAAAAACACTACACTGTGAAAAATTATTTTAATTGCGGAAGTCGGTGGCAAAAACCGAAAATATAAAACCAAAGACACTGACTTACTAAATTAAATATAAACTTAAGGTAAGTGTAGAAAGAATCCGTTATTATACCTACTTGTCAATTACAAACTACGAAACTATTCATGAAGAACTTTCTAGAACAAAAACTTTGAACATGATTTCAGCGAGTATGTCGGACACGTGAGTACATAGATCTACACGCATCCATCACTTATCGACACCCACTTGTTTCGTACGTGAACTTTTATCCTATTATATTATTGTTGGTGGCAGTAGCAGCTAGTATCAGCTTACTACAATACCATAGACACGATTCGAATAGCACTCCGTCTTCATTATATATTATTTTGTTATCCTAACTAATATTATGAATGCTCAACGCAAAAACAGCAACCTTCCTTGACGGTGGATATAATTTCAGGGAGACAGTAACTATGTACTTTCACAGACAAGCTCACAAAGAGCTTCACTACTATACTATTTTAGCATATTGGAATAACTTCTCACACATTTATTGATTTATTATTATTAACTTTTAGAATGTTTGTGAATATGTGAACAATTAAGTCTACCTGCAATGGCAGGTAAAAATACTACACCACAAAAGGTGAAAAGAAAAACACGTATAGCAATGGCTATACGTGTTTTTCTTTTCACCTTTTGTGGTGTAGTATTTTTATTCTGGGTGCATCGTCTTCACATAATTATAATGTTATAATGCATGTATACAAAACATTGTAAAATCTTTTAAAAGAGTAATGGTGGAGTTTCTTGCCCATTCTTCTCTACACGAAACTACCTTTTGGAAGGGGCGACTAGAATCAATTCTATTTCTTATTCATTTTGACGTTCAAAAGTGCCTTTCTTGTGCCAATTTGAAATAAATGATTTGACTTTGACTTTGAATATTGCTCTGTAGTTGACTCAATCAATCCACTCAGCCTGTCGTAGTCCCCTGCTTGCTGCGCCACAACACCCTATCCAGCATCCAGCCTGTCTCAGCCACCTTCTTACAATCATCGGTCCATCTAGCTCTCGGGGCGTCCCACACTACGCTTGCCGATACGCGGTCTCCACTCCAGGACTCGTCTGCTCCACCGGACATCAGCCCTTCGACAAACATGGCCAGCCCACTGCCACTTCAGTTTACATACATTGCAAGCTACATATACCGGTACCTCTGGAGCTTTTCCGGATAATTTCACTAATCTACTCAGCTTTCTCAATAATAAAACAGGTTTCAAAATCATAACAATCCTCCTGCCAATCGAATCAATCCAAATTACCTCTACGAAGAAAACCGAAAATATTCAATCACGTAATACATAAAAATAACTACCAGATAACCTTTCTTATCATATCATATCAAAGAGTGATCCATCCAATACCAATTCTCTCTACGAAAATACGTAAAAATATATTCCATACTCCCGAGTCAAAGGTTTATTGAAACATCTGAAGGTAATAGATACTATAAAGAGAAGCATGAGAGAAATGTCAAGTAGATGGCGTTCCCTGAAGACGTATTTTACGAGCGTGTAAACTTTAAAGGCTAACGTCAGAAGCTTCTAAGCGTTCAGTCTGTCGATTCTGTAAAATTCTCATCGTGAAAACTTACGTCAAGTGAGCTGCTTGGCTCACTTTAAGCTCACTCACCTTCGTTTTCACGGCGAGAATTTCACAGAATAACACTCCAGACCAGTTTTATTTACATTTCATAGTTTATAGTTTGATATTAAGTGGAGTGAAGGTGGCAGTGCTATTATTTTGGTCACCTTCAGTCGCGGGTCTTGAACAAGGTCTCTGTATAATCACTTTTGAAAATAAGGTTGGTGTGTTAAGCATCGTATAAAGTTAATGTTAAAAAACCAAAGTTAAAGTAATGCTTAATCTAAGTTTTGTATGTAAGTATGTTTGTAACGAATAAACTCAAAAACTACTTAACGGATCTGGATGAAACTTGACACAAAGATAGATTATAGTCTGGAATAGCATATAAGCTATTCCAGCGGGAGAAGCCGCTGGCAAAAGCTAGTATTTTTAATAACAAGGCGATCCCTGCCCTTACCTATTCATACTTACTTAATTAAGAAAGTAAACATGCATTCCTAATTGGCTGCTACGAGATGCTACGATGCTACGATGATGCTTATTCTATTGAAACTCCGTACTAGGCCAGGCCACCTCAAAATCTTACAATGACAATGGGGATGTAAACACGTTGTTACAACAATAAGACTCTGTATATTTTCTTATAACATCATTTAAACACGCCCCTCCACCGGTTGGGAGGCTTCTCTTTGTCAAGAAATATGATAAATGTACGGAATAAGGAAACGTTTGAGGATTCACTTTCTGTCCATAACAATAAATAAGAGTATATTTTATGGCAGCACCTACAAAATAAAAAGAAAACAAAACAAAGATACCTTTTTGAAAAAAAAAACTCGTTTGTTTTAATATAATTTTCGAGTTGCAGAAAACTTGTTTGCAACAATAAATTGAGTCTTTGAATACTTGGAGCCGTTATAAAGTAGAAAGTTTTCTTTGTTTTTACTAGCTGTTTTCAACAATTTACCTATTCATTTGAATTTTTTGTTTTACACTGGAGTGAAATGGGTAAGATAACTAATAGCTTCTACTTTGATATGCAATTACCTCAATCTGCCTAGCCTTTTCCCATCTATGTTGGGGTCGTCTTCCAGTCTAACCGGATGCAGCCGAAAACCAGTATTTTACATGGAGCGACTGCCTATCAGACTTCCATAACCCAGACAGTAACTGGGTAATACGATACCCCTTGGTAGGCTGTCAGTCATTCGGGCTTCTGACGATCCGTAACGACCGTCAAAGACCCAGAAATGGCAGCCGGGACAAGCGGCTCAACGTGCTTTCCGAGGCACGGAGAAGTCTCGATATGTAAAGATGGTCACCCATCCACGAGCCAACCTCGGCAAGCGTAGCTTAACCTGATGCAATTACCTACTCTTGTTAATTGCTAGATTACTGATTACACTGCACAAAACTATTAACGCATGCATGGTTTGTTTTTATATATCCAAGGAATATACGAGTAAACACCGCATTTTGACGTAACACGGTATCCTACTGGTTACCTCAATTTACGATTTCTCGTATTTGTTTAAGCGTTTAGTAGATCGAATATTTAACGGGTGCGTGTTCAGAACTTATCCTCACTCACTGACTTTTCGGAGATGGAAAATTTATACTAATATTATAAAGCTGAAGAGTTTGTTTGTTTGAACGCGCTAATCTCTGGAACTACGGGCCCGAATTAAAAAATCTTTTGTGTTGGATAGTCCATTTAACGAGGAAGGCTATAGGCTGTAACACCACGCTACGACCAATAGGAGCCTAGCAGCGGGTGAAAAACGCGGGAGCAACTAATAGTAAAAAAATACTGAACTGTGTGATGACAATGTTTGTCTATTCCTTGAGGACGAACACAGGCTGACCCGTTGGATGTATGACGGAAACAATAAATCAAATTAGGTTCATGCAAGACTAAAAAACTATATCTTATATATATAACTCTTCTGTGCGTGTGTATGTCACTGAACTCCTCCTAAACGGCTGGACCGATTTTAATGAAATTTGTTGTGTGTGTTACAGTGGCTTTGAGGATGGTTTAGATTAAAAAAAAAAAAAAAAAAAAAAAATTGCAAGGCGGAACGAAGTTCGCAGGGACAGCTAGTCTATATATATAAAAGAAAGTCGGGTTTGTTCCCTCCATTATAACTCGAAATCTGCTGGACCAATTTTCATGGTTTTTGTTTCGTTGGATTTGTCTCCGCCCTGAATAGCAGAATACATTTTTTTTTCGATCAGCTGTTGATTTTCCTCCTATAGGATAGGTATGTAGGTAGGTAGGTAGGGTAGGTAGGGTGGGTAGGTAGGGAAGGTAGGTAGGGTAGGTAGGTAGGTAGGTAGGGTAGATAGGTAGGTAGGGCAGGTAGGTAGATAGGGTAGGTAGGGTGGGTAGGTAGGGTAGGTAGGTAGGGTAGGTAGGTAGGTAGGGTAGGTAGGGTGGGTAGGTAGGATAGCTAGGGTAGGTAGGGTAGGTAGGGTAGGTAGGGTAGGTAGGTAGGTAGGGTAGGTAGGGTGGGTAGGTAGGCAGGTAGGTATCACAGTTAAGACAGGACGTCTGTCGGGTCAGCTAGTATATTGATAAAATAAAAACCATTGAAAAATCTATGTTCGCAACTTTTGTGTTGCGAACATAGATTTTTTAATCCGAAAATTGAATTTTGCGTAAGTGTATATACCATAGCACCCACCACTTGTGACCCTGCTTGGGACTTGTGTTTGTGTGTTTGTTCTATATTATTATTTTAAAAAAATAAACACAAACCTCCCTTGCACCTTCTGTAGCTCAACGCCGTGATGCGCCAAAAACTTTTCGTTGACCATACTTAAGGCCAGGTCCACAGCAGGGCCACATCGCTCCAGGTCAAAAGGGGAGTCCAGACGTGAGGCCATTAGGACCCCTACTTTGTGCACCACTCGCGACGTCAGGGAACCGGTCAAAACCGGTGCGAACAGGAACAAACAGGATAGGTGCAAGATATGCATTTTTGTAAGTTACTGGGCACTGAATATATTTTTTACCTTTTAGTCTATTCAGCTTTTAGTTTTAAACCAGAAGTAAAACTTAACTTCAGTAATACTAAAATCACTCATTTTTGAATATACTAATTTTTTTTTATACTTTTCGGAAAGTTTAGACTCTACACACTGATCTTACTAAAATCTAAATTATTTACTAAACTCGATTTAATTAAAGATTCTAATTCAATATCCTAACACGACACAGGTTTAAAACATCGAACATACAAAATGAATGTCTTCAACAAATCTTTACTTCACCAAAACAACGACAATATTTATTACTCTTTTCGTTAGTTAAATATTTCGTGGTACCCCCAATATCGGGAACGCGTCCTCCCTGAACCACGTATGTCAGGCGACTGGCGCGGCTGGCTGGAATGCTGGATCAACCCGAAGATAAAGTAATAGAGAGAGGCTGCGAACGCAACAGGTACCTACATTTTCCCGCTTCAAATATGCCCAGGCCTCCAGGGTTATAATGTAATTGATACGATTCGGAAAACTGACAAGTTTTTAGATGAGATTAGAGAGAGATAAAGGGTTCATATTTCTCGGGTAGCTGAAGTTAATGAGTTATTTCTGAAGTGACTCAAATCAAGGCTCTTCGTTTTAAACAAAGCTTTATTATATGTACAGAGGCCAGCACATCAAGTTACCAAAATCTGTCAAATTTCTTTGATAGTATTTCAACTTTATTGCAAAGACATAAGGTTCATTTTTAATTGAGAAAATTTGACAGTAAGGGATATCTTGATGTGCTAGCGTCTGTACTAAATTAAGATTTGTGAATTGTTTTGGTTTTTTTTTCACCTATACCTACTTTAATAGTAGATAATTAAATACTTTAATAAAGCTATTCTTATCTACGTGCCTTGAACTTTGAAACCTTTTTAACACGATGACTAAGGAAGATAAACCAGGCCACCAACAACCACACCAACCATCGTGAGGAAACCAGCATGCCTGTGAGATATTTCTCAACAGCATGTGAAGCTAAGTCATATGGCAGCATAAAAACTCTGATACCAGGTTAGTCACTAACCATACGAAAAGACGAAGACGAGGAAGATATCCTAGCAGATAAATATTACACGGACTAGAATCGAAGTCATCGACCAAAAATCATCGATTTTTCGTCAACGTATATGTACGTTTTCAACTTTCGGTGTAGAGCCGAGCGTTCATAATCCAACAGAAAGCATCCCAGGTTGTCAAAACTATGCAGTGTTGGTACCTACGAGGGCTAAATGTATCAATAAAGAAGCAGCCGCTTAAAATCGAACGGAAATACTACTCAATATTCAAGCTTATGGCTACGAGAGTGAACGGGGTAAGTTTTACTGAATATGGTAATGCACCCTTGCTTTATCTGGTGTGGAGCTTCTCTCGTGTTTTTATATTGCGGGATCAAAGTACCTTTCTGTAGTAGGTACATTTTGAATTAAATGGGAAGATATATTTGAGCCAGAAATCATCGGTCATCGGTCATCAATCACCACTTGATGATTACCCATCCTCAAAAAAAATGATTGTTGAGATTTCGTGATTAATCAGTAAGTGAATGTATGCATGAGTAACCTTTCGTACATATATAACTATAAATGATAGTACATTCCTGGACGAGCTTTTTACAGGGATATTTAAATTTTTCATCCCGGCCATGGCTGCGTAGCCAAACAAAGGAGAAGAAGAATATTTAAAATTCGCGGCCTACCCTGTAGCTTTCACCTTAACGTGATTTGCACCTAACTTACATTGTCTCTGGTCTTACTAAGAAGAAGGTTTATAGCTTAGAGGCCGTTGCTGTGACGTAACAATGGCTAAGCGAATCTGCATAAATGTTTACATAGTATGGGCTTTAGAGCTCTGAGTTTATGCAGGAGACATTTACGTTATGAGACATCGGACATTAAAATCTCATAGTTACAGCAATCTCTGGGCCAAGGAATTATACGACTATCTCTACAATCTATTCATTGCATTAAGTAGGTACACTGCACCTTACTGAATAGATATCTAGTTTTACAAGCTGTATTTTCTTATCCCATGTTTAAGTTGTTGTTATGTACAGAGGCCAGCACTTCAAGCCACCCCAATCTGTCAAATTTCTTTGATAGATTGTCAACTTTATTACAAACGTATAAGGTTCATGTTCAATAGGAATTTTTGACAGTTTGGGGTAGGTTCATGTGCTGGCGTTTGTACATTACACTGTACATAACTAAGTAGGTGTTAAATATGGTGAGCAGATTTTTTCTCATCATGCATTTATCATTACCTACCCTTAAATACTAATCATAATCATAATCATTTATTCATTTACAAACATGGGTAATTAGTACAGGTACTTATCGAGATATAGATAAAATACTCTTTATTATGTACACCATAAAACATTGATAGGTAGGTTACCTACAGTTAAGTCAAGTGCAATGGAAGTACTACGAATTAAAAGAGGTTGACCTGCATTTTGGAATTGATTCCCATATTCCAATAGTATTGTTTCAGATCTGACGATTTACAAGACCTAACTCGCTTCTGATTACAAGAAAGAACAGAGTTTAATTGCTTTCATTTTAAAATAAAATATAGATGATTTAAACAGTAAAGCGGAAACTGCGCAGTCGAGAGAAAAAGCAAATGAAAACCAATAAGTGCTGCTACACATTGGTTCCCGGTCGATTAATTGAGCCAGTAGGGTCGTTAATGGAATTCGAATTATCTTTTTAATTACATTCCCTTTTCAGACCTTTCCACCCGCAAGGATATACATGCCTACATGCTAAGTTAGTCCTTCAGATTCCTTTTCAAGGCTCCCACCGATAGGCACAACGCGACAGTTGAAATTGTACAGCTACAGTCGCGTCGCACCTGTCTGCGGGAGCCTTCATGCTATGATAACCGCAGAACCGAAACCAAGCAGTCCTCTATTGTACAGGGTGTTCCAATAAGAGGTGTTATTTTGAAAATTCAAAGAAAAATGCCATTTTTTAATATAAATGATCGGATGTTTATTTCATTATAAAGAGGAAGGTATGCCGTTATTAATGGAAAATAACATCAGGCAAATGACCACCACGACCACGCTTACAGGACCATATCCTTTTCATGAAAGGACTGAACAAACCTGGAGGAACCCCCACCTCTTATTGGAAATATCTACATATTTTGATCAATAAACATTAAAAAAAGGTTTCGTGTACTGAAAATTAGGCTTCCAATTAAAAAAACATTTCAACGATAAAAGTAGTGTTGGTAAACCAGGGTAAATTGTGGTCAACTAGGTAATTGGTGCAAAAACTCATAGCTAAATAAAAACGATGCTACTCAAACCCTTGAAATAAACACCTTTCTTTACGACCCTCACAGAGTGAAGACAGAGGCCTATTATTTGTCAGCAACCACTTACAGGGAGCAGTAAGTTTCCCTGAAGATTTCCAACCATTAGGGGTCCCCTTCACAAAGAAATTATAAAGGTTTGTGAAGCGTAAAGATGTCAATATCCCTTCACTTTATGAGCTGTTCGAGTGATCATAAATTTTACAATGCGCGAGATTTACTAGGGCTGATATTTCTTCGACTTAGAGGTTTATTTATAAACGTTAATAAAGTTTAAGAATGATTACCGACTGTTTAAACATACATTATTTACATTAAACACTTCTTAACTTAAAAAGCAGCATTTATAAATAAAGTAATAAACTTTCTTTTTCATTATTGCAAGTTTAGGAAAGATAACTAGACATCCTTAATACAGGCTATGCCACAGTCTAGCAAGGATCACGTCAGGCAGCACGTCACCCAGTTAATTGCCACAGATTCAATACTACCCACTTTGTTAAAACTGTTACATGTACTACAATCTGTTTTATACTGGGTGTAACCGAAAGGGTATATACATACAAAAGGATATATGCTACAGACCACCAAACTGAACAACTTTTACTATGTGACCAACTCCAAAATCGTGAAAAACAAACGAGCTGTCACCAAAAATTTATAGAACAGCTGATTATTTTTTTGCGATTTCGGAGTGGGTCTACCCCGCAACATCGTATATGTTCCACGCGCGCCTCAAAGAGATGTCAGCATATGAAGGGGCCCCTCAGGGCCAAACAAAGGCCTTCCTTAACCCTTTATGTTGCGGGGTAGCGGTTCCTTAACATGGATGGGTTTTAGTCAGTAAGAGTCACAGAGACACTCCCTTCCGCCCTACCCAGAGCGGGCGAGGTCATTCGAAGATTTCGCACAATCAAAAAAAAAAAACAACATTCAGGCTCGGAGGAGCGTGAGTTCCCTTATTACTAAACCCTAGCTAAACAGTAAATCTGTGCTACATCACGAGTGTCTCCGAGCTGGCAGCCCGGCCTCATAAACTCGTTTATGGCACCGTCAACTGAATGTCGTTAACTCGTTAACTATTCTCACTGACCACTCGACATGTAGGTGTTATTTACACAGATTATGTCATTATTTTATGTCCTAAATAATACATAAGAGAGACTCGCAGACACTGTTATGTACGAGTTCCGTTTGTTACCTCGTTGCTAATGCGCAAGTGATAGCGACGGCAGTCCGTGCAATGCGACTACTGCAGACAATTTTTTTTATTGAATTTAAATTGTCGAAGCTATGGATTGCGGTAATTGTACATAATTTACCTATTTAGAAATTAGTTTGCAAGCTTTCTGAAGAACGAATAAATTAACAATAAATACGTTTTGTTATTATGTACAGACGCCAGCACATCAAGCTATCCCTAACTGTCAAATTTTCTCAATTAAAAATGAACCTTATGTCTTTGCAATAAAGTTGAAATACTATCAAATAAATTTGATAGATGTGGTAACTGCTGCTGCTGCTGCTGTGGCTGCTTTGATGTGCTGGCCTCTGTACAAAGGTCAGCACATAAAGCTATCCCAAACTGTCAAATTTTCCCGATTTTAATAAAGTTGACAATCTATAAAAAAGTTGACAGATTCGAGTAACTTGTGCTGGCCTCTGTACATACACAGTAGTCCGAAGTCTGGATTTGTGCCCGGTTAGTAGCAACCCACTCTCCGGGCCCGGGATTAAAATACCGTGCCCGGTTGGTAGAAATCCACTCTCCGGGCCCGGGATTAAAATACCGGTATTTTTGGGAACCGGTACAGTTGACCTTGTTGTGATTTCGTAAGTAAGAGTCAGAAAACAGATATAGTAAGTAAAAAGAATAGTTATTTTTCTAATGCCTATAAACATTAATAAAAGTACTTCAAGGTACTAATACGAGATTTGTCGCACTCGGCAGGTACCTGAATTTATTACCGGTACTTGTTAGGTGGAGTACCGGTGCACCTCTGGAACTGGTGCCTAGGTACCGAAATGGCAAGGACCGCTCAGTACCGGAACAGATACTTTTTTTTTTAAGGCTAGGAAATCATCCAATGACTGCTCCCGCTCTGGGTGGAGCGGACGGGAGTGTCAGACTCTTACTGACTAAAACCCACCCATGTTCCTTCCGTAACCCTTTATGTTCCGGGGTAGCGGTAACCCTTTCGGACAATCCCGCTTACCCGGCAGGCTTGGCCCTGAGGGGCCCCTTCATATGCTGACATCTCTTTGAGGCGCGCGTGGAACATTTACGCGCCGTACGACACGGGTCTGGTGCTGATCGGACGGTGAGTCACCCATTACTCACCGTCCGCAGGCCCGCGCCTACGGTGGCCGGGAGTCGTCACGTTGTTCCCCAGGCCCGGGGCGTCTCTCGCGGCGACCGGTACAGAACCTGTACTTTCCGTACCGGTTCCAAGCCCTGAACTGGCCGAGCTTAGCTAAGAATACCAATATGTTCGTCTTTGTAAAACCAAGATGCTTCTAGAAATGCAAAAAAGAGGATTTGTTTAATCGAAACACAACATTCGAAACATGACATTTATTCAACAAAATCTCTACACACTGCTTACAATTCTTGCATTGAATATAAATACAAATCTGAAAGGTACTATTTGGTGTTAAAAATTATTACACATAACAAAATAGTTAAATATCTAAATATGTATTTATAAATATATCGACCAAACATAAATATTACAACAATTTTCTCAACATATAAAATTTTTGTACATAAAAACATGAAATATCTTTATTTATTATTGTTCAAATCACCTACTGTAGGGTAATAATATACTCTCTTAATAACCATCTAATCTATGGAATATATTAATTAAACATTAAAATTTAAATACGTTTTAAGCGTCAATTTCAAATACATAGGTACTGACTACGGGTTTCTGAACAGCTAATTAATAAACGCTAATGAGTGCGCTCTTACCGTGACGAAACGCTACACAAAATATATAGACAAGAGTCTCAGTTAGTGTTGACGCTAAGCGTACCTAATGCTAGCAAATTGTGAGCTAGTCACTGTGCATATTTTAGCTAGGCAACGCGTACGCAAAATCCTAAATGCAGAACACCCACACCCAATCTATCCTTTAAAAATCTCACCGTCAATCAGATATTTACAGACTAGATCAGCAGGAGCGATCAAGGACCGATATTACGCTTGGCGTGAAAGCAATTCATAATGACAACACCAACTCAAATAAAACTGAGCACACTTGTCATTGCAGATAAAATAATTAACTTTTTGTTTTACCCATACTAACGAATGTTGCCAACAATAAACAGCAAATATTTAAAGAGCTAAAATTCCGCGTAAGAAACAAATAAATAGCTATATAACAATAAATACATACCTACGACATATTCTACAAATTAGGCCAGTTATACTGTCAACTGATACCAACGAACGGAATACGAATTTTCAAGCCTGGTAACATTCATTGCGCTCACTCATCAAACCTTACAGTTTTGCTGTCATATAAAACACGCAATGGGCAGTAAAATTATAAAAATTTCGTATTCCGTATAAGACAATAAAATTATTAGTACTCGTGGCAAAACTACTAGTGAACAACAAGGGTTTGTTCCAAATAACTCTAATACTACAATATTATTTAATAATATTGTGCTGGTTTGCTGGTGAAATTGGCAGAATTGGCTTTACCCAGTTCAGCCGGCTATAACTAGGAAAAGAACCAGAATTTCCCATATTTCATGAATGGGTTTGAACAATTCTTCATATAACTGTAACCAAGTTATATTTACCTAAACGTTACGGCTAGTTTAAACTTTTGAACGCCAAAGCGTAAACGCATCGACGTCTTCTCCCACGCCAAGTCACAAGAAAATGACAGTTTTCTTGTTGGATTTAGCCGACAGTGGCGTGTTGTGCACGTTTTCATGGCGCTCAAAAGGTTAAACCGGCTGAAAAGAAAAGGTGAAAAGGTGGCTGGAAAGGTGTAATCATGCATTAAGATTGACTATAATGCATACCAACTATACATCAAATCATGGCATTTTCCAATACTTCTGTCGATTAAGTAATAAAAATGTTCTGGATCTATGGCACTATATATTTTTTAAGCAAACTAATTTATCAGACCTTAAATCGTGATTACTTCTTACTAAGGACCAAGGATTTTAAGGACTGATCGCTTGAATAAATCGAGAAAAGCGAAGTACAACACAATCAATAGACGAAAAAAACACTTTTCAATAAAATTAACTTAATATACGACGCGGTAGAATTAGATCAATTTTATCCAAACAAAATAGCCCAAAAGTAGATCCAATTTCACCAGCAACCCACCCATTATAAAGTTAAGATGAACATCTATTAACAGCTATACAAAACAATAATGACTAGAGTTAGATCCTATTGGTACGTTAAGAATACAAGAACTCAACACAATCAGTGATGATACAAATTAAATTGTACTTTATTTAAACAGCGTTATGGACTAAATTAGATAGTTATATAATCCCTTGTTAGGATAAGTAGGCTTTGTATGCCAAACGGCAAAGCTCGAATGCTTTTGGGCTTCGAAACAAGCGATAACCGTGTGCAAGTTGGCAATTGTTTTCTGTAGAGTTAACTTCACTGCCTCTCTAATGTCAAAGACGATGGAAAGTTTCGATTCTAAGGGCTTGTACACAAAAGTGCGATGCGATGCGATGCGAATTCGTAAATCACTAAATTCCCCATTTTATCAAGCGTTGAGCTCGCAGAATTTTGCGATGCGACGTCGCATCGCACTTTTGTGTACAAGCCCTAAGCAATAATCATATTTCGACGGGTCGAATAAACTCCTTTATTTGAACGCATGGTTAGTCAATAATGTCACACTACAATGTAGTTCCAAACGCCAAGAATTTTACAAATTTGTACATATTATGAATTCACTACAGCAGGGGGGCGTAGAGCACCCAAGTTACGGGGGCCCCCGACGTGCGTGAGCAAAAATTAATAAAAACTTCCCAATTATTATTTAATTTCAGAATTGACATAAGTAAAAAAATACAATTTCTTTTTTTCCCGCGTAAAGCGTGCGTTCAAAAGTTGGCAACACCCGACATCTTCATAAGGGCCCCCAAATAAATGTTTATACCCCACGCCACGCTACGCCACAGCTCTATAGCAACATTTGCTTTACACCCACAATTCCTCGCTCGTTTTGAAGCCACACGTGGAACGCGCCACTAAACGATAAATATCCTAGTTTGACACCGTATCATTGCACTGTAGGTACAGACGCCAGCACATCAAGCAATCGCTAACTGTCAAATTTTCTTAGTTAAAAATGAACCTTATGTCATTGCAATAAAGTTGAAATACTATCAAAGAAATTTGCCAGATTGTGGTAACTTGATGTGCTGGCCTCTGTACAACACACGCAGTGCCACCCCAGTACGCAGCACATGACGTTCCCGGCCGAAGCATTTGACAAACAAACTACATATATTAATAAAAACACGACAAATACATCAAAATCTACCTTGAAACATCTTTAAATGGGGTTAAAAATCTTCCAGTTACACAATTACTACCATTAACTATGAATTAAATGTTAACACAGCTAACATCCACATCACAATTAGTTACCAATTAGGCGTTTAATATTGCTCGTATTTAGGAATCTCTCTTTAATATTAATTATTAAGCTACTCTTGTATGTCAAATGTTCCGCCGCGAATCTAGCACACAGACGAACACACGACCAAACACGTTACGACTACACTAATATTTGTGCGTATCGACCTAACATTATACAAATTCACACTTCTCCCACAACACTAAGGGTACTCCAATAATACATACACCAATTATACACTAAAGTTATACATAAATATATTTTTATATTTACTTCATTTATACTTATTGCTGTATCTGTTACACAGATAAAAGAAGAGCTCGACACATCTCACTTACTTTACTTAATTGTACTCCAAGGTTCAATGGAAATACCAAAACTATACATTTTTCAATAAAACTGTGCTTTGGTTGGGATACACGAATATGGCATTTGTATAATACGTTTGGAATTTCGTTTTACCTACTAGGTCCCCTACGATTTGTATTAAATTGGTGAATTATGGGTCAGTCTGAAAGCCAACTAGAAAATATGTTCCTCACAAAATTGGTACTCGCCTGTAGTCATGATTTTTACACTAGCCTTATCAAAGAGTTCTAATGACAGAATGTTGTATCGTCTAATCTAAAATCTTAGATTTCCTAGATTAAGTTTTAATCCAGTAACTAATCACTTTATAGAGAAGTATTACTTTATGTATAATTTATACCTCATCCCTAATGGTGTATTTGTTACACTACATGTTGCACGAGTGTGGACCCAGCTTAAGGTACTGCAATATTTAAACACTATACAGGCAAGTTTTATTAAGCGTTGCTACCTCATCTCTATTCGAATCCTTTCTTCAATTTATATTTCCCTGACTTTAATCCACAACTTTTCAAATACCAGTATGTATATTATACAAACAATTGAAATTTGAAATCCAAACTATCCAGTCGGCTCTCAGGCTATACCTACCTACATATCTACCTATATTATCTAAATATTCAAACTTGCCTCCTAAGTAAAACACTTTAGTCTATGGCTCAAAACAAAAGTAATGTATAATAAATTCTACATTTACTTATTGCTTTCTCGGATCTGTTACTCGGAAGACATAAGGTCTAATCTATTAGGTACTGGAGCACAAAGGTATATAATATATAAATTATGTATTTATGTAAAAAACAAATGCCTTGGGCATGTCAGGGCATTATGGATGGAGTAATGGCACTTGGTATACAATAAACGATCGAAAGAATTTATTTTTAAGTACGCTTGATGATTACGAGAATAAATCATAAAAGATAATAATTATAGGAATATTTATTTTGAAAAAATAAATATATTGCAAAGAACAGTCATTGGGTAAAACTGAGTTGAAACTCTATATAGGCGTGACATTGACATTAGCAATTGCCATCGACTGTCACATTAAGGCAATAGCATCTGTCCTAAATAAAGATAAACATCAATAGAAACATATCATTTAGGCCTAGATTCCTTCTTACATAACCTACAATAAAAGGGGTCTTAAAGAAATTACTAGTATATCCAATTATCTAATTAGGAATTGTTTAAGAGGTAGAGGACCAAGGTATCTTGTTGAAGTAGCTTTTATATGGCAAGGTTTTATAAATGCATGGAGTAAAGCATTGTCATAATTATGGCAACTAAATCATCTATGGCTTTTGAATAGCAACACTTGCACCCTTGTTGCGTAACAAACTATCAATCACAATCTGAATTATTTGAAGGATATTGCTAATACATTGCTGTATATGTATGTTCGAAAAGTCTGCTCAAGAACGTAAGTAGCGCAATGGATATTGTTGAACTGTCAAATGAAAGCTATCGCTACTGAAAGTGTGTCAATCAATTACCTCGCAGATCAAGGAAGTCTAAAATTGGAGCAATCAAATAGATTAAGCAGCTGATGGTATGGTAAATCGGCACGTTATTAAGCTCTAAGATTTTCCAAAATAGTCACCAATTCACAAAATGGGTCACCGCAGTCGGGCAGTATCACCGCCTAGCTTCGTTATATTTTTTTTTTAATAAAGAAACATTTTTATTTTTTCAAGTTGATTCAAAGACGTCATTAAATTCAAAACGTATAGACGTTTGAGCATCTCACTTTATATATTAGGCCTCATTTGAAAACTTTATTGTAACATAATATTTCAATCGATTTTGTCATTAAATTATATAATTTGCGAGATTATACAAACATTTAACCTTTTGAACGCCATTGTCAAATATACGTAACACACATGTCCTGTACGCCAACGACACAAATATGTGGCAATGCGGGTACACTATACTTAACACGAAATAAACAATTTAATACTTAATTATTTTTGTGTGTTTATATAGATATCTTAAAAATTAAAGTTCTCGTACATAAATTAAAAGACACAATGGATATTGGGAAATTCATAATAACATACTTAGTAATAAATTTGTGGCTTGGTGTGGAGGGCACGCGCGTGCCTTTATGCACTGGCGTTCAAAAGGTTAACAATGAAAGTGCCCTTGAGCAATTATTTTGAATAAATAAAAAACAGTGGAGCAAAGATTTTGGCATATTTTATGCTGTTTATACTTGCACTAAACGATTAATGCTTTGATTGCTACAATGGCGGCCAGTCTCTCGAACGAAAATGTGACTGGCTGTTGATAATTAATTCAATCAATCACAACAGTTTATACAAGCATGACAATTTGCCACGTTAATTTTGCGAACATTTTCGTTCGAGAAACTGCCCCTAAGACAATCAAAGCTGATAAATGGTGGAGTGAATTGTTAATTTCAATTAAATAAAACATATTTAAATGAAACAAACAATTCACTTGCATCAATCACTTGCATTGTATAGTCGAAAGATCTGAGTCACTTAAACACGATGCAATTAATATTTTTTTCTTGTAAGTAACCATAAATAATAGCTTCATTTTGAGGTAGACGAAAGGGAATTAAAAATTCAATTGGTTTTATAAATGCACAAAAATGGCATTGAAAGATACAGACTCTCTTGGAACATATTGAACTACATTATCAAAAGTTGTAAAATTTATGTAGTACTTTAATGTAAAAGTTTATTTAACCATAGAGGATAAAAACTGTTTCGAAGACATAGTGTTGCCAATAAAAAAAAATACTTGACTGTATGTACCTAATCCTTAATAAGTACGTTATTTTCTATAATATTTTATCAATATATTTTCGTCGTTATATTTTGTTTACCAAAGCGTACATAACAAAAGTTAGGTTTCTTGGTGTGTTTACTTTCCGTCGCGTTTCATAGCTAGAATGCCAGCCATATTGAATATACTTCACGTATATTTTCCACAGTGGTGTCAATATAAAGATCTTACTGACTGTTCAGCTCTGGGTGGTTAAGGCGAGGTGTGGTGCCTTCTTCGCCGTCGGAAGACCAGCGCGAAGATACTGCGGAGACGTCGCCAGCGCCGGCGACCACCGCTCGTCGATATACCCGTGCCTAAAAGTGATGCCTGAAAAGTATAGCCATTTTTAAATAGGACTAAAAGTGTTGCGAAGATTCTACATTACACACACACCTAGATTGTAATAAAACCATGAAAGTGGTAAGTTTTTGGGCTAACCAAATTTAGGCCATTAACACAACTGAAATTATTAAAGCAGTATTTGTCAACATCATACTTCATCATCATCATATTTAAATAATTAAGGTTGTTTTTTTTCATTACAGTTCCGCTCTTGAACTTGTTTTTGCTCGGCTCCTGCGTGATGTGAAATAGCCCATAACGTTTTTTAAGAATTAGGCTATCAAATGCAGAAAAAAAATTGAAATCCGACCAGTAGTTCCAGAGATTAACACGTTCAAACAAAACACAACTCTTCAGCTCTATAATAGATAGGCACTAAGTCGTCATCATCCTACGCCTCGTAAATTAAGAAAGAAATCACCAAGCTACCTGTCTCTGTCTCTCCAACCGTCTTATTTCCCTGACGAGCGCGTGAAAGGCATCGTCCACGAAGTGCCGGAGTGCAGCCGACGTTTCAAAGAACGGACAGCCGAGCTGCGTCGCAAGTGCCTTGCCCTCTTCCGTCGTCACCTGAGGAAATACCCATCATAATATTGTTAATTTAATTTATACAGGGTTAGCTTTCACATCCTCGCAGCATAGCTGCATAGCACATCTCTGGTGGAGAGACACTCTAATGGTCGTGGGAATCCGCAGTATACGAAAAGCACACGACAGGTCAATATGGTGGAGTGGGAGGCAGTCACCTCCTTCTGCGAAAAAGTAATGCTCGCGAAGGAGGTGGCGGGATGGGAGAGAGAAAGGTCCTCCCGTCCCAGCCGCCGCAGGAGACGCCCCGGGCGTCGGGAGCCACGTGACGACTCCCGGCCACCGTAGGCGCGGGCCTGCGGACGGTGAGTAATGGGTGACTCACCGTCCGATCAGCACCAGACCCGTGTCGTACGGCGCGTATATGTTCCACGCGCGCCTCAAAGAGATGTCAGCATATGAAGGGGCCCCTCAGGGCCAAGCCTGCCGGGTAAGCGGGATTGTCCGAAAGGGTTACCGCTACCCCGGAACATAAAGGGCTACGGAAGGAACATGGATGACGCTTGGCATATAAAACAAAAAGCAAACCTTTGAACTTGTTAATGAAATTGGATGAGTGTAATACAATCCCACACTTTTAGTAACTATTTCTTCTGTGAAGTGAACACCGTGTATGGAGTGGTGGTTTGCCACGAAGACGCGTTCTACTATTTTTTGGTAAAGGGAGCCGCGAGTGTGTGTGGCGGGATCCGAGCGGCAGTCACGGAAGCTGTCAGCGGTTCGATGCACACGGGTAGCGTTTGAAAACTTCCCTCTAAAGCCATTTCAAAACCCACTAAATTCAAACTAAAACTCCCCAACTGTGGCACAAGTATATTATTTTCAATAATCAGCACCATCTAGTAACCATCAATGGCAGTAGTATCATTTGATCAATTCTTTTTATAAACTTTTATTGAATACAAGTATGGAGTATGGAGAGTAGTGCAATTAAAAAATTAAAACACAACTAAAATTTTATCCCTAAAAATACCCCCAGAAAATTATCCCCCCTAAAAAAATTCCCTGTATAGATTTTATTCTCCCTTAATTTAGGGAGAAACCCTTAAGTTGGCATCACTGTTTTACACTAGCAAAAGTACGCACACTTGAACTGTTAAAGATTTAGAAAAAGAGTGGGGCTCGTCTTAGTGGAAGGCCTTATCAGTAAACTAGCTTCCGCCCGCGGCTTCGCCCGCAAAATATGTCGACAAATTATACACATAAACCTTCCTCTTGATTCACTATATCTATTAAAAAAAACCGCATCAAAATCCGTTGCGTAGTTTTAAAGATTTAAGCATACATAGGGATATAGGGAGAGAGAAAGCGACTTTGTTTTATACTATGTGGTGATATTATACCTGTCTAAACCGTGGCGCGAGATCCAGCTTATTCCCGACCAGCACGAGCGGCAGCCTCTCGGAGGGCCTCGCCTGCGCCAGCAGCCGCCTGTACTCGGCAGCGGCGCGGAAGGAGCGCCGGTCCGTCACTGAGTAGCAGAGCACGAAGCCCTCCCCACACCGCATGTACTGTTCTCTCATCGCTGTGAACTCCACCTTGTTGGGTAGGAGAGGAATAATCATTAAATTCTTTATTTATTTGAGTGTACAGTCACGAGCACCAATATGTTTCCACTGAGCAACTTCAAAAAGTGATTTTCTCCTTCTGCATTTGTTGTAATTTTATGTTGTTATAGATGAAATAGGTTCTATTATCACAAAGTGATCGGTATTCCACGAGAAAATCGCTTTAGTGGTAATACATATTGGTGCTCGTGACTGTACATGTTTCTGCAACCAAATAAACATTTTGTCTTTCTTTCTATTCATAAAGCTAGAAAAATGTAATGCGAAGAAAGACTTAGGTACACCTATTAACAATAATATTAAATTTTATCTTTAATTACAACTGTACCTACAAATAAACAAATCCATTTGACTTTAGAATACAAATACAAATCTTTGTATACTAATAAAATGTTGAGTGTAAACCATTTATTTTACCTCACACATCAGATCTACCTACATAACTTTATTCATACCTACATTATGAGTAATCATAAGTATTTTACTGCACTGCATAAATATTAATAACATTATTGTTGATGCAAGTTGCTTACAATATCAGGGCAACAAATGCCCAATGCTGTCAAAGAGATTGACCATGAAATTACTATATAAGGTGTTAAAAATTAACTCTTAGAAATTTGTGGGAGCATTGTGCTCATTGTTAAGAACAACTTTTACTATGGGATGAACACTGAAATCGCGAAACAAATATGAGCCGTTCCATACATTTATGCACATGTAACTCAATAAAATGTATGGAACAGCTCATATTTTCTTCTAAGCAAGGAATATCTGTAGAGACGATAACAAGAGGTAGTAATATGCTGCATCTTGGACTAACCTGTCCTGCCGTGTCCAGTATATCCAACAACGCTGGCTCCCCATCTATGACTGCTTGCTGTTGGTATGAGTCCTCTGAAAGTACGACATAGTATCATCATCATCATCATTCTTTCCGCAAGGTGTGTACCTGCGGATGTACAGCGGGATTTGAGGCAGCTTTGCAGCTTGAGCAGATGTACAGCAGATTTGCCCAACTGTGAGACGGTTCTCTTACCCTTTTCCCAAATTATTTGTACAAATTATTGGATATATTGGGGAATCACTTCACATTAAATATTTTATTAAAAATCAATAGGTAAGTAAACTATTTTTTTCAGAAAAATAGGTTTTATTTAGATCTATTAAGAATGTTTTTGTCCAAAAACATATCTTAAATAAACATTTCCACAGAAGTTTACATATTTATAAGATTAATATTTATAAAACAGTTATGAATGTTCAACATCCACTATACAGTTACTGTAAACTAAACAAACAGCTACAGACATTATTAAACTCAATCCATATGGTACCAAATTGACCATGTAATACGAGTATTGTTCTCGTCAAATCTACAAGTGCTAGTTAATTTTGAATGTAAACAATGGTAGGAATGTGTTAATTCCGTCAAGTACCTATAGTGGGGTCATGGTAGTCCAAGAAGCTGTGACTGACGAACTGCAGCGTGACGGCGGACTTGCCGACGCCGCCGTCGCCCAGCACCACGATCTTGTAGACGCGGAGGCCGCGCGACGTGCCCGCAGCCTCGCCCGCCATGCCGCCGCATGCCTGCGCCCGAGAGCCGCGCCCGCCACCTTCACACCGCAACCAACGCCATGGCCCGCCGCACACGCCCCCGCCCAACACTAACACCACCGTGCCGAATTTTATCACACCACAACACTAGTAACGCCCTTTCATTTAACAATGCACATTTTGATTTATATACAAATAATTTTACTTCTATTCTTCAATAAAAAATCGACAGCTGATTGAAACCGATTGACATTTCGATTTTGTTTTGATAAGTTGGCTATAACATCAATGCGTTCAATTATAATTGTGTTTTCAATTGGACCATGATTAATTATTTGTAAACAAATCATGTTTTTTCCCGAAAATATGGCAAGCATGCAATTAATAACATTCGATATTATTTTAATATAGCGTTTACTACCCGTTGTTACCAATAAACCGTAATTATTGTTAGTGACTAGAAAAAGCTTTGATTGAACGCATTTAGTTTGCAAGTTCTATACGGTTGGTAGATGAGTTTTTTAAGTGAAAGCGTTCAAAATCTGATCATTTCTTGGAACCCCAAATATTCAGTTCTCATAAATAATGTGTTTACAAGTTCTTTATTAACTTGAAACCACTTAACTCAATTGTACAAAATCACTCAACTTCATTCATTACGTCTAATTGTAAAACTCGTGTTCAATGTTTGTTTATTTTGACTACACTTCCGAACGCACAATTTCATTAGATTTCAATATATTGTCAATGCCAAATGTCAACAATTACAAAACCCTGTGGGCAGCTTTTTCGTTTCTGTTTTCACGTTATAATAAACAAAAGTAAAGTTTAAAGTTCTTAGCTGATAATGGCCCACATTCAATTTGTAGATGAATTAGTTCGGGAATACCTACTATACCGAGGATTTACATCAACGGTGAAAGCGTTTGACAACGATTTAAAGGCAGATAAAGACAAAGGTTTTAGAGTGGACAAAATAGTTGAACAAATTGTACATTACATTAATGTCTCAGACCTAAATGGTTTAAAAGAATATTGGTCACACCTCGACACTCTTGTATTCTCAAAATTGGAGAAACACGTTCAACCTGGTAAGTAAAAATAGTATCTAATTCCAACTTTATATTTAATCACAATTATACGCAAAAACGTAATGTCTTTTGTTTTTCCAGCTGTGCGGAAACTGGAATACAGCCTGTACAAGTTATATTTAGTGACGGCAGCACAAAGTACAGGTGGAGTGCGAAATGAGCGAATTACTGACTTTCTATCAAAAATGTTACCTGAACTGAGAAGAGGTGAGAGGGAAGGACAGGCTGAGTGGAATGACTGGTTCAGTAAGTTTATGTATTTCTAACTGACTGTTTATTACTTGTGGAAAGGCTAGCCTGTCTTGTGAGCAAAATAAAATCAAAAACTTAATCACAATCCATTCTGTCTTCATGACTGTTGTTCAGTAGTTCTCATATGTACATGTTTGTGTTATATATCAAGAAAGATTGCTCACTTTTACACAGACAGAAACAATTATTTATGAAACCCTTGTATAAATATTGCCTTGACATCATCGTCCCAACTATGTTGGGGTCGGCTTCCAGTCTAACCAGATGCAGCTGAATACCAGTATTTTACATGGAGCGACTACCTATCTGACCTCCATAACCCAGAAACTGGGCAATACGATACCCCTTGGTAAGACTGGCTGGCAGATTTTTGGGCTTCTGATGACCCATAACGACTGTCAAAGATGCACAAATAAATGATAGCCATGACCATTGGCTTAACGTGCTTTCCAAGGCTTGGAGGAGTCTCAGTATGTAAAGATGGTCACCCGCCCACGGCCAACACAGGCAAGCATAGCTTAACCTAATGGATTGATCTGTGCGGCTGTTAGTACTTAGCCACGACCTCCTTGCCTTGCATGTAATCTTTTATTTGTATATCTCTTTCCAGTGTTACCTTTCATTGCAAAGCCAGAAGAGAACCCTGCATTCAGCCTGTACTTCACACGAGCATGGCAGGACAGTGTGCTAGTGTCGCTACACAACCTACTAGCCACCGTGTTCCAATGCATGCCACAGCCCACACTCACCAGCTATGAAAGTGACGCTGCCATGGTTAAGAGGCTTCAGGACAAATTGGCTGCTGTTTCTGGCAAGGTAACCGTTTCAGCTTTTACTATGACAGGAAAATTACATGGAGTAACAGTTTTATTAAATCACTATTCAGTTTAAATTCTCTGCATGCCCTTTGGTAAAAAACTACATAGATTACTACATACATTTTACAATTTTCCTTATCCCTTGCTGGTCTTGTCCAAGTTCAACCAAGGAACGAAAGTTAATACAAGGTTATACAAGGCTTCGCCCATGTGGATGTCAGGAGTTATCCCACAGGACTTTTGAAATTATCAACCCTATATTTTGTTATTCTTACATCATTATCCATGTGAAAAGCATCTCCAAGTGTTAGATTATTGTAGGCCACAACTTTTTGTTTACATATAAGATTGAACACCACAACAATTTATAAATATTTTATTTTGTTTTGGATTGGGGTCGGCGCAACATGTCTTTTTCTTCGTAAAACGAATTCACCCTAGAGGCATACATTTTCGTTGCCGTCACGTCCTCTCAGAGTGGTAAGATACAATTTTCAGATAGAATTTTCAAAACCCCTATTTCCAGAGTCAACCACAACAATCAGTGGAGAAAACCTCGCCAATAGGACACCAGTCGCGGCTCTCACAATACTCCGAGAGGCTCAGCGGACCCCTACCTTTAGTTGACGACTTCTGCGCAGTCCCCTCCGAGCACCTGGAGAGCGGTGTGCGCGAAGCTAAAGGCCTCCGAGGCCTTTTACGACAAATGGGAGGCAGCCCAGTCATGGGCAGAAAGGCCGGACGATCTCACAGCCAAAACTAAGTATTAAGTTATTTTATCATAATATTGTAAATAAACATTCCCTGTAATTTAATTTTGTAAGTTTATGTGTTATTTTATTTGATGAATATAATGTTGAACTATTTTTATTGTGTCATTAATTTCTCACGTCGCCGTCAATAACTTAACGAATTGCTCTGGAATGCGGGAATTACAAAGAATTAATTTAGAAGTGCCGAAATTAAGCTGCAATAAACTAATAATAAATGCGAAAGTAACTCTGTCTTTCTGTCTGTCTGTCTGTCTGTTACCTTTTCACGCCTAAACCACCCAACCGATTTTGCTGAAATTTGGTATGTAGATAGTTTGCATTCATGAGAAGGACATAGGCATATTATTTTTTGGAAATTCAACCCCTAAAAGGGTTACAAGGGGTGGCAAAGTTTGTATGAGAAAAATATTTTTATTGCACATTTTTGCTAGGGTAGGTAGGATAGTTAGGGTAGGTATCTTAATTAAGACAGGACAACGTCTGTCGGGTCAGCTAGTAATATTATATGTCGTAAAGGTATCGATGAGCTACTGACTTAGAGCATAATGCTCTAAGGCTACTGACGTCATGTCTAAGGTTGGCTAGCTTATGTAATGTTACCTACTTAGTAATGAGTCACTGATGCATTATTCCATTTTATGCTTTATAAGAAACAATTATCAAAACAAAATGTCACGCTCGAGACTGACAGTTGCACACATCACCTCAAGCAACCAATTTGGTCTTCAAAACATCGCTCGTCATCTTCATCTCCCAGCCCTTATCCCAATTTATTTCAGTTCGGTAAAGCACTTCTTATCACACTTATCGAATCGGGGAACCAAATCCTAAATTATCAATCGAAGTGCTTAATATCACAATGGCGCACGAATTTTATGCGGATGCTGAGAAAAGATCGAATCGCCGCATTCGAATGTGGTACCAGAACAACTTGCTACAAGTATTGCAGGCAGCTAAAGAGAAACAACAGAGGGAGATCGATGTATCCATCGCGCTAGCCGAGGAACTTATGGAGGTATAGGGTATTTTTGATTTAAAAGAATGTCCATGGAGTTTCTTGCCCCTGCTTTGGAATGGGCAACTACAGTGGCATAACTATAGGGTGGCAGGACTGGCAAAAGCTGACGGGGCCCCCGGCCCGAAAGGCTGCGACCTCAAAAGTGACCTAACATTTTTAATAAAACATAAATTAAGGGCCCCATGCAATGGATTTGCCAAGGGCCTCAGATGGTATTAGTTACGCCACTGGGCAACTAGCTTCATCTTTCTGACTGACCGACCCCTTGACAATTCAAAAGTGCTTGTAATTGGTTTATTTGAATTAAAAGCTTTGAATTTGAGTTTAGTTGGGACTGTTGTATTCAGAATTAGTAGCAATTATCCTTCTCAAACTAGTTCCTAGAAATGGTTGCTAGCAATATGAATAACTAGGTACTCAGAACTAGGAACTACGCCCACCGTTAAAAAAGTCAACCAGGTATTGTTTTTATTTTTTTTCTACCAGTCATCTCTATGATTTCTATATAGAAAACAAAGTCGCTCACCGCCGTCGGTCCCTCTGTACGCTTAGATCTTTTCTACACATCGGAATTTAATACGGTTTTCATCGATAGTAATTGAAGAGGGAGGTTTATACGTTAGTTTCAACTAGTTTTCGCCCGCACGATAGTATCTACATTGCACTCGTGCGCAGCCGGGGCGAGTCCTGTCAGTCCTTTATACTATTTTGTGTGAAGGAAAAATACAATTCGTGTTGGTTTCAGAAATTGAATGAGCCTATGGCAAAGCCGGTAGAGGTACCAATGCCGGAGTTAGAACCTTCCGAAGAAGAATCTGTGATGAGACCTATAGAAACGAAAGTTTTGAACATACTCCACAAGGCTAAGGAGAAAGGCGCCAGCGAAAGATATTTGAAGGAGAGATATAAGAAATCGCCGGAGGAGAAGTTAGTCAGTTTTGATTTAGTCAAGGGCTATAATAATATAAAGTGTACTTAATGCTGACGTCACACTATGGGCTGTATTCAGGTTTTGTATAGGTACAGGTCTCCAAAAGTGATAGTGCGCATAGAAATCTTCGCCACTGTTCGGCAACGGTCGTATTCCCCGAGCGTCGGAAGACGATATGTATATAGAGTGGTTGAGTGCATTTTCTTCATGCATAATTTAGTAAGATTATGTGTTTTGTCCTAAAAGAGATAAATATTTATTTATCAGTAACGAAATTTGATTCAATAATTCCATGTAAGTAAATAGCGAGCTATAATTCATATAAACCTAAATCTGATTTTGAATATGTTTTTCTAGTACTTAATATGTATTTTACGTAGGTATTTTTAATTTTTTAATATTGAAAAAACGTGAAAAATGTTAGTATATTTAAATATTTTACAAAATTACCTATTTAAATTTGAATATAATAAAAGTTGAAATTAAATTCACATTTGAAAACAAAACCAAGAAGGGTGTGTAATAGCAGCTCTATATAATTCCAGACAAAGAGAACACGTGCAGTCACCACCAATATAACAAGACGACTGACGGACCTTTGACTGACCGCCGACCGCCCGAATTGTTTTCGATTGTGTACACATGATATTGACTCCTATTTCTTTCGAACAAGGTGCAAAATGCAAGTGCATTGTTAAGGACTCGAACGATTCAATGATTCGGGTGTTTCCGGGAATGCGACAATTAGCGAAGATCTGCATGTGCATTATTAATTTGGGAGTACTGTACTAATATTATAAAGAGGAAAGATTTGTATGTATGTTTGTAACGAATAAACTCAAGAACTACTTAATGGATCTAGATGAAACTTGGCACAAAGATAGATTATAGTCTGGAATAGCAGCTTCCCGTGGGATAATTTCCTACACACACGCGGGCGAAACCACTGGCAAAGTTCCTATTTAATAATTGTCTTTGTGTTTGATAAGTACCTTACTACTAAACAGCCGAGAGAAATATAGGTAGTTTTTTCAAAATCATCATCACGTTGATTATTTTGCAGTAATTATAGCACAGATAGTTAGATGGAGGACTGATCACCCACGCTTACAGATTCGTTTACCGTGTAGCCACGAGTTGGGACTACGGTTGGCAGCAGAAGAAAGCAATACAGCGCGCGCGTGACGTGAACTACGGCCGCAGCTTCATCCTGCGCCACACCTTCTACCGCAAGAACAACCTGGCGCCCGACCCGCCACACTACGCGCAGCCCGCCGGAGGACAGGTGTCCATATGCAGCGAGTACGCCTGCACCAACTTCCAATAACCACCCAACATTCCCACCTACTGGTTTAACCTCCTTCTACTGCATGTGATGAACTCGAATGATCCCAACTTGGGATACAAATTTCTTATCAGGGTGATTCTGTTTCTCATCAAAACGGAAAATTTGGTAGCAGTAACCACCAAACTCACTGTACCAATCATAAAACGATTATTGTTCTTTTTGAACTGTTTAAATAACCAACATTGTATAGCAAAAAACATATATTTTATAATTTTATTATTTACAATAATTCAACTTTTATTTACATATTAACAACAGCAAGTGTACCCTTTATCTAAGGCCACATCTACTGTTCGAAAGGGAATTACTAAAATAAAAAAAATGTGTACTGAACTCTTTCAATTTTGTTTTTACGAAAGACCGTGTGAATTAAGAAGTAGGTTGCGTTCGATTTCAATAGATCCGTTTCTGGATAAAGGAAACTTGTCTATACTATATTACAAAAATAATTTTGAACTTGGAAGATTTCAACACTGGCAGACTATGTATTATGTCGAAACAATCTATTGAAACCGACGGCAACAATCAAATGCTACTATAAAATTAATTAACCAGCATATCAACAACATCCACTCACTCCTAACAAGTTACTAAGAACATAATAAAATAAAAGTTATAATTAATAATAATAAATATGAGACATTTTGTTCTTTCTCAAGTTCATATTTTGACACATTATGTACAATTAATTTATATATCAGTCCGTATTATCTGCATAAACACTTTATTTCAAAATTTGTCCACAATTCAACTGTGTATTGTGCAAAATAAGACAATTTATTATGCTCTCTCTCCTTTGGCGTGTTGTCTATGTTAACAGGGTTAAGCGGGTTGATGTCTCTGCCATAATATGGCACAGAGTTTTAGATAAAATTTGGCTTTGTAGAGCGTCGTCTCTGTCATAACTGTGTGAGTCTCTTTCTAAAGCTTGATGTCATATTAATGACCGGGTGCTGTACGCGCGCAAGTGCGTCTATAGCACACACTGCCAATATTTTTGTCAGATGCTATTCTAAGCTCAGTGCCTCCAACACGCATACGTATCGCCAAAATTCTTACAGAGTGCCTTCAAAACGCATGCAATGAATGGACAATAAACACACATTTGTGTTGAAGGTGGCTTAGAACGGATCAAAATCTATTGAGCACGTATGTGTGTGCAGGGCACTGAGAAAGAACAGAACACACAACTGTGTTAATGGCAGTGTATGGGCTATGCTAAACGAGCCGAGCACATTCAGTCCAGAGCAGGACAGTGATTGTTGTAAGCGGGATTGTCTGAAAGGGTTGCCGCTACCCCGGAACATAAAGGGCTAAGGAAGGAACATGGATGGGTTTTAGTCAGTAAGAGTCTGACACTCCCTTTCGCTCCACCCAGAGCGGGAGAAGTTATTGGATGATTTTCCACGCTCAAAAAAAACAAAGACTGATCGTTGTAAGTTCACACCGATCCGGTCAATACTGAACGGTGCGCGTCACTCGATAGATTAATGCTGAATGTGTGGACGAAAGCCCATGCAATGGTTTTTACTCGACATGATAGCTCGATCGAGTAAAACCGTATGTGAGTACGGAGCTTTACGTTTACGACGGTAACGACAACGTGCAGAGCGGCTCGGTTCGTTTAGCGTAGACTCACTTGTATGGACTCACTGTCACAATTAATTTGTTTCATCTGTTAGTGATGCTGCACAAGCACTGCCGCTCACCACTGCCTTTATAATAAGCAACAAAACAAACTATGTCATAAGGAGAGTAGACAGACAGACTGCAAGTCGAACACAGTTCACCTAACTCTGACAACATTGCTTGCAAGCTGGGAGCTGCGCCCACGCACAACCTTATGGTGGAGGATCAACTGTAGTGCGATTCTGTTACCATCTCACCGTGAAAACTTAGGTGAAGTGAGTATGGAGTGGGCTGTCAGTGTCATCCCACTTGATTCTAGAGATGGACCGCTTACAATCATAATCGAGATTTTAATATAATAATATATAATAATAATTATTCAAAAAGTAAAGTGGCAGAATACAAAAATAAAACATAGGAAAAACAATTGGTAACATAGGTAATGTTAAAATATGCCTGCACTAGGATATACCTGTGTCGCAGGCGATAAAAATGCTTAATAATATTTGTATGCTTATTTTGATTAAAAAAACGAAATTGAGTTTATGACAAATTATGTTGTCAGTAAGTACTAGCTAGCTTTGAAATAAAATAAAAAAACTTACTGATCAAAATAAGCATAAATTTTTTATTAAAATCTCGATTATGATTGTAAAGTTAATGCTTGGTCAATAGCATCAGTTGAATGAAACCGACAGCTCACTCCACGCAAGTATTCACGGTGGGATTTTTACAGAATCGACCAGCTGTTAGCCAAGTGGATCGCACTGTTAGGGCCTTTTTCCTATTACTGGGGTTTGCGCCTGCGTCTCATGCGCATGCGTGAGCTTGGCGCGTGTGATGCACCCACAAACTCTGCAAGCATGTGGCAAATTATGTACGAAATGATACGCTGACACGCACACGAACACAAATCCGCATTAAAGGAAAAAAGGCTTTCTGTTATTTGCAATAAAACTACAATTTGGTGCAGATTTACAGTCAATTTGCAAGCGATTTGCTAATGAAAATCACAAATATAGACTCCCACGACATATATAAAGAAGTATTGACACTGCCTTTTTGTATCTATACCCAATTATAAAAAGAAACCATTAGATATAAATGTCATTTGTTATGTTAATTTGATACTGATTACGGTAACTATTCCCCTTGCGTCGCTTCCATGTGATGATGATGAATGAGATCAGACATAATGAGAACCGATATAAACAAGTGTCGCGGTGTCCCGACACCGCTGCGGTGCACTCACGACAGTCACGTACTAGTCTGATATGATATTATTGTCACAACTTTTTACAAAACTCAACAATCACTCAAAGTCAATACATAAGAAACCAATTCACTGTCATGCTAAAATGATTCGTAATAGTAAACAAATAAAGTTGAAATTGGCTTCATAGTATTTGCTATAACTTTGGGAAATGAGGGGATACAATTGAGCAACGTTAATTGCCATATTCTACAACCTTAACCACAGCATGACTGATAAACCCAAGTGTGAGGATTTACAATGAGGGTGATGTTAATTGACCGTATAAATCAAGCTAATTATAATCACTAAGTTAGTGGGGTCCATTCGACCCCGAGCACAGTCTCACAAACACGCACATATTCACGTAATCTTCAGATCGTCTGCAGTTCACAACGCGCTAGCTGTCCGTCTCGTCACTGGAGTGGCATATCACTGTCGGGAGTGTCTTGGTCCACTAACAGTTGCACGAGCAGGTCCAGCTGTGCCGCAGAGGGCTGGGCGGCCGCAGGCAGCGCGCGCGGCTGCAGGCCGGCGCGGCCCTAGGGCGGCGGCGGCAGCGCGGGCGGCGGGCCGCTGGTCCAGTGCAGCAGCGCGTGCTGCGGCAGCTGCGTGGCCTGGAAGTGGTCCTTCAGCAGCGCCTGCGAGAAGTTGCAGTGCATCTGGTACGCCTCGTTCTCTCGCTCGGTGTCGCCCGCCAGCCTGTACAAGTCTGTGTACGAGGAAATTATATTGTTACCATCACACATAAAGAGCATACATAACATTGCACGAGTTTTGAAGTCCCTATCCGAAAAACAGGCAAGCGTGCATCATCGTGGACCATATTATCACTTACCATCAAATGAGATACTGACGAAATCATCAAACAAAAACCATGACTTTTTCTACCAAAAGATGGATAATTAATTTTTATTTTTTAAATTAAAAGTTATGTTGACGCGTGGTCAAAACCGGAACTAACGCCACCATCTTGTTTTTGTGATACATTTCAAGTGGAATTTCACAAAACAATTGTACAGATGTTTACCAACAAGGCTCCTTGTGGAAATCTTTCGAACGCTTAAAATATCCTTGATGATTGCAAAATATTGATTTTGAGAGTCAGTCATTCAAATGTTACCTTTTAGAATAGCAGAAGCCCACAGCTGCACATGCACGTCCGGTATCTTGCTGGCGAGCTGCATGGCCGGCGTGACCATGTTCATGCTCTCCCGTGAGTTGTTGATGGACAGGAAGATGTGCCCCAACAGCACCAGCGAGCATGACGTCAGTCGGTTCAGGTCTTCTGCGTTCGCCATCTTTAATGTCTCGCGTAGGTACCTCCTGCAGATAGAAATGAGGATGAAAGATGTTATTTATACGGAAGTTCCGGTTTTGGAAAATAGGTAGGTAAACATTCCAGTTTTTCAAAATGCAATTTTCTTCCACTGACCGGGCGTACAAGCGAAAAAAAAAAATTGTGAATTATTTTGTATGCAAACAAATCTCTTAATGAAGCTACAACAATATTGCAAATGATTATTATTTATTTACTTTCTTATAATTTAAAACCAAAAAACGACAGGGTAAAAATATATTTAATCAGTCAGTCAGATAATAAAAAAATATTAGAAAAGAATTTTTGGTTTTATCATGTTAATAAAAAATGACTTAGATAAAACCACGGAGTATAAAATGCTTTAACCTTTTGGACGCCAGAGCTGTTCCATACATTTATGCACAAACTCAATAAAATGTATGGAATAGCTCATATTTTTTTCGTGATTTCAGGGTTTTTTTTGTATACTCAATAGCTGCTAACAGCTGATCGGCGCGAAGTTCATTGAAGTTTGCGCGCGCCAGTTGTATTGTTATTGTGATAAAAATAAAACTATTGAGTATACAAAAAAAAGTTTCTTTGGGAAAGTTGACTGTAATCATGAGTGCAATCACGTGTTTAAATATCGGTCACTAATTACCAGTCACCTTATATAAACGTGGAGTCATACCGTTATCACTTTAAATGTTTGTATTTGAACGACAAAAAGACGAAGTTATAGTGTACTAGCTGACCCGGCAGACGTCGTCCTGCCTTAACTATGATATCCTCCTACCTTTACTACCTACCCTACCTACCCTACAAAAAAAAATTTAGGGGTGGACTACCCCTAACATTTAGGGGGATGAAAAATAGATGTTGGCCGATTCTCATAGATACCGGATAAGCACAAAAAATTTCATCAAAATCGGTCAAGCCGTTTCGGAGGAGTATCGCAACGAAAACTGTGACACGAGAATTTTATATATTAGATAAATCAGCTTATAAAGTTCCCGCTGCTAGAACACAGGCCTCCTCTACGTGCGAGGGGGCCGTAACCTACCCCGCGGGCCCAGTGCGGGTTCGTGGATAAGTTATAGTCTTCTTCTTCTTCTCGTGTGGTTAGTGACTAACCTGGTGTCAGACTTTTTATGCTGCCCATGGACCTCTAACTTAGCTTCACATGCTGTTGAGAAATATCTCTTAGACAATATGCTGGTTTCCTCACGATGTTTTCCTTCACCGACTTTTGCAGTGCTAGTTATAGTATAGTCTCTGAATTCAAAGGGTAAGTGGTATAAAGTAACACTCACTTGGCTTCGTTATACCGCGCTTGGAAGAACGCCTGCAGTCCCAAAACGTAGTAGGACGCGGCCCGTAGTCCGTGCGCGTACGTCGGTAACGATTCCGGCCTTACCTGAATAATAAATAAGTCAAATTAATATTATGATCAGATATTTTTATGAATCAATGATTAGCTAAATCATACTGTACATCCACACTAACGTACAAAAATGACAAATTTTCTCAATTGAAATTGGACCTTATGCACTACACAGTATAAAACAAAGTCGCTTTCTCTGTCCCTATATCCCTATGTATGCTTAAATCTTTAAAACTACACAACGGATTTTGTTGCGGTTTTTTTAATAGATAGGGTGATTGAAGTGAGAGGTTTATGTGTATAATTTGTCGACATATTATGCGGGCGAAGCCGCGGGCGGTAGCTAGTATGTAATAAAGTTGAAATACTATCAAAGGAACTTGACAGATTGTGGTAATTTGATGTGCTGGCGACTGTTTTTTCCCGTTTAAATCTTTCATTATTAACCTCATTATTGTTAAGCTACCACTTAAGGGTAGTGTGGGACAGCTCCGACATAAGTACTATTGTAAATAACATAAGTACTAGGGGCTGCCACAATAAATTCATTCATAAACTCATACAAGTCATTTTCATAAATCATATTTTTGTATCAGTTCCTCTAGCTAGCCTTTCAGATGGCCATCGACATGGCAATCAAAATGGAATTCGTGTTTGGTGCCATCACTAGCGTCCATAAGGTCCTGTAACGTGCACGCGACTGTACACGCAAGACTAATTACTTCTCATATGATAAATGTGTAGAATGAAGTTCTTCCAACTAAACAGACAGCTGTGCTGCTGGGGAGTTTGTTGCACCACTTCTTCTTCCCAGCTAAAGCACTAGGAAGTGGTGAAGGGAGGCCGTTTCTGGGGGACTGTCTTATGTAACTTTGACCTTCA
Organism: Hyppa rectilinea; assembly: GCA_951799385.1. Taxonomy (NCBI): domain Eukaryota; kingdom Metazoa; phylum Arthropoda; class Insecta; order Lepidoptera; family Noctuidae; genus Hyppa; species Hyppa rectilinea. Next base: position 4,677,396 of record OX637318.1, on the reverse strand, counting down.
AAAAGTGCTGATTTTCAGCCTAGTTTGAATAAATGACTTGATTTAGATTTTTAACACGACATTAAAGTGTCCCATCGTTTGTGGAACAGTACTACATTTACACTCCAAGGCAGAGTTGTCTTAAGCGGGATTGTCCGAAAGGGTTACCGCTACCCCGGAACATGAAGGGCTAAGGAGGGAACATGGACCCACCCGGATGGCGAGAAGTCATTTGATGATATCTCACACTAAAAAAAAAACGGAGTTGTCTATGAATCTTCACCAGGAAGATCTGTATCAATTTTGATGATCAGACTTGTTGAAACTATATTATAAGGTTATGTTAGGTTATTATTATAAGGTTTTGACCTATTTATTTACCTATTTTATTCATAAGTCTCAATGTTTTGTATGTTTCTACTCTTTAAAGCACCTACCATCTAATCTTTTCACCACCCTTGGTTGACTGGTAGAGAATGCCTAAAAGGCATTAAGTCCGCCTTTGTACCTTTCTTGTGTGCGAAAAGTTTAAATAAATAAATAAACTATGTTCATTATCAGAAGTACCAATATGACAACTCGAGACCTAGCGTCTTCCCTATAGCATACTACACAGTGACTTACTTGTTCCATAAGAACTGTGAGTTCGCTATCTCTCCTCCCTCGTAAATATACAATAGCCAGGTTCAGTTTCGCGAACATCCATAATTCTCTTTCTTGTGACATCTGAAAGTAAAAGAAATAAATTAATAATCTGTGCAGTAACCGTTTGTGCTTTTTCATTCAGCGTAGGTGTCTTGGGAACGCGTGTACACCACATCGATGCTCTATAAATGAATTGTTGAGCTGTTTAAGCATTGCGTGAATGTACGTGTTGATCGTACCAAATTTTACGTCATTTTGACGCGGTTTCATGAGTTCTTTTTGATACAATAACAAATGGACGAACTAATAACTTTTCGATTTAGTCAAAACAACTTCAGTAGTGGTATTCTGTAAAAATTTAAAATTTGCCCCATGAAAATGTAGGTGAAGGGAGTTTAAACTGAGCTGCCAATAATGTGAAATGCATTAGGTGAACGACAGCTCACTTCACGCTCACTTCATTTAAGTTATCACAATGAGATTTTATAGAATCGACCGGCTGGTTGATAAATTTCACGATGGTGTAAGCTACTTGGTTAAGAGGAGCTCGTGGCTAAGTAATAACAGCCGCATGGATCGATCCATCAGGTTAGCTTGCCGGGGTTGGTCCGTGGATGGGTGACCATCTTTAGATATCGAGACTCCTCCGTGCCTCGGACAGCACGTTAAACCATTGGTCCCGGTTGTCATTCGTGGATCCTTGACTGTCGTTAAGTGTGATCAGAAGCCCGAAAATCTGACAGCCAGTCTTACCAAGGACGTATTACGTACCCAGTTACTGGGTTGTGGAGGTCAGATAGGCAGTCGTTCCATGTAAAATACTGGTATTCCGCTGCATCCGGTTAGGCTGGAAGCCGACCCCAACATAGTTGGGAAAAGGCTAGGCAGATGGATTGATGCAAGCTACTTGGTTATTTTCGTGCGAGTTAGTCATGTGTATTACGGGCCATAGTTGAAGTGCGTTTGCGCACCGTTTACGTTTGACGATATCTACGCCCACATACTACATCATAATTATAACGGTATTGATAGCAGTGATAGCCTAGCGGTGTGACCGTCGTCGGATTTCCAAGTCCAAGACTGATCTCGAGTTCGAATTCAAGCCATCAACTCTGATTTTACGGATTCATGTGTGTATAGTATAATTAATTATCACTAACTTAAAAATCGGTGAAGGAGAACATCGAGAGAAACCAGCATGCTGGAAGATATTTCGCAACAGCATGTGAAGCTAAGACAGAGGTCCATTGGGCAGCTCTCTGATACCAGGTTAGTCGCTAACTACACGAAAAGAAGAAGATAAGGGTACTCACATTAATAGCGGTGTTGAATTGCGCTTCGGCCGCCTCCATGCAATTCATGGACATGGCGTACAGCCCCAGCAGGCAGTGCAGCTGCGGCGTGTGCAGCGCTGCCGTCGCCGCTGTCGATTTTACGTAATCATTACTAAACTGCGTTCACGATTATATGATCTCGGATCGTGAAATCATGAAAAAAAAATCAGCTGGTCCCTACATTTCGACGAGTCACGTGACCAAAAATTTATAGAACAGCTGACTTTTTTCACGATTTCGGAGTTGGTCCCGTAGTAAAAGTTGTTCAGTTCGGTGGGTGCAGCATATCCTTTTGTATGTATATACCCTTTCGGCTACACCCTGTATAACATTAGTTATCGTTATAATATGCCTTTTTGAAATTTATTCTGAAAGTAACTTAGTTGTTTGTAAAGGAAAATCACGTCAATTGGAAACGAGTATTGGAATAGACTTTGCACAAGCGAGGAATGCGAAATAAACGCTTGTGTGCAGGAAATGGTAGGAACGTTCCTAATATTAAATTTTCGGATTGGTTGTCCCGAAGCAGCAATCACAGGGCTCCGAAATGCGAAAGAAGTGGCCGCGCGCCGCGTGCTCCACCAGTGCCATGCGCAGGCGCCACGCCAGGGTGAGAAGTGCAAGTGAGCTAGGGCCGACAGTACTCACGCTCGGGCGCCTGCGCCAGCAGCTGCGCGGCGCGCGCGATCTCGTGCAGCGCGTGCGCCTTGCCGCCCGCCACCAGGCGGCACAGCGCCGCGTGCTCCACCAGCGCCATGCGCAGGCGCCACGCCAGGGTGAGAAGTGCAAGTGAGCTAGGGCCGACAGTACTCACGCTCGGGCGCCTGCGCCAGCAGCTGCGCGGCGCGCGCGATCTCGTGCAGCGCGTGCGCCTTGCCGCCCGCCACCAGGCGGCACAGCGCCGCGTGCTCCACCAGCGCCATGCGCAGGCGCCACGCCAGGGTGAGAAGTGCAAGTGAGCTAGGGCCGACAGTACTCACGCTCGGGCGCCTGCGCCAGCAGCTGCGCGGCGCGCGCGATCTCGTGCAGCGCGTGCGCCTTGCCGCCCGCCACCAGGCGGCACAGCGCCGCGTGCTCCACCAGCGCCATGCGCAGGCGCCACGCCAGGGTGGCGCCCTTGCGCCGCAGCGCCGCCGAGCGCTCGTCGCGCTCCGGCTTGTCCTCCTTGTCGCCCGACACAGCTGTATCATAAACATGAGCTCTTTATTCCAAATACTAGGATTTGCGGCCATAGCGGGTTAGGAACCAAAATTGCGACGCTACTCAGATTATATAGTAAATTGCATTACTTATGTAAGAAGTACACAAAAATCCAATTTCCTGTTAGGGTTTCATACGTCCGAATGAAAAACGGACTATTATAGGAACACTTTTTTTATCAAGAGAAACTTAAAAAAAAAACTCACATGTAAGTTTATCGATCTGCGCGAGCGCCTTTTCGGTGTACTTGTGCGCTTTCTCCATGTACCCTGCTTGCGCCGAGTGCATGACGGTGACCAGGTACACTAGCACGTACAGTTGCTGTCGGGACAGCCACACGAATAACTCGCCCTGGACGGTGCCGCAAACCGCTGTAATATGAGGATCAAATTGTAACCAGAACTTTCCAATAAATAAAGAGTTTGCACTAATATAGGTAAAACAAATACAATAAAAGTGAAAAACTTTTTTTTTTAAAGTAAGTTAAACTGTATCTTCTACTTTATAAAAAGCTTAAATTTATTATTTAACAGACACCGCCTACGCCGCTTGGCGTAGAACCATTACATTCTGCACAAGATTTCCTTATAAAACAAAAGTCAGCACAAAGGAAAAATTATCAAAAATTTGTCCCCTTAGGACTGGATGCTTTTCCTTTGCAAATGCTTAATTTTTGCCTGGTAGGATTTCTCGCCCTTACGTACATACAGTTGGTATAACAACAAATCTCTGTATGGCGAAGGCCAAAAGCCTTGTGTTTAGGCCGGCTATCATCTTTAATGAGGACCGAATTCTTTTCTTGAATCCACTCATGATAGAGCAGCAGAGAGGAAGCACACTACATAATAAGTACACATGTTAAAAATGTTTGCCTTGCCTAAAAACGATATAAAAGTGATACTTTTAGTGGCAAATATTTCTATTTTCTTAATACTAACCGTCATCGTCGGGCCAATTGGGCCCCATGATGGTCTGTATGCTCTGCTGCAGCTGCTTTAGACAAGGCTTCACACTCTTCACCTGCCCCGCCATTAAGTAGTGACATACCTGCCGACAAAACAAATAGGTGAAGTGGTTTCTTGTAAGAACAGATAACAAGCTTTTTAACCAACTACGGCCAAGCCAGAGATGGGTAAATTTGAGGGAAAAAAATAATCGCTAAATAGAAATATAGAAATAGAATGAAATTGAATTCATGAGCAATATTTTAAGGAGTCATTCTACTCATCATTATCAAGAATTTTTCAATTTTTTGGGGGACTGTCTTATGTAACTTTGACCTTCAAAAAGTGTTGATTTTCAGCCTAGTTTGAATAAATGACTTTTGATTTTGATTTTGTGGGAGGAAGTGTAACGAGGGGTCACTGCAATTAAAGGTTTGAGCTTTATAACAAAGAATCGCTTTGAGGGGTGTTTCATAAATTGTTGATGTTGGGCATTCTGAGATGTTGATTCTTATTATGAAACATAAAAGGGGATGGGCTATAGAGGAGCTCGTGGCTCAGTACTAACAGCCGCACAGGTCGAGCCATCAGGTTAAGCTACGCTTGTTGGGGTTGGCCGTGGATGGGTGACTATATTTACATACCGAGGTCCCGGTATTGGTCCCGGCTGTCATTTGTGCATCTTTGACAGTCGTTACGCGTCGTCAGAAGCCCGAAAATCTGACAGCCAGTCTTACCAAGGGGTATCGTATTCCCTACTGGGTTGTGGAGGTCAGAGAGGCAGTCGCTCCATGTAAAATACTGGTATTCAGTTGAATCCGGAAACCGACCCCAACATAGTTGGGAAAAGGCTAGACATATGAGAAGGGGATTGGTTATATTTACTTTAGCGAAGATATTTGGGTTTTTTGGCTGAAATGATGATGATGGTGAATCGAAATATAAAAAATATATAAATACCTGTAGTACTAAGAAAAAGACTTTGAGGTACTCTTTTTGGTGGTGACTGCCGGTCCAGGTGTCTACTAGGTGACCCGCCTGGTTCAGTAGTGGCAACACTTCCGTGATTTTCTTGTCTATTAACAGCAGCTGGAACAGAGTTTAGAGTGAGCCAATAAGTTCATAATTCAATGTTATTAAACTGAGAAGTAGAGCAGGCCTCCCAAGAAAAGTATGTGCTTCTGGAATCATCATCATCGTCTATCTTCGGAAATACGTATGGGCGATGGTGAGATCTAATATAGAGCTGTTACCATGCTAGTAGGTACTTGCCTAGTTACTATTACCACGATTACAAAGTTATTTGTTACGAGTCTGGGTGTTTTTCTATCTATAATATGTATGTATTTACGAAAAAAAAAATGTATATAAGTAGTTTCAGCCATCTCGTTACCATAACACAAGCATTAGGTTGCTTAGCTTGGGACGATATGGCGTTGTGTGAAATGTCCAAGGATATTATTATTATTATTTATTAACAACTCTATGCAATTTCAAAAACTTCAAAAACGAAATTATACAGGGTGAAATTGAATTCATGAGCAATATTTTAAGGGGTCATTGTAGTCATCATTATAAACAACTTTTACTATGAGAACAAATCTGAAATCGCGAACAAAAAATCAGCTGGTTTATACATAATGCTCGAATAACTCGGTCAAAATTTAGGGAACAGCTGATTTTTTGTGCCTATGTAGGTATTCAAATTTGCCCTGTATATGACGGTAGACTGCTAATTTCGTACAAAAGCGCAATGATAGGTGGTGCGCTACCACAACCCAGTACAGCCTGTGGCGTTCGTGCTTATTCGGAAACACGAAGATTACCGAAGCACATACCTAATCTGGTTTACCTGTACAAAGTTTAACAGAACACACGTAAGCATTTCGTCAAATATTCGCGCCAATGTTTCAATATATTTTTGCAATACCAAAGTTAAACTGGCCTTTACAATAGCTAAATTAAATCAGGCAAGTTATAAACAAGTAAAATAACCCAAGATATAACAAAAGACAGAAATCTAGTCACTAAACCTCTCTATGTTTAAAAAAAAAAGTATCGTTATTATTTTCATGGTTAGGATAATATGTCATAGTATTAGCGTTTTGACTAACAAAAAATAACTAATAATAAAATTACACATTTTCAAATTTTTTGGAAGATTCTCGGTGTGTGATCTCGTTTGTGTGAAATCTTCCAACGGCCACCAGGTCTTAATTATAAAATACTAGCTTCCGCCCGCGGCTTCACCCGCATAATATGTCGACAAATTATACACATAAAACTTTCTCTTGAATCACTCTATCTATTAAAAAAAACTGCATCAAAATCCGTTGTGTAGTTTGAAAGATCTAACCATACATACAGGCATTAGGACGCGTGAAGCGACTTTGCTTTACACTATCTAGTGATTGGAAGTAACCTTTAAAAGGATAGATGAAAAAAAATTCATAAAATTGACTTACCATAACCCTGCTGAGTATAAAAAGGACGCGCGTGTAAGGCACATTGGATATCTGTGCATAATCCACTCCAACTCCTAGCAGGCTGCTTGCTACTTCATATTCCTTCTCCGTTGCGTGGATTTGCTGAAAATTAGGATACTATTAATTGTCATATTGGAGCCTTTAGGCCTCATAAAGGACTACTCTTTTATATATAAGGTCCCATTAAAATAGATGGACCAATTTTAACAGAGTGTTCAGTATGTCTAACCAAAGATATCCAAGCAAAAAAAACACTGATTAAAGTGATTTTAATTTGACCTAAAATAAATAAACTATAAGCCAGCACAATAGAATAAACACATCAATTATGCATAGGTGCTGGTATACTTCTTGTAATTATCTAATGCATTTTTCTTATTATTTTTTTAACATTGTCCTTATTTTGGTGGTTTGAATTGTTATTTTTATTTCTTTTTATATCTCTAATTGTGTGGTATTTATTTTGTGTTCTTCCTAGCTCTGCAAATACCAATACATACTTTTTCTTTCTTAGTAAATGTTTACCACCATAATTTTTTATGGCTGTATTATAGAACTTCACTCAACACTCAAGCATTGCTTGAGTCTCGATTAAAGCACTTTGATGGGTTGAAACTAGAGAGTTGCTTGGCTACTTCTTAATCTTTTCATATTTAAGGTAAGGTTAAAATACTCTGCTGAGTAAAAAAATAGGAGCAATTTTAAACAATGGAATTAAGTAATCCATGATTTACTAACTCATTTTGTTACAATATTAATAAAAAAAAGTTGTATGGTCCATGCAATAGTTCCAATACAAAAAATAAAAGGACTTTTTTTATACCCAACTAGGAAGACAGTTGTCCCACATGTACTTTAATTTCAGTAATTATCAATTTTTTTTTTTCATGCATTCATTAATAAGCAGTCTAATTTTATGATGAAAACATTTTCAGTAAGTTGACATAGTTTAAGTATTCTTAACTAAAACTGATCTATCTAATAACTACCTTTTTGAACTTTGCCTCAAGTTTCACAAAAAAAAACATCACCATAAGCTCAAAACAAATACTTAATTTCTTTTTAAATCTCTTGTTTGAACTTTACCTAAGTCAAGGATAATAACAAACAACTATTTAACTGATTACGAAAATGATAATGATACCAAATAAGTTTGTGAATTGTCATTCTCATTTTGACATAAAAATGTATTGACTCAAAACAACAACATAGAGACTAAAAAACAATATTTGTTGTAAACAACAAGCACAACAACTTACTTTAAGAAACTGATCTATTTTGGCTAATTCCTTAATATTTTAAGATGTTAAGAATCTAAAACAATCATGAACATGAAACATTAAAATAATATCTACAGTACTGTAACAAATCCAACTCAAACAATCCTAGATTAACAAATGTCAGGATTGTTTATCTTGCAATTCATAAGTGCTACCGATAATAATCTAATAAACATTCCATAAAGAGCAAAAGGTTAAGTAAATGACACAGAATAACACAAACTGCATACTTACTGCCAGCTGGAATATAAGTCTGCAGTGCCAGTAAACACTATGCTGTGACAACTCAATGGCCTTCCGTAGAATGGGCTTTGAATGTGCTGGCTGGCCCTGGGCCTCAAACAGATCTGCAAGCACACTTGCTGCCTCGAACTTAACATCGTCGAACCCATTGATAGTCTGTGACATGCACCACTGAAACCACAACACTGTTTAATCACCATATGACCCACTTCAACTTTGTTTACATACTTTGAGAAAGTAGTATCATATATACCCACAAATATACATATGCTGCAGGTACTCAATCCAACTATTCCAACAACGGCTTCTTCAAAACACATTACACTCCCAAACTATAAGAATAACAACAAAAAAAACTTACACTCTGCTCTAAATGCGTTCTCGCCAAGTCGATGTTTTTGGTGTGTGTCAAAAGAATATTTCCAAGTTGTAAATGTGTCCTGGCTTCGACTCTTTGTGGTGGTTTGAAATTAAATACAGCCTGTAGGCACTGGATACAACTTTTTATGTCAGGAGGATTCGATGTACGGAAATGTTCTGCTAAACCAAGTAAAGAAATATACCAAGCGTCCTGCGTTGACGCCATTTTGACATTTCTGCTTGGAGGGAACGATGTTGCCAGACTGCTTGTCTCATAAGGTTTTTCTGAGTTTTTTTTTTAACACTCAAAACGAACGCAAAGCATAATTATGCCAGTAGAATGATAGCGAATTGATTAATGAAGTAAAATAATTATTTTAATCTATAAATAATATTCTACTTTTCGTCAGAAGTTCAATTTTACTTTTTATTAAAAATTATTTCCAACATGTTGATGACAGCACTTTAGGTTAAATGCTCACTTTCGTCGTTGACTTTCATAGTTTTGGTAGAACTATCTATCAATGTTTTCTAGGTTAAATGCTCTTTTCTAACATAACATGTAAAAAATACAAAATTAAAAAGACAAATAAAAATATTTTAATAAAATGCCATCTGCCATCCAAAATCATAATTTTCCATCATCTACGTCATCACCATCAATCGTGTGGGCTTAATATGTACCCACTATTGGGACATACGCGTAATTTACCACGCGGGCCCATTGCGTGTTGGTATAATAGCCATTATTGGATATGTTTTTTGCCGGTGTTTTCCTTCAACGTTTTGAGAGCCGATATAAGATAATTTACACAAAGTAAATAGCCTGTCTGGATTCGAACCTACGACCTGCAGGTCGTAGCACACCCTTGCCGTCAAACAGGCGTCAACAGGCCCATTCGTCGACTCGGCTACAGCTAGATGACGCCGCGATGTCTGTTTTATGACCTTTATCTTGTTCGTCGTTCCCACAATGCTGCGTATCGCAACTACATACAATGCGTCTTCAAACTATGCGGTCTTCTACAGTGTGGACCGCTCGGTAAATGCAGGCAGCACCATCAGCGTTCTTACTCGTAAAAGATACCGACTGAATTTAAATGAATCTGGATCAGACAGGAAGGTGGATGATCTGACCTTATATGGCTCTAATAATATCACGATCCAGGATATCTTTATATAACGCCTTGAAAAAGTTTACTTTTACTACTCTATTTGATTGTGTGTGGGTCATTGGATAGGTCTTCCAAAAATATTGATTCCCAATTTTTGTTAGTCACATTCGTCCGTCAGTCCCCCTTATCAGCAAAACTCGTTTTTGGATTTTGTGAAAAGTGAGTGAGTGAGTTGAGTGTGTTTTGCGAATTTCACGATAGCAGTATACAGCGTGTATCAGAAATGTGTGATACAGACTAAAAATAAGAATATAAAACTTCTATACCTAACTGGCCCTTTTTTTTTTTTAATGTGATAAATACGTATGGGATACAGTTTAGCTCACACGAAGGAAGTTATGTTGGCTCTACGGGTAATATTCGATCACTTAAGTAGTAATTTAAAAATAATCGCAGAAATTCCACGGAAAGATAAAAATGTACCTGCATAAAACTGTTGGGGCCCAGAGTATGCTGTAGTAGCGCTACGCACGTACAGACCTGCGGTGTCATTTGTACAATCCTGCTCGCATCCGACCTCTCCTCGCCAACAATACTGCAATTGTGACATCTGCGCTACGCTTAGAGCATTTAACATTTTAACCTAGGCTCTAAGGCCCCACGCCATCGTTTATCGAACGGCTACACTGGAAAAACGCTAGTCTGAAGGGCCCGTATACTACGTTTGCAGGGTAAGCAGAGGGCATAGACAGCTCATAGCGTAAACTTTAATCTAGTAAATAATTTGGGAATACAATGTAAAATTCCGGTTAAAACTGCTTTTTTTTGTAAATGTTTATGGAAAGTATGTACTTTACATACTTACTACCTACAAACATAACGATGGATTAAAACAATATTGTGCTCGCGTAACTATTAACTCGCAACTGCGGAATCCTGCATGTGAACGATGATTTTATTTCTGTAGTTGCCGACATTAGGTAGGTAGGTATTTCCTTAGCAATAATGCTTTTGCTAGAGTCAAGAATCGAACCTGTTCTCTAGTTAAAATGCGCACTTGAATTTTAATCCTGAGCAGTGTACGTTACTCCAACAAGAAAGTATCTCCTAGAGATATATGAGTAGAACGTATAGTTGGTGCCTTATCTGCTGTAAATGTGCCCCCACATAAAAAATGTGTGCCCCCCGTCGTTTTGAAAAAAAAACGGAAAAACGATTCTTGCTGGGGTAACGTTTTTCTAGCAGGAAAATTCTAAACGAGTGATCGGAGAGAGAAAAATTGTGCATGGCCAGAGAGCTTATATGTGTGCCACAATGTGCCCCCAAAAATAAAATCTGTGCCCCTTCAGATTTTCGAGATATTGCGTTTCCTGCTGGAGTAACGTTTTGATGAATCGTATATCTCTAAAACCATTGCATGTGCCCCTGTAGAATAAACATACACGATTAGCTCTTAATGTGTGCCCCAATTAGATTTAAGAAAATATTTATAACTTTCAAGTTATCGCGGTTTTGTGAAAACCCGAAAAAACATCGCAGCGCCTAAATGGGACAAGGCATAAGTTCGCTGAAAACTGTATTCGGTCCTTCTTGACGCTAATAATAACCATACAAAGTTTCAAAACGCTTCATGCATGCGTTTTTGAATAATCTTGCTAAAAGTCAAAACGATGGTGTCATAACTTTGACGGCAAAATACAAGGAACTGGCTAAATCTCAGATATGTAGGTGTAAACCAAAATCATGTGCCTTTAGTCAAAAATATATGGTGAAAATATTGAGCTTGGAATGTTTCGCATTAAGTAAATATAAACAAAAAACCAAATTAAGTAAACAACGGCTGGTTATCCAACCAAATTTGAATGACTACTAAAAAGCGACGGATTCATACATATCGATGACCTTCTTTATTGGACGTATTATACCTAAGCTGTTGTCCGTACAGTTGCGTTCAAAAGTTTTGGGGGCTAATTAAAAAATATTTAAATGCACCTTGTGACTATATTAATAACCCGCCCGCCCAAGCGGGGCAGGTTTGCACCGTGTGCTCTACCGTGTCCTCTTGACAATCCTCGCAGTGGTGACACCCGGGCGTTTCCTCCCGCCTGATGATGTACATGAACCTCCCGAAACATCCATGTCCGGTAAGGACCTGCGTCAGGCGGTTGGTGAGGGCAGAAGGCCTGGTGCTAGAATTCAGATAGCCAGTTCATAATTATGTAGTCCATATTTCATAATTATGTAGAGAAAGAGAGTTGATTAAAATTTAATGATTTCATATTTTTTGACAAAGTTGATTTATGTTAAAGTAGCATGAATGCTGTGATTTCTCTTGCAATGTTTGACTTTGTCACACGAGGTATTATTCTAAAACTATGTTTAAGGATCTCTGATTACAGTGATAATGGTTAAACTTTCCTTTACTGGACTGGCATTTATGGGGTGGGAGGGGGAGGGGGGGAAAGGGGGGGAGAAGGGCTACCCCCCTGTACCATCCCCACACCTCGAAACCCCATGGTTATGGAGATATCCATGGTTAAAGTTTTTGAGGTTAGAAAAACAAAATCCATAAATTTCCATCGATTTATGGTGCGGGGATGTCCAGGGCCCCCCTTGTACCTGTGGGGGGTGCCCCCCTCCACTCTGGCACCACTCCCATGATAACGTAACTCACCATTTCCGAGAAAAATGACTTTTCCTAACTTAACCTCAAAACACTCAAAAGTTGCTCAAAAAGCATTATACCTCGTAAACCGTGAATTTTCGCATAAAAAAAAAACTGTGTGCTTGCTTTTTATTTGTGAGTATTATCTACAAACAACATAAGGAACTTTCAAATCCCAGTCCAGTAATGGAAAGTTTAGCCGTGATAATACTATAATTTATGTAAAAGTTGATTTATGTCAAACTCAAAGTATTTATTTGAAATAGCACTTTGCCCGCGGCTTCGCTCCCGTGGTCTTTCCCGTGGGACCCGTTATTTTTCCCGGGATAAAAAGTAGCCTATGTTACTCCTAGAAAACTAAGCTTTCCAACGGTGAAAGAATTTTTAAAATCGGTCCAGTAGTTTTTGAGCCTATTCATTACAACCAAACAAACAAACAAAGTTTTCCTCTTTATAATATTAGTATATGTAGATAAACCAATTACAGGCACTTTTGAATTGTCAAGGTGTCGGTCAGTCAGAGAGATGAAGCTAGTTGCCCATTCCAAAGCAGTAGGTACCTATGGAGAAGAACGGGCAAGAAACTCCATGGCCACTCTTTTAAACAAAATATTGGTTACATAGTTCATATTAGTATTATACCTACATGTGAGAACGATGCATAAGGTTAAAAGCATCAGATATAAAATATGTAAAAACTATTCAATAATTAAATTAAAACAAGAATGTTTAAGCTGTGATTTATCTAGCAATTAAAAGTTTAAAGATTTGATTTTATTGAGTTCAAAATTTCGTAATTTACCTCTAATTACATATATTTTCATTAAAAATAAACGTTTTTTAGTTTGTTTAACAAAAAAAGAAATTGTTCTCATATAAGAAATCCTTGCAATAACCTTTTCCTTACGATTTGTACAGTAATTTTGAATATTTCGATACGTCTTCAAAAATTTCGGTTTCGGTTTCGGCCGAAATCAGGAAAAAACCGAATATTCGGTTTCGGCTAAAAATAGTGTTTCGGTCGGACACTAGTTTTCACAAAACCGCGATAACTTGAAAACTATAAATATTTTCTTAAATCTAATTAGGGCACATAGGGGCACACATTAAGAGCTACTCGTGTATGTTTATTCTACAGGGGCACATGTAATGGTTTTAGAGATATACGATTCATCAAAACGTTACTCCAGCAGGAAACGCAATATCTCGAAAATCTGAAGGGGCACAGATTTTATTTTTGGGGGCACATTGTGGCACACATATAAGCTCTCTGGCCATGCACAATTTTTCTCTCTCCGATCACTCGTTTAGAATTTTCCTGCTAGAAAAACGTTACCCTAGCAAGAATCGTTTTTCCGTTTTTTTTTCAAAACGACGGGGGGCACACATTTTTTATGTGGGGGCACATTTACAGCAGATAGGGCACCAACTATACGTTCTACTCATATATCTCTAGGAGATACTTTCTTGTTGGAGTAACGTACACTCCTGAGCAAGTCTCGCTGACAGATCAAATACCTACTGCAAAGAAAATCGTGTAAAATTCAAGGAAGTGCCATTTATAAATAAAGGTTTTGTTAAAATAGCTCCATTGCCTTTTTCCTTTAATTTAACACATAATTTGTTCAGATCATTTGGGCCGTATTCCGTACCACCAACACTATAGGTTGGTGCAAAAATACATGCGAGCAGTGGTTGTGAAAATACATATGTCACACAATTACGGTATTGTCGGCGCGGGTAGTGATGGCTGGAATAATTAGTCTTCTCTATCATACTCTTGATTGTGCTTCATATTTCCAAGAGCGTCAGTTTAGCTTAAGTCACATAGTCGACGTAAGCCAAAGAGACTCGGCATGGCTCTTGGGTCTACAACTGGCTTTAGCAAGGGCAATAATGGGTAAAGCATAAGAACAACAATAATAAAACACAAATTAGTTTAAACTTAGATGTTAGGTTTATTCATCAATGGTAAGGGCACCAGAGTTGATGTCATTGATGAGGTCGTGGGGAGGCCTGCCCTCAACTGTGCATCCAACAGACTGTGCGGTACCAAGGATCTCCTTGACTGTGCCAGACAGGTAGCGGGCCATTGATCTGGCTTTCATGGTTTTGGCGATAGTGATCACATCTTCAAGGGTGATGTTGCCGCTGTGTTTGACTGGAAAAAGGAGAAAATTATATTAATTTTATTATTTATGTACACACTGTAAAATACACTAAGATACTACATAGATAATCTTAGTACAAAGGTTCACTATATATTCTGCACATTAAAGATACTTCATGGACTGAGCCATCACCTCTGATCACCACTGCTAGGACACAAGCCTCATACAGCCTCGTTCTAGGACCAGTACTTTTGAGGTTAACCAAAATTTCAAATTAATTATATTGTTTTTACTTGGTATCTGGTTCTGGCTTAGGTTATAAGAATTTTGTTTGTGGTACAGAAAGTATTTTAAACTTGATTTTATTGTAACAATTTGGGAAGGATTAAGTAATGTTATAAAACTTATCAATAACAATAAAGATAATAAAAGGATAAACCTAAAACATTACTAATAACTATTTACAAGTATATAACAGGAGGGAAACAAAATAAAATAAATCAAAGGGCAAAAAATTAAAAAAAAAAAAAATGTTTTAAAAATTTTAAAACATTTTAAATGTTATGAGATTGATACATACTGTTCTTCTGTTTCTTGCGGTCACGTGGGGGCTCTTTCAGGGCTCTGATGATAAGGGCAGCAGCAGATGGCACCACAGAGATTTGGGCCTGTCTGTTCTGTACAATCAGCTGCACAGTGATCTTGAGACCCTTCCAGTCGCTGGTAGCCTTGGCAATGTCGTCACCAACCTTCTTGGGGGACTGTGAGCAGAATAAACATTAGTAAGATATTATGAAAAGATTAAATGCTTGGAAATAATTAATTTGCAATGGATCTCCTTCAATCTATATATATAAAAATCAATTGCTGTTTGTTAGTCTCGCTAAAACTCGAGAACGGCTGGGCCGATTTAGATGATTTTGGTGTTGAAATGTTTGTCGTAGTCCAGGGAAGGTTTAAAAGGTGAGAAAAGTTAAGTGGGTAGGTAGGTAGGGTAGGTATGTAGGGTAAGTAGGTAGGGTAGGTAGGGTAAGTAGGTAGGGTAGGTAGGTAGGGTAGGTAGGTAGGGTAGGTAGGGTAGGTAGGTAGGTAGGGTAGTTAGGGTAGGTAGGTAGGGCAAGTAGGGTAGGTCAGGTAGGTATCATAGTGAAGACAGGACAACGACTGTCGGGTCAGCTAGTTGAGAATATAGATTTTATACATTACACCATGTAGGCATGTAGCTCTTCACAGTAACACCAATTTAAAGTGTATTTAATCCTTCATGTCTCTTGGCTAGTTCCAAAGAAACTGCAATTCAATTTAAAATCCTTATTATGTAAATAACATTTATTAAACTGTGTAAGTGATTTTTACAAACATGTTAAGTGAAGGTATTTCCTAGCTGCAAAACTTAACATACCTAAATTATAAAATATTACTGAAAGAAATAGGAATTTCACAATGTTATTGATATGAAATATTAACTAGACCATGAACTTACCTACTCAATCTCACAAGTAGCTATGTACCTAGAAAGCATGGCAGTCACATTGCCTGGTCCGCGACTCCTTATTGGACATTCGGAGTAGCCGCGACAGGGAAAGTATCCTGAGTCGCGGGTTCCTTCCATCCGCCACCCGGAAGGACGCGCCTGGTAGGGAGGCACCCCCCAGGATGATCAACTTTTAAGCGAGACAACTAGATTTCAACATACTTCTTAGTGAATAATGAGCAATAAAAATTAGTGAGTAAATAACGTTTTTCTTCAGAAAAAGATACACGAAAGCCTTGCAACACGAACTTACATCGAGTTGTCTCTGCGATACCATCATATTAGTGATTGTATCAAATTTTAATAGGTGTTCGGACTGCCATGCGAAGTTTCGAGGTTAGAATTTTGTAAACTTTACGAATTTATAAATATATGCTCACCAGACCAAGGGGACCGATTTTAGGGGCCAACGACGAAGTGGCACCAACTTCCCCACCGACGCATCGCAAGTTTACTGCAAAAATATACACACAAAGATGAAGAACACTTTCACTCGGAAACCGGTAAGTTTTTCACTGGTACCAACTCTTACCGATTTTAACTTCATTAGGATCGAACTTAGGCGGCATTGTGGTGTATTTTTAAAATACAAATTAACGTATTTCAAACTATTCCAAGGTGATTAACTTGGATTAAAACAGGCGAACTGCAATCAAACGTTTCGCAACGTTGACAGCTCACCGAAAAAGAAATTGTCAGAATTATTTTGACATTTTATGCCTTTGTCTTTGACTTGGTAGTTTTTTTTAATACATGGAGAACTTATCTTTTGAACCCTTTCATTGGGTAGCATAAATCTAGCCTGGTTTGAAAATAACACCCGCAAAACACGGTGTGTTTTTCAGTTAGGGGTATGAGAGTCATAACCGGAATAATAAACACGCAACTGCGTTGGAATAGTTATATCCTAGGTAGAAAACATTTTCATAAACAGTAAGACTTTTTGTTTTTTAGATTTTGGTTAGATTGTTTTAGTATCGTAAATTAAAAATTAAAGGTTTCAACTCTGGTCACCACCCGTCAATGTTTTCGTGCAATTCTAGAGATTTCCTATTAATTTCCCCAAAAAATAATAAGACACCGAATAATGGAAAAGATAAAAAATTGCGTGTACACCATGAAGTAATTATTAATCCTCGTATTAATCCTCGTGGTGTACACTTAGAGCATTTAACCTATGGAGATGGCAAGCGGCGTATCATCGAACAACTTTTTCTGCCACTTTTTGCGGGGGGCGAGGAAAACACATACAGCACACTTCTTAAATTTGACAACCACACACAGAGTCATGCTTCCTATTGCTACAAACGCTCACTAAGAAATTATAGACACACAGTGAAAAAACACATACACATTGACAAATTTCTGCGTATCTATGCAATTGTCCTACGACAACAAACACAAACTACTAGTGTTGAGGCACAAGGAATGAGTGGTATTTCACTTCATGAATGAACGAATAAAAAGTTCTGTTTTCTTTTCTTGGAAAAAATACGTTTAATGATTAGTGCCTGCGAAACTACGTAGGTAGCCGCCAGTAATCACAAAACAATTTATAGTGCTATAGAAAAAGAACGATTGTATTTATTTTTATAGTCAATTTTTTTTCTTATTTCTCAATAGTAGTATAAAACAAAGTCGTTTTCTCTGTCCTTATATAGGGATATAGGGACAGAGAAAGCGACTTTGTTTTATACTATGTCTAATATCTTTAAAACTATGTATGCTTAAATCTTTAAAACTACGCAACGGATTTTGATGCGGGTTTAATAATAATATCCTTGGACATTTCACACAACGCCATATCGTCCCAAGCTAAGCAACCTAATGCTTGTGTTATGGTAACGGGATGGCTGATAAACTACTTATATGTTCTTTATTAGTGATCGATGACTTATATACATTTTTTTTTTGTAAATACATACATAATTATCTATAATATGTATGTATTTACAAAAAAAAAAATTTCTATAGAAAGACACCCAGACTCGTAACAAATACTTGCAGGTCGTACAAATATTTGTTCCGCGCGGGAATCGAACCCGCGACATAGTGCGCAGCAGTCAATCACTCAACCACTGCGCTAACCGTGTCGTCGGATAGTAATAGATAGAGTGATTTAAGAGGAAGGTTTATGTGTATAATTTGTCGGCATATTTTGCAGGCGAAGCCACGGGCGGAAGCTAGTAAATAATAGAATAAGACAATCAATCAGATGTACTTTTATTATTTTGTTATGAATGACAGTTTTACACGTCGGTTTTATTGTTTTGCAGTCCAGTGTTGCAAAGCTAAATGATGTCAAAGTTAAAGTCACATCATTTATGTCAAATAGGCACAAGAAAGGCACTTTTGAACGTGCTCACATATTTACAAACATTCTAAAAGTTAATAATAATAAATCAATCAATGTGAGAGGTAAAGTTATTCCAAAATGTTAAAATATGTAGTATGGTACAACATTATAAATTATTTATTACCTAATTTACTAAGCACCCAGTTTGATTTTGTCTGGACACTAGATTGTCCTGTGGAGCAGGACCAGTATGTTTCCAAGCATCCTTATCCTTTATATAATCCTCTAATTTGTTATAAGCTTGTTTACAAAGTATACTTTTAATATGAGTTTAAAATTTTCTGTCATTTAATTGCAATACAATTCTGTTATTTTGTTTTTCCGTGTGTACTTCACGTAGTAACATTTGTTGACATTTAGTACCATTTTGTTATCGTTACACCATCGACAAAACGCGTCGATATCGCTTTGAAGAAGTTCAGTATCGTCACTAGACTCGAAACTCTAGAGAATTTGAGATCGTCCGCGTATGTACATATTACATTCCGAATATTTGAGGCACTGCTGGCGATTGTACTACGTTTTTTTAACAGCGTACCTACGCGGTCCGCGGTGGATTATTAGATTTCGACGTCATATTTAGCTATCTATTTTAATTATTGTTTCTTTTTCAAATTGCATGAGCTACAAAAACTCACTACGAAACGAACAAACTATTATTCTTTTATTATCCTAAACATACAATGAAAATAATTTAAATCGACTTCCAAAGAACTTTTATAGTTATTTTTTTGTTATTTCAAGCTGACTTGTCCAGATCCATACACAAAAAACTGGTTACTGAACCTATTGACTGAAAATCATTTATTTGGCGAATCATTCATTCGCGTTGTCCCAGCACTATGCAAATCCTACCCCTGTACTACTTTAGCGCTACCTACGTACCAATGTATTTTTTCTATTATTTTTTTATTATTAACGATTACTTCGACATTGTACGTAATTAAAAATATTTTAATGTATAATTTATGTTTACAAGTGATAGGAAACACCATGGTTTCGAAAATTTGAAGTGGCAGATCGCTTTTTGCACGAGGATACTGCACAATTAACCATTTCTTAGGAGGACTTCCTTGCGACACAATACGATACATAATGGCGGCGGTTGGCGAATGAACTAGTTTTATAGAACGTGTATGGCCGTATGACCAATCGGTCATGGCAGAGGGGTACGCTTAGCTATGCCATCTCCATAGGTTAAATGCTCTAAGGGTGTACACCATCAACCTTAGAGCATTTGACCTACCATCAACCCTTTTCGTTTTGTATATAAACTAGCAAAAAGTAATACAACGGTGGTGGCTATCTCATTTTGAATAAAAAATATCCACAATTCGATTAAAGACACTGACATTGTCTAAATTAGAGCATTTAACCTAAAATGCTCAAAGTCTAAAATGCTCTAAGTCTAAAATGCTTAACGCAAGTATTTTAGTCGATTTTATGAACATCAATAAAAACATCTGACTATTTGTTTGATGACATCACTGAAGCTGTCTAGTGTCTATGAATGATGTGATTTTCTGATTGTACGATTTTCTGTAATTTTCTTCAATTAGTCGCTGTATTTCGTTTAATAGCATAGTTGTAATATTAATTAATCATGGCTAACGACGATGTAGTGCTTAAGCAGTATCTATCAAAATACAAAAACCGCGACTACACGGCTCGTGAAGTGGTTAATTTGATTCAAGTGTACAGAAGTTTGACCTATCGTCTGGAAGCCTTTGTGTTCAACAACGGCGCTAGAAAAGACCTGCTGAACCTTGAAGGTACCATCCCCGTAAACTATAAAGGAGCGTACTATAATATCCCTGTGTGTATCTGGCTCATGGACACTCACCCCCAAAATGCGCCGCTGTGTTTCGTCAAACCCACGTCAGATATGTCTATTAAAGTCTCAAAATATGTCGATAGCAACGGCAAAGTATACCTACCATTTCTACACGAATGGACTCAAAATAGCTCCACCCTACAGAAGCTAATTCAATGCATGATCTCTGCGTTTGGAGAGCTGCCACCGGTTTATTCAAAGCCTCGCAATGAGTCCAGGGCGCCCTATCCGGTGAATTCATTCATGCCGCAACCTACTGGGTACCCATTTCCACAAGGTGCTCCACAACCAGGATATCCTACTCAGGCCCCTTATCCAACAACATCAAATCTGCCATATCCTAGCTATGGGGCTCCATATCCTGGTGCAGTCAGCACCAATAGCATGCCTTATCCACCTGCTGCAACAGCTACTCCTTATCCTCCTGCAGCAGGCTATGGTGGTCCGGTTGCAACGGACGTAGCTGGTGGTACTATCACCGAAGAACATATTAAGGCTTCTCTTTTATCTGCTGTGGAAGATAAGCTACGGAGAAGGCTTAAGGAACAGTCTCTACAGTCCCAAGCAGAACTAGAGACCCTTCGCCGTACACAACAGGAACTTCGTGAAGGCAAGTCTCGTCTTGAAGATATTCTTTCAAGACTGCAGAGGGAGAGGTCTGAGTTAGATAAGAATGTGACGATCTTGCAGGAGAAAGAGAAAGAATTGCACACTGCTATTGAACGTTTACAGGAACAAGAGGGCATTGATGTGGATGAAGCTGTTGTGACCACTGCTCCATTATACTCGCAGCTGTTAAATGCTTTTGCTGAGGAAGCTACTCTAGAAGATGCTATTTACTACATGGGAGAAGCATTACGCAAAGAAGTGATTGATTTGGATACATTCTTAAAGCAAGTGCGTACCCTGGCTCGTCGCCAGTTCAGCCTGCGTGCTCTGATGCATAAGTGTCGGCAGAAGGCTCAGCTGGCGTGCTAATAGTGGAGTCGTTTCTGGCATTGTACCCTTAAGAACATGCCAGAAATGAAAAACTCTGTGATTTGTATGTAATCTATAATGAGTCATTCTCAAATGAAGTTGCGTCATGTGCTGGACTGACAGTTGGCAATTGAAGCTCACTTCAGAACTATGATCCTACCTTGATAAACTTTTCCCTGTGTAATCATTATATAAATGACTTGGCTTTGAAACCATTATATCTGTTGTGGAATTGATAAGTTCTGTATTCTATGTAGAACAAGAGAACATCTTATTTAACACTTTTAGTGCCCAGCACCCGCCTACCGGGTGCAAATCAAAACGTGCTACTAGGGTTGCCAGAAATAAGTTGAGAATAGTTTTAACTGGGCAGTGAAAGTGTTAAGGAAGTTAAAGGCTTTTATTGTCTACTAACTAAACAATACTGCTGTTTTGTTATTTCAATGTGTATTAAGACACCATATTAAGTAGGTAGTTATTTGTTTACTTTGAGTCTTTTACTTCTATGATAATAATCTGTGTAATCTGTATTATATGGAGTAATTGTAACTATGAACAATAAAATGTAAATATAATATCAAAAATTGTCTTTGAAATCTGTTTAATTAGCAGCATAGATTATGTATAGTTCAACATAGTTCTAAATCACATCACAGGATGACTAATATTTATTTACAGTATAATAATTATGTATATTATTCATAGAATGTCACTCAAGTATCATTTATTACATTGTATGTTTAAGGTAATTTTTTTTATAGTGAAAGTGCATAATTTAATGTTATGTATGCATTATTACACCTATTAATGCACTAAGTATTTAGGTAATTTGCATTTACTCTATAATCATTAACTAGAACATCAAATGTAACTTGTCACTTGTATCCTCCTTAATAAATGTAGTGTATAAACAAAGTTTAGGAAGTAACCATGTGTAATCACGACTAGTTAGTTACATAGGTAGTAGTAACATAAATATTAGTATATTCATAGTATCTGCTTAAGTTAACTTGAGACCCAAGACTTAAATAGAATAGTGCATTAATCCCTTAACCATTAACACAAACACTGCCACAATTTTTTATGCTATTCTAAGCTCAGTGTCTTCAAACCACTAACATGTTCATAGCAGCATATGGGTTAAACACCACTTCTTAAAACATTCTTATGCTGTGGCTACCTACATAGTCGCGGTGATGCGAACTATGTGGTGTATAGACGTCTTTTTGTCGCTATAATCCATACTAATATTATGAATTCGAAAGTAACTCCAATCAAATCGCGTTTGTACAGTAGCGCATCACGTTATACCAAACGGTCAAATTTCTCCAAATGATTTTATACCTCAAAATGTTGATGGTTAAGTTCAAAATTTATTGAGAAAATTTGTCACTTAGTGGTAATTTTTAAAGATTGTACATAAGTCAAGTAAACGATCGCGTAATGACCTATAAATTGAATTATGATTAAGAATCCGGTTGTTATTACAATAGCACTTTCAGTATGATAGGCTAATTTAGTCTATTTATGTTTGTTTGATACTGTTAACTGGTTAAGGGCTGCTATGGCAACGTTTTCGAGTCTCAAGTTCTCCTTTTAGATTAGATTTTACTTGCCATTAAGTGGCCGTAAGTCGTAGTCTCAAGTTAACTTGCACTTACTGGAGTTTAACTTGAAATAATACTTGCATACATTAAATTAATTGACGTGGCATATTATTAAGACACGTACTAGGGTAAAAAATGAGTGAGGAAAGAGGTAGACAGACAATTTAGAAAATCATTTAATCTCTAAACATGTTTTTAAGTCAAAAGAAATAGCTTAGAGATAACAAATTCGCCTTATTAGAACATGTTTATTTGAACATTCAATGAAATAATTCGAATGTGTGAATTTATATCTATAAAAATGTCTTCTATAGTCGTAATTCACACCGACGCGGCTTACCGGTAAAACGGGGTTACTTTGAGAGCTGGGGTGACTTTGATGATAGCTAAACTTGATATGTTTTTTCGGATTTATTGCGGGATACTTAACGCAGCCAAAATTTGGTTTGTTCTGATGGCCAGACTGACTGATCGGCCATATTTTGCCGAAGCGTCAACGAGTTAGTAGTCGTTGTCGGAACTTTAAAAAATATTTGTTAAAGTTTAGTGTCGAAAAGGTCTAAAAGATTTGTCGTTTTCGGGGTGTCTTTGCAATGAAATAAAAAAAAGAAGGGGTGACAAAGTAGCCCCATTATCAATTTAAAATAATAAACAGGTTTTTATTTTTTTCCAAAAAAAGTATGGACTAATTGAAACTTTTTTGTTGCAATACTTAATTTACGTAATGAGTCTACACTGCAGTTTTTTTTTTACATTTTTATCGTTGAAACTGCAAGCGTGGCATCCATTTCAAATTAAAAATTAATCAATGTCACCCCGTTTTACGGTACCAGGCTTTTTTACATATGTACTCGTATAGGTATTTGAAAGCCCCTTTTTGTATAAAAATGGCGGATCACGACTGGCTACTTGCTAGCAAATCATAAACAGAACATCCCAGATTTACTTTTAGAAGGAAGTCTTTGCAGTAAATTAACCTTTTGAACGCCAGAGCGTGAACTCTTCGGCGTCCTCCCACGCCAAGCCACAAATTCTTGTATATTTATTTTCTACGTAAAAATGTCGTTTCCTCGTCGGCTTTTGCTGACTGGCGTGTTGGGCACATTTCTATATCCGACCGGGCGCTCAAAAGGTTAATAACATTATGATCGCCCCCTGGTACATGGCCATGTATCGCAGTACATCGCACTAATTCATAAAGGGGAAAGTTTGTGAGTGTGTGTTTGTTACTTCACGCAAAAACTAGTGAAGGGATATACTATAACCTGGGGATTAACGCAGGATACTTTTATCCCGTTAGTACGTTCCGTTCCCGTGGGATAATTTCCGACATTCACGCGAGCAGAAACTAGATAAACATAATCCGCGAATTAATAATTATAGATTGTGTAAAACATTGATAAGCCAGGACACTTGTGCATTGCGCACAAAGTGAAAGGTTCTCATGTTAAAGTGCTAGACAATAATACAAACCTCAATATCTGAAGTTCTTTAGGGCGTTATGATCTGGTTGTTAATCATTGTGCCATGTTGAGGCAAGGGATACCTACATAGTAATGTAATTAATATTTATTGTTCTGTACCGTAATATGTATTATGGAGGCACTACACTTTTTGGATATTTGTCGAATAGAGAAGGCAGTTGTGCTCACGAAGTAAATAAATATAAGGTGTTAAAAAATTAACTCTAAGAATTTTCAGGGAGCATTGTACTCATCGTTACGATCAACTTTTACTATAGGATGAACGGATGAAACCTGCAATCGCGAAAAAAATATGAGCTGTTCCATACATTCATGCACACGTAACTCAATAAAATTTATGGAACAGCTTTTATTTTTTTATAATTTTCCTTAAAACAATAAAAAAAAAATAATGCTTCCACGAAATTCTTAGAGTTAATTTTTGAACACCTTATATACATCCATTAGGCACGGATGGCGTACCCATGGCATTTGAATGCACTGCTTACCGCTCTCCTAATTTGAACTGGAACAAAAAAAAAATGTTTCCCATGTCTATTCGCTTTTCTATTGAGTCTTCTTGTAAACGACAACGACAAGTGAAGTGTAGTGTCCTTAGTACGTAATTAGTCAAATAAGTTTGTGGCGCATTAATTACGCATTTGATTATGTAGGTTTAACTGTAATTTGGTGTTAGAAATAATATACTTACGTGAATTAAGCTAAATTCTTGTATTTTGTAGTTGTACAGTCAGCAAAAGAAATAACCCGACGAATTTCTACGACTCTCATTTTAGGTGTTTTAGGCCAATTCGCGTGTTGAATAGTTCAATGTTTGACATTGTTGCTTTACAATAATATTGTGACGATACTTAACGTACCTAACCGGCCAACTTATTTGCTGTTATTCATGTATGGTGCATACTCTCGGCAATCAGACCCTTTGCCATGTTGCTGACTGGCTTATATTTTCACCTCGGCATGAGCGATTTTCATATTATTTGGATATAACTTCCATATTAATAGCATGAACTGTTGATATGGAAGTTATGAATATTGTATTCAACTTTTTTGTAGTGTTGTGTACCTACTTTGGTCGCGTAGCAGCTCGTCAGGATAATTACGCTGTTCATGTCGTAGGAATGATGTCATCTATCGATCAATCTGCACGTACGTCATCGTTAAGAAATAATGCTACCTAAACCTAATGTACTCTTTATAAAATATTGGAGTTGTCATGATGAGTTGATGATGTTAGAGTTTGAGAGTAATTGCAGGAAACATCCTTTATTAATCGTATAAATGTCACATAATTGTTATCGCGCACTGAATTTTCAACACTCTGTGTTGAGCCTAGCGTTGAGAATCCAAGAGAGCGCATACAAAAAATACAATTTTCGATTTTCAAATCTCGCGCTATGCGATACTTTAAATACCAGTGCACGATAAAAAAATCGCCGCGTTAAAATATCGTGGTTACGAAGGCCAATCGTAGCTTATGAGCTGTAAATGGGTTTAGCTAAACGGAAATTAATGTTAGCTTGAACCTATTATAAATTAATTAACGATTTCTTAAAGTTAATAAAAACGTTAGATGTCGTGATACATGTGTACCAGTGATTTGCACGCAATTTCATTCAATGTCTTTTTTTTTTTTAAGGCTGGGAAATCATCCAATGACTGCTCCCGCTCTGGTGTCTGACCCATTGTTTCTCGCTCCTAATAACGAGTTATCCAAGAATGGTTTTTGCACTGCTAAGACTGTGTAAATAAGATCTTATTATCGGTAATATAATTATCTCAATATTACTCATTGAAAATTCTTGTAGTAGTGATTTAGAATTTGCAGTTACGGATTGTTTATTATAGCGTTATGTCATATATTATGCTTGTTTATCATTATTTGTATATTTAAAAAAATATGTGGGTAGGCTTTTTTAGGTAGAGTCCGTCTTTAGAGAGAATTCCCGGTACAATAAGTGGAACGATTTTTTTGACACGGACTTTTATAAATGCAAGCACATCAAGCTACCCCGAACTGTCAAATATTCCCATTTGAAAATGAATCTTATGTTCAAGAAATAAAGTTGAAAATCTATCAAATAAATTTGACAGAATGGGGTAGGATCATGTGCTAGTCTTTGTACCCTTAATGTGTGCTTTTCACGTCCACGCACATAAAATATATGGAAATATAATAAGTACACGTTATATCGTTATTGTGGACAGAAATTTAACAGCGTCTTCATACATTTCCATACATTTTACTTAGCTGTGATATCGTGATGCCGTGACGTCGACGTGGATATCCACGATAATATCGTCACTGTAGAAACGATAAAAGCGCACATTAATAGTGTTGTAGAAACCACTGTCACGTTGTAGAATTATAAATGCAATTTTATTTTATCGTTTTTTTTAAGGTATGAGGATTGCTTTGTTCCTTCTTTGTACAGTTTCTATATAGCTTAAAATTAGACGGGATTTTTGCAGGGCGGACGAATATTCGGTGAGTTTTGGGAAATGCTTTTAGGTCATGTTCAGTTGCCATGCGAAAATCTCGTCTTCAGGGGAACTCCGTTTGTGTATTGGTGAGGATGGATAATGACGTTTAATCGTAACAAATCTAGTCCAAATATTGAACTACCCACTCGTCAAAAAATAAATCTTCTGTCAGCAAGAAGCAGTAACATGATAAAGGATCGTTCTTGTAGAAGTATGTCCTTTGCCAACACACAAACGGATACCCACATTCTGAAAGATTATTGTTAATCATTTTGTATCTTGACGAATGTAAATAGTATAAGATTATATTGCATATAATCGGCGCTGACTGATATTTGTCACAATAAAGGCGAACATTGCATGATGATGATTTATTCAGCATTGCATACTTATGTATGTCCTCGATTTCGAGTATTTAGTCATGCCATGTAGGTACTTTGCTCACTATTATTCCCAGTGATAAGATTATATCCTCTTCGTCAGTATTGTACAATTTTGTTATCTCTAATTGTTTACAATGCGTTGGGTGTTTTAGCGAGCATCGACTAATGTCGGCAGCAACAAAGCGATTAGTACTCACGGTTAGGTACATATCAAGTTATTAATTTCCAACATAAACTGACCTCTCATTGTACAGAAATCCTGCACAATTCGAGATGAACTATTAAATGCATGATCGAGATGCGCAGTAACAAGCTGATAAACTATTTTTTATCTCACTAGCTCGGAAATATTCTGTTTATCGTTCGAAATCTGAGTGCAAAAGTACATTTTGTCCGCTATATAAAAACTAAATCTTTTGAGGGACATTTTAATATTCGAACCTCTAGTAAGGTATACCATTTGATTCCAAAAATCTGTGACGTCATATTTAAATATTTCATAAAAATCAAGTATAAATGCTGCGTGCGTTCTGACAATTCATAAAAAGTAACGTTATTCACTACACACACTGTTAAATTTAAAAAATAAAATAAATATTAATGTTATTTACTTAACCTTGTTCTTACCAAAAAATAAATATGAATAAAATTGTTTTTTTACTTTCATTCAAGTACCTATTGAGGATTGAGAAAAAAATACAGAGAAGGTATCTAATTTTGGAGAAATTCCATGTATCTCATAAGATACATTGCCAAGTATGAATTATTTTCTTCCATCTCTCTTTCTATTCTCTCCAGACTCCATGCAACTGAGATGCTCAAATAAAATAAAACTCAACATAATATAACAGCTGTTTTCTTGCACCTAGCATTTTCGTCGCTGTAGAGAGGTGAGAAGTTGTGTGTTTCGCTTGGCAGCAAAGCTATTATGCGCCTCGTACCTTTGAAACCCTCGCTATGCCCAGGATTATTTATTTGAACCACTCGCTGTCATGGTCGTGCAATACTAGAAGCCTTTCCTTGCTTAGGTTTCAATACAAGTACTCGCGCCAAAAAACAACTTTGCAGCCGTGCATAACAAATAGGTAACTATTGTTTATAGTTATTGAAGAAGGCGTTGAGCATAACTAGTATGGCATAATCAGCCTATAATGTGCCCACTGCTGGAACTGGCCTCTCTGTGAGAGGGAGTGGACCACCCAATATCCAGTATAATCCACCACGACCACGCGTGCCCTTTGCGGGTTCGTGGTTGCCACATAATATGTCTTTGAATTTGTGGTTCTAAGACGTTTCCTCACGATTTTTTCCTTAACCGTTTGAGCAGTGGTGATGAAATTATTTACACAAAGTAATTAAAGCGCCTGTCAGGATTCGAACCCACGACCTACAACTCGTAAGTCGGGGCAGTTGCCACTGGGACAGCACTGCTCTCTACAGGAACTAGTTGTTCTGTCAAATTGCTAGCATTTCCCAATAAAAAGAGGTCTATTGTAGCACCGGGATGGGAGCGAAGGTCGTACCGAGCTAGACGCTGCTTGTAATGCAATAGGTACAAAACTAGTTGGTTGTAAAAAAAACTAATATTATGTAGATAATTTATTTAGTAATTAATAAAATGTATACCTTTTTAATCTTATCGTAGCATAGTAGTACATTACATTAGAAAAAAAATGCTTATAATTATTTGCAATAAAGTTGAAAAATCTGATCATTAATTATAATAGTCATTAAAACATATACTGAATAACTAACCGACACTACATAAATCATAAATTTAACATAAAAAATACCTACTTTCCAAGGAGGTATAATTATTGGAAAAAGCCAAATATTTAATTGTAATTCAACCTTTTGAACGCCAGAGGCGTGTGAAACACGTTTTCATTTGTCGGCTTTATCCGAACGTGGCGTATCGGCACGTTTTTGTCGGCAATATCCAACCATCGCGCTCAAGAGGTTAAGTATAATAATTAAATATTTGGCTTTTCTAAAAATAATACCTCCTTGAGTAAGCAGGTCGTTTTTATGTTCAACTTATGTAGTTTCGGTTCATTGTTCCGTAAACCTATATAGTTGTTTACAACTACACCACTTACTTAAATAATAGAAGAAGAAAAAGTAGTAATACAACATAAATATAATTACACAATTAAACACTCTTCTCCTCTCTCCAACTGTGCTGTGTCCGACAGGGTCCTTATTTGGTTATATTGATTGTAAGCCACCAACTGTATTAACAACATTATGGGACACAATAAAGAATTGAGTTTTAGTTATAAATAAAAGATTTTAGTAGAATATTCACAAAATTGATCAAACGTTTTTTTTTGAAGAATCCAAAATTGAGGATTATCTTTTTTTTTAAGTATTCAGAATTGAGGATTTTACTTTGAATATTTTCAAAATCGATAAAGTCATTTTTTTTAACAATTAAGGATTTTATTTACAATATTGATCAAAACCCCTTCTGCTCAAACCAAAATAGTTGGAAAATCGAATCAATAATCTTGCAATGAATTAAATATATAGTCATTTAAACAAAATATACTGAATAACTAACCGACATTACATAAATTTAACATAAAAAATACCTACTTTCCAAGGAGGTATATTTTTTGGAAAAAGCCAAATATTTAATTGTAATTCAACCTTTTTAACGCCAGAGGCGTGTGAAACACGTTTTCATTTGTCGGCTTTATCCGAACGTAGCGTATCGGCACGTTTTTGTCGGCAATATCCAACAGTGGCGCTCAAAAAGTTAAGTACCTAGGTATTATAATTGGCTTTTCTAAAAATAATACCTCTTTGAGTAAGTAGGTCTTTTTTATGTTCAACTTATGTAGTTTCGGTTAACTATTCCGTAAACCTATGCAGTTGTTTACAACTACACCACTTACTTTAATAATAGAAGAAGAAAAAGAAGTAGGTAATACAATATAAATATAATTACATAATGAAGCACTCTTCCTCCTCTCTCCTACTGTGCTGTGTCCGACAGGGTCCTTATTTGGTTATATTATTGTAAGCCACCAACTGTATTAACAACATTATGGGACGCAATAAAGAATTGAGTTTTAGTTAAATAAAAGATTTTAGTCGAATATTCACAAAATTGATCAAACGTATTTTTTTGAAGAATTCAAAATTGAGGATTTTTTAAGTGTTCAGAATTGAGGATTTTACTTTGAATATTTACCAAGTTGATCAAAACCTCTTCTGCCCAATCCATATCAAATATATAGATAGATATATATCGGTATGTTTCTTTCTATATGGAAATCTGCTTTTTTATCCTCCATCCGTTAGAAAGGTGCTAAAGACAAAATTGAAATTTATAGGCCAAACAGCTTAGCGTCCATAACTACTGTTTTATCCAAACACTATAAATGATTCCTGATGCTTACTACTTGGGGTTGTGCGTGCATTTCTCCCTATGCAGGTACTTAGTTTATTAGTTAATACAATGTTGCACTTAATGTTACATAAATGCAAAATGAATAGTTAATCATAATCAAAACTTGTACTGTAAAATATTCCATGCTATAACCAATTCACTTTAGCGTGGCAATAGCGGTCATTTACCCACCTACACTTTTTAGCATTCTTTATTCCAAAAACTGAAATAAAGTCCGTTAATATCCTGAATCAATATCTATTGTGATATTCAACATGTTCCAATAACTAAAAACCATGCATAGTTTAATAATTGGGTTCCTACGGAGAGATATTAGGCAAAGGACAATGACCGGTATTGCCACGCTAAAGTGAATTGGGTTTAACTGCAGGCGGCTTGTCGTGAATTACGTCACTATCATTGTATATTGATCATAATAAAATAGTAATACTTACCCTAAAACAAATGTTTTAAATGATGAAATTAGCCTAAAATACGTAAATATCTCGGGCTGATATAATACTTATTAGTGGCTTTTAGCTGGATGGGTGCTGGCTTCACGAAGGGTATCAACTCCTGGTACTGTTCAGGCATCCATTGTTTTAAAGCTTCTGGGACCTGATGTTACAGAAGTAATTAATTTAGTCCGATTTAAGGGGGCGCTATGGTAGCCCAGGAAATTCAATTTTTTATAGGTTTTTCGCAATTTGCAGGTCAATGAGGTTGTATGTTGATTAATATATGAGTCATGGCAACAAGTGCGTATTGACAGAATTGTCATTATTAGAACCATCAATACAACTCCTTTAGTTAGAATTGTCCTCAAATGTTAAAAAACAAAAATTAAGAAATAGTCATTCCGTAGTGTTATATGAACTTAGAGGAGTATATACATAGGTAATTTTAATGGTTACAATTCTATAAATAAGTAAGTACTACGTGCTACGGCTGCAAATGCCCTGGGTGGAGGCTACAATTCTTTTGTGGCATCCACAGGCAAGTCCGGTTAAGCAGTAGACAACCATATGGTTGAACTGCGAGATGCCATTAAAAAAAAAAAATGGCTGCGAATCATTGTTTGATCGACATGAAGCCTAATATTATCTACTGACCTACAATTTGCTAAAAAAAAATTGAATTTCGCGGGCTTCCCTGGCGCATCCACCTTAAATAAAGGTTATAAGCCAAAACATTTCAGTTAAAAAAAACCAAAGCAATACCTAAGCTCCCGAAAATATGTTTTAAATTGTTTTCGAAAAAAATAAGCTCTCAAAACAGGCCTACCTGGCCTTAACCTTTTGATATCCTGTCTACTTGCGTACTTCCCACAAGGAACTTATAGCCTTCTTGACTTACCCGGATGCCCTCTGGAGTCTGGTAGACTTCAAGCACTGCACAAATGACACGGGTAGTAGCGCACATGGTTGCGTTCAACATGTGCACGTACTCTGTCGCAGCGTTCATCTTCTTGGTCTGCCCGTATCTACAAGAAAATGGGGTAGGCTGTTGAGTTATTTTGGCAGACGTTTATACAGAATAAACACTACCTATTTTACAAGTACAATATCATTATACAGCAACCATAAAGAGAGCGAGGATTATTATAACTTCCAAAAAACATTAGGTATCTAGTTACCTAATTAATTATGAAACTGAAAACACGGAGTGTCTTTTCAGTTTCATTGTTGGAGTCCAAAAATTATAAAAAATAATTCACGTGAGATGCAATCATAAAAAATTTTAATGTCACCATCGGCAACACTGTTTGAGTTACCTAACAAGAAGGCTCCTGGACTGATAATCCAAACAGTTGCTGCACGAGACAAGCTCACGGAAGGCTCCCGAACCGGGGAACCAGGCCTCCAAGTCCAGTTTCTTGGCGGCCGCGTGGTTGAGGGCTCCCGAGACGATGTTCACGACGCGGTATGGGATGCCCAGCTCCTTGTAGAAGTCTTCCGCGTTGCTGATCATCTCGTCCATCATCTCCCACGAGGCGTTACCGTGCGGGGAAGTCAGGACGAATTGTTCTACCTGAAGAAAAAGGTCGGTTTGGCGTTAGGAATATGCTAAGGCTCATCCACACTGTGTTGGCATCGACTATTAGATATCTTAAAAATAATCAAGTCACTAACCTTCTGAAATTGATGGACCCTGAAGATGCCACGAGTATCTCGTCCATGTGAACCTACTTCTTGACGGAAGCACGACGAAACACCCGCATACCTGGAAACAGTGGAAACCGAATTCGAATTTAAAATCGAAGAGAAATAAAAATTATAGGTACCTAAGTATCTTCTTAATGTGACTCATAATCTCTTCTGTAGTGTAAGGAACATGATTTCAGTATACATTTCTGGAAATCTGTAAAAAAAAATGGTGCATTCTTAATAGTTACTTGTAGATTTCCTCACCTAAGTGGCATTGAGGCTTCAGGCAGTCACTCGTCCATATGGTACGCAGCTATAGGCTGCTCAGAGGTGGCGATGAGGTACTTCTCGTCGACGGTGGCGTCCCCTTTGTTCTCTGAGCCTTTGCCAACTACCTTGTATAACTCCTCGTCGAATTGAGCCAGTTGAGCTAATTCTTGCATCACCTACGAAATGAAGATTGTGTGAAAAGTGTTCTTTTTCTTGTCAGTAATAAAAAAAACTTTAAAGCCTCAAATACAAAACTAAATTTTAAGTCACATCACTTGGAGGAGGTCTTTCCAGTTTAACCAGACGCACTCAAGTGCGTCTATCCAAATAGGGTATTTTACACAGAACAGTACATGGAGCGACTGCATATCTGATCTCCACAAACAAGTTAGTCATACGTAACTGGTATGTGTGTTAAGAATAATGCTGGGATATTGTGTGATTGACTTTTTAATTACTATCTTGTTGACTGATAGTGAGAAACACATACCTCCTTCCTCATAAAGACCGGAGTATAAAGTGGTGTATAGCCTCTCTTCAGCAGTATCCTGAGAGACAGTTGTATAAGCGCCTGCTCCAGGAACACTACAGCTCCTTTGAGGAAGTACCCGCGTCCTCCAGCCACTGCGATACCGCGCTCGCTGTCCATACCTAATTATACATAAATGTTTAGATATGATATGAGGAATGACACGTTGCCCGCGACTTCGTCTGCGTGTATTTTGTTTTTATCACAGACATAAAAAAGTAGCTTAATATCTCTAGGTCCCTCCTAAGCAGTGGCGTAACTATAGGGTGGCAGGACTGGCAAAATGCCACGGGTCCCCGGCCTGATGGGGCCCCCGGCCTGACGGAGCCCCCGGCCTGAGAGTCAGCGAGCTCAAAAGTGACCTAACACTTTTAACAAAATTTAGTAAAAAAAATAATTTTAGGCCCCACGCAATGGATTTGCCAAGGGCTTCAGATGGTATAGTTTACGCCACTAAGCTACTTAACCGTCAAATTTCATTAACGACCGCTTAATTCAGTGGTTTAGCCTCAAGAAGGTAACAGACGCACAGACTGAGTTCGTTTCGCATCAAGTTTATTAGTTTGGTTCGGAAATATAAAAAGCGTTGAAGACAAAAATATTGTATTGTATGCGAAAGGGTACTTGACACGTAAAACAGCCACGTTGGGTTAATGGTGTTAAGCGCGACAACTGCCGTCATGAGTTCGATCACCCTTGAGAAAAGTGTTATGCGGTTATAGGCACTCAGTAGCCACTCTGTTAGGATTTGTAACATTTCTAATTTTAGCAAAGTTCGGCTTTGTAGGTACTCTATAAATTATCTGTTTGTTACAGTCTCTTTTTATTTTTTTACTGACTCACCGTCAATCCTACAAATGAGGTCCACATGTGAATACTTGGCCCTATAGGTACAGTCTCCGTGTGTTCTCTCCACCTTGTTGTTGTCCTCGTCATCATCCACTGGCACGGACTCATGGAGAAGGTTGCCTACTTCTCGGAGAGCATTTAAACGGGCTTTCTCGGCTACGATGAGTGCCTGTTCGTTGATTGTTAAAGCTGCATCTAATAATTTACTGACCTGAAAACACATCATGTTTTTTGAAAAGCAACTAAGGCCTGATTTTTCTCTCGTCAGATAAGTTTTATTGGAGGAATAAGTAGGGCAGTTTGACAGCTTTTGCATAGAAAATATATCAAACCACCATTTGTATTCTTCAGATAAAAGTTATCAGACGATTAAAAAATCGACTCTAAGCTAAAGATTACTTAATGTTAAACATGGAATTACCACCAATACTGAATTCATTGACCAATAACTAATAACCCAGAGATTTAGTGCATTTAGAAGTACCGCCGCCCTCGTCCTACTCTACTCTATGAACCAGGTGTAGCTGTGGTAGTCTCAGCATGGTTTCGACAGCTGCAGACAAGTCGTAGTAATCCTCATGCAGCCCGTAGTCACGCATGCAGGCTAGTATAGCATGCATTGTAGGTACAGTACTCCCAAATTAATAATGCACATGCAGATCTTCGCTAATTGTCGTATTCCCGGAAACACCCGAATCATTGAATCGTTCGAGTCCCTTGCATTTTGCACCTTGTTCGAAAGAAATAGGAGTCAATATCATGTGTACACAATCGAAAACAATTCGGGCGGTCGGCGGTCAGTCAAAGGTCCGTCAGTCGTCTTGTTATATTGGTGGTGACTGCACGTGTTCTCTTTGTCTGGAATTATATAGAGCTGCTATTACACACCCTTCTTGGTTTTGTTTTCAAAGGTGAATTTAATTTCAACTTTAATTATCTTATTCAAATTTAAATAGTTAATTTTGTAAAATATATAAATATACTAACATTTTTCACGTTTTTTCAATATTAAAATAATAAACATACCTACGTAAAATACATATTAAGTACTAGAAAAAACATATTAAAAATCAGATTTAGGCTTATATGAATTATAGCTCGCTATTTACTTACATGGAATTATTTAATCAAATTTCGTTACTGATAAATCAATATTTATCTCTTTTAGGACAAAACACATAATCTTACTAAATTATGCATGAAGAAAATGCACTTAACCACTCTATATACATATCGTCTTCCGACGCTCGGGAAATACGACCGTTGCCGAACAGTGGCGAAGATCTATGCGCATTATCACTTTTGGAGACCTGTACTTTGTTGCGAGGGTGCAACTGGCTTAGTGCGGGGCGACCAGGTAGATGATCATGGGACGGTTCTCTGCGCTGTACAGCCATAGTACCTATATATTTTTGAGGCCCACTACTTACACATCATTCTCCTGCACTGCCAGATGCAAGCCCTATTAAGTGTCTGTCTTTGGGACCGCGTTGTTCCTCTTAACCATGCAACGGCTTTTATTTCACCATCATTTAGAGTTTTTTAGATAATTTTGAGAAAGTACAGTCATCTGAATGTTTTGGCACCTACTGCCACATACTTGTACCTGCGCGAAACTTAGGCGGGTCGCTAGTATCTAGAATAACAAAAGCTAAACGTTGGGTGATCCATCATTATCAAAGTAGACCGTACGAGTATGTAAGACAAAGTGTGTAATTAAGCGACGGAAGTGGACACGTCTATATGGAGAAGTGATAATCCACTCGACATTGTTATTAATTTGTCATTGTCTAGGTACTTAATGGTTTATCAGCAACTGCTGATAAGGGAAGTTAAGTAGGGAGAAGCAGAAGTACTAATTTAGTACTGTATTAAATTAATCATAACTAGCTTTCTTATTACCTAAATAAGTATCTACTGTACCTATTTGTGGCAAGTTCAAAGTTTGTAAACCCACTAACTTTCATATCAATGAATTCCCCCATATACACGATTACATTTTCTTGTGTGTGGCATCAGTCGCCTCCGTTGTCCTAATGTCTGTATCATGTATGTATGCTTAGATCTTTAAAACTACACAACGGATTTTGTTGCAGTTTTTTTAATAGATAGAGTGATTCAAGAGGAAGGTTTATATGTATAAAATATGCAATTTCCATCATCCACGCGGACGAAGCCGCGGGCAGAAGCTAGTATTATACAATTACACGTCTTAACACTGTTCAGGACGGAGCAACTTTTTTTTTTGTTTCAACTTATTGCATGCTACTGGCATTTAAAGCGCACCGTGTAACCGGCTTTTAGGGCCGATTTTCGCAAAATTCTTTCAAGTTTACTTATACTGCAACTACTGTCCAAAACTCAAGTTTGTGTTTAGCGGCTTGGGCTGTATAAGAATCTGCCGCACATACCTTTTTGTTTTTTTTATGGTGGGTAATCATCAAATTACCACTCTGAGAGTGAAGCGGAAGGGAGTGTCAAACTCCTGACTAAAACCCATCCATGTTCCTACATTAGCCGCTTATGTTCCGGGGTAGCGGTAACCCTTTCGGACAATCCCGCTGAGACGAACAAACCTAATTACCTACCCTGTTCTTTTATTTAATGGGTCACTTTAAAGTAGTTAGCGGAACTCCACAGAATGATAGGTGTCCATATATAAGGACTATTTTGATCAACGACGGCAGGTTACTTGAAATATCACTATAACCTTTTGAACGCCAAAGCAAATACCTAGCTACAAATTTATTTCTTTTTATTATCATGAATTGTGTCTGTGAATAGTGTACCCGTATTGTCACATATTTGTTTCGTTGACGTACAGCGACAATGGCGTTCAAAAGGTTAAAAAAAAAATTTGTATAAACGTGATGGGTATAGATTTCCTGAAAAAAAGAATGTCTTGATTTTTCTGGGGTGAACAATGAATTGAAGTAAGGGTCAGTGGGTCGGTGGGACGGATTTTTAAGTTTATAAACCTGTTTTTTTTCTTTTAATAAAGCAACATAAAAAATTAGATACGAAAAGGACGACAAAAATAAACCAAAGAAATATGGATTTACGTTAAATCGGGCGTTAAAACATTAAATTACACCAAATTTTGAAGCGGATTTACCGCTTCAAAACTTGGTGAAATTTAATGTTCTCTGATTCAAACAGGATTGGAGTTCAAATATTTGTTTACCTTCTTGATCTGGTTAACAGTGAGAGGCTTCAAGTCATCTTCGGTCAGGTCAAGCAGCTTCTCTTCTACTTCTGAGGGTACTGGCTGGGTTTCCGGTCCTGGCGACTCCTTGTTCTTCATTTTGAGGCTGATCTCTTTGCTGCACACATTCTTCAGCTTGTTGTAATTGTCAGCTTCGTAGCGCAGTTTCCTCCAGAGTGTATCTTGCTCCACCACGGTGTCGACGAGGGTTACATCTCTGAACCTTTTCCATTGATTTTCGCGGATTTTGTCAGGATTACCGCCGTCTTTATCGGCACGGAATAAATCTAAGTCCAAGACCATTGTGAGGTTTTACAGACACGTGTTTATTGCATGACGGAGTTACCGGAAAACTGGACGTCGCGATGCAGGCGCTGCATATAAATAGTACTCACAGCTAAACATAGGGTGTGGTTAAATTTTTAGACGTTACCAATTTATTGAGTTGTGAATATAAATTAAACTGACGGGCCGAGTTGTGAATATAAAAAATAAGCCAAATTATTTTATACGTGGGACATACTGCATGTTGTAGGTACTTTTTTATGAAAAATTTTTTTGTTGATGAAATTATTTTTGTACTTTTCTATAATAAAGTGTCTAAATAATTATTTCGCAAGGGGGTACTGCGAATATTTAAGGATGGAGATGATGCTACAGGTTATTTTTTTTAGTAACAATAAGTTGAATGTCAATCATACAACAATTCTAGAATAAACCAAAAAAAAATACCAAACTACCTAGAGGTAGGTAGTTTTTTCAAAGGTCACTTAAAGTTCAAGGTCATCTTTGAGGTCAAGGTCGAACAAATAAAAAATAATAGGTTTTTAGTAGTTAGTAGTCTGGCCATTTATTTTTTAAAATTTTATTTTAAAGCTTAGCGTAACAAATAAATAAAATGCTTCATGTGAGGGAATGAACAATTATTTTTGCTAGCGAAGTTACTTCTTTCCTTCTTTATTCTTGCCCTTCTTAGCGGCAGCGGCTGCTTCCAAGTCGATGGGTGCTGGCTTCACGAAGGGTATCAACTCCTGGTACTTTTCAGGCATCCATTGTTTTAAAGCTTCAGGGACCTGCGGGTTATAGAAATAACGAACTCAGTGCAGAAGATAGAAAGTTCATTTTTGCTTTTTAACATTCGAACACCGTTGACACGTTGGGCGCTAGGCATCATCTGCCTAGCCTTTTCCCAACTATGTTGGGGTCGGCCTCCAGTCTAACCGGATACAGCTGAATACCAGTATTTTAGATGGAGCGACTGCCTATCTTTCCTCCACAACCCAGTAACTGGGCAATACGATACCCCTTGGTAAGACTTGCTGTCACATTTTCTGGCTTTTGACGACCCGTAACGATAATGTCAAAGATGCACAAATGACAGCCAGGACCAACGGCTTAACGTGCTTTCCGAGGCACGGAGGAGTCTCGGTATGTAAACGTCGGGCGCTAGTAATGGCGCCAACCACGTCGCCGAATTCTTTAATGAGTCTATTTAGATTGCCATAAGAAGAAGAATATTTTAAAACACTTTTCAATACGCTTATGTAAGATAGTGATATCCGTGAAGTTTACCTTGATGCCCTCTTCAGTCTGGTTGACCTCAAGCACTGCGCAGATGACGCGAGTTGTAGCGCACATGGTCGCGTTTAACATGTGGACGTACTCTGTCGTTGCGTTCATCTTCTTAGTTTGCCCGTATCTGTAAGAAATGGCCAAAATATTTGAGCACTGTTTTCTAACTACCGAAAAACTGGATTATTAAGAGATAGCAATTTAAATGAATTTATCGACCAATAACTAGTTTATCTAAGAAGATTAAAATACTAATATCTATAGCAGTTTACCTGACGAGCAGCCTCCTAGCCTGATACTCCAAACAATTGCTGCAGGATACAAGCTCACGGAAGGCCCCCGAACCGGGGAACCAAGCCTCCAAGTCGAGTTTCTTGGAGGCCGCGTGGTTGAGGGCCCCCGATACGATGTTCACGACGCGGTACGGGATACCTAGCAGCTTGTAGAAGTCTTCCGCGTTGGTGATCATCTCGTCCATCATCACCCATGAGGCGTTGTCATGCGGGGAGGTTAAGACGAATTGTTCTACCTGAGAAAAAGGGATAACCCATTAGATGTTCGCCTATTTGAAGCCGTTTGCTTATAAGAGCTCAACAATTTTTACGGTTATATTTATTGTCGTTTCGAAAGAATTTTTCTTATGAACCTATGGGGTTCATACTACATTTGAGAGGTTAATCCAGGATAATCTGCACCAAAACCTTTGAAAAGTCAAAATCCTCGCATACGAAGGATTCGTGAGTAATTTTTCTTTTTAGATTATTGAATTAACAGTCCTTGAAACAAGAATTTTGGGAGCGGTCAGCGGAGTGCAGAACAGTTCACGGCTTATTCATTCGGCTTTGTACTAACATAGGCTTTCTTTTTTTTTTTCGTGTGTTAGTGACGAATCAGATGTCAGAGTTTTATGCTGCCCACGGGTTATAGGCTTCACATGCTGTTGAGAAATATCTCACAGACATGCGGGTTTCCTCACGATGTTGTCCTTCACAGTTTTTAAACAAGTGATAATTATACAATACGCACACGAATCCTAAAAGTCAGAGGGGGAAATGTTGGCCAATTTCTTTTTCTACAATATAATATCCTACTTAATTATTAAATAATAATAATAATAAAGCCCTTTATTCTGAAATCGGTAAACAGTTCAACATAATCTAACACTATACATAAATAAATTTTAGTTTATTTTACAATATGTCTCTAATTTCAGTGTGCCTGTTGGCATAGGCCTCCTCCAAAAACTTCCACTGGCTTCTGTCATTTGCCACCCTTCTCCATTTTGCACCTGCCGTCAGTTTCAGATCGTCTTCCCATTTTACTTTTTGCCTTCCTCTATTTCGTTTTCCATCTCTTGGGTACCACTCTGTTGTAGCCCTGCTCCATTTCTCATTTTTGTCACGCATCATGTGCCCTGCCCATCGCCATTTTTGTTTGTCAATTCTTTTGAGTATATCCGTCAATTTCGGTTTCGATCTTAGAATGGTGTTTCTAATCCGATCCTGTCTTCGTGCGCCTGTCATACTTCGCTCCATTGCCCTTTGACATATTGCTAGTTTTTCCCTGAGCGATTTGGTCAATGACCTGCCCCCCTAGCCAAGTCACAAACGATAAACGTAAACTCTCAGTAGTCTTTAATAGATTTTCAACTTTATGTTATTGGATATAAAGTTGAAAATCTATTGAAGATTACATAGCGTTTTCGTTCGTTCCGGTCACTAACGCTCAGTAGTCTTTAATAGATTTTCAACTTTATGCTCTTAGGTATAAAGTTGAAAATCTATTGGAGATTACTAAGCGTTCACATTTATCGTTTGCAACTTGGCTAGTGGGGCAGGTCTCGCAGCCATAAGTCAGACACGGCAGTATGCATGTGTTAAAAGTATTTGTTTTTATCGCCATTTCAAGGTCTTTAGACTTCATTATTTCTTTTAGGGCCCAGTACTTTTTCCACCCTATAGCTATTCTCAGATTTATCACTTTTATGTTTTGTTCCGTGGTAGAAATAATCTGTCCCAGGTATGTGTATTGTTCGACATATTCGAGATGTTTATATCCAATTTTTATGTTCGTTTTTTGGTCATTTGTCATGAGTTTAGTTTTTTCGGCGTTCATTTTTAATCCGACTTTCAGACTTTCATTGTTTAGACCTTGAATCATGACTTCTAAATTTTTGGGATTTTCCTCGAAAAGGACTAAGTCGTCCGCAAACCTGAGGTGGTTCAATTTTTTCCCGTTTATATTTAGACCGAAATATTCCCAGACTAATTTTCTGAAAATATTCTCAAGAACTGCGGAAAATAGTTTGGGTGAGAGCGGGTCCCCCTGTCTCACTCCTTTCTCTATGTTGAATTCTCTACCTAGAGACTCTAATTGGATTCTGGCTTTGCTGTTTGAGTAGATTTTTGTTATGATGTTAATGTATACTGCCGGTACTCCTTGTTGTTTTAATGTCTCCCATATGTACTCGTGTTTTATGCTATCGAAGGCCTTGGCATAATCTATAAAGGCTATATATAAGGTTTTGTTGTATTCATTGTATTTTTCCAGCACCTGCTTGACTGTGTGGATATGATCTAAAGTTGAAAAACCTTTTCTGAATCCCGCCTGTTCAATCGGTTGCTGTTCGTCTAGCATTGGTGTGATTCTATTTAGTATAAGTTTTGCAAAAACCTTGTATACATTTGACATTAGGCTTATGGGCCTATAATTACCAATGTCTTCCTTATCTCCTTTTTTATATAATAATATTATATGGGATTTGGTCCATTGTTCTGGAATATAGCCACTTATCAAGATCTCGTTGAATATTTTGGTCAGAACTGGTACTAACTCTTCCATTTATATTAAATATAATTATTATTATTAATATTATTAAATATAAGGTGTTAAAAAAATAACTCTAAGAATGACGTGGGAGCATTGTACTCATCGTTACGAACAACTTTTACTATGGGATGAACCATGAAATCGCGAAAAAAATATGAGCTGTTCTATTCATTTTATTGAGTTTATACATGTATGGAACAGCTCAATTTTTTTACGTTATATAATAATGGCTTCGTGTAATAGAAGAAAATCTTGTTTCACAGTTGTGTAAGTGAAATGACCGAAGCGAAGTATTACCTAAACCGTCCCCCGAGGACGTAAACGTTCATAACTCACCTTTTCGAATTGATGCACCCTGAAGATACCGCGAGTATCACGTCCATGAGAGCCCACTTCTTGACGGAAACATGTCGAGAGACCTGCATACCTGTAAACAGTTCATAATTAACTCGCTTAAGTCCGTAGTTTCCCTCACATCCTTGCGAAAAGAACCAAGTATCTGAATAAAAAAAAAACAGTAATAAGTATCCGTAATTAGCAGTAAGCCATATAACACTTTGACGAGGAATTTCGCCCTTTAAGCCTTAAGGCTACTATAATTACTTTTGTTTTTATTATATGCTTGAGTATAGTTTGTTTCCAATCTTTTTGGTATGTAAATAATATAGTTTGTTGCGAACAAAGACACATAATTGTTAATTATAATACAGTAAACACATAACTGGTCTTTTTTGGCCACCAGCTATATTATTTTAATGTTAATCGGACTGTTAAGCATAGAATTAACACTGGGTGGATGAAATGGCGGCAGGTCACGGGAACAATTTGTGACTCCCGCATTCCCCTTAAACTCAAGGGGAAGATTTATAAAAGCATGGTTAGACCAGCCGTCTTGTATGGATCAGAGTGTTGGGCCACAAAAGGATTGAATGAAAGACAATTGCATGCAGCTGAGATGAGAATGCTAAGAGGGATGTGTGGTGTTACCCGAATGGATAGAATACGG
The DNA here is from genome assembly GCA_951799385.1 of Hyppa rectilinea. NCBI lineage: Eukaryota > Metazoa > Arthropoda > Insecta > Lepidoptera > Noctuidae > Hyppa > Hyppa rectilinea. The sequence continues at coordinate 4,634,570 of OX637318.1, read as the reverse complement.
AATGAGTTTATAAGAGGAAGTCTGAAAGTGACACCGGTGACTGAAAAGTTGTGTGGAAATCGGTTGTCATGGTATGGGCATGTTATGCGGAGGAATGAGGAAAATGTTGTCAGGAAAGTTGTGAGCATGAATGTGGATGGCTATACAAGTAGAGGGAGACCAAAGAAACGATGGATGGATTGTGTGAAAGATGATATGGCTAGGAAGGGAGTAACTACCGAGATGACGACTAATAGAGAAGTATGGAAGAAAGAGACATGTTGCGCCGACCCCAAATAAATTGGGATAAGGGCAGGAGAATGATGAGAATGATGATGTTAAAAGACCTTTTAAAGTTTCGTCCCGATTCGCCCCTGCATCACTATTCACCCCTTTTGACCCGATTGGTGTGTGCTTGCTGACATAATTATGGCAAATAATTATAATTAATATGTTGGAGTGTAGGAAGGGCGGGCTTTTTGGGGACTGTCTTAAGTAATTTTGACGTTCAAAAAGTGCTGATTTTTCGCCTAGTTCGAATAAATGACTTTTGATTTCTCAGTGTCTAGTTTTGCATACATGGAACTTGAACATAACTAGTGAAAATTGGGTGTGCTAGATAACTCTAACTACCCCATCGAAGAATAAAGTCGGAGGTAAGACAGTATAAATAACTTTCTTTACCGAATAGGTAATGAAGCCTCAGGCAGCCACTCGTCCCTATGGTACGCAGCTATGGGCTGCTCAGAGGTAGCGATGAGATACTTCTCCTCGACGGCGGCGTCTCCCTTATTCTCAGATCCTTTGCCTACCACTTTATATAACTCCTCGTCGAATTGAGCTAGTTGCGCCACTTCTTGCATAACCTGCAAATTATACAAGATGTCAAGAGGAGCTCGTGGCTAAGTAATAACAGCCGCACGGATTGATCTTTCAGGTTAAGCTACGCTTGTCGGGGTTGGTCTGTGGATGGGTGACCATCTTAAGATATCGAGACTCCTCCGTGCCTCGGAAAGCACGCTAAGCCGTTGGTCCAGGCTGTCATTCGTGGATTTTTGACAGTCGTTACGGGTAGTCAGAAGCCCGAAAGTCTGACAGCCAGTCTTACCAAGGAATATCGTGTTACCCAATTACTGGGTTGTGGAGGTCAGATAGGCAGTCACTCCATGTAAAATACTGATATTCAGCTGCATCCGGTTAGACTGGAAGCCGACCCCAAAATAGTTGGGAAAAGGCTAGGCAGATTGACATTTTGTCCAGCCGATGTATTCTGTAATAATCTCATCGAGGACAACTAAAGTGAAGTAAGCCGTCAATAGTGTCAATCCGACATGTTTGACAGCTAACTTCACTTTAGTTTTCACTGTGAGATGTTTATAGAATAGACCGACTGTAATTGAGGTTTGTTCCATTGTTCAGTTTTTATAGAATTGTCTTCTTGGGATTCGATAAACGTGAATAGCATGGAAGAAAAAGATAACAGGCGCCGACCCTAAGTGAATTGGGATAAGGACATCATTCCACCTGTAAAGTATCTCCAGTTAGTTTAAAAAAACAAATGCAGTTGGTGCCAATCGTTTTCTCATAATCGGCACTAACTGCACTTATATTTTTTTTTATTTGATTTTTTTATTTAATTACGATCTTGTTGACTGATAGTGAGAAACACATACCTCTTTCCTCATAAAGAACGGAGTATAAAGAGGGGTATAGCCTTTTTTCAGCAGTATCCTGAGAGACAGCTGTATGAGGGCCTGCTCTAGGAACACAGCAGCTCCCTTCAGGTAGTAGCCGCGCCCACCAGCCACCGTAGTGCCTCGGTCGCCGTCCATACCTGAGTAGGGAACAATAAGTTGTCTATAATTGTTTAGGTGCCATAGGTACGTGAATTGACTATTTGAAACGGTAAAAAATAAAATATTAAATCACATGGAATAAAGACCGCTCGTCTTAAAAACTTCCATCACCGTGCAGAAATTGAATATTATGCGAAGATAAAATTGTAAAGTTACATTTAAAGCTAATAAGTATTCCTTTTGATTCTAAAAATCTGTGACGTCACATTGTTATATTTCATACAAATCACGTACATAAATCAATATCAGTGATAGCCTAGTGGTATGACCGTCGGACTGCCAAGTCTTAGGTCTCGAGTTCGAACCCAAGGCACGCACCTCTGAGTTTTCAGATTCATGTGCGTATTGTATGATTATCACTTGCTTAAAAATCGGTGAAGGAAAACATCGTGAGGAAACCGGCATGCCTGAGAGATATTTCTCAACAGTATGTGATGCTACGTCAGAGCCCTATGGGCAGCATTAAAACTCTGACACCAGGTTAGTCACTAACCACACGAAAAGAAGAAGACGTACAAATTCCGCGTTTTGACAATACATAAAAAGTAACGTTATTGACTACCCTTTCAAATACCCAATTACGTCACACGTTAAGTAGGAGGGCTAGCAAAGTGTGACAGCTTGTATGACAAGGGGGCACATAAGCAAAGTTTTTCGTTTGATCTAGTTTATAGAAAACAAAAAAAAATGTGTCAATCTATACAAGTCGCTTCCCCTGTCCCTCTGTACTCGAAATCGGGGTGGGATGCCAGTAACCTAAGTAGCCGTCAATAATCTGCATATTTGTAGGCAGGTTAACAACTGTGCGTGGGCGCATTGAACGAGCCGACAGCTGATGGGTCTACCACCCCCCGTGCAGCGGCCGGCGAATGAACATAAAATCAGTTTCATAGTAAACTTCCATCGTGAACGTTGGGGGAGGGGCCAGAAAGGACAGACTATCTCAGATTAAGTTTAAATTTAAAGCTTTATTTTTTACTAGCTTCCGCCCGCATAATATGTCAACAAATTATACACATAAACCTTCTTCTTGAATCACCCTATCTATTCAAAAAAACTGCATCCAAATCTGTTGTGTAGATTTAAAGACATACATACAAACATGAGGACGCGGGAAGCGAATTTGGTTTATACTATGTAGTGATTAGCGGCCGGCTCGAGCAAATGCTGGGGCGGGCCTCAGCAGCGATGACGGAAGGTCGGCGGTCTGAATCTGTCTTATCGAATTGGTGGTAGTAGTAGGACTACTCTCCTAGAGATGGGTTGTAGCTTCGTCGGGAATGGTGACAATATGCACTGGTCTGCGAATTTGATTAATGCGCGAGAGCGCGTATCGGGAGGCCGTCACAATCAGGGGATTGCGATGCTTTATGGCGCAGTCGAAGAAACGCTTTGAGAGGCGTTTCATGAACTGCTGGATGGTGGACACTCTGAGATCTAGTTGACCGCAAACATAGAAAGGAAACCCCTTTGACTTTTCTTAGGAAACGGTTCTGGAGGGTCATTGCGTCAGGGTATCATAGATATGGATCCTATGGAGATGGCGTGGCTTAGAGTGTGCGAAGACGACGTCCGCAAAGGTCTCGATGGACGGATGAACGCAGTAAAGATGCGTATGCTATACGACATGGCTTTATTTCTCAAGGTCTGAATAGATAATTTCATAAACACGGCCAATTATGTGAAACAATAGACATGATTAGATAACTCAAAGAAAACTGAAGGATATCCCGTTCAAGTATTATTCAGCCTGCAGGCACGTTGACATAACACTCCAATGACACATGATTATTAACAGAACCGCTTCAATGTGTTTACTTCTAGGTATTATTAACACAAGTGTGCTTGAAAGAACACCTAGTTTCTGATGTAATGATAATAAGCTGTCGTAACAAAAATTATTATGAAGCAATGGGAATCCCTTATCAATACTATTATAAACTGCAGTGTATTTATATATTTTGTACAGAGGCCAGCACATCAAGCGACAACAAACTGTCAAATATTCCCAATTGAACATGAATCTTATTACTTTGTTGAATAGTGTTACTGTTGTTTGTTCTAGTTGAAAATCGATCAATGTGCTGGCCTCTGTATTTTCTTCCTCCGAAAGGTACAGCTTCATATACCTATTTATTTTAAAGTCTTTATTTTATATGGCAATAAAAAGCTTTTGTCCTTTAAAGCTTAGCCATGGTCACAATATGAGAATAGACCTAAAAAGTTTGTAAAGAAATAAAATTAAAATCCTTGGAAAAATGGAGAAGTTTTTGAAAGTGTTCTTTTTTATGAGGGTGGGAAATCATCCAATGACTTCTCTCGCTCTGGGTGGAGCGGAAGAGAGTGTCAGACTCTTACTGACTAAAACCCATCCATGTTCCTTCAGTAGCCCTTTATGTTCCGGGGTAGCGGTAACCCTTTCGGACAATCCCGCTTACCCAGCAGGCTCGGCCCTAACGGGCCCCTTCATATGCTGACATCTCTTTGAGGCGCGCGTGGAACATGTACGCGCCATCCGGCACGGGCCTGGTCCTGACCGGACGGTGAGCTACCCATTACTCACCGCCCGCAGGCACGCGCCTAACGGTTTGAAAGTTTTCTTATCATAAATCCTTGACACGTAAAACGATCCTTGTACTGAGTGGCGTGAATTTACTATGGCGCTCCTATATTGTAACGTCAGATGGTAGTAGTGTTGTCGCTGTCAATTAAATAATAATAATTAGGTATTTTTCTAAATAATAAAAAAAAATTGACTGTGGCTTAATTTTTTTCAAGTTTCGAAAACGGATCAGCGGAGCATTAAAAGCAGTTCGACTATCCGAATAATCTTTAATTAAAATATATAATTAAAAGATCTTACATTAAAATTGCGGATTATAATAAAACTAGCTTTAACCTGCGGCTTCGCACGTGTTAAATTCGTAGTAAAACAATTTCCCTTTCCCTATATTGTGAAGATTTTCCTGCTATCTATCAAAATTCATATACTACATTTTAGGACTTCGCATTAGAAATCTTAAAATTATCAGTGGTTCTCTAATATATTAAGCATGTTATTATACACATAAACCTTCCTCTTGTACTTTCACTCTTTTTATTAAAAAACACTGCATCAAAATCAGTTGTGTATTTTTAAAGATCTAAGCATACATACGTAAAGACATTAGGACAGACGCGGGAAGCGACTTTGCTTTATACTATGTAGTGATAGTGATGTAGTGATACCAAACCTTTCACCAGTTGGTTATGTAAATAACTCACCGTCAATCATACAGATGAGGTCTACATGAGAGTACTTAGTCCTATAGGTACAGTCTCCATGTGTCCTCTCCACCTTGTTGTGGTCCTCATCATCATCCACTGGAACCGACTCATGGAGGTGGTTGCCTACTTCACGGAGAGCATTTGAACGGGTCTTCTCCGCTATTAAGAGAGCCTGGTCATTCTTTGTTATGGCTTCATCTATTAATACTCTGACCTGAAAAAAATAGAGAATTCAAAAAAAAAAAATTTCAGCCGGAACAGAATATTCGGCTCCTATTCTCGTTTCGGCCGAAAAAGTTAGTAATATAGACATTATTTTCAGAGACCCCCCATCGTTTATGGAATTGAAAAATCATTATTTTGATTGGGGCTGATTTTGCGAATATCAGATTTGTTTTATTCATAGAAAAATGAATACTTTGTGTGATACCTAACTGTCAAATATTGAAAGTTCCTATTGTAAAATCAGCGCTAACTTAATCAATTTGCGATTAGTAATTTTTCAGAACCTCGATACAACTAAACAACACATAATTTTAGCATCAGCAATAAGCGATTTTATCGTTTTAAGAAAGTTGCATACAGCGACAGCACTAATCTCTCCGCAAAAGATTGACCATCATTAGAAAACTGTCATTTTTAACCTGTCTCTACTCTGAAATGACACATTCGAATATTCGGGACCGATAGAAACCGAGCGACATTTGCATTGCTGTCCTACTACGAACTTAGAGCATTTAACCTATGGAGATGGCAAGCGGCGAATCATCGAACAACTTTTTCTGCCACTTTTTGCGGGGGGCGAGGAAAACACATACAGCACACTTCTTAAATTTGACAACCACACACAGAGACATGCTTCCTATTGCTACAAACGCTCACTAAGAAATTATAGACACACAGTGAAAAAACACATAGGTACACATTGACAAATTTGTGCGTATCTATGCAATTGTCCTACGACAACAAACACAAACTACTAGTGTCGAGGCACAACGAATGAGTGGTATTTCATTGCATGAATGAATGAACTGTTTTCTATTCTTGGAAAAAATACGTTTAATGATTAGTGCCTGCGAAACTACGTAGGTAGCCGCCAGTAATCACAAAACATTTTAAAGGTGCTAAAAAAAAAGAACGATTGTATTTATTTTTATAGTCATTTTTTTTTCTTATTTCTAAATAATATTATATTGATTGCGTATCATTCTGCATTTAGGGTCGGCAATTCGGAATTCATACCCCATTCTTTAAAACGGGCTTTCAATTTATATACACGTGTCAAAAAGTAAGAAAGGGGACAATATCACTACATAGTATTAAACAAGGTCGCTTTCTCTGTCTCTATATCCCTATGTATGCTTAAATCTTTAAAACTACGCAACGGATTTTGATGCGGTTTTTTTATTAGATAGAGTGATTCAAGAGAAAGGTTTATGTGTATAATCATATTTTGCGGGCGAAGCCGCGGGCGGAAGCTAGTAAATAATAGAATAAGACAATCAATCAGATGTACTTTTATTATTTTGTTATGAATGTCAGTCCGGTGTTGCAAACTTGCAAAGCTGAATGATGTCAAAGTTAAAGTCACATCATTTATGTCAAATAGGCACAAGAAAGGCACTTTTGAATATGCTCACATATTTACAAACATTCTAAAAATTAATAATAATAAATCAATCAATGTGAGAGGTAAAGTTATTCCAAAATGTTAAAATATGTAGTATGGTACAACATTATACATTATTTATTACCTAATTTACTAAGCAACCAGTTTGATTTTGTCTGGACACTAGATTGTCCTGTGGAGCAGGACCAGTATGTTTCCAAGCATCCTTATCCTATAAATAATCCTCTAATTTGTTATAAGCTTGTTTACAAAGTATACTTTTAATATGAGTTTAAAATTTTCTGTCATTTAATTGCAATACAATTCTGTTATTTTGTTTTTCCGTGTGTACTTCACGTAGTAACATTTGTTGATATTTAAGTAAAACCATTTTGTTATCGTTACAACTCGAAACTCTAGAGAATTTGAGATCGTCCGCGTATGTACATATTACATTCCGAATATTTGAGGCAGTGCTGGCGATTGTACTACGTTTTTTAACAGCGTACCTACACGGTCCGCGGTGGATTATTAGATTTCGACGTCATATTTAGCTATCTATTATAATTATTGATTGTTTTTCAAATTGCATGAGCTACAAAAACTCACTACGAAACGAACAAACAATTATTCTTTTATTATCCTAAACATACAATGAAAATAATTTAAATCGACTTCCAAAGAACTTTTACAGTTATTTTTTTTATTTCAAGCTGACTGGTCAAACATACATACACAAAAAACTGGTTACTGAGCCTATTGACTGAAAAATCATTTAATTGGCAAATCATTCATTCGCGTTGTCCCAGCACTATGCAAATCCTACCCCCTGTACTACTTTAGCGCTACCTACGTACCAATGTATTTTTTCTATCGTTACGTCAATAACGATTACTTCGACATTGTACGTAATTAAAAATATTTTAATGTATAATTTATATTTACAAGTGATAGGAAACACCATGGTTTCGAAAATTTGAAGTGGCAGATCGCTTTTTGCACGAGGATACTGCACAATTAACCATTTCTTAGGAGGACTTCCTTGCGACACAATACGATACATAATGGCGGCGGTTACACGTCTGTAAACAATAACAAAACGGTTATATCGCTGCATAATTGCGCTGAAGAGAGTAGAGTACGCGCGCGCATGTAATTCTTTTAATAATTGAGAGAATTTCGTATACTAGCTTCTGCTAGCGGCTTCGCCCGTTTGGATGTCAGAAATTATCCTACTGGAACGTGCCACCGTAATAAAGAGTATCCCATGTGCTATACCTGACTATAATCTACATATCTCTGTGCCTAATTTCACCCAGATTCTTTGATCTTGAGAAGCCGTTTCTAGTTACTATTACCGATAAGGGGAAGTCCAAACTTTTTCCGTTTTGAGCCCAAGTTCCCTCCCAGAGCAAAGTAACTCGCGATTACTGTACAGATGACACTCAAACACAAGACTACCATCAATTTTTGAGGTTTCCTGAAGCGGATAATCATGAAAGCCTGTAAGGCGTTGCTGGTACTTTGCTTAGAATAGTGATCACAAGTATGATACCTAATTTAAGAGTGTCACGGTCACCTGCGTCTCCAAATGCCGTTGTAGAGGTGCTACGGTATGACGACGCGTGGGTCTTGTGACCGACTCCTTTTGCCGAATAAATTATTGATACCGCCGATCCTGATGACCTCCCCATTGCTGATTCTGACAAAAAGGTCATGCGGGCAAAGTTGAACAAGATTTTGGCAGACAATTTTGATGAGGAGTGCGAATCCGCGTGGGGTTCTACGGCGCATCTCATCCCATAGAAAAACGGTGAAATGCATTTTTGTGTCGACTATTATTATAGTAAACTCAATGCGGTAACTGAGAACGACGTTTATCAGATGCCATTGATACTAGTAGATGAGCTTGTCCAAACAACAAAAAGGCATTTTTTAATGATTACACCTCCCAGTCTTGTAGTTCCGAAATGTCAAATAACTACGACCCATGACCTCAAACTGGAATCGAAAGTCAACGTGTACATAGTCATCGTCTTGCCAAACGTCGTGTACTCTTCTGAGACGTGGTGCGTGTCCAGGAGACATACTAGCATTAGGCCGATGCCACTTTAAGTGGTTCCGCGATATCTTAACCTTTCGAACGCCAGAGCATAAGCGCACGCGCGTGCCCTCCACGCAAAGCTAGAAATTTATTCTTCTTGTTATCATGAATTTCTCAATATCAATGGTGTCTTTTAATGTTTTATGTCATTAAATACGCACGAGAGCTTTAATTTTTAATAATATTTTTTTTCATATAAACACTCACAAAAGTAATGATATAATTGTTTATTTCGTGTTATAGTGTACCGCATTGTCACATATTTGTGTCGTTGGCGTACAATGGCATACGAAAGGTTAAACATCAAATGTTCTGACCGTATTAGCCATCTAATGCATTGTCAGCTGTGTTGACCTGGCCTGGGCACGTTTTAAGGATGCCTGAATTCAAGGATGTCAAGCGGAAACAAGGCGGCCAGTTCCTCAGATACAAAGACGTTCAGAAAAAACATATGAAGAAATGCTAAATATATCCCAATCTTTAGGAGGAATAGGCAAAGGATTTACCTGTTTAGCGGCGTTTGGAAAAACAAAATGCTTATGTCTTTGAAGACCAGCAGATGGCAGATATCGAAAGCAGGAGACATCATCTCAATAGTAAACCACCCTTACAACATACAAGATACCTTTATAGTTTTGCCTTTCATTTGTTGTTAGCACTAGACTATTGGCAGAATAATTGCTGTTCCCACACGTCAACAATGTTGTGACCTAAGTCAAGATACTTAACTCTTTGAGGGACACTGATCGCCTATAGACGTAATTTCTTTTTAATGCTGCTAAATCATCCAATGACTTTTCCCGATCTGGGTGGAGAGGGAGTGTCAGACTCTTACTGACTAAACCCATCCACATTCCTTCCTTAGCCCTTTATGTTGCAGGGTAGCGGTAACCCTTTTGGACAGTCCCGCTTGGCCTCTAGACGTAATAACAATAAAACTTCTATTGTGTCTTGTTCAGTGTTCATTAATGGTTTAATCTGCTATCTTTTTCAGCTTCCACAAAGTTAATGTCATGCAGGACCACTATATCAATAATCATTGGGCAACTCTCTAATCAATCTATCACCACTGTATCTGGCTTAAAGACAATATTAGCCTGTGATGATAGATGAATCCCGACTCAAGATGATATTAGGTACCATTTTTGAGAAGTGCTTGGGACACATGCTTATATTACAATAGTTTTGCAAAACTGTATTTCAGAGCAAGTTGCTGATGGATAATCCTGGCTACCAGCTGGTGCTAATGTAAGTCTACCATTAGCCAGACAGGAACAGCGAGAAATAATGGGTCAGATTGACTCCCCTGGACAGTGACATGCCCAGCATCCATGCCATCCTTTACAATAGATGTATTTCTGGTGATCATAACTTGGTCCATAATCACAAAAACAAAACCTTTTGTTTCCCCAGAGATCACCAAATGGCAACCAGGCTAAGAAATCTACATCAGGCCCATGTAGGTAGGTATTACTGAGTATTATGTATATAAAACTTTGATAATACAGCATCACTGCAATGCAGTAAAACACATGAATAGCAATTAGTCATTATAATATCACATGCACTATAGCTATAGTGTGTGATATTCAATTAAATTTAAACAATAGTGAGAGACTAGCTTCTCTCTTTCACTATTATTTAAATTTAATTTCATTTGTTTTTTTTTCAGTAATTATTCTAATCAACATTGTTATTGATTTGGCAACCTAGTTCTAGGTTTATGGATGAAACTGGGCCTATTTTCTATGTTGGTGTTACTTAAAACCCAAGGAATTTAAGATACAAATAAGCTAGAAAGTTATACAGCATTAATACAGTGACCATATGGAAGACTTTAAACATGCATGATGCCAAGTATGAGCTTAGAATATTACTTCAAACATTCACTTTCTTTACCTTTTTGATCTGGTTAACAGTAAGGGGCTTCAATTCATCTGCGGTCAGATCTACCAGCTTCTCCGCTACTTCCGATGGTACTGGCTGGTCTTCCGGCCCTACCGGCTCCTTGCTCTTCATCTTGAGACCGATCTCTTTGCTGCACACATTCTTCAGCTTGTTGTAATTGTCGGCTTCGTGGCGCAATCTCCTCCAGAGGGTATCCTGCTCCACCACAGTGTCTACGAGGGCTACATCTTTGAACCTCTTACGTTGGTTTTCACGGATTTTGTCTGGATTACCACCGTCTTTGTCGGCACGGAATAAGTCTAAGTCTAACACCATGATGAGATACTGGATAGGGCCGAGTGTTTAATGTGTTTATTGTAGAAAATCTACAAAAAGCAATAAGGTTATTTATTTTGTGAAAAAAATCGGCACGTAGCACTGCATGTGGTAAAAGTATACAGAGAGGTGTGTTCAATATCCCACAACGTAGGTGCAAAAATAGCAAATATATTATTTATGTAACGCTTTTTGGTGTAAACTCATTTTGAAAATTGCATTTTATCATTCAACTATTTTGTATTGCTATTGGGCTTTATGAAGATGATTTAAAAAAAAAAAAAACAAATTAATGTTAAAAACCTTCCAGGTGTTCTAGTTTTTGAACGAACGGGTGCGGGCGGAGTGCGGGGTGACGGGTTTTAATAGTTGACGTACTCGTATTTTTTGCAAGTGACGTTTGACCTCGTTTGACACTGGTAAAGTTGTTGAGTTGCGTTCCAGAGAACTGTTGCGTTCTCAATATCATTATCTATCACTTTCTCTTGCAGTCTTTCCCTTAGGTAATATAATAGAACGCCTTCTTCAATTTTTTTTTTATACCATAGTAGGAGAAGTCAAAAGCTATTCGAAATTATTATCTTTTGCCTTGTCAGCATAGCCCGCGTAACATGCGTTCTGAATATTCAGATTAAAAAGCGCGAGACAATGGACAGGACCTTAGAGGACAGGGCAGTACATTAGAGACATAACATCTATTATTGGAAATTATCAGCTCGAATGCAAACTGGAAGCATTAACAAACCATTAAAATGACTTTTGTTTTTTTTCCTTTTTAATAAAATCTGACGTCAACCCATTATTTATTTTGTGCGTGGTCACACTACTGAAATTGTCAATTTGTCGAACGATTGGTCGGTCCTTTCTTGAGCTCTTGTTCACATTTTCTACGTTTATTTGTATAATATGTGGCTCTTATCGGATACCAGCTGAGATTATTGAAGCTTGTTTATCCACATACAGTTTGTGAGTATTTGCTTGATGCTCATGTGGTCGTTTCCGGGATAAAAATGTGTCGGACTGTTCCTTGTTTACACGTATTCGATATCAATGGTCTCCCGATCTATTTACAAAGGGGTGGATTGTTCTCATTATATATTGGTTTTGTGAGGAAGGTTTATGTTGCAAAATATTACTATTTGTTTTTCTTTAAGTCGCTTGGAGACACCACTAGTTGGTGCAGTCCAGATTATTTGACAAACGGGTTTGTTATTGTAACCCACTTGTTCATAATTCGTACAATGTATTGCCGGTTGTGGTGATCTAATCACTGGCAATTTTTTTTTATAGAAAATAATTTGTTTACAAGATGTGTGTGTTAAAACATAGATATTGATACAATCGAATGTAGCTTTTTATTGTATAAATCAGTGTGGTCAGAGACTTGTTCCTCATACAGTAAGAGATAAGGACACTGCCCCCAAACATGTCTGATAACTAATAAAAAGGTTTTAATAGAATCTGATAAGAGATCACTCTTTATCATGAAATACATATTGTATTCCCAACAAGGATAAAGTTATAGTAAATACCCATTCATATAAGTTTCTCTTTTATATAAATAATATATATATTTTTTAATAGATACACCTCTGCCTAATCGTTAGGATTACAGGGATGATATAATGTTTGTCTTTTTTTTACTTTGGTTAGGATACTGTTTTCAAATTAATATTTAACTTTTTGCCCAATGCGTTGCCTGCAAGGACAGAAATTAACCTATGAACATATAGTACTAGGATAAAAAGTATCCTATGCCCTAACCCAGGTTTTGGTCATTTAAATCTGATTAGCAAATTCAGTGTGAAAGCATAACAAACTCACTTTCACATTTATATTAATATTTTAAGTTAGGATTCTTACTTGCCTACAATAATACTTCCAGTTTAGGATTATTCAATTATTAAATACCTTCATAATAATGGCTTTACATATTTTATATTAGTATATTTTATGATTTTTTAAACATTTTACCCAAATTATATCTAGATTCATATTTAAATAAAAATCAGATTAATTTAGGCATTTTTAGGGTATAAGAAATACGGAATGCTATTATGTCATTGACTGCCACGCAGCAGACACAATAGAAAAAATATTGTTTGTCGGACACACGGTGACCGCGTTGGCGTTCAACGTGTTAAGGGCATTCCATAATTTCTACACGATTTCTACATCATTTCTAACGACTATAATAATAAAAGATCTACATTTACTTCAAAACACAACTAGGCTAGTTTATCAGTTGCATTTTGACTCATTGAAATGATTTGGTAATTAAGATGATTCACCAAATGATAGTGAAAGGAACAACATTACATCACACAATATAACGGCAGAAAGTAAAATAAACATTACAGTTTTAATTAATAAATTCGGTAAAACAGTTTTTTATAGCCAAATAATTACGTAAACTTAAAAAAATCTTTTGCACTCCGTAACTCAAATGTTTGGTACTTTAAAAGTTCTTTTCATTTAGAATGGAGCGTTTTTGTTGCTTTAATCAATTTATCTTTAATTTGTCTACAGGCGATGTTAAGATGATGCCTTTAAAAGACAACCAGGATGTGGCATCATTCCTTGTCACAAAGCATTCATGGAAGGGCAAGTACAAGCGGGTGTTCTCAATCGGCACCCATGGGATCACTACATACAACCCGGACCGTTTGGAGGTGACCAACAAATGGCTATACGCAGATGTAGTCACCATTGCGTCTTCAAAACACTCAAATTCAACGGCAAACCATGACTTCACCCTTGTCATGAAGAAGGATAAAAAAGTGGATTCAATGAAGTTTTCTTCAGAACACAAATGTTTGATTCTGACTGAGGCTTTCAAGTACAGGCTCGCATTCGCCGAGAAACCTAAAGATGTTTATGTAAGTATTTCTGTTGTATTGTAAATAATGCTAGGTTTAACTTTCTTTTTAATGAAATTGTCAGGGTTTTCATGAAAAAGTACTGTAATGTCATGAAAGTACTTCCTTTTTTCATGTAATAGGGAATGCAGGGAGGCCTATTATATTGTTTTGTAAATGATTGGAGAATTAATTTTCATAAAAAATAAAACTTCACAGCTTCTGTTGAAAAGTACAGTTTAGAACACAGTGTTTAACTAACAGAGTTTGGTTTGGTCTACCTATTAAAAACATTTTAATTCTCTACAGAGATACCAAGCATACAAACACCATTGGAGTGGAACACGCCTCCCCGTAGTCCTAGAAGTCGGTCCATGTGCATTGGAACAACTGGACCCTTCCACCCACACACTATTAGCCAGCTATCCATACTGTGATGTGCAAGGAATACTCCCCGTTCGAGATGTTCCTGGAGGATTCGTACTTGCTGTAGGAGGATATAGCAGACTCCACCTGTTCTCCAATGCCATGGACCATCAGATTATCATCAATAAGATGCTGGAGATGGCAAGCTTGACGCTGAGCATAAGTATCAAGGTCCTGTCGACTATGATAACTTTGGATGATTATCATGACCAGAGATTTGGAAAGTATAGGTAAGTTTTTAAGAGCATGAAGTAAATTTTGCGCTAGGTTAAAAACCTTGAATTCAGTTGAATGATGTAAACTTTAAATGTTATGAAGCGGAAATTGGAACCTTTTCAAAATCAAATAATCAAAAGTCATTTATTCAAACTAGACTGAAAATCAGCACTTTTTGAAGGTCAAAGTTACATAAGACAGTCCCCCAAAAACGCCCACCCTTCAACACTTCCTAGTGCTTTAGCTGGGAAGAAGAAGTGGCGCAACAAACTCCCCAGCAGCACAGCTGTCTGTTTAGTTGGAAGAACTTGATTCTACACATTTTCATTCTAGAAATTAACAATAATATCTCCAGGCGTTGTTTTATTGCGTTCGCGTTCCATATCATCATCAACACCACAAAAGTATACTTCATAACATAAGTTAACCCAAATAGGTAATAATGTCCCTGTAAAATTAACTGCACGCGTAATTGCCGCATTTCATTCACGCATATTATTCTAACATTTGATTGTCCACGACTGATTCAGACGGCCTTGGGAATGAACTCATTTATCTATCTAACTAACGCGATACACTTGTTACATGTATCAAATTCTGTGCGATTATTTCATCCAGCATCGTGTTTATTATTAGTAGATTTTAAACTAATATACAAACGTAAATTGTACTAATTGCCACTATTACATGGGTTTAAACATAACTTGGGAAATGTGTTGCTATAGGTACACCTTTTCTTTTTGAGGGTGCGAAATCATCAAATGACAATCGTAAGTGTAAGAGTGTCAGACTCTTACTGACTGAAACCCATCCATGTTCCTTCCTTAGCCCTTTATGTTCCGGGGTAGCGGTAACCCTTTCGGACAATCCCGCCCCGTTAAGCGGGATTATAGATACACCTGTGTCTAACTCTTCGGGGATTAAACAACTCCGCCTTGGAGTGTAAATGTGGTGCTGTTCCAAAAACGATGGGACACTTATTATCGTGTCCTGCACAGAACAGTTAAAGAGGTTAGAAGGGCCTTGTCGGCGGGACAGGCGCGCCACACGTTTGCGCGGGCGCTCAAAACCCAACCGAAATTAGAATCACCGGTCAACAGTCACGCTCTTATTGTGAAAGCGTTCGATTCTCCGCGTAAACAAAGAATTATGCCGTCTTGCTCAATTATAACGTGTCGGAAAACAAGTCAGGAGTGTAATGTTGCCCGAGGAGGGATTTCTTTTCACCGGTAACTCCAAAAACCTTAAAATACGAGTGATATTTGTAATTATTACAAAAGTATTATGTAGTTTGTAGACAAAAACGATAAAATCGCATTCAGATGCAAAATTATACATTGCTTGCATTACATTGGTACGATCTCGCACGACGTGAGCGGTCGCGCAATGTATTGCGTTCACTGCGAACGTCGCGTGCGTCGATCCTAAGTTTCAATTCTGGGAAATCTATGCGCGTCGATAGTGTTGTACCAAATTGTAAACAATGTCGATATTAAGATGTGTAATTACGAATGATTATTGTCAGTAATATAACAATGAAAATAACTTTGTTTATATTAACACCAATTATTGTATAATGTGGATTATTAATATAGTTTCTTAGTTGGTTTTTCGTCTAAATAATTTACGATGCAAACACTTTTTTTTTTAATTTTCCAAAAGATCCTGCTACAAGAAAACTGTGGTTGGAAGCAGCTGGTAGAATTGAATGGATATAGGTACTAAATGTAGCACAATTTATGTTCGCAACATTTTGCAGAAAATGATTATGTAACGCGGGTGAAACCGGCGGGCACAGATATTATTCATAAATTAACATGATAAAATTAATAAATACTTTTTCACGGAGTAGTTCACAATAAATTAATTAGAATATATTATGTTAATTCGACTTAGCATTCGATATGGACGTGAAATTTGAAAATTTATTTATAGTTTTTTTGCATATTGTAGCATTGTTTTACGTTATTCAAAATGCTATTTTTCTTTCTTTCTATTATTATGCCGTAAAACAGAGCTGCAACTAGCATAAAACTAAAGAAAATTAAAATTTCGCGGCAGTATCGGATGTTCCCCCTTATTTGACTTTGATTTAAGTTTATTTATATGTAATTAGGAAGTTATTCGTACCGTATCTGCAACTTGAAAAAATGCAAAACTTTAATTAACTAAACTACAGTAATTTTATCGATATGATTAATCGACCTTTTGGTAGCCGTAACATATATGAGAAATAAATTGCTTTTACATTTGTGTGAGTGTACGTCCAGAGCAGTATTTGCGTTAGTGTGAGAACCAATAGTAAACTCGCGATCTAAGTGCGTGTGGTTTATTTGTGTGCGTAATGCGCGTACGTATTATCTCTTGCTTGTAGTGGAGAGACAAGAGTGGGAGACATGCGGCGACACGCGTTCTAATACAAATCAGGAACTACTTCCATTCTAACCTCTTTATCTGTTCTGTGGTGTCCTGCGTGTCCTGCCGTATGCACGTTACAGGAACTGATAGACGCTAGTGATGGCGCCTAACACGTAGCCGAATTCTGGGCCGAGTCCATTTAGATTACCATCGATACGCTAAGAAGAAGGAGACCGGCTTGTTGCTATGATAAGATTTAAAAACACTCCACGAGTGACGATACTTTAAAAGTCAGTGCGTCGTACCCTGGTGGGCCAGTCAAACTACTATAGTTTGGTTTATTATAGCCTATAACTAGTACTTAATAAATGAAAATATATTTGACGGAATGCTCGTAAATACGTTTTAAATCTTGATATACATTTGAAATTAATAACTTAGATAATTATTAACTTTTTGTGGTCAGTAAGAACTGGTTTTCTCATTGTTGTTGCACTGTTGGAAACCCGTTTGTTCCATTGCTGTCTAGGTCAGGCCCATAGCCTTTAAGCGGGATTGTCCGAAAGAGTTACCGGAACATAAAAGGCTACGGAAGGAACATGGATGGGTTTTAGTCAGTAAGAGTCTGATACTCCCTTCTGCTCCACCCAGAGCGGTAGCGGTCATTTAATGATTTCCTACCCTCAAACAAAAAAAGGCCCATAGCCTTTCATCCTTTCGTGTGTTGAAAAAAAACAATAAGTTATTGAGAAGAACTGCATAACGCCGCACCGCAATTTAAAAGTAAAATAAAATAGATATCTTTCACGATGCAATTCAAGTATCATTGCTCATTGATTACAAATATCATTGATTGTTGGTTATTGCAATGATTCGAGTCAATTAATAAACAATGTTCTGGTATTTCAAAGTCTAAAGCTAGATCGATTTCTGTTGCATTTATCATGAAACCTTCACGCCGATAATTGGTCAAGAGGTTAGCAGAGGTATCCAAACCAGAAGTCGTGTTTTAACAAAAACATGTGGCTGTTCTCATGATTCGTCTTCCCACTTATGGACGATCAATCAATCAATCTGCCTAGCCTTTTCCCAACTATGCTAGGGTCAGCTTTCAGTCTAACCAGATGTAGCTGAATACCAGTTATTTACATGGAGCGACTGCCTATCTGACCTCCATAACCCAGTAACTGGGCAATACGATACCCCTTGGTAAGACTAGCTGTCAGATTTTCAGGCTTCTGACGACCCGTAGCGACTGTCAAAGATGCACAAATGACAGCCGGGACCAACAGGTATTGGTATTCAAAGTATCTGATGATAATGTAAACAAATGGATCAGACAATATAAACTGTGCCAATTTGTAGTTATTTATTTATTTATTTATTCGGCCCGTTAAACTGGGTGAGATTAATCTTTATGATTGTATTGTTTGATTCGTTTGGCTATGGGATGACTCAACTCAGTCTGCCTTTAGGCAAAGGCCTCCTCCAGTAGTTTCTATCGCTTCCTGTCTTGAGGAACTCTCTAATGTCTCGCTGATGGCGGCGTGTGTGTTGTATCATTCAGTTCCCTTCAAAATGGTTGAGCTGAATGGTGCTAATCCATGCGTCAAGTTCGTGAACGGGCGCCATCAGTAGGGACAGGTCATCTCTTAGCTACCACGGATCTTTTTAAATTTCATTTAATTTTTGAATTGTTTTTTATTCCTTTTTTAAATCTTTTATTACGGACGCTTTTTACATTCTGCATCGTTCTCACATATATAATTTCAACATGAATGATGTAACCATATTTTGACTTAAGCTGACCCCAACCTAGTTGGGAAAGGGCTAGGCAGATGATGATGATGATTCTGATTTAAAACAGTCTTCGTTGAGTTTCTGGCCCGTTCTTCTCCACAGGTACCTACTGCTTTGGAATGGGCAACTAGCTTCATCTCTCTGACTGACCGACACCTTGACAATTCAAAAGTGCCTGTAATTGGTTTATTTGAAATAAATGCTTTGAGTTTGAGTTTCTCCTCCATTTGGGTCCCGCAGTAAGTTTCAGCTCAACTTCCCAGCGCATTTGTTGTCCTCCTCGACATCTCTTACCATCTCTTGGATACCAATTACCAATTTGTAGTACAGCCTAGTGATAATAGCCATAACTACTATTACTACTGAGTGCCTAAAAACAACTCGCATTAGGCACTCTGGTAAAAGAATACAAGCATACCTTGTACCAAGCACAATATTGCATCTACAAACTAAAGAGCTAATTCAGCGTCTAATACAAATATGAACTTTAATATCATAGGTTTAATGTTCATATTCGTATGTAACGTTTGCGCATATTTGCTTATACGAATATGTACATTATTAATTGCGTTAGAATAAGGTTCATTTTCGAAAGATCACTTACTTAGCTAAGTCAAAGTCCGGTCTGTGAGCTTACTAAGTCTTAACAGTAATAAAACTTTATTTTTTCCACAGTGGAGATCAACACCAGACCTCGCTGAGCGAGTTTATAGTCCACAAAGTGAATCCTGCGCGTCATATGGAGCCGATGCGACGTACTCTCTGTCTCTCCGACACCTGCATACTGGAGAGGGATCCACAGACTTACTCCGTAAGTGATTCAGCCATTGTCTTTTATGATCGCGTTCTCGTAAACTAAAGTGACACGCAGAACGCATTTTTTTTGTGACATTATTACTTTAACTATGGGATGAAACCTTGTAAATGACTTGTCGTAAATTACCTTACTATTATTTTTGTATGATTGAGGAGCTCCTGGCCAAGTACTAACAGCCGCACAGTTCGATCCATCAGGTTAAGCTATGCTTGCCGGGGTTGGCCGTGGATGGGTGACCATCTTTACATAATGAGATTCCTCCGTGGCTCGGAAAGCACGTTAAGCCGTTGGTCCCGGCTGTCATTTGTGTATCTTTGACAGTCGTTACGGGTTGTCGGAAGCCCGAAAATCTGACAGCCAGCCAAGGGGTATCGTATTGCTCAGTTACTGGGTTGTGGAGGTCAGATAGGCAGTGGCTATGGAGCCACTGTCTATCTGACCAACATGGGTAAAATACTGGTATACAGCTGCATCCGGGTATACTGGAAGCCATAGTTAGGAAAAGGCTAGGCAGATGATTATTTTTGTATGATTAGCTGTAAGCCACCCAACCACCTAAAATAATATTGTTTCCAGGTGGTATGCCTACGTCCATTAAGCGATGTCTTCGCATTAGTGAGAGACACAGAACATCCTCAAAAGTTCTCCATCGAATACCTTAATGGACAAACACGCACATATTTAGCTGGAGAAAGGTATGTTAATCATATTGGACATTAAAAATAGAATTTATTTATTGTGTACCGTAAAACGGGGTGAATAGGGAAGCAGGGGTGAATCGGGACGAAACTTTAAAAGGGCTTAAAATAATATAGTTTGTAAACAAAATGAGCTCTATGGTTAGATAAGCGGTCGCTCCATGTAAAATACTGGTTTTCAGCTGCATCCGGTTAGACTGACAGCTGACCCCAACGAAACCAAACCAAAGGAAAAGGCTAGGCAGTTGATGAAACAAAATGAGTTCTAATTTGTTGTTTTTATATTAATTAAGGATTAAGTGTCCTTGTTAGCAGCAGACTATATTATTTTAACGTTAAAATCCATTTCTATGTTTCGTCCCGATTCACCCCTGCGACCCTATTCACCCTGTTTTACCGGTATTTACATTATTAAATTTGTCACAGACTTTCATACTGCCAAGCCATTGTGTAGTTTAATGATTACAGACCTGTAAATACGTACTTGCTACGGCTGCAAATCATATTTTCTAGAAAAACATTGAATTTCCCGGCCAACCCTGGCGCTTTCACCTCAACCTTTTAATTTTACGACTACACAGACCAAGGAATGTTATATTGGGTGTAACTGAAAGGGTATATAAAAATAAGCTGTTCCCTACATTTCGACGAGTCACGTGACTAATGTATAGAACAGCTGTTTTTTTTTGCGATTTCGAAGTTTGTCCCATAGTAAAACTTGTTCAGTGTTCACTTTTGTATCTATGTACCCTTTCGGTTACACCGTGTATTATTTTTCTAAACCCCATTTCTACAGGGATGCATTACTGGCCTCTTTGCTGGACGGAGTAAGATCTGCAGGCCAGCGGGACGTGCACGTCCGGTCTGTGCCCACGCCGCGAGGTTACCGACTGGGGCCTCTCCATCAACCAGTGGATGAGGAAACGGAGTCTAATCATCTCAGGTATGTATCAATCAACTGTAGCCTCTATGTTAGTAGGCGCAAGGTCTAGGTTAGCGTGACGTGTACCTCCGATCATCGACACACTGCGAGGGTACCAACTGTGACTTCCCATCAACCTGTGGACGAGGAGACGAGTCCAATCACTTCAGGTATGAATCAACTCTAGACTCTACGCTTTACGGCGCAAAGTCTAGATCAGCGTAGCGTTTATTAAGCGGGATTGTCCGAAAGGGTTACCGCTACCCCGGAACATAAAGGGCTAAAGAAGGAACAAGGATGGTTTTAGTAGTAAGAGTCTGACACGCCCTACCGCTCCACCCAGAGCGGGAGAGTTCATTTGATGATTTCCCACCCTAAAAAAAAAGCGTAGTGCATAAACACTACGCTTTTTATCCAAATGATATGGATAGCATTTTAAAAGTGCGCCTTAAAATTGGGCAGTTAGCAGCCCTGGTACCGTTTGGGCCGGCTTATGTTATTTACTAAAAATATTTTAGTTACCTATACGAGAACTTAACTCATAATTTCATTATACAGGGTGGAATTTTGTAATGCCCCCTGGAGGGAAAGTACTCTTAATACTGTAGATAGAAAATTTTACTCAAAGGAAACATTCCTTTATTTTTGAATAGAAAGAAAACTGCATTCAAAAATTTCCAAAAAATCGCTTGCCACACCCGGGTATCGAACTGACTAAAATCTGCAAAAAGTACACACTGTACTTTTATTGCCGCGATCGTTAGTATCAATTATAAGGATGAAATCTCTCGAACAAACTTGATAAATTAAATGATAGGAAAACCATGAAATCTTTAATTATTTACAAAAAATTGTAAACTAATTAATTAGTTGCTCGAAATTGGCTCCATTTTCTTGGATACCCAAATGTATTCTTCTAACAAATTCATTTCTTGTAACCTTTAATAACGTGTTGTGGTGAATATTATAAATCGTATTCTGAGCTTCAACTCTCAACTCGTTTACATTCGCATAAGATTTAATGTAAATTTGGTTTTTAACATATCCCCATAAAAAAAAATCTAAAGGGGTGAGATCTGGTGATCTCGCAGGCCATCTGATTGTGCCGTTTGTACCAATCCAGGTATTAAAGGTATTTATTTAGAAGAATACATTTGTGTATCCAAGAAAATGGACCCCATTTCGAGCAACTAATTAATTAGTTTACAATTTTTTAGCGGTAACCCTTTCGGACAATCCCGCTTACGTGTTAAGGAGTGTGATAAGTTTTTTGTTCGGACATAAATAAATGAAGTTGGTTTTCTTGCAGATTATTCCAGAACCCAGTGGGCATGTCCCGCGCCGAAGTGATAGAACGATTCAACTCGAATGTCGGCTACAGCGGCCTCATATACTCAGTCAGCCAAGACGTAAGACATATAACAGTCATATTACTAGCTGTATAACTGCACTATACATGCATACCTTATACTAAACTTAACGCCAAACCTCGTGGCAGTTGCGGTCATGAAACGTGCGAGTAGGACAGTCAATATTTAGTAGAGCGTCATCTCGCTCCTTGTGTACCCCCGATCCAGCTGTCCCTTGCTGTCCTCCCCCAGCGACGCCCTAAGCCGAGATCCGCACAGGGGGTGCCCTTAGCGTGTAGTCGCTTAGTTTGAAAGTTATTTTTAAGCCCTGGCTGGAGGCTGCAATTCTTTTGTGGCATCCACAAGCAAGCCCGGTTAAGCAGTAGACAACCCTATGGTTGAACTGCGAGATGCCATTACCAAAAAAAAATGCTCCTACCTTTTGTGACCGCGGCTGCCACGAACGTTGGTATAAACTATAATCTATATTAACTAGTTCGATTTCTCCTAACATATACCGTATTTTCATTCTGTAGGAGTATTAACAGCATTGTCAATTTGGCAACTACATTCACATTTTGTAAAAATACTGATCATTTGAAATTAGTCAGCCCGTACATGAAAAAACTAGTTAAGTTTTGATGTATGTAAGGTTCATAATTGTAGAGCGTTGTCTATGTTATACCTGTGAAGTTCTCTTTTTAAAACTCGCTTTGTCATATTTACGTCCGGACACTGTACTTTGTTACATTATATAAGGTGTTCAAAAATTAACTCTAAGAATTTCGTGGGAGCATTGTAGTCATCCTTACGAACAACTTTTACTATGGGATGAACCCTGAAATCGCGAAATAATTATGAGCTATTCCTTATTTATGCACACATAACTCAATAAAATGTATGTTCACAGCTCATATATTTTTTTATTTAGTAAAAGTTGTTTGTAACGATGAGTACAATGCTCCACGAAATTCTAAAGGTGTGATTCCACCAAAATTGTGCTCAGAACATTTGTTCACGAACATTTCGTGCTGAATTCCAACAGTGCACGTACTGAGCTGGAGATCCGTTTCCAAAGACAAAACTGTACGTAATTTTTGTAAGCGTAAAGTACTGCACATTTGTAAATGTTCACTTGAGTGGGTCCACCGAAAGAAACATTTGTGCCGTACACTGTACAGTACAGTGTCGCACAGTGCCGCCACTCTGGTGGAATAACGGCTTTAGAGTTAATTATTAAACACCTTATATTTATACATATAGGTACGTAGCTTACATAAAGTACTTCCTCATTTCACGCTAAACTCATCTATATACCATGCTTCGTTATTTATTTGTTTTGTATAATTTTCTGGGACATTTTAATGTACGTTGTGTGCCTTGTAGGCCCGCCCCCTGTTGTGGCTGTTTCTAACGTGGGATCTAGTAAGTCCCCTGTCAATTTATTATTTTACACTTTTACATTGCTACTCCTTATAAAACTAGGTAGAGGGAATCGACAAATTCTTCCTTTAGGATTTTCATTCATAGCTTTTTAGGCCACATGGTCGTGGGTTAATTCATCTGCCTTATATGTAAATACCATAGATTCTATGCGATGTTGCACTAACTATTGGAATGTTCTAGGTACATTTTGTTTCATAAATATTATATTTGTTAACCTATTGACCGCTTTTATATCAATTGCCGTGTCTTCAGCGCCCAACTAGTAAAAAAAAAACTAAAAAAACTTTTGACGAATTTTAAAAAACGAAAACCCAACATAGTTTCTCAGTCGTATAAACACGACACAGGCGGCACGTGCACGTAAACATTTGTCGTATTAATCCGACTGGGACGGTCAAGAAGTTAAATTATAAGAATTTACTATGAGTACGTTCACTTGGGATAATAAGCGTTTGCATTCTGCAATGTTGCGATTGTGAAGTTACTGGGTAAAAACTTATTTAGTTAAAATCATTAACCGTAGTAACCGAAGTGTCTGTTCTATCTTTGCTGATTGTAAACATGCACGATATACAGTTCTTTATTATAAAGTAAGGGCGAACGCATACAACCGTAAAAAATTAAAGAAGAAATATCAAAAAGTTGGTCAGTAACCATTCACCGAACAATAATTGCGGTCGTCTGCGTTCTCCCTAACCTTTCCAATCGTGTGCTTAAAGCGTCAGAGTAGCCCGCGAAATATTTTTTTTTTGTATTTGCAGTTCAGTATTAGTTTGTATGTTAATTCAAATATTATTCGCGATGGTAACTAGTATGTATTTATGGAATTATGATCATTGAAATGATCAGTACTACTTTCTAAATTTCAAATAACCCTATTAAATATAAATTTCAAGAAATCGTGACATTTGAAGCCAATTCTAATTTTGAAAGTTGTTTTTGTGTTTTGCGAATCATATTATCTATACTAATATTATAAAGGGGAAAGATTTGTATGTATGTTTGTAACGAATAAACTCAAAAACTATTTACGGATCTGGACAAAACTTGGCACAAAGATAGATTATTGTCTGGAATAGCATATATTCTAAGCTACTTTTTATCCCGGAAAAATGTACTGTTCTCGTGGTATAATTTCCTACATACACGCGGGCGAAGCCGCTGGCAAAAGCTAGTTGTGTTGTGTGTATATAGAACCTGACACTGACCTGCAAATTGCAATAAACTTGAGAATTTCGTTGGCTACGTTGACGCATTCCTTCTTAACAATAAAAGACGAAGTGCACTAAAATGTTGCACCGCAGCGATTGTTTGCTGAAAACAAAGAGAAGCTGATCACTGGAGCGCTGACGGCGCTGGTGAGCTCCGCGCCCTCTGGCAGCAGTTTAACGCCCCGCGAGCTTGAGGCACAGTTTCACGCGCTGAGAAGACTCTGTGCTAGCAAAGTTGGATTTGCAGCTTTTACTGCGTTACCTGGGTAAGAAAATTTTGCCTTTTATCTATTATTACTAGCTGGCCCGACAGACGTTGTCCTGCCGTAATATGATATGATATATGATACTTACCTACCTTACCTACCTACCATATCTACCCTACCTACCCTACCTATCCTACCTACCCTACCTACCCTACCTACCCTACCTACCCTGCCTACCCTACCTACCCTACCAACCTAATCACTTAGGGGTATGAAAAATAGATAGTAGCCGATTCTTAGACCTACTAAATATGCATATAAAATTTCATAAAAATCTGTCAAGCCGTTTCGATGGAGTATGGTAACTAACATTGTGACACGTGTGATTATATATATATGATACATGTAATAAATAACAGGCCAAGTGCGTGTTGGGCCTCGGACAGTGAAAGGTTCCGTAGTCGGGATGAACGTTTACTCATGCAGAGATTGCAATGCATTGCACATTTGAGAGAAAAAAAAGAATCAAAGTTATTTCTGCGGTTATAACCGAAAATATATACCATATCGCATTAACTATTGAGTGTCGTTTTGCCACTTGGCTATCGAAACCTAGTAGAATTTGTATACTGGACCTCGTAAATTCTTTACCACATTCATCTGCATCATCTGCCTAGCCTTTTCGATACTATGCAAGTGTCGGCTTCCAGTCTAACCGGATGCAGCTGAATACCAGTATTTTACAAGGAGCGACTGCGTATCTGACGTCCACAACCCAGTAACTGGGTGTCAGCCGGGGTATGTAATGATGACTCCTCCGTTTACGACACTAAGGTTGAATATCACTTGTACGACGCAAAACGACAGGATCTATTTTTGCTTTCAAGGCCAATGTGTCAGAACAACCTCTGTGAAGTTTTAATTTACTCCCAAAATGTACCAGCTCATGCCCATAAGTGATGGCTTATTTAGGTAATAAAGATCAGGTGCTAATCTTATCACGCTCGATGAAAAGGATTATTATTGTGAATCATCGGCAGTGTGTAATGTTTATGTTTATCTATGGCTCATAAACAATGCTCTTCTTAATTTGTTCATTTATCTCTTAATTGGATTATGACTCATGTGTGTTAGTTAATAAAGTTTAATATTAATTCCATTCAACGGCGGAAATTCGAACTCAAATTGAATCTTAATGGATGAGATTGGTTGATCAAAAACAGCCCACAATAGGTCCATCTGTTGTCCATCAAATCTTTAATCCTCATGAAACTGGTCACAACAAAATTTGTAACACAAAATATTTAAATGACTTTAATTATGGCCTTTCCAACTGCTTGCGTTCTAATAGGATCACCCCCTATTAATTTAAACTTAAGCATAATACACCGTTTGATAGTAAAATGATTATTATATATATCTCAATCGTGCAAAAGTGTCTAGCTGTAAGTTTTCCAAAAACTGTAAAATAAAATAAAATTACTACCTGACCCGACAGACGTTGTCCTGTCTTACTATGATACCTACCTACCTCTCCTACCCTACCTACCCTACCTGCCTGATCACTTAGGGGTATAAAAAATAGATAGTAGCCGATTCTCAGACCTGCTGAATATGCATATAAAATTTCATAAAAATCGGTCAAGCCGTTTCGAAGGAGTATGGTAACTAACATTGTGACACGAGAATTTTATATATATACTGGATGTAACCGAAAAGGTATATAGGTACATACAAAGGGTATGCTACAGGCCACCAAACTGAACAACTTTTACTATGGACCAACTCCCTATGTACATATATACCGGTTAGGGTTACACCCTGTATAAGATTATGATTAAAAATAACTGACTAAATTTAGCGAAAAAATATTCATATAAAACTTATATTCCCTTGTCAGTTTCCGCGAATGGATCGGCACAGCAACAGTAGCGGCGTTACGGCGCGGCTCGCCTGCGTGTGCGCACGCTGCACTAGACGCCGTGTGCGCACTGCTGCAGCCGATGCACGCCGAGCCAGATCTGAGGCAGGAGCAGCTGAACAAGGCCAGCATGTTGTCTTCCTCCACCTTCCTGGATGGCCTGCTCACTATGTGGGCGGATCATGTGGTGAGTTCTGAGTTGTCATAAACTGCACATCACATCCTTACGAAAAAAAATGTATGAAGATGTATATATTCGTCTCAGTAGCAGGTCAGCAGCTACATGCGTTGTGAGTCTTGGTGGTGTTTACCTCCGATTATCGGGTACTGACGAAAGTATGTTTTTTTGTAGGTACTAAATCTTTAAACGTGAAGACTACGTCTACTACTACGTCTTATTACTAGCGTAAAATAATTCATCATCATCATATCATCATTGAATTTATATATTTTAGTCAGCCAAAGTCGCACAAAGAACAATAGCTAGTCTCACGAGGATTATTCTAACACTTACAACTTTGTCTATGTTAACAACCTTTTCCCCGCAGACCGGATGCAGCGGAGCGCTAGTAGTGGCGGCCATGTTGGATTTCCTGACGTTCGCGCTGTGCGTGCCCTACAGCGAGACCACGGACGGCAAGCAGTTCGATCTGTTGCTGGAAATGGTTTCTAAGAGAGGACGTGTGCTGTTCAAATTGTTTGAGGTAAGGCTTTCGATTGAGTTGGCGAAAAATTTAAGAGATGGAGATGTAGATTTTTATTTGTATTATGAATATTGATGGCTATACAAGTAGAGGGAGACCAAAGAAACGATGGATGGATTGTATGAAAGATGATATGACTAGAAAGGGAGTGACTACCGAGATGGCGACTAATAGAGAAGTATGGAATAAAAGACATGTTGCGCCGACCCCAAGTAAATTGGGATAAGGGGAGGAGAATGATGAAGAAAACATTATATCTCATTTTCGCAGTGTAGATTAACGACATATCCTCCAAATTGAAAGTAAATGAAGGAAGGAAGCTAAAACCATCATAAACTTCTATTATAAATGACTCGTGGTATATTATGCCAAAATTCCTGATCACGTCTCTCATCAGAAATTCTGGTGTTAAACGGCATGTTGACTGTTGTGATCGGTTGAACGAAGTAATTTATTATTATAAAGAGATTTGCGAACATATTCAATTGAATTGTCTTTCAGGCATAAAGGCCACCTTTCTACAGTTGTGTTTTACTTGCGTATAAAGTTTCAATAAATAATCTCGTCTATTACTGTACAGCACCCATCAATGGCGATAGTAAAAGGCGCAGGCCTAGTAATGCGAGCCCTAGTCGAAGAAGGGGGCGAAGGCGTCGGGTCCCGCATGCAAACACTAGCTCTAGCCGAGGCAGCCCTACCACGTCACTTACTATCAGCTCTGTACGCCCCACCGCGGTTACATCACCGCCATCTAGCGAGACATCTAGTCGCGCTGTGGTTGGTCGAGCATGCGCCTGCGCATTCGCTAATGCGGAGGATTATGGTGAGTATACTTACTTTTCAAACTTTACAGACCAACAAAAATGTTTATTTAACAAATCAAATATCTAACTAAGAGCACTGCTTGTGGTTTGTCGCATTAGCAGGGTATGGATGGGCTGAATAGCCTCGCAAACTGCTCGCGCAAGTTTTTAGTTATAAGTTTTTGCCACATATAATGTTTCCGACCGCAGTTTGAGCTACCTATATTTACATTACCTTTCTTCATTTACATTTCCTATACAACGGAACGAGATGGAAGATCATCGCGCACGTCCAATCAGAACCGCTTCCGCCGCCGCAATGGTCGGTCGCCACACACATCCACTGTGATTGAGAAATGCTCTCAATATTGGATAGCCAGTTCTTGTCCTAACCGCGCCGCGCCTTAACCACAAACGCTCAGACGCCTAATCACTACATAGTATAAAGCAAAGTCGCTTCCCGCGTCCTAATGTCTGTATGTATCTTTAAAACTACACAACGGATTTTGATGCAGTTTGTTTAATAGATAGAGTGATCCAAGAAGAAGGTTTATATGTATAATAACGAATTGTTTTACTACGAATTTAACGCGTGTGAAGTCGCGGGCAAAGCTAGTGTGTTGATAAATGCTCTTAGTGAGTATCCTATCCACACAGCTTGAGGAATTAGTGGCAAACTATTGGATTGGAAAGTATTGGTCAATTTAAACCTGTCTACATAGTTTTTGTAAACTTCACATCTGTCTCCACAGCCGTCAGGGCTCCTAGCCTTCCTAGAATCAACCGAGGCTCCGCCGGCCGCCGCGCTGGCCAGCGAGCTGCAGCCCGAGCGCGACAACCTGTCGCTGGCGCAGGCCAGCGTCAAGCAGCGCGCGCAGCACTGGGAGGCGCTGGAGAGACAAGTCAAATACGTTGAGAAGCATCTGGAAGTAAGTTACTTACTATGTTGATTTATTATCAAAAGGTCTCTGGCATCGAGATAGAATTATACTCGCCTCTCGTTCTCACACTCATAAACTGGAGAATCTTATGATTGAGGTTCTTCATAAAATATAATCTTTTTTTTCTTAGCGTGTCGATGGCAAAGATAGAGTTTAGCTTGACGGTTGTTTGGAAAAATAAATGTTTTTTTTGGTGTACTAAATAATTTCGTCTTCGATTTTGTTAAGTTGCGAATTATCGCCACAAAACGTGAGGCTATAGTAAAATGAAACGTAATAAATGTGCCCTGTGATGAAAGAGATTGTGGAGTAGTTTAAAACGAGGACTTCGCAATCGCTACAAAAGTGACAAAAAACAATATCAAGGTAGATTTTATTACATACCGAGACTCCTCCGTGTCTCGGAAAGCACGTTAAGCCGTTGGTCCCGGCTGTCATTTGTGCATCTTTGACAGTCGTTACGGGTCGTTAGAAGCCCAAAGATCTGACAGCCAGTCTTACCAAGCGGTATCGTATTGCCCAGTTACTTGGTTGTGGAGGTCGGATAGGCAGTCGCTCCTTGTAAAATAGTGGTATTCAGCTGCATCCGGTTACACTGGAAACCGATCCCAACATAGTTGGGAAAAGGCTCGGCAGATGATGATTTTATTAAAAACGTATTTTTTTATAGCATTACGCCCAACTAGCTCTTCAGCACTGGGCAGCACGTCTGGGCCGCCCATCAGCCGAACGCCGGGACGCGGCCCGCGAGCGGCCCGTAGTGCTGCGCAGGCGCCGGGAGCGCGTCAAGTCTACCGCCAACTGGCCGCTGTTCTATTACCAGTTTCACAAGGACCATGCCCTGCCGAACTTAATATGGAATCATACGGTGAGTCATCATCATCATCATGGGCAGCCCGATGATGATGTAGTGTGAAATATTGTACGAGGTACTGTGAAGGTCTGGGGATCTTCACTGAGGGGGCTCAGTGGTAGAGCGTGTAATGTGTGTAGGTAGGGTTTTGCTATGCTATAAATACAAACACACGTACAACGAAATATCAATTATATTAATTTTATACCGAATACATCTGTCAAGCCCCACGTCTGGTAAGCGGGATTGTCCGAAAGGGTTACCGCTACCCCGGAACATAAAGGGCTAAAGAAGGAACATGGATGGGTTTAGTCAGTAAGAGTCTTACACTCCCATCCGCTCCACCCAGAGCGGGAGAAGACATTGGATGATTTCCCAGCCTCAAAAAAAAAAGCCCCACGGCTAGTGACAGAGTCAGTTTTCTTTAAGAAACACCTATCAAACTATTCTATTCATATTTCAAAGGTCGAATGCAGATACTCACCAGCCTTGTTCAACATATGGTTTCACTTAGGCTCTACAGTACGGAACCCATTGTGAGTGACTGGGACTCACGCTTGGCCGGTTTTTTCTGTGACTGACTGTCGTTTTCATCTAATAGACACGCGAAGAACTCCGGAACGCCTTAGAAAACGAGCTTCGCGCGTTCACGTCAGACCGCGAAGTGGCTGGCACCACCCTGACATCCTGGAACCATGCAGAACTGGAGGTCCACTACCAGTGTCTGCAAAACGAGGTCAAGATCGGAGATTACTATCTGAGGATACTGCTGGAACAGAGGGACAATGATGACAGTCCGATCAGGAAATCGTGAGTGAAGTGTTTTTTTCATAATTTTTGCTCTTTATTTATAAAAAGGTGATAAACATCTATGTGGTCACATGTCGGTAGTTTTTTCCAGGCGTCATTGGTGTTTCTCACCTTCTTTGTCCGCATTTTCACAGTCTCTGAATAATTTTTTTTACGTTACTGTTTATATTTCGCCCAAAAACAATAATTTGAAAAAACTACTAAACAAAGGTATTGTCATCGAAAGAGAAAGAATGTACAGAGTTTTAACTTGATATGCCAAGAGACAATAGTTCAAAATTAGCTTGTAATTTTTGAACCGATTTATTCTTAGGAATGCATATAGGCACACTGGCAAATAAAACCTTATAATAAACCTTATCTTTCAGCTACGAGTTCTTCAACGACCTCTACCATCGGTTCCTATCGACGCCGAAGGTAGAAATGAAGTGTATGTGCCTACAAGCCATGAGTATAGTGTACGGACGATACTTTGAAGACATCGGCCCCTTTGCAGACACCAAATACATCGTGCAGATGTTGGACAGGGTAAGCCAAGTCTATGGGCCCGAGTCCCGGCCACTGTAGGCACGGGTCTGCGGACGGTGCGTTAAAGGTAGCTGACCGTCCGATCAGGACCAGGCCCGTGCTGGACGGCGCGTACGTGTTCCACGCGCGCCGCTCTACCCAGAGCGGGAGGAGTCATTTGATGATTATCCACCCTCAAAAAAAAGCGTGATTGTCCGAAAGGGTTACCGCAACCCCGGAACGTAAAGGGCTAGGGAAGGAACATGAATGGGTTTTAGTCAGCAAAAGTCTGACACTCCCTTCCGCTCCATCCAGAGTGGGTGAAGTCATTGGATGTTTTTCCAACTTCAAAAAAAGGGCCTTTTTCACCAAAGAAACTGAACACTATCAACAAATTAAAACCGCGTTCAACAGTTATCAGTATATTCCCTAAGAATTATGACAGTGACAGCTCTTCAAGGACCTTTATAATCAACGCACACGCAGCAAAATGTTCTAGCATGTTCATTGCAGTCAAGTTTTGAGTGAAAATATGCGAGCGAATCATGCTCACGATGTTTATCAACTCTGAGATGATTTTCATGCTATTTTGAACTCTATTTCTGTTGTTATTTAGTTCAATATCCTTTGTCGGTGTATCGGTCTTTTAAGCAACCGTCTAATGTTTGTCTTTATACTAAATGATTGTGTTTTGTTTCAGACCTGTGATAGAATGGAAAGAGACAGATTAGTACAGTTCTTATCGAAATTGATACTACACAGAAGAAACGTAAGCGATATTTTAGAATGGAATGGCATAAGGTAAGTTATGTTTGTCTAAGGGCCACAAACGCCGCCACCAGGAGCTAGAAGCGGCTACAAAGGTAGCTGTAGCGTGCGACAGTGGCCTGTGTCGGCGTTTAGTGGCCAGTGTCGGCCACAAGAGGCGAGCTGTGACGATTTGTGGCGAGTCCAATAAAATGTATGACAACTACAGGAAATATGATGGTGGCGGCGTTTTGTAGTGGTGGCCGGTGGCCCCTGTGCGGTGACCCTTAAAGGCTTTGGTACACAGAAGGCAATCTCAACGTATCGACTTTTCTCTTATTTTCCATTTGCGATATGGCGTTGTGTGAAATGTCCAAGGATATTATTATTATTACATATGGCAAAGATCTGCTTTTAAAATCAGCTGGACCTGAACCTCACCTAAGTTTCAGTTACAATTTTTATGTTATCTTATTTCCACCAGGATCTTGGTAGAGCTAATGACTCTAGCACACTTGCACACCTCCCGAGCCACAGTTCCAACACAGAGCAACGTCATCGAAGGTCCGCAGCAGCAGACCGGAGGGGACCGCGAGTGGTACTACAACGTGGACACGGCCGACAAGGTGCAGAGGAAGGGACCTGTCAGCACACAGCAGGTTTGTAAGCGTCAGTAATACAGGGTGTAACCGAAAGGGTATATACATAAAAAAGCATATGCTACAACACAACAAACTGAACAACCTTTTCTATGGGACTAACTCTGAAATCGCAATAAAAAAATCTGCTGTTCTATACATTTTTGGTCACGTAACGCGTAGAAATGTAGGGAACAGCTGATTTTTTTTTCACGATTTCGGAGTTGATCCCATAGAAAAAGTTGTTCAGTTTGGTGGTCTGTAGCATATCCTTTTGTATGTATATACCCTTTCGGTTACACTCAGTATATAAAGGCCTATCGGGCCACAAGCCTAATCTACGACTATCCGACCGCTTAATCAAGACCGTTCCTGAGGTAGATGCGCGGCGCGGGTCTCCTCCAGGCCGAATTTCGGCCATGACGGTTAATCTCAGCAGACACTATCCATCGACGCGGGAGATATTAACTAACCGATATTGATTAACCGTAACGACAGGCCACGAATGGCAGCCGGAACCAACACCGCTTTAACGTGCTTTCCGATGCACGGAGAGGTCATCATCTGCCTTCAGTCTAACCGGATGCAGCTGAATACTAGTATTTTACATGCAGCGACTGCCTATCTGAACTCCACAACCCAGTAACCGGGCAATACGATACCCCTCGGTAAGACTGGTTGTCAGACTTTCAGGTTTCTGACTACCCGTAACGACTGTCAAAGA
Organism: Hyppa rectilinea; assembly: GCA_951799385.1. NCBI lineage: Eukaryota > Metazoa > Arthropoda > Insecta > Lepidoptera > Noctuidae > Hyppa > Hyppa rectilinea. The sequence goes on along the minus strand of OX637318.1, from coordinate 4,600,577 downwards.
TAACCCGTCCATGAACCAACTGCGGCAAGCGTAGCTTAACCTGATAGATCGTTCCGTGCGGTTATTACTTAGCTACGAGCCCCTCGGATTTGTCCTATACATATCATACGAAACGAAGTCAAGTCAAGTGCCTATTTATTGCGTCAGACATAACCATCTAATATTCTTTCAGCTAAAAGATCTCTATAAATCAGGCGAGATCAACAACAAGACGAAAGCCTGGGCTAACAGTATGGAAGGATGGCGGGCGGTGGGTGGAGTGGCGCAGCTAAAATGGACGTTAGTGGCGCGTGGCACGCCAGTGTTCGACGAGAGCGCGCTCGCTGCTACTGTACTTGACCTGCTCATTACTTGCTCCAGATATTATCCTAGCAGGTATACGATTGATCGATCCTGTCGATTAAATTTCTTTGATTTCTAAATCTATATGTCTAAATCACAGTGTAAGCTGCTTCTTAACCTCGAAATTTTATCTTTTGATCTTTTTAACATTATTGCGATTTGATTCATTCATTTGACGACACGCTTGGCGCAGTGGTTGAGTGATTGACTGCTGCGCAGCATGTCGCGGGTTCGATTCCAGCACGAAATATTTGTACGGCCTGCAAGTATTTGTTCCGGCTCTGGGTGTTTTCCTATCTATAATATGTATGTAAAAAAAATGTAATTATAAGTAGTTTATCAGCCATCTCGTTACCATAACACAAGGATAAGGTTGCTTAGCTTGGGACTATAACTGGTGTTGTGTAAAATGGGGTCTCCCTTGTTTTACCGAAAAGAAATTGCCAAATTATCACTTCCCAAATAAATTTTCGCAGAATTTCATTTGCCAAATTATTACTTACCAAAAAATCTCTTTACAAATAATTGTTACGAAAACCTATGTTTGGCAAGTGAACGTTTGAACAATAACTTGTTCACCAACTAGTACTTTTACCATTTTTTATCTAGTCAAATATTTCAGTTGGTATAACATATTTTACGCAAAATTAAATAAGCCAAATATTTGGTGTCGTCAATTTTAAACTTACCATTTCTGTTTAGTCGATTGCGTAGCAAAGACAAAAATTCAAAAAAAAAAGTCTGTATATTAGATTTCGAAAAGGCAACCATTTCAAGCATAAGATCTAACTTTGAAGACGTTTTATTACAAGGGTACTTTTTCCACTTGGGACAAATTCTAAACAGGTAATAATAATGTTATTATAATTATATTATTTCTCTCGATAGCCTCCTAAAAATAATCTCTTTTTTCCATATTTATTTCTATATAATCTAGTCGTTTCTGGCACTCGCCGGCACGGTCGCCGCGGGCGGGTCACAGTTTTAACCTAACCTAACCTAACCATTTTTTTTTTGGGAATTATACAATTCCCAAAAAAATCTTATTTTTGCCTTTATATTTTTTGTCATAACAAATCATTTGACTAAACGTTTAAATATTGTTTGCTGTAATAAATCATTTGGTTAAAGACCAAAAGCCTTAATGACATTATCCTTGGTAATAATCTGCCAAGTAAACATTTGACCAAATGAAAATGTGCGTACTAAAATTATTCCAAATATTACATTGGTATAAAAAAAGGTTGCTAAAATTTGTTTGGGTAATGAAAATTTGGCAAAATCTTTTCGGCAAAACGGCAGGATCCCGTGTAAAATGTCCAAGGATATTATTATTATTCTGCTCACACGGTGTAAACTAAAGAGTGGCAAGAAAAAGTTTGGAACATAATTTATTTTGCAGAGACGAAGAGGATGCAGTAATCAGGCCATTACCAAAAGTAAAGCGGATGTTGTCCGAACCAGCCTGCCTAGCACACGTTGTACAACTGCTGCTTACTTTCGACCCTATACTCGTTGAAAAGGTAAGATCTTACAATAGAGATAGTATTTTTGTGTTGTGATAAAGAATACTTTTATATGCCTTGACCTTCCTGATTCATAAAAAATTAAATGACAACAAACAATATTAGGCTCAGTATTGAGCCTTGTGGGACTCCCTATTTTACTAAAGCCATTTCTTTGGTGTCTGTGGTATATATTCGAGAAAATACGTTAATCCTATAATAGTTTAATACACCAAAAGTCCCAAAAAGCATGCTAATTCGTTCGCGGTACAATTTCGTGGTTTTATGTGTCATCAATCATGATGAACTCGATAGAATGCCTTTGTCAAATCACACCACCGAAAATATTTCTTTAGTATAGAATTTAACAACTTTGCAGGTAGCTACACTTCTCTACGAGGTAATGCAAGACAATCCGGAGATCTCGAAGCTGTACCTGACAGGCGTGTTTTACTTCATGCTACTGTATACAGGATCAAACTTGTTACCTATCGCAAGGTTCTTTAGATTAACTCATATGAAGCAGGCGTTTAGAGCTGACCAGGTTTGTGGAACAAAATAGTACACACATCAACACTGTCTAGGGGATATTTTGTATAAAGTTTTTAAACTCAAAAAATACTGGCCAGTTTTAAATTCTTTCGAAGAAAGTTTATTTTGTAAACCATTTGAACGATTCAAAATTTGAATTTGAAAAAATAAATTGAAATTTTACTCGGCATAATGGTAGCGAAGTCCGAAGGTTTCATTTACCTACAGTAGTTTTTGGTTACTTTTTGCGCCAGATTTTGATGGAATAATTTGAAACAAAATAGTATATCATGATTGTGTACCGTTTCCTTGTATTCGGAAAATCTTAACCACTAAAACTTAGTCATATTTTGCAATGGTGTCGTCAAAAGTGACGTAACACACAAATAATGAAGACGGCTACATCAATTGACAAGTAGCATAATCAGCCTATAATGTTCCCACTGCTGGGATACAGGCCTCCTCTCCTCGAGAGGGAATGGGCCGTAATCCACCACGCGGGCCCAGTGAAGGTTGGTGGATGTCACATGTCTTCGAATTTTTGGTTCTAGGACATGTCAGTTTCCTCACGATGTTTTCCTTCACCGTTTTGAGAGCAGTGGTGATGAAATTATTTACACAAAGTAAAGCTCCTGCTTGGGTTCGCACCCAGGACTTACAATTCGTAAGTCGGGCCAGTTATCACTGGGCCACCACTGCTCTGCAAGTGACGAGTAACAAGTTAAAAAAGAAAAATTCCGATATAGTTGAACGTTTTTCGTAATGTAATTGCAGTAAAAACTAAAGCTTATCCGCCATTAGGCAGTTCACTAACTTCTATATGAGGAAAATCGTATACGCCAAAAATACAACGAATGACTTAATGGTATTATAAGATTAAAAAACGAAATCCTTTCGTTTTCAGTCAAGTTCAGACATAATGCAGCGGTCGATATTAGGACAGTTGCTACCTGAAGCGATGGTGTGTTATCTAGAAAACCATGGCTCTGAGAAATTCGCCCAAATATTCCTCGGCGAGTGGGACACGCCAGAAGCTATCTGGAATTCGGAAATGAGGTTTGTTGGTTTTATTTTCGTACAGCACAGCAACCTGTCACAAACTGTCAAATTTGCCCTATTGAAAATTAACCTTATGCTTTGGTAATAAAGTTGAAAAACTATGTGTATTGGGTTAACTTGATGTGCTGGCCTCTGTACTTATGCTATCTTTTGTATGTGAATGTGAGAAGTTGTGAAGTGTTGTTATGTTATAGTTTTAATTTTTTTTATTAAATTAATTAATTGAGTGACGGAATTATGACCTGACTTGATACGCGAAATAGAATTTTAAGTTATTTTTTTTCCTTCTTACGTGCTTAAACGCGTGCTAAAACATATCTACACGAGTTCCTTGAATGTAAACAGAAATAAAATGAATATAAGACTTATGTAGAAAAGGTACAAATATAGTCTTATGTTACAACGTAAGTAGACTTAGTCTGCAATGTTATTACATTGTAGACTAATTCAACTCAAGTTCTATTGCATGCATTATACAATATTACTAGTTGACCCGACAGACGTTATCCTGTCTTAACTATGATACCTGCCCTATGTACCTACTTTACCTACCTACCTACCTACCTATTCTACTTACCCGACCTACCCTACCTACCTACCTACCCACCGACCTTCCCTACCTACCTATCCTACTTGCCTAATCACTTAGGGGTATGAAAAACAGATAGTAGCCGATTCTCAGACCTACTGAATATGCATATAAAATTTCATAAAAATCGGTCAAGCCGTTTCGAAGGAGTATGGTAAGTAACATTGTGACACGAGAATTTTATATATAAGACGAGCTGCGCCCGCGCAGTTTCACCCGCTGCTCGGCTCCTATTGGTCGTAGCGTGATGTTACATAGCCTATAGCTTTCCTCGATAAATGGACTATCCAACACAAAAATAATTTTTCAATTCGGACCAGTAGTTCTACATATTAGCGCGTTCAAACAAACAAACTCTTCAGCTTTACAATATTAGTATAGATTTGACAGCCTAATCCTTTGTCCACAGACGCATGTTAATAATGAAAGTATCAGCTCACATCGGCGAGTTCACTCCCCGGCTACGTGCCCACATAGCCGCTCGCTACCCGTACCTGGCCATCCCGGCCGTGTGCTACCCGCAGCTGCAACACGAGCTGTTCTGCAACACGTTCTACTTGAGGCACCTGTGCGACACGCAACGCTTCCCCGACTGGCCTATACCGGACCCGGTGAGTGTACAGTTTCTATATACAGTACATATTAGAGCCGGTGAATGTGCGGACCTATATACAGTACATACTAGAGCCGTTGAGTGTATAGTACAGTCAGTCGATTCTGTAAAAATCTTACCGTCAAAACTAAGGTGACTTGAGCTGTCGCACCGCCTAATGTTAGGAATTGTCACTATTGACAACTCACTTTAAACTCACTTTAAACTCATTTCTACGTTTTCACGGTGAGATTTTCACATAATAGCACTACAGTACCTACATACTTGAGTGTTCACACTCACCGCGTCAACTAATACAGTACTTAGAAATAGTAGAATGCCCTAAGGAACGGTAATGAATAAAATCCACTGTGTTGTTTGGAAGATATAAAGTGGTCATACGCACAAACACGAGAAACGACTTTGTTTAATACTATATAGTGTGTTAGGTTAAACGAGGGACATACTTTTAGGGTTTACTATACTCATGAAAATTAACAACTTTGACTATGGAACTATACCTGAAATCACGAAAAAAAAATCAGCTGTTCAGTACATTTATATTCGCATTATTCGTCATAATGTCGAACAGCTGATATTTTTTTTTCATATTTCAGAGTTGGTCGCATGGACAAAGTTGTTGATTTTCATGAGTACTATATAACCTGAAAGTATGTCCCTCGTTTAACCTAACACACATTAGTTATACCTCTTCAACCGCCTTTCGCCTGATTTAACTCATTGACCCAGGCGAGCAATGTCAGATAATATTCCATTCTTCATCAGGTCGGCCTCCTAAAAGATGTACTAGACGCATGGCGTCGCGAAGTAGAAAAGAAGCCTCCATCCATGACAGCAGGCGAGGCCTACGCAGCCTTAGGGCTCACAACGGGACAACATGACGAGGCGGCCGTGCGCAAGGCGTACTACAGGCTCGCGCAGCAGTTCCATCCTGATAAGAATCCTGAAGGACGGGTGAGTGATTCTACTCTTGACCTTGAATGGAACTGATGTTCATAGCATCTGTCCAGGGCTGTAAACCATTCTCTCACATAATAAATTCGTTGATACTGCTTTACTTGATTCAGTTTACTTGGAACCCTAGTCATCACAATAGTGTTAATGATATAGGATTGGCCAAAAATCATGGGAGTCGTGGTGAAACACTGTTAAAAAAAAACTCTTTGATACTTGCCTTTAATATTGTCTTCCCTAACCCTAGGCCCCCCATATTTCGCCATTTATGTTTGAGTCCCATGTAATAGGGGACCTATTGCTATCAACCTGGTAAAATTCCAGACACCGAGCTGCTACTCAGAAATTTCTTAAGAAAAAACCCGATAATAATAGTTTGCCCGACTTGGGAATCGAACCCAGGACCTCATGCTCAGCAGTAGCGCTTGCACTAGACCAAACCAACGGGGCAGTCAAACCGAGCTTACCAAACCGCCAGGTAAGGTTTAAGCGGGATTGTCCGAAAGAGTTACCGCTACCCCGGAACATAAACGGCTAAAGCAATAAACATGGATGGGTAAGAGTCTGACACTCCCTTCCGCTCCACCCAGAGCAGGAGCGGTTGACGATTTCCCACACCCATTGACTTCTAAAATGTCCCTGATCTAAATGCTTTTGATACAGGATCGTTTCGAGGCCGTGAACCAGGCGTACGAGTTCCTATGCAGTCGGAACGTATGGACCGGCGACGGACCCAACACGAACAACATTGTGCTCATACTAAGGACACAGACTATACTCTTCCAGAGATATTCTGAAGGTAAGTTTATTTGGTACTAGCTTTTGCCAGCGGCTTCGCCCGCGTGTATGTAGGAAATTAGCCCACGGGAACCGTACATTTTGCCGAAATAATACTTATATGCTATTCCAGACTATAATGTATCTTTGTACCAAGTTTTATCCAGATCCGTTAAGTAGTTTTTGAGTTTATTCGTTACAAACATACATACAAATCTTTCCTCTTTATAATATTATTATTATTATAGTATAGATAGAGTATGGTTGTTATGCGCTACGTAATGTAAATACACATCCTATAATAGGAACTTAGGAACTCATTAAGACCTTCTGTCAAACTTCCCTGGCTTTCAACGTTCTACGCGTTCAGTCTTTCTTTCTCGTGTGGTTAGTGACTAACCTGGTGTCAGAGTTTTTATGCTGCCCATGGGCCTCTGACTTCACAAGCTGTTGAGAAATATCTCTCAGACATGCGAGTTTTCTCGCAATGAATGAACTGTAATTCATACAAATCTTTATCCCCAGTCCTAGCCCCATACAAATACGCGGGCTACCCTCAACTTCTCCGCACGGCGCGACTAGAAGCGGAAGCGGAACAGCTGTTCGCGAAAAAAGACGCCGCGCCATTACTGCCGGCCGCGTGCGAACTTGCGCATGCGACTGTGAGGTGTTCCGCTTTGAACGCCGAGGAGTTGCGGAGAGAAGGCGGGTTGCAGGTATGTGCTGTTAAACTAATCCCGTCACCATTTAATTCTATTACTTGTTAACAGAGTTTAACTGCCATCTCATACCTATTGAGACTAATTTATTAATATTGTAAAAGCCTATTGATGACACGTTTGGCGCAGCGGTTGAGTGCTTGACTGCTGCGCAGCATGTCGCGGGTTCGATTCCCGCACGGAACAAATATTTGTACGACCTGCAAGTATTTGTTCCGGGTCTGGGTACTTTTCTATCTATAGTATGTATGTATTTACAAGTAGTTTATCAGCCATCTGGTTACCATAACACAAGCATGAAGTTGCTAAGCTTGGGTCTATATGGCGTTGTGTGAAATGTCCAAGGATATTATTATTTTTAAAAGACTAACCGTGGAGTTTCTTTGCGAAAGACCATCTGCTCATCTAGCTTGTAGTGTTTCATAAGTGCACATAGGATTATGTTGATAAAATATTATGAACTAGCTTCTGCCCGCGTCTTCGCCCGCGTGGGTAACGGAAATTGCATGTTATTATACATATTTATAAACCTTCCTCTTGAATCACTCTATCTATTAAAAAAAAATGGATCAAAATCCGTTGTGTAGTTTTAAAGATCTAAGCATGCGTACAGACATTAGGACCCGAGAAGTGACTTTGCTTTATACTATGTAGTGATGTATGATATTCCCCTCAGGTCCTGCACGAAGCCATGTCCCGCTGCGTGCCCGTGCTGTCGGACGCCAGCCGCGCGGGCGACCTGGGCGCGCAGGTGTGCGCACACGCCGCCCGCTGCGTGGCGGTGGCGGCCACGTTCCCGGCGTGCCGCGCCGCCTGCGCCGCCATGCCGCAGCTGTGCGCCGACCTGGTGCCGCTGCTCAAGCGGCCGGTGAGCAGTACTTTGTTTTATCATCTCTTTTAGTGTGAATACTCTACTTCTGCCTACTCTGGTCACAAGTTATTAAAAGGGGGCCAAATTGTTTTTTTTTGTCTTCATTCGCATTAAAAATAAAATTCGCTTCTCTGCCCGTAAAATAGGCAATTTTTCTCTTAATATTTTGATTCATGTTTGTTTGCTTAAAAATTATGTCACACTGCTAAAATGTTAGGAGTATATTATTTTATTGAAAACTGGAGAAATCGCTCACTCTGATTGTACAGGTTCACCAAGTTTCGGAATCGAGTTGAAAGCGGAGTTCCTTCTTATTCTTATAATAATATTAGACAAAAAATAAACTTAGACAATTATTTTGTTAATTGTTTTGAATCGTATTTGATATTTCAACAGTTGAGCGGATGATATGTACTCGTACCTCAGTATCTAAAACATTACTAACTACAAATTTCTAGGGGTTTACACTCTAGGAATAAATGTGTTGTAGTTTTGATAAGTAATTAATAACCCAATCAATTTATATTTTCTTTGGTCTCGCTCTGCTCTTCAACCATGCACATGTTTTTTCTCAAAGTCACATGGGTTCCCCACAAACGATTTCACCTTATTATTTATATGACTACCAACAACACTTGCCCCCCAGCACCTGGGCGAGACGGCGTGCGCAGGCGCAGCGGCGGCAGGAGCCCTGGCGGCCGAGCCCACGTGCCGCTCGCAGCTGGCGCGGGCGGGCGCGCTGCAGGCGCTGCTGCCGGCCGCGCTGCGGTACGACTACACGCTCACCGAGTCGGGGCTCGACACTGACGCGCAGCTCAACAAGCAGGTGAGATATAGAGGGCGTGCGCAGGCGCAGCGGCGGCGGGCGCGCTGCAGGCGCTGCTGCCGGCCGCGCTGCGGTACGACTACACGCTCACCGAGTCGGGGCTCGACACTGACGCGCAGCTCAACAAGCAGGTGAGATATAGAGGGCGTGCGCAGGCGCAGCGGCGGCGGGCGCGCTGCAGGCGCTGCTGCCGGCCGCGCTGCGGTACGACTACACGCTCACCGAGTCGGGGCTCGACACTGACGCGCAGCTCAACAAGCAGGTGAGATATAGAGGGCGTGCGCAGGCGCAGCGGCGGCGGGCGCGCTGCAGGCGCTGCTGCCGGCCGCGCTGCGGTACGACTACACGCTCACCGAGTCGGGGCTCGACACTGACGCGCAGCTCAACAAGCAGGTGAGATATAGAGGGCGTGCGCAGGCGCAGCGGCGGCGGGCGCGCTGCAGGCGCTGCTGCCGGCCGCGCTGCGGTACGACTACACGCTCACCGAGTCGGGGCTCGACACTGACGCGCAGCTCAACAAGCAGGTGAGATATAGAGGGCGTGCGCAGGCGCAGCGGCGGCGGGCGCGCTGCAGGCGCTGCTGCCGGCCGCGCTGCGGTACGACTACACGCTCACCGAGTCGGGGCTCGACACTGACGCGCAGCTCAACAAGCAGGTGAGATATAGAGGGCGTGCGCAGGCGCAGCGGCGGCGGGCGCGCTGCAGGCGCTGCTGCCGGCCGCGCTGCGGTACGACTACACGCTCACCGAGTCGGGGCTCGACACTGACGCGCAGCTCAACAAGCAGGTGAGATATAGAGGGCGTGCGCAGGCGCAGCGGCGGCGGGCGCGCTGCAGGCGCTGCTGCCGGCCGCGCTGCGGTACGACTACACGCTCACCGAGTCGGGGCTCGACACTGACGCGCAGCTCAACAAGCAGGTGAGATATAGAGGGCGTGCGCAGGCGCAGCGGCGGCGGGCGCGCTGCAGGCGCTGCTGCCGGCCGCGCTGCGGTACGACTACACGCTCACCGAGTCGGGGCTCGACACTGACGCGCAGCTCAACAAGCAGGTGAGATATAGAGGGCGTGCGCAGGCGCAGCGGCGGCGGGCGCGCTGTACGACTACACGCTCACCGAGTCGGGGCTCGACACTGACGCGCAGCTCAACAAGCAGGTGAGATATAGAGGGCGTGCGCAGGCGCAGCGGCGGCGGGCGCGCTGCAGGCGCTGCTGCCGGCCGCGCTGCGGTACGACTACACGCTCACCGAGTCGGGGCTCGACACTGACGCGCAGCTCAACAAGCAGGTGAGATATAGAGGGCGTGCGCAGGCGCAGCGGCGGCGGGCGCGCTGCAGGCGCTGCTGCCGGCCGCGCTGCGGTACGACTACACGCTCACCGAGTCGGGGCTCGACACTGACGCACAGCTCAACAAGCAGGTGAGATATAGAGGGCGTGCGCAGGCGCAGCGGCGGCGGGCGCGCTGCAGGCGCTGCTGCCGGCCGCGCTGCGGTACGACTACACGCTCACCGAGTCGGGGCTCGACACTGACGCGCAGCTCAACAAGCAGGTGAGATATAGAGGGCGTGCGCAGGCGCAGCGGCGGCGGGCGCGCTGCAGGCGCTGCTGCCGGCCGCGCTGCGGTACGACTACACGCTCACCGAGTCGGGGCTCGACACTGACGCGCAGCTCAACAAGCAGGTGAGATATAGAGGGCGTGCGCAGGCGCAGCGGCGGCGGGCGCGCTGCAGGCGCTGCTGCCGGCCGCGCTGCGGTACGACTACACGCTCACCGAGTCGGGGCTCGACACTGACGCGCAGCTCAACAAGCAGGTGAGATATAGAGGGCGTGCGCAGGCGCAGCGGCGGCGGGCGCGCTGCAGGCGCTGCTGCCGGCCGCGCTGCGGTACGACTACACGCTCACCGAGTCGGGGCTCGACACTGACGCGCAGCTCAACAAGCAGGTGAGATATAGAGGGCGTGCGCAGGCGCAGCGGCGGCGGGCGCGCTGCAGGCGCTGCTGCCGGCCGCGCTGCGGTACGACTACACGCTCACCGAGTCGGGGCTCGACACTGACGCGCAGCTCAACAAGCAGGTGAGATATAGAGGGCGTGCGCAGGCGCAGCGGCGGCGGGCGCGCTGCAGGCGCTGCTGCCGGCCGCGCTGCGGTACGACTACACGCTCACCGAGTCGGGGCTCGACACTGACGCGCAGCTCAACAAGCAGGTGAGATATAGAGGGCGTGCGCAGGCGCAGCGGCGGCGGGCGCGCTGCAGGCGCTGCTGCCGGCCGCGCTGCGGTACGACTACACGCTCACCGAGTCGGGGCTCGACACTGACGCGCAGCTCAACAAGCAGGTGAGATATAGAGGGCGTGCGCAGGCGCAGCGGCGGCGGGCGCGCTGCAGGCGCTGCTGCCGGCCGCGCTGCGGTACGACTACACGCTCACCGAGTCGGGGCTCGACACTGACGCGCAGCTCAACAAGCAGGTGAGATATAGAGGGCGTGCGCAGGCGCAGCGGCGGCGGGCGCGCTGCAGGCGCTGCTGCCGGCCGCGCTGCGGTACGACTACACGCTCACCGAGTCGGGGCTCGACACTGACGCGCAGCTCAACAAGCAGGTGAGATATAGAGGGCGTGCGCAGGCGCAGCGGCGGCGGGCGCGCTGCAGGCGCTGCTGCCGGCCGCGCTGCGGTACGACTACACGCTCACCGAGTCGGGGCTCGACACTGACGCGCAGCTCAACAAGCAGGTGAGATATAGAGGGCGTGCGCAGGCGCAGCGGCGGCGGGCGCGCTGCAGGCGCTGCTGCCGGCCGCGCTGCGGTACGACTACACGCTCACCGAGTCGGGGCTCGACACTGACGCGCAGCTCAACAAGCAGGTGAGATATAGAGGGCGTGCGCAGGCGCAGCGGCGGCGGGCGCGCTGCAGGCGCTGCTGCCGGCCGCGCTGCGGTACGACTACACGCTCACCGAGTCGGGGCTCGACACTGACGCGCAGCTCAACAAGCAGGTGAGATATAGAGGGCGTGCGCAGGCGCAGCGGCGGCGGGCGCGCTGCAGGCGCTGCTGCCGGCCGCGCTGCGGTACGACTACACGCTCACCGAGTCGGGGCTCGACACTGACGCGCAGCTCAACAAGCAGGTGAGATATAGAGGGCGTGCGCAGGCGCAGCGGCGGCGGGCGCGCTGCAGGCGCTGCTGCCGGCCGCGCTGCGGTACGACTACACGCTCACCGAGTCGGGGCTCGACACTGACGCGCAGCTCAACAAGCAGGTGAGATATAGAGGGCGTGCGCAGGCGCAGCGGCGGCGGGCGCGCTGCAGGCGCTGCTGCCGGCCGCGCTGCGGTACGACTACACGCTCACCGAGTCGGGGCTCGACACTGACGCGCAGCTCAACAAGCAGGTGAGATATAGAGGGCGTGCGCAGGCGCAGCGGCGGCGGGCGCGCTGCAGGCGCTGCTGCCGGCCGCGCTGCGGTACGACTACACGCTCACCGAGTCGGGGCTCGACACTGACGCGCAGCTCAACAAGCAGGTGAGATATAGAGGGCGTGCGCAGGCGCAGCGGCGGCGGGCGCGCTGCAGGCGCTGCTGCCGGCCGCGCTGCGGTACGACTACACGCTCACCGAGTCGGGGCTCGACACTGACGCGCAGCTCAACAAGCAGGTGAGATATAGAGGGCGTGCGCAGGCGCAGCGGCGGCGGGCGCGCTGCAGGCGCTGCTGCCGGCCGCGCTGCGGTACGACTACACGCTCACCGAGTCGGGGCTCGACACTGACGCGCAGCTCAACAAGCAGGTGAGATATAGAGGGCGTGCGCAGGCGCAGCGGCGGCGGGCGCGCTGCAGGCGCTGCTGCCGGCCGCGCTGCGGTACGACTACACGCTCACCGAGTCGGGGCTCGACACTGACGCGCAGCTCAACAAGCAGGTGAGATATAGAGGGCGTGCGCAGGCGCAGCGGCGGCGGGCGCGCTGCAGGCGCTGCTGCCGGCCGCGCTGCGGTACGACTACACGCTCACCGAGTCGGGGCTCGACACTGACGCGCAGCTCAACAAGCAGGTGAGATATAGAGGGCGTGCGCAGGCGCAGCGGCGGCGGGCGCGCTGCAGGCGCTGCTGCCGGCCGCGCTGCGGTACGACTACACGCTCACCGAGTCGGGGCTCGACACTGACGCGCAGCTCAACAAGCAGGTGAGATATAGAGGGCGTGCGCAGGCGCAGCGGCGGCGGGCGCGCTGCAGGCGCTGCTGCCGGCCGCGCTGCGGTACGACTACACGCTCACCGAGTCGGGGCTCGACACTGACGCGCAGCTCAACAAGCAGGTGAGATATAGAGGGCGTGCGCAGGCGCAGCGGCGGCGGGCGCGCTGCAGGCGCTGCTGCCGGCCGCGCTGCGGTACGACTACACGCTCACCGAGTCGGGGCTCGACACTGACGCGCAGCTCAACAAGCAGGTGAGATATAGAGGGCGTGCGCAGGCGCAGCGGCGGCGGGCGCGCTGCAGGCGCTGCTGCCGGCCGCGCTGCGGTACGACTACACGCTCACCGAGTCGGGGCTCGACACTGACGCGCAGCTCAACAAGCAGGTGAGATATAGAGGGCGTGCGCAGGCGCAGCGGCGGCGGGCGCGCTGCAGGCGCTGCTGCCGGCCGCGCTGCGGTACGACTACACGCTCACCGAGTCGGGGCTCGACACTGACGCGCAGCTCAACAAGCAGGTGAGATATAGAGGGCGTGCGCAGGCGCAGCGGCGGCGGGCGCGCTGCAGGCGCTGCTGCCGGCCGCGCTGCGGTACGACTACACGCTCACCGAGTCGGGGCTCGACACTGACGCGCAGCTCAACAAGCAGGTGAGATATAGAGGGCGTGCGCAGGCGCAGCGGCGGCGGGCGCGCTGCAGGCGCTGCTGCCGGCCGCGCTGCGGTACGACTACACGCTCACCGAGTCGGGGCTCGACACTGACGCGCAGCTCAACAAGCAGGTGAGATATAGAGGGCGTGCGCAGGCGCAGCGGCGGCGGGCGCGCTGCAGGCGCTGCTGCCGGCCGCGCTGCGGTACGACTACACGCTCACCGAGTCGGGGCTCGACACTGACGCGCAGCTCAACAAGCAGGTGAGATATAGAGGGCGTGCGCAGGCGCAGCGGCGGCGGGCGCGCTGCAGGCGCTGCTGCCGGCCGCGCTGCGGTACGACTACACGCTCACCGAGTCGGGGCTCGACACTGACGCGCAGCTCAACAAGCAGGTGAGATATAGAGGGCGTGCGCAGGCGCAGCGGCGGCGGGCGCGCTGCAGGCGCTGCTGCCGGCCGCGCTGCGGTACGACTACACGCTCACCGAGTCGGGGCTCGACACTGACGCGCAGCTCAACAAGCAGGTGAGATATAGAGGGCGTGCGCAGGCGCAGCGGCGGCGGGCGCGCTGCAGGCGCTGCTGCCGGCCGCGCTGCGGTACGACTACACGCTCACCGAGTCGGGGCTCGACACTGACGCGCAGCTCAACAAGCAGGTGAGATATAGAGGGCGTGCGCAGGCGCAGCGGCGGCGGGCGCGCTGCAGGCGCTGCTGCCGGCCGCGCTGCGGTACGACTACACGCTCACCGAGTCGGGGCTCGACACTGACGCGCAGCTCAACAAGCAGGTGAGATATAGAGGGCGTGCGCAGGCGCAGCGGCGGCGGGCGCGCTGCAGGCGCTGCTGCCGGCCGCGCTGCGGTACGACTACACGCTCACCGAGTCGGGGCTCGACACTGACGCGCAGCTCAACAAGCAGGTGAGATATAGAGGGCGTGCGCAGGCGCAGCGGCGGCGGGCGCGCTGCAGGCGCTGCTGCCGGCCGCGCTGCGGTACGACTACACGCTCACCGAGTCGGGGCTCGACACTGACGCGCAGCTCAACAAGCAGGTGAGATATAGAGGGCGTGCGCAGGCGCAGCGGCGGCGGGCGCGCTGCAGGCGCTGCTGCCGGCCGCGCTGCGGTACGACTACACGCTCACCGAGTCGGGGCTCGACACTGACGCGCAGCTCAACAAGCAGGTGAGATATAGAGGGCGTGCGCAGGCGCAGCGGCGGCGGGCGCGCTGCAGGCGCTGCTGCCGGCCGCGCTGCGGTACGACTACACGCTCACCGAGTCGGGGCTCGACACTGACGCGCAGCTCAACAAGCAGGTGAGATATAGAGGGCGTGCGCAGGCGCAGCGGCGGCGGGCGCGCTGCAGGCGCTGCTGCCGGCCGCGCTGCGGTACGACTACACGCTCACCGAGTCGGGGCTCGACACTGACGCGCAGCTCAACAAGCAGGTGAGATATAGAGGGCGTGCGCAGGCGCAGCGGCGGCGGGCGCGCTGCAGGCGCTGCTGCCGGCCGCGCTGCGGTACGACTACACGCTCACCGAGTCGGGGCTCGACACTGACGCGCAGCTCAACAAGCAGGTGAGATATAGAGGGCGTGCGCAGGCGCAGCGGCGGCGGGCGCGCTGCAGGCGCTGCTGCCGGCCGCGCTGCGGTACGACTACACGCTCACCGAGTCGGGGCTCGACACTGACGCGCAGCTCAACAAGCAGGTGAGATATAGAGGGCGTGCGCAGGCGCAGCGGCGGCGGGCGCGCTGCAGGCGCTGCTGCCGGCCGCGCTGCGGTACGACTACACGCTCACCGAGTCGGGGCTCGACACTGACGCGCAGCTCAACAAGCAGGTGAGATATAGAGGGCGTGCGCAGGCGCAGCGGCGGCGGGCGCGCTGCAGGCGCTGCTGCCGGCCGCGCTGCGGTACGACTACACGCTCACCGAGTCGGGGCTCGACACTGACGCGCAGCTCAACAAGCAGGTGAGATATAGAGGGCGTGCGCAGGCGCAGCGGCGGCGGGCGCGCTGCAGGCGCTGCTGCCGGCCGCGCTGCGGTACGACTACACGCTCACCGAGTCGGGGCTCGACACTGACGCGCAGCTCAACAAGCAGGTGAGATATAGAGGGCGTGCGCAGGCGCAGCGGCGGCGGGCGCGCTGCAGGCGCTGCTGCCGGCCGCGCTGCGGTACGACTACACGCTCACCGAGTCGGGGCTCGACACTGACGCGCAGCTCAACAAGCAGGTGAGATATAGAGGGCGTGCGCAGGCGCAGCGGCGGCGGGCGCGCTGCAGGCGCTGCTGCCGGCCGCGCTGCGGTACGACTACACGCTCACCGAGTCGGGGCTCGACACTGACGCGCAGCTCAACAAGCAGGTGAGATATAGAGGGCGTGCGCAGGCGCAGCGGCGGCGGGCGCGCTGCAGGCGCTGCTGCCGGCCGCGCTGCGGTACGACTACACGCTCACCGAGTCGGGGCTCGACACTGACGCGCAGCTCAACAAGCAGGTGAGATATAGAGGGCGTGCGCAGGCGCAGCGGCGGCGGGCGCGCTGCAGGCGCTGCTGCCGGCCGCGCTGCGGTACGACTACACGCTCACCGAGTCGGGGCTCGACACTGACGCGCAGCTCAACAAGCAGGTGAGATATAGAGGGCGTGCGCAGGCGCAGCGGCGGCGGGCGCGCTGCAGGCGCTGCTGCCGGCCGCGCTGCGGTACGACTACACGCTCACCGAGTCGGGGCTCGACACTGACGCGCAGCTCAACAAGCAGGTGAGATATAGAGGGCGTGCGCAGGCGCAGCGGCGGCGGGCGCGCTGCAGGCGCTGCTGCCGGCCGCGCTGCGGTACGACTACACGCTCACCGAGTCGGGGCTCGACACTGACGCGCAGCTCAACAAGCAGGTGAGATATAGAGGGCGTGCGCAGGCGCAGCGGCGGCGGGCGCGCTGCAGGCGCTGCTGCCGGCCGCGCTGCGGTACGACTACACGCTCACCGAGTCGGGGCTCGACACTGACGCGCAGCTCAACAAGCAGGTGAGATATAGAGGGCGTGCGCAGGCGCAGCGGCGGCGGGCGCGCTGCAGGCGCTGCTGCCGGCCGCGCTGCGGTACGACTACACGCTCACCGAGTCGGGGCTCGACACTGACGCGCAGCTCAACAAGCAGGTGAGATATAGAGGGCGTGCGCAGGCGCAGCGGCGGCGGGCGCGCTGCAGGCGCTGCTGCCGGCCGCGCTGCGGTACGACTACACGCTCACCGAGTCGGGGCTCGACACTGACGCGCAGCTCAACAAGCAGGTGAGATATAGAGGGCGTGCGCAGGCGCAGCGGCGGCGGGCGCGCTGCAGGCGCTGCTGCCGGCCGCGCTGCGGTACGACTACACGCTCACCGAGTCGGGGCTCGACACTGACGCGCAGCTCAACAAGCAGGTGAGATATAGAGGGCGTGCGCAGGCGCAGCGGCGGCGGGCGCGCTGCAGGCGCTGCTGCCGGCCGCGCTGCGGTACGACTACACGCTCACCGAGTCGGGGCTCGACACTGACGCGCAGCTCAACAAGCAGGTGAGATATAGAGGGCGTGCGCAGGCGCAGCGGCGGCGGGCGCGCTGCAGGCGCTGCTGCCGGCCGCGCTGCGGTACGACTACACGCTCACCGAGTCGGGGCTCGACACTGACGCGCAGCTCAACAAGCAGGTGAGATATAGAGGGCGTGCGCAGGCGCAGCGGCGGCGGGCGCGCTGCAGGCGCTGCTGCCGGCCGCGCTGCGGTACGACTACACGCTCACCGAGTCGGGGCTCGACACTGACGCGCAGCTCAACAAGCAGGTGAGATATAGAGGGCGTGCGCAGGCGCAGCGGCGGCGGGCGCGCTGCAGGCGCTGCTGCCGGCCGCGCTGCGGTACGACTACACGCTCACCGAGTCGGGGCTCGACACTGACGCGCAGCTCAACAAGCAGGTGAGATATAGAGGGCGTGCGCAGGCGCAGCGGCGGCGGGCGCGCTGCAGGCGCTGCTGCCGGCCGCGCTGCGGTACGACTACACGCTCACCGAGTCGGGGCTCGACACTGACGCGCAGCTCAACAAGCAGGTGAGATATAGAGGGCGTGCGCAGGCGCAGCGGCGGCGGGCGCGCTGCAGGCGCTGCTGCCGGCCGCGCTGCGGTACGACTACACGCTCACCGAGTCGGGGCTCGACACTGACGCGCAGCTCAACAAGCAGGTGAGATATAGAGGGCGTGCGCAGGCGCAGCGGCGGCGGGCGCGCTGCAGGCGCTGCTGCCGGCCGCGCTGCGGTACGACTACACGCTCACCGAGTCGGGGCTCGACACTGACGCGCAGCTCAACAAGCAGGTGAGATATAGAGGGCGTGCGCAGGCGCAGCGGCGGCGGGCGCGCTGCAGGCGCTGCTGCCGGCCGCGCTGCGGTACGACTACACGCTCACCGAGTCGGGGCTCGACACTGACGCGCAGCTCAACAAGCAGGTGAGATATAGAGGGCGTGCGCAGGCGCAGCGGCGGCGGGCGCGCTGCAGGCGCTGCTGCCGGCCGCGCTGCGGTACGACTACACGCTCACCGAGTCGGGGCTCGACACTGACGCGCAGCTCAACAAGCAGGTGAGATATAGAGGGCGTGCGCAGGCGCAGCGGCGGCGGGCGCGCTGCAGGCGCTGCTGCCGGCCGCGCTGCGGTACGACTACACGCTCACCGAGTCGGGGCTCGACACTGACGCGCAGCTCAACAAGCAGGTGAGATATAGAGGGCGTGCGCAGGCGCAGCGGCGGCGGGCGCGCTGCAGGCGCTGCTGCCGGCCGCGCTGCGGTACGACTACACGCTCACCGAGTCGGGGCTCGACACTGACGCGCAGCTCAACAAGCAGGTGAGATATAGAGGGCGTGCGCAGGCGCAGCGGCGGCGGGCGCGCTGCAGGCGCTGCTGCCGGCCGCGCTGCGGTACGACTACACGCTCACCGAGTCGGGGCTCGACACTGACGCGCAGCTCAACAAGCAGGTGAGATATAGAGGGCGTGCGCAGGCGCAGCGGCGGCGGGCGCGCTGCAGGCGCTGCTGCCGGCCGCGCTGCGGTACGACTACACGCTCACCGAGTCGGGGCTCGACACTGACGCGCAGCTCAACAAGCAGGTGAGATATAGAGGGCGTGCGCAGGCGCAGCGGCGGCGGGCGCGCTGCAGGCGCTGCTGCCGGCCGCGCTGCGGTACGACTACACGCTCACCGAGTCGGGGCTCGACACTGACGCGCAGCTCAACAAGCAGGTGAGATATAGAGGGCGTGCGCAGGCGCAGCGGCGGCGGGCGCGCTGCAGGCGCTGCTGCCGGCCGCGCTGCGGTACGACTACACGCTCACCGAGTCGGGGCTCGACACTGACGCGCAGCTCAACAAGCAGGTGAGATATAGAGGGCGTGCGCAGGCGCAGCGGCGGCGGGCGCGCTGCAGGCGCTGCTGCCGGCCGCGCTGCGGTACGACTACACGCTCACCGAGTCGGGGCTCGACACTGACGCGCAGCTCAACAAGCAGGTGAGATATAGAGGGCGTGCGCAGGCGCAGCGGCGGCGGGCGCGCTGCAGGCGCTGCTGCCGGCCGCGCTGCGGTACGACTACACGCTCACCGAGTCGGGGCTCGACACTGACGCGCAGCTCAACAAGCAGGTGAGATATAGAGGGCGTGCGCAGGCGCAGCGGCGGCGGGCGCGCTGCAGGCGCTGCTGCCGGCCGCGCTGCGGTACGACTACACGCTCACCGAGTCGGGGCTCGACACTGACGCGCAGCTCAACAAGCAGGTGAGATATAGAGGGCGTGCGCAGGCGCAGCGGCGGCGGGCGCGCTGCAGGCGCTGCTGCCGGCCGCGCTGCGGTACGACTACACGCTCACCGAGTCGGGGCTCGACACTGACGCGCAGCTCAACAAGCAGGTGAGATATAGAGGGCGTGCGCAGGCGCAGCGGCGGCGGGCGCGCTGCAGGCGCTGCTGCCGGCCGCGCTGCGGTACGACTACACGCTCACCGAGTCGGGGCTCGACACTGACGCGCAGCTCAACAAGCAGGTGAGATATAGAGGGCGTGCGCAGGCGCAGCGGCGGCGGGCGCGCTGCAGGCGCTGCTGCCGGCCGCGCTGCGGTACGACTACACGCTCACCGAGTCGGGGCTCGACACTGACGCGCAGCTCAACAAGCAGGTGAGATATAGAGGGCGTGCGCAGGCGCAGCAGCGGCGGGCGCGCTGCAGGCGCTGCTGCCGGCCGCGCTGCGGTACCACTACTAAATAATACCATTAGCTAGCGTATATTGAATACCTGTATTTTCTATTCGTTTATTTCTGATTTTTCAATATTGATTGACAGGAAGTAGCGAACCAACTAGCCAAGCAGTGTATAGTAGCGTTGGCAGCGATGTACGGTCCGCACACGCAAGCGTCGCCCGACGACGATAATATACGGAACTCGTTGCATACGTTGCTGACGCCGTATCTGTGTGGAAGATTAGCTGAGCCGGAGCAGCATGAGGTTAGTTATAATGACAAGTATTCATATGAAAAATGGTATGTAAAACTCTTCAGATCTGAGAGAAAATCATGAAGTTACGTTACTCACATTTTTGAAGTCTTTTGAAACTTTTTTTAAGAAGTCTGTCGCAGGTTTGAAAGCATAAACTAAATTCAATGCCACAATATTTGTATTTCATTTTTTCGTTTCTGTTGTGTTTAAAACACTGAATTTTTTGTGCATTATACTTTTGTAGCTTAAATTCAAAGCAGATCAAATTCAATTCAGAGCAGTAGTGTGTCAAGGACTGCTAGTCTTAAGTGACGGGTTCGAACCCAAGACTCGCACCTCTGACTTTTTAGATTCATGTGCGTATTGTATAAATATCACTTGCTTAAAAAATGGCGAAGGAAAACATCGTCAGGATAATGCCTGAGAGGTATTTTCTCAACAGCATGTGAAGCTAAGTCAGAGGCCCATGGGCAGCATAAAAACTCTGACACCAGGTTAGTCACTAACCACACGAAAAAAAAAGGAAAGACGACTTAAATAACAATCCATTTTGTATGTCCTAGCTCCTCAAAACCCTTACCTCCAACTGGCGCACGCCGTACCTCGTCTGGGACAACAGTACGCGCGCCGAGCTGAAGGACGTGTTACGTAACGCGCGCGCTATCATGGAAGACGAAGGGCCCCTTATTGAGCCCTTCACGTACTCGGCGCACGAGGGGCTCGTGGCTGTAGGAGGGGTTTATATTGATATCTATAATGAGCAGCCAGAATTCCCTATTGAGGTAAGATGTTTTTGATTTTTTTTTAAGGTGAATCCTCCAACCAGCCCGCGAAATTCAAATTTTCTTAAGGTGTAAAAATGACTTTTTACAAGGTCAAAGTCATTCCGGAACCTTTATGAGCTCGGAGGGTTGTATTAATGATTTTGATGATTATAATTCTGTAACTACATACGTCTTACAGCCGCGAATCACATGTTCATCAACATACAACCTATCACTGGCCTGCAAATTGCAAAAAACTTAAGAAAATTTGAATTTCGCGGGCTACCCTGGAACATCAACCTTTATGATAAATTATTTTATTTTTGTAAATAGGTTTCATAAAACTTTTACACGCCAATAATATTTTTAAAATTAGATAAGGTCGTCCTAACTGAATAGTCTGAGAAGTAAGGCCGAAACAAATTCAGAGGTCACAGTCTCTTTTTAACCGACTTCAAAAAGGAGGAGGTTCTCTATTCGGATGTTTGTATTTTTTTTTTTTATGTTTGTTCGCGCATAGCTCCGTTGCTTGCCAACCGATTTGAAAAATTCTTTTTTTGTTGGAAAGGGTATACTTTCCAAATGGTCCCATAAATTTTTTATCTAAATCGAATAAGCGGTTTTTGAAAAATCAACACAAATCCTAAAAATTCCTACTTAGTATATGTGGACGATGTTCTAATAAGTTCCTGTCACTGTAATTTACATACCAGGTAGCGGTATTAAAATTTTGGGGGGAGAGGGGGGGGGGTTTGTGTAGGTAGTTACCACAACTAAAAAGTGAAAAATAAAAACTTTTTTACAAAAAATAAAACCGACTTCCAAAACAAACACTACAAAGTGACAAATAATTTTGATTTCGGAAGTCGGTGGCAAAAAATGAAAATACAAAACCGAAGACACCGACTTCCGAAATCAAAATTATTTGTCACTTTGTAGTGTTTGTTTTGGAAGTCGGTTTTATTTTTTGTAAAAAAGTTTTTATTAATGTCCAGACAAAATCTTGGTCAAATCATGTGAAGACCAAGTAGGTTGGTGTCTGAAATGGTCTTTTGAGGAATGAACCATACAGATTGAGTGGGCTTGTCCGGTCAGTGCACGCATTTGTCATAAATCGTGCAGCTCAACTCGTATTTGTTTTGGTGTAACTGTAAATGACGTTAGAGGATTTGTAATTGATTTAATGTTGCTTCTGTCAGTAATCAAACTCTGTTTTCATCAATACCATAATAATACGAAAAATAAATGATTACCAAAGAAACAGCTCGAAGGTCGTATTGCATTTACACTTTTGAAAAAAGAAAAGGTTATTTTTTTTTCAATTAATTATGAACGGCCTTTAGTTACTTTGTAAACCGTTAAGGCTGTTTATAAAAAGTTTTTTTTTAATTGTCTGTAAGAAAATCTCCCTTTGTCTATGTCGTCTAATCGTGATTTTCATTTCCCGTATCTAGAACCCGCAGCAGTTCATCCTGGACTTGCTGCAGTTCGTTCAGGCGCAGACACAGGGCGACATGACGGCAGAGAGGGTGCAGCACGTCACGTACGCGCTCACGGCTCTCGCCAACGTTATCATCAAGAACCCAGGTATGTGGTAGAATTTGGCAGGCAGCCTAATTTTGGCATCAGCAAAATTTCTTGAAAGGTCCGCCATCATCGTCATCGTCTGAAAACTGTAGGATTACCACGTGCCTCGAGCGGTAAAGTAGGGTCAGAGCGCCTTTTTTTTCTATTTGTTTGAAGGTTCTTGAAGATCTTAGACCCAACCGTATGGACAGCTTTCATGAACCCATCATTTTATTCGTACATGAAGCTCCTTAGGTACTTGAAACGATTCTGAAGTTTGGGTTGAAAGCTCTCAGGACGTGGATCAGTGCTGGGCAGAGCGTAGACTTCAGCAGTCGAGATCTTCCAGCTTAACATTTAAGTCTCTTCTTATCGTGTGGTTAGTTACTAACCTGGTGTCAGAGTTTTTAAGCTGCCTTATGGGCCTCGGACTTAGCTTCACATGCTGTTGAGAAATATCTCTCACACATGCGGTTTCCTCACGATGTTTTTTCTTCTCCCAGTTTGCTCCGACTTTCGGTATCTCGGTTCACTTGTGCAAAGCGATGGCGAAATACTTCGGACTGTTAAGCATAGAATTAACACTGGGTGAATGAAATGGCGGCAGGTCACGGGAACAATTTGTGACTCCCACATTCCCCTTAAACTTAAGGGGAATATTTATAAAAGCACGGTTAGACCCGCCGTCTTGTGTGGATTAGAGTGTTGGGCCACAAAAGGAATGAATGAAAGACAATTGCATGCAGCTGAGATGAGAATGCTAAGAGGGATGTGTGGTGTTACGCGAATGGATAGAATACGTAATGTGTATATAAGAGGAAGTCTGAAAGTGACACCGGTGACTGAAAAGTTGTGTGGAAATCGGTTGTCATGGTATGGGCATGTTATGCGGAGGAATGAGGAAAATGTCAGGAAAGTTGTGAGTATGAATGTGGATGGCTATACAAGTAGAGGGAGACCAAAGAAACGATGGATGGATTGTGTGAAACATGATATGACTAGAAAGGGAGTGACTACCGAGATGACGACTAATAGAGAAGTATGGAAGAAGAAGACATGTTGCGCCGACCCCAAATAAATTGGGATAAGGGCAGGAGAATGATGTTTTCCTCAACATTTAAGTAAATGTGTCTCTTACCATGCGCTGATCATTTCCGGTTTTCACCGCGTTGACTGTAGAGACATCATTTAAAATTTGCTTATCGTTTTTGGTTTCATCATCAGCGTTCTGCCAGGTCCACTTTCCGTGCTCAAGTTTTCTGAATAAGAAGTTTTTCATAAACCTTTTTTTTCATAAACCTTGTCAGTAGGTGACCCCGGTGGTTCTGATGTAACTACTCCAAATTGCCATTCGCAGCTCATCATCGTCTCGTTTGCCCAATTTCGTGTTGAAATCCCCCATGATAACCATTAATTGAGTTTCGGACCCATGCGTGGTTCTGGAAATATCGTCATACATGGTGTCCACCTCATAATCAGGGAGTGACGAGGTTGAGGCGTAAACGTGTACGACCTTTAGCGAATATCTTGCAGAACTTGAAATTAAATTATTTATGACTTGTTCCAGGTGCAGAAATCCAATGCATAGGGCAGTTCGGGCTGATCTTCGGCATGCTGTCGGCGCGGCCGCACCCGGCGCTGCAGGACGCGGCGCTGCGCGGCGTGCTGGCGGCCGGCGGCAGCCGCGAGTGCGTGGAGGACATCGCGGCCAGCGCCGTGCTGGGCCACCTGCTGGCGCTGCTGGCCGACCGCCCGCCGCGCCCCGACGCGCTGGCCGCGCTGGCGGCCTTGCTGGCTAATACTGCGCTCGTTAGAGAGGCGCTTAACAAAGGTATGGCTTTTGTACACAGCTAACTTTTAACGTGTGGTGTGAAGGCTCGAGCCATTCCTATTGATATCAATGATAGATTATAGTCTTCTTCTTCTTTTCGTGTGGTTAGTGACTCACCTGGAGTCGAGAGTTTTTAAGCTGCCTATAGGCCTCTGACTTAGCTTCACAAGCTGTTGAGAAATATCTCTCAGACATGCTGGTTTCCTCACCATGCTTTCCTTCACAGATTTTTAAACAAGTGATAATTATACAGATTATAGTGCCCTCATACGAAAATATCATGTTAACGTTGCAGCTTTTTTTTTAAATTTTGAGTTAAGCCTTTTTAAGTTCGTATAGGTTTTTGATTTCTGGTTTTTCTAATTCCCGAGTGTGTCACAAATAAATCCGTTTTTTGTCTTGATATTTTTTGAGCACTTTGACCGACATATTCCTTTAATAAATACCATAAAGTAAAATTATCATATCTTTTTTCAGGTGCTGTGATATATCTGCTGGATCTATTCTGCAATAGTAAACTGCCAGAGACAAGGGAAGCAGCTGTAGAGCTACTCGCTAGAATGATGTCAGATAAACTGCATGGACCCAAGGTATGTTCATGATTTCAATCTCACATGTGTCAAATGTAAGGTTTTAGTTTTTAAAAAGTAGACAATTTTTATATTTATCGGTTCTGTGTTACCTTATTTGATATAATTTTAAAATTAGCGTTCGAGATATACAATTACAGCGTATATGAAGAAGTGAAAACTGGCGTATCATACGTCCCGAAGCTGCTTATAGTAAGAATTCGAAGGGAACATGAGTTTAACTGTTAGGGTTGGTTCACATCTGACGGAAGATGCGTCGAGCGTATTATCGGTAGCGTCTAATTAGCGGTCAAATAGGATGTTTTCATATCTAACGGAATATGCGTCAGGCGTATCTTCGTTTTGACACATTATTACGTGTCTATTCAGTTTGAATGCAGCATCTACAGAGAGGTTATGTTGTGTGATAATTAAGTCTAAAATGAAGCCCATCGAAATAATAGCTCAAAATAAACGTGGCGCGACGTTGCCGCTCTTACGTCAGCCGACAATGCGTTGACGGAAACGGAACAGACGCTGTACGCTCGACGCACTAACGCATTATCGGTGAAGTGTGAAACGTTGAATGTTTTCTCATATAATTGTCTGTTTGGGAGTTACGCGACTGATGATACGCGACGCATTTTCCGTCAGATGTGAACCGACCCTTATACGAAGTATCTTTTATGCCATCAGACCGTAAATCGTTTAAAGTGTTATAGGTTACAGTAGTTTCGGATTAACAAAGTCTTCACTTACATCTTAATCGGACGATTTTATCCTGATACTAGCTGACCCGACAGACATCGTCCTGTCTTACTATGATACCTACCCTACCTACCCTACACTACCCTACACTACCTACCTTACCTACCCTACCTACCCTACCTACTCTACCAACCCTACACTACCTACCCTACCTACCCTACCTACCCTACACTACCTACCCTACCTACCCTACCTACTCTACCTACCCTACACTACCTACCCTACCTACCCTACACTACCTACCCTACCACCCTACACTACCTACCCTACCCTACACTACCTACCCTACCTACCCTACCCTACCTACCCTACACTACCTACCCTACCTAACCTACCTACCCTACCTACATATTTTTTTGAAATGTAAGAACCTCCTGACAATAACAAACGCAACAAAAAAAGAAATTAGAGAAATCATTTCAGCTGCTTTCAAGATTTGCGCTTAGCAACACATTCAGCGATTCATTTGTATATTATAGATTACGTCTTCTGTGTCCAGGTCCGTCTAACAATATCCCGGTACCTCCCCGGCGTGTTCGCGGAAGCCATGCGCGAGTCCGGCGCGTCCAGCGCCGTGCACATGTTCGACGCGCAGCACGAGCACCCCGAGCTCGTGTGGACCGACGACACGCGCCGCCGGCTGGCCGAGCACATCGCGCAGCTGAGGGACAAGTTAGTGTTCTGGCTATCTGACTTTTTGGAACGAAGTTCCTTATCGCGAAAGGGGGCTAGACGGAATTAAGACCAAAAGTTGTAACGACACTATTTTTGGAGTAAAATATGATGTCTTTTTAATCAATATTTTTTGATTGGTTAATTTTAGATCAGATTTTTTTGACTACTATGGTTTAAAAGAAATAAAATTTTGTTACAATTCCTTCACTAATTAATTGAAAGGAACTTCGTTCCATCCGGGTGTCCCTTGACACCTCTCAAGTTTTTTATTCTGTTCTGTGTTGGTTTTCAGCGGATATAAAAGAAAAAACTCTTATTATTACGTAATACAATCCTCTTAAATATTATCCAAGAAAAGCTTATTTAGAAGAAGTAGTTATGGACTACTTAAATATTTGTTTAAAGGTTTTTTTTTGAGGGTGTGAAATCATCCAATGACTTTTCCCGCTCTGGGTGGAGCGGAAGGGATCGCAGACTCTTACTGTCTAAAACCCACCCATGTTCCTTCCTTAGCCCTTTATGTTCCGGGGTAGCGGTAAACCTTTCGGACAATCCCGCTTACCATAATATCAGGTTAAGCTAAGCTTACCGGGCTTGGTACGTGAATGGGTGACCATCTTTACATACCGAGATTCCTCCGTGTCACGGAAAGAACGTTAAGCCGGTGGTCCCGGCTGACATTCGTGGATCATTGACAATCGTTACGCCCGAATATCTGACGGCCAGTCTTACAAAGGGTTATCGTAATACCCAGTTACTGTGTTGATAAGGTAAGATAGGCAGTCGCTCCATATAAAATCTGGAATTCAGCTGCATTCGGTTAGACTGGAAGCCGACCCCCAAAATAGTAGCGAAATGGTTAGGCAGATATATTTACAGGCGCTACTAAACATTTTCCCCTGTTATACTGTTGGAACATTCCAGCGTGTTTATTTATATTCTAAAGAACTTAAAATTCAATACTCAATTCTTTATTGCATTCCCACAATGTAGGCTTAGGTAGTAAATATTTACCAAAAGAATCAATCATGGACCCTGTCGGGCACAGCAAAATATGCGGAGAAGAGGACTTATCATTTACATAACTTATAATCTAACTTGACTATATTATATACTTACTAGCTATTGCCAGCGGCTTCGCCCGCGTGTATGTAGGAAATTGTCCCACGGGAACCGTTCATAATAATAATAATAATATCCTTGGACATTTCACACAACGCCATATCGTCCCAAGCTAAGCAGCCTAATGCTTGTGTTATGGTAACGAGATGGCTGATAAACTACTGAATATTATAGATACAAAAACACCCAGACCCGTAACAAATACTTGCAGGTCGTACAAATATTTGTTCCGTGCGGGAATCGAACCCGCGACATGCTGCGCAGCAGTCAATCGTCGTCAAAAGCATAGCTTATATGCTATTCCATACTATAATCTATCTATGTGCCAAGTTTCATCCAGATCCGTTAAGTAGTTTTTGAGTTAATTCGTTACAAACATACATACGAATCTTTCCTCTTTATAATATTAGTATATGTTTTACTAAATCCAACCCTTCCACCCACAGACACCAATCAGACCAGCTCCGCACTCCGAACGCCGCATTCGAGGACCGGGAGACGCTCGAGCGTGCGGCGGCCGGCGAGCAGGCTTGGGCCCCGCCCGGGGAGGTCGTGGTGGACGGCGTGTACCTCAAGCTTTATCTTCAGAACCCGCACTGGAACCTGCGGAGCCCGAAGCGGTTCCTGCAGGAGCTGTTGACTGAAACTATTGCGGCCTTGAATAAGGATTCTTCTGAGGTTCGTATGTTTCTTTTAAAAAGCTATTTAGGGTTGCAGGTACATTAACGCGCTACCTGTTACTATGGCTTCAGTACAAGATTTTGAAGTTTTTGTTGGTTCTTAAAAAAAAACTTCTATTTCATAACTGCTGTTTTATAGTGATGTGTCACCATCATCGGGGAGTCCACCCGGACTTGCCACCTAATTTTTATATTTAGTCCGTCACTCAGATAATAAAAAAATATTAGACACGTATTTTTTGCTTTATCATAGGTCAAAATTACTTGAATAAGACGCATTAAAGTTGGGGAGTGGGGCCGCGTTACCTCACAACTCACAACTCAGTATAAAATCTACAAAGGAGTGACACCTCATTTTAACACAATGTATCGACGTAATCTTTTGATTACGTGAATTTTTTAATAATCTAGCTGACGGACCAAAAAATAAATTTTAGTCATCATCCCTATTATCTTTTGTTCCTAATTATCAAATATCTAGCGAAAATGTTGTATGCATACAATGTTTGTTGTTCTACCCGCACAGGGTAGCCGCGGCGAGACCTGCGCGCTGGCCCTGAGCGCAGCCCTGCGCGCGCGGCCGGCGCTGGGCGAGCTGTGCGCGCAGCTGGGCGAGCTGCCGCGCCTGGCCCGGCTGCTGCCCACTGCGCCCAAGCTGGCCGTACCCGTCATCACTGCACTTGCTCCCACGCAGGTAAGCGATCTTAATTATACATTTTTGAGAAGGGAGTTGTAAGTGAAATATGAGAAGTCAAGTAGTCGAAGAAGTCATGTATTAGATCAGCAGTTGCCAAATGTCGGATCGCGGTCCGCCGACCCATTTTGTGCGGAGAGAACACAGCAACTTGCACAACAGAGTACGTAATTTAATTAAAATGTATACCCCGCATATCTTTCTTTCACGTCATATTATCTTTTCGTTGGGCGAAGTAACGAGCTAACAAGCGTGAAAGAGTTCGCGGATTGCGAAAGCGTTGATCGTCGTAACGGGGAATTTCAGTCGGATAGTACGCAACAGAAATGACATTTTTCTCATTGATATGAAAAAAAAATACCTTTGTCATTTCCGTAATTACATTTGTCTAATTTCTATGAACCTTTTGTGCGGACCGCGATGGTCCTTTCATACTTAAAACGGAATCTGTTACGTCACATTTTTATATTTCATTCAAAACACGTACAAATTCCGCGTTTTAACAATGCATGAAAAGTTACTTTATTGAGAGACTACGCTGTCAAATACCCAATTATAGGACCACTAATAACGCATCCAATTTGAACCTTATGTCAGAACCATAAGATTTATAAGTATTACCTTTATTCCAGGCGTGCGTCGTGGCACTGTCACAGACAGAAGTGATGTCAGGTCTGAAGTCTGCGGTACAATCGTGCAGAGAGATCATTGGGAGCGCGTGTGAGGCGCTTGCGCTTATATTCTCTAGCAACGCTAATACTGATCGACTCGTGTTGCAGGTTAGTTAGTCTGTTTTGTTGATTTAGGGCAGATTTTTTACCTGATAACTTTTATTTGAAGAATAAAAATGGCGGATTGACATATTTTCTATGGAAAAGCTGTCAAAAAGTTATCACGTAAAAAATCTGCTTTTTAATGCAAGCTTAGCGTCCACTGGCGAAATTATTAACTATTAAAAAACGACTCGGAAATTGCCATAAAAACATAAAATCACATAATTATAGTGCATTCACAATTCACCAGTTATATTTAAATCGGATGTAAATACGCGAGCCTAAAGGCCTTCTCTTTATTTATAGTGATTTTAAAAGTCAATTCTTTAATAAGGGTCTACTTGGCAGCCCTTTTGTAATGACTTGTTCAGAAGTTTGTAAGATATTTTATTTTTCTTTATACTAATTGCATCAGACATTAACCAATTCAAATCTTCACAGGCATTAGAAACAGACCTAGTAGGCGAACTCCTATCCCTCCTCGACACCCGTTTAGACGGCGCAGCGGCTGCCCAGCTAGTGCGAGCATTGAAAGCAATGTCTCGCTCCACGCTGCACGGCGAGCGAGTGAAGGCAGTACTGGCGCGCTCGCCCATATGGGAGCACTATGCCGCGCAACGGCATGACCTGTTCATCACTGCTGCACCGCAGAATAACTTACTCACAGGTAAGAATTATAAGTCTACAGGGTCAACATTAATTAGTTAGCGAAACTCCGCAAACGTGGTGGGTATCGATATCTAAACATAATAAAACGAATACAAAAAAAAACGGTTTTCTCAACGTATACTTCAAGTAAGTTAACTACGAATAAATACCATAAAATTATTTTGTTAACCTATACATAACGAAGATCTAATTGTTTTGTTGAAAAAATATTATCAATGATAATAATAAATTCATCTTGTTTCTTACAGCGGCCCCGCACACGGCAGGCTATCTGACAGCTCCCCCCTCCAACATCCCGGCGCAGCCGCCACCCATCGACTGACCTACGTACGCGACACTCGCGACACGTGCGACACACGCGACTGACGCGACACATGCGGCAGTTCCGACACATGCGACACAAACGTGCAGCCGAGCCGCCTAACTGGATATACACGCTACGTTTCTGAAAGGAGAGTACAGCTGACCCTAGTTACGAAGCTCAAGTAAGTCCCATGTAGAATCTCTTATGAATAAACTCGAAATTTTGCTATTAGTCAACATTTGAAAATAATAAAATCCTAGCATTTCCTTACTTGTGAATATTCATTTGATTCTAAAAAACACGTAATATTTAATAATGATATGCATCGAATGTCTACCACAATTCTAAATTGGAAATGTTTGCCTTAAATTCTAATAAGTATAGTGCATCACAATAATTATTAGATTACTAGTTAGATGTCGGTGTTTCAATTAATTTCAAAGTTCAGCTTCGCACGCCTTTCGGAAAGTAGCCGTGTCAGCGAATTTGCCTTGGCGTACTCCGTGGCCTATTACAGATATTATTTCGATGTAAGATATTGCCTCAACTTAATGTATTATAGCAATAATTCTAATACGCTTAAGTACTATTTTTGCTTGAAATCTTTCGTGGGGTTGTCTCAACTTGAGTGTACATTATGTTCAGCCATTTATTCATGTACTAACAAGGCAAATTCATATTTGTACTTATGTAAAAATATTATTAAGATGCTGATGTTTAACTCCTAAGTTTTGTATCGATTTCTCATTGTAAATTTTAAGTACTATGTTATTTAACGCAATTTCATCGCCAGTGAATGGTACTCTCGAAGTATTAACAGCCAAAGTTAAGTTTGTGTATGTATCTTTGTTGTTTGTCTAAAATATATTTGTATAGAAGTTTGATCTCTAACGAAAGGCATATTGTTTACATCATTCCTAAATACGTTAGCGACATAAGGTTTTTGTATTAGGATTCGCACTTTTTTATGAATTTAGATTAGTGAGTTTTACAGGAATGTTGCACTTGTGTGCAATACAGATATTGTTCGTTCACAAATTAAATATACAGGGTCAAATTAAATTAGCTAGCAAAACTCTGTAGAATTTATTGGTATCGATATCTAAACTCTATAAAAAAGTTGTTTTTTTGGCCGACCACTAGCATTGTTGTTACTTGAACAAATTTAAGTTGAGGAAATCGGTTTTCTTTTGTTTTATCGTGTTCAGACATCCACACCCATCGCGTCAGTGGGGTTTCGCTAGCTAATTTAATTTGACCCTGTATAAAACTAGTTTATGTCCTCCATTGCCCGCGGTCGTTATGTAATGCTTAACAATTGTTGTGATTTAATGGCAATATTAACTTAGCAATAGCAATAATAGAATGACTTGTCTATGGTCCATTGGCTATAAATACTGTGTTCTAATTTCCTGAACTGGACAGACGCTAGCACATCAAGCTACCCCAAACTATCAAATATTCCCAACTGAACATGAACCTTATTCTTTTGTAACAAAGTTGAAAATCTAGCAAAGAAATTTGACAGATTGGTGTAGTTGATGTGGTGGCCTCTGTACATCGATATAAAAATAAACATTTAAACAATCGTCGGGTAAATTATGCTAACTGTTTTAAAATTAATAACTTGCAAGAATTCGCACTTTTATAAGAACATAGAATATAAATATTGATATGTATGTACCTATAGTCTGCGAGTACATGACATAGTTTTTGTTAGTATCCGTTTTATGTGTATATTCATTACATAAAGGCTTTCTTGCCATATTTAGTTATTGTATTGAGACTGAAAATCATTGAAAATACAATTTAAATATTTTTATTTGAGTTTTGGCACTAAAATAAAAGTTAGGTATACGAATCAGGTAGTTTAGGCTTTTGTGTTAAAAATATATATTTTTTCAAATTATGATAACATTCAATCATGTTAAATAAACATCTTAGAGATTGCTGGCTTGATGCATTGGAATCCCAAATAAATACTTATGGAAAATTGTAAATGAATTTTCTGCATAAATGGAATATTATAAATCGTAAAAATACAAATAATTAATTAAAACATTACACGAAATATGTAAAGCTTTTTTTAATTAATTTAACTACTTATTTTAATCAAAATTATGTGTGATAATATTGTAAAGGAAATTAAAAAAGGATTGTTTGGTTAAGTCATATCATAGAGTTTTAAGGCGTCTATACTATATGGAAATTATGATGCTCTTATGTTCGCTCATTAATTATTGAGTACGTCCTAAAAGATATGTATTATAGTTATATTTAAATTATGTTCTAACTACCGCGATTAATCGGTTGCTAATATTTGCTTGTATTTGGTTTTATTATGTTTTTTTTTGTGCTTTCTGTACAAAGCGCTGTCGTTAATTTTCTTTATATGCCAGTAGTTAAAATTGACGATTGACTGCGGTAGTTAGGACATCACTAGTATCGATAATAAAGGAATGTGAAAGGTCTAGGTGTCTGTGTGTTCTGTAGTTTCTGATAACAGTGTTTAAAATGAGGTTGGGTTTTAAATTAACACTTTCGATGTCCGAGAAGGATGTCAAATAGTTGAGTCATCGCCCAGGTGTAAGTTTCCTATACTAAAATATAAACGCTTACTGAGTTCTTTCAAAGTTTAGTCTAGTTCTTATAACGGTCAGCCAAAATCTTATAACGGTGTGGATGTTATGTCGGGAAAAGTATGCCGCTCTAGCCCAGGTTATGGTCTACCCATATGCCAAATTTCTTCTAAATCCGTTCAGCCGTTTTTGCGTAATAGCGAAAGAAACATAGGTACTGAAAATCAAAGCTTTTGTTGTTTAGCTGCATCGATATAGAACACACGCATCACGAATGGATATATCGATGGCACCATGCTGGAGAAGCGAGGTGTGATTATATGGATATTTTTATATCTAGAGATAAGTCATATTGCTGTAAAATATACGAAGTTAATATATCAATCTAAACAGTTGTTTTATTTATTGAGAAGATTCTGAAAAAAATTGGGAAGTTATCAAACATTTTTTTTTTTTGTGGATGGGAAATCTTCAAATGGCTCCTCCTGCTTTGGGTGGAGCGGAAGGGAGTGTCAGACTCTTACTGACTAAAACCCATCCATGTTCCTTCCTTATGCCCGGGGCATATATCAGCATCCATATGTTCCGGGGTAGCGGTAACCCATTCGGACAATCCCGCTTACCCGGCAGGCTAGGCCTTAGAGGGCCCCTTCATTATCAAATACCTAACGATTTAAATTTGATCGTATAAAAGTTTTTATACGAACTGGTTTAAAGTGTACTAATTTGAAATAAAATGCGTATTGTTTTTTCAAATTTGTTTTTATGTACACAACTTATGCGTATTTTTTTACATCATGTCTGGATTTTACAAATTTAAAAGTAAATCATTCTAATTTAGCTATAAATACACTTTAATATCTTACAAAAATATTATAATACATCGTTTGGAACATTACCCTTTCGTAGTAGCACTTATACAAAAATACCTCATAATACTAATTTATTATTACTGCTATTTCTATTCACACTTCTTATAACTAACTTATCCTATAAATTCGTAATTTCGTTTTTTGTATCAAAAATGCGTCTACATAATAGGGATGATGACAGAGTAAAAAAATAGAGATTATATGTGTGCGTTTCGACCGCGCGACCATGGCGTCATATTAAAAAAAAAACCATGCCAAGATTTTGTAAAAATTTGTAAAAGTTGATTCCCAAAACCATAAATTTGTCAAAGTTATGGTTAAAAAGTTATAAGGGTTTGAACGTGGCCGCGCCATCGAAACGCGGAGAACCGCGCGGCCACGGAGATCTCTAAAACTAAACGTTGTAGAGACCTGAAATTCAGGTAAATAACAGATTGAATTTGTAAAAAATTTGTAAAAATATAGAAAAAATTCCCAGGTCAATATTTTAGGAGCTATAAGACTAAAACTCCATGGCCGCGCCATTGAAACGGTGAAGAACACGTTATCGCCGATATCTCGCTGAAAAAGCTTCGCAGAGGTCTGAAGTTTTTTGTAAAACCTAGATCTGAATTTGTCAAATAGTGTAAAAATGCACAAAAAAGTCCTAGGTTAATATTTTAGGAGCTATAAGACTAAAACGGTGAAAAACACGTTATCGCCGATATCTCGCTGAAAAAGCATCGCAGAGGTCTGAGGTTTTTTGTAAAACCTAGATTTGAATTTGTCAAATAGTGTAAAAATGCACAAAAAAATCCTAGGTTAATATTTCAGGAGCTGTAGTACGGTATCGCGTAGAAATATGTCGTGATTATCTACCGAAGAAAGTAAGAGTAAAGCGAGTTTTTTATTGTAAACAACACCTATTAATATGTAAAACTATATAAAACCAGGCAAAATGATTTTTTTTTCGGTTTTTATAACTTTTGATACGTCTTGAATATTTCAATAGGGTGACCATGGCTTTTTGTTTACAGAAAACTTTCCACCTATCGTTTTAGAAATCACTAACTGTTCCTCGCAGTTTCACCCGCTTAATGCAAAATTCGAATGAATACTATGCAGTATTGTAAAAGACAGATAGCTGTGTCGCTATCATATTACTTTTATATTACAGCCAAGAATTTGGCTAAACAAATTGCTTCTATTGAGCAATGCAATGACATATTGAATAATTCAGCCAATAATTTGGCATCAAATGTTGACATTTACAGTCATTTAAATTAGAAACTGAGACAATAGAGGCAACCTCTTGCAATATTGTACAGAATTGTGAATCAAATTTAAAAGAAAGTTTTTCAACACTAAATAGTATCAACCTGGTGCATCAAAATATTCAAGGATTTATGAACAAAGATTTAGAAGTAGACTTATTTATGAATTTTAACAGTATTGATATTCTTTGTATAACAGAACATTGGCTAAAAAGCCACCAGTTCTTATTCAATTTTAATAATCACCAGGTTGGTAGTTCGTTCAGCAGAGTGAATGCTATACATGGTGGCTCATTAATCTTAGTAAGTAACCAGCTTAAATTTAAAGACCGTAAGGATATTGTGAGCCTATCTGTTGAGCGGACAGTTGAAATAGCTTGTATAGAATTGGAGCAATTTGTTATATTAAGCGTGTACAGACCCCCTTCAGGATTGTATGACTGCTTTGAAAAGATAATGGATGAAGTGTTACACAAGATTTGTAATTCAAACAAATCTATTATTGCTTGCGGTGATTTTAATGTTAATTTATTAGAAAATTCAAATCAGGGTTTATATCAGAAATATTTAACTCATGCTTTTCAACATTCACAGTCGTCGTTTTACTTCCTTACCAACAGGAAGTAAAACGACGGAAGAATGGGGTATTTATAGGGTGTTATTTCTGACTGATTTTAGTCTTATACAAAACTTATGTGTTTGAGTACACAACAATTCATCAAATAATCTTACAGAAATTACGAATGTTGTGTAAAGTTATTTGTTATGGTTCTCGTACTTTTACTCAAAACCACAGTATTGTCAGCATCAAGCAATGATTTAAGTGATATTAAAAGAAATCTATAATATCTAAATCCATACTAATATTATCTATAAATGCGAAAGTAACTCTGTCTGCCTGTCTCGCGTTCACGGCAAAACTACTGAACCGATTTAAATGAAATTTGGTACAGAAATAGTCCATAGCCTGAGAAAGGACAAGAAGGAAAGTTTTTATCCCAAAAATCCCACAGGAACGGGCACTACGCGGGTAAAACCGCTGGGGACAGCTAGTATATAATAAAATCGTCAAAAATATAGTTTTTAGAATTTGGTCTGTCTGTTTATTTGTCCGGGATAAACACAAAAACTACTGCATAGTATTCATTCGAATTTTGCATTAAGCGGGTGAAACTGCGAGGAACAGTTAGTGATTTCTAAAACGATAGGTGGAAAATTTTCTGTAAACAAAAAGCCATGGTCACCCTATTGAAATATTCAAGACGTATCAAAAGTTATAAAAACCGAAAATAAAATCATTTTGCCTGGTTTTATATAGTTTTACATATTAATAAGTGTTGTTTACAATAAAAAACTCGCTTTACTCTTACTTTCTTCGGTAGATAATCACGACATATTTCTACGCGATACCGTACTACAGCTCCTGAAATATTAACCTAGGATTTTTTTGTGCATTTTTACACTATTTGACAAATTCAAATCTAGGTTATACAAAAAACCTCAGACCTCTGCGATGCTTTTTCAGCGAGATATCGGCGATAACGTGTTTTTCACCGTTTTAGTCTTATAGCTCCTAAAATATTAACCTAGGACTTTTTTGTGCATTTTTACACTATTTGACAAATTCAGATCTAGGTTTTACAAAAAACTTCAGACCTCTGCGAAGCTTTTTCAGCGAGATATCGGCGATAACGTGTTCTTCACCGTTTCAATGGCGCGGCCATGGAGTTTTAGTCTTATAGCTCCTTAAATATTGACCTGGGATTTTTTTCTATATTTTTACAAATTTTTTACAAATTCAATCTGTTATTTACCTGAATTTCAGGTCTCTGCAACGTTTAGTTTTAGAGATCTCCGTGGCCGCGCGGTTCTCCGCGTTTCGATGGCGCGGCCACGTTCAAACCCTTATAACTTTTTAACCATAACTTTGGCAAATTTATGGTTTTGGGAATCAACTTTTACAAATTTTTACAAAATCTTGGCATGGTTTTTTTTTTAATATGACGCCATGGTCGCGCGGTCGAAACGCACACGATTATATTTAGTCCGTCAGTCAGATACGATAAATGTGTAGAGTCAAGTTCTTCCAACAGCTGTGCTGCTGGGGAGTTTGTTGCGCCACTTCTTCCCAGCTAAAGCACTAGGAAGTGGTGAAGGGTGGGCGTTTTTGGGGGACTGTCTTATGTAACGTTGACCTTCAAAAAGTGCTGGTTTTCAGCCTAACTTGAATAAATGACTTTTTTTATTTTGATGTAATAAAAAAATATTAGACACGTATTTTTTACTTTATCATATTAACAAAAAATGACAGATAAAACGCATTAAAGTTAGGGAGTGGGGGCTCGCTACGTCACAAGTAAGTATAAAACTACATACTCGTGACGTCATGCCATAAGCCCTGGCTGGGGAGGCTACAATTCTTTTGTGGCATCCACAGGCAAGTCCGATTAAGCAGTAGACAACCCTATGGCTGAACAGCGAGATGGACTTCTCAAAAAAAAAAAAAAACTTCATGCCACATTTCAACTTAATGTATCAGCGTAATCTTTGGATTACGTAAAAAAAAGAAAAATACGTGTCCACTATTTTTTAATAATCTAGCTGACTGACTAAAAAACACATTTTAGTCATCATCCCTATTATCTTAACAAAAACGCTTTCTGTATAGCTTACAACATTAATTTTACATACTGTAAAACAAAGGCATGTATTCCTCGCTTGTCTTGTGGCAAGCGCTACTGCTGAGTATGAAGTCCTAGACTCGTTTACGGGGTCGGGATGTAGCAGCCCGGAGTCTGGATTTGTGCCCGGATAGCAATAGGCTCGCCCGCTTTTACATGGGACCCAAACATAACTGGCGGAATGTGTAACCCTTTGGGGATTACAGGTGTATGTATTTCCTTTATTCCCGTGGTCCCCGTATGCCATATCCCCGTCTCGGGGACAACGGGAAGTAAACGTGAAAAGGAGTATACTTCCCGTTGTCCCCGATAGCCGAATGTACGTTATGAGGACAATGGGGAATAAATTTAATCACGTCCCGCTGTCCCCGTGACGGGGATATGGCATACGGGGACAACGGGATTAAAGGTTGTGTTTAATAGAACCTAACCTCTAAACTACCCATTTTGCTTTCCTAAAAATATTATTGAACACTCCCAACATAATGATTGCGCCTTTTTGTGAACTTATAAATACTTCTGTCATAAATCTTACGCGTACTATGCATCAAACTTTATGACTGCTCTGAAGTGAGCTAGTCGCTGCGCAGTACCCCATCCCTCACCTCCGCTGACACATTAATTTGTTACTGCGCAGCGACTCGCCGCATGTTTCGAACTGCCATTAAGTTTGAATCGTACTATAACTGCGGTTTACTTGGATTTGGCGCTCACCGGCCTCTGCCTCGGAATTTAAAAAAGTGCCCATCATAAGTGGACAGTAAGATTTTAGAGGATCAGTTAAATAATTCCCGCATACAAATAAAACATTGTTATTAATTTATTTCTGAGTAAATAGGATGGCAACCATTTTAAACGCAATTAATATTAATTGTCATTTAGATTTAGAAATTACCTACTAATGTATTGTAACAGATACTTATCACAGCATAGCACAGCAAGTGGTGTATAGTTTGAACTCAGATCTAGTTATCACATTAATATTTTATAACAGACTGCTGTTAAATACTTACAGATTCGTGTCCCGAAAGTACAGGGTCATCAGAAATTTAACTTTATTTCAATGGGATAATGATCTTATCAGAATAACAAAGC
Organism: Hyppa rectilinea; assembly: GCA_951799385.1. Lineage (NCBI taxonomy): Eukaryota > Metazoa > Arthropoda > Insecta > Lepidoptera > Noctuidae > Hyppa > Hyppa rectilinea. The sequence continues at coordinate 4,561,601 of OX637318.1, read as the reverse complement.
AAAGTTAAATTTCCTACGAACAGATTTCACTAATAAAACTGAACGCGATCAAGCACTTCTAAACGGCGTTCAAGTGTTGTCAGTGTCATTGTTGTGGACTCGTGACAACTGTTGAACGTGATATAGGTGTGCTGATCGCGTTCAGTTTTATCTGTGAAATTGGCACTTAGTTGTTCAGATAATTTCAGTGTTCGTCGCGAAATTGGTGCTGACTGGACTTAGTTTATTCAGCTTTCCGTTGGGTTTGGTAATTGGTGATTCAGCATCATCATCATGGCCTTTGAAGTCCTAGTATTGAAGACGTCACACGGGATGTGTGCTGAGCGAATCTGGTGGCGTTGTGTAGTGGTTGGTGTTTGGAGCTTTTAGGGGTCGCTCGTATGTCTCGCCTCGGGCCCAGCCGCGCTTACCTCTGTCGATATTATACATAATTTTCAGTTTGTGCAATGGAACAAGAAAGGTTTTGATATAAATATAATAATTTGTGTTCACTAAACAATTTCAATTTGTGAAACATAATATCTTCGGTAGTTGCATGTACGCAATGCACCGAGAATTCCCAAAAACACAATATTTGAAAGCAACCAATGGAATAACTAAGTTCAAATGTATTGAAGATCATCAAAATCGGAAAATTTGTGCAGAGCCCTGTAGTAGTGTACAGTGTAGTGAGACACTTTCAGCCATTTGTCCCGATGACCTTGGTCGTATCTATACAATTTTTTTTTTTTACTGCCAATGTGACATATTTTTCGATTGGTTACAAAATTTGCACATTTTCACGACAGGAGCTATGTAATAAAGAAGAAAACTATAAAAGAACTTGCAAAATTGTCAGATTGTCGAATCTATATAAATTAATAGAATGAAGAAATCAAGAGTTAACTAATAGAGCTGACCCCTAGCTTTCCGAATTTCACAATTCACAGTTTGACAGTATACTGGGCTGTCAACTTGTATTTAAAAGAAGAAGCATATTGACTACAAATGGACCTCAGTAAAAACTCAAAAATCCTAAATCCTCACCTCATAAACATCTTGATGTATCTATGGTGCTTGGGCGTCGGTGGTGCATCATCAGCGTCTATCTCTAAAGAAAGGTACTGATTGGCGCACGCGCTGTTCAGTAGTTCATCAAGGCGCTGGTGTAGTTCTATGAAGGTCGGTCTTTCGCGAGGATGGGTCCGCCAGCAGGACAGCATTATGTCGTAACTGTAGACGATACCGAAAAATTAATAAATGTAGATGAGTTGTTATCTTTAGTAATGAACTCCTTCAGTCAGAAAACATCGGTAATCCAATTACTAATTTTCGATCCATGTTATGCCGCACTTCAAATGTGTATTTTTTTAAAGCAATCATAAAACTGAAGAATACTAGTCTTCTTGCAGCATAGGATTAAAAGCTGCGCGCCTGTTAGCTCCGAAAATAGTTGTGTAACCGAAATATTCCATGGACAGTCTTTTATTTTCGCATATTGGCATAACTTCTCACTCATTGATTGATTTATTATTATTAACTGTTAAATATGTTAGCACCATGTAGGTACTTATGACATAATTAAGTTTACCTGCTATGCTATATGTGTTTTTCTTTTCATCTTTTGTGGTGTAGTGTTTTTATTCTGGGTGCATCGTCTTCACGTATATTGTTATAATTCATGTATACAAAACATTGTTAAACATTTTAAAAGAGTAACGGTGGAGTTTCTTGCCCATTCTTCTCCACACGAAACTACCTTTTGGAAGGGTCGACTAGAATCAATTCTATTGCTTGTTCATTTTGACGTTAAAAGTGCCTTTCTTGTGCCTATTTGAAATAAATGATTTGACTTTGACTTTGCATGGACATTGATATTCATGATAAAAACTGGAAGCCGCGGGCATCCGATGGAGGTTTGAGCAAGACTGGTTGGTGTGGTGACACCTGCCTTTATACAACTAGTGGACGTCTTTCGGTTTATATGCTGAGAAAACTGTTATAGGATGTAGCTACTCACAGCTGTGGACTGCAGTTGTAAGGTTTTGGCATGCGGTACCCGCCGCGCAGCAGTCGTGGCAGACGCGCGCCCGGGACGGACGCATACGGAGCTCCGCCTACTGTTGCTATTTCCCACACCACCACGCCGAATGACCATCTAAACACAACGTATTTAATTTCAAGAATAATTTATATAATAAAATAAACAACAGCGCTAACAATAGACAGATATATGATAATTTCTATAGTACTTACACATCACTCTGCGTCGTATATATCCTCCTTGTCAGCGACTCCAAAGCCATCCACTTGACAGGCATCTTTCCATTACCTTTCTGCTTATACTGATTCTCTTCATAAACATCTCTTGAAAGTCCAAAATCTGCTATCTTCAACGTCCTATCCGCCGTCATCAATATATTCCTAGCTGCTAAATCTCTATGAACTACCCTATTAGCAGCTAAGAATTCCATTCCCATAGCTATTTGACGGCAGAAAGACAAAAGGTCTAAAGCCGTTAGCTCCTTATCACAGATCTCTTGGAGCTCATAGAGTTTGTTCACAACCAGTTTGGAGTTCTCCATTTGTGCTGTACATTTGAAAAGGTCGTTTCTGTAGTCCGAAACATCTATGTTGTTGTTGTAATATTTTGCGTTACGTTTGGATAACATTACGTCCCACGTGCATCTGAAAATTTATTGACCCTTTAAATAATTTCAAATATTCTCGTGAGAACTCGGAAACTCACGCTTTTTTCCCAATGAATACAATAATAAAACGAATTCTATCCATCTAAGATTTACGAATATCATAGGAGTTCCACAGGGTTCAATTCTAGGTGCAGTACCGTTTGACTTATACTAGCGCAAGTAACGCAGATAATTTGGAGGAAATAATGCGCGAATATGAATGAACGATATCTCTCGATGTTCTCTTGATCTGTCAGTATGTTATACCTCAAGTAACTAAGCAGGTCTCCTCGGCTGCAGTACTCGGCAACTATTAGCGGCCGTCTGCCGCTGCAGCATCCCACCAGGCTCACGAGATGTGGGTGTACGCCCACGCTCTTCATCAGCTCCATCTCCGAACGGAATGACCTGATTTCATCGAGCGATGGGAAGTCTGCGAAGGAAAATTCCCGAGGTTAGAAATAAATACATTTTACTGTTGGACTCATCCACGGATATCATCAGTTCCTGTGTTGCACTGTTGAAAAACTAATACACCAGCTATACAAGCACATTATTTTTATAACATAATCAAGCATACTTTACTTATAATGTAACCGTTTCCTACTTTAATTTTCACGAATTTGCTAACGAATTCAATTTGTCTACATCACTAGACATCGATGATACGATCATAAAATTTATACGAGGATTTTTACCTTTCAGCATCTTAACAGCGACTTGTACGGAGTGCGGCGCGAGCGTGGCTCTGCGCACGACGCCGAAGGCTCCTTCTCCAATAACTTCGTGTAAAACTAGCTTGTCTGCTCGCACCTCCCACCGGTCTTCTGTTTCGCTCCATATTTCTAGCACTTCTGTGTCGCTGTCTTTCGAAGGTTTGTCCTCCTATTGGAGTAATTTGAGTTGTATTTGATGCTTAGGAAGTAGATAGTGAATTTCTGATTAAATACGGAGTATCGCGCTCTAACCCATGTATTGTGGACAAGAAAGCTTGCGGAGGAAACATTTTGAGAATCAATGGAAGTTAATCGGGTTGCTAGATAAAATAGAGTATCTGATCTGATCTGAAGTGACGACAACAAACTTTTACATAGTTTCGATTCAAATCTGGCTAGAATCTAAAACGAAGAATTCTTAGTTGTTTAGGACGTAGTTACCGATTTGTATGGTGGCACGGGAATGTGAGGTCTTCGTCGTCGACAGCGACACACCAGCGCCAGAGCGGCGGCGGCCGCGCAGCCCAGGCCGATGGCTGCGCCACCCGCTCCCCGCGCGCCGCCCGCTCCTGGCTCTCCGTCCCCGTCCCATATGTCTGCCCACGTGCAAAACTATATCACGTTATTCTCATTCTATTGGTAAAAATCAGCACCCTTAAGGCGTAACACAATGTGAATCATAATCCCAGAGTTTGAAGGATATTTTTGATCCATTGCTTCATGGGTTTAATAAAGTCTGGTCAACACAACGTAAATAGCGTAATGAACGTCGCTAAACTGTCAAAATGAAAGAAAATGCGATAAATAGGGCTGACGACTGAGTAAAAAAAAATAGCCCGTCAGTCAGATAATAAAAAAATATTAGACGTACTTTTATCTTTAACATATTTATAAAAAATGTCTTGGATAAAACGCATTAAAGTTGGGGGTGGTGATGCGCTACGTCACAACTCAGTATAAAATCTACAAAGCAGTGACGTCAGGCCACATTTAACACAATGTATCGATTCTTTTGTATACGTGAAAAAAGAAGAATACGAGTCCAATCTTTTTTAATAATCTAGCTGACGGATTAAAAAAAAATTTTAGTCATCATCCCTATTGTCGTGTTACGCAACTACCTTGACGACGATACACTACAGGCTGTACCCGAAGGTAACGGTTAGAGTCACCAAGCTAATAAATGACAACGGCTGTTATTGACTCAATTTAATCATAAAAGGGTAAGGATCTGGATATTTTAAGGTTCTGTAGTGTGAGCCATATTACAAACCTACACGTATTACTTCGATATATTGAGTTAAAATGTGGCATGACGTCAAATGTGTGTAGTTTTTATTCTTACTTTTGACGTAGCGAGCTCCCACTCCCTAACTTTAATGCGTTTTATCTCAGTTATGTTTTATTATTAAAATAAAGCAAAAAATCCGTGTAATGTTTTATTATTTTTATAATATATATAATATTTTTTTTTTTTCACCCTGTCATCAGCCCTACCATCGTATTTTGTCATTTTGGCTGTTTAGCGACATTCATTGCGCTATTTACGTTGTGTTGACCAGACTTTATTAAACTTATGTAGCAATGGATCAAAAATATCTTTTCAGCGGATCACTTTTCCCAAAGCCTAGAAAAAAAAAAAAATAATGTTATGTGTACAGACGCCAGCACATCAAGCTATCCCTAACTGTCAAATTTTCTCAATTAAAAATGAACCTTATGTCTTTGCAATAAAGTTGAAATACTATCAAAGTTTTTTGACAGATTGTAGTAACTTGATGTGCTGGCCTCTGTACCATGACTGAATTGTAGAAAATGTGTTTGAATGTCTGTATATTATGTAAGTTGTGTGCTATTTGATAAAGTTATCAGAGTTAAATGAATTCATTTAATGTTGGGATCCATTGAAAAAAATATTGCTTAAAGATAAAGAGACGTTTGTACTTCAAAAAAGTTACGTTTTTAGTTCATATCATGCATAGGTGTGGTGGATGGGGTCAGAATAAAACAAAAGTTCAGCGGAATGTCTAATGGAATTCATACTTCATTTAGCTCAAAAAATTCTAGTTTTGTTTCGTAGTATGTAGTTTATTTAAGTACTTAGTGTTATAGTGGACTTCATTTAATATTTTATTTTAGCTGGTTGTTGTTTAAGTATTGTATAAGTTTTTACTTTTATGCGTGTGTTAAACATAATTTCACTAAACATGAATTATTGCTGATGTTACAATAATGTGCTAGGTATATGAAACTGGCGCTATGCATAGCTGTGCGTCAACCCACTTTGGTCCGATACATATTTTTTTCATTGTAACATTTCGTGTACAGTTTTTTAATTTGGATTGTCTAGTAGCAACCACAGAGTTTTTATTCCACAGGACCTACAGACCGCCACCCTAGCGGTAGTAGTCATGATTGATCATCTAGGTATACACGCAAAAAAAAACAGGTATTTCGTGAAATGTTTTTATTAATTATGATTTATCGGTGGTCTAGGTTGTTATAAGACACCATGGAATCTGGAGGCAAAAGTCAAGGCAGTTTCTTCGCACACAAGTAAGAGTGCGTGAGGAGGCAACACGCAGAGGCGTAACTCCGCTGCTGCAAGAAATCGCCACAATTGCGGCAGTAAATCCTCTCTTTGAGGAGTGGCTAGAGAGGCGTCGCGGCGTCCTCACCGGCCACGGTTGCTTGGAGGGATTCTTGTTACGGATAAAGCGGGTGAAAACTCCCAGGAGTCACCACTGTGAAGATCGCCCGGAGGACAAGCCGAGAATACGGTGGAGGTCTGACCTGCTTAGGCGGAGTACCGCTGTGTCCTCGTAGCGGCGATCGACGGCGGGGATCTCTCGCGTCCTGCCCTGTTTCAGGCCATGGCACGGAGCGAGAGTGCATGGGAAGACGTCATCTTCTTTTGCGAAGCAGCTCGCGAAGGAGGAGGCAGAACGCGTGAGAGAGAAGCAAACTTTGCGCCCTCACGTTCCTAGTCGCCGCAGGAATCGCCCTGAACGTCGGTAATCCATTGCCAATTCCCAGCCACGGCATTGCAGACGGCGAGCAATGGGTAGCTCGTCGTCCAGTAAGGACTAGGCCCGGGTCTACAGCGCGTGTGTTCCATGCGCGCCTCAAAGAGATGTCAGCATTAACTGATGGGGTCTGCTAGGCCCGATGCTTTCCAGGGTCGCGCGGATTCGTTCAAAAGAGTTACCGTGGCACAGGCAACTGAAGGAACTCGGGTGGGTTTTAGCAAAAGTTTGACACGCCCTCCTACTCCGCCCAGAGCAGGAGAAGTTATTTATTGATTTCCCACCCAAAAAAAAGTTGCTAAAAGAGAAAATGAGACGGTTTTGTGTAGGGTGAAAAAAAATGCAGATGTGTGAGTTATGATTTTCGGTTTTATTATTTCAAATTAAGTTTTCTTCTCAGCAAACCGCATCAAGTTACCGTGTCGATACTGTAAGAAGACGAAGGAAGACTGTGCTTTTTACCAATTCATTGTCATACTCATTCTTGAATGAGATAATTATGTAACAAGTTTTCTTTCTATGTTATATTTTCTTTTTATGTTTTCAGTGAATAGACATGAGTGCAGTTTTGTGTTGTAGTGCCAATTGTTTTTTCTTTTTTAAAAAATACGCTAGAGAGAAGGGACTTACCAGGGAACTGAGCTCGTCTACTGGTTTTAGCAGTTTGATTGCCTAGTCTTGATTGTATCAGCACGTAGTATATACCCTCGCCCGTCACGTCTTTGAATATCGCTTCTGTTGAATCCTGCAATTTTAATGTCATGATTAATGCCGTATTTATATGAAGGCTTTTTATAACTAACGTTTGTTTCTTCTTCAACTTAATATTCTCAAAATAGACTGTCAAGTTTTTTTTTAAATCAGTATAGTAATTTCATTTCTTGAGAAGAATGCTTTGATAGTCATTCAAATGCAAATTAAATGAGTTGAAACTGAAGTTTCACTTCTTTGGCAGTACATTAAGTACTAGGTACCTATAAGTACTGACCGGTACCGCTCCTTCACCAGGATAAGCGTAGCATAATCGGCTTAAATGTTCCCAATGCTGGGACACAGGCCTGCTCTCTTCGAGAGAAAGCTCCTTCATCAACTCAATATGAATAGTAGGTTTGAACTGTTTGAAGGCTTTGATGCCTTGGGTAGTGGTTACTACGTGCACTGGACTAGAAACAACTTAGTGATCAACTGATCCATTCCCTAGCGTACCAAAGGTAACTAAAATGAGTAGTCATTTATTCTTTATTTTGCTGGTAATACAGCTAGCAGGTTCACAGACTAACCTAAGTAGGTCAACACTATATAAGAAGCTTATAAAGTATAGCTTCTGCCAGCGACTTCACCTGCGTGGATGTCAGAAATTATCCCACGACAACGTACAGACGCCAGCACATCAAGTTACCACAATCTGTCAAATTTTTTCAATTAAAAATGAACCTTATGTCTTTGCAATAAAGTTGAAATACTATCAAAGAAATTTGACAGATTGTGGTAACTTGATGTGCTGGCCTCTGTACCACCGGGACAAAATATATCCTATGTGCTATTCCAGACTATAATCTATCTCTGTGCCAAATTTCATCCAGATCTGTTTAAGAGTTTTTACGTGAAAGAGTAACAAACATCCCTACATCCTTAAAAACTTTCACGTTTATAATATTACTACGAAGTAGGATTATTTGGTTTCCAGTGAACTCCAAACTAGACAGAAACTTGATTGTTTTATTGTACCCTCCACCCTATTTTTTTTAAGGGTAGGAAATTATCAAATGGCCCTCCTGCTCTGGGTGGAGCGGAAGGGATTGTCAGACTCTTACTGACTAAAACCCACCCCTGTAGCTTCCCTAGCCCTTTATCTTCCGGGGTAGCGGTAACCCTTTCGGACAATCCCGCTGACAACTCACTCACCCCTGGCAGCTCCATCGTCCGGTTGGTGTGTGTCTCTGGAGCAACCAAGGTCACGGTGTAGGAGTCGGGCAGGTTATGCGGAAGCGGCCAGCTCACGTTCACCTCAAAAGTGTCGATGGAGTCTTCAATTGCTTCGATATATATGTCGTGTGGCATCTCCGGGCTTATTACCTCTGTTGAAAGAAAAATCATTGGGAGATTTAAAATTAAGTGAGTAATCAAGTAAATTATGATCATTTTTGTCCTTTGTTACATAGGAAAGGTTTTGTATCATAAACTCATAGCTTCCATCTTCTACCGGCTGAATCTTCCATTGTGCGCTATAGTGCGTTTTTGTACTTTTTATCGTGATAATGATCATCTTTACATACCGAGACTCCACCATGCCTCGGAAAGCACGTTAAGCCGTTGGTCCCGGCTGTCATTTGTGCATCTTTGACAGTCGTTAAGGGTCGCCTGAAAATCTGTCAGCCAGTCTTAATAAGAGGTATCGTAATGCCCAGTTACTGGGTTGTGGAGGTCAGATAGGCAGTCGCTCTATGTAAAGTACTGGTATTCAGCTGCATCCGGTTAGACAGGAAGCCGACCCCAATATAGTTGGGAAAAGGCTAGGCAGATGATAATGATGATCGTGATAATGTCTTTCGTTGACGTCCGCGGCATCACGTTAACACAAGGAAGTAACACGTATGGAAATATATGAAGACGCTTTTATATTTCCCACGATAACGTTATGACGTGCAAGTATTTCCATACATTCTATGGACGCGGAAATTCTCGCTTATTTTCGTCATGTTAGCAATTATAAAAGCGCGCAATGGATATCATTTATCTTCGAAAAGGGCAATAGGGATGACGACAAACATTTTTTGGAATTCCGGAACGTTAAATATTGATTAACAAGGACATATATGATTAGGTTAGGTACTATACTTACTTACATTAATTACTTACTTACATTGTACGGGGATTAATTTTAGCCGATGGGATTTACAATTTACTGTTTTAGTAGACGCCAAAAAACCCCAACTCTGTACCTACTTATTGCTATAGGTACTTAATTTACTATGCTATTGAATAATAACATACTAATTAATATAATGGTAAATATTTATAATTTATTGCTATTGTAATTAAGGAAAGCGGCCATGTGGGCCTGGACAAAGTCATATTTTCATTGACGATAGCGAAATTAGATAAATCCTAAATTGGCATAAGCTTTTGAAATGTCACGTGATCAACAAGAATCGAAACGAAACGAACGAACGATCGATCGGATCGAATCGTTTTCGATCGCTAAGTGCTAGATAATGTCAAATTGTGTAACGGAACTCGTTTAATATTCCCATACAAATGCGTTGACATATGGTGTTCTTGACAATCCGAATCGCTGAAATAACGAATTGTTCGATCAATAATTTTCGAAATCGAATCGACACGGAGCGAATGACACTTGTCTAGACCCCCTGTATAGCCAACTAAGAGCAAAAAAAATATGGGTTGGCGGTCATTAGGGGAGGGGTATGTCCAGCAGTTGACATCTTTCAGCTGAAATGATGATTAATAGTGATGATCCTGTACTTACTAGGTGAACAATTGATTTCATCGCAGGAAAGCGTGCGGTACTTGAAATGTGTGGTGCCGTGCAAGCCCGTCACATTGATGTGGCATTCATCCTCAACTGGAAGGTGGTCGAACTCTACTTGTGGCTCGTCATCCTTGCTATTGGGCTGTAATTAGGAAATTATTATCTTATATATCTTACAAAAAATATAAAAATAAAAATAATTCTTACTAAAAATATAAATGTGAAAATTTGGATGGATGTGCCTGTGGATGTATGTTTGTTACTCAATCACGCTAGAACGGCTGAACGGATTGGAATAAAATTGGGCACAAATATAGTTTATAGTCTGTATTAACACATAGGATACTTTTTATCCAAGTAGTACGTTCCAGTGGGGTATGTTCCTATCTCCTCGCGGGTGAATCCGCTGACAGAAGCTGTACATTATAAATAATCTCTTTATCTGTTCTTATGTAGTTAGAATTCTAGAGCATGTTGTGAAGAAGCTACGATCAGTGCCTAGCATACCTAATTTTTTTTTGAAGGTGGGAAGTCATCTATTGACTCCTCCCGCTCTGTCGCTCTGTCGCTCTCGTACCACCCCTGTAGGTGCCTTGTTCAATCACCATGTAGTGATGCTTTTGCAAGCTATAAGGTACAGGAGCATGCGTCATTCCAGCTTTGTCTTATTGAGAACAACTCACGAGTGACTGAACCACCTCCTCTACCAGTATTTGTTCGTATCCGAACATATGTTTCAATTAGCTTTTGCCTGCGACTTCGTCCGCTTGAAGGTCGGTTATATCACAATTTTTGGGACAAAAAGTAGCCTAGTATGTCCTTCCCCGGGATGCAAGATATCTCTTTGTCTAATTTTATCTAAATCCGTTAAGTGGTTTAGGCGTGAAAAATTAGCATACAGACGGACAGAATTACTTGAGAATTTATAATATTGGTATGGTAATACATACAGGAACATAGAGGACGAATGATGTTGAATATCTTATAAAAATGTGCACAAAAATTTGATTGTGATCAAATAGAATTAAGTGATACACATTTAAATTTTATTTATGTTCTCGCCACAAACAGTATTATTTTAATATTACTTCAATATGCGAATCAGATGACGCTAAACAGGGCATCAGTGTGTTAGGTTCATACTTTCAGGTTGTATAGTACTCATAGAAATCAACAACTTTGTCCATGGAACCAACTCTGAAATAAGGAAAAAAAACAGCTGTTCCATACACTTTGGCGAACTATGCGAACATAAATGTACTGAACAGCTGATTATTTTTCACGACTTCAGGTATCAGTTCCATAGTCAAAGTTGTTCTTTATCATGAGTATAGTACCCCCTGAAAGTATGCCCCTCGTTTAACTTAACACACTGTATAGTTCCATGTCTCTTCCACGGTGAAGTTATATTCAAAGAATGCCTTTGTATTGTAAGTAGAAGACCATGGCCTGCGATGACCACTTATATCAATTAGTCCAGGTGTTGCCAGTTTGCAATTCCATACGATATGAGAACGAGCCTCTAATGTAATCTGTAATAAGTGACTTGTATTGAGTGAAGCCACAGCCTAACCGAAGTGTGCCATTGTTACATAGTTATATTTGATATATTCGCGACAAGCAAGCGCATGCCCTGTACGCCAACGACACAAATATGTAACAATGGCAAAAACACTATAACACGAAATAAACAATTAAATTATACTAATCAAATATTACTTTTGTGAGTCTTTACACAAATATCTTTAAACTTTAAGCTCTCGTACGTATTTAATGACATGAAACAAATTAAAAGACACCATAAATATTGGGAAATTCATGATAAGAAGAAGAAATAAGCTTGGCGTGGAGGGCACGCGCGTGCATTTTTGCTCTGGCGTTCAAAAGGTTGGTTAACCTAACTCTTGAGTATACAGAGATTGTCTTTTCTGGTACTTACCTTTACTGTGGTGGACATGAAGGTTTTCATCTTGATGCAAGAATTTACAACGTCGAAACATACGTCGCCATCTACGAAAAGAAGAATGAAAATTAGTCTTTAAAGCGGGGTAATTGCATCATACAAATCAAATCAAATCTGCCTAGCCTTTTCCCAACTATGTTGGGGTCGGTTGTACTTAAGGTCTTAGTACTTTAGGACTCGGGGGTTGCGGAAGGATCGTATGTTCCCTCGACCCCGGACCCCTGGTGGAAGGTGTGAGGAACACCAGGGTGGTTTTAGTCAGAGTCTCAGATTTCCCTGCCCTCCGCTCCAGGGTGGAGGCATCCATGAGGATTTTTCACCACAGAACAAAAACAAAGTTTTCATAAGGACCCTTCATGCCATAAAACGTACATTAAGTTTGTGTGGGTAATTAGTTGCTGAAGTTAAGTCTCACTGGTAGTTTTTGATACTCCCGGATGAACAAGGAGGGTTCTTCATTGTTAAGTACATAATTGCAATTACCAGCTATTACAGATCCTGCCGGGTCAGCGGGATTGTCCAAAAGGGTTCCCGCTGCCCCGGAACACAAAGGGCTAAGGAAGGAACATGGAAAGATTTTAGTCAGTAAGAGTCTGACACTTACTTCCACTCCACCCAGAGCGGGAGGAAACATGTAATAATTTCCCATCACTAAAAAAAACTCGTACAGACCGTCTGCGTCAGAATTCATATAATTTAAAGTTCCTGGACACTGACTAAAAAGTCAGCTTGAAAATGTTCTACATGAGTGTTAAACATCGATAAAAAGACTTACCACCGCTGATGTTCCAAGTGAACTGACCAAAAACATCTGATCCATCCAGACTAGGCCTTAGGAACTGCTTAATTTCGTATGTCCTGTGATCTATTGAGTTGTTGTACTCTGGCACCTTGTCGCCTCCTCGCCAGACTGCAGGTGATCCCTGCTTGAGTATAGCACTCCATAACGTGTAGTTCTTCTGAGGTGATCTGCTGATCTCGCCGTATTCATCCATAGGATCTATCACAACGTAGTCTATCTGAAAATAATAAATACTCTGGTAACTCCTGTTCGAATACCCAAACAGTCATTTTTCCTACGAGCAATGCTCATTTTATACAAAATAATTCGTCAAAGTCACGATTATTGAATAAATACATGGTACTTATTATATAAACCTTGAATACAATATACCTAAATGTACAAAGTCAAACAAAATTATTATGTACAAGTATGTGAAGGAAAAAAACATATACTACTTATATTATGTACTCATTTATAGATTCTATAACCTACAATAGGTACCTTTAGTCATTTCTAATGGCTGTTTCTAAAAACAGGTATGAATAAAAGTATGACCTAAAATAGTTTTGTCGAGAACGAGGCGCACACAAATAATGATTTGTATTTGTATTCGAAAAACCTAGAATATTATTCATTTTATTCACATTGACGATTCTGAATTTGTGTTGAAACGGAACACATGTCGAGCCCGTAGCTATCTGCTATGCACACCCACACACGTACACACACACGTACACACACACGTACAAACACACATACATGCACATGAGTTCTTTCCTTTTCTAGGAGAACGTTCGGTTAGCATGTAACGGTAATATCGATGAATGGGACAGATTGTGTTAACCGCAAATTAATTCACTTTCCAGCCGGCTGCTCGTTATCAGTACCTATTGAAAACCCGCATTGACGAGCGTGTGCGGGTAAATTGTTCAGATTCATGTAATTACAGGAATATTGGAAGAGAATTACAGGTATATGTGTAAGTAGTAAGTAGCTGAAAATCAGCGCTGTGGCTCCGTCTCGCATGGGCTCGAAGCATTATGCTGAACGATGGCCGTTTTGCGCGAATGTGACGCATATTTCCCCACAACTTGTTTATTTTACTGCGTTTTGATTTCCGCAAATTAAGGTATCTTCTTTCTTTCTCTTTCGAGTAATTAAAGAAAAAATAGGTACTTTACGGCGCTAATGTATTGGAGGCTTATAGGGCACTCTTCCGCCCTGTATTTGGCATAACATACAACAAGCACAGCACAAAAGTGGGAGGTCTGCCGACTGCACAACATGTGTGGAACAAGGTAGTCAATGATTATGATGTGGTTGGTGATGATGAAATCCTTTCCGAGAGAGGTCTACAATACTGACCTTTATCAGAAGATAATGCAGTTACAGCAGACAGCAGTGATAGCCTAGTGGTGTGACTAAGGCAGAGTCTCTGACACCAGGTTGTTACTAACCACACGAACAGAAGAAGCAGACAGAAGTTGGCCTTATCGTGAGCATACAGTGTCAGCATTCTAAGCCAAATGTCGAGGAACTCGGGATGAATGAATGTCGGGTTCTTGGCTTCTGGTAAATAACGGGCAGGAATCTCGACTAATTAGATCACGCGGCAGGTGCGACGCAACACGCAACTGTGCAGGTCGAGCTGCACGAAGAAAATGCGAGTGCCACATTAGCAATTATAAAAAATCCTTCCCATTAAAATGTACGCAGATTCCTTGCTGTGATCATCATCATTCCCGTATTTACGCTCTTGTTTTCAAAATTGACTATTTTAATCGGTCAAAAATAAAATATGAAATCACCTGGAAAAAAGCCCGCTCGTCACAAAACTTTTAACACCGCTGCACCGTACAGAAATTAAATATAATGCGAAAATATAATTGTTAAATTGCATTTAATGCTAATAAGCATTCCATTTGATTCTAAAAATCTGTGACGTCACATTGTACACATACAAATCACGTACAAATGTCGCGTTTTGACAGTTTATAAAAAAAGTAGGTAACGTTATTGACTACCCTTTCAGATACCCAATTGTGCAGAAAAACATTGTAAAGAACCCGACATGTCCTATACATGGTTAATTTTTTGTCGTTTAAATCCCCTTAAGGGGTCATTGTACCGAACCTGAAATCGCGAAAAAAAATCAGCTGTGCAGTACATTTTGTCGAGCTATGCGAACGTAATTGTACTGAACAGCTGATTTTTTTCACATAGTAAAAGTTGCTCGTTATTATGAGTACAATGACCCCTTAAGGGGATCTAAACGTCTAAAATTTAACCGTGTATAGAACCGAACTATTGAAAACAGGTGATATCCAGGAATCCGCACATGGCACGCGTGGTGGATAAGGTACCGTCCACTTCCTTTCAGATAAGGTTTCAGTGTGTGTCACGAGAAGGAATAAACCGCAACTGTTTGCGCACTGAAAAATACAGTGACGTAGGTCGCTTGTTATCTTTAGGTATTTTTTATCCCTAAAGATAACAAGCTGGTAGTGACGTAGCTATATCGGAAAAATGTGAATGGAATGAAAGCAAACAATCCAAACAGAAGTCACCAAACCGTCTAAAAAAAATCTTTATTTCGGACGAGTTACAACCATAGTCGGTTAGTAAGTAATAAATCTTATAGGTATCTATGTTAGTAAACCTTAATATAATATTTAGTTACAAGATAATTGTCCCAGATTCATCTACGAACATTTAACATTGGAGAACATGCTTTTGCCAAGCATGCTCAGCGTGTCTCTACGAATGAAATGCCGATTTTTCTGAGACTAATTATAAGGAATATGCGCCAGCGCAGCCCTAAATTCAAATTTTCATAAGTTTTTTGCATTTTGCAGGTCAGTGTCGGATGTATGTATGTTGATCAGAATATGATTCGCGGCCGTAGCAAGTCCGCATCATACTCAATACTCAATACTCAATACTCAATACTTTTATTGCATTCCACATGTAGGTATCCTTAGGTGGTAAACTTATAATTAGATCATATGGACCCTGTCGGGCACAGCAAAATAAGTGAGTTAGGAGAGAGGAAGCATTTGTTAAATTATTAAGTTATGACTTTATAAGTTTATCATTTAGATATTCATTTACCGAGTAGTAGCTTTTATTTATCAAAAATTGTTTAAGTTTTTTTAAAAATATGTTAATTTTCTCTTCTTTTTTTATTAGCGCGGGTAGTTTATTATATAATTTTATGGACATTACATACATCATCATCCTAGCCTAAGCCTTTTCCCAACTATGTTGGGGTCGGCTTCCAGCCGACCGGATGCGGCTGAATACCAGTATTTTACAAGGAGCGACTGCCTATCTGACCTCCATAACCCAGTAACTGGGCAATACGATACCTCTTGGCTTACCAAGATTTCGAAAATCTGACAGACTGTCTTAACTGGCAGTACTAGAAGCACGGAGGAGTCTCGGTGTGTAAAGATGGTCACCCATCCACGGCCAACCCCGACAAGCGTAGGTTAACCTGATGGATCGACCTGTGTGGCTGTTAGTACTTAGCCACGGGCTGTAGCAAGTACGCATTTACAGAATTATAATCTTATGAATGTCTACAACTTTGTATCTTAGAATTGTCCTCAAATGTTATGATTTGATGAAATAGTCATTTCGTAGGGTTATACGACTTTAGAGGGCCGTATCGTATATAATTGATAATAAGGTTTGCTCAACTTACCTGCAAATTGCAAAAACCTTTCGCGAACAAAGAAAATTTCGCGGGCTACCCTAGAGCTTTCAACTTAAAGAGTCTGAACAAAGAAAATATATTAGAAAAATAAATAAATAAATATAAAAAGATAGTAGAAATGAACGTTGAGATTATCTTTAATACCTATGCCTATGTATGTACAGAAGCCACTACATCAAGGTACCCTAATCTGTCAAATTTCTTTGATAGTCTTTCAACTTTATTTCAAACTAGCTTCTGCCCGCGACTTCGTCCGCGGAATATTGCGATATACTGTAACTGTTTAGGCAGCGCATCCAAATAATTCTGTTTTCGGAGGTATTTCTTTCCGACTTGCTAGACGAAAATTGCGATAGCTCGGCTAATATGTATGATATAAATATAATTTATAGCCTATAGCACTCAAGAATAATGTAGCTTTCTATCAGTGAAAAAATTTTTGAAATCGGATCATTAGTTCCGGAGATTACCCCCTACATACAAACTTACAAATTTTACCTCTTTATAATATTAGTATAGATATAAGGTTCATTTCACTTGAGAAAATTTGACAGTTTGGGATAGGTTGGTGTGCTGACATCTGCACAGAAACATAATCATTCAGATAGAAGAAAGAGACAGTGCTACGCGACACTAAATAATTTAGGCACAGGATGAAGATGATGTAGTTCTCAGGTACTTACATCAATAATAAATATGCTGTCATTGGTCACGAGTGGCACCAACGCGACGAGCTGAAAGCTCTCTGAAGGCTCCACTTGGACCCTCATGCTTGTATTTGTCTGGCATCGTATCCTGACTTGTGATGGCCGCTTTGGCATACTGATGTCGGGAGCTGGGGAGATGAAAAGATATATCAGTTTTAACCTTTTGAACGCCATTGTCACATATACGTGACAAGCAAGCGTTTACCCTGTACGGCAACGACACAAATATGTGACAATGTGGTGCACTAATAACACGAAATAAATAATAATATAATTACATTTGTGTGTTTTTACGGATATCTTAAAAATTTAAGCTCTCGTGCGTATTTAATTGGTCGAAACAAATTGAAATACACCATTGATGTTGGGAAATTCATGATAACATGAAGAAATAAATTTGGTGCTTGGCGTGAAGAGCACGCGCGTGCGTTTATGCTCTGGCGTTCATGCTCTGGCGTTCAAAAGGATAGGGTTATTGTTTCACCGGCAACATTGCGCGTTTCCACTGGATTTGTTTAGGGGTCTAACTGTATATTAGTGTAGCATAATCAGCCTATAGTGTTGCCACAGTCGGGACAAAGGCATCCTTTTGATGAGAGTGAGGGAGCTGTTATCCACTACATGGGCCCAAAGTGGGTCTTCGAATTCTTGGTTCTAGGACACACTGGTTTCGTCACCATGGTTTCCTTCACCGTTTTTGAGAACAGTGGGTTCGAACCTCGTAAGTCGTGGCTGTCACCAATGTGCTACCACTGCTAGTAGTAGAATAGTGGATCTAAAAGGTAAAATTTTCCAAATATGCTTCGCTATTTAAAAACTATGACTAATTAAAAGTCAAATGAATTTATTTGCCAGAAACATATTCTTAGGTTCCCAAACTTATTTTTTCTACTGCTCACTTTCAGAATAAACAATTTTTAGTGCCTCCATTTTTTCACCTACTTAAAAACCACTATCTAGATGAAATTACAAATCGCCCTTTATGCCTCTAAGCGGGATTGTCCGAAAGGGTTACCGCTACCCCGGAACATAAAGGGCTAAGGAAGGAACATGGATGGGTTTTAGTCAGTAAGAGTCTGACACTCCCTTCCGCTCCACCCAGAGCGGGAGAAGTCATTGGATGATTTCCCAGCCTTAAAAAAAAGCCTCTACACAACGCCCCAATTTTTTTTCTGCGTCTCTTACTGCCCATTTTTAGGCCTGCAGCGCAAGGGGCGTTATCGCCCACTTTGGGAAAATATTTGTGATTCAAGTTTAATAATGATCTCTTCTTTATCAGTGGTAGTTGATCACTTGTGTGTAGGTACGATTATGTTCTCGTAATATTGATTGTAGGTTACTGACCCCAGTAGTTTCCCTGGCAGGTCTCCTGGGTCTGTAACAAATAAAGGTAAGGCTTTACAGTCATGGTCAGAATCAGAATAACACATACAGTGAAATCCGTTTATAATGACATCGAAGGGACTTGACAAACACGTCATACTAAGCGAACGTCATACATAGCATTTTTGCGAAAAAAAAAACAACCTCCTTTCTCCATTTTCTTATCTAAATAAATTATTTCATCTTTCTCCTCAATCGTAAATAAATGCTTTACGACGTTGAGATGGCATTCTTTATGTAGGATATCACTAAAAACAATGCGTGACGTTTAACTGTCAATTGGCCACGTCCCGAACGTCGTCGGGAATTAACGAACATTGTCGAAGGTGAAAAGAATCATGTCGGTCACTATAAACAGCTATAAACAGACATTTTTTAGAAAAAGGGTCATAATAAGCGATATGTCACTGTAAGCCAAGTCATTATATCCGACTTTGTTACAAAGAATTTTATATGAAAACCAAACTTCGTAATTGCATCATAATAGGCGGTTGGTTAATATAGGCGGAGTCATAATTAACGGATTCTACTGTAACACATAATCAGCCTATAATGTTCCCACTGCTGGGGCACAGGCTCTCTTCGAGAGGGAGTGGGCCATCATCCACCACGTGCGCCCAGTGCGGATTGGTGGATGTCACATGTTTCGTCGATTTTGGTTCTAGCACACACACGATTCCACACGATGTTTTCCTTCAATGTTTTGAGAGCAGTGGTGACGGAATTATTGTATATGGTGCCTGCCTGGGAACTAACCTGCGACATACAACTCGTAGGTCGGGGCAGTTACCACTGAGCAACCACAGCTCAGAATCAGAATGCTTGGATGCTTTTATACCAACTTGCATGCTTGCTTTGGTGTTACTATTAATAATGCAATTTTTGTTTCAAGTTCTGAAGTTGCAGTATTCTGTTAATAATAGTGCTAATAACGATTAAGCGTTACAATGTAAACTTATAGAAGAATGTTTAGTTGTTTCTGCTGAAGTTGAGGTCCTAGGTTCGATTCCCGCCGCCCTCTAATTGCTCGCACTGTTTTTACGTCTTGACAAAGTATAACGATTCTTCATTATTTAAGTTAAATCCTCTTTTCAGCACAGGAGCGTTAGGCAACAAGGGAAAGAAGTATCCACACAAAAACAGAGGGGTATTTTTTATAATTATTGAAAGTTTCCCACGATAAAATGGCTTTAGTATAATATTTGGTAACACATTAATATACAAAAAATATGTTATTGACCCAATAATAGTACTCATGCCGCGTTTTACTACTTCAGACATCGAAAATAAAAATCTAGACTGGCTAGACCAGACTGATAAAAAATAAAGTGACCCAGCAGTATTTTTTATAAACCTCAATAATGTTCTGAAGAAATCATCACGCACTAAGATTATTTTGCGAATTGAAGCGTCTAGAAAACTTCCGGACTACTGTTATTACTAAAATACGTTCTATTCTGAAGTAGTTAAGGTTTAATATCATAGATCAAGGTATGAAAGTGGAAGTGTTCCTTTGTTTGGAACGTAAAACGACACGATCCAATTGCGCGATTGAATCATTGCTGCGATGCACAGTTTGTCAACAAACAGAAATACCACGAGGCAGCGAACCTACGGGTAATAAAGGACATTCTAATTATAACTAATTAGACTAGAATTACCTAATACCGTAAAAAAGTTATTAATTTACCACCCTGAAAAAGCTAACTCATCTTCTTAGACCAAAATATATTCAAAATCAAAGTGAAATCATTTATTTCAAATAGGCACAAGAAAGGCACTTTTGAACGTTAAATTGAACAAGAAATAGAATTGATTCTAGTCGCCCCTTCCAAAAGGTAGTTTCGTGTGAAGAATGGGCAAGAAACTCCACCGTTACTCTTTTAAAACGTTTTACCATGTTTTATAAACATGAATTCAAACATTATAATTATGTGAAGACGATGCATATTAGAGATTTTGTTTCTAGTTTTTATCTTTGGAACAGGTCTTCGTCCCTAGAACTAACCTAGGTACGAATCCGCCGTAGGTACTTATTTTACTATTTTGGCTTCGTTGTATTGTATTTTGGCTAACTCG
This sequence comes from Hyppa rectilinea, assembly GCA_951799385.1. Classification (NCBI taxonomy): domain Eukaryota; kingdom Metazoa; phylum Arthropoda; class Insecta; order Lepidoptera; family Noctuidae; genus Hyppa; species Hyppa rectilinea. Next base: position 4,541,063 of record OX637318.1, on the reverse strand, counting down.
CTACCACGTCCTTTAGTCACATATCCTTCATAATCCTCTAACCTCCTCGTTCGACGCTGAGTATGTTTTTTGGTGATGACCATAGAGGCGGCCTTATATCAAGGCCTCTTTCAAAAGAGAGGTGTGCTATAAAGTTAGATCTTGAACATTCTTGCACCCATCCATGTTCCTTCCTTAGGCCTTTATGTTCCGGGGTAGCGGTAGCCCTTTTGGGGGTTTAGGGATGTTTTCCTACATTCATCGATATAACTAGGTACTGTAGAGAAACCTTATGTTGAACATGGCTGGTAATAATCTGACAGCATTTGAACCTTTAAATTATGTTTAGAATAGTCGATAGGTTATTGTACAAGTGACAGGGACTCTGTCTTTAGCCGCGGGGCTTAAATGTATGCCATATAATATTTAGACTGTTCACGGTCTACGTATTTGCTTCAATAGCCCAGCAAGTCCTCCCTACACTAGATTACTCGCTGTACCACTTAGCCCCCTCAGTGGAAGGTCCTCAACCTTCGACAGTACTGTGTGCGTACCTACATTTCTCCAGCATGACATAAACTTGCAGAGAAAGTACAACGTTTGTTGCATTTTCAATCGTTTAAAAAGTAGTTATTCAAACAGGTCACACGCACATCGGTCTACCTACTTAATACAATTCATTTGCTTATGTCATACGTTTGATAGAATATTGGCCTGACATTAGTAGATTATTAAACGAGGGGATAAACCCTTTGTCACCTTAGAGCATTTAACCTATTTGTCACGGGTGCTAGAGCATCACAATCGACTCCAGAGCTCCCGAGCGAACCAAGGGAGTTAGTTCTGAGAATCTTGAATGCACCGAGGAATTAAAACTCTCCCAAGACGAAGACACCTTTACCTCCGAGGAGACTACTCTACTTTTCACACCTTCAACGAGTTAATAAAAGCAATTGATTTTTGAATACACTTCTTTTATTAAAATTCCAGATTCAAATCTAGTTCCAAAGGATCCAGTTGGGTTGGGCAGCATTTGGTAACTCCGTCAAATCTTCTCGTCACTATCCCGCAGTGTTGCAAGACAAAGGTCAACCAGTGCGTCCTACCTGTCATGACTAAAGGTGCCGAAACGTGGACACTGACAGTCGGGCTGGTCTACAAATTCCAGGTCGCTCAACGCGCTATGGAGTGGGCCCCAGGGATACAATATGACTTACTTTTGGTAAGGTATGCTTAAAACATATCGTTCGGAGATTATCGAGCAGGCAACATAACATCACGCCTTATCCTCATAGTAAACCCACAGCAGGGGGACTAGACAAAGTCACATTATCATTTACGATAACGAAATTAGATAATTCCGAAATGTATGGAATTGGCATAAGCATTCGAAATGTCGCGTGATCAATCGTTTTCGATCGCTAAATGCTAGACAATGTCAAATTGTGAAAAAAAACTCGATCAATATTCCCACACAAATGCGTTGACAACTGCCGTTCTAGACAATCCGAATCGCTGAGATAACGAATTGTTCGATCAACAATTTTCGAAATCGAATCGACATGGTGCGATTGACACTTGTCTAGGCCCCCATGTGATGTTGACTCGGTTAATACTTTCATGCATGAGACACATAAAGTATTCAAGCTGCTAGAGCTGAGCACGTGGTGACTGAGCACGTGGTACGAGCTCCGACGGGGTTTGAAAGCAGTTTGACAATCCTGAAAAGACATTCTAAACTACTAATGTTTAATAATCTGAGTTTAACGACTTGCACGGGAAATAATGCAGGTAATGCATTCTGAACTATTTCTGCAACGGGAATAAAAAACCTAATTACGAACGTCCGAGCCGGCACCGCCTCCACATAATGACTGAGTCGGCAGTGACTATGACGTTCATCACTAATTTTACATGATGGACGTTCTCATGGTAGGTACGTCTATATGATATGATACATTATGAGTCTACTAGAGTATAGATTCCTACCTACTTAAGAAGGGAGTTTCTTACCCGTTCTTCTCCATAGATACAGAGGCTCGCACATCAAGTTACCCCAATCTGTTTTTCTTTAATAGTTTTTCAACTTTATTACAAGTCATCTGCCTAGCCTTTTACCAACTATGTCGGGGTCGGCTTCCAGTCTGACCTCCACAACCCAGTAACTGGGCAATGCGATACCCCTTGGTAGACTGGCTGTCAGATTTTCAGGCCTTATTACAAAAGTATAAGCGTTAATTTTCAGTTGGGAAAATTTGACAGTTAAGGATAGCTTGATGCGCTGGCGTCTCTAGCTATACACTTTGGAAAGAGCAACTAGCTTCATCTCACTAAGTGACCAACCGCTTGTCAATTCAAAAGTGCCTGTAGCTTTCACCCGCGGCTTCGCTCGCGTTCATTTAGAATTTGGCAATCTATTCGGGTTAACATACTATCTCGTCTCTGACATAACCCACTGTCTTCATCAGACAAGAAGATTACCAAACGATGTTCTGAAGAAACTTTGAGTATGAATTTGGATGGCTAAAAGAGTAGGAGCCATATAACCGATGGATGTATTGCGAAAGATAATGCCTATGGCTAGAAATGGGGTTACTACCGAGATGACGAATAATAGACAACTTATAGAAGAATGAATGTTGCGCCCACTCCAAATAAATCGGGATAAGGGCAAGAGACTGATTCAAATGATGATGGGAAAAAAGTATCGTATTCAAATTCATGATATTTTGTCTCCTGTAATAGTGCTATTCTGTAAAAATCTCACCGTGATGTGAAGTTAGTCACGTGTGTGAGTTTAAAGTGTGCTGTCAATAGTGTCAATCCCTAGCATTAGGTGGAATGTCAGTTCACTTCACGCGCGTTTCAACTTGAGATTTCCCGGCGAGGTTTTTACAGAATCGACCGCCTAACATTGTAATAACAATCTCAACACACTTTAGTGTGTAGTATTTGTCAGTAGGCATGATTACGTGAGGTAGTAAAATTTGCGTCACTGCCATCGTCAATTGATTTGATAGCGAAATATAAAACAGTACATTCAAGTTCAGTTCTTTCAGTGTCAATGGCGACAGAGTGCTGTACGATAAACAATATATTATACAGGGTGGAGTAAATGAAACACTATCTTTGTACTAACTACACTAATTTGAGAGCAATGTTTTCCCCAGAATTTTTCATTGAATTTATTCTGAATGAAGGAATTGAAAACTGTATTTCTAAAATAATCATTACAACTGTTTTACGGAGAAACAGGGAGCCAACTACTACCTACCTCATAAAGCAATACTATTTCAACATTGGGAAAGAGATGGAGCTATACCTGTTTCGCTTCTTCTCTTTCTCACACCGAAGTAATAATAAAATAATAGGATTGCTCTTTCAGATGTCGGTTGGCCCATGAGCAATAAAAATACAGCATGTCATGTAATTTAACATGTCAGTTTAGAATACCAGCCGGTTGATTCTGAAAAACCTCACCGTGATAACTTAGATGAAATGAGCGTGAAGCGAGCTGTTATTCCACCTAATGCTTGGAATTGACACTGTTGACAGCTTACTTTAAACTCAGTTCACCTACATTTTTACGGTGAGATTTTTACAGAATTAAAAGTCAAAGTCAAAGTCAAAACATTTATTTCAAATAGGCACAAGAATGGCACTTTTGAACGTCAAAATGAACAAGAAATAGAATTGATTCTAGTCGCCCCTTCCAAAAGGTAGTTTCGTGTGGAGAAGAATGGGCAAGAAACTCCACCGTTACTCTTTTAAAATGTTTCACAATGTTTTGTATACATGTATTATAACATTATATGTGAAGACGATGCACCCAGAATAAAAACAATACACCACAAAAGGTGAAAAGAAAAACACATAAAACGCATGTAGCAGTGGCAAGTAAACTTAATTATGTCATAAGTACGTGGTGCTCACATATTTACAAACATTCTAAAAGTTAAAAGTTAGAATAAAAGAATAGCACTATTGCATGCAAAATTAGATTAGATAGACTTTGTAAAATAATAGAAAATGGGACATTTTTATAAGATTCTTCAATGTTTCATTATGTTCGGACGTGGTTTTTAGTCCACTCTGTATATTATCAGTGTTATTACAATAAGAGGGCACTTACTGCAGTCAATATTTCGGCCTATTGATTACGTGCTATCGGGGATATAGCCGCTATACTCATATCCCAGTCTGCAGCGATCACTGATAGCCATCACCTTTAGCCTATGTTTGAGCTGCACGTATCAGTCCTAACTATCAATAAAAATGTTTTAATTATGCATTTATTTGTGTCAGTAGATAGTGCAAGGCGTATAAAATCGGTTGCCTGTATTTTATAATTGTAACAAAGAACAAATTGGTTTTTGAATTTGGAGATTTTTGAAAAAAATAATACGATAGTGTTTGTTCTCGGTGTACATTTATGTTATTATAATGACGATAGAAGCCATAAAAAGATCTTTCAACATCACGGTTTCAGGCCCGTGATTTAGGCTTATTTTCACAGTAATTGAAGGTCCGTATTTTTTTATTCTAAAAAATAGTTTTTTTTCTTCTTGTCAGACCGAATCGTGACCGAAAAAGGTTACTCAAACAAGTTTTCAGGAGCATTAAGTTTTCTTGTGACGCGAATGGAATACAAACAAAAATGTGGAAAATACTTTTAAGCCAACATAATTATTGTGTAAGAGACCAAATTCTAGGTAGCTGATAACGTAGCAAAAAAATTTTTCATTTTATTTTATTTTCCCTTTAAATATTTAATAAATTTATTAATTTAGCTCCAATAAAAAATAACTTAATGAAAAATATTCTTACCTCATTTATTTCTAACTCCAAGTCCGAACACACACTTTGCGCTAAAACTTTTAATTGTTCGTTCGTAAACAATTGAGTTTGGTCAATGTCCGTCGGTCTGCCACACACATACAGTATCATAGTTATTTGTTCTATCAAACAAAGTATCAAGTAGCGCTCAAACTTTTTGGAAAACATTTTAATTTTGGTTTTTTCATAAGCATTAAAAAAACCTTATTTATTATAAATTAGATTTGTATCACAAAAAATCACTGAATAAAATCAATATTTGGAGAATGCCACATTTAAATTCCAAATCCTTCTTAAAAAAAAATACATTCGCGCTTACTAAGATTAAAAAAATAAAATCTTGCCAAAAATAAATTATTTTGTTAAAGAATATTTAAATAACGAATGCGTAGCGATAGTACGCGTTCAGTCGCGTGCGGTAGCGCGGCGTTGCGGTAGTTGTGCCTTCGCGCCGCCCCTCAAATCGTAACTGGGGCGCCAAGCCACTGAGCTTTACAAATATCCGTATCACAGGGTGCTCCCAAAGCTCTCTTATTAGAGTGGAACATCAACTACGTCATCCGGTCCATTCAAGCTATTGGTTCTTTTTAAATGGGTCTTTCGTGTCAGGCGATTAATTGCCGAAAGGACGAATCTTGTTTTGTGTATGATAATATCTCGTCATCGTGATTTCACAAGAACTTTGCCAGCGACTTCGTCCACGTCGATTTTAAATTTTCCCGTACAAACTGCAAAAACTCTGAAATACTTGATCAAGGATTTTAAAAATTATTTAGTTACGATAATTTTTTATTTGGTTTTTCTTAAAAAAATATGGAGTTTCTTTCAATCACAATTTTATATTAGTTAAAAATCTTCTAGTGAATTAGTCTCAAAAGGAATCCTTTAGATCGTTCCTGTTTGAGTGGGTTACGCTTAATAAGTCTATTTTTCAGACAGCTCAAGATATTTCTCTCTTTCTTATTATTGATCGTGTTTTCCTATGGGATATTTCTTGCTAAGTATTTTGGCTAGCTAACGTATTTTGGCAGTTTGTTAATAATTTAATATAGCAAATAAAATCATTCATGTATTTATTGGATTTTCGTAGCTAAAATAAATAGTAACGATGTGAACCATAGAACCCCCAAACCAGGCACTAATCTTATCTCCGGGGTAGTCCTGATAACAATTAATTCTTATATTTAATTATTTCCTTGGATTAGTTGGTCTGCTCCAAAGATTTTCAGTTGACTTTTGTATGCTTGGGTTGCAAAATGGTGCACATTTTTGCAACCCCTGTATGGATTGCAAAATGGTGCGCATTTTCAGCAATATCCATAGCGAAATCTCGTTTCAGTGCAAGGTGACGACATATTTTTATCACGCTACCCGTGATGTGGAGTTTGATCTTTGATTCGACTAAAAAAAACAACCGAGCCATCGCACAGGTCCAAACATGTGTCATCCGTGTCTTCAATGATCATTTAACCTTTCCTGTTTTTTTTACTTCCTGTCTTGGCTTACTTGCATGGACTTGTGCAAGTTATACAGATTCGTCATCATTAAAATATTCTTCGACAAGCAACTTACTTGGACTGTTGAGTATGGGCTGCCAACAATGCCCCTATAATTCTATAATCAATCTGCCTCGCCTTTTCCCAGATTGTTGGGGTCGGCTTCCAGTCTAACCGGATGCAGCTGAATACCAATATTTTACATGGAGCGACTGCCTATCTGACTTCCACAACCCAGTAACTGGTAATTACTTTTAATATAATATACATAATATAAATATATACCCTATAATCCCACAATCACATTGTTCATTAAAAAAATAATTTATTATTATTATTATTTGTGACCACATAACACAGTTTTCACAGCAGCAAGGGATTCAATCCATTGTCTTTAAATTATCATTAATTAACCAGCATATTTAGACCAGCCATCTTTTCTTCTTTGGTCCGAAAATACATAATATGCCATAATTACGCCACATTAAACGAGGCTATAAATAAAGTGATTCATCTTACAATTCGTAGTAAACGCGTCACATATAAAATATTTAATGAATGTATCCGTCGATATTGTTACGTGATCTGAATGTTGAATATATTAAATCCCGCGGAAGTTATTGAACTATTGTAATTGCGCAATCGGAGGCTGTGTTCGTATTATTTAACTAGCTACATAGCTTCTGCCTGCGACTTGGTTCGCGTGAAATTCTCGCAGCGTCGTCCGTGCTTGCTCACCGTTCTTTCGGACGCCTTTACCTTTTATTCGGCTACTAAAGGTCCTAGCGTGATGTTAAATAGCTTATGATATCAATCCTCAAGAATTTGGCTATCATTTGCAAAATAAATATTTTTTCAAATCCCACTAGAGACTAGCGCGTTCAAACGAAGACAAAAAATCATCGCTTCAGTTTTGTTATTAGGTAGTACCTAGTTAAGATATTTTTAAAGATGTTTAAAAAAATGTAGAGCTTCTTTAAACGGAACTTCCCAATGTTGTCGAAATGACTAAGTACAGGGCCAAACTAAGTACCTACCTAATGACTTGCTTTAAAGTCAAGCAAGGAGTACGTAAATGTACCAACCTACTTATTTAAAGCAGATAATAAAGTTATGCCTGTTTTTTTTATATTTCTATGGCGTCAACACTTTAAAAGTATTAGGGAATCTACTCGTCAACAACTTTTTGTTACAAGATCGCAGCATCATACATCTCCTTCCGGTCTGTTTTATGTTATAGAAGAGCCTCCTTCTGGACAGCATATCATCCATCATCCGATCCAGCCAGTCCCTTGCTACGCCCCAAGCCGAGGTCCATGCCCCATAGGTGCCCTTTGCGTGTAGTCGCTTGGTTTGAAGATTTTTTTCAAGCCCTGGAGGCCTTAATTATTGGGCTCAATCTACATACAAGCATAGCTAATCAGTAGACAACCTCTTAGGTTGAACAGCGAGATGCTCACTCAAAAAGTCAAAAGAAAAAAAAAGCTTGACACCACTTAATCATTGATCAACACAGAACACCACCTTTCGTTGATAAAACAAATAATTAAATACAAAGCCTCCTTTCTAACCCACACACTCAGACGTAATATATCTTCGCACCCAACCAACTACTTTCTGATTTTACATCAATTAATTTTTAACTAACTTTCGATTACGGCTTCGATAAACCTTCGATATTAAAATATTGCCGTTAAAAAATAGTGGTCAAGCAGTTTTTGATGTTATATGTACAAATATATATAAAACTAACTAAGTTCAATTCCAGGTTCCACGCGCGCCTCAAAGAGATGTCAGCATATGAAGGGGCCTGTTAGGGCCAAGCCTGCCGGGTAAGCGGGATTGTCCGATAGGGTTACCGCTACCCCGGAACATAAAGGGCTAAGGAAGGAACATGGATGGGTTTTAGTCAGTAAGAGTCTGACACTCCCTTGCGCTCCACCCAGAGCGGGAGGAGTCATTTGATGATTTCCCACCCTCAAAAAAAAGGGCCGTGCAAGTGTTATTGGAGTTTTCCATCTGGAATTCAAATTGAGAATGGAATTAAGCATGTGAAGCTAAGTCCCCATGCCCATGGGCAGCATAAAAACTCTAACACCAGGTTAGTCACTAACCACACGAAAAGAAGAAGATCTGGATTTGCTTAGTGGCAGCCCAAAGTCGGGATTTGTCCCCGGTTTATGGCCATTGGGTCGCCCCGTACATGGGACTTAAACATAACTGCCGAAATTTGGATGAACTTACCCCTGCTGCCTAACCCTTGAAAAAAATCATGTTATGGGTATACCAGCCAAGTTCAATACTCTAAACATGCTCTCGAAGAAATAATCTAAACGAAGACACATAGAAGAGTCAAGGAGTAACAGTTTCCACATTGGTTTTCTTGCACTACCTTTCTCCAGTGTCTCTCTTTCGCTAACTAACTAATTGCATCAATCATCGCTCACTAACCATTTTCCGAATGTAGGATCTAGATCCTACTGAAGTATGGCGGTTCCAGCAAAGGCTGACCTTTGTGGCCAGTATCTTGATAAATATCTTCTAAGTACCATTGTGTCTAGCAAACCGTATTGGTAACACCATTCTGAGCTCCACAACAAAGACTACTGGCGTTAGGACTGGGTGGCCACGTCTGCCGGATGCCCGATGAGCTATGGGCCAAAAGAGTCACTTTTTTTTTGTTACGGGATGGAAAAGACTTATGGATGTCCTCCGCCCTGGGGGAGGGGTTTGTCAGACTCTTACTGACTAAAAACCACTCTGGTGTTCCCTCTCACATGTACCGGGACTAAAACCGTCACACTAAACCCGTAGAACATGACGGGACGAGCTGGACAAAACCAACGCCGTCAACATCAGCCCTCGATCGCAAGCACTACAAGTCTTTGGGAGAAACTTTTGCCCAGCAGTGGGATGATGCAGGCTAAAAGTCACACTAATCCTCATCAAAATATCGTTTTCTCACCGAATCGATGGTTAAATTGTGATCTATATAAGGTGTTAAAAAATTAACTCTAAGAATTTCGTGGGAGCATTGTACTCATCGTAACGAACAACTTTTACTATGGGATGAACCCTGAAATCGCAAAAAAAATATGAGCTGTTCCATACATTTATGCTCATATTTTTTTCGCGATTTCAGGGTTCATCCCATAGTAAAAGTTGTTCGTTACGATGAGTACAATGCTCCCACGAAATTCTTAGAGTTAATTTTTAAACACCTTATATACTGCCAATCGAATAAAAAACTAAATATTATATACATTCGTTTTTCCTTTCCATTTGAAGCGTATTATATGCTTAAGGTCGTTGCACATATAATCATTAAGTCGGACAGCGGGCCCCTTCACACCTGTCTGGTCAATGGTCATCTAGGATTGAGGCAGAGAGATCGTCGCGGTCACCTTCGAGTCGCCTACCTTCTAATATTAATTATTTTGATAATGTCAATAAATCTTATTGACATTTAAACATAGGTATTATTATCTATCCATTCATTTATATTTCTTTAGGATATCATGGATTCACGGATGGTAAAAAACTGGTCCTCCGAGTCGTGTCCTTAACTCCTTTAGGTACCTACGTGTGAAATAACACGCAGTGCTTTAAAAATGCTTATTATAATCAAGTGTAATAAATAAAGCATAATAATACCAGCTTATTACTGTCCCACTGCGGGGCAAAGGCCTCTTTTGTATAGAGAATGCGCGAGCATTGATCACCATGCGCTTGCGCAAGGCGGGTTGGCGATTTCAGACAGTCCAGGCTTCCTCACGATGACTTTTCTTCACCTTTGTCAGTGATATCCGAGAAAGACTTATAAAGTACATAAATATGAGTCGGTATTCAGCTGCATCATGTTAGACTGGAAACCGACCCCAACATAGTTGGGAAAAGGCTAGGCAAATGATGATGATGAAATATGAGTTGAAAAAGATACATTGGTGCTGAGATTTGAACCCACAACCTAGTGGTCCGTGTTTTTTTACTTCGCACCGCCACTGAGCAATCACGACATAAAAATACTAACAATACATTAAAATGTGATATGGACAGGTCCTATTACGGATCATCTCAAATAGGTACAAGAATGCGATGCTCTGGCTAGCTAGGTCTTGTATGAAACGAGAAAGGCTGCTGACTTAGCATGAACCTAAGATCGTCGACACATTTCATCTATAAAACTGCTGTTCATACATTTTGGTCACGTGACTCGTCGAAATGTGGGGAACAGCAGATTTTTTTCGGTTTCAGAGGTGGTCCCATAATAAAAGTTGTTCAGTTTGGTGGTCTGTAGCATATCCTTTTGTATGTATATATCGTTTCGGTTACACCCAGTATAATACTAGTCTAAAGATCAGTGACACACAAACTCATGTCTGTATTCCCGGATCTTCTTCTTTTCGTGCGGTTAGTGACTAACCTGGTGTCAGAGTTTTATCCTGCCCATGGGTCTCTCAATTCCCGGATAAGGAGTAATCAGAGTGTATTCCTAGTGCCCCCAAAATTCGCCAGTACGTCGTACTTAAGTACGACACGGCTGGCGCAGTCGTTGAGCGATTGACTGCTGCGCAGCATGTCGCGGGTTCAATTCCCGCACGGAACAAATATTTGTGCGACCTAGAAGTATTTGTTCCGGGTCTGGGTGTTGTTCTATCTATAAATTTGTAATTACAAATAAGAAAAAATGTATATAAGTAGTTTATCCAGCCATCTCGTTACCATAACACAAGCATTAGGTTGCTTAGCTTGGGACTAGGTGGTTCCAGGCAAGATCGCTAACAGCCCGAAAAGTTTTCGGGCTGTCAGCGGTCATCTTATTCAATTCGTTTTCGGCGAAAATGAACTGAATAAGCTCACTCCCTATCAAGGGCGGATGATTTCATGATCTTTTAAATTTAAAATTAACAAAAACATTTTTTTTTATTCGTTACACACGTGAGCGAAATTAGCGTAACGCAAAAAGTGTAACCGACCTATGGTTAGACTTTTTGCGTACTTGTACGTCATTCACAAACAGTGGACCTTTGCCTTTTGTTTAAGTTCAGCTGGATAGTGGAACATCTAGTGAGTTATTACTTATTACGCAGATTGAGTTTCAAACTGAGACAGCCAATCTATTCTGTAGAAATCTTACCGTGGAAATTTAAGTGAAGTGACTTTGAAGTAAGTTACCAACCCCTTTTTTTTTGAGCCGGGGGAAAATCCTTATGGATGTGCCCTGCCCCCGTGTCTGTCAGACTCTTACTGACTAAAAACCACCCCGAGTGTTCCCTCTCTCACTCACCTGCGCCGGGGGTCGCGGAAACCGATAATACTTCGCAACAAGTTGTCAATCCCTAGCCCAAGCAACATGTAGGATGACAGTTCAATTCACTTAGGTCTTCATGGTGAGATTTTTACAGAGTAGCCTGCCTGTGGTGCTATTCTGTAAAAATCTCATCGTGATAACGTAAGTGAAGTGAGTTCAAAGTGAGATGTCAGGGTGTCAATTTTAAGCGGGATTGTCCGAAAGGGTTACCGCTACCCCGGAACATAAAGGGCTACGGAAGGAACATGGATGGGTTTTAGTCAGTAAGAGTCTGACACTCCCTTCCGCTCCACCCAGAGCGGGAGCAGTCACTGGATGATTTCCCAGCCTTAAAAAAAAAAAAAAGGGTGTCAATTTTGTGGAACGAAAGCTCACTTCACCTAAGCTACGCACACACCTGTCGTGTTATTCTGTAAAAACTCATCGTGAAAAAGTAAGTGAAGTGAGTTTAAAGAGAGCTATCAATAATGTCAATACCTAGCAAAATGTCGAATGACAGCTCAGTTCACATAAGCTATCACATGAGATTTTTACAGAATCAACCGACAGAAATGTGTAATCAATGACACACAAAACATAGCACTGCTGTTTTAGGAGTAGATACAACATTGCTTGACCTCTGCTGACCTCCACCCATAGAGTTCAGTGCTGTCATATACCTGCCCTACGATCACCATAGGAATATCTGAATGAATTTGCCTTCATCATTACCCAGGAACAAATGCATGATGCGTATTAACGTTGAAGGTAAATTATAAATTACAATAATCCATGCAGGTAGAGGTTTACTGAATTAATCTCAATACAGCGTCTGAAAACTGAATTTACAATTCGATTTGTTTGCTATTTATAGCCATGTTTTTTAAATCATGACGTTGATAGTATTTTTGTTTTTAAAATCCTGATGTGTCCCATAGGGCGCTTTTCTTCCTCTCCTGCTGCTGATTTTGGACCGAGTGATTTTTAGAGTCTGGCCAACGAAAGCTGACCACGAATTAATTTCGAAACTTTTGATATGGCAATAATTTAGCACTGTCAAAATTGAATTGAATTTCGACTATGATTCCTAGCCCCTATGTTCGTGTTATGAAATTAACTTTTAGTTATAACTTTTTCTTTAATTCTACCTTTTCGACATAATGTCGTGCCAGGAAGTCGAGCTGTGAACTACAATGCACGCAGAAGTTAAAAAAATGTCATATATGTATATTAATATTATATAGAGGAAAGATTTTATATAAATATTTGATTGATTGGTATATTATGGCAAGTCCCATGTAATAGGGGGTGCGGCTATTGCCATCAATCGGGAAAAAATCCAGACTCCGTGACTGTTACTGAGAAATTCGTAGCAATGTAAATATCGCTTATTAGTCTTGAATAATAAAAATATCAAGTCCGTTTAAGCAGCGTATAACCAGTGTTGGCAGCTCTTGATTTTTTTAAATTGCCGCCTTTTTTCTTGGTCAGCTTTCGTTGGCCAGACTCTACATGCGTTATGTGTCTGAATTACTTGGTTGAAAAACGGTGAAGGATAACATCGTGAAACTAGCATGCCTGAGAGATATTTCTCAACAGCATGTGAAGAGACTCACGGGCAGCATAAAACTCTGAGATCAGGTACTAACTTTTGTGTCAGAGTCCATCATTCTTCGAAAAAGAAAGAAAGACCAAGCTTAAATATATCAAAATAGTACAAAGCTTGTTCTTACAGACAAAAAAAAACTCGAGAAAATTCTTTCTCTTTTTTTTAAAAAGAACAACTTTAATAATTGCCATATCTGCATCATTTGACACTTGACGAGGTCGATTTCTACGGAGCGCAGTGACTCTAGAACGACCTCTAGCGGACATTTAATAGACCATATCATAACGTTACAAGAACTAGATTCTAGATGTGAATGTTGTACTTACGTCTTATGTATAGGTGGTTAATATTCGATCGGCGCCGGGCCCCACAAAAACACTAGATTTTGAAATTATAATGTCCGCACCTCAGTGCCGGACGAATGAAACATTCGACTTTGGTATAGGTCGACGACTTATTGCCTGTCACCTATAGTTTATAGTTATACTTTTGTTTATCGTATTGAGTTTATGAAAAGAAAACTTAGATGCACCGTTAGTAACGGATTGCAGTCTACGGTACTTCTACATAATAAGATATCAAAGATATGATTATCTTCAGTTCGAATTGCCAATTAAAAATATGCTTTAGTCACGTCACGAGAAAAGAGCTCGGTCATATGCTAGATATTGGTAACTGATTATGAGAGCATGCAGTTCAGTTTCAGAACGAAAAGAGTGGTGTCAAAGATGGTCAGGCTGGCTGATCTAACTTCGAGAGCCTTCGAACTTGTTTGTGGTTTTAGAAACAACACTATATCCCGTAAATACCTGACAAAACCTGGACCAAGTCAGATTTAAATACCTTATTTTAATATTGATTGCTCTTATAATTACTGCACGTATATGTATTGCTACTAAAAGTCTTACTGATTTCTCTAATTTTTAGGGTTCCCCACATTCAAGAGGAAAAAATGGAGTTCTTAAATGATCACTTCTTTGTCCGCTCGTCCAAACTGTTACACACTTTTCGCGTACAGCGCTCTTGCCCGTCCGGGACACCTGTGGGCAGCGTTGTGGTACAGAGGCCAGCACATCAAGTTACCACAATCTGTCAAATTTCTTTGATACAATTTCAACTGCATTGCAAAGACATAAGGTTCATTTAGGGATAGCTTGATGTGCTGGCGTCTGTACTAAAACTAGATTTTATTCGGTTTAGATAATCAGCTTATAATGTTCCCACTGGACACAGGCCTCCTATGAGAGGCAGTGGGCCATAATCCACGCGGCCCAATGCGGGTCATTGGGCCGCGTGGTGGATTATGGCCCACCACGCGGGTGGCGGCTGGCGGATGTCACATGTCTTCGAAGTTTTGGTTCTAGGACATGCCGGTTTCCTCACGATGTTTTCCTCCACTGGTTTTGAGTGGTGATTTAATTAAATACACAATGTAAAGCGCCTGGCTGGGTTCGAACTCACGACCTACAACTCGTAAGTCGAGGTTGATACCATTGGGCCACCTCTGCTCTCCTGCATTCTGTTTGCTGCCTTTCGATAACAAAAAAATGTGAGCCGTCACGGGACGCCTGGCAGATGTGAAACATCGACATTATTTTGTAAAAGTAATATGATTGAAAAGAACAGATTGCGATAGAAACTAAATATGGCATAATGATAAAATAAAATATTACGATTTTTTCCAGAAAATGATGACTGTTCATTCAATAAACATTTATTTTCATTAAATCGCAGTCGATTGCGCATGGCGACGCGTCGCCACACAGTACACACTACTGCATATAGACTGTACATATACACCATCATATAGCGTCAGAAATTAGTTTTACGTGCGGCTATAGATGTTTCACATCACAAAAACCCACTCGGCAAAGTTTCAGAAAAACACCGGGTGCCTGAAATATTGAAAACACAGTACATACGTGTAGCAAAATTTCGTCCAAAGATCAATCGAGCATGCATAAAATATCAGTGTTTGTCCCTGATACGCCGGAGATGGATTAGTCTGACGGACATTATATTTAAATGGTGGTGACCATGTTGCTATATAGGAATAATATTTTCATAATTTCTTACTGTCTTGAGAAAACCTACATAATAAGATTAAAATACAAGACAAAGTTAAAATATTATTCGTCATCATTATTAGCCTATGGAGCTCGTGGGTAAGTCAAAACAGCCGCACAGGTCGATCCATCAGGTTAAGCTACGCTTGCAGGGGTTGGCCGTGGATGGGGACCATCTTTACTTACCAGATTCTTCCGTGCCTCGGAAAGCACGTTAAGCCGTTGGTCCCGGCCACAGAAGAGATAAAGAGTTATCTGTTCTGTGGTCCCGGCAGTCATTTGTGCATCTTTGATAGTCGTTACGGGTCGTCAGAAGCTCGAAAGTCTGACAGCCAGTCTTACCAAAGGGTATTACCCAGTTACTGGGTTGTGGAGGTCAGATAGGCAGTCGCTCCATGTAAAATACTGGTATTCAGCTGCATCCAGACTGGAAGCCGACCGCAACATAGTTTGGAAAAGGCTAGGTAGATTGATTGATTAATATGAGTACCGTATGTAGGTTTCCTAAGCATGTAGTAAGAAGCCGTTATTTCATTTCAAACAAACACTTAAATTTTATTTATTTGTTTGCAAATAACTGTCGTTAAGTTGCCGTTATTATTGTAATGATTATAATACATTGACTGTAAGTACTTGGTGTCAAAATTAAGAAAAAGTAGGTATGATTTTTTTTAAGTAAACGTACGTCAACAGAATATTGTACGTAGGCCAGCACATCAAGCTACCTCAATCTGTCAAATTTCTTTGATCGCTGCCCGCACCCCAGGATGCACCGGCCCGAAGACTGGCGTTCCCCCCAGAATTGCCCAGAAAGGAACTCCAGTCCCCAGGCGCACGTGGAGGTTTTCTCCGGGCACCCCTTGCGTCTGTACCTGTAACCTACATTTTACATTAGAAACTAAAATTTGAGAACCAATACTAGACCAGGGTCGATAATTTTTATAATGATTTAAAAAAAAAATAGTAGGATCAAACCTATTGGAAAAGGAAGAAAATATAACAAAAATGAAAGGAAAAATAATTTACGGGTGATCTGAGGACGGCAAGTGGATCTCCTATCTCGGCAGCTCTTAGGAGAAAAAGTATTTAGACATTTTTTATAGATAATTCTCTGATCTAAAATTTTTGTCTGGGCTAATTTCATGATACAACTTACCGTTTTGCTGAAAATCGCGAATAACCCGTTTTTGTGACCTTTGAACCCGAGTTTTTTTTTTCTAGGTGTCGGATGGATGTGGACTTTTTACATTGCATTTATAATAGTGTTTTGAACAATCCTACCAATTTTCAGCCAAGTGTGAATTTTTGTGACCTCACCCCAATTTTTGGTCGAATTGGACCGGACTAATACCAATTACATGTGTAAAATATATAAAACAAAGCAGCTCTATAATAAAAATATAAAAAGCAACTGCAGGTTTGCCCCTCCATCAAAATTAGGCATCAAATTATTATGTTTTCCCTTAATACCGCTTTCTAATTAACTACGAGGTCTAGTAATCCCGAGGGATTAGCTTAGTGATTAAATAATTACTTTATATTACCTCAAACAAAGTGATATTAGCTCTAGTTCGAGATGTTACTTAGGTATTACTATTAGGTATGCTTGTGCACGTATTCGATGGGTCTGATACGATACCATAATTCCTAGAAAAGTGTCAAATTACCTAAGTATTTTGGGTTTTGCGTGTTCAAAAATTCCTTGGAATTGAAAAAGGTAGTTGAGGCTTACTGCAAAACATTTCCATAAGTGTGTATTTTCCTTACTCGGCAATTCTTTTTGAAGGTTCTGTACCTATATAAAGTTGTCCATCATACATTTGTCGAACTGGCGAAACGTGGGTGTACCCACATTTGGAAAAAAGGCGTGGTTCCCAGTGTACGGACATTGATCATAATTATCTAGGTACTGTTTATAAGGACATAATAAACTAAGAACTTATCTGTATTTTTTTTGTGAAATAAAGTTATTATTATTATTATGTATTATTATTATTACTTACACTTCTACCAAAACTAAAAATTAATAAGAAAAAAATATTGAATTCGGACCATCATCTTAAATTATATGTATAACCTCCGTTTGGAGAGATGGAAGTTATGTCAACTCTTATTATGTTAACTCTTCCTGCTACAGACATAGTCAGGAGAGCGATGTACAGACGGTCGATTCTGTAAAAATCTCACCATGAAAACTTGGGTGAAGTGAGCTATTGTTCCACCAAATGCTTGGGATTTGACCTTCAAAAAGTGCTGATTTTCAGCCTAATTTGTATAAATGACTTTTGATTTTGATTAACATTTTTGACAGCTCACTTGTAAACTCACTGCACCTAAATTTTTACGATGAAATTTTTACAGAATAGCACTACAGAACGGTATGGTCTGCTGGAGGAGATAATAGCATTTATCTTCCTACATATGTACCCACTATCCTGAAATCTGGTAAAAAATCTACAAGGTACTTACTTACTTATCTTGTACCTATATTTTTTTGAAGTTACACCACACTTGCACTCAGGTAGGTAGGTCTAAGTCGACGCACCATTATTTTTTGTCATTCCACGAAATAAAGTGACTCAAGAATAGCCTCGAAGCTTATTAAGGAAAATAATACAACATGGAATACCTAGTCCTACCCACCTGATATTAGAGCGAATATAGGGGTTTGTTGGGAATCCCCGAATAGACCTGGACTTAGGCTGTGTTTGACTGGAACTTGGTCCAGCTTACAACGGGCGTTGCGGAAGTATTTTCAGTTCCCGCGACCCCCGGCACAGGTGTGAGAGGGAACACCCGGGGTGGTTTTTAGTCAGTAAGAGTCTGACAGACTCCTCCGCCCTCCCCGGGGCGGGGGACATCAATGAGGATATTCCCGCCGGTTCAAAAAAAAAAAAGCTTACAACGGGCACCACCAGGCTTGCGCTCAGATATTATGTCCCACGCAATATTACTAAATGGAGATGGTATTAACAGCCGCACGGTTCTATCCATCAGGTTAGGCTACATTTGCCGGGGTTGGCCTGTGGATGGGTGACCATCTTCGGTTCTCGAGATTCCTCCGTGTCTCGGAAAACTCGTTAAGCCGTTTGTCCCGGCTGTCATTCGTGGATCTTTGACAGTCGTTACGGTTAGTCAGAAGCCCGAAAGTCTGACAGCCAGTCTTACCAAGGGGTAACGTATTACCCAGTTAGTGACTGGGTTGTGGACGTCAGACAGGCAGTCGTTCCATGTAAAATACTGGTATTCAGCTGCATCCGGTTAGACTGGAAACCGACACCAACATAGTTGGGAAAGGGCTAGGCAGATTGATTGGTGATGAATGCATGTGCTCCATGTGTGATCATTAAGGTCTGTTAATCTGTTAATGGCATCAGGACATCTGAATAGAAGTTTGAGTACCCAAAAACAAGTCGTCAAACCTCATTTGGTCATAACCTTATTAAAATAAAATTGATACCTTTTAACCCGAATCCCGCATTCTGTTGAGTTCGAGGACCAGGCAGGGGTTGATGTCCGGCCTTTCAAATTTCGGTCTACCTACCGATATGTACCTTCCCCGTTCATAAAGAATACATGATGGCTAATGGTTCAAAAATCTAAACGAGGTCGTGGACCTTTGCTAATCAGTTCCGCAAGCAAAAAATAACATTTTTTTTTCTATAAAGGACTCACGGTGGCGTTACCTTGACGTGATCTGATACAACCTTCGAATATATTTCGTCACAAAAATAGACGGTCGATGAACTTCATTGAGTAGGGTAATGACGAGAATTATTTTACAATTAATTTATATTAGCATTTTTCGGAACAAATGTCAAGTATCGGCATTGAGTTGGACACTGCCAACTACCTGTGATCCAAACGTGATAAACATTTTTTTGCTTATTGCTATTCCATTTAGATAGGTAGATTGAAATAATTTATCAAATCTTTAATTGGATTTGATTTGCATATTATATTAAACATATATTTTTTTTAAAGTCGGATGGGTGTTGCAAGCAGATGCGAATTTGCATCATCAGTCAGCAGTGTTTTTCATCCCAGGTGCTTCTATAAATATTACAATACGTAGTCTGTTCTACCTAGGTAGAAAATATGTAGGTTCAAGTGCATCTCTAAATCTCTACTCCCGGGTTTGCGTTTCATGTAATGTATGACGCAACGCATTTATCGAGTTCGAGACGCCTGCCCGAGAGCCCAAGGCGGTATTCTGAACACTGAATACAAATTAGCCTTTCAACATATCATGTAACACTAAACCTAATCATTTCCGTGCTATTTTTCACCTATCCAGGCCCCTCATAAATAAATACAAAATTCAAGAATAAATGACAAACAACGCAGCGCAACTTCTCAAAAAACAAGTCACGCCATTCCTATGTATGTATGTAGACCATATCTGCGTAGGAGCACTACTGATAAATAAATATATTTAATACTTTATCGATCGACTTAAATACGACCAGTACATAATGATTAATTGTATTTTAGTTTGGCGCCAAAATTCCATACAAAAACGTGGCTGAACGACCGTGACTCTTGCGCGCAAAAAATTGTGTATTGAGTATTAAATACGTCAGTACACTTGGATTAGATATGGATCTATAAAGCTTTAATCTAAGAATAATAATAATGAGCATACCTACCTACTATTCTTTCGACACAAAATTAAAAATGATCTCGTTGCCTTTCAGTAATGGTCGCTCAAACACAGCAAGGTCTTTGGAGAAAAAAGCGTTTTGCATCAATGTTAAATGAATTTATTTGGCTAGTGAATCATATTCAGGAACGGGTAAGGACAATACGATAGGTCATTTCAAAAATCTTAAGCCTTTATAAAATTACTTCTCATGATAATTTGGTCAATAATACGTATCTACCTAATAGTTCTTTGTGACTCAATGGAATTGAGGATCCCCAAAACTTGCCGGCAGTTCAGTAGCTATCGACGATGGGGGTGCAGTACATCCTCTTGCCAGTAAGCTTCTTAGCCTTGATCTGACGATCACGCTCCCTGCGCATTACCTAAGAAAGAAAGAAAGAAAAAATAATCAGCATTGTGTCAGCTTCCTTTTCTTTTATTATGAGTTTATAGCTCGTATTGAATCAGAAGGATCCTATAAAACTCCTACAGTCCTACTGCTAAACATAAACAGTGGGCCTCCAGTACATCGGGAAATCATCGGCCTAGCCTTTTCCCAACTATGTTCGAGTCGTCTGAGTGGATGCTGCTGAATACCAGTATTTTACATGGAGCGACTAACTATCTGACCTCCACAATCCAGTAACTATACCCCTTGGTAAGTACATCAGGCAATATAACCCCTAATTTAATAGTGAAGTTGCGCAATACAGATAAGTAAAAAATATTTAATTGCGCGCAAATTAATTTAAATGAGATTGTGCAACGCTCTCTAGAGGGGGCTAATAGAACTCGGAAAGCGCCTGGAAAATGTATGATAGCTTTGACGCGGATTACAGACGAGTGTTAGATGGTAAATATTTCAGGCGCTACGTGCGTCACAGTGAATTAGTGATTGTGAATGTGTCTGAAACAAGCAAAAGTAGTGAATAATAGCTTTGTAGCAGGTAGTATATAAGCTTGTATTGATGCAATTACGTCCTGCCCGGTTAAGCAGGAGACAACCCTATGGTTGAACTGCGACATGCAATAAAAAAAAAATTACGTCCTACTTTCATTATGGCATCCACAGGCAAGCCCGGTTTAGCAGTAGACAACCCTTTGGCTGAACTTTGAGATGCCATTATAAAAAAAAAGTTACGTTCTACGTTTTGAGTATGAATGTGGATGGCTATACAAGTAAAGGAAGACCAAAGAAACGATGGATGGATTGTGTGAAAGATGACATGGCTAGAAAGGGAGTGACTACCGAGATGGCGACTGATAGAGAAGTAGGGAAGAAAAAGACATGTTGCGTTGATACCAAATAAATTGGGATAAGGGCATGAGAATGATGATGATTGACGCAGTTACGTTTCTAATAAATAAGTTTGCGACGGCAATCAAGATTGATTGATTAAAAATTATAAGTTATTGTGCTTTTTTATTTCTATTTTTGCTTTTCCTTTCCAAACTCGATGTGAAGCGAATATAAACTATTAATTAACATAGTAGTAGTAAGTGTCTTTGCAGAACAGAAGAAAAAAGGCTTATACCATTAAGATTATAGGTACGTAAAGGGTACTGTTCGAGTATCCAACTGAGTGCATCCCAACGCTTGCTTCGAAGTTGGATTTTCAACTCTTGGCGTTAATCAGAGCGAAAATCCAGTGTGCGAATAAAAATCGCAGCTGGGCTTACAGTAGGTATAGTCACAGACAGAAATTATAGCTTTTATAAACTTAACATACTATAAATCTCTTAAACTGTTTGCATCTGGTGTGGCATTCTTCATAGTCGTTCAGTAAATATTTGCACTTAGCGCGGCCACGACCTATCCCGTAGGCCTCCAAACAGTCCATCATAGCCATCTCCTGTTTCTGGCACCGGCCCAACATCTGGTGCGAAGTGATCCCTCCCGTGATGTCCGTCCATGGCGAGCGGAAAAATGGCGAAATATTATGCATTATTGTATCTTGCCTCTATACTAACGACAAATGAATAATTCAAATTTCAATATAATGGTAAATTTAAAAATATTCAGTCAGCACCACTTGTGACAGTTAAAGATGACACTTTTTGAAATTTACTTTTATGAAACTTTTAATGCAATTTGATGTGTACTGGCAGGAATAATACCAGAGGAAAAAGGTTGTATGAATCACAGCTAGTAAGGGCCGGTTCACACTATTGGACTACTTAGAAACTTGGCATTACTTGACGGTTAGCAGTAATATGCACCATTGCAGTCATTGAATATGAGTGTGTAATGACACATTATGGTAGGTATAGGGATTACAGTGACCTGGATGTGCATACATGCGCAGTCAGCAGCGGCAAGTTCTTTCGCGATACCTATAATCCTATATAGCCGTCTGCCTACTGTGGCGACGAGAAAAGGAGGGTTGTAATTTTAACGACCTCGGTCCATCTCTTACATAGCGCGAGAACTTTCGATACTACCTGGCATATGACCAAAGCAGCTATCCTCTGAACATCATCATCTCATACTTTTCAGTATTTTAGAGTGTGGTTTGTCAGATGATTATTATAATAAAAAAAAACTACTTTTGCTGATTAAATTATTTTATTTACACCAGTATTACAGTATTTCTGGAGTTCATTATGGAAAGTGACTATTGCAAGAAGGTACTATAATTATGTAACATTAAAAACTATCAATTTTCGGTGTCACATATTGGCCGTCTCCCTTCAGCTTTCCTTCCGAAATTTGTCTGTCACGTTCTCTGCGCATTGCCTGAAAAGAGATTAAGAATTAACAGAAAATATTTTGATACTACCTTATAGCTATTGTCCACTATATATATTTATACAATGTGTTAGGTTAAACAACGGACATACTTTCAGGTTGTATAGTACTCATGAAAATCAACATCTTTGTCCATGGGACCAACTCTGAAATACACAAAAAAATATCAGCTGTTCCATATATTTTGATGAATTATGCGAATATAAATGTAGAGTACAGCTGATTTTTTTTTTCGCGATTTCAGGTATAGTTCCATTGGCAAAGATGTTTATTTTCATAAGTATACCCCTGAAAGTATATCTCTCGTTTAACCTAACACACTGTATATACTTTTTTGCTTTTTGACATTATTGTGGTAGGGCAGAAATCTATAAAACATTCAATTAAATATTAGAAGCTTTGAATCCAACCTCATGATTTGTAAGAGATTAATAACAGTAGCTATCTCACCACTAATTCACAGATGAAGAGATTGTTTTCTAGTTTTAATACTTGAACTAAGTAACCAAAGAGGAAGAAAATTAAACATACTATGAATCGTTTGTACTGCTTCATTGACGTCTGGCACTCATGGAAATCTCCAAACAAATGTGCGCACTTGACCTGCCCGCGGTCAAGACCGTAGGCCTCCAGGCAATCCATGTACCGACCCTCCTCCTTCTGGCATCGACCCAGCATTTGATGGGATATAATACCTCCCGTTAAATCCGTGAACGGGGAGCGCAAGAACGGTGAGATAGACATTGATAAGGCTGAAAAATACAGAAAATACGTTGTCTTAACTACATCGAGGTTACAAAATTACGTAAACATTGACATCGGACTACAACTTAATTCCCTTTTGACTTGATAACTCTGCAGTATTATTAGTGTTGATTATAACAAATGAAAGTGTTTGATTGATGACTTTCTACGGTGTAACATTACCTTTATATTATTCTATTTCTAAATTCGAATTATAATCAATGATGAATGCCTGTCGAAAACAAAATTTTGACAGAAATTGTTAAAGTGACAGTAGAGACAGAATTTTGGACAGAGCTGAGTGCTGACTGCTGACAGAGTGAGATTCATTCAAATCAAGTTGCCAGACGCAATACTGTTGAAAGTACTGTCTAATTTCAACTATATCATATACTTGTAAAGATTTGGTTTGAAATAAAAATTAACTTTGGTGTGCGCTTTTTTGGGTTTTTATAAAGAACCATATTTTTTCTATACACGTTCATAACTTTTTAAAATAAAGTTTGCAATACTAGCCATCCCTGTAAATACAAAAAGTTTTGACACTGTCAAAATCAGCTGGCAGCCGACTGGATTGCTTCGAAGAAGTGCCACAAATTCAACTTTTTACGTAAATAAAGTTATTTTCCAACTTCTATAATTAACTTTGACGACCATGGAACAGTGGGTCAGTGAAGGATTGTCAAAAATTTTAGATTTTCAGATACCAGATGACCTAATAAAGTAAGTTACAGTGCCTTAAAATTAAAAACAACCTTACGTTTGAAATTAGAAATTATTCCTAATATTGTAAGATGAATTTCAGTATGGGTAAACGTCGGTTAGGTATTATTTAAGGCTTCAATTCGATTTTTAATTACAGGTACATTCTATCAATAGAAAGTGAGAGTGATTTGAATGAGTACATGAAAACTTTGCTGGACTTTGATAACTCTCAACATAAAGGCTTCTTCTTGGAACTGTGCAAGAAAAAATTTCCAAGCAGAGGTAGGTATTAATAATTTTAATTGTAACATACATTTCGTAGTTATCCATTTATATATGAATTCAACTATTATTGCACAATTTAATGCAATCATCACATACATAATATTCATAACAGCTCTATGTCACATTTTGGCACATAAACAATCTCTATTAAAAAAAAACATGTTGATCCATTGCAACATTCCTGTGTAAATAAGGTGGTTATAAACTATATAACATATTCAGACATTGAAAAGTGGGCTCAATTTTATCACATAAACACTTCTGTATCATCAATAAAAAAATAATTCAAATATTTTCCTGAATTAAAGAATGAAGAAACAACTAACTCTCTCATATTAAATGTTACAGTTAGGTGTTACTCCATTCTTTAAGTATCTTCGTCTTTATGACAGGTCTGATGTGGGCTACTGGCCTAATGTTCTAAGCCACCATAGCTTGAATCAGGCTAAACTAACTCTCTCATAATAAATGTTACAGTTAGGTGTTACTCTGTTCTTTAAGTATCTTCGTCTTTATGACAGGTTTGATGTGGGCTACTGGCCTAATGTTCTAAGCCACCATAGCTTGAATCAGGCTAAACTAACTCTCTCATAATAAATGTTACAGTTAGGTGTTACTCTGTTCTATAAGTATCTTTGTCTTTATGACAGGTCTGATGTGGGCTACTGGCCTAATGTTCTAAGCCACCATAGCTTGAATCAGGCTAAACTAACTCTCTCATAATAAATGTTACAGTTAGGTGTTACTCCATTCTTTAAGTATCTTCGTCTTTATGACAGGTCTGATGTCGGCTACTGGCCGAATGTTCTAAGCCACCATAGCTTGAATCAGGCTAAACAACCCATTTCATCATTAACATAAATCCTGTCCAGTATGCAGACATAAAAAAAATTAAAAAAAAAACAAAAATTCCAGTCAGCTCCTTGCCTAAGCAGCAGAAGAAGAAGATATCAAAGAACAAGCAGCAAGCGGACTTTGTTAATGCAGAACCGGTACAGTCACCGGAGCCAACTGAAACTGATAGCAAATCTAAGAAGAAGACAAAATATGTGAACCTGTACTCACAGGAAGGGAAGAATGCCCAGGTTGTGCTGCTGAAAGGTAGGTTCATTTGAACATCTGGTATATTTGTGTGACAGATGGAGAATAATGCACCGCAATGTTATGCTTATACTGTATCTGATTGGGACTTAGGATTGGGGTTCTAAACACTAGGGCAATGGCCCACTATGTTTCCGAGACATCGCCAAGCGGTTGATCGACTCTTCATGAGTCAAGTAAGAGTGTTGATGATTATAATGATGGTCATAACACTATCTGAATTTCACAAAACAAATTTAATTAGGGTTTAAGATTTTGTAATATGCTAATTAACGATCTGCATAGTGAATTAAGTTTACCTATCACTGCTATATGTGTTTTTCTTTTCACCTTTTGTGGTGTAGGTAGTGTTTTTATTTTGGGTGAATCGTCTTCTCATATCTTCTATACATTCAGTCAAAAAAGTATCGAGAATGGATGATTTGTTTATGGTTCCAAATTCAAATTTTTGTTTTTTTTGTAGTTGTTAGATTGGCACAACTGTTTTCCATTTTGGCGCGGAGTTTGAGTTGCATCTGTTATTTATATTAAATACAGTGCTGGTTTTAGTAATATCATAATACCTATATAGTGTGTATTGCGAATTTCATAATGGACAAAAATATCGAACAAAGAGTTTGTCTTAAATTTTGCATCGCCAATGGAATTTCGTGTTCGGAGTCACTGAAAATGTTACAGAAGGCTTACGGTGAATCGACTTTATCAAAAACTCGGGCTTATGAGTGGTTCAAAGCGTTCAAAAGCGGTCGAGATGTGATGGAAGATTTGCCTCGCTCTGGTAGGCCGTCAACGTCTGCAACTGAAGTTAACATCGCAAAAGTGAAGAAAATAGTGACTGAAAATCCCCATTCAACTCTGAGAGAGATAGCCGCCGAACTTTCTGTATCTCACGAGTCGATCCGTACCATTTTAACTAATTTGGGTATGAAACATGTTGCTGCTCGGCTAGTCCCAAAAGATCTGAATTTTCTCCAAAAACTCAATCGCATGAAAGTCGCTGAGGACATGCTAGAACGAGTCAGTTCGGACCCAACATTCATGAAACGCATTGTTACTGGTGACGAGACGTGGGTTTACGAGTTTGACATGCAAACTAGTCAACAAGCTTCGGAGTGGCGCCTTCCAACTGAACCGAAACCGAAAAAACCACGCCAAAGTCGATCAAAAGTCAAAGTCATGTTGACTGTTTTCTTTGACTATCACGGTGTTGTGCACTCTGAATTCTTACCGGAAGGTCTAACGGTAAATAAAGAATATTATTTGAGCGTTATGCGGCGTTTAAGAGAGCAAATTTGACGAAAAAGGCCAGATTTGTGGAAAGAAAATTCTTGGATTTTGCACCACGACAATGCGCCTTCGCACAAGGCTATCATTGTGAACGAATTTTTGACCAAACACTCAACAAATACCATCCAGCAACCACCATATTCACCAGATATGGCTCCTGCTGACTTTTTTCTTTTTCCTAAACTCAAATTACCACTTCGTGGCACCCGTTTTCAATCGATAGAAGACATAAAGGAGAATTCGCGGCGAGAACTGAACTCAATTCCGGAAGCAGCGTTTAAAAAATGTTTTGATGAATGGATTATTCGTTGGCGCAAGTGTATCGTTTCTAAAGGAGCATACTTTGAAGGTGATAAAATAAATTTGGATGAATAACAGACATTTTGTGGATTATTGATCTTTTCCCGGTACTTTCTTGACAGAGTAGTATATAATTCTTCTGTGCGTGTGTATGTCACTGAACTCCTCCTAAACGGCTGGACCGCTTTTAATGAAATTTGTTGTGTGTGTTACAGTGGCTTTGAGGATGGTTTAGATTAAAAAAAAAAAAAAAATTACAAGGCGGAACGAAGTTCGCAGGGACAGCTAGTAATGTTATAATTCATGTATACAAAACATTGTAAAACATTTTAAAAGAGTTACGGTGGAGTTTTATGCCCATTCTTCTCCATACGAAACTACCTTTTGGAAGAGGCAACTAGAATCAATTCTATTTGTTGTTCATTTTGATGTTCAAAAGTGCCTTTCTTGTGCCTATTTGAAATAAATGATTTGTGACAGCGATTATACTTATACTGTATCATATCCTCAAAGCCTAAAGCACAGAACAATCTATGCCAAACAGTCAAGTAAGGGTGTTGATGATTATGAAGATGACAACCCTATCCGAAATTAAAAAAAAATAAAAAATAATTTGGGATTAAGATTTTGTAATAAGTTAACTAAAATATAATCAGTCATTGCAATATGAACATAAGGAACAGGCAAAATAAGTTACTTTTATTATTTAAAGAAAAAATGATAAAAAGTGGACATTCAGGACAGGTCATCCTTTAGCTTCCACAACTTATTTTAATTTGTTTTTATTACTGACCCTTTAAACATTCTACATCGTGAATTAAAAGAGTGTTCAAGGAAGTTACTTGCCCGCTTTTCTCCACAGGTACTCCTTGTCAATTCAAAAACGCCTGTAATTGGTTTATGTAAAATAAATGCTGTCATTTTAACTATGAGTTTGACTCATTCTGAACTGTACACTGGTAATAAGGAGGTTTTAATAAATCATTACTTTACAGGCCGACACCATTGCGACTGCCAGGCCGCTAAACATGAGCTGGTCAACAACTGCATTCAATGCGGCCGCGTCGTGTGCAAGCAGGAGGGCTCCGGACCATGCCTGTTCTGTGGGAATCTGGTACCTATAATTCATTTAAATACTCTGAAATGTTTCACAAAACAAAACGTAAATACATTTTTTTTCAATGTTTTACATGTGACATTGAATATATGAACATTACCTTGAATTATTATGTAAAAAAAAATCTTGAATTATGGATAAAGTTTTCATGTTTAGCAGCTATTTATGTTATAAGTCAAGATCTCTATATATTATAAAACAAACTCGCTCCCCGCCGTCTCTTCCTCTTTACGCTTAGATCTTTTAAACTACGCAGCTACGCAATGGATTTTAACCTTTTGGGCGCCATTGTCACATATACCTAAGTCACAAGTAAGCGCATGCCCTGTACGCCAGCGACACAAATATGTGACAATGTGGGTACACTATAACACGAAATAAACAATTAAATTATTACTTTTGTGTGTGTTTATATGGATATCTAATTGAAGCTCTCGTAGGTACGTATTAAATGACATGAAACAAATCAAAAGACGCCATGGATACTGGGAAATTCATGATAACAAGAAGAAATAAATTTGTAGCGTGGCGTGGAAAGCACGCGTGTGCGTTTATGCTCCGGAATATCTAGAATGCTAGCTCATGAATAAATAGATTGATTCAAGAGTAAGGTTTATATTATACATACATTTTAACTAGCGTTCGCCCGAGGTGTCGCCTGTGTGGTAACATTCACATTACACTCGTGGGAAGTGGAGGCGAGTCGCTGTTTTATTTAAGCAGAGGGCAATACCAATTTAAAGTACTGGTAAACTCGATGTCCTGAGAAGTTAGCTGTAAGTTTGTCGAATAAAGTAAAATTTCATGCTCTAGACTGTTTTTGAAAATGTCCTCGTAGCAACACCCAGTATACACTGTCCAACCTGGGCATTGAACCCCTTTTTTGTGCTTGGGTAATCTTCAAATGACCCTCTCTGGGTGGGGCGAAAGGCTCAGACTCTTACTGACTAAAATCCATCGATGTTCCTTCCTTAGCCCTTTACGTTCTGGAGGAGTAGGGTTACCCTTTCGGACAATCCCGCAGAGGCATTGAACCCAGGAACTTGCTCTTTCAGCAGTCCCGCAATAGGTAACAGTATTATCTGTTTTAAATTTAAGGTGTGCACGCCAGAAGAGCAAAAAGAATTAAACACAAAGACCAAAGGAGCTGCTAAGCTGATGGAAACTCTGATGGAACGCAGCAGACCTAGAGGATGGGAGGCCGCCGTGTCACACAGGAACCGGCTGCTGGAGTATGATCGTACCAGGTATGGTCACCTGCCACGAGACAAATATCTTGACAGGTCAGACAGGACTTAATTGTCTTCTGACGACTGACGGATGGATAGGTCGATCAATGGATAAAAATGTCCAATGGATGAAAAAACCTCTCAGGTTTCGTACCCACAACCAACAACTCGTAAGTCGCGGCTTTTACCACTGGGCTACCACTGCCTCTGCTTCTAACAATATACTCATTTGCAAAAAAAACGTTTTGATTTTTCTACATTATTGGTTATCATTTAGTTTTTAGAGGATTTAATAGCCGAACTGTGTTGTTAGGACTTGATAAAGAGTCTGGGGTATGGAAAGAAGTAAATTCCAAATTGGAAACTTTAGTTTTTTAAACAATAATCCTTTTTTCAGTTAGTGACTTTTTACTAACTTTTCGCGGGTGTGCGGTTAAAAGGTTATCAGGCCACTATAATTAACTTCTCGTTATTTTTAGTAGAATCATTTATGTTTGTCGCATAATCTTGCCTTATTGTAACTTAAATCTTTGTGTCGATTGTAATGGCAGATAAAGCAATAAGAGCTAGTCAAATTATAGCGCTGCTGGAGAGGGATGAAGCCAATGTTACGTCTCACAGCAGTTAAACGTGAGTCGTTCAACCGTCTAAAGAACCTGGACTCGATACCAAGAGACAGGTTCCGTTCAGATAAGGCAAGGTTCTATGAGTAAACGTTGCACTCAACCATGAGACGACCGCTGTTTTGTGACTCAGGGGCTTAGGAACCGCAAATGCAGTTACATAGACCCCAAAAGAAACCTTGAAGAGGTACGAGGAGCGCAAGTTAGCCTATGGACCGTGAGGAGGAGGTTTTTAGCGGCTGATATACGCAGTCGACTACCAGCGCGGGCCCCCAAGTTACTCCGTGAGCACAGGATTGCTCGATTGAGGTTTGCTAGAAATTGCCTATTTTGGACACTAGGTAACTGGAGTAGCGTAATCTTCTCCGATGAGGCTCGAATTTATCTGAATGGTGAGGACCGATGTCAGCGAGTGTTATGAAGACCAGGGGAACGCTACGCCGACGTATGTTTTGAAGAAATCACGCCATATGTTGGAGGGACCGTTACGTTTTGGGTGGGCGTAACTTCCAGCTATCGTACCGAGATAGTATTCATAGAAAATGGGTCACTAAATGCGCAAAGGTACATAACATTAATCCTTTGTCAACATGCACAACCCGCACTGACTGTAATTGGTGAACATGCCATTTACATGGACGATAATGCTCGGGCCCACCGTTCTGACGACGTAGATGCTTAGATGCAAGTGGTCGGTATTCGTCTTTTGGATTGGCCAGCGCAGAGCCCCGACCTTAACCCCATTGAGCAAATCTGGGACCTCTTAAAAAGGCGAGTACGATCTGTCCAAACTCTTCCAAAAAACATCAGGGAGCTTAGACGTGTGATCTGGGCTGAGTGGGAACACATTCTACAGGACACCATCAAAACCCTGGTGGAAAGCATGCCTAGACAATTAGGTACTTACATGCTGTAATCGCTGCAAGGGGAGGACATACTCACTTTAAATTTTTATTTTTTAATAACTTATTTTATTAAAATACCAAAAAAATACTCGTTGTCTTAATTTCATGATGCCCATAATAAATGTCCATTTTAACACGACTCTCTGTTTACATTGACTAAAACACAGATTCTGGGATTTAAGTGTTAAAAACTGTACTCTCATGGATAATAAGAAACTTCTAGTCGTTTATACTAATCACTCACTAAAAATATTAATATTATCCATAGAAAAGCCAATAACTGTAAGGTGCCCGTTTTTTTTGCAAAGGAGTGTATATGTGGATGTAATTCTTGTGCCTTGCATCATTGCAATAAGGAAGGTTTTCCTAATTCAAGTGTTACTACTGACATGGGATTGACCGTACCTTTTTTTTTCTTTGAGGGTGGGAAATCATGCAATGACTTCTCCCGCTCTGGGTGGAGCGGAAGGGAGTGTCAGACTCTTACTGACTAAAACCCATCCATGTTCCTTCCGTAGCCCTTTATGTTCCGGGGTAGCGGTAAACCTTTCGGACAATCCCGCTTACCCGGTAATCTTCCCTTCAAATGCTGACATCTCTTTGAGGCGCGCGTGGAACATGTACGCGCCGTCCGGCACGGGCCTGGTCCTGATTGGGCGGTGATCTACTCATTACTCACCGTCCGCAGGCCCGCGTCTACGGTGGCCGGGAGTCGTCACGCGGCTCCCGACGTCTGGGGCGTCTCCCGCGGTGGCTGGATTGACCGTACCTGAATCTTACATTTTGTATGTTCCCAGTGAGCGTCGTACCCGCGTGACAGACGATGACAGCGACTACTTCAGTGCTAACAGCGTGTGGCTCAACTCTACTGAGAAAGACAAGCTCGAGAAGTACCAACAGTCCCTACATGACAAGAAGCACGGCTCCAGGCTAAATAAGAAAATGACGTTTGATTTTGCTGGTAAGATTTCAAAGTAATTTATTGTTCACCGTAAAATACAACATAACATACAAATTTATTAGCTCGTGGCTAAGTAATAACAGCCGCACGGATTGATCCTTCAGGTTAAGCTACGCTTGCCGGGGTTGGCCTGTGGATGGGTGACCATCTTTAGATATCTCCCCCGATATTCCTCCGTGGCTCGGAAAGCACGTTAAGCTGCTGGTCCCGGCTGTCATTCGTGGTCAGAAGCCCGAAAGTCTGACAGCCAGTCTTACCAAGGGGTATCGTGTTACCCAGTTACTGGATTGTGGAGGTCAGATAGGCAGCCGCTCCATGTAAAATACTGGTATTCAGCTGCATCCGGTTAGACTGGAAGCCGACCCCAACATAGTTGGGAAAAGGCTAGGCAGATTTATTGATTTATTAAACTAGTAGGTACCTTTAATTAATGAGCAGACTCACATGTAAGTCATAGCCATGTCATTAATTTTTCGCCTTTTTATTGTTAAACACATGTACAGTCTAACAGGCTATTTGGTATACAGGCAAAAATATTAATCTTTCCTTTCCTCATTTTTATAGTGTGACTCATATTTCTCTGCGCGTGTTAATTTTCTTTACATTTTGGCATACTTTACAGCAAGGGTCCCCAAACTTATTTTGTCTACTGCCCACTTTGAGAATACATTATTTTTTAGCGCCCGTATTTTTCCCCTACTTAAAAACAATATCTCGATGAAATTACAATTCGCCCCCTAAGCCTCTACACAACGCCCCCATTATGGGTCTGGGTTTCTTACTGCATCCCTTTAGGCCTGCAGCGCCCACAAGGGGGCGTTATCGCCCACTTTGGGAAAGGCTGCTTTAGAGAGTTATGTAAAAGAATTGACTACTTAGGACACTCAAAACATAATAATAATAAAATTGTTTATTACCACGAAGTTCATGTACATTACACTGTATACAGGATAAAGGTCTTAATTTAGCATTAAGTAGGTAAGTACAATAGGTTCAACCCTGTCCCCTAAACTAGGCTAGGCCTGTATCTTAGGGGGCAGACATAGTTTACAAGGAGTTACAAGTTAGCTGTCTGTACCCGAATAGCTTGTTCGACTGTACAGACGCCAGCACATCAAGCTATCCCTAACCGTCAAATTTTCTCAATTAAAAATGAACCTTATATCTTTGCAATAAAGTTGAAATACTATTAAAGAAATTTGACAGATTGTGGTAACTTGATGTGCTGGCCTCTGTACATTTATTTTGGTCATCAGTCACAATTTAGTTGACTATCTATATTGTGCCATTGGCATACAAAAGTTTTAGGTCCAAGAAGAATGACAGCAATGGGATATGAAAGTCAATATAATAATAATAATATCCTTGGACATTTCACAAAACGCCATACTGTCCCAAGCTAAGCAACCTAATGCTTGTGTTATGGTAACGAGATGGCTGATAAACTACTTATATATATATATATATATATTGTAACAAAATATATATCATAGATAGAAAAACACCCAGACCCGGAACAAATACTTGCAGGTCGTACAAATATTTGTTCCGTGCGGGAATTGAACCCGCGGCATGCTGCACAGCAGTCAATCGCTCAACCACTGTGCCAACCGTGTCGCCAAATATGCTAAGTAATAATTTTCACTGACATTTCTCAAACCAGCTTAACTCAAATCGATACTGTGTTTGCAATATTGAAGTGTTTCCTTCAGGTCGCCAAATAGTCGAGGACAACACAATTGACTATGAGCCTGATGAGGATCAGATCAGGCAGATCACCAGCGACGGGAAAGACAGCGCGAGGCAGTTACAACATGATATGTTCATAGGAGTACCTAGTGACCGCGATGTGGCCCCAGGCGTCAATGCGCCGCTCTTACAGGTAGAATCATAAGATCAAGCAGCATTGTCCGGGAGATATTAAGCGGGATTGTCCGAAAGGGTAACCGCTACCCCGGAACATAAAGGGCTACGGAAGGAACATGAGCATGAGGTTTTAGTCAGTAAGAGTCTGACACTCCCTTCCGCTCCACCCAGAACGGGAGAAGTCATTGAATGATTTCCCAGGTTTTAAAAAAAAGCACCTTCATATAAATCGAATGTGTTTGCAAATTGCTGAATCCATTTATACCCCCGATGTATACGAGCTTACAGTTAGGGCCGAGTCACATCGGAATGGTAGCGGCCGGCAGAGACGCGGCGAGCACTTTCAGTGTGAAATAATTTTAAACTTTATCTAGATACTTAAAAGATCAGTATCGATTGAAAAGGTCGCGAGGCCGCCCGCTGAGACGTGGGTGGCCTCGCGACCTAAACTAGACTAAAGTAAGCGTCATGAGAAGCTATAAATTTTGTAAACAAGTGTTCAGGAGTTCACAACATTTGGACCAAAAAAAAAATGAATTTGTTTAAGATTTAATAAATTATTAAGTAACAAATATTCATTAACATATATTATTTAAGAATAATTATTCGTCAGATTCAGATGTTTCCATTTCTGTGTGAAACAAACTCGTACGCATTCGAAACTCGAATGACGCGTTTATTTCAAAATGGCGTCCCGATAGTTTACAATCCCTGCGACGGACGCGTTCCGGTACCAAGAAACACAAACGATAGCGCTTTGCGTCGTTAAAATATGATCCGATTAAATGAAATAGGTTGTTACTTTCATATAACCCGTCTATATTTCATGTCGATTGAAAATGGTCAATTTATTATTATCTCGCAGTATAAAATGTTTACTTAGTAAAAGATGTTTGTTTACATAATTTATAGCTTCTCGTGGCTCGTACTTTAGTTGCGTGGAGTCTGGAGGTGGCGTGAGGCCGCCAGCGGTGACGCCGGGGCCGGCTGGCGTCGCCGCCGGCCGCTGCCATTCCGGTGTGACTCTGCCCTTAAAGTGAAAGTCAAATCATTTATTTCAAATAGGCACAAGAAAGGCACTTCTGAACGTCAAAAATGAACAAGAAATAGAATTGATTCTAGTCGCCCCTTCCAAAAAGTAGTTTCGTGTGGAGAAGAATGGGCAAGAAACTCCACCGTTACTCTTACGGACTGAAATGCTTTAGCACTTTAGGTTTACCTACACCATTGCTTAAGACTTATTAATTTCCAAATTTCGTTCAGCTAACTTCACACTTATATTATAAAAGGTGAAAGTTTGTGAGTGTGTATGCTTGTCCGTCCTTCACACTCAAACGGCTGAACAGATCTGGATGGACCCTTGGGATAGTTTCCAACATCCACGCGGGCGAAGCCGCTGGCAAAAGCTAGTAATGAATAAATGTGGAAGTTTGAAAATATAAAATTGTTTAAGGGGGATGTAGCCTCGGTAGCCCGCCAAATTCAACTTGTTGTTTTTTTTTTCAGTTTGCAGAAGGTTGTATTGATGAATCTAATGATTATAATTCTGTAAATACGTATTCGCTATGGCCGTCAATCATATTTTGATCAACTTAAAACCTAATAATGACAAATTGCAAAAATCAAAAAATATCGCCAAAAACTTTCTGTTTCATTGGCGTTCATCATAGAACTTTCAAAATGATGTGTCATTTCTTGACCATGGGCGAAGCATGAAGCATATCGACATTTTTAAAAAATCAACAGAAGACCTACATATATTGATTACAATTCCTGCAGTTCGACCCCGCCGTGGAAACCCAAGCCTGTACGCCGATAATGAGTAGCAACCCTGGGCAACACGCCCCGCGGGTCCAAGACTCGGAGCTTCAAGAGATGAGTGACACTGGACGCTGCCTCTCCATGCACCAGCCTTGGGCATCACTCCTCGTGGAGGGCATCAAGCTGTAAGTCTCATGTTCCTACATACATTATAAACCTACCCTGGGCAACACGCCCCGCGGGTCCAAGACTCGGAGCTTCAAGAGATGAGTGACACTGGACGCTGCATCCCTAGGCTGGTGACCTTGGGCATCAAGCAGTAATTTTGTAAACGTATAATCCCACATTATTATTTTTTTCTTGTGTGATGACAAGCTACGACTTAAGCATTTAAAAATATTTTTTTCAAATGTGCCTAAATATTAGCGTTTTAAATCAATGTGCTACAATGAGAAATCCCCCTTTAAAAGTGAATTAACATTCCTTCTCCAAAACTTTGAAAACGGTCTCTGGACAGGTTTCATAAACAAGGTTGTTATTTAAACAATAACCGCTTTAATATTGAAAACCATATAATTTTAATAGAAGTCTATTCAAATGACTCCATATTGCAACCAAACCATGCATATCTAAACAACTCCAATCGTGCCGTCCTTCAAAAGCGTAGGGCATTGCCCCCCCCCTAATAACTAAACTAATAACACCCTTTCTATGAACCAGCTGATCGATCTCGAAAATTGGTCAAGGCCACGCAAACGACCAAGGGTGTAACCTCGCATGCGCGAAGAATGACCTCGGTTCAAAGGTTAACACGTGTCGCGTGACGTCACAGGCGTATCGAAAACTCCACTAGATGGCGTTGTGTGCACCCCAAGGGGTGCGAAACCTCGTTTTATTGGCAACTAGATGTCACTTTGCTTTCTACGCCGATTTCTGAATCGCGGTGTTAAGATTCTCCGCGTTTGAATGACCCTCCGCGAACACTGTGTATCCGGTAGAACCATAGTTGAGGTTCTCGTAAGCCAACATCCTCCAGACTCTTTTATTAATCGGATGATCTTACTATGTGAGTATTCAACTACTCCGCCACGCCACGATGATGAGTTGAAGCGTGAAATTAGAGCGTGAGACGGGCGATGGTAAGCTGCCATCAGCCTTCGATGATCGTTCCCCGGCTCCCTGCTGGCGCTTTGATCTGAGTGGCTTTTTTAACCCCTTTTTACACTGGTCACCTCTTAGCTGCCACGGCTGTTTTAAAGTTTAACTTAATTTCGAACTGTTTTTTTAAATCTTGTAATTACGGACGCTTTTATTAAGTTCTTCATCGTTCTCACGTGTATATTTCAACATGAATGATGTAACCCAGTTTTTGTAAACATATTTTGATTTAAAAGAGTGTCCATGGAGTTTCTTGCCCGTTCTTCTCCATAGATACCTACTGCTTTGGAATGGGCAACTATCTTCATCTTTCTGAGTGCCTGTAATTGGTTGATTTTATTTGAAATAAATGCTTTGAGTTTGAGTTTGAGAATACCATGGAAAGCACAAGTGCACGCGTGTGCACAACACACTGCACTCGTCTGTAGAATAGAATAGAAAATTGAACAAGTTTTGCTGTCCATCGCACTGGGCCAGTGTGTTGTACAGAGGCCAGCACATCAAGTTACCACAATCTGTCTCTTTAATAGTATTTCAACTTTATTGCAAAGACATAAGGTTAATTTTTAATTGAGAAAATTTGACAGTTAAGGATAGCTTGATGTGCTGGCGTCTGTACGGCTTAAGGCGCACTCCCTCTCGCCGAGTAGGTACAGGCCTGTGTCCCAGGCCCTATGCAAAAATTTTGTGTTGCAGGTATGCTATGGTAACTTATGAAAATTCCGATAAAATAAATAATTTATTTCTATAGATAGTTTAAAAAAAAACACTTTTTTTCTTGTAAAAAAAAATACTTAAACTAGAAACCAATGCTTTCCTAAAATACCAATAACTATGAAAGTAGTAATGAAGCAAAAGTGGGTATCGCGCGGTATTAAAAAATGTAGCGCAAAGAAACGCCATTTACTATGGCAGTATCGATTGAAACCTACGCAACGAAACAAAACTCTATTTAAGAATTATTGTAATACATTTAATAAGGTTATCTATTTGACGAAAAAAGCACAGAATTCTTATAAAATACAAACATCTAGTAATAAATCCAAAACGACATGGCAAATTATTAATGAATCTAAACTAAATACTCCTAAGAATGACATTAATAAAATCCGTATCAACAATACAATTATCTCTGACCCTAAACAAATTACAAACCTTTTCAATGATTTTTTTATTGACAAAATAAAACCAATTGCCGCAGCAGGGGTAAATGTCTCTAGTAATATCCTGAACAGAAAGGATTCGATGTTTATGGCTCCGAGCTTGCCGATAGACATCTTCAATATAATTTTGGCCCTCAAAAACACGAAGAGTGTAGGATGTGATGGGGTTAGTACAAATATTATTAAAACTGTCGCTGACATTGTATGTGGCCCACTGTGTCATATAATGAACTTGTGTATTTGTGAGGGGGTGTTTCCTGATGCTTTGAAGAAATCTGTAGTGAAGCCATTACATAAAAAGCAAGAAAAAGACCTGATGCAAAATTACAGACCAATTTCACTTATATCCATTTTTTCAAAAATATTTGAAAAGTATATTTCTCGACAATTAAGCACGTACTTAGATAAAAATAATATACTTTGTAAGGAGCAGAACGGGTTTAGAAAAAATAAATCTATCAATATGGCGGTATACGATTTTTTACACAAAATTATGTTAAATGTTGATAATAATACACCGATCTGTGCAATTTACTGCGACATGACGCAGGCTTTCGATTATGTTCAGCATAATATTTTATTGCAAAAGCTCGAATCGTATGGAGTACGAGGAAATGTTAAAAAACTCTTACAATCTTATTTACAAGGAAGAAAGCAAACTACAGAAATAACGACGATTAATGCGAACACCAAGCGGGAAGTAATATTTACATCTGGGGAGCGTAAAGTCAATTATGGTGTTCCACAAGGAAGCGTATTAGGACCACCGCTATTTACAGTTTACATCAACGATTTTCCTAAATGTATAGAACACAGTATGACACTTTTTGCAGATGACAGTACGATAACCATTCCTTGTGACGATAAACATATTTATGAATCTGACATAAATTGTACATTAAACAAAGTAGTTCTATGGTTAGAAAATAATAACCTTAAAATTAACTTAAATAAAACAGTAGTAATGCATTTTAGCCAGAGGCAGTTAAAACTTCCAGTTTTTAAAACTAAATATAATAATCATGTAATTGATACAGTAGATTCCACTAAGTTTTTAGGATTAACCATTGACCGTAATTTAAATTGGAAGGCTCACATAGAGGTTATTAGCAAAAGATTAAGTAACAGTGCATTCGCATTATATAAACTATCGCGGATCTTAAAGACTGATGCCCTTTTAACAGCCTACTATGGCATAGCAGAGTCCATTATCAGATACGGTATTATGTTTTGGGGCCTATCTACGGATAGGGATATCGCATTTAAAGCACAAAAAAAGTGCCTTAGATCAATATTTAAATTAAAAATGACTGATAGCTGCAAGCCGTTTTTCATACGGCACAACATCTTGACTTTACCATCTATTTATATTTTCGAAATTGCGATATTTGTTAAATCAAATCCGAAATTATTTCCCCGCATGGCAGACCGGTTTCCCAGAAATAGACGTGATAACAGTAAACTCTGCCAACATCCGGCTCGGACTGCACTTATGCGCAAGAGTGTTTTTTGTATGGCTCCCATTATTTTCAATAAGCTCCCCAATGACTGGAAAGAGCTAAGCTTAGTAGCATTTAAGAGAAAACTTAAATCTTTTTTAGTTAGTAAAGCATATTATGATGTGAATGAATTTTTAAGTGAATCTATATGATATTGACATGCTTTATATATATCTGAAATGTAATATTTTTCCTGATAATGATGATTGTATTTAATAATTTTTAATCTAATTTATTTTGTATTTTAATTATTTTTGACTTACTGCTGACATTAATTGGTTTTTGTTTCTTTTTTTCTGATTATCAATGACTGATTATTGAATATTTTGACAATTTTTGTATGAGTTTGACAATTTCATCAATCATTTTAATAATTATAATTTATATATTTACGTCAGCTTTGTCCGTATTAATGATTGTAAACTTGTATTAATATTTGCACACCATGGAAATATGGTAAACATGTTAGCACAACTCCATGTACTTCTTAAAACACCTTGCATGCATTTTTCTTCTTTTAATTGTATGTACACACATGTTTGAGCAAATAAAGTTATCTTATCTTATCTTATCTAGATGGGGTTTTTGTTTCTTATCATACGACTCTAAGAAAAACACACGCTCACATGTCCTTTCAAAGTTAAAGTCAAATCATTTATCTATACTAATATTATAAAGAGGTAAAATTTGTAAGTTTGTATGTAGGGGGTAATCTCCGGAACTAATGATCCAATTTCAATAATTTTTTCACTGATAGATAGCTACATTATTCCTGAGTGCTATAGGCTATAAATTATATTTATATCATAC
Organism: Hyppa rectilinea; assembly: GCA_951799385.1. Classification (NCBI taxonomy): domain Eukaryota; kingdom Metazoa; phylum Arthropoda; class Insecta; order Lepidoptera; family Noctuidae; genus Hyppa; species Hyppa rectilinea. Next base: position 4,500,879 of record OX637318.1, on the reverse strand, counting down.
ATAATTAGCCGAGCTATTGCATTTTTCGTCTAGCAAGTCGGAAAGAAATACCTCCGAAAACAGAATTATTTGCATGCGCTGCCTAAACAGTTGTTTAAAATTGAAAGCAATGTATGGCAACCCGGTTCGCCTTAATTATTTCTACAAAAAAGTCCGCGACACCATATTTCTATCTTTTGTATTTTAGCTTTTATATTTCGTTTTATGTTTTAAAAAAGTATTTTTTCGACTTACTTCTGTTTGGATGATTATTTAAACAACAAAATATCAATTCTTATCAAATTAAATTATTTTATGATCACAAGGACATCACAGAGATAAGATTTGCCCTCTACAGTATGTCAATTGGTCATATATTTTCCGAGATAATATAAAATTACTAAACGCAAAATGCTAAAACATTCGCCGAGCTCAACTATCATTCCTACTTCCTACGTGCTTTGTGCGGACGTTTTATCGTTTTAGAGAAGCTTTAAATTAAATAGGTTCCTCACTTAAATTTTATATTTTTAACGTTAACATTTTTAAATGATGGTTTGTATTTTGTATATAGGTAGTGTAATATCTTTTGCCAGCGGCTTCGCCCGCGTGGTTGTTGGAAATTATCCCACGGGAACGGGTACGTTTTTCCGTGATAAAAATTAGCCTTTGTGTTATTCCAGACTATAATCTATCTCTGTGCCAAACATCCAGATCCGTTCAGCCGTTTTGGCGTGATTAAGTAACAAACATCCATCCATCCAAACTTTCACATTTATAATAGTAGTAAGATAATTTTATTATTATCCGTGTTGGGTTAAAAATACATAATGCATTTGCACCTTTACAATGCGAGGCAGGGTGTCGTAAACCGTCATCTACCCCGGTCGTGATGGGGAATGGAACCGGCGAGAGATGTCGTGCGGTGTCCCACAGGGATCGTTTCTGAGGCCGCTCCTGTGGGACATCGGTTACGACTGGGTGCTGCGGGCCGACCTCCCTGACGGCGTCAGCGTGGTTTGCTACGCTGACGACACGCTGGTCCTGGCGCAGGGGAGGTCGCATCAGGCGGCGGCCGACGCGATGACACGCGGGGTTGCGACAGTCATTGAGAGGATCCGGCAGTTGGGTCTCGAGGTGGCATTGCACAAATCCGAGGCCATGTCCTTTCATGGACCTCGGAATAGGCCACCATCGGGATCCCAACTTACGGTAGGAGGGGTTCACATCGGCGTCGAGACCACGATGAAATACCTAGGTCTGGTCCTCGACAGCCGATGGAATATCGTGGAGCATTTCCGACGTTTGGCCCCCAAGGTGGAACGGACTGGGGCCGCCTTCAAGCGGCTCTTGCCCAACTTGAGGGGCCAAAAGCCTCCTGCCGGAGGCTTTACGCGGGAGTCGTGCGGTCCATGGCCCTATACGGGGCCCCGGTGTGGGCGCGTTCACTGCGGTGGCGAGCCGCCCACTATCTGAACGCGCCCCAAAAGGTGGTAGCCATACGGCTTATCCGGGGGTACCGCACGATCTCGGGCGAAGCGGCAAGCCTCCTTGCCGGACTGCCGCCGTGGGATCTGGAGGCGATAGTCCTCGCGCGCCTTTTCGAGTGGCGCGCGGAGGTACTAAGCCGGGGGGAAACTCCGTTTCCGCAGCAAATTGCGGTGGAGCGGACGGACCTCCGGCGCGATCTCATGGCGGCCTGGAATCAGCGACTGTCGCAACCCAGCGCAGGGCACGCCACGATAGTGGCGGTAAGACCCCTCTTTGAGAAGTGGCTAGAGAGGCGTCACGGCGCCCTCACCTACCGCCTGACGCAGGTCCTCACCGGGCATGGATGTTTCGGGAGGTTCCTGCACATCATCAGGCGGGAGGAAACGCCCGGGTGTCACCATTGCGAGGATCGCCCAGAGGACACAGTAGAGCATACGGTGCAAACCTGCCCCGCTTGGGCGGAGCACCGCCGTGTCCTCATAGAGCCGATCGACGGCGGCGACCTCTCGCGCCCGGCCCTGGTGCAAGCCATGGTCCGGGGCGAGAGGGAGTAGGAGGCAGTCACCTCCTTCTGTGAAAAAGTCACGCTCGCGAAGGAGGTGGCGGGATGGCAGAGAGAAAGGTCCTCCCGTCCCAGCCACCGCGGGAGACGCTCCGGGCGTCGGGAGCCACGTGATGACTCCCGGCCACCGTAGGCGCGGGCCTGCGGGCGGTGAGTAATGGGTGACTCACCGTCCGGTCAGCACCAGACCCGTGCTGGACGGCGCGTATATGTTCCACGCGCGCCTCAAAGAGATGTCAGCATATGAAGGGGCCCCTCAGGGCCAAGCCTGCCGGGTAAGCGGGATTGTCCGAAAGGGTTACCGCTACCCCGGAACATAAAGGGCTACGGAAGGAACATGGATGGGTTTTAGTCAGTAAGAGTCTGACACTCCCTTCCGCTCCACCCAGAGCGGGAGCAGTCATTGGATGATTTCCCAGCCTTAAAAAAAAAAAGGGTGTCATAAAAGGCGACTAAGTTGAGCAGAAAAGATCACCTCGGTAAACTTTGGAAATTCTGATCCGATTCCAAAAATTCTCTCACTAATGGGAACCTACAGTATTGCCGAGTATCATAGGATAAATTTAATGTTAAAACTAGAAATTTTCCGCGGACGAAGTCGCGGGCAGAAGCTAGTTTCAAATAAGTAGGCACGTCAAAAATGAACAAGAAATAGAATTGATTCTAGTCGCCCCTTCGAAAAGGTAGTTTCGTGTGGAGAAGAATGGGCAAGAAAAAGAAGAATGGGCTTTAAAAGTCTAGACATCATTTTGGTCAGATTATGTGCAGACCCTGTAGATTAGTATCTAAAATGGTTTTTACCATCCTTAGCTGGAGTGGATCTGTGCAGTCAGTGCACGCATTAGTCAGTAATAAAGATGGCGCTGGAAATTATTTCTATTCCCGCCTCATTTGTTAAAGAACTCTGTAGAAACCAATTTTTTCCCTAATTTGAACAATGAGTCGCTTTGTAGTGGGACCCCTTACTACGATGATTATACACGGTAATTTTTAATTCAATATGAACCTTTCTGGAGATGAGAGTACTCAGCATTATAAACAACTTTCACTATGGGATCAACTGCAAAATAAACAAAAATATACATCCATTTCATACATTTTCATCGATGAAATATTGCATTTTTGTATGAAACAACCGTTTTTTTTTTCGATATTTCAGAGTTGGTCTCATAGTAAAAGTTCACGACCTGAAAGGTTAACAGTGAATTAAAAATCACCGTGTAGAAACAGAATATACAACACCACTTCATAATGTTATATAAGTACATAGAGTTACATCTGTAACCCCCAGTCCGGTTAAGCAGTAGACAACCCTATGATTTAAATGCGAGATGCCATTAACAAAAAAAAACCTTGGCCCTCACGGGCCTCTTCATATGCTGACATCTCTTTGAGTCGCGCGTGGAACATGTACGCGCCGTCCGGCACGGGCCTGGTCCTGATCGGACGGTGAGCTACCCATTACTCACCGCCCGATATCACCCTTCCTAAGGAGGGTTTGGGTCAGGCAGACAACCGATTATGTACCTTGTGCCATAATATCTAGCAACATAAAGATGAACATTGATTTCAGTCATGAAGGGCGCACATGGTATTCGAGTCACCGCGGCCGGCTGTGGATCGCGTCCACTGTGAAGCCGCCTGACCAGGAGCTTGTGCGAGCGATCGAGAATCAATATAGAGTGCTGTATCCAGGTAACGTTGGCAAATTAAACTAGTTAGAAGTTAGAATTCTGAAAAAGATTAGTTCGTCATTTAGTATAAAATGAAACTAGCATGCCTGAGAGATATTTCTCAACAGCATTTGAAGCTAAGTCAGAGGCCCATGGGCAGCATAAAAACTCTTGATACCAGGTTAGTCAATAACCACACGAAAAGAGTGAGAGAGAGAGTATAAAATGAAGGCGCTTTTCGTGTCTTGTCTATTTTCTGCGGCTATCATGAATCATTTTTAGGCTTTCTCAAAGTGGGCGATCCAGGCCTAAAGGGAAGTAAGAGATCCAGAAAAAAATATTGGGGCGTTGTGTTTCTACACATTTTTTGTCTTAGGGCTTAGGGGCCAATTTGTAATTTCATCAAGATAGTGGTTTTTAAGTGGGTCAAAAAATGGGGGCGCTAAAAAATAATTTATTCAATGTCTGCAGTAGACAAAATAAGTTTGGCAACCCCTGATTAAGAGAATTTAATCCGTAACGTTTATTTGTATTACATATAATAAAAAAATCTCGTTGTTTTGTTAAATCGTAAAAACTGCGTGAATCCGCAGTGGGTCGTAAGTGTGCTATAAAAAAAAAAATGTGTGCGTGTACTAGCGTACACTCGTAAGAAGTGAAACTTCTTTATGACGTTATTTTTCAAAAAATAATTTACTATATGCAACTTTACAGAAATTGGTTAAATAAAGTTAAATTAGATAAAGTTTAATAAAAGGCTTTTATTATCATAGACATAAATACAAATTCTACAATTATTTCATTTTAGCTTATTACTACAAAGATTATTATTGAATTTCATTAATTGTAATACCAATCCCTACTCCGCTGGAGAAAGTATACTTCGAATCACGCGTGGTAGGGATAAGAAGAAGATGGCGCGTAACGGAAAAATGTGACGCGTAACGAAAAAGAAGAAGATGGCGCGTAACGGAAAAATGTGACGCGTAACGAAAAAGAAGAAGATGGCGCGTAACGGAAAAATGTGACGCGTAACGAAAAAGAAGAAGATGGCGCGTAACGGAAAAATGTGACGCGTAACGAAAAAGAAGAAGATGGCGCGTAACGGAAAAATGTGACGCGTAACGAAAAAGAAGAAGATGGCGCGTAACGGAAAAATGTGACGCGTAACGAAAAAGAAGAAGATGGCGCGTAACGGAAAAATGTGACGCGTAACGAAAAAGAAGAAGATGGCGCGTAACGGAAAAATGTGACGCGTAACGATAAAATGTTACACTAAATTTTTTTCCAACCCCGATAAAGAAGTTTCACTTCAAATATATGTTATTGTTTGGGTTCCAGAAACAGAAATAAAGTTTCCATCGTTCTACCCCACTGGATGTTTGCTTGGCTGCGTCAACGTGGATGACTGCCTGCCGCAAGAAGAATATCAAAAGAAGTTAGTATATTATATCTTTAAGATACATATTTAACATAGCAGATTTCGTGGAGCTCGTGGCTAATTATTTACAGCCGCACAGGTTGATCCATCAGGTTAAGCTACGCTTGCCGGGGTTGGCCGTGGATGGACCATCTTTACGTACCGAGACTCCTCCGTGCCTCGGAAAGTATATTAAGCCGTTGGTCCCGGCTGTCATTTGTGCACCTTTGACAGTCATTACTGGTCGTCAGAAGCCCGAAACTCTGTCAGCCAGTCTTACCTAAGGGTATCGTATTGCCCAGTTACTGGGTTGTGGAGGTCAGATAGGCAGTCGCTCCTGGTAAAATACTGGTATTCAGTTGCATCCGGTTAGACTGGAGGCCGACCCCAACATAGTTGGCTACAATATAACAGATTTAAATAATCTAAATCGTTGTACAGTTAAATATAACAAACGGTAATAATAATAAACAAAAAACATTGAGCATGAGATATTGACACAATAGAAATAATGTAAAGACAAGTAAACCTTTCAATTATCTTTCATCCATCATCTCACTAACCGGGATTGTCCGAAAAGGTTACCGCTACCCCGGAACATGGATGGGTTCTAGTCAGTAAGAGTCTGACACTCCTTTCCGCTTCACCCCAAGCGGGGGGGAGGGTCATTTATTGATTTCCCACCCTCAACAACAAAAACCATCATCTCACAGAATCTTAAACTTTCACGACAGACATCTTTCCATCTCTCAGCGCAAAGTCGCACTCCGGTGTTGATGTCAGAAGAGCATTAAGTACTGTAAGCGCCCGAACTAGAGGCGAATTTGCACGTGACACTGTGCGTGCTGAATTATTGTATTGACATAAATGCCTTACAATTGTATGTGGTTATATGGAAAACGCATGTGATTGTGGTTACTATATTTTGATAACCTTGTGATAGAACGAGAGAAAATCGACTAAAAAGTCAGGGTATGCTGAGAAATAGACTGAATCTAGTTATATTCCAGGTCTGTTTCTTAGTTGCTGCATAAGCCAGTCACTCCGACTGGCTTATGATTGAACAATCATAATTGTAGCAGTCTGTACAGGGTGAAATTAAATTCATTGGCAATATTTTAAGGGGCCATTGTACTGATCATTATGAACAACTTTATTATGGAAACAAATTTAAAATAGCGAAAAATAAATCAGCTGTTACATTATACAAACAGACATTATTCTCGCATCACTTGTCAAAATGTATAGAACAGGCGTTTTTTTTCGCGATTTCAGGTTCAATGAATTCAATTTCACCTTGTATATGGCTGGCGAATTTCCTCCCGTTGACTAGGCTGCGAATATTTGACCTATAGTCTATTGCCACTAACTAACGCTAGGGAGACAAATTTTAGATGATTTCATTGGTGTGTAACACTTTCAGGTACCCAGGCGGTGAGAGCGACAGTCCGTACGTGTTCGTTTGTTCCAATCCGACCAGCTTGAGGCTACGGTTCCCGATCAAAGGGGCGCATAAAATATGTAAGTTTTTTGCTTCATTCTTGTGCTATCTTATGGATATCCTTTCCCCTTCTACTTACTATCCTCCACCAAAGAGCATCTCCCTGCAGGTTTCACTTTCATGGTCTATTTCAGCCTTCCCAAAGTGGGCGATAAAGCCCCCTTGTGGGCGCTGGAGGCCTTAAAGGGAGGCAGTAAACCTTTTCCCACCATAGTTGTGAACATAGTTGTGAACATAGTTGTGAACATATTTGTGCAACATAAATAATCTATTATATAAAAATAAGTCGGGTTTTCCTTCCTGACGCTATAACTCCAGAACGCACGAACCGATTTCACTAATTCTTTTTTTTATTGTGTCTGTTATTGTCAGGAGAAGGTTTTTACATTAAAAAAAAGTAGGTAGGGTAGGTAGGTAGGGCAAGTAGGGTAGGTCAGGTAGGTATCATAGTGAAGACAGGACAACGTCTGTCGGGTCAGCTAGTATAACATAAATAATACATAAAGGCTAGGCAGATTGATTTATATTATAAACATTTAATTTTTCTTTATATCTCGATGCACCGGTCGACGTCGTCACGCCAACGCCGGTTGTCGCTGAAAACCAGAATTGGGGTTCAGGAACTGGGGCTTTGTCTCGCATAGGGACGCAGCACTATGCTAAGCGATAACCGTTATGCGCGGATGTGACGCATACTTTCCCCCACTTATTGTGTTCTTTCTTTGCGTCATGTTTCGGGTTTGAGATGTCTTTATTTCCCATAAGAAATTTCACTTACATGAGAAATATTAAACTAATTTTAAAACAATATTGAGTAATCGTACAGTTTTGACAACAGAATAACAATATACAAAAATATTCTAAAAGTATAGGGTAGTCGTTAATAAATTTGACACAGCTAAACAGTAAACATACACGGAACGCGCGCAACTAGATGTGGTATGTAATGTACACACGCCAGCACATCAAGCTATCCCTAACTGTCAAATTTTCTTAATTAAAAATGAACCTTATTAAATACTATCAAAGAAATTTGGCAGATTGTGGTAACTTGATGTGCTGGCCTCTGTACTAAGGTGCGCTTTATTAAAGATGTGTAATTTTAGCTGTTTCTTAAATATTGACATTGATTTTGCGTCTTTGATGTTTGTTGGTAGTTTCCTATACAATGCAACACCCTGGTACATCACATTTTTTTTTTACCATAGCTGGTGCGTGGTGAATATAACTGTATGTCATGTTTACTACAAATAACCTTATTTCCTTTTTTTCTTTTCCTTATAGATATTGTTTTGTTTTTAACAGATTCATTGGAAAAGACAATCCACCAGGCCGCTGCGAAATGTATTCAGAAGATGTCGAAGATACAAGCCAATGCTGCATAAGGTGATCTTCCTTTCAATAAATACGTGTAGTTATTTATAAACCTATAGGAATAAATTCAATAATACACAGTGTTTGTTAAGAAAATTCTTTTATTTACACAATTAATCACTAAGAGTATAAATATTTTTACTTTTAATAATTACATTCATACTTCACACTGTTACAGGTATTTACTTTCATATTCAAATATACATAAATATAATATTGCATTTAAATAATTTAGTTTACAATAAATGCCATAAAATTTTGAATATAAACGTAAAATAACAAACACACGGGTACATAATACTATATAGTTAATATTATGTTACGAACAATCATATCACTTAATATTTTAACACTTATTATCTAAATGAGCACCGATAGAGAACAGTCCAGAATGTTTATTAATTAATTATATATTTTAATAGTCTTAATTAGTGTCAGTTCTTGCAAGGAAAACATACTATTTAGTTTCTGACATCTATTTATACATCTTTATGTCGAAACGATATTTCTACACTAAAGATCCAGCATTCGGTATTTTATGAAACTATAAATGCTTTAAAACAGGGTTCCACAAATCGAATACAAACTACTGTCAGTGTCATTATTGTTATGAAATATTAACATTGACAGATCTTGAACTCGGTTTAAATGTGCTGATCGCGTTCAGTTGTATAGGTGAAATACGGCGTAAGAGTAATATTTAATTTAAAATTGACTGTCCTTATAATTATTGAAGAATAATTTAAATTTTCATGTGAGAATTTACAGTAGACTACACTTGCGAAATCTCACTTAGAGAAATACGTGATGTCATAAAATTACTTAAATTCTACGATTGTGTACAAACATCTTTATAAAAATGTAACTCGAACACGTGCAGTTTTTGTATCAAGTAAAACTTCTAAGGCCATAATAGGGAAGTACACATCATATATTGCGAGAAAGAGATGATGCTGTTCCTATATAGCGTCGTCTCTTTTTCCCACTAGAGCAATTCTTTTCTTCTCCTCTAAATGGCCCCCTGTTATCGCTGTCGCATAGATCTACAGAAAGCTTTGGCAGTGAAGTGGATTTGGTTTTAAGAATTAACTAATTTAGGAACGTTACGTTTCCTTCTTTTGGTTCAACTGGGGAAAGAACGCTTCTATAGGTAAAATGGGATCGTCAGTCGCTATCGTGAAATAATTCGGTATTCGCCTACTTTGTGAGGATACCGTCTTGAACATTCCAGGCTTGTTGTAATCCTTGCTTGCTGCTAAAGTTAAATCCGAAACTCTTTTCGAATGTTCAAATAAATGTTCCAAGTGGTCTTGGTGCTTTTTGTCAGCAATTTTCATGATAGCACTTTCTGATCTTGTCCTCTCCGATGTTATTTCGTTTCTGTCATAATTTGCTGTTTCTGTCACTGATATGTCTTGGACTGATTCACCTATTTCTGAGTCCTTTATCTTCTTTCTTAGCGGTCTCTTGCTGTGAACGGTGGTTGGGCTGGTTGTCTCTGGTTCTTCTGTGGTCGGCCTTGGTCGGCGTTGTCCGTTCCTAATACGTGCTGATACTCTGATCGTGGTGGCTTCTACGCTCTCCGTCGTCTGTCTCTGTCTGTTTGGCTTGGTTGAATGTGTTTCTCTCTCTGTCGTCTCGCTGTTGTTGTCACCATTTCTGTGTCTTGGGTCTTTAGGAGTGAACCTCTTGCGTTCAGTTGTGTTATCATTTTCATTGTTAATGTTTTCGTTATAAGGCACTCTTCTTTGAGGGAACCTTATCTTAGGCGTGTTTTCAGCTGGTTTTTCAGTAGTACTTGTAGTGGAACTTAGTCTATTTCTGTAATCTTTGACGTTGAATCTAGTTCTGTTGTATTTATTCCGAAGTCTTGGCCGTTGAGCTCTTCCTGTAGTTGTGATGTCCGATCGAGGTGTAGTGGTGTACTCTGTTCCATCTTCTTTGTAGAATTCAGTCGTCGTCTCCCAAGTCTTAACTGGTTCTAATTTAGCTTCTATAGGCTTAACGTCTTTATGAAATGAGAAATCTTGTTCAGATTCCACAGTGGTCTTCAAAGTGTCAGATAAACTCACAGATACATCGCTTGTTGGTGTGTCTTTCTCGTCTTGCTTATGAGAAAAATCGTTTTTGAAGTCATAGCCGTTTATTTTCGGGAAATGTGGGCGGTTTGTTATTTTCATTATCTGTGATTCCTGGTTCAGATCGTCTCTGATAAACGTTGTGGTGGTTTCGGATCGGTCAGCAGGTGTAGTGACAGGTCGGCGGTGAGCTAGCTTCTTCTTCACTATGGTAGGTATTGTGGGAGTGACCGTTGGTAAGGCGCTGGTTGTCAAGTCCGTGGTGACGGTTGGCGTGGTCAGGTTTGGTTGAGACTTAGTAGGCCTCACTCTAGGTCTGATGGTGTATATTTCATCAGCGTCCGTGGTCAGTGTCGGCTCAGTAGATGCGATATATGTAGATGAGCGGATGCTGGAGGTGCTTGATGTGCTTGAGGTGCTGGAAGTGCTGGCTGTGCTGGATGTGCTAGTAGACTCGTCCCTGTTGCGGTTGATGTTCGCTAGCGGAGGACGGCGCCTCCTGACCTTATTCCTCTTGCGCTCGGGATTGTTCGGGCGCTTGAAATGCTTGTTCGGGGGCAGCGTCGGAAGTACTTCAACTTGTATATCTTCGTTATTATCTTTATTATTGTTGAACTGTGTTGTAGTCTCTTGTGTGCTGTACTTCGCCGCCTCAGTCGGCTTCTTCGTTCGTCTTGACATGCTGTAGTCATCGTATGAAGGAGTTGACACCTTATAGTAGTATTCTTTCAGTTTGTGCTTGCCGATAGGTTCAACGAAGTCATCACCTAGAGGCCGCCTGCTTTGAGATTCGACTTTCATGTCGTAGCTCAAAGAGTTGTCATGGCCATTCTCGGCCTCGGTTACGATGGCAAACTCTTCAGGGATATCTGGGACTGGTGTGGGCTCGGGCCTTCGGTATGTGTCCGTATAGTCCTGCTGCTTTTCCGATTCGTCTGTAGTTTTCTGGTTGTTATATTCATACACTTGTGACGTCAAAGTCCAAGGTGCAGTAGACGATTGGGAATGAGCATCAGTTTCCGTAGCTTCAGTCACTTCATACGTTTGCCTAAAAGGAGAATTTTGTGCGTTTTGTTGGTCGGAGTTCAAGGGAGTACTAAAATATTGTTTGGATGGTTCTTGATTAACACCTGCGGCTACACTATCGTGAATCTTATGCTTCTTTTTCTCGTAATTGAAATTATTGTTCTGTTGTGGTTCGTGGTACACTAGGCCCTGTTGGTTTTGATGTGCAGGGAAGTTGTAGTCGTAGAAATTGTTGGCTATGGTCGTCGTAGGACTTGGAACAGTCGGGTTGTATGTAGTGACGGAGACTTTGTTGAAGTTGCTCGGATGGTTCTTTGAGAAGGGGTCTTGAGGACTTGGCTTGAATGTATCTTTGACTCCCGCGTTGGGATCGATCTTCGGTGGCACGTATACCTTTGTTTGGGGCGTGGGTGTGATCTTGAAATCACTATACGCGGTTCCAAAGTGGAGTTGGTTCTGGGTGGTTGGTAATCTCTGGGTTGTCGGAAATCTCGGGGTGGTTGAATCGAATATCGTCGGAGTTGTCTTGTAGTTGGGGGCGTAACTGAACGAGTTGAATATCGTCTGCTTTGTCGGTTGAGGAGGCAAGTATGTAGTTTTCGTCGTCGGGAACTGGTACACGGGGTCTCTTCCCTTCACTGATTGGACTCCGAATGTGCCAAATGAACCTGTGAAAATCATAATTTAGATGTAAGCCATTATGTTTTTAATAGCTAACTGTATTTGGTTCCAAATAAAATGGCAATAGAATTTACACTTTCCGTATTATGCCTTCGTAGGAGTCCGAACGATAAACTATACAAGGGTTTTTTATTCATCTGTGTATATAAAAGAAACAGTAACTGAGTGAATGATCTATCAACACATAGCTCAGACCACTTTTTTTTTGAGGGTGGGAAGCTCATACCACTGTGTTGAAATTTGGCATCAGAGGGTTATTATGGCGTAGGCATCAGCTATGCACGGATTTTTGGAAATTCAACTCCTAAAGAGGCGTCAACCGTGTTCCAAATTTGTATGGAGAAAATAAATCATTTTATGACTTCCACGCGACCGAAGTCGTGTGTAGACGCTAGTTAAATTTGACTACACCGATAGCTATGGAATCAGGATATCAACGGTCTTTATTCTGTTTTTGAAAATGAAAAATGCTTGAATCTGTAAAAAAAAAAGGATCAGTGACCCGACCATCGCCACCTAATTTATCACCACAATAAAAAGGACTTACCTAATATACTCGGTGGGAAAACAGCGTCCTGGAACGAATACTGTGGATAAGAATTGACGATGTTCGGTATGCCAACCAAGCCCTGCTGTTGCGCTGTCTTCACCTGCTGCTGACTGACTGACTGTGGCGCAGTGTCACTGTCTTGCAACTTGTACAACTCTTGCTTATAGATCTCTGAACCACCGGACTGTTGTTGCTGTTGGTGCTTCTTGGCTTCAGTAGGTCTTGCGTAACTTTCGATCGGCTTCCCAAATACATCTAAAGGCTTCGTCGTCTGGTATTGCCCGAATTGTATTGGCTGGACGTTAGTCAGCTGCTGCATCAAAACATTCTGCGCATGATTGTTCTGCTTTATCTTATTCGGGTATTTGGAATACATTGGGCGTTGGTTGAACGGGTTGTGGGGGTTCCTAACAAGGACGCTTTCTACAGGAAAGTTCTGGACAAACTTGTAGTTGGAAAACCCATTGGTTTGGAAAGCAAAGGGATTGTGGTACGTGTTGATTGGTTGGTTGATGGCAGGGCCGGCTGACGCTGCAGGTACGGTCCTCAACGTGGTGGGACGGTACGATTGTGCGATCGACGTCAGTTTGTTCCCGTCTTTCGTGGCGAGAGGTCGTGTGGACGACTGATACTGGTATTGATCGATCACTGGGACAGGGATCTTGTAGTGTGGCGCGTGCAGTGGAGCTGTGCCGTAGGATCCGTATAGCAGGCCACCTGAACCGACCACTGGTCTCCAGCCGCCTTTTGAGCCTAAACCCTGGAAAAAAAAAGAAAAATTAAATGAAAGCTGTTCTTTTAAAAAAATGGTAGAAGGTTTTAGGTTATTGCTTGCAGCGTACAACACCAGTATTGTCTCATTGCTAGGCAAAGTAGTAGTGTGCAGAAGTGGGCCAGTGTGAGCAGCCCAGTGGCGCAATTTACGAGTCATAGTTTTAAACCCAGACAGACTCTTTACTTTGTGTTAACACACGCAAATAAACAAAAACGGTGAAGGAAAACATCGTGTGGAAACTGGCATGTCCTAGAACCAAAAATTCGAATACATATGATATCTACCAATTCGCACTGGTACTGCATGGTGCTCTCCCATCTACCAATCCACACTGGGCCCGCGTGGTGCACTCCCTCTCAGAGTGAGGAGGCCTATGTCCCAGCAGTAGACATTATAGGCTGATTATGCTAGGCAAAGACCTCCCTCCATTCTATTCCCTCGGCAATTTAGTGCTATAGTTCAAAATTTCATGAACAGTCTATGTCTTCTTTGGCACCTCATCGGTAATTTGCTAAAGACAAATGGCCTAAAATCCTACATAAATGGTGTCAGTTACCCCTTGCGCTGCCATGGAGCGTCGATGGTTGCCACAGCTAGCAGACAAGAGAAGCGCCTGCAGCGTGGCCGCGAACACCCAGATCCGCACGTCTGTAACAGATAGAAATAGGTTTAAAAAAAGGTATGTACTTTATATTATGGCTGCTAAGTCATCTGCCTAGCCTTTTCCCAACTATGTTGGGGTCAGCTTCCAGTCTAACCGAATGCAGCTGAATAACAGTATTTTGGTAAGACTGGCTGTCAGATTTTCGGGCTTCTGACGACCCGTAACGACTCAAAGATGCACAAATGACAGCCTGGACCAACGGCTTAACGTGCTTTTCTAGGCACGTAGGAGTCTCGGTATGTAAAGATGGTCACCCATCCATGGCCAACCCCGGCAAGTGTGGCTTGACCTGACGGATCCGCTAAGTACTAACGTACTTAGCCACGTGCTGACTGCTGCTTACTATCTGCTGAAATGATAATGATGATAAAAATACATTACGAAAAATATATTAAACACTACACAACACAATGGCGGCTTATTAAAGCTTTCTACGATCTCTACTAGGCAATCTTATAATGGGCAGTGATTGCCTGGACATACAACGAATTGTCATTGGTGCACATAAAAAGTACATGGGTTAAATCAAAATCAAAAGTCATCTAGACTGAAAATCTGCATTTTTTAAAGGTCAAAGGTTACATGCAATATTCTATAACATATAGTTTGACTCTCCATTATAAAAATCACAAAAAAAAATCATAAAAATACACACACATACCCACGAACACACACCACATACGCAAATACTTTGTTTGTCTAGTCTTGTTAGTGGTTGCAAGCGCAGTTTTACCCTGGCAGGGCAAAGAGCTGTTAGTCTCAAAACGAGTTTTAAGCTAAGATCCAGGTTTAGGGTCCGATTTCAGAAAATCTATTGAGTTTGTCACAGTAGCTGCTAGCTATAATAATAATAACTTTATTTCACATTAAAAAATACAGATTTGACAATGTAAAATAAAGACAGGTAGTACCCCAATACAGTACAATCTAGGGTCTTAAATCTGCAACACTGGTGAAAATTATTAGCGATTCCGTTACGTAATGGAAAGTAGGAGTTGGCACCTTTTATGAGGGCACAAGACGAACTTTTACCACCATGATGCTATCTGAATATTGAGGCAAAAATACTCAAAACTATTTCCGACCAAAAAGTCAAGCGTGAAACAAATTACCAAATTGTATTCCGATGCCGTAAGCTTAATTATCTCTATTATTTGTGTTTCTGACCTCCAAGTCAATCATTTTCTAGTCACTTCAGAATACCCGTAATCTCACGCTTACAAATCATTCAGTCATTCTTTAGAGTCATCATACTTACTTGAACTTGGTAAAGTTCGCTTTTTATTATTTGAAAGTGTGTCATTTTGACCACACTCGGACATTATTATTTTGTAAAGATGCGGTCACGTTGTAGCTGATTAGTTTTTTTTTGGGGACGGCACTTCATCGAATGACTCCTCCCGCTCTGGGTGGAGCCAAAGGGAGTCTCAGACTCTTACTGACTAAAACCCATCCATGTTCCTTCCTTAGCTCTTTATGTTCCGGGGTAGCGTTAACACTTTCGGACGATCCCGCTTAAACTGATTAGCTTAAGGTGAAAACGCCAGAGTACTCCGGCCTATGCCACCCAAATGACTAAGGAACTAAGGGACTATGAACACAAAGGACTAAGGAAGGAACATGGATGGGTTTTAGTCACTCCCTTCCCCTCCACCCAAAGTGGGAGGGATAATTTGAAGATTTTCCACCCTCTAAAAAAAAAGTGTAGCCGGGAAATTATTTTTTTTACGATTTTTGGAGTGCGGGGCAGTGGTCCAACTGCTCCGTCCAACTAGTTGGACCACGGGTCTTTACTAGGGGCAGTTGTCCAACTTTAAAAATAGTTGGACCACAGCACCTAGAGCGAGTTCCGTGGTCCAATTCATTTAAAAAATAACTTGCCAACTTTAAAAACCTCAACTGCATCTTTGTGTATATGGTTACCTACTAGTTACGGTTATATTGACCTATTTAAAGTAAAATAACAAAATTAAAGTCGGGTAACCAATTTTTATTAGGTTCACTGTCCTCAGACCACTTACGGTCTGTTGAGAGACTTCCATACCGGTCCACAGACCGTATGTGGTCTGTTCGCCGCCCGGTACAAATTCTTAACCATCTGATACTGTGGACGTAAGAAGAAAGTCTCTTACTTAATGCAGACTTGGCAGGACATCATAAGGATTACTTTATAATCAACAAGTCTCTCAACGGACCGTATGTGGTATGTGGACAGTGAACCTGATAAAAAATTGTCACCCGACTTTAATTTTGTTAATTTACTTTAAATAGGTCAATAGAACCGTAACCAGTAGGTAACCATATACACAAAGATGCAGTTGAGGTTTTTAAAGTTGGCAAGTTATTTTTTAAATGAATTGGACCACGGAACTCGCAAAAGGTGCTGTGGTCCAACTATTTTTAAAGTTGGACAACTGCCCCTAGTAAAGACCCGTAACTAGTTGGACGGAGCAGTTGGACCACTGCCCCGCACTCGATCAAAATACAATTCGCGTAGCAAATAGACACGTACTAACTGAATTCCCTTAAACCAAAAACAAAAACAAGAGTACATTATCTGTGATAACAAAATGAAGTTCTGCCGCTATTATGCCTACACCTTTACCACAGCAACAAAGCACATTGCTTTAGGTCACAATGACCATTTTCATTGTTCAGTAATTTCTAAATAATAATAGATCTTCGAAACATACTTATTATACTTTCTACTTCCTTGCGTAGGTACAAACGCCAGCACATCAAGCTATCCCTAGCTGTCAAATTTTCTCAATTGAAAATGTCTTTGCAATAAAGTTGAAATACTATCAAAGAAATTTGACAGATTGTGGTAACTTGATGTGCTGGCCTCTGTACCTACACACATACAGTACATGAAACTCCCGGACAAAAAACTTGTCGTATCATTGTCAAATGAGTTGAATTATCTCCCATTACAGCTTGTGGGAAAGTGAACCTAACATTACAGTTAACATGGGAAATATACTTGCAATTTTACTGTTTTGTTATGGCGAAATTATGTGAAATTCTTGGGTCAATAAGCCTATACTTATGTGAGTAAAGTCAGTAGGTTTTTATAATAATCAATGGCTGGAGCTCGTGGCTAAGTAGTAACAGCCGCACAGGTCGATCCACCAGGTTAAGCTACGCTTGCCGGGGTTGGCCGTGGATAGGTGACCATATTTACATACTGAGACTTCTCCGTGCCTCGGAAAGCACGCTAAGCCGTTGGTCGCGGCTGTCATTTGTGCATCATTGACAGCCGTTACGGGTCATCCGAAGCCCGAAAATCTGACAGCCAGTCTTACCAAGGGGTATCGTATTGAACAGTTACTGGGTTGTGGAGGGCCAATAGGCAGTGGGTCGGGGGTCCATGTATAATACTAGTATTCAGCTGCATCCGGTTAGACTGGAAGCCGACCCCAACATAGTTGGAAAAAGGCTACGCAGATGGCAGATGGTTGGAGTTCGCGCTTTTTCATCGTTTGTCAGTTTATGCAGTGTTATTTTAAGTTGGATATCTAAACACAATAAAATAAAAATATTTATTGTTTTATCATGTTAAGATATCAATGGACCCTAGTTCTTAAATATTAGTCCTTATAACATCAGTTATTTGCCAGTGAAAGCCCGTCAAAATCGATCCAGCCGTTTCGGAGCCGAACAAACAGACAGACAGACAAAAAAAATGTTCTAAGTACTTGTATTTTATCATCTGCCTAGGCTTTTCCCAACTATGTTGGGGTCGGCTTCCAGTCTAACCGGATGCAGCTGAATACCAGTATTTTAAATGGACCTGCTGTCTATCTGACCTCCACAACCCAGTACCTGGGCAATACGAAGACGATTACGACGATTCGATTCTTACGATTCTAAGTACTTTTATTTATTTGCACAAATAAATGATGACTTAAACATCCGTTGCTTAAAAACTTGAAAATAATTATTCAAATAATAAAAGTTACATAAGGACGTGTCCAGAATGGTACATTTAAATTTCAATGGACGCGTGGAAAACTAGTAGAAAGGCCGATGTAATTGTATGTTTATATGGTATCACTTTCCATTGCGTGGCGTGTACGTGCTTTTCATTCTGCCGCTGGGGAGCACGTACTGTTTTCTATCATAATTCGAATTGTGGCATGGTCACCTCACACCTGCTCTAAATGACAGTGCAACGTAACTTTATGGTGTGAACTCTTTTCCATATGTGTGGGAAATGGTTTTGAAGCGTTCAAATTGCCAAGCGTTACGTTATGGAAGTGAAATGTTACAACAGGAACATACAAACGTGCTTATAGAACCTTGATTGCGTAAAACACTCAATCACAACCTGAATTATCACAACAGTAGACAACTCTCCTCTTGAATCACTCTATCTATTAAAAAAACTGCATCAAAATCCGTTGTGTAGTTTTAAAGATCTAAGCATACATATGTACATACAGACGCGACTTTGCTTTATACCATGTAGTGATAAACCAACTACTTACAGGCACTTTTGAATTGTCAAGGGGTCGGTGAGTCAGAAAGATGAAGCTAGTTGCCCATTCCAAAGCTGTAGCTGTAGGTTAGGTACCTATGGAGAAGAACGGGCAAGAAACTCCATGGATACTCTTTTAAAACAAAATCTGGATTACATCATTCATGTCATATACATGTGACAACGATGCAGAACGTAAAAATGCCTCCATAATTAAAAGATTTAAAAAAACCTAAAATAAATTTTAAAAGAGCCGTGGCAGCTCAGAGATGACCAGTCCCTACAGACGACGCGACGATGGATCAAAACAGATCCTCGACAATTAATGCGTCTCAGAATGCAAGGCATTCTACCAAGTCCTTTGCTACCTTTTCTCCAAAGGAGAGCCACCATGGTTGATACTTTCGTAACGCCCCTAACTCTTACGCCGCAGCAATAACCCGTACAATAACGGGTGTGATAATACACTTTATAGCAACAACTAACTTCATAAACAGACTTGATAATAAGGAACCGCATACAAACGCACTATTATAAGTTTTATGGGCCCGTTTATGGAGTTAGTGAAAGTGCAATTGTCGCCGGAACATTATATTGTGAGTTGACTTATGTAAGTTGTGATTCATCGAGTCAATTAATTGAGTTGTTAATCAGATATATGATCAGTTTTATAAGCTTGAAGTTGAAAGTTTATTGTTTAATATTATGTGGTTATTTGATTATGTCAACTAATGTAACTTATTCGGTTTGGTAAGGCGAGTTGAGTTGTCGGTCTATGAAAGAGTATGACGTCTACGTGTAAAAATATATACATAGTGCATATTGTTTTGCTTAAGTGTAAGCAGTTGATATTGAGTTTGGGCAATCATCAAATGACTCCTCCCGCTCTGGGTGGAGCAGAAGGGAGTGTCAGACTCTTACTGACTAAAACCCATCCATGTGCCTTCCTTAACGCCTTATGTTACTTATCACTCAATTATGAGATGGGAGAATTTTAAAAACGTCGATACCTCTCAGCCGTTAATAAATCTCCAGGAGGTTCAAAGCAATAGAAAAAGTAAAATGTGTCTAATTAGTCACTTTTGAATGTTTAAGGGATATTCGTAGTGGTTTCGTATATATCAAACTATAAGTGAAAATAACTCTCCATAGAAACACAAAAGACAGTATACCACCAGCTACGCAAAGAGCCATCAGACGTAATGTCTCTATTATCTGAATGGTGGCAGTTGTCAACAAGCTGCAACAGTCTTCCGCGTGTGCTACGAGTCACCTAACTGAAGGAACTGAACAATAGAAGTATGACAGTGTACAACGTAACAATAATCGTAGAAACATGGTGAGTGATGAAGACCGGTAACGTTATGTGAATGCTACTTCCGTTCGTGGTAAGTTTACGACCTTAGGGGAATGAATCGTAGGTACTGATCATCACCAGAATTGCATTATAGAAGGTCACGGTTGATTATGACGTTTTCACTAAATTAAAAGCTATGGGAGGAAGATATACATTTTACTGTATTCATATATTTATTTGTATTCCATAATGTGTGAAGATCTTACAATGGGGTTAAAGCTGAGGTACAATTAAATGCCCTGTAAGGCACAGCAAAAATATAAAATAAAGTTTGAAATAAAATTAATACATACTGATGTAGTGCAACCGCTGGTACTAAAAATTGTGAGGTTGGATTGACCTCCCTTTTTCGTCATCAATAATCATCGAATCCCTAATAATTCAAAAACCTGTGGGATAGGAAAAACAGACTTTAAGGTTTAGGCAGTCAGACCCAAAACCAATTAAGTCATATTCCTAACTAGAAGGTGCGTAATTTAATAAATCTTCTCTAGTGTCAGTAAACATGACATTTATCATATCAAATATGAAATGTATCATAAAAATATTTGAATTATCTACACTTGTTAAGTGTAGCATTGAAACTGATTAAAAACAGTAGGTATTGGGAGTTTAGTTCAGGCTAGAAACGGAAAGCATAACAAATTCTATCTCGTTTAAGAGATTCCGTAAATCGTTAAAAAGCCGTTTCGTGTGATAATTTACAATTTGCCGAACAAAATTGCGAATTTGGCACCTCATTTGGTCATGGCTCGGTACGTGAGTAGAATCTTTAATGAAGAGATTCGGCTGAATATCAATAGATTAGGTATACCTAGACGGAGTTGTCTTCAGAAAGTAATGACCATTGGAGTGACCTGATTATTGAGGAATATATAAATATTCATTTTTATCACCTACGAAGAGGACCCAAAACTTTCCCCTGCGGAACACCCTTAGGAATTTCTTACTTGCAAAACTTACTTATTCATATTAATCAATATAACAATGGGTATGGTACTATGAGTGCTATTATGCATAGATTTTGAAGTCAGTGGAATACTTGAATATATTTTTTTCTTTTTAATTATCCTTACAAATAGGCTTTATCAACTCGAACGTTCAACATAACACGAACGAAATACACATGAGATGAATAAATGAAAAGGTGAAATCGATTTTTACTTTGATCGAACACAAGAAATGTCTTTCGGCGTAAAATAATTTTAAATCAATTTTATTTTAAAAATTGAGCGACATTTAATAAACACGTGAGCGTCGAAAGTTTACTTCTTATCATAAAGCAAATATACACGCAACTTTTGCATACATTATAATATATATTTATTTTTTCTTGTTAATCTCCAAGTTAATAGTGTATCATTAAATTTGATTACTAACTGACCGCTTCTAGAAATATGGGCTTACACATCAATTAACTGTTAACTAAGAAGTATGGTAATTCGGGTCGCGTGTTCATATGCAAACGCGAAACTTTTATATTCGTGTATCCAATTATGCAATAATCGTTTGTTTCGACTTCAATCCAGTTGTCATAACTAAGAGGATTGCGTGAAGTGAGTTTTTCACAGAACAGCGAGTGGTTGAACGGTGCACCACGTGACCGTTCGTGCCTGCTCCGCGGACCGTGGCCCGTTTCACTACAGCTATTCGACTCGAGAAAACACTACCACATTTTTATGCTTTATCTCGCTCGAGAGAGCACACCGCATATTCAACCACCATCCAGCCAAACACAAATAAAAATCCACTCTACCCGTATGAAAATAAAAGTAATTTTCTTTCGAAGATTCGGGTTAATGCGCCCGATACATGCGTCGCGTATCGGTTTATGTACACGAAATCTGTATGTAAATAATATTAATGAAGTCAGATGCCGTTGTTTCTGTCTGTAAGATTATTGGCCTCGTGAAATTATATTAAATTGCAGTTTATTGCGATTTATGTTCGCATCGCGAGCGGTTACTTGCGTGTAGACATGTAATGCATTTCTAATAGATATTTAATGTTATATGTTTAAAGTTTGTACGCACGTTTTATGCTTAAATATTTAGTTACACAGTGAATAGTAAGTTATGTATTCACTTGTTTGTAGAAGCAGGTAGTACCAACATTATCTGAATGATTGTTAAGGAAATCCATACCAATCACCATGATTTTCTTTCTCTAGTAGAGCGCGAAGACAGAGTGCTATTGGTTGCGCTCGCGCACAGTGTGATGATGGATCATTAATATTATGTGATTTATTACACCGCTTATCTAGACAGGTCCCTCTTCTCACTGGGTATTTGCAAAATTCTGGAAGGCTCTTTATTAACAAGCGCAAAACAGAGTGGCAAGGATATCGACGCACAACCTGTTATCATAGATTCCTTTATTAAAATAAAAAGCTTGGTCATACATTTTGACCGCGTACGTATTGCACTTTTGTAGTAATGAGCAGATATTTTTTTAATAACCGATGAAAAATTTCAACTCTATTGCGCCGTTTCGTTATCCCTGCCACCCTGTATAACTGCAATTATACATAAGCATTTCCGAGGTGGCGAGACGACCTAGACGCATACAAAGGATGAATCGAGGTAGCTCAAGAGAAAGATGTCTGAATGGATTTGGGGGAGGCCTTTGCTCAGCAGTGGGACAGTGTAGGCTAAGTAAAAATAAAAAATAATAAATTCCCCTTGGAAAAAGGAGAGGAGAAAATCACTCCCTGTTCCAAAACGAAGAAAATGGGAGATTAGTGTTAGTAGTTCAGTAAGAGTTAATTGTGGGCACAATTAACTCTTAAAGCACCTGTTGCAACTGAAAAAACATTTTTATTTGGGGAAAATCCTGGTCACATGGCACTTCTGGTACAAGTCCAAAATAAATGGGTCCTTTTAATGTGGACCGTTCTTTTGTTTGTTTTTAAGCATAAACATATTAGCCTTTAATGTTTCAACTGCTGGAGCACAGGCTTTCTCTCTGTCAGAGGGATTGGGCCGTAATCCTTCACGTAGGTTTTCTACGGGTTGGTGGATGTCACAAGTCTTCGATATTCTGGTTCTAGAACATCCCGGTTTCCTCACGATGTTTTCCTTCACCGTTTTGAGAGCAGTGGTGATGAAATATTTCATAGAAAACGCCTGTCAGGGTTCAAAACAACGACCGAACGACTCGCAAGTTGCGATACCTATATATCTATGACAAAAACACTTACGTTTACGAGTATTGCCAGTTTCACCAAACCGTCACGTCAATGGGAAGTGAACACAATATTTACCATCAATTATTTCCGGTATCGCGTGGCGGTTCCACTTTTGTACGACGTTTTTTATTCTTTAGTCACTACGTAGTCCGTAAAATTGCCTTATTTATTTAGCTGAGTTGTTATTTATAGTCGTTTTTGTGTAGAATTTTAATAGTTTTTATAGTGAGAAAATTTTACGGTTCATGTTTTCGGTAGTTTTTCAACGAAAGTTTTGTATAGGGCAAGGTGAGTCACCTACAAAACTGTAGTATCCATCTAGATAGCCGTTGGTACAGTATCTTGGTGTTAAGTATAACCATGGGATCTTTCATGAATGAGATGGAGAGATGGTCTGTCGCCCGTTGCGAAGTGGTTGCTCCAACTTTATACGACAACACGTTGGCGCAGTGGTTGAGCGATTGACTGCTGCGCAGCATGTCGCGGGTTCGATTCCCGCACGGAACAAATATTTGTACGACCTGCAAGTATTTGTTCCGAGTCTGGATGTTTTTCTACCTATAATATGTATGTTTAGCGGTATATGGGTAGCGGTAACCCTTTTGGACAATCCCGCTTACCCGGCAGGCAAGCAGTTTGTTGCATCCTGACGGCAGATATTTGGGTAGCACTGGTGTCTTTAATCAACATCACACTGTTTTCCTAACCATTAGTCCTTCATTGGTCGTCGTCGTTTCTAGTGCTTTCGACTCCTCTGCCGTCCTTTAACTAGAATGCAAAGAGTATAGTAAGTATTAACCTCTAGAATGCCGTTAACTGACATTTTGGCATTTTCACTTTTCTGACGCCATTTTTATCAAAAAAAAGTTCTATTCCTATTCACCTAACCTCCTTTAGAGCATGCAGTTTCAGGATGAAGAAATCTTAATACGCGCATATCAGAATATTCTCTTCATTTTCTCCGACTGCCTTTTCCTCTATCTGCTTATCACTAATCAAATCATTACTTCCAAGCACGATTTTAACAAGTCTATTAAAAAGTAAAGCGTATTTAAATTAAAATGTACTCAAAGGTATTAATGATGTTGTTTTATGTAGACAAAGAGTGAACTTGGTTGTTTAGAGAGTTCTACGCCCTACTTGTTTTAACATAGATTAGCTTGCTTGGATTACTTCAATATTTTACGGTAACCGCCTGCGCGCACAAGACGTAAGAGAAATGGCGCTTATTAAACATTGAGATATCGTTTGTTTTCTCTTAGAACTAGAGGTTTTGTTTTATACGAAAATAAACGAAAATATCAACTGGCTGTCAGACTCAAAATGGACCTAGAGTTGATGAAAATATCAACTCGCGGTCCATTTAGTAGTACCTATTAAGGGAGTATTTAGTTTTTAGAAAGATATTAAATAATAAATAACTTCATTTATTTCAGGTAAACACCCATTTCCAAAACTCAAATAATATAGGTACTTAACTCAAACAAAACCTGATAAATTCAAAATTAATTAGGTAAATAAAATAGACTTCTTCGAGAGATTTCTTCTGATTTATTTAATTTAATTTACATATAAATAAATCAGAAAAAATCTATCAAAACTATTTAATTAATACCTTCTCTCCGACACTGGTATTCCAACATGGCTGTTGGAACAGCGCTAGTACGACGTTGGGGGCCAACTCATGACGACATGACGCATTCAGTAGCAAAAGGCAGTTCCTAATTTCACAGACATGGGTATGTATTATTTTTATGTTATCTTCAGTTCAAGCTGAATTATCTCTTGAGACGGGCCTCATTAGGTCCGAAGCCTGCCGGGTAAACGGGATTGTCCGAAAGGGTTACCGCTACCCCGGAACATAAATGGCTAAGAAAGGAACATGGATGCGTTTTACTAAGAGTCTGACACTCCCTTCCGCTCCACCCAGAGTGGGAGGAGCCATTTGATGATTTCCCACCTTAAAAAAAAAAGCTGAATTATCTTACCCGAAGCTGCATCTTCGATGCTTAATTTTTACTGATATTTTTCACGCGATTAAAAACTTTTCATTCATTTCCACTGCAGTGCAAAGTCCTCAATGCGTGCTAATTTAATGCAAAGAATTGTCAGCAAAAGAAGTTATATTAACTACGATTTCTCATTGCTTCATTTTGAGTGAAAACTAAATCTAACATAATAAACCATATAAGTAAAACCATACCAACCATATGTTCGAATTCACGCGAGTTCTCCATTATTGTGCGGTGTCATGTTATTCAGCTATAAATTATTAGTCTATATTTATTCATAGTATATATCTAATGTTATTGGCAATGAATATCGCAATGTACTGACACTCTGACACCAATAACCAATAATAAAATGTCAAGTTTCTGGACAGAAGTTTGAGTCCAAACCGTGACCAAAGTTATTGTAATGTTTGTAATATTATGTAGGTAGTTACAGCCAACCCAATTTATCAAAATTACCAAACTTTAACATAGCAATTAGATAGTGTGACTTCAGTCAGTATAATAATAAAAAAAACAATCTGCCAGGCCTTTTACCAACTATGTTGGGGTCGGTTTCCAGTCTAACCATACCAGTGTTTTACATGGAACGACTGCCTATCTGACCTCAACAATTCAGTAACTGGGTAATACGATAAGCCTTGGTAAGACTGGCTGTCAGATTTCGGGCTTCTAACGACCCGTAACGACTGTCAAATATGCACAAATGACAACCGGGACCAACGGCGGCGTAACGTGCTTTCCGAGGTATACGGAGAAGTCTCGGTATACATATAAAGATGGTCACCCATCCGCTTAATCTGATGGATCGACCTGTGAGGCTGTTAATTATTACTTAGCCACGAGCTGACTTCGTTCATAATAAAATGTGATTTTATAAAAGCTAAATCATAATATTTAACAATGCGTAACTCCTGGTGATAAAATGGCGACTCATGCTGGATTATGATAATAATAATTTTCAGCCTATAAAATTCCTACTGCACACAGACCTCCTCTCTATGAGAGGAAATGGGCCATAATCCACAACGCGGGCCCAATGCGCGTTGGTGTATGTCACATGCCTTCGAATTTTTGGTTCTAGGACATTCCGGTTCCCTCACGATGTTTTTCTTCACCGTTGAGAGCAGTGGAACTCATCGTAAGACGCAGTTGAGTTGATACCACAGGGCCAATACAGCCGATGTTTCTGTAAATATCTCACCGTGAAAACATAGGTGAAGTGAAGTCAAAGTCAAATCATTTATTTCAAATAGGCACAAGTAAGGCACTTTTGAACGTCAAAATGAACAAGAAATAGAATTGATTCTAGTCGCCCCTTCCAAAAGGTAGTTTCGTGTGGAGAAGAATGGGCAAGAAACTCCACCGTTACTCTTTTAAAATGTTTTACAATGTCTTGTATACTTAGGTACATGAATTATAACATTATATGTGAAGACGATGCACCCAGAATAAAAACACTACACCACAAAAGGTGAAAAGAAAAACACATATAGTAATGGCAGGTAAACTTAAGTATGTCAAAAGTACATGGTGCTCACATAAGCTGTGCTTGTGAGCTTCAAGTGACCTGTCAAAATCTAGCATCAGTTGGAATGCGAGAATAAATTGTGACAGAATAGACCAGCTGCTCTTCAGTCAGTATACATATAGGTACATTTATACACACTCAGTCAGTATAAATTTTCTCATTGATAAAATGGTATTAGTCTATTCATGAACTAGTGATAAGGAAATCTCATTTTGACCCAATCCCTTGAGTATAAAAGGCAGTTAGAATTCACTGGCACAATTTTTTTAGGGGACAGTTCATCGAACAACAAATTAACGTATAATATAATCATTTCACACGACATCAACAATGGATTGGCTTCACATCGCGACAATGATAGCCTTCTCAGAAAAATCATTCACTTTCATTGCCTTATAAAAAAGTTTAACGTTGATGAGTTTGTGAGTCTGTGGGAACGCCTATTGTGGACTTCTTGCTGAATTATGCAGCATTGTGTAATGGTCTAAAATGTAGAAAAATGTAGAATGAGCTTCAAGTTTTTCTGTGGCTTTTGTCCATTCCTATAATTACTCCATTCAAAACAGGAAAAGTGATTTTCCTATATATACCCCCCATTATCATGATCCCCTTCCAGTTTAAACTGATGCATGGATGTTAACAAAAATACCTAAGTTCAACTTGCAAATATTTACATAATATACCTACCTAGGCTAACAGACCTAAACATCAAAAACTCGTCCGAATTGCTGTTAACAGGAAAAGTGCCAAAAGCCTGGCAGCATTTGAATGTCGATGTTTACTATTTGGATAAAATACAAGCCAGCCCATGCCCTGGCCCCGTGAAGAGCCGACCAAGTGCTTGGCGATGTTTCGAAAAATAAGTGGGACCTCGGACCCCATGGCCCTTGTCTTTGCGCTCCAAAAATACTTACTTAGACTTATCAAATTATTTAAAATCTTTTCAATTTCAACTTTGAACTATACTTTCAAATTGAAAACGAGCTGGCTGCGGCTGCAGAAATTGGATAGGCAGATTGATTGATTTATGTAAGGCATAACTCAATCAATCTGCCTAGCCTTTACCCAAATATGTTGGTGGTGGGTCGGTTCCAGTCTAACCGGATGCAGCTGAATATCAGTATTTTACATGGAGCGACTGCCTATCTGACCTCCACAACCCAGTCAGTAACTGGGTCAGATCTTCAGACTTTCGGGCTTCTGACTACCCGTAACGACTGTCAAAGATCCACGAATGACAGCCGGGACCAACGGCTTAACGTGCATGCAAGCCACGGAGGAGTCTCGATATGTAAAGATAGTTACCCATCCACGGACCAACCCCGGCAAGCGTAGCTTAACCTGATGGATTGATCCGTGCGCGAATAAATCATTCAACAGTTTTATTTTATGGCTCTATCGAGATCGAGAGTAAGCGAAACCAGTCTTAAATGTTAAAAAAGTATTTATAAAAATCACAAATGTATGTTAATTTTAACGGAACTTTCAAACAAATTACCAAACTAAAAATAACACGAAATAAGTCATTCGAACTTTTTCCAAATAAATATCACACCTCGTCAAAATATGCAGTTAGGTTTGATAAGTAAGGCGCGTACTCCGGTAATTTCATTACCATTCTCTGGCCGTGACCTTCGGATGTCGTCACCACTTTCCATGGCGATGCGAAGCCGACGCGGACAGAATAACGCTCCCGTTACGGATATACGATACACTTTCTTTTGTTTTGATTACAAGGGTTCTGCACCTAACGCAAGTTTCGTAATATGAATTTTATGGGGGACTTGAAAAGGAAAAGTGGAATGTTTAATGTGAGTAGGAAAAGTCGCAGGGCTTTGAAATAGTCGACTCACTTTGCAATTGACTATTTGAATCGGTCAAAAATAAAATATAAAACCACATAGAAAAAAGACCGCTCGTCTTAAAAACTCCCATCACAGTACAGAAATTAAATATTATGCGAAGATATAATTGTTAAATTGCATTTAATGTTAAAGTAGGTATTCCAGTTGATTAAAAAAATCTGTGACGTCACATTGTTATATTTCATAAAAATCACGTACAAATTCCGCGTTTTGACAGTTCATAAAAAGTAACGTTATTGACTACCCTTTCAAATACCCAATTGATCAGAGGTTCGTGTTGATCTAGGTCAGGGGTGGCGAACCTCTACACATCTACGTGCCATTTTTTCGCAAAAAAATATTGATTGTAGCCATGACGTGCCAACAAACAATCTTATGAGTACTGGAAAAAACAATAATATTTTTTTTATGTTACAGTAATATCAACATTGACGCTTTTATATTTATTAATATCAAAGAAAAATTTAGTGCAACTTAAAATACGTCGTTGCAAACTGGATGTCTAAGGTATTTCAATTCATGAAATGATGCCGTGCCCAAATTATGTTGTTACGTGCCATCGATGGCACGCGTGCCATATGGCACGCGTGCCATTGGTTCACCATCCCTGATCTAGGTCTTGTTTCATAGGATCTCTGTATTCTCAGAAGGGGTTGGGCAGAGCCATAGATATAATAAAATATTTCTGTAGGCAGAGCAGTTTAGAGCACCCTCATTAACCCAGTTATGAATCCCATGTTCTAAGGTTGACATCCATCACGTGGGAGTTAAGCATAACTGGCCTAATACCACAAATCTAAAGACCAGACTGCTTAAGAGATCGCTGATCGAAAAACCCAATAACACATTTCTTGCCTTGGTGATCGAATCCACGAACGCGCACTCTGTAGACAGCAAGCTTGCGACCAATGACGTTCTAAGCCGTCGCCATCGCATCAAGTTATACCAAACTGTCAAATTTCTCCAATTGATTTTAAACCTTAAAATGTTAAAGGTTAAGTTTAAAAACGATTGATAAAATTTGTCAGTTTGACTGTACAGAGTCCAGCACATCAAGTTACCACAATCTGTCAAATTTCTTTGATAGTATTTCAACTTTATTGCAAAGACATAAGGTTCATTTTTAGTTGAGAAAATTTGACAGTTAGGGATAGCTTGATGTGCTGGCGTCTGTACATCACGAGATAATAAAAACTCTTTGGTTTGAATTAAATTGAAATAGGAAGTCATAGAGGCAGTTTATGCTGGGATTAAATTACGTGCCGATTAAATATTAATTAGGGACTAAAAACAAAAAACTAGCTATAAGTTTAAACTGTTGGTAGACTTAAACACCGCATGAACTTGAACACCATAACATTACAGCATCATCATCAGCCTATAACAGTCCACTGCAGAACATAAACCTCTCCATATGCACGCCATTCAGCTCGATTCTCGGCAACTCTCATCCAGCTACTATCAGCCACTACAGCAAAAGGGCTTAGGAAGGAACATGGATGGGTTTTAGTCAGTAAAAGTCTGACACTCCCTTCCGCTCCATCCAGAGCGGGAGAAGTCATTTCATGATTTCCCACCCTCAAAAAAAAAAGAACCACTACAGCAGCTTACGTGACGGTATCACATTAATTTCAAATAATTTCTATATGTATCAACATATCAACATAATAGGTAACGTGTGTGCATTACATAAGGGCGCAATTGTGTACATGCATGCGAACAATTGTTCATTTCGTAGCTATTATAATAATCAAACATCGCAATACTGTAATATCTAGGAAACATTTATTACATACGTTTGTTATTACATTACCAACTTTACTGTTACTGCTTTCTGTTTGGATTTTGCGTAATGTAGTCCACCAGTTTGCACTATGGGGGGTTAGATCTTTACTTAACTTATGTCACATAACTTGTCAAGGGTTTGAAGTTACAGCTGGAGCTCGATTGTATACCCAAATTTGCCGAGAGTTGAGCTTTTACTCATATGTGACACACTGACATACTGAAAGTTGTAAGAAAATTTAAAAACTATAGGAAGCATTAAGTTGCTAGGTAACCTTTGTTGTTTTTCGTAAAATTCTTCATTGGTTTATAAGCAACGTCGCATTCGATGGAATAACTGAAAGGAGCAGTGTGCCCATTCTTCTTTATACACACATTAAAAGTGTCTAGGGATCAACATATATTTTTGCAATAACTTTTCTCTTGATTGATATTAATTTAAATTTTCTTTAAGGATTCATCAAATAAAGTGTTTTCGTTTGTCACAGTAACGATAAACCAAGTCACCTTTGCATTAATAAAGAAATTTGCCATTTTCCTAATAAAGGGATTTTTGACATTTGAACCACTAACATTAAAGTTCGAAAAAAAGACTGAAATAACAGTTTTCTTTAAAATTTTATTGGGTAACTTAAACAATTAATAATCCGTGTTTCTACCGCGAACACTAACAACACAAGAACATCGGTTTGGCATACTCAAAATGAGTTCATCCAAATCACGCTGTGGAATGGCCGCCCATGTTCGTTGCAACAACAAAAAAAGGTCTTCTTGCAACTGGATACCCTCCATATTCGGCAGAGCTCTTCTCTGTAGCATATCCCATGCATGCTCAATCGGGTTCAAGTCTGGCGACTGAGCAGGCCAGGGCAGGACATTGATGTTAGCTGCGGCGAGAGTCTGTCTTACAACTCTTGCGGTGTGCGGTCGTGCATTATCATGCATTAACTGAAATAAGGGACCGATTTGCACTTGTAGAGGAACGATGACGTCAGATACAATCGTCTCAGCATAAATTTGAGCGTTGAGGTTGCCTCTGATCCAAATCAACTCAGTTCTTCCGCCGATCCAAATACCCGCCCATACCATGATGGTTCCACCACTATAAGGATGGACTTCCTGGCAGGATTTTAATCGCTGTTGGCGTCCAGGGGTTCTCCAGTGTCGTATACGTCTTGTATCCGGTCTCATACCAAAACGAGACTCATCAGAAAAGCACACGAAACGCCATTGTTCTTCTGCCCAATTTCTGTGTTCAAGAGCCCATTGATATCGAATCCTACGATTGTGCATTGCTATAGGTGGTACCCGTAGCGGTCTTCGGGAATGAAGGTTCACTTCATGCAAGCGGTTTCTGACTGTTTGGTCGCTAATTAAGTTCCCTGAAGAGTGATGAAGCCTCACGGCTAACATCATGGCGGTTATTGTTGGAGCTCTTCGAGTTAAGATTTGAATGTATCGGTCTTGTCTCCGTGTGGTGCAGCGATACCGTCCTTCATGGCGCTCAGCCACGGTACCAGTGCTTCGGTAACGTGTCCAAAGTCGACTGATAACACTCTGACTTGTATTCAGAGGTAAAGCCACAGTACGTTGCCGGGAACCAGCTTCTATCATTCCCACGGCTCTGAGCATTTCTTCCCTGCTTAAATGACGTCGCCGCTCCATAATAACGTTGGTTTTAATCAGTAGTAGGGAAACAGTAGCACTAATAATGTCTTCAATGCGTTGTATGTTTTTATAGGGAAAATATTGACAGCTGATTTTCATCTTTTACTCGAATTTGATTGACAGTTCCTGTTTCAAATTATGAAATGCACCAAAAAGGATCCATATAAATTTATAAAATCATAAATTTATTACAAAGCCACATCTCAATCTCAAGAAATCCGCATAAAAATGCTTGATCCCTAGACACTTTTGATGTGTGTATGTATTTAGATTAAAAATCAAAAAATCTTTAGTCATATATTCAAACTGTGCTGAAAATCAGCACTTTTTGAAGGTCAAAGTTACATAAGACAGTCCCCCAAAAACGCCCACCCTTCACCACTTCCTAGTGCTTTAGCTGGGAAGAAGAAGTGGCGCAACAAACTCCCCAGCAGTAGGTATATATGTAGGTATCACCATCAATCACCATAACCATGACGAATGTCACCCAACGTCGGAGCGACCACGACAAGCGTTGCTTGACCTTGAATATCGACCCGTGAGACTATTTCTTAGCCACGAACCCCTCGATTATTATAGCTTATCGTCATGTATGAATGTCATGAATACCTACTAAAATTCAAGTATTTTTAATCCGACGTATTACAAATACCTACCATACCCCAATAACTTTCCTAAGAAAGTTGCTATTCATTGCAAAAGAGAATTAAAATATTATATGTGTATCCATGTGTCATTTACTTGTCAAGTTATAACAATAAGCTAAAATAACTTATGTAAAAGTTTTCACCATCTGTAGGCACCCAGAGTTGGTGAAACTTCGCGAAATCTGTGCTAGACGGGCGCAGACGCAACTGACATAATATGAATATGGAATGGAATACAATAAACAATTTTACATGTTTAAAAAGGTGAAGTCATGCGTCAACGCGTGACATTATTATTTAATTAACTACTAAATACAATATCCAATATATGTACATTTCATCAATTAATAACCATACTAAAAGCACTAAACATAAGCACCAGACTAAACACAAGCTATATCTATCGAGTGACAAAATGGGTAGCTTCTCTAGTTTCCTTAGCCCTTCTTCGAGTACGCTGAGCCTCTGTCTCACATGGGATCGAAGCATTATGCTGAGCGATAGCCGTTTTGCGCGGACGTGTCGCATATTTGCCCAAAACTTGTTATTTTCCTGTTTTTTTTTTTTACTGTGTCATGTTTGCCGCAAATAAAAGAATTTTCTTTCTTTCTTTTCAATATTCTTCAAAAACATTCAGATTGTGATTGTGTTACACAGATATAGTGCTTTTCTGTAAATATCCCACCAAAAAACGTAGGTGGAGTTAGTTTGAATAGTGTCAACCCCAAGCATTAACTGGAACGACACTTCACCTAAGTTTTCACTTTGAGATATTTACAGAATCGACCGACAGGTGTCAGGTAAAGGGAGAACATGGCAAAGCTTCAAGATTTTCACTAACCTATTAGCAAAAACCCTAGTAGGTGACCTAACGACCACGTTTCACTGTCCATTTGTTACGTCACGTCAGGTATATCAGTTACTACATACATATTGTTGAACTCGTAACACCACGCAAGAATGTTATTAACACTATTGAACAACGCCAATTTGAGCCCTACACTTCCTTCAGAGAAAGTTAATTACCACTACATAAGGAATGAGAACGATTAACATCGCCGTTTAAAATCTAGATATTTTTTTATTGCGTTTATTAGCATTTTTAGATTTCTATCTGCCTCTGGTGAAAATTGTAGCGATAAATTGCCGAATTTTGAAAATATTAAGCTAATGTATTATTAATTTTATTTTGTTTCAATCTCTCGTTCTAGTTTTAATTTAATCTTATTCAATGAAATAATCAGATTTTTATTGGGATTAGTCAGTTATTTCTTCCATCTAATTATAAAACTAATATTTTAAATTGTGAATTTGTATAGATGTTTATTAGTCTTCTACACAAAAACTACTGAACGGCTTTGAATAAATTTTGGCACAAAGATAGATTATAGTCTGGAATAGCACATAGGATAACCCCGTAGTACAGAGGCCAGCACATCAAGTTACCACAATCTGTCAAATTTCTTTGATTATATTTCAACTTTATTGCAAAGCCATAAGGTTCATTTTCAATCGGGAAATTTTGACAGTTAGGGATAGCTTGATGTGCTGCGTCTGTACGTTCCCGGAAGATAATTTCCGACCTCCACGCGGACAAAAGCTAGTTTGAAATATCTGTAATATCTGTATTTTAAAAGTAGTTATATGTTATTAATATCATGCATATAATATTAATAATCCGTAATTAATTGTTTAAATTATAGTGAAAATCTCATCAAAATCCGTTGCGTTGTTTTGAAGAACAACGCGGTCTTACAGACTGATATCAAACGCAACTTTATAATATGCACATACATATTGTGTGTGTCGTTGTATTTTGTGTGTATGAATGTACATACATATTTGGGTGAAGATATTGATCAAATCAGGAATTAAAAGGAGATTCTTCTTACTGATTAATCTAGTTTGGTTAGACCCGTCCAAACTAATTAGCCATCTCATTTTTAAAAACAGAGTTTTAATTAACTGCACTGCATTTGCATAGTTCGTGAAATTAATTGCATTAATTTATCATTAACGCCTTGTTAAATGATCAAAATGTGTAAATGATTTATCAATTCGTGTTTTAAGGCTATAAAATGATCACAATTTCAATAAAATAATCATAAACAAATGGTTTCGGCTATCGAGAACGCACTCTCTTTACTCGCCTCATTTTCGTTCTAAAATTAATAACAATTTCAAATAGTTTCACATATACAACAATTCTGTATTTGTGGTTAAATTATAGAGCAGATAAAGGAAAGTAAATGAGACCTTAAGCAGTGTGTGGACAAACAGCACCACGGCACTACGGAAACATTTCCTTCGCCTATATAATTAGAAAGCATGCGTGGAGTTGTCTATGAACGGAAGCAAAATGAACTGAAGGACTTGCCTAATAGGGAATTACTATAAACATATGAGTCAGTTACTTAGCTTTTGCCTGAGGCTTCGCCCGCTTTAAGGTCGGAAATTATCCTACCGGAACTTATTACGGGGATAAAAAGTATCGAGTTGTCCTACGCAAGTCATGGTGA
The DNA here is from genome assembly GCA_951799385.1 of Hyppa rectilinea. Taxonomy (NCBI): domain Eukaryota; kingdom Metazoa; phylum Arthropoda; class Insecta; order Lepidoptera; family Noctuidae; genus Hyppa; species Hyppa rectilinea. The sequence goes on along the minus strand of OX637318.1, from coordinate 4,466,054 downwards.
CAAATTTCATCGTGAAAAGGCAACAGGCAAAGTTGCTTTCTCATTAACCCCTTAAATGTCGCATTAAACTCCATAGGTTCATAAGAACAATTCTCTCGAAAAGACAATAAATATGTCCTTGTAAATCGTTGAGCTCTTATAAGCAAACGGCTTCTAATAGGCGAAAATCTAATGAGTGAATCTATACTAATATTATAAAGCTGAAGAGTTTGTTTGTTTGAACGCGCTAATCTCTCGAACTACTGGTCCGAATTGAAAAATTCTTTTTGTGTTGGATAGTCCATTTATCGAGGAACGCTATAGGCTATGTAACATCACGCTACGACCAATAGGGGCCGAGCAGGGGGTGAAACCGCGCAGTAGCAGCTAGTATTATTATAAATGGTAGGTATGGATATACGGCACTTCAAGTTACCTTATAAGTAGGTACTATACGTAGGCTGTATAGTACCTACGTAATGCTCATTGCTCTTGATCTCAATATATCTCTGTACCCAATAAGCGTGTTGTGTTTTTCGTTTAATGGCTTGCATAATGTCAAGCGTCTAATTTAAGTTGTTCTCAGAAACAGTATTTGCTCTTGTTAGAAGAACAGTTAACGAATTGGCACAAGTATCTAACAATAGTGCAATATATAAATGCTAAAGTAATTTATGCTATGACGGCAGCTTGGTGTCGTGAAGTTGTCGCGGTAACTATGTCCTACTAAGTCCCAAAGAAGAGAATGACGGAGCTCCAAGAAATGCACCCATAGCGACCTCTGCGTTGTCACCAACGATGTCATAGAAGGGCCTAGTTTTGGGACAACAAAATGTAAATACACTGACGTGTCATTGACTCGACGAAGAAGAAGACGATGCGAGGTACGTAGCTGCAGGCTTTTAACAATGGCACGCCCCGGGCGCACGTGCCGACTCCTGGCCACCGTAGGCGTGGGTCTGCGGACGGTGAGTAATGGGTAGCTCACCGTCCGATCAGGACCAGGCCCATGCCGGACGGCGCACGTGTTTCACGCGCGCCTCAAACAGATGACAGCAATAAGGAAGGGGCCCGTTAGAGCCGAAGCCTGCCGGATAAGCGGGATTGTCCGCTACCCCGACACATAAAGGGGTAAGCAAGGAACATGGAGGGGTTTTAGTCAGTAAAAGTCTGACACTCCCGCTCCACCCAGACCGGGAGGAGTCATTCGATGATTTCCCACCCTCAAAAAAAATAAAAAAAGGCTTTTAACAATAAGAAGTGCAATATCTAAATACTTAAGTAATTTATGCATTATACAAACTACAGGCTTTCGTTGTAAAGATTTTCATAACATACAGCTCTCGTAAAGCTGTCGGCTAATGCTATATAATTTATCCATCGATCAATGTCCATAAACATCACCCAGAGCCAGACTGGTTCTGCGGTCAGCAACCCAGAGTGTTCACGGACAATATCTTCGTGTTAGGAAGGAGTTATGGCTATTGTCAATTTGAAATATAAATTTATTGACAGATAATGACTGACCTACATAATGGATAATGCAACAGGTACCTACTTAATAGAAAAATGTCGCCCTTAGTGGAGTAATTGCTCCACAGGAAAAATTGAACTACATATTTAAAAAATACGGACTGCCAAGTCTTAGGTCTCGAGTTGGAACTCAAGCCACGCCTCTGACTTTTCGGATTCATGTGCGTATTGTATAATTATCATTTGATTATAAAACGGTGAAGGAAAACATCGTGAGGAAACCAGCATGTCTGAGAGATATTTCTCTACAGCATGTGAAGCTAAGTCAGAGGCCAATAGGCAGCATAAAAACTCTGACACCAGGTTAATCACTAACCGAAAGAACTAACTAACCGTTGAAAGAAGAAAAAGACCTTTTAGAAAATTATTTATCTTGCCAAACAAAGTTGACTGCGTATAATAACGTAAAGCAATGGCTAAACACAAGACAATGTTATCATTATTATCACTACCATAATATCTTGATCATTCTGTTCCTACAATCTTCTCATCATTGTATAACAACACTAGCTGCTCCCGCGTGGTTTCACCCGGCGGCTATTGGTCGTAGCGTGATGTTACATTGCCTATAGCATTCCTCGATAAATAGACTATCCAACACAAAAAGGATTTTCAATTCGGACCAGTAGTTCCAGAGATTAGCGCGTTCAAACAAACAAACTCTTAAGCTTTATTAAATAATATTAGTATAGATAAAGAGGGTGATCCACATGTACCTAACCAACCTCCGACGATGCAACCCACATCTAGTACCAGTAGTAGCAGTTTGAACCATTTGCGGTCGGCAGCTTTTCCCATTATGACCGGATATTACAGCAATAGCTCACATCATCGTTATTTATATCAATTTTCGTCTTTATATAAAGAAAGTTAGCTCATTTTCTTCTAGGTAATAGAAAATCCCACTTTTGAGATCTATTGTAGAGCCGTTTGGGGTCGAAACTCTAGGGTTATGGGGCACGACTGCGCAACTTCTTTTTATGGAAATTTCTCGCCGATTGATCGACACTTCACGTCAAAAAGGATGGATTGTTCTTTCACCTAAGAATTAGCATTGCCATTCAACAGCAACGGGAATGATGATTTTGGTATGTATAAGTTGTTAATATGCAGAAATGTAAATCAAAAATCCCAAAAAAAAAAAATATGTAGAGTTCCATTGAAGTGTTTCAATGGGATAATCAATTTCTTTATCCTTCTGAGACGGATCGACTCCTAAATCAAAAGTGTCGGTTTAAATGCTTTGAGTTTGAGTTCGAAAATTTATTTGATGTTAGCAAATTGAACGTCGCGCGCGAAGCACTTGTGTGCATCATTCAGAGGTACCGTATAACCAATACGCGTAGCAATTCCGTTAGCCTTACTGCAGCAGACGTTCGAAGCATTATAAAACTAACTGATCATCCAATCAATATTGATTAGTTGAACATTGTTGGGTTTGAATCAAATGCTCGTTCGCACGTGCTATTCTTCTCAATCTAGTAGTGGAACCGTTTTCTCTCAAGCTCGCTGATTCCTCGCACCATCAATCTCTATACGGCATTATTAAATACACCCGTCATATAAATTACTAAATAAAAGCTCGTAAGAAGATAAATTGACGTATTTCTTGTACAAAGTACTCCATGTTTTTGTGTAACCACATCATCTATTGGCAATTTGTCAAGTACTTAACTTTCTTTATGATGATGTCAGATTAAAGTTTTCAATTTCTTTTCCTGCCCTTTTTTTCTTTTGAGGGAAATCATCCAATGACTTTTCTCGCTCTGGGTGGAGCGGAAGGGAGTGCCAGACTCTTGCTGACTAAAACCCATCCATGTCCCTTCCGTAGCCCTTTATGTTCAGGGGTAGCGGTAACCCTTTCGGACAATCCCGCTTACACGGCAGGCTTGGCTCTTTTCCTGCCCTGTGTCTCAAAACATGCAGCCTAAGTGATCTCTGGGCTGCCACCGACGACGCTGTGGAAGTGGCGAAGTTTTGGGCCAGCAAAATTTAAATTTAAAATACAGTCGTGCCAGCAACAAGAAGAAGAAGAGAATTTCTTTTCAAGATTAAAATTATCTTTATCAACATTTTAGCCGAGGATTTCCAATGTTGGATATAGGCCTTCCCCAAGCGTCTTTACAGAATATAGAATAATCTCGAGTCTAGCGTAGAGTATGATGAAAACTCAGGCTTATTTTTCTTTTTCACACGATACAAGGGTAGACGTTCCACTCGTACTAACAGGAAACAATGCGCGAATTGAATCTAATTTTGTATACTTTAGAGAACAATAAAAGTGAAAATGGTTAATCGATCACGACTTGCTTTCTATTTTTCCGAACGGAGACAACTTAAATGTCGAGACAAAGGCATCTGTTCTGCAACTGATAGATAAGTAAAAATGTAACCGAATGGCATCCAAGGACTAGAACAAGATCGGTTGGTTGTCCAGCGAGATAGGTAAACGACATTGTTGCCACCGCAAAAATAAAGGGTAAAACCTGTAGATAAGCTGGTACGGGATCGTGGAGACTGGCACAAGCAAATAGAGGCATATGCCGAGCAGTGGGTGAAGTTAGACTGGATGATGATGATAAGGATACTCTAGGCAATTCTACGGGTGTAGCAAGGAGGTAAAACAAAAAAAGATCGTGCAGCGGGTGGTCGGGAATAGTTAACGTAACATGTTCTTATATACTGGCAGTAGATATACACGGACGGACGCCTTTAAAAATAAACAAATAATAAGATTTGAATCTATAATTGCCAAAACATAACATCCCGCCTTGTTTTCCTGAAGGTTTAGGCAGAGGTGTTCCCATAATAGATTCATGCACATTTCATCAGTTATTTTCAGTCCCATGTAATAGGGGGCGAGTCTATTGATATCAACCGGGCACAAATCTAGACTTCGGGCTGATACTGAAAAATTCCAAATAGAATAACCTAATAACAATTTGCCCGACACAGGAATCGAATCCATGACTTCATACTCAGTTGTAGCGCTTGCGATCTCTAGACCAACGAGCCAGCCTGCATTATGCATCTTAATTAGCAAAAATAAAATAATAAAATTGTAACGGAAAGCCTGATTTCTCGAGTCATCGTGTCAAATTCATTTAACAAACATAACATGTCGCGGACGGAAATCAATAAATTAAGGTGAGAAAAAGTGGAATATGTCTGAGAAACGTCTGGTCGAACAACCCGTTAACGGAGGCTCCTATCGTTATTAAATCAATTGGACAAAAAATAAGCCCTAGTTATCACGATATGTGCATCCGATCTAGATATTCTTCTGGTTTGTTAACTTGCGCACACGCCACTGAGGCTAACGGGGCTTTTTGTATAAATTTATGCACGTCCTGTTCAGCTTTTTACTACTTATGCGTATCTTTTAACATAATTATGTAAATAAATCTTCGATTGTTGATAATTTATGGCTTTTGTGTATCGACGAAAGTTGTCTTTGTAATTTTTATGCCTGGCTTACTGTTCTCAATTTAAGTGTCAATAAAATTGAGAGCTAAGTTTTGTTTTTGGTGGGTTTAAAAATACTGAATGAATATTTTATTTAATAAGAATAAATATTGGTTGCATTTATTTGGGAAGTGGTCTCTCAATAAAGTTTTAATGAGCTCATTTTTATCTTTAAGAATCTTCAGAGAAAGTAGGTGCCGTGTTTGATAAAACATTTATTTATTTAAGCATTTCAATTTTCTAAATATTATTCTTAAATTTAAATCACACTACATAAAAAATATACCGCCAAAAATAAACACTGAAAAAAAAAACTTACCATTCATTTTAACACTGCAAAAAGTCCTCTTTAAAAACATGTCGATCACTAATATGCACACAGTTGCATCACTGTCACTTCACAAAATATTCAATAGGCTTCACTAGTCTAGTACAGTGCGCAGGAGTTGATCGCTGGAAAGTGGCGCTTGCTCAGCGGTTTGCCGACGACTGCTCCATTCGCTACTGTCGACGGGGGAGCAAGCTCCACCACCAAAAAATAGTGGTAGGTCTGTGACGTCATGATCTATGTAATTTGTTACAAGTGGTACCTATTGTTTTGGTAGTCAAAGAAGTGCATGTTTGAAGCCATTAAGTGATTTGAAATACCTAACCAAGCAGTATATAAAAAAAGATGAAGAAAAAGATTACTTAAACTTTACAGGCAATTTAGAACTCCTAAAGATGGTAAATATGTAGATTAAAATTATGGAAAAGCATAATAATCACAGTCATGATCCTGCAGATGTCAACGATTGAAAACATCGAAGTTTTCTTGAAACTCATCTAAGGCATTTACTTACGTCATACGCTTTCCACTTCTTGCCCAGTTACTGGGTTGTGGAAGTCAGATAGGCAGTCGCTCCATGTAAAATACTGGTATTCAGCTGCATCCGGTTATACTGGAAGCCGACCCCAACATAGTTGGGAAAAGGCTAGACAGATGAGGCAGATGATGAGTTATGAGTGATGTTACTAAAGAAGCTTAGTTATTAGATGAACAAATTAAAACACAACTAAAACCTACAATTAAGTCGCGTTAAACCTTTGCCTGCAAATTGATTGCTTTCTAGAAATAACGACAAAGAAAACCATAAGATAAATAATTAAAATATAATCACAAATATGCTTGCAACGATCCGACATTTCATCTTAAAAGTGCAAGATCATGATTGGTACAATCGCCAGCACATCAAGTTACCACAAACTGTCAAATTTTTCAATCGATTTTGAACTTAAAAGTCAACGTTTGAAGGTTTAAAATCATTTGGAGAAATTTGACAGTTTAGTATAACTTGATGCGCTCGCAAACGTACCTGGAAAACCATTACGAGTTCGTCGGCAATGCTTTGAACTGGATCAAAAGCCCTTACTTGCGACTTAAGTACCGTTCAACGTAGTTAAATAACAAACATTTATTTCTAAACCACACGTTAGTCGTACTGAGAACTTGTGACTCAATGTTTCCGTAAAAAGAAATCATGGAAAGTAACGTGATAGTGCAGTTTGTTTTCGAGTCCTTTAACGATCTATTCTACCGTGTGAATTTCTGCCGGGTATCTAAAAATATATATTTTGATGATTGACTAACGAACTAATTAATTAACTCTTTCATAGTAAAGATAACATACATATCCAGGTAGCTCGATTATACTTCCATTTGGCGTGCCCCGTGTGGCACCGATCCGCACACGTCAAACAGCAGACATTGCCCCAAATTAGACCCTGCTCTTAATGTTTATTGACACCGGCGTAAAATGTTTTTCTCTTTCACTGTCAAAGTGCCTATTTGAAATAAATGATTTGACTTTGACTTTGAAAGACCACGATATGGCTTAGGTACAATGTTTTCTAATAACCATCGATCTTTTTTCGGTCACCTTTTCCCTTTTTATCTATCAACATTTATTTAATAACTCTAATAATAATCCACTTCACAAATATAACTCAAAATTGTAATAACAGCCTCAGTAAATTGCATTTGTTGGCCATTAAAAAACCGCATTCATAACGTTGCTCGTTTATATCTACATCAATGAAAATAAAGCCAAGCAATTAAAACTGCTCGTATAAGTGTTCTCAACTTTAACAAGCTTCAAGGTTGGTATGACAACGGTGCCACTGAATCACAAATCACAATCATTACCTACCCTACCTTTGTAGAATTTGCAAGCAACATTAACGCGACACGCTTCAAGTAATATCAACTGCTTTCTCTAAACCAGTGATAAGACAGAATGCTATAAATATTTTTTCTAAGTTTAAGGTCATTACAATTCAAAGCCAAAGTAAAAATCAAGACGTTTGCTTCAACTAATTGTTATATGTGGTACTTTTAAATCATCAAGGAATTGCGAGTCGGTTTGATTGCCCTGATAGTCCAAATGCCGATTTTGATGTTGAAGAATATGCATTTTATACGACAAAATTGCTATCTGACTTTCGTAATTAGTTAAGTTTTTAAGGAATTCAATACAATATGCTCTACCGCTTCTTTTATTATTGGGCTTTTCTCCATGGTTAGTCTCTTGACTCTCATGAAGTGATCTTCTGTCATTATAGGAACATTGTCAAGGAGGCTTACTTTATCACCTAGCTCGAAGTCCATCGAACAAACTGCTTTCTCTACCGATATGACAAAATGCCATATAAATTGTTCGCATAGATATACGCAGGCGTTAACTGCATCGATAAATAAATTAATATCTATTGTGTTTGCTTTTCACGCTCATTCCTATTCCATACGAGTGTCCTACACCTATAATGGGCTTGTACGATATATAATTTCTCTCGTCCTTTGGAAAGCGTTGCATGGAAAGTAGTTCCGGAATATTTTGGACAATCGTTAAAATAGAAAGTTAATTAGTAATTTTGAATACACGTTACGTTTGTAATACAATGTATTTTATAATGGGGTAGTTCGTGATCGAAATGTCCCTTTCGTCAAGGGCTATTAGTTGCCAAGGATTGCACAATCGAGTATAGTCGAGAATTTCATAGGAATGGTTGGAAATAACGTTACTCCATTAACTAAAGTGGGCTTGAAGAAAAATCTTTTAAGTGATGAGAAATTTCGTAAAACTAGATGTAGTAAGTACTAAGGTACGTTTGAATCGAGTTGCGGCAGATAGTAAAATAGATTTTAGAGAAACAAAACACAAATGTTTATTACTTTGCTTAACATCTATACAATCTGTAACCACTTAATCATCCCTGACATCACTCTCCATTTCAGTTCAATTTAATTCCAGAATCTTCTAAAATCTCATCAACGATGACCAACACTTTCTTGTTCATTTCAATCAAATCTCCTTCTATAACCAAACTCTTCTTCATTAATACCATCGTCTTAATCACCAGGCTTTGCTTGCAGAGCTGTATCTTGTTCAGCTCCTGGCATTTCTTTATTGTTATCTTCAGTAACGTCAGCCAGTTATGTGTGAATGTCAAGAATTCTGCTGTCTGCTCTTGTGTTAGTTGGAATTGTATGAGTGTGTGTGTCCACGGTTGAGAAGTTAAAGTCGCTATTAACTTTGTGTCGTTCTTGGTCACTATTGCGTGCTTGAAAATTGAGCTTAAAGATTTCCACCCGGCTGATGACTGGTTTTTGGATTCCTATAAAAGGAGGCATTTAGGTTAGATATTATGCGTATGTTTGTTTTATCAGATAAACACGTGTTATTTAACACACGTCGTCCTTCGCAAGTGTTATAGAAACCAACCAACCACGAATATAGCTTGCATTATACCCGCGTAATGATGAATGTTTAAGGTATCCAGCCAGTGCATCAAGTTATACCAAACTAGCAAAGTTCTTCAAATGATTTGAAAATTCAAAATCGACTGAGAAAATTTGACAGTTTGTGGTAAAAAAAAACTAACTTTGTGGTAAAAATTAATGTATATGTATATGTGATCAAGATCTTCAGCAGCGCTAAGTTTTCTTATATGTATAAATCAAATGCTTATTTTTAAGCGGCTGCTGTCTAAACTCCGCATCCGATCACCAAATATTTCCAATAACAATGCATATTATTAGCGCCGAAAGGCAGTTGTTACCCGTCTCTTCTTTTTTCAAAATCGAGATTATGAGAAGATAAGATATAAGTACTAAATATATCAGTGTATATATTTTCGATATTCGACATATTAATCTTCTATAATCTAAAATCAAACTTACCCTACTGCACAACATAAGCTGAATCCTAAACATCAGCGCTCTCAACGCGTTACATTGCACGTTTACCGTCGGATGATCCTCAACACTGTAAGCTAGAGCCAGCGGTGAAGAGGTACCTGTGTTTAACACCATGTACACCAGTTGTAATAAAGAAGCTCCTCTTTCACTAGTACTGTCCCGTTTTAGGGATTTTATGATCAAGTGTGTTTGAACCTGCAGGATTGATTTTGGCTGAAAAAAATAGCATTTGTAGGTAATGAAATTTCTTGTGATAATTTAAAATCGCCGCGGCTTCGATAATTTAAAATTGGCAGTCAATTCGGGTTGCACTCTGCTTGTTGTTTGGCCATTGCAAATCATGTGCTCACGGAACGTAAACGTGGCGCCACGCCATCTATTATCATAAGAACGTTATTATTGTTTTCATCGGTTATTTTTATCGGGAATAATGCTTTTTTCTGTACACCTGACAACGTACCTATGTAAAATTTAAGGATGATCGGTTCAGTGGTTTAGGCATGAAAAGGTAACAAACAAACCGACAAACTTACTTGCCCAGTTATAATCTTAGTTCGAATAGGCTTGAAAAAATTGAGGCAGTTTTGTATTATATCGACTGACAACGAGTGCCTCTAAAAACTACTTGAAGATCTTACCTGATAGTTATTCTTGGTGAAGTAATGTATAACGTAGGAGAGTAACTGCAAAGCTGCGCAAGCGACTCTTTCGTCAGTACTATCTGCTGCAGCTAGCACGGACTGCAGGAAGCCCGCACGATTGGTGTATGTCAATAAAACTGAAGAATATAAAAAACGGGTTATTGAGTTGAATAAAAAAAATCTAGAGATAAGTATCAATATGTTTTGTGTTAGCTGCTGCAAATTCGCTATTTGACATGATCCAAAATAAAATATGAAATCACATAGAAAATAGATCGCTCGTCTTAAAAACTTCCATCACGGTCCAGAAATTAAATATTACACGAGGATATAATTGTAAAATTGGATTTAATGTTAATAACTATTCCATTTGATTCCAAAAACCTGTGACGTCACATTTCAATATTTCAAACTCATCACGTACAAATGCCGCGTTTTGACAGTTCATAAAAAGTAACGTTATTGACTACCCTGTCAAATACCCTATTGTTGCTTAGCAAGAACCAAGAACAGGAGTTATTACAAAGCGAATTAGCAAGATCCTTGCCTCGGTTATCGTTCTGATTATTAGCCAAACTCAGCAAATACAAGCCCAGTTTTAAACAAACATATTCATAATGATGTCTCGTGGTTTCTTCACAATTTTCGGGCAGGCTCTTAGAGTATATTGCAGTTATGAGCACAGCAGTCTTTAGGCAAACTGTCTGGTCTATCTCTAGCGGTGGCAGAGTTGTTGCCAAGTCTAAGAAATGGCAGATGTTTGTATCTGAAACGGTTGGAAGAGTTTTACGAAAGATTAACAATTGAGTGTGTCAATTCTAAAGCTCTTAACATAAAGCGAGTAAAAAGTAAGAAGAAAAAAAATAAGAAAAGATTTATTGAACAAGTCCAACTAAATATTATAAGAAATGGAAGAAATAAATCTGAGATTGTAGCTACACGACAAGATAACACAGAAAAAGAAGTAAAAATAATAATAGAATAGAAAGAGTCTAAAGCATTAATCGAGAAGAAACATAAGCTACAACTTCATTTTGCCAAAGTAAATGTGTTAAAACCTATTTGATATTCAGTATCAATCAACACTTTAGACAGAACATTGGGTAGCATTGACCAAATAAGCCCTGCAAAGTCCTGTCTAGCACTATCGTCTCCATCTTCTAAGCAAACATGAAGAGCTTCCATACAGTTCCCCACAATAGTTTTGTCGTTACACTGTATCAAAATGTTCAGGAGTAGCTCCCAAACTATTGGCTGGGTTGTAAGGTCAGCTGGTAAAGAGTCTTCTGATTTAAACCATTGTGAGAGCTGAAATGGAAAAAGTTTTTTTGGTGTAAGTCTTAGCTGATAGCTCCGTTGGTATAAATGGTTGTAATTATTACTGCTGGTCCCGAGTTTGTTCCTAAGTCGGGGAATTTCTCAAAAACAGCCAGGATTTCGGATTTGTACAGTTAGTCAGATAATTTAATAGCCTCAACTCCTTACATGGGACTTGAGCGACATGTTGTTGAAGTCAACACTGCCTGAGTTTCGGAAAATACGAACATGGTTTAATATTTAATTAAAAATGAAAGTAATTACATCCTGTTTTAGATACGAAGTAAGTTTTTGCATTTCCTACCAACAGGAATAGGTTCTAATCTAACGGAGGTCTTGTAAAGGAAACAAGTAATTATACTGGACAAGCAAACGTCAATTATACGGGTACTAATTCTATTTAAATTAATGCTACGAGCAAAGTGTCCTTATACTTTAGTTACATACGTTTTTAAGGTCCCGTACGTAAATCGGGACCCTATTAATAAGACTCTGCTGTCCGTCCTTCTGTCTGTCTGTGTGTCCGTCTGTCTCGACTTCTCGAGCCTGTATCTCATGAACCGTGATAGTTAGACAGTTGAAATTTTCATAGGTGATGTATATTTATGTTGCCACTATAACAACAACTACTACAATACAGAATAAAATAAATATTTAAGCTCCCATACAACAAACGTGTTTTTTTTTTGCCTTGTTTATAGATAATGTTAGGGAACCCTTCGTGCGCGAGACCGACTCGCGCTTAGCTGTTTTTTTTCTTAAAATACCATTTTTCAACTTACCACATGTAGTCTAACACAATTAGAGATCCTTTGCGAGGTGAATGCCCACAACAATATAGCAGGGTTATGGGTATAATACACCGATGGTTCCGGATACAACATCGCTACTAAGCGATCAGTCGCCTTCTCTAGGTACACCCGCTCACCTAATGATTCCAGTGAGCCGTTTGATATTGTTGACATCTGTTAAATGTTTGTAGATTGTTGCGATATTTTCTTAAGATTTCCAACCAGGTAGTTTAAGGAACAAATGGTCAAATTCACGAATCTTTAACTGTCTCGTTGTTCTAGTGGTTGCAAGCCTGACTTCTACATACTTAACATAAAGGGCTAAGGAATGCATGGGTTCCACCCAGAGTGGGAGAGGTCCTTTGATGATTTCCCACCCTCAAACAGCAAAAATAAGACCCCAAAAAGAAAGTTCAGAAGTCAGGCTTTTTTTTACCGAGATAGCGGTATCCCTTTCGGACAATCCCGCTTAAACATGGGGTCTTAAGTTCAATTCTCAGGCGGAGGAATTGGTGGCGGAGGTGTTAGTTGATTTTTATCAATTGTTGTTGTTTTGGTGTTGTTAACTATCCTCTTTTATAAAAGAGGATAGTTAAGGTTGACAACCGTATCTCCTAGATCCCCATCAATAACTCCGAGATTAAGGCTTTCTTATTGTGCTACGTTGAGCACTATCAAATGTTTATCAGAATAATTCTGTAGGTACTAGGTAGTTTGGGTACAAAGGTATAAATGTCATAATATTTACAGCAAACACAAGCCAAAGTGCTTTTATGATGTAAGCAGGTGGCTTGAACGACTTGGGAAGCTTCAGGATGTGCTCCACAAGGTAAGGCAGAAGTGGTGCTGTGGCTTCTTCAGGACTGAAAGATGTAAGAAGAGAAGATTTTAGTATCTATGTACAACTAGTTTTTTATATTCCATAACTCTAGGGATACGATCTCTCTATATTCTATAAGTAAAAAGCAGTATAGCCCTAGAACAAGTGGTCCAAAAATGCACAGTTTCATCATATTTTTTTATCTGGATGTGTAGATATCTAAATATCGTTGATACATTACGAGTTACATTCATTTTCATAAGGCTAAGAAAATGCGACGTTGCCATATTTCACGAGGTGTTCTACATTAATAATCGTAACAATTATTTTGTATGAATAATAAAAACAAAACAAAATGATAATTGAAAAATAATTCATATGCCAGTTGATTCTTCCAGTCTCATTAGTGCCCTACAATTATGGGATACTAGCTTTTGCCAGCGGCTTCGCCCGCGTATTTGTAAGAAATTATCCCACGGCAACCATACATTTTTCCGGGATAAAAAGTAGCCTATGTGCTATTCTAGACTATAATCTATCTCTGTGCTAAATTTCATTCAGATCCATTCTATAGTTGTTGCGTGAAAGAGGAACAAACATCCATCCATCCATCCTCACAAACTTTCGCATTTATAATATTAGTAGGATAAAAAAACACCCTGTATAAAAAGGCTAGGCATGAAAACATGAAGGCCAGTACAAGACAGGGACTATAATAGGTCCTAGACAAGAATAGGCAAGTGTAAGTGAGTATAATAAAACCCAATTCCAATAATCCATACTTTTCTGAAGACTGGCAGTAGAAGTAGATATAAATGAGCAAGCTGTATGGTTGGTTCTTCTGCAGCTGTGAGCCAATGTGATGAGGCTTCTCTATTCCGTATTGTAGCTCTACTAGGCCCATCTGTAATAGATTTATCTAAATTAAATAATCTTAAGTTTTCACCAGGAAGGATATCGCCAGGTTAGACCGCAAAATTTTTTTTTACTCTTTTAGGTTCTATGTTGATTTAAATATGAGTCGCGTCCGTAGCGAGTACGCAACTGAATACGGCTATGAGGAAATAAACTCTGACAAACAAGCAAATGTACTCCTCACGTGAATATCTTTGGCACAGGTGTCATCCTGTACATCGTTTACATTGAGGTATTTTTCCGCTAGCACTTTTAGCATTTCGCCCAGAACTAAAGTGCTCACTTTGCGAACGGCCACGTCGTTTCTAAAACGAGAAATATGTTAAGTTTTAAGGGTAAGATTAAACAAGATGACGACATGAAGCAACCAAAGAAACATTGACATGAAATCGTGGAGAAATGCGCAAGGATCTATATTGAGGCCATGCTAAAACGCCTGCACTAAACACAGCGAACATTAAGCATTAAAGCAATAAAGCAATAAACAACATGTAGACAAGGTATCGTAAAGAGTTGCACAAGGATCCATATTGAAGCCATGCTAAAACGCCTGCATATGTTCCAGGGTAGCCCGCCGCATTCCGGAACCTATATAGGTTCCGGAATGACTTTGACCTTGTAAAAAGTCATTTTTACACCTTTATGAGCTCGGAGGGTTGTATTAATGATTTTGATGATTATAATTCTGTAACTACATACGTCTTACAGCCGCGAATCAAATGTTCATCAACATACAACCTATCACTGGCCTGCAAATTGCAAAAAACTTAAGAAAATTTGAATTTCGCGGGCTGGTTGGAGCATTCACCTTAACCATCGCGAACATTATGCATATGTAGCTGGAAATATGCGAACCATAGATTAAAATTAGGTTCATACGAATATAGCGATTGAATTGTTACAAAACTTCCGAATTGTGAGAACTCCCACTCAGTTCAGTACAGCACAAGATTTGACTTACCTAGATATTTGAACCTGAGGTAACATCATGAGATAGCCTTTTGAGAACAGCATGTCGCAGAAACTTGGAAGAAATTCGTTGTTACAGTTGTCGTAGAAGAAATTCAGTAACAGCTTTAGAAAGACGTTGTACTCCTCAGTTGATATTTGGGCTTGATGCTCCTAAAAATTCAATTAAGTATTACAAGTTTTGAAAAAAATCCAAAACCATTTCTATACTAATATTATAAAGCTGAAGAGTTTGTTTGTTTGTTTGAACGCGCTAATCTCAGGAACTACTGGTTCGAATTGCAAGATTCTTTTTTAACACGCTTTTATTAGCTCGGGTTGTATCTATGTATGTATGTATGTAACGGAATCTTTGAGCTTAATTTTCACCGGTTTTTAAAAGTCTGATCAACTTGAAACTTTGCACACGTCTCAAGGACCGATGACAATGCAATAATTTGATAATAGTTTCCCATTATCCTTATTTTTACACGCTTTATATTAGCTTCACTTGTATGTATGTTTGTAACCGACTCATTTGGAAGCGATTTTGACCCACTTTAAACGGCCAGATTTCGTTCAAACTTTGTAGATTTATCGAGGACCGATGACAATACATTAATTTGAACTAAAAAGTAGGAAATAAAAAATAGTTTAAAAAAACTAAAAAACACGCCTTTTATAGAAAACCGAACTAAAAATAGAAAATAAATTTTACTTTTTTAAAAGCGTGGGGTGCTTCTTAAGATAATATTCACCACCACCATGCACCCCACGCTTTTTAAAAAGTTATTTTTGTGTTGAATAGTCCATTTATCGAGGAAGGCTATAGGCTATATAACATCACGCTACGACCAATAGGAGCCGAGCAGCGGGGGTGAAACCGCGGGGAACAGCTAGTCTTAGATAAGTAGGAAGTTAATCTGCTTCTTATGAGTAACTAAAGACTACAGGGTGAAATTGAATTTATGGGCATTATTTTAAGGGGTGGGTTATGGTGGTGGTGGTACTCATCATTATGAACAACTTTCACTTTGGGAACAAATCTGATATTGCTGATATTTTTTTCGCGATTTCAGACTTGTTCCTATAGTGAAAGTTGTTTCCCCTTAAAACAATGCCCATGAATTCAATTTCACCTGTATAGCGTTCACAAACTCTAACTTTGGGATCATTAGTGCTGATTAATAAGGTACCTTTTATCGAAGAATTTTCAGATAGACCGATCGGCAAAAGTTATCTTATCTAGATTTTTTTTTGTCTTTTTACGTTTCATCGTCTTCCATTCATTAACGTCTGGCATTCTTTGCTGTTCTCCGTGTCAGTCCTTTATATATAATTACTTATGTTATAATTCACTTGCCTTAGTAAACTCAACCAGTTCAGCCAGAACAAGTCTAACAGCCATTTCCATTTGCCCCGCGCCTTGCCTCAAAGCGTTTACTTCGTGATCATCACTCAATATACTCTGGACGAAGTCTGCTTTCCGATTGCAACCAACCAGTTTTATTAGTCTAGAAAATTATCATTACTTGAAGTTATTTAAATTAAACGTTTATTTTCCGCATTATATCGTGTAAGCATTTTTGATCTTAACGAAAGATACTGGGACTACCTATCGGTGTTATAAATTGTCTAGTTAGTTTAAACTGGTGTTACCAGGCAAAATATGGTCATAATAATAATGTTTCCCCGTTTCTTATGATTTTAGATATTTAAGGAATAATATGGAAAGCTCTTCTGAAAGGTTTTAGTTTCCCTTAAAACCAGTAGACAACAGAATCGCATATAAAATCATCAAGGGACTTTGTTTTATAATAATACTAGCGACCCGCCCCGGCTTCGCACGGGTGCAATGTAGATACCTACTATCGCGCGGACGAAAGCTAGTTAAACTATACGTATACAACTTCTTTTTGAATCACTCTTTCTATTAATGAAAAAAAATAGTTTTAAAGATCTAGCAACATTATTTAAGGTTTTATGAAAAGTTGCTTATATGACGATAATTGTGGAAGATGTCGGCAAAAATCATGCCGTGTTTACAATATCACAGATTCAGAATTACGCGTAAAAATAGGTATTTCTGCTTGACATATAGACGCGGCGCTAGGACAGGAGTCAATATCCTTTGCCTTGGCTATTACTAAAACAGAAAAAAAATAAGTCAAATATGTAAGTAGTAGGTACCTACTAATTAATTGAATTATCCACCCCTTACCCGAAAACATCTAATCCAATCTGGCAAGTAACCACATAGAACATTCCAGAAACTCCATTATCTCCGACCAACATGGAATGGTTCAACGTCCCCATGAGCAAACTGAACCATCTCTTCAGCACTTCCAGTAAAGCCGTCGCAGTGTTTGTGTTAATCGTCAGGTTCTCTGGTTGGTAGGATATCAGCGCATGTAGCACTAAAGCGCTGCATAGAATCGTGTTAGGGTTTGTACTGATGTGGGGGGCTAGGGCGTTTAGACAAGCCAATAGCTGTACAGCACTGTATGCGCTTTGGTGCGACAGAGGTGGCGTGGTCTTGTTGGCGGATACGCTGTAAAAAAATGGGGGATTGGTTTATATATTATTGTTCTAAAGAGATATTATTTGTAGGATATGTTTTATGAATGACTGCCTCGATGGACTAGTGATAGTGATGACTAGTGAGTAGATTCCTAGGTCGGGCAAATGGTGTTGAATGGTTATTTATATTAGTCTGCGACATAAATCGTACCCATTCAACAAGTCGCACAAGAAATGCAGGCAGGCGTCAACGGGCGGCTTCGAGCCACTGCCGGCGTAGTGAGCAAGCGCGCGTAAGACGGCTGTCATCGCTTGCGCAGCATGCTCGTCCGAGAAGAACTGACGCGAACGCCACAAGAGACGGAGACATGTCAGTATGGATCTGAGGAATGAAGGGATTCTGAGAATTAAGTATTTTGAAAAGGTCTAGGTTTGAATGCAGGTAAGCCATAGATATAAGATTTTTAATATTTCTATGGTATTTTGTACATAAATTGCTTGGGAGATTAGCGGGCCTCACCATGACTGCGAGACATGAACCTTTCTACGGACTATGATTGTATGCACCTTGTAGGGTTACGACGATATGTAATAGGTAGAATAAAATTAACGCGCTAATTGACAAGGCGCACATAAAAAAATAAAATAGTACTGTACACATATTATCAGCAAACTAATTAAAGCTAATTTGTGCTAAGTAAAATATTGTCATCTAAACTACATTACATGGTACTTTCACGGTATCGATTTACGTAAGAAAAAAATGCATATCTACCTAAACAGCGTAAAATCTAGGTTTGAAGTTGCCTCACACAGGAACACAGTTATATCATTTTCGAGTAAATATTCTACCATACGAGCACCTTCATTTGAATTTTTATTGTAACGGCTAATAACTTCGATCAAATATCCACAAGCTTTATTTTGAGCAGCCGTGTCGCGAGATGTAAGCAGTTTTTTGATATCAGACAAAGCATTCTGCTTAGGATTGTAAGTTCTGCTAAAATTTGCGTTAATCAAACTGTACATTTCGAAAACTTCAGTAATTTTTTATTTCGCTTTCAGTTTTTGTAAGTTCTGGAGCAGAAACAAACTTTGAATTTGAAATTCCCGCTTACTCTCTCTACTTCTTTTGGCCTTTTTTTTTATTAAAGAGTACTAACGTTTGTGTTCAGTCTTAGGTGCGATTAGTATTGTCAGCATTATTTTCTGTTTCTTACATCTGCAACAAAATCACAAATGCGCAATAAATGATAATAATTTTATTACATTTCATTTCACCATAAAGCATTGTAATCTATTTCACAATGCTCAACAGAATAAGAATATTTTTGACATTTGCAACTTTCAAAATTTTCAGCGCGTGTGGAAATTGCTGGCAACTCTTAACCGTAGTTGTCATTCTCATCTGGTTGCTTGTGCAGGCGATCGTTGAGAATTTTATTTTTGATTATTTTGGCTTTATTGTTTGATTTATCAAACTGTTGATCGTTAAGTAAAAGCTCCGACCATATCATTATAGGAATACTATGGTGAGTGCCGAGACTGCGTACATATATCGGCCCCAAAGAGATTGTATTGCGCACCATGCTTGGGCCTTGATGTTGTGCCTTTCGTTATTTGTTTGATTGAATTGTGATATTTCGGCAGTCGGTGATGGAATTCCTGAAGGATCTACCGTCTTACGACGCACACAACTTCACATTGTTCAATACGGATCATGGAATTAGAAATTGTTCTAAAAGACCATCAATATATTTACCAACTAAGGATATACCGTCTGAGCAAAGTTGAGTATACGATTCTATTCTACCTGTGACAAAATGTCGTTTGTTTATCTATAGAAACTTTAATGGTAGGTACTATTAGCCTCATTAAAACATAACCTAATAAGAAGTTATTGATTATTTTTTAATTGTTTCTTCATATTATTTTTGTTGATGTTTCTCATTGTTTGATTATGTAGTTTTTATAGGCAGTATTGATGCAACAATCTATTTCTCTGTTTTTCAGTCATTGTAACGGAAAAGACGAATATATTGTTAAGATATCTACATCAGCAATGGGAGAAAAAGGTAAATAGTTTCATAAAGTACCTATAACAAATCCAAAAGAACAGGAATAACTCAAAAATAATGTGTCATAAGCAAAACTGGGCAGTGCTATAGTCCCATTAGGATGATCATCTTGATATCTTTCC
Organism: Hyppa rectilinea; assembly: GCA_951799385.1. Classification (NCBI taxonomy): domain Eukaryota; kingdom Metazoa; phylum Arthropoda; class Insecta; order Lepidoptera; family Noctuidae; genus Hyppa; species Hyppa rectilinea. The sequence goes on along the minus strand of OX637318.1, from coordinate 4,446,688 downwards.
TTATGGGTAAGCACCATGCATAATTCAAATTTTCATAGATTATCCGCAATTTGCAGGTCAGTGTATGTTGATAAAAAAATTATTTGCAACCCTATCAAACAATTACTACTATGTAGGTATTTACTGAAAGTGTAATCAGTAGAATCATGAATAACTTAGAATTGGCCTGAAATGTCATCAATTCATGAAATTGTCACTCCATAGAGTAAAACGAACTTAGAGGGTTGTATTGACGATTTTAATTATTACAGTTCTGTAAATACGTATTTGCTACGGCCGCTTATCATATTTTTATCAATATAAATATAATCTAATGGTGACTGGAAAATTGAAAAAACATTTATTTTTTAAAAATTCGAGGTCTACCCTGGTGCTTTCTTGTCTTTTTATGGCATCTCAAGTTTAAGCTTTGTTGTTAGTTGCAAATGAATACGTACTTTTACCTTTACCTACTTTTTTATCAATAAAAATAGCAGTGAAGAGAAACAAAATAGATTTTATTAACATAATCACAGAAAAAAATATTTAAAACTTAACTATTGCTAAGCATAGTCTCTAATAATTCTATATTTTCAATTTCAGAACAACAATTCACCAAAGAAACGTGACCTGAGCCACATCGAACAGAACGGTGATGAGAGTCGACCTCGCAAGAGGCCTTGTCTCAACTCTCCACTAAACTGAGGACCTGCCAACAGAGCAGCAGTTAGTTTGTGCTTCAGTTATAGACTTTAAAGAGTGTACGGCATTTTTGTATCGACATTTGTATTCCACATTTTTTGTTCAAATTATACATTGATTCTTGAAACTCAATGGTCACATTTTTTGGGAAAAATAACTTTGTTCAACAGTCAAGTGCCATTACTTATGATTCTTTGATCTAAGTTCTCATAATGCATGGCTGTAAGTTATTATATTTCAGTGGACAATATTGAAAATCAAAGTATGAATTATATTCATTCCATGTTTTATTATTAAGTTTTTTACTCAACAGTTATCTCTTTGGAGGTTTCATAACTTTGAATCTAAAATAACCTGATGGTATAAAAACAACTTGAAAAACTTAAATTAAGAATGTGTTCGGTAATTTAAGAACTACACAATTAATATTGACTTATGCAGTATTTGATGATGAAACTTCACTAGAACATTTTTAGCATCATCCTTTTTTAAAGGATTTGATTTGACTGCTTCCGATGTCATGTAACAAATACTTAGTATTGTTTTAAACTTTTTATTCTTTAGCAGTCCTTAACTTAGTTAAAAATGACAGTAGTATTTTGGTGCCAATAAAAACAAAAGAGCCAGGCAGGAGGTACTTGGTATATTATGTGATGTAGGCATACTAGAATGACCTGTGCCATGCGTCAAGCTGGTGTGTAAATGAGAATGTCTGATGTTAGGTTTATATTGTCTTGCCTTTATGGACTACTGAAGTGAATTATCTAAGCGATACAATACCAAATTTTATTTGGAGCTTTTGGATATTATTTATCAAACATTAGTAACTAATAGATACTTACATTATATATTTCCAGCATTAAAAAATGTCATGGAGTTTATATAGGTAATTTATGTGTTAAATTTGTGTGAATTTTATATTTAGGAATGAAATGTAAACAAGCTAGATTTGTGATGGGTCTTTTCTAATTAAAAGTATGTTTTAAACACATACTGGTACCTAATTATGGTGTTTTGATGCCATCAAGTTTCTAGTGCGAGAGAGAAAGCCATACATAACCCATAGCACCATCCCTTTTTCTGACTGGAGCCATGATGGGATCAGAACTCTCATAATACAGCCTTTAGAGTTGATTGTGATACCAATATCTTGAACGATTTGTCTTCTAAACTCGATTACTGTCTTATATTATAATATGCTTTGTGCTAGCAATAATAATTATAATGTTCTTGTCATCTATCTTAGCCTTAAGGTCCCAATTTTAAAATTGCCGGTTCTGAGCTTTTTTTTGCTAAAGTATTTGTCACACAGTAAATTCTAAATCCACTTTGTATTGTAAAGGTTTTGTGTCAGTGGATTTTCGTGTAAATTTCTTTCGAGCCTTTCTTGTGGGATAATAGCCGAATCATTGTCTTCCTGGACACTGGTGAATAAAGTTTTAATTATTATAACACAAGTGTTTGTATTTTTGTAGTAACTACCAAACAATTATTTTTTGGACTGTTTTTTTGTAAGTTTTAGGCTATGCTGTAGTTAACTAGTAAAACCCTTTTTTTAATCAATTTGTTCAACTTTGAATGCAAAGAGATTATGACCACAAAATAGTGGAATGGTTCTGGTACAACAGCTGGTTGATGCCTGCTTCTTCATTAAAAACCTGGATGTTTACCAAATACATATTTGGTAATTTTTTAGACATCAGTTTGATACTCTGGCACTGAGCTAGCTTGAAGCGAGTGTACTTATGCATTGTGTACTGATCAGAGACCTTGGTCCAGCAGTGTGTCATAGTACCTATAGGTTTTTTTTTGTGGGTGGGCATAAATTGAACCCTCCTGCTCTGGGTGGAGCGGAAGGGAGTGTCAGACTATTACTGATAAAACCCTACCCATGTTCTTTCCTTAGCCCTTTCCACGCTAGTGGTAACCCTTTCGGCCAACCCCACTGAAGTACCTACTGGTCTGAAAACAAGACACTACTGAACAAATTTTCATGTGGTTTTCACTAATGGACAGTGAGTGATTCAAGAGAGTTAGGTTAAATTAGGTGTAATCATGATGTTTTAACAATCTATGCACACTGATTTACATTTTAATTTAGCCCACATAGATGCTTATGCTCAGCACTAATTGGCGAAAAATAAAACTACAGATTGACTGAAAAATAACTTTATTCTAATAATTATTATACTTATCTCACAATTTGCAGAAACATTCCACAAGCTGCAAACAAATAGGTTATGTGTACCTAATGGAATTATTCTCTTAATTCATTTATGATACAGTTTGATTCAAACTATTTGGTGGCTCTGAAGTGAGCTACTCACTGCCCAGTACCTCACCAATTTGTTACTGCGCAGCAACTTACCTCATTTTCTGAGCTGCCATAGTTTGAATTTGACTGTACCCTATCTAAAATTATAAACACCAAAATAGTCACTAGATTGAGTTTCCTATAAGCTTTCTTACAACAATTTTAATCTTAAAATTGCAACTTCCCTTATAAGAAAACATTGGAAACCAAACTCAAAAATACTTAATCAAGTTATACATAATAAATTCAAAACAAAATTTTTAAATTTATCCAGTTCTTAAGAAGTCATTATTTGAAGATATAAAAATTTGTAATTGTCTCGAAACTGAACATAATTAATCCTTAGCTGGCACTTCAATGACTCGGGGTTTGTCAATGATGCGGGCAGTGCGGTTGCCTTTCTCCACAATTCCTATGATCCAGGCCTGGTAGCCTTCTTGCTTTTCAATGTCTTTGCAGTACGCAGCAGCTTGTTCACGTGGCAAACAGATAAGCAATCCTCCTGATGTTTCAGGGGCATGTCCTTGTAGCAATTGGAACATATTGCCACAAGCTTTAGCCACTGCTGCCATCTTGGCAATCACTGGCAGGTTATGAATAACAAACGAAACCTCATTCTTTTGATGTGAAGCCAGATTTTGTGCATGGCCAAGCAGACCAAAGCCAGTGACATCAGTAGAACCATGAGCATTGTACTTATGCATCAAACGGGCAGCAATACGGTTCAATCGGCTCATAGAGTCCATTGCACGGTGATATGCTTTGCGCACATCCTCTTCAGAAACAACCAACTTGATACGATTCCAGCGTTCAGGTTGATCAAGCCACTGGTGAGCATTGACAGCTACTTGGGTACCCAAAGGTTTCGTTAATACAAGCACATCACCCATAACAGCATTATCAGGAACAATATATTCATTTGGTTGGCAGATAGTTGTAGCCACCCCACCAATAGCACACCAGGGATTAATGACCGTCTGTCCTCCAGTGACAGAGGTGCCAGCTTCTAAGGCAGAGTCTTTGAATCCACGCATTATAAGAGGAATTACAACATCACGTTCTTTCTCAGTCATCTTTGTTGACACACCGAGCAGCATCAGCATGTTGTCACATTCAGTTACACCCATCGCGTACAGGTCGCTTAGAACATTAGCACACGCGATCTTTCCCATCATGTAAGGGTCGTCAACCAACGGGTAGAAAAAGTCAGTGGTCTGAACCAAACAAAGTCCTCCATGCCTGAGCGGCGTCACCGAGCAATCCAAGCCGATACCGATGCGAGGGATCGCCACATGCATAAACTGGTCGTCTTGCTGGGAATAGTCCTGCTGTAAGGATTCCACCAGTTTCCCCAAAACATCTTGAGGAACTTTACAGCTTCTTCCTTTAAGGTCCGCGAATCGTGTCAAACGAAAACTCGCTTCTAAGTCGTGCGCCACGGGATCGAATGGCCGCCGCAACGCTAAAGCATTGGGGTTACCGGCCATCTCTAATTGTGCCGCAGCTAAAGAGTCTTGGGCTACACTTGATTGATACGACATATTATATGAAACAAAACAATATTATGATTTTAATAAAGGTATTTCGGGTCAAAATGCGGAAACCCGACACGCCGCGAAGTGACGCTTGCAAAATGGCGTCTCCGTTACAAAGAGAAAATGGCTGACAAAATTACATTTGTATGCCCTTATCTGATTGGTTATAATGACACATAAACAAAACTGTCTCCCTTCTGATTGGTTGAAATAACTCAAAATTAGGAATCCGCTAAAGAGAACGGACTAATGTCATCAAACCGACTACGTTTCGTTATACGTTAATGGGTGATTTGATGCTGGCTGGCCGTTATCCATACAGAAAAATTCAAACAAACCAACAATTTCTGCAGATTTTTTTTTCGGTAAAAAGGAAAACTTTTTCCAATTTGGATTTTCTTGGGATTGTGACAATTCTTATTTTTCTTGTTCTTGTTTTTGACAATCGTTTTGTGTTTACTCTGCAAATTAGAACAGCACTTTATAAACCAATGAAAACTAAGCCCACTTAACTATTGACCAATGAAAGACGCGTAAAATAAAAAGCATATCGTTAATTCGCCTAACTATTGACCTCTAACTTTTCAGAAATAGTATAATTTTTTGAATAATGTGTGACGGTTGAGTAATAGTTAATTTGCTATATTTGCACTTCTTTTGTGGTAAAAATAATGATATTGTAAAAGAAAATAATCGGCATGTCTTTGATTAGTTGGAAAAAAGTGGAAAATGAGGCGGGTTATCCGTGTTACATCGAGTACGTACAACTTTCACCGACTCAGGTACTTTGTGTACAAAATGGTATGAACTTTTCGAAAACTTTTGTGTTTTAGTGAGGCGACGGGGAACCAGCAATACGATCATCCTGAATTCAGAAAAGTTATGGAATCTCTCGAAGAGTATGACGGGATTAAATATAACGCTTACCGCGTTGCATTTAAGATTTATGCTTTACAAAAACACCTGAGAGGTAAGTGCAACCTGTTGACGTTTTTGTTACCATTTATAGCGAAGTATCGAATTACAGAATTCTGATTTTTCTGTCCAGGTTTAATATAGGACAAGGGTTTGAGTAAATATGGCAGGATTCTACATAAAATTCGTTTTTGTAGTAAATGAAACAAGTGCAAGCATAGCACATCATAACAAGGATCGTTAAACTTTTGATAAAGAGTAGTTACAAAACAAACTCTAAATTGCTATACTTAATCATTTGTTTTTTTACGTTATTTTTATAAGGGATGCTGAGGTAATATGGTTCAGTCCTAAGTAGGTAAAAAAGTAGTGCATGGTCATACATAAAAAAATATATTTGTATAAACACGTTGATGCAGAACCTCCTCCGTTTTTTCGTCAGGTAAAACTGTCTTATAATGGCTTGCAACTCTGAGTTCTGTGTAATCCAGCTTTTTAAATATGAATATTGTTACATTAATTTAATGTTAAATTCACAAGATAATTTTAACAAACTAAATCAATGTTTTAGATTTGTCTATTCATAAGAAATTATTCTTTCACAGTGCCCCCACTCCGTATCAGCTCCGGAGTGTTTGCTCGACATCAACTCAGCCTGTCTGAGAGCAGCCTTTCTCTAGACACTGTAGAGTTAGAATCTGTTCTTGCAGACATATACTTTGCTGCTGAGAAAGAAGGCCTGTTCACGGGAGACATAGATCTGGCCGTTGACATGTTGATTAACTTGCTGCTCAATATTTATGACAGGTAAGTGGATTTATGGTTTAAAAAATCTTTCACAATAAAAAAACAAACGACTTCCAAAAAAACACTACTAAGTAAAAACAAAAATTAATTTCGGAACTTGGTGTCTGATTGGACGAAACCAACCATTTTTTGTTTTTCATATTTGTTAAATTAATAGCTTTTTTTTTTTTTGTAAGGCTGGGAAATCATCCATCCAGAATTCAAAAACCAGTCATAAGCAATTTTGAATTTAGATTTCAGTATTGTAATTAGTAATAATTTATTTATTTCACATCTATGTCAAAATCAATAAGTTGTTAGTAACTCTAATACACTTACACATACTTCTACTCTTAATACCTATTTTAGGAAGCATAATGTTATAGGTATTTAGGATGGCCTTTTTTGTTAATAAATTCATTGAATAACTGGTATATTTTTGTGCTGAAGCCTTACGAATTTATAATGTGTTCTAGTGGTAATATACATTCAGTCAAAAAAGTATTGGGAATGGATGATTTGTTTATGGTTCCAAATTCAAATTTTTGTTTTTTTGTAGTTGTTAGATTGGCACAACTGTTTTCCATTTTGGCGCGGAGTTTGAGTTGCATCTGTTATTTATATTAAATACAGTGCTGGTTTTAGTAATATCATATATAGTGTGTATTGCGAATTTCATACTGGACAAAAATATCGAACAAAGAGTTTGTCTTAAATTTTGCATCGCCAATGGAATTTCGTGTTCGGAGTCACTGAAAATGTTACAGAAGGCTTACGGTGAATCGACTTTATCAAAAACACGTGCTTATGAGTGGTTCAAAGCATTCAAAAGCGGTCGAGATGTGATGGAAGATTTGCCTCGCTCTGGTAGGCCGTCAACGACTGCAACTGAAGTTAACATCGCAAAAGTGAAGAAAATAGTGACTGAAAATCCCCATTCAACTCTGAGAGAGATAGCCGCCGAAACTTTCTGTATCTCACGAGTCGATCCGTACCATTTTAACTAATCATTTGGGTATGAAACATGTTGCTGCTCGGCTAGTCCCAAAAGATCTGAATTTTCTCCAAAAACTCAATCGCATGAAAGTCGCTGAGGACATGCTAGAACGAGTCAGTTCGGACCCAACATTCATGAAACGCATTGTTACTGGTGACGAGACGTGGGTTTACGAGTTTGACATGCAAACTAGTCAACAAGCTTCGGAGTGGCGCCTTCCAACTGAACCGAAACCGAAAAAACCACGCCAAAGTCGATTAAAAGTCAAAGTCATGTTGACTGTTTTCTTTGACTATCGCGGTGTTGTGCACTCTAAATTCTTACCGAAAGGTCTAACGGTAAATAAAGAATATTATTTGAACGTTATGCGGCGTTTAAGAGAGCAAATTCGACGAAAAAGGCCAGATTTGTGGAAAGAAAATTCTTGGATTTTGCACCACGACAATGCGCCTTCGCACAAGGCTATCATTGTGAACGAATTTTTGACCAAACACTCAACAAATACCATCCAGCAACCACCATATTCACCAGATATGGCTCCTGCTGACTTTTTTCTTTTTCCTAAACTCAAATTACCACTTCGTGGCACCCGTTTTCAATCTATAGAAGACATAAAGGAGAATTCGCGGCGAGAACTGAACTCAATTCCGGAAGCAGCGTTTAAAAAATGTTTTGATGAATGGATTATTCGTTGGCGCAAGTGTATCGTTTCTAAAGGAGCATACTTTGAAGGTGATAAAATAAATTTGGATGAATAACAGACATTTTGCGTATTATTGATCTTTTCCCGGTACTTTCTTGACAGAGTAGTAAACTACCAGAATGTATTATCCTTACATTAATTAACATTTTTGCAGCCACAATTTAACACTAATTATTTTGATCTTACACAAATTTATGTTAAGGCATTCAATTTTATTTTATTTACCATGTAGTTAATTTATGTTTTACTTTTTAACCATACAAGTACATACTTACTAAGTCCTAACCATACAATTTTTCTAGTGACAGAAAAGAACCAGTGAGAGTATTGGCTGCAAAAACCCTCCTAATAATCTTAAGTGAAGAGTCAGCATCAGATAAATGGGGAGCGCTGGCCAACTGTTGCATGGACCACAATGGCTGCGTGTCGCCCAGGAGACTGGCCGCTCTGCTGGCACATGTGACTGCGTTGTCTGCATACCTTGGAGTGATGTGTGACCATGCACAAGCTGATGTTGAGGCTTGTTTTGACAAGGTATGTTGAGGATAATGATAGTTTGAAGTGTTCTTTACCCATTTTGGGATCAGAAGCTTCTTCTCTAATAAAAAAAACATGTATTTGTATAAATATTCCCCTTATTTTGCCTCAGAAATTAAACTTTATTGTTATCGGTGTAAAATTGAAGAGTCCAAATAACGCAAATATTTTTCGAATACACCATGCACTTATACTTTTATGTATTCTATGTTTTATTATCTTAACATAAAATGTATAGCAAAATTATGTTGCTAGCTACCGAAACGCGCGTATTCGCAATCGTGTATAACAGTAGTGGCGTACTTACACGACTTCATTGACCGCGCGAGTATGTCATGTTGACGATCGCGTACCCGCGCGTCTGTCGCTTTTGGTTAGGACCCGTCGCGCGTCGTATAATTTATTAAATGTAATCTTTCCTAGAGTGCCGGTATGCTCGGCGTGAGTGCTCGGGCTGTCTCCGAGTGGGGTGTGCAGAGTTGTAGCAGCGCTCGCTGGTTACCACTCGTACAACGCGTCGTAGCTAGCAGAAACAGCGCTAACGTCACCGCTTCATGTGCTCTCTGCGCGCAGCCTCTTATACAGGTAACTTAGTATAGTATTCGCCACGAGTCGTGAGCACAAAGGTAAAGTTAATTTTCGGGTTTTCGGGTTCCTTTCTCAGTATTTTGGGCCGCCGACGCTGCACGTGATTGGTCCGTCAGTTGGACCGATCGCGTGCAGAGTCGGCCCCCCAAAAAACCCCGAAAGGAACCCAAAAACCGAAAAATTAACTTGACATTCATGCTCACGACTCGTGCCGACTAATATATTCAACTGCTGGACATATTCTACCTCTTTCGAGCTCGTATGTTGCAAATGACGCAAAATCTGTGTAGTGTCAAGTACTTTTAATCTACCATTTTTAAATTTTTGCATTTATCTCTCGCTATACAGGTTACTAACTCTTAGCAAATTAACGGTAACCTCTGTACCTAACGTCGTAATGTAACATTCATGGCGAGCTCGTTACATTACGGTGTTCGCCGACTATATAACTTCTCTATTCAAACTCTGTGCTTGACCGAAGTAGTATACATCATATACATAATTATATTTAAACGTAACTTAATAGTGCTTACAATTTATTGTCCTTTCTTGTAAGTGCTCTATCCTTTAGGCTGCGTATCCACTAGAGATGTGCGAGGCAATTAGGCGGTGTGCGAGGCAAAAACCCACCAATAGGATCACTTCATTTTCATTGCTTGAGCTAAGCTAGTATTTTTGGTGAGTAATGGGTAGCTAACGGTCCGATCAAGACCAGGCCCATGCCGGCCGGCGCGTGTGTGTTCCACCCGTGCCTCAAAGAGATGCCAGCATATGAAGGGGCCCGATAGGGCCGAAGCCTGCCGGGTAAGCGGGATTGCCCGTAAGGGTTACCGCTACCCCGGAACATAAAGGGCTAAGGAAGGAACATGGATGGGTTTTAGTCAGTAAGAGCCTGACACTCCCTTCCGCTCCACCCAAAGCGGGAGGTCATTTGACGATTTCCCACCCTCAAAAAAAAAGCTAGAAAACAACTACTGTTAGCATCTTAGCATTGAATGAATAATCAATGCCATAATCGCGAACACTGCTAACAACATGCATGCCAACCTATTGTGCCGCCTACCTGTGGTTGCTATGCACCTACCTGTTACTACCCACCTGTCACTCTTGACACTACCTGTCAATGTTTACCTTTCCCGCGCTTTGTACCTGTCGCCAGACGCAGCGTTTTGTATGTCGCTCACTTTCGATTTTAATATATTGAATAGTTGTGGGGGTGTAAAACGGGTGTGGAGTGCTATTGTATTCGTTTATTGTTAAGTTGCGCTGTTTTAAACAAGTGCGAGTCGGACTCGCGATTTATACAAACGGCAAAAAATCACGTTTGTTGTATGGGAGACCCCTTTAATATTTACTAGCTGTAGCTGTTCCCCGCGGTTTCACCCCCCCGCGCGGCTCCTATTGGTCGTAGCGTGATGTTATATAGCCTATAGCCTTCCTCGATAAATGGACTATTCAACACAAAAAATCTTGCAATTCGAACCAGTAGTTCCTGAGATTAGCGCGTTCAAACAAACAAACAAACTCTTCAGCTTTATAATTAGTATAGATTTTGACGACACGGTTGGCGCAGTGGTTGAGCGATTGACTGCTGCGCAGCATGTCGCGGGTTCGATTCCCGCACGGAACAAATATTTGTACGGCCTACAAGTATTTGTTCTGGGTCTGGGTGTTTCTCTATCTATAATATGTATGTATTTACAAAAAAAATGTATATAAGTAGTTTATCAGCCATCTCGTTACCATAACACAAGCATTAAGTTGCTTAGCTTGGGACTATATGGCGTTGTGTGAAATGTCCAAGGATATTATTATTATTTCAGGTGCTAAAATTCAAATGCTCGAAGTGTAGCGACGTGTACTTCTGTGAGAAATGCTATTTGTACGATAAAGACCTGACCACTGTTAGTGGACACAAGAAGACGCATCTGGTTCATGAAATTATGGACGGACAAGTATGTTACTATATTACTACTGGCTGACCCGAACAATGATACCTGCCCTACCTACTTACCCTACCTACCTAGGTAGGTACCTACCCTACTCTACCATACCCTACCCCACCCTACCCTACCCTACCCTATCTACCCTACCTACCCTTCCTACCCTACCTACCCTACATACCTAACTAAAGATATTTAAAAAAAAACACGTATAGAACGTGTTTTTTTTTAAATATCTTTAGTCGTCATTATTTTCTGTGAATTGCAAAATCTCCATTTATCTCTTCAAATAACTTTATAGAATGCAATATTAATTGAGATGTTCCAGACAAAATCATCAGAATGCCTGAACTTCATAAAAGGAATGAAGAGGCTATTCTTCTGCACCAAAACTAAGAAGAAAGGTCCCAAGAAGGGATCTAAGAAGAGCATGGACAAGGCAGAAGGTGGCTCTGTGAGAAGAAGGAAATATGGCAAGCCGGTGATATTTACGTCTACAGTTGGAAAGGCTTCTGGAAATAATGCCAACAACCCCATGGTAGTGCTCCATGATATTATCACGCAGATGGAAGCACAGCAAGAGTGAGTATTTTTAAACATTATTTGAATTCATTTTCTGATATTTTTACAAAGTCTGGCCCGTTTAGCCGGGCCGCACGGAAAAAATCGGAAAAATTTCTTACACCACGTACATTTAGTATGACCCATCGCAATGTGCTTGCAATGCGTGTTTGGCTTAATTTCTTATTTTTGTCCTGGTGTAAGAGTTTTTAAGCTACCCATGGGCCTCTGACTAGCTTCACATGCTGAGTTAGTTAGTTCTACTGAGTCGATATTTATTAACTAGAATAATTCAAGCTTTCTGCGATAAACAATGTCAATGACAATGTCTCAATGTTTTGTATGTTCCTACTATTTAAAGCACCTGCCATCTAATCTCTTCACCACCCTTGGTTGACTGGTAGAGAATGCCTAAGGCATTAAGTCCGCCTTTGTACCTTTATTGTGTGCGAAAAGTTTAAATAAATAAACATCATGTGATTTCCCTTATTTTTGGGTTTGAATTCTAATTGACTATTTGAAGTGGTCAAAAATAAAATATGAAATAGCATAGAAAAAAGACACCACTTGTCTTAAAAACTTCCATCAACATACAGAAATTAAATATTATGCAAAGATATATTTCTATAATTGCTTAAGTATTTCATTTGATTCAAAAAACTTGTGACGTCACATTGTTATATTTCATACAAATCACGAACGAATTCCGCGTTGTGACAAGTCATAAAAAGTAACGTTATTGACTACCCTTTCAAATACCCAATTGGGAAACCACTTTAACATTTCGCAGTGATGATAAAACCAAATTTTGTTTACGATTTATTTTTACATTACAGGACTCTTCAGGATCTAGCAAGCCGGCTTGAGAAATCTCCAGACCACATGGAAACCGAAAATAAAAACAATGAGACGAAAGACTTCCGTACTAAAGTAGACTCGCACTTGGCCCATATGTCCACACAGATAAGCAGGCTAAAAATATTAAAGGTAAGGTTATAGATTTATTTTACTACAAATGATGGTGCTGTGCACACGTCAGTCGGTCGATTTTGTAATAATCTCATCTTGAAAACTTAGATGAAGTGAGCGTGAAGTTAGCATTGTTCCACATAATGCTAGAAATTGCCACTATTGACAGCTCACTTGTAACTCACTTCACCTACGTTATCACGGTGAGATTTTACAGAGTAGCACTGCTCCTCAGGTGACCGTCGGGAAAAACCAGACGATTTTGAATTTTTTTTCTTGCAACTAGCTTCATTTTTCTGACTGACCGACCCCCTTGACAATTCAAAAGTGCCTGTAATTGGTTTATTTGAAATAAATACTTTGAGTTTGAGTTTGCATGTATATATTATCAGCATCGCAATCAATATTTTTCACCCATTTTGCTTCATCATCAACCTAAGGCACCTATCCCAACAGCACTTATGAGAAGCGAGGATAGCTACTTATTAGTTATTTTGTATATTTCCAGGAAAATCTATCATCAAGCCAGCCCACAATACCACAAGAAAACATAACGAAAATCGACAAAAACGAACGACCGCAGGCATTCGACTTATTCAGCCCAATACCAGTACTCGAGAACGAAAAACAGTCGAAGGTTACAGACATCAAAAACCAGCCCAGGGTACTCAGTCTGGACTCTGGGAATTTCTCTGTAGTATCCAAGCCTGACAGTCAGAATTTGCTGACAATATCTGGTGATGCTCTGAAGCCTGTAGTCGTGCATGCGACGTCTGATAGCATATCTACTGTATCTATGAATGATATCAGTAATTGGTATAATGGTGAGTTAATTTGTTTTTTTTTATGGGCTTTTTATGCTTAACCCTCTTTCGGCGCTAAGTAAGTTTGGAGAAGCTAAATAAATACAGGGTTAAATTAAATTAGCTAGCGAAACTGCAGTCGTGATGGGTACCTATTGATATCTAAACACGGAAGATGAAAATATTTTATGTATTTTCTGGGGTCAACAACCGCTGGTAGGTATTACTTGAAATTTGAATTTAGAAAAACTGTTTTCTTTTGTTTTGACGCGTAGAAATTTGAACTGAGAAAATCTGTTTTCTTTTGTTTGAGATATCGAATTTCATTATGTCTGTGAAGTTTGCACAAAATATATTAAACTAAACTGTTGTCCAATAATTAACTGTGACTAATGGCTGGATGCGCGACTGCTAAGCACCCACACCCCCTGAGCTAGGTTCCCGGGCTGGGTAGTGTTTCTCCATCAGAAATTAGGAAATAAGATCCTAAAGGTTCAAATCCACTCCTTTGGGAACTAAACCGTGATATTACATCACGGGGAGTGATATGAAGTTTCGAATGACGTTACTGCGACTCACGCTATTTCGAAAAAAATTAAGAGTGGTACGCTATTTCGAAAACTCATTAAGGCGATTGGTACGGGCTGTTCCCAGCCAATGTCCCGCTAGATGGCGCTGAAGGCTACATTTCTAGTTTATTCGAGTTTTTGCGTAATTGGAAAACTATTATGTCGTAGGAGTAGTGTTCGCGGTTACTAAATATTATAATTTATTGAAATATGTCATATCATTGCCTTAAAATCCACCCAATTCGGTAAATAGATGTATTTTAACATCTGCCATTGCATACAGGGTCGTTTACACACACAGACGTATACAAAAATGTTTACTAAAATTGAACACTAGATGGCGTGAATGTAAAAAACAAGTTTTCCATTTTTCTGTATGGGTAGACAGAACTTCAGAACACCACCTGCTATGTTTTATATTCTAAAAGATTGTTATAAAAATAAAACTTATATTTGTTGGCGTAAACTATTTTATTGATCAATAATTTTGGGAAATAAATAATGTCAAAATTGATTACAATAAAACGCAGTTTTATTTTATTACATGTTTTTTTATCAAAACATGTATTTGAAGTAGCATAATTATAATATGCTGATCCATGCCTATTCACTCAAAACGAATAACACTAATGATTTGTAACAGTAACAATTATTTCAATATTATTTTAAACATTTCATAACCAACACGTAAGAATAATTCATAAACAAGATACAACAACAAATCTAAAACACTTTATTAGGTGATAATGACCAGGAAGGTGAAAAACATATTTCCGATTTCGACGCACTCAAAAGCTTTTAGTAAAACATAGGTAAGCATGTATGCCTAATGAAGTATTATTTCACCTTCTGATTTTACAGTAAATACAAATAAAAAGAAATATACAGTGGTTATGTAGATTCTAAACAAACTACTACCAAAATACAATTAGAACAAAAATCATTTGACTTGTTGATTTCAGATTCTAAACAAACTACTACCAAAATACAATTAGAACAAAAATCATTTGACTTGTTGATTTCACCCTCTGCCTTGAAACTAGCAGTCAAACGGTCACTCCTATGAGTATTACATATATAAATCATTATCATGCTGTCCTACAGTGGAGATTTCAATCAAAGCAATGTCTTCTGGTGACTTTTGGAATTCTGTTAGCCGCTCTTCACACTGTATTTTCAACTGTGCTTCGTCAATATCAATAGGATCACAAGCTTCGGGTCCATAGTGCTTATCCGGTTGGGATTTCTCTCTTCGAGCAAATAATCGTTTGCGTGTCAAAGATTGCTGTCGTATTCTGCTCTGTTCCTTCCGTTTTATGTACTTTTTAAAATGTGTCCCTAGGCTCTGTGTGGTCTGCTTTTTCCATGCAGTTTCATGCCATTTGTGTCCCTTAGCAAGTGATAGGCCTGAAAACATATTTAAATGTTATATTTAAAAAAAGAAATGTTGCATTATTGCATATAAATTGGAATAAATAAGGGCTGGAGAATGATGATATTCCATCACAATCAAAGAATTTCTTACTGGTTCTAATAATTTCTGACTGTTATTACTGTATATTTACCTGCCACATAAACACGCCGCTGGTAAGAACCCCCTTTTCCTAAACTTATTCGTTTTCCACAGTTGAATTTGTTTATTACGCTCATAAAGTTTTCTGCCACATTTGTTGTCTCATTAGACAAACAACCTGCCTTCAAAGCAATTTTTTCATTGGCTGCATAAATCAGAGCCCACACCTCTGGAGCATTATTTTTCAGACTTTCTACATGATTTTCTTCCTTCTTTTCACTTTCATCTGTTAATGTTTTATTGACATTGCAGTAATAATTCTTGCAGTTTTCATGTACTCCGAATACATGAAGCGGGCCATTTCTCAATTCTGCTGCCATAGCAGTATGCTCACTGCTACACATGATAATTTTCCGTGCTACTAGTGTAAGCTTCATCACCTTCGGCTTCAGAATATTTCGCCCAGAAAGAGGGAGTTTAGTGTTGACCAAGATCTAAAAAGCACAAAATATAAATACAGAATAATATGCTTCACTGATCTTGAATTGACTTTACAAATTTGACTTATTAATTTACCTTGTAGAGTGCACTGGTATAGTTTTTGATAACATGATTCTTGCATTCAATTTTTTTTATTATGTTCCCATATGATACTTTCTCTTTCAATTTTGCATACACAGAGGAGTCTCCGTTACCAATAAAACTCAAATAGCAAAGTTGATGTATTTCTTCACTGTTTTGAAAACCTTCCACAATAATATCTGATTCCATTGCTGTAGATGGTCCAGTAAAATTTTTGCAGCAGTTATGTGCTTTCATATCCAGGTTTCTCCTCTCATAATATTGACATGTATAACAATATTTGTTTCTAACACCAAGAAATTGTCATTTTTTAGTTTCTTTACCAATAATGCAGGCCTGGAAATGAAAAGCAACACTTGTAAAAATAATGCACATAGGTAATTAAAATGTCATAAAGAACTAAATTTGTTTTTAGTAAAATATTAACTTACCATACCAGATGATGAATCAAAGTTATGCCCATATGACCTTTTCAACCATCCTCCATCTACATATACAGTAACAAATGGAACACCGTCTGAAGACACATGACCTTTTTGTATTGCAATTGATGTTTCTTGTTGATCAGCTATTTTAATTTCCTCTGTCAAATGTTCAAACCACACACTGCCTAATTTTTTTTCAATACGACGAAATTTGTTAGCTGACATTGTTGGAATATCCATAAGACTTGTTATATGAGCTGCTTGAGTGTAGAAGCTACCAGAAGTGACAGTTGCCCACACAAATGCAGTATTTATTTTATCACTGCTCTCCGTAAAATGCCTCCACGCTTTATCACACATACTGCACTTGAAAATTAATTCACTTCGAAATCCATCAAGTCTTTCACTAACAAATTCAATTTGTGAAGATTCACACATATTTCGATGTCTTTCCATAAGAAATGCCCACTGTATTACATGCTTCAAGTCCACAATGCGATACCCAGATATTCCAGATAAACATTTATTTGGACCAGGTTCCACAATCATTTGAAATGAATCAATTTCCGGATCAGGTTGCGGCCAATTAATCTCTAAAGGTTCAACCACAGGTTCAGCTGTCACTGTGCTAGTACTACTAGGAGCACTGTAGGTGGCCTCTAAGCGGATTTTCGGTTTTACACGAATATATGTTCTTGGTTGTATATGTTCTGGGTACTGAAAGAAAAAAAAACAAATTGTGATTACCATAATAAAAGTATAATACCTATATCCTAGATCTATTTTCTCCTTTCTCAATATTTCGTAGGTTTTTTTTACGTCATCTTATGGTTTTAGATTATAGCAGCCCACATGACGACCTACTGACCCTACATACACGTAGTGTTCCTTTTACGATCAACAATAAACCATGTTGATACATACATTATAGAGTTATCTAAGACGATTTCTCGTGTTTACGAAGAAGTCGGATACAGAATTAGTTATATTATGCAGGTTCACTTACCTCCCTTCAGCATAATATCTCCTTCTTCCACTTCGAACTCGTTTCAAAGATTTGCGCGACCCCGAATATTCGTGTTGTATGTACGACGCCTTGCTTGTTCGAACAGACATTGTAGACGTAATCTAAATCAGAAAATTAATAGAAAAACAAATGAAAAACGAAAGAATAAGTTCCTTTTAGACACTCAGTATTTGAATAAAATAAATATCGTAATTCGTAAGTCACATGCATTGAAAGATCTATCAATCTTTTATGATTGAGTTGCGTTCTGAAATAAAATCTAAGAAAATAAAATATAACACTAAAATTTACTTATCTTTATATTTCAATGTTATCTTTATACACCTGGTAGAACTGGCCGACGAATATAGATATATATATTAGATTCAGCGATTTATTTTTAAACAATAAATTACGGAACAAAAAAAAAGGATTGTAAGTAACTGAATTATGTTTGTTTCTGAACGCACCGAGTCGCGCGCCGGCGCGGCGCGCGGTGCACGGAGTACATAGTACTTTGATAAAACAAACTAATAATATTGTGTGTCTGTCTGAAAATTCGGAAAAGCATATTTTGCCAATGTTTGCAAGTTTAATTTTGTGACTACTTTGGTAGTTTACCGATTTATAATAATTGTATATATCGTTGTTTAAAAAATATTCAAACACATTAAAATATGATACACTGATTTATCACTGGTTTCAGTGATGAACTGATGAGTCAATGTTAGCCACAATACTAATCACTTTCGTCATACGTGTGTATGATTGATGTGATTAGCAATGTGGTGATATTTCAGAAAAATCACGGGCCAGTTTGTTGTTTTTAATCCCACCGAAAATATAATTGCGTTATTAGAATAATTAATTACTATACCTACGATAAATTACAATATAGTCTCAAATGCATACTAGAGAAATATTGCAATTTGAATCAATTAAAATGCACAGCATACAAAAATAAATTCTCAACACAAGACATTCCGCGCGCAAATCATAGCGCGTAGCAATGAAAATCAAGAATGTAATTTTATATCGAGTCGACCAAAGTAAAAGTACCTAGACAATACATTGACCTCTAGACTAATAGAGGTCACTGGTCAGGTACCTACATACAAATACAGACAGACCTACGACCACGCTACGAGTTGCCAGTGTTGCCACACAACAATAATGAGTAATAAAATTGTTTACAAAAAAAAGACAAAGATTTCTAAGGTCATTAGTTTTATTTTATTTATTGTAATTTTTTTTTGAACGATTGGAAATGAAATTACTCAATTATTGCAGTTAGAACTTTGATTTATTAGAATTATAAGATAATGGACGCGATCGCGCACGACATCTAGCGCGTCAATGTTTAAACATCGCCTTTCGTTTGCTTGTCAAAAGTCACGCACACTACTGTAGAAGTGTCAAATTTTGCCGGTATTTCACTGTTGTTTTTCTAAGTAAATAATGTAAGTTATTGATTAAAAAGGTCGATCGCGGACACATTTCATTGTAGAGAAGTGATAAAATGATTAGTTTTAATGAAAGAGTGTCTGTGTTTAGTGTATAAATGTATTCAAAAATGTATGGACGGAGGGGCGGTACATCCACCTTAAGTTGAAAACCGCTATATCGAATGACGTTATCGTGACGCACGCTATTTCGAAAAAAATTAAGAGTGGTACGCTATTTCGAAAACTCATTAAGTCGAAAACCGCTATATCGAATGACGTCATTCGAAACTTCATATCACTCCCTACATCACGTTATGAAACTAGACTATACTGTTGCTCTAAAATATCGTCTTTACAATTTCCAGAAACAGAATCCGTCGCGGCCAAACGTTGCCGTTCCAAACCGAAACATCGTCAAGACACGAGCTTCTCCCTCGCGGCGACGGAACAGAAGTTCGCGGCAGATATAAGATCTGTTGAGGACAGTAACGACAAGAT
Organism: Hyppa rectilinea; assembly: GCA_951799385.1. Taxonomy (NCBI): domain Eukaryota; kingdom Metazoa; phylum Arthropoda; class Insecta; order Lepidoptera; family Noctuidae; genus Hyppa; species Hyppa rectilinea. The sequence goes on along the minus strand of OX637318.1, from coordinate 4,427,318 downwards.
GAAGGAGCTTAATGCTGACCTGGACACGGTGCTGGATAGGCTGCAGCAGATTCTCACTAATAACTTTGCTATGGATGGTAAGAGAATTTTATAGCACTAGCTATAGTGTGTACCCCGCAAGAACTGCATTTTGGGGGTAGAATGTGGTCTACGTCACTCTCCAGTCACATATTATAATGCACAAGTGAGTATCACATAGGTGCACTCTCTCTTCCCGCACTCACATAATCATTAAGCGACAATCTGACACAACCTGCATATAATGCAGGTATATAGCAGGGGAGATACCAAGTATTCTTACATCATCTGCCTAGCCTTTTCCCAACTATGTTGGGGTCGGTTTCCAGGCTAACTGGATGCAGCTGAATACCAGTATTTTATATGGAGCGATATCTGACCTCCACAACCTAGTAACTGGGCAATACAATACCCCTTGGTAAAACCGGCTGTCAGATTTTCGGGCTTCTGACTACCAGTTACGACTGTCAAAGATGCACAAATAACAACCGGGACAACGGCTTAAAGTGTTTTCCGAGGGACGGAGCAGTCTCGGTATGTAAAGATGGTCACCCATCCACGACCAACCCCGGCAAGTATAGCTTAACCTGATGGATCGACCTATGCGCCTGTTAGTACTTAGCCACGAGCTCCTCCAACTTACAACATAACATTATATATATTGTACACGCGCAAGTGTACCAACGGAGGGTGCGGAGAACGGAACGTAGCCGCGCTCCCCGTTTCGTCATCGCCGGCGCGGCGGCGTCTATAAAAGACGAGCGCCCACGCAGAGCGTCCCTTTTTTCATCAACTCGAACCAAACGGGAAGAACATTAGGTCGCGTGTCAAGGCCGCGCGGCCAACCTATAAAAGTGTGATATATGTAATCCAATAAATGGAATTAAATTATTTTATTATAACGTTCACCCGTTTCATTTATCACACAATTGGCGACCGTGACAGGACTGGAGCGTAGCACCTTACCTAGTTCATTGTTTGCCCCCACGAAGTTAGTGCCATTGTCGCACCAAATCTCATAGGGCCTACCTCTGCGCGACACGAATCGTCGTAAACATAAAATAAATGCAGATGTAGTGAGGTCACTCACCAGCTCTAGGTGCACAGCTCTGGTACTTAAGCAAACAAATATACAGAGGTAACATTTACTTATTCGATTACCTCTTCCCCTTTTACTAGAGATTTGAAATGGTCCTGCGAAGTCGGTACCGGTAGAGTGGAAAGGGAAAGTAGGTCGCATCCTCGCTGATGGTAAGTTGCCCATTATAGGCTGTATAGTCTTACCACGAAATCTAGTGCATACAACGCATTGTTTATATACTTTGCGCGCTAAGGCCCTCCCACCTACAGGCCAGTACCTTTCTCTTACGGAGGCTAATAATAATTGTGGACCTGCATGAAATAAGCGATGGTGTTCACTTTGCATTAATAAAAGTGTGATATATGTAATCCAATAAATGGAATTAAATTATTTTATTATAACGTTCACCCGTTTCATTTATCACACATATATATATATATTTGTCAAGCGATTTTAAACCAAGTCCAGTGCAGTTATTTACTTTACTATACCGGCCCTGTAATGACAAAATGACGGAACTCAATCCAAATCTTTTCGTTACAGATTCTTGCTTCGACAACACACAACTCCGAGAGACTGCGAACGAAATGGAAGGGCTACTGGGCACATTAATACGTGGGGTGGAACAGAGAGCAACGCTCAACGCTAGTAAAGGCTTAGTATAACTTCCCACTTTATCAAAAAAACAAACGAAATTGCTACTGTAATAGTCAGAATTATTCGTGTTAGGCGAAAAGATTTTGTGGTGGCATTGAGTAATGAACTTTATTTTCTTTGCATTAAAGTGCAAACGAGTCCGTGCGTGCGCATTCGAAAGGCTGTTCGATGTTCATACAAATTTGGACCTTAAAACAATCGGTATAAGTTGTTTTTAACCGACTTCAAAAAGGAGGAGGTTCTCAATTCGGATGTTTGTATTTTTTTTTTTATGTTTGTTCGCGCATAACTCCGTTGCTTGCCAACCGATTTGAAAAATTCTTTTTTTGATGGAAAGGGTATACTTCCCAAATGGTCCCATAAAAATTTTATCGAAATCGGATAAGCGGTTTTTGAAAAATCAACAAAAATCTAAAAAAATCCTACTTAATATATGTGGATGATGTTCTAATAACTTCCTGTCACTGTAATTTACATACCAGGTAGTGGTATTAAAATTTGGGGGGGGGGGAGGGATTGTGTAGGTACCACAACTAAAAAGTGAAAAATAAAAACTTTTTTACAAAAAATAAAACCGACTTCCAAAACAAACACTACAAAGTGAAAAATAATTTTGATTTCGGTAGTCGGTGGCAAAAAATGAAAATACAAAACCGAAGACACCGACTTCCGAAATCAAAATTATTTTTCACTTTGTAGTGTTTGTTTTGGAAGTCGGTTTTATTTTTTGTAAAAAAGTTTTTTATTCAATGCTATCATAGAATGTTCTGCCCTGTATGTACTTCTCTGAAAACGCACCGAGTAAATCCTCGACTCCTTTTTGAGCAATGCAAGTTACAGGAATATCTATTTTTATTGGTAATCTGGCTATAGGTAATAAGGATAATAATTGTTTGACTATGATGATGTTTATTTTAGTTTTGCTAAGATGTGATTTACGCACTGTTTGTTTTGTTGATTTGCACTGTGATTTTTGTCTGGTTTGCTCATCTTACTTAACAGGAAGACTGCAAATCGAAGTACTTAACTAAAATAATATTTTGTATTTTTGACATCAGTGGATCTAAGATCAATTTTTGTGTAAAAAGTTGTTAAGGAGTAAGTGCCCCGGCTAGCCCATAAAATTCAAATTCTCACTGATATAGCCCTCTTAATATGACCCTATGGAATGACTATATCATGAAATATTGACGTTATCGGCATTGTAACTTAGAGTTGTATTAATAAATAAATAAAATAAGGATTGTGTGGTTTTATGAAACCATGGTGAAAGTGAAACTTTTTTTCACATTAAATACATTTGACACTATAGGCGCCGCCATATTGGCCGCGCGACATGCAACACACAGACGAAAAAGTTGAGACGATGTAATAAAAGTTTCACTTTAATAAATAATAATAATATCCTTGGACATTTCACAACGCCACATAGTCCCAAGCTAAGCAACCTAAAGCTTGTGTTATGGTAACGAGATGGCTGACAAAGTACATAATATATAATTTTCTTTTGATGATTGAGATGAGATACAGTTCTATAAATACATACTTTCTACGGCCGCGAATCATATTTTAATCATCATAGACTGACCTGCAAATTGCATAAAACGTGAGAAAATTTGAATTTCGTGGGTGAAGTTGAAGTTACATAAACGAATGCAGGCCATATAAGATCTAAGTTTAAGTGAATAACTTCGATAATGATTTGAACAAAATACTATCGATAATTTGTGATGTTCAGTCAAATTGATTGATTGGTCCTGTTGGTTGTGAAGATCATTAATGTTCTTATGAATCTCATACACGAATCTCTGTAATATAATTATAATTTATATCGATGTCTTGTGACGGGCTGATCTGTAATTTATATATTTTTTCAACTTTGTTGGACTTCCAGTCTGACCGGATGCAGTCACGACACCTCGGGACGGTTTTTTTTAATAATCTATAGTAAATAAGTTTAATGTTTGCCCAATAGTGCAAGTTGCACCATTCTTTATCTATCTGACCGATTGATTATTTATAAGACGAGATTAGAACATCTTAGTAATGATTTGATATTTGAAAAACAGATTGAATAAAGCAATTCGTTTTTTATTTTTGTCAAGCTTAATCGAATCGGATGTAGTTATTTTCACAATGAACAAATATTTATTTACTTAATAGAACCTTTTGAAAACCCAGTTAGGTATAATATTTTAACTAAGTTTAATATTTAAGAAAACTTTGCCGTCCCTCCTAAATTTGGTGCTCAATTTATAAACTATAAGATCTGATATAAAAATAAAACATACATTTAGAAAAGTAACATGCCATATATTTTATATAAAAATTTACATACATTTTTCGTGTTTATTAAATAGAAAAAAAATAATAATAATGTCATATAAATTAAACTTTATGTTAAAACTATTCTAGATTTAAGTAAAATAATAAATTGCTACATTTCATTTGTGCGTTTAACAGGTAAATAAAAAATATATTAATAAAATAGAGCAATCTATTTTAATTCACAATATAAGTAAGCGTATATCAGCGTCTTCGTTTAAAAAAATAAACAATTAAACACTGAAGTAGACGAGGCTTTAGCTTGGACCCAAAAGGCAATGCAATCGTATATCTTTGAACAAAACAATAATAATGCTTTACTTTTAGGTCTCAAAGGACTCAAGTTGAGACCCATAGACGCAAAAGACCATAACGCAATTTTTTTTTTATTAATAATTATTTTCCGTCATTGCTCTTTCCAAGCTAAATCCTCGAAGAACAGTCTATATCATGGAAGATTGTAAGGCAGAAAAGCAACTAGCTTCTAAAGAAATGCTATCTGACCCACAAGATGTAAATTGTCAAACAACATACCTTATGTAATAAAATAGCGAAACATGTTAGTCATTATGTCGAATATGTATGACGATGACAATAAAATCTGCCATCGCAGATATCGTGCTTTTCCTAATCATTAAAACGCTCAATCTTTATACAAATTATTTTAAAAAATATATTTAAAAAAAAACGTACAAAAAAGCAATTAAATTGCTTCGGCACAACCTTTCTCCGTACTTAAAGTAATGAAATTCAAATAATATCGAATCATTTACAATTAATATTTTTTATGTATAAATGTTAGCGTAATCTATAATATAATAAATGTTTTATATCAGCGGACGGATTTTTATTTCTAAACTATTACGTATCTACATTTGGGTAAAAAGTCGTATAAAATAGCTTAACGTTACGTATTATTATTAGATTAAAAAGTTTAACAGAATACGTCTTTTTCCACAACCTCTTTTCTATTTTTGAGTATATTATAATATAGTTAAATTTTACATACTGTAGGTGCAAGTTGCAACTGCGTGATTTTTAGGGGGTCTTTTTTAATGTATGTGCAGTACGAACTGGAATACTTCCATGATAATGAAAATATTCGATGAATGGTCTTAGACGGTATGCCAAATGATTTAAGATTAACAAAAATGTAAGACTTTTGTCTATAGTACCGTCATCTTTCTCAATTACATACTCTTTTATCAATTTTAAATTGCCTGTAAATGGTATAACTGATATAGCTTTGAGTTTGGCTCTTAGGTACATAATATTATCAGCCTATAATGTTCGATATAATCCACCATTCGGGCCCAGTGCGGGGTGGCGAATTTCATGTCTTCAAATTTTTGGCTCTAGGACATTTTCTCACAATGTTTTCCTTCCCGTTTTGAGAGCAGTGGTGATGAAATTAAATACACAAAGTAAAGCGCCTGCTTGGGTTCGAACTCACGACCTGCAACTCGTAAGTCGAGGCCGATACCATTGGGCCACCACTGCTCTTACTGTTTCTATTCGTTCAAAATATAAATTAGTGAAAGAAAAATCTTTTAAAAATCACGCATCATCAATGGTTGTGACACTCATAAGTTTACATACTATTATTGCATTGCTTCTGCTACTGAACACGATTTATAAAGTAATGCCTTACAGAGAACTTACACTTCGGATGGACGCGCAAACGTAGCCCGCGAAATTCATTTTTTTTTCCAATTTGCAGGTCAGTGACAGTTAGTGTCAGGCTTGACCGAAATTCGCGACCACAGAGAATTATCAATACATCTTTGTCTCAAATGTCACTATTTCATGACCAAATATATTTTGATGATAATTGTGGTTATAATTATGTAAATAAATAATACCTACTTATGTATTTATTATGGTGGCGAGTCATATTTTGAACAAGATATTATTGCGAATCATGTTTTGAACAAGATTTGGCCTGGAAATTGCAAAAAAAAAATGAAATTTGCGCGCTACCTTTGCGTATCCACCTTATTACTGTAAAGGTGCCTACTGATACATAATATAAAGAATACTGTGTGCTTCCCGAAGTATCGGTACTCCAGGAATCACACAGTATTTCTTTGGGTCATCATAGTGTAGGCACTATTATGCCTTTTAGGGTACAATTACGAAGGACCGAAGCGGCAAACCCGACCCAATCTCAACGTTGTCTTCGGAATTGTACTTTTGTGGATAACTGTATAGGTCTTTTCACATCTTGGAATGCACCCCTTCGCGGCCAGACATCAATAGACACCTTACTTCTACACTCTAGTTCCTCTTACTGCTGTTGATGAGGTACTTGCAGCAGTGTGTGAGGAGGTGCTTCTCTTTCTCCGTGGAGCCGTTTTGGTGGATAGCTGTGGGGCCGCCGCGCTCTCGCGTGTAGATGTCCAGCCCGTATTGACCTGGAGGATGAAAAGTAGACAAATAAAGATAAACAAAGTGACAACATTTTAAGGGTCCAATCTGTGGGGTAATTAGTCAAATTGTGACAACATTCATTGCGTTAGGTATTTACGTTGCTGGGCAGACAATTTTTTCGAACATACAACGTGGCGCTACAATGGTAACATTAATAAAATTTAACACACATACGTTTTAAAATTTTCGTTTGTATAAAGATATTATATTTCCATTAAAGGTAAACGGATTTATTTTAAATGTTAGAAAACAATACTAAAAGAACTGTCGCACAGCGGTCCGGGGTCACGGATCACAAGTTCATAACATTTGCATCAATTAAATGAACCCGAATAAACCATTCTATTAGGATTAAACAACTACAAAAAGTAGGCGAATTGATTTTATTATTTAATTTGTGTTTTTTAATTAGCGATTTATTTTACCCTATCAACATTTTTACGATTAATGGGCACTAGCCCTACCCGTATGTTAAATTAATGCCACTATTGTAGCGCCACGTTGCATAAGAAGCAATGAATCCATGGCCTTAATAAAATATTTTAAAATCATTCAGATTCTAATTGATAATGTGATATGCATTCAGGAGCGGCTGGCAGCCTCATTATGTAATAATGGATTTCTTAGTTGAAGATCATAAGCGCAAAAGATTGGCCGTATCAATATGGCATGCTATTTAATGTTTTTTCTTCCATAGGTACTTCTCTATTAGTCGTCATCTCAGTTATCACTCCCTTTCTATCGCATACACTGCCACTTTTGTCAGGTGCTTTTCTAAACTCAGTGCCAACAACACGCATATGTGTCGCCAAAATGCCTACTGATTGCCTTGAACAGGCATTAAAAGAAATGTATGGACAACAAACACATATTTGTGTTGAAGGCACTGGCTTAGAATGGATCAAAATGTATTGAGCACGTATGTGTGTACAGGGCACTGTGAGATAGAATAGAAAACACACAGCTGTGTTCATGGCAGTGTATGGGCTAGCCATATCTTCTTTCTCACAGTCCATCCATCGTTTCTTAGACCTTCCTTTACTCGTATAACCGTCCACATTCATACTCAAAACTTTCCTGACTACATTTTCATCATTACTCTGCAGAGCATGCCCATACCATGACGACTCATTCCTTATTCTAACACCCTATTTCTAAATGTGATGTGATGATGACTTACCTTCTTCAGGGAACGTGATGTAGAAAGACACGATGTCATCGGACACGTTCTGCTGCACATATTTAGACAGCCTCTTCTCGTCCACTCCATTCTTGTGGAGTGTTGCCATGAAGTCCGCTAGGGGGCGCGACATGCGGAACTGGATCTCGAGCTCACGACCCGCGAAGACTAATGCTTCCTGGGATCGAGAATGGTAAGAATAGAATTTTACTTTGTTTTATACTAGCGACTGACGCGCCTCTGCTTTGCACGTCCTGTTGTTGCGACATGTCAAAGCATTGTGTGTTTTGTAGTATAATCAGTCTATAATGTAGGTACTTGAAATATTTACTAACCATAGATTATGCATAGACAGAAGATCTACTTGGTTTCTGCAAATAGAACCGCTAAGATGCAGTAAGAAGTTAATTTGGTTTTTACTTTATACTTATTGCTAATTTATTAGAATAAGTATTTATGCACCTGAAGCACAGGTTCGACCTAAATAGTTGAGGCTAAGCAATTGTGCTCTATTTTAATTTATCTATGGTATTAATCGAAAACAAAATACGACAACGACACAGGCCTCTCCAATCGGAGTAAGCCGTTATTCACTACGTGGGCAAGTTGGTCGATGTCAGATATTTTCGAATTTCTGGTTCTCGCAAAATTTGATTAACGGATTAATTAATAATAACCCAAGTAGCAAAATAATGTCATATAAATGGTACAAATAACGTTTTTTATTTAACTTTCAGGCTTTTCAAAATGGTTTTATAATAGTTTTCTATACGTAAATATAACGCGGGTTTGGGCGCAGATTATATAACATTTAAATCGTGTAAGGGTCGTTTTGCAGTCGCGTCAGCGACAATGACGTTGAGTAGAAATCATGTAGACGTTGTAAGTTTAACTAGTAAGGTTTGTAATAGTTTCTAATAATACTCTTACATAACTATATCATCGTATAGTAGACATTTGTATGCTGGTGGTCGGTCAGTGGTGAAAAGACAATTATTTGTGTGACAATTCATTGTGTTGTTATTTAAGGTAAGTCAAACGTTTTAATAATCATTATTATTTAGTAATTTATTGTGAAGAATGCTTAATGTAGTGGAAGATGAAGAGCGGTGACTTTTACTTGGGAATTTTTTTTTTCGATGATATGTATGGTTGTCTTTGATAATATTTTAATGGGCCTTCATAATATTGGTGTTTCAACATTGTTTAAAAAAATAAAATACATTAATTGTCATCAATAGTTTCCGCCATATTGCCAATGTCATTGAGTGACTGCATTTAGACATGTATATAACTGTTGGTCTTATAGGTTTTTATACGACTTATGACGTCCACCATGACGGTTGCAACTAGGGTTCTGTTGGAAAATAGAAAAACCTTTGTGTGTAGTCATGGGAATGCTTCTGTATTGTTTACAGGGACATCATGGTGATATATTTTGGCGTTGATAAGTTTTTAACAAAAAAAGACTTAAAATTACTCAGCCTCAAACATTTGAAATGGCCATGGGACAACACGCATTTTCAGTTATCACAGAAGTGCTATGGATGTAATCATCCTACCGACTCGACATTCAAACATTTTATCATCCATAATAATAGAAGCATAACTAAATTATTAAACTATGATTTCTTTTGGTGCCGAAACTGTAAGAAATATGCCATATACGACCATTTTCCTGAGGACGAATGTTACTGCAATTGTTAAACTTTAATTTGTTTAAAATAATAGATATTCACTATTTTGTAAGGTTAGTTTCCTAAATTATATTTACATAACCAACCAATCGTTGCCACTGAGCCAGTTGTGGTTACTTACTTGTTGTTGTTGTGTATATATGTATGTAAGTATATAAAATTGATCGAAGGCGAGCCGCCTCATAAAAATAACGCGCGTTAAAAATGTTTGTTGTCAGGGAATTCCCCTTTTGGAGGTAAGGGGAATTCCCTAAAAAAATGTGTGTAAAATGTTTGTTGTCAAGGAATTCCCCTTTGTTCCGAAAGGGGAATTCCCTGACAACAAACATTTTTATTGCGCGTCCGTGTCTGTTTCTACACATTTCGTAAGCGAATCTCTCATTACGTTAAATTATAGTTTAGTCATAGATTGATACTCGGTGTAGGAAGCAGTTTGAAATTTACTTTTCAAATAAACATTAATAATTATAGTACAAGTACGTAGTGTTCATGTTTAGTATTTATTGTTAATGTAATTTTATTTTTTGGTGTGTTAATACATAAGTACCTATAGCATTATTTTAACCATCAATGTTTTGTTTTAGATATGACCTTCAAAATTGTACAAACTGTAGAAAGGGGAAAGTTAGTTTTATCAGCGGTCCCTGAAAAATGGGAACAAAATGGTATCCTGTATTGGCCAAGAAGAAAAGTGGAGGATTTATTAAAGAATCCTTTTTCATGTCCCGAAGCATCTTGGTCATCAATACAATGTGTTGTCAAAAGAAGTGGAATTAATTCACTGGAAAGTGCTGAAATAGAGGTCACTCAAATGTCAAGCATGAGCGACACAGAAGAGGAACAAAATGAAGATTTAAATCGACGCGGAGGTACTTCAATTGAAAATATTGCAGTTCAGGAGTGTTTCAATGACCTGGCAAATGATTGTATTGTAAGTAAAATATAATTTTAATCTATGTAATGTGACTAAATGTGTCTCCTGTTCAAAAAATCACACAAAAGTATCCCGCGAAGGGCGTTGCTTGAAAAATACACCGCGCCGTGTTACTCGGGTCGGGTTATTCACCAACTCCACACGAGAGACTGGACACACGTGTATTTAGTTGGTGGCCTCTCGTGTCGAGTTGGTGAATAACCTCTCTAGTCTACAGTTCTACACGGTCCATGTTAATTTTCGAATTTATTATGGCTGCCTTATTCCTACTTGCTATCTATGAGGACATTATCGTGATTTTTTTTTTCAGAATAATGCTCCGTATCTACAACCATCCACGTCCAATCCTACAAATATTGACGAAGTTGTTGTTTTAACTTCCAATCAAGATATAGACCAAAACCAACATAGTGTTATTTTGCACACAGCTGAACTAGATCATCAAGATATTTCTCAAAAAGTTGATAATTTGTTACAAATAACAGGAATAATTCAAGAAAACCAGAAAGTTTTATTTGAATATGTGCAAAGTGTGGAGAGTAAAGTGTTAATGAAAATGACACATTTAAGTACTCAGCTTGATGAATATGTAAAACGCAACACAGAGATTAAAATTCAAGAAGCAAACGATTTTAAACCAATCTCTGACAAACAAGAACTTGACGCCTTTGAAGATCAGCTCAAAGATCCAACCATGGTGTCGACATTCAAAAATAAACTGGCAGTAGTTTGTGGAAACGGAAAAGGACGAGGGAGCAACAACGCGTACGCATTAGTGGACATAATGTTCACCAGAAAATTTATGACAACATGCTCTTGGGCTGGAGGCTCTAAAAAGTTAACGTCAAAAATTTGTTTTAAAATTTACACTCGGACGTTCAATTTATTTTTTGAACTTGTGCATGAATCAGACAAAACCTATACTAAGATAGAATGCGAAAATTTCTTTAAAAATATTATGCGCCATGCCGAAACGAGAAATAAAATAAAGTTGTTGCGTGCTTCATCTAGCAAATCTAGACCCAAACGTAGTATGCCTAAGAATAACATTACCGAAAGACAGGTACTTCAAGAAATTCAGCAAAATGTGCAGTTCCTTGATCAAAATTCTCACACAGTCATCAATAATGATCTCGATTGTCTCGAATAGTCGAATTACGTTCTTAGGAATTATGTTGAAATATTTTTTGTGTTTTGAAGAATTTTTATTAATTAATAAGTTGTATGTGCCAAAAGTTCATACTTATGCAACCAGGGTATTTAGAAAATAATTAGATGTTTAGATTTAGGTCGATCTAACGATAACATTCTAAAAAGATTGTGGCCATATTTATTTTGTTGATTTGTTAATTCTAAACTACGGTTTGTCTCAATAACACCGTTCGGCAGTTTCGGTTCGACTGCTGTTATTGAAACGGAAAAATACTATGTTGATTTTGTTTTCGTTTAGCAGTCGTTAATAAGGATGCAATTATTACATACATAATATATCATAATAATTACATACAAACATAATTACGTATCAGTAATACTGTTATAGCAGTTGCTTATTCATTTGTGTATATTACTTTCTTTTACTCAAAAGAAAGTAATATACACATAATGAATATTTTTTCTGAATTGCATTTTTTGTGACTTGAAATTAATTCAATGAATCTTTTTTGATAATTTTTCTGAACGCTACTCTGTTATTGTATCCTAATAAAAATGATAATGTTTTTCAAATGTTGTATAACTTTTTTTTAAAGTACTTTTCTCTAATCAATTACTTACTCTTAATTAGAGAAGAGTAAGTAATTGATAGATACTTACAATAGTCTATGTAGAAAATACTATTTTATCTATTCATTTTTTAAAGTTTTTAGATTGTGTAATAACTTTCAAGTTAAATTAAAATGATTAACAACTTTATCATTACTTAAGATACCTAAGTAAATAAATAAAAGTCTGAATGATGCCAATAAAAAACAATTTAATTATTTCCGCTTTTTATTTACAATTATAGAGTATGTAGCAAGGGTATAAAAAATATAGTATCGTTGTACGTAACGCTAACTAATTTACATTTTATATCATTGACAGTATATACACATTCGGAATTGTTTAGTGTATTGAAGTTACATATTTTGTAAATGTTCAAAAATGAAGATTTTATTGGAGCTTCAAACACATCAGATAAATTGGTGAAGGTATTGCCACGAATTTCTATATAATTTTCTTTGTTATAATCTATGAATAAAATTTCTACAACATGTTCACTGGTAGTCAAAAACCATTTGTTTTGACTCTGCGTTGACAAAACAAAATTGTGTAGATACAAGTTTGTGATGAATCCATTTTTACTTCTGCATTTGCGGATGAGTGGCATTTTTTTGTCATTGCCATCGTAATTTTCTAATTCGATATTATTCTTCTCTATTAGTCTTCTGGCAATTTGACTTAGTGTCCGATGTCCATGTCTGACCATTCTTTTTATACAATAAAGTTTATTTTCAAACGGGTATGCATTAAAGCTTTGCAATATACCAAATCTCTTTACTTCATCGATGACATGTATCAAATTGTGAACATTACTGGTTATATACTGTTGGCCGTAATATCTACAATAATTTTCAACAAAAGACTTAAGTAAAGTTTCAGCCAGTCGAAGAAACGTAAAATGTTTATCATTGGAGAAAATAGTAATTGCACAAAAAAATAACAAGAAATGATGATAGGCATCAGGACACAGTAAATCTTTTAATATTATAAAACTCAAGTAATACAAAAATGTACGAAATTCTGACGCCTTCCAATGAGCTAAAACATCAATAGTTCTAACCGACCTATGTATTTCCTTTGGCAAGCGACAACTTGTCATAAACTGGGAGAATTTTGCAATATCTCTTGCACACCATTTCGTAACTTTTTTACCAAAATTACCGTCCCTCCAACCCGTGAGTAACCTTTTCATTATTCCTAGATCTATGAGATGGAGAGAATCGCCCACAGGAAAATCTTCTATCATGTCAATTGGCAGTTCTAGTAAAGGAGAATCGTACTTATGGTGCTGGCCATACATTTTGGAGCGAAAGTCGTCGTTATTGCGTCTGGGGCAATCAGTCTTAGGAAATATGACTGTATTTGACTGGTGTGAATACTCGCCAACCACAGTACACTTTAAACATCCATGTTTTCCATTGAAATTACACACTCCTGAAAAGAACACAGATATAAATAGACAGATAATTCTTTATTTCTAGGTACAACAATAAAAAATAAATATGGAGAAAACATTAAGCGTCTCATAAAAATGTAGAAAGGGCCTCCTTTTCGCTAGTAGCGATATAGTACGACTATAATTATGCATAATATGAGTACAATCTTATAATAAAAGTTAAAAAAATAACTTACCTTTAATTAGTGCTCTTGCAGGAGAATCGCAGATAAAAGCTCTAATTGTAACCTTAACCAATAGCTCTTTTCCATATTTTGTTGTTATTTTCAAGCTGTTATGCAAAATATCCTTCATTTCTGCTACAAAAGGTCTGAAGTAAGCTTCTAAATCTGCAGGTTTTCCTTTTCCTGAATAAATGCCTACTACAAATGGTGACAGGTAAGGTATTTCAAATATATTGCACAGTATAGGCCATACTTGTTCTTTAGAACTCTTATATATTGGCAATCCATCAATGTTTATATTTAACGATATGCTTTCTGGTATGATGGTAAGATATTCTAAATATTTCTTAAGTGGTTCAGTTACACCGTTGTGCCAATAGTAGCCCTTATCCAACGGAATTAGTGATACTGTTTTAGTTTGAAGAAGCGTTCTTGGATCTTTGGGGAGAATATGGGGTAATCTTCTATTTATTATTTCACTAACTTTTTTTACTGTTTCATGAGGAACATTACAAGTGATAGCCCATTTTTTAAAATCTTGCCGGAATCGATCATCTTTATCAAGTTGTTCAGAACTTTCGTCACTCATGTCCATTGAGTTGTCTTCTTCAGAGAAATCGGAATTATTTAACTCGTCTACAAAAAAAAAAGATTTGGGTAATATAAACTTACGAATGAATCTGGTAAAGGAGCTTTTCATGGAATAACTTACTTTCGCTATCTAGTGTGCCTTCTGTTAAAAGATGAGGGGAACAAATTTGTTTTGTAGAACAACTGTCCTGACTGGATCCAGCATTAACCACATTAAATGTCGAAAAATGTAAGGAACCACTTTCATTTTTACCACTTTCTTCTTGGCTGGGCACAGTTTCTTCCAGATTAAATGTAGGTATTGTTGCTGTATTTAACAATAATAATTGATAATTTTTATTTACTTTTCTTCTAAAACCACCACTTCGTTTAATTCTTTTCCACTTTTTGAAATCCATAATTAATATTATTCTGAATGAAAAATAGCGACTGAGTTATATAAAAGTTGCTCCTTATTGTTTAAATAATCAATTGACTTATATAAGTTATATTAGAATAACGTTTCAACCTAAAAGTTACTTAAAGGTGGAAGTATACGACCTAGTATGACGGTTTTGTAATAGTTAACTATAAAATCATTACATCACAGTTTGTTATTTAAGTGTTGAATAAAAGGTTCTAAATTTACAAAACATGGCGACTGAACACTATTTTATGACTGAAACGTTTACTCGACTTAACATTGTTTATCCGTGATATAAAATTATTGAGATGACGTTTACCAGACACATTAACATGACTTAAATTATATATAACTAATGCGTCGAACTGAATACTACTTTACAACTGTTTAGTTGTTGCAAAACTATTATAAAGCCCTTACATGTCTGTTAGTTGTATAATTCTAATATAATACAACTTTTTTGCTACTTGGGAATACAGCTGTAATAGTACCATAGTCCGTGATATATTTGAGGCATAAAGCTCTCGGCTAGTTAACCTGATTGATCAACGGTTAAGTCATACCTGATGCGTAATAGGTACAAGACCGAAGAGTCTAGTAGCTTTCGTGGGTCCCCACTCTCCACTCGCGCAGTCTGGTAGCGGGACCATCACCGTTTGTAGTTCAGCACAACATATCTGCAGTACAAAGTTCTACATTAATACCAAGTTCGTTGTTTCCTATATTCAGCAGTTCTGTTACAAAAAAGGTCATCGACAAACTGAATTTACCAAAATTAAATGTCGAAAGGCGAAGAAGATTATATCGAGTTATCGACGCATTTGACGTTTTCCAACTTTTTATTAATCCTTACTAATAGTATAAATAACGAAAGTAACTCTGTCTGTCTGTCTGTCTGTCACCTTTTCACGCCTAAACCAATGAACGGATTTACAGATTTGGGAGAGAGATAGAATGGACTACTTTACGGACGAAGTCGCGCCAATTGCTAGTATTATTATATTCGGGAGCCCTCCCACGACCGCCTCGTTT
This sequence comes from Hyppa rectilinea, assembly GCA_951799385.1. NCBI lineage: Eukaryota > Metazoa > Arthropoda > Insecta > Lepidoptera > Noctuidae > Hyppa > Hyppa rectilinea. Next base: position 4,411,589 of record OX637318.1, on the reverse strand, counting down.
TTAGAAGTGATAAGCACCGTTTTTCCATTTCCATCGAAATACGAGGATTTAAGTAACATTACGAGGCTTCCTAAAGACGTGTTCGGTGGCGAAATGCAACTGCATCATAATCTCATTACCTAAGATTTCGCCTCTAGCAGGTCTCTCTAATTACCTTGAACTTGCAAACACTCTTGAACTTCATCGGTTCCCCAGTGAGGTACTCCCGGGGCGTGACGGCGTTCGCGAAGATGTCCAGCAGGAAAGCGCCGCTGCAGGGCGCGTGCACACGGAACGATACCACGTTGCTGACCACTGACTGAGAAGAATAAAATAAATTTTTATAAATTAAGTTCTAGGGCAAATCTAGGTAAAATAAACAAGGTGTGGTCCTCCAAATGGTACCTATGCATCAGGCTTTATTCAGTAGACTATGATAGTTTTTTTCGTAGAAGCATATTCATGCATGCATGGGTCTTTGCTTGATACAAGATAGACAAAATTAAATATCCAGTTGCCATCAACAAGATTCAGATGGTTTTTGATAGTCAGCTGTACGATAATCTGGAAACCACTTGTGAAGAGATCATTAGTCTAGATCGTAGATCGGGTGGATTCTTACTTGCATAACGAATCTCTTGAGACTGACGCCGTCAAAGCCGTCTCCCTCCGTATCGTAGAACTTGAGGTTGTAGTGGAAGATGAGCGAGCTCTGCATGTGTGCGGGCATGGCTATGCGCATAGTCGCCGCACCTGTAATGAGTGCAAGTTTGAATTGTAACAAATGTTTTTTGTTAAAAAGTGGTAGTTGAAGCGTTGACAGTTAACGAAAAACTTAGCTAATGTGGTATCAAATGTTCTTGTCGAAGTTTTGAGGAAGGTACAACAGACTGCAGAGAGGTATCCCTGGCAAGATGCTGGCCAGATGTTGACATAAGCTATTTTTAACCCATTGACTGCCGGAACGCAGATCTACCGGAGACACAATGGCTTTTTATTTGTGTCTTTAATGACGGCATACGAAAGCTTAAAAGCATTTCGTTGACTAGTGCACCAATTTATGAAGCCTAAAGGACTGGAAGGACTAAACTAATATCTAATAAGTAAAGTACACTCACCAGTCGAATCAGTAAACATAACAGCCTTCGTATTAGGGTCGCTGAAGTACAGTCCGTATCTAAAGAACAGCGACCTGACGAAGGGTAGCTCTTCAAAGTCATGCAGCGTGATGGGCGTCTTCAACAGTTGCCAATCTGGCTGCAGCGGGAAGAACTCGTAGATGAACTCCCGAGGGTCCGTCAGGAAGTAGTGGTCGTCATATTCGTACCTGGGACAGTAGTTGGAATTTTTGGAGGAAGTCCTAGGTAGCCAACAGAAAGATCAAGATCTGAACAAGCGGGGAAAAAAGTATTTACATAGAGGTTTATGAAGCATCAAGTATCCTGAAGATGAACCATAGCGCAGCAGGAAACTGGTCCAGTAAAGCAGGGGTAAAGAGTATACACAGTTAGAAAATATAACGAAGGGCTACGCTTAAGTTGTTAATGATGGACCAATTTCAAAATTTGAAAGCGTTTTTGTTGACACAAGAGAATCATAATTGTGTATGTATTTCACAAAATGTACATCGGTATTGGTGATTGTTCGGGCCACAATGTTTTAAAGAGCGTTTATTTAAGCCTTTTGGTTACTGCCAAGTTGAATATCTTTCTATGTATTTGATATTGATGAGGAATGTTCCTCATAATGTAACTCCACTAATATTGCTGGCTATCACTTTATGGTTTTGAAATCCAATACTAGAGCTGTGTCATTGACAATACGACTCCAAACCTTAATATAGAAGAACTTTTATTACTCGTTTATAAGCCGCACCTAACTTCGGGTACCTAAATGCCGTAGGTACAAAAATAGCTTTTCAGTGATAGCAATAATCGTTCTTAACACTAAGGGAACTTGAAAGTCCATCTTAAATGCTGTCTACAAACCTCAAGCTATCACTCTTTCCCCGATTGCCGGGCTTCGGAGCATCCTTAGCGTTAACCAGATGTCTGGCTCCCCAATTACACTGCACGAAGCGCCACGCCCCTGCCACGAACACTGCGTTCCAAGAGTTACGGAACCTATTGTCTTCGAAGCGAACTCCTGGTTGGTAGCCCGCAGATTTGCTGTAGCCCTTGATCACCACACAGTGGAGACCAGCGTAACTGAAGATAGAAGATGTTGGGTTAGGAAAATTTATGTATGCCAAAGTATTTTCGACAGTCAAATTGACTCTTAAAGTTGCTGTCATCAATCATCATATTACAAGTTGATGGGCAAACGCTACTTATTGTCCCGCCAGGTATATTTTTATGAGATACCGTGGATGAAATGTATTTCCGAAACGCGAACGCTTAGTGTAAAATTATGTGTGTTTTTTTGTACGTAACTGTTTCTTTTGGATGCAAATGGACATCTCGGAAAGAACTCAGGCTGTATAGTGAGAAATAACAATCGTTCAATAATGTCTGGTTTATCATAGTTTCTTTCAAAATCTAAAATCAACTGTCAGGATGACAGGGTCATCTCACCTGCACAATCTCTTAAAAAGTACATGGTAACTTTCAGTCCCGTGTTTAATGCCTCGAAGCAGTCCTAGTGGGGAGTCGCCCCTCAGGTTATCGTCGAACTGGATATTATTCAGGTTCTTGACGGTGATCCAGCGGAATATGGTCCTCGCTTTCTCAACGTCGCTTGCGCATCTACCTACTAACTGTCGGACTAGATCCGTAAAGGTTTTTTGGTCTTCTTGTGCTACCTGAAATCAGACAATTTACCATTTTACTGAAAGTTTAAGACATGTTATTTTTTTATTAGTAGGTGGTTTAGATACTTGCTAAGATTTTGAGGTTATACTTTTCGGGGCTGTACCATGATTCACTTTTAAAAACGAAAATAATACTTTGAAACTTACTACTGCGCGATTTTTCTAGATCTAGTTTTATTACCTTTACGCATGGATAAGGATTTGTAAGGTATAATGATGTTTAATCCAAAAACTTCGGCTACTTACCGAAATAGCTATTTTATCAACATCAGCAAACTCGGCGGGGTCTGTATAGATGTGAAACTTGGAGACGAGCGGAGGTTGAGGGGGCGGCGCGCGGGCGGGGTAGGGCGGGGCTTCCTCGCCGTCCACGAATAGGGAAGAGGCTGCCATGTACTCCGACCGACGCTCCTGGATCAGCTCCATCATCTCGTGGCTTTGCTTCTCTACTAGTGCTGCTGTCGCTGCTCTGAAGAGTTTAGAAGAAGAATTTGTTTTTTTTGTTTCAGTTGGAATATGGTCCACAATATTGGGTAGACAATTCAGGTATGGACAAGTCACCCCAGAGTTCCAGTGTCTTTGCTCGAATGTTTTACGATGGTTTTACGCATAGTAATCAGTTTTTTTTTGTTGAAAAAACTTTGTTTTACTTTTAAGTATGTACGTATATATGCAGCAGTTACCATGCCCCAAGAAGCATCGCAGTAAGCATTCCTTATCTTAACTCGTACATATCATACCCGAAACACGGCATTTACCTTCGTTTAATAACTATATTTTTAATGAGCCAAGATCTTGAGGATTTAGCGATGTCTAATCGAAATATTAAACAGAGAAGAAAGAAGTACTAACCTCTCATGCTCCAGCATCTTCCTCGTCAAACTTTCCTTCTTCTTGTCCCTTCTCAAAGTCATGTTTTTCTCCAAGTCCGCTCTCTCCTGCTGGTGACGTAACGTGAGGGCTCCCAACTCTGAGTCAGGTCTTCTCTTCTTTACCTGCATCTCTTGTTGGAACCTGTTTGTCAGCCTCTCTAGTTCGCGCTCCCATTCGTCCTGGAATTTGGAAAGGAGTGTGATTAAAGATTCACTGATAAAAACTTTAATGGCGGTTTTGACTAGTAAGTATTTACATTGATAATATTTTACAATGTGATGATGTGGGCTCAAAAATTACTCGAAAATATTAAAGTTGACAGTTCTTACTATACCAGCATTCATAAATATAGGGAACTGCTTTGACATTTTAGAATTTTAGATCAATGTTCGTGGACTTGAAACGCAAATTAATTGTTAAACTTGATAGCAGGCAGTTTGTTTAGCAGTCCTGCTTCTTCTTCTTTTCGAGTGGTTAGTGACTAACCTGGTGTCAGAGTTTTTATGCTGCCCATAGGCCTCTGACTTAGCTCCACATGCTGTTGAGAAATATCTCTTGGACATGCTGGTTTCTTCACGATTTTTTCCTTCACCGATTTTTAAGCAAGTGATAATTATACAATACGCACATGTGATAATTATACAATACGGTTGGAAATCGAGACCTATGACTTGGCTGTCCAACAGTTAAGACTGTTAAAAGGCCTTTAAAGTACTTGAATGGAACCGTGGCCTTAATATTAAGGACATCTAGAGTTCTAGAGCAAATTATAATATTAAGTCAGAATAATTTAAGTATTTAATAGAAAATGTGTCTACCTGTATTTCTTCTCGTATTCTTCTGTTTTCTTCTTCACGGTGTTTGGAGAATTTTCTGTACAGATCGTCTTCTTCTTGTCGGTGTTTCATTTCTAGTTTGGTTTGTTCATCGCGATCCTGGGGACAATGAAATGGGAGATTTTATAAAACTGTTTATGAGATTTAAGAGTGTTGCCTTTATACAATTTATGATTGTCAACCATTAGGTAGGTATTATAAAATATACAAACTATAAAACTAAATATAATTATAAACAAGTGGGATGGGAAAAAGCTTATTGAACTAGCTTCATCTTTCTGGCTGAATTGTCAAGGGGTTGGCCCTTGGCAATTCAAAAGTGCCTCAAATGGGTTTATTTGAAATAAATGCTTTGAGGATAGGCCATTCTAAATTCATCCTCATCGCTGTCCGTGGGAAATATGCCCAAAAGGCTGGCAGCGTTGCCACTTGGATGGCAATGTTGATTCTTTGACCTACAAAATTGGGCAAACCTCTGGTCACTGATGTAAAGAGATTAATTGCACTTGATTTGGTATTTTTACTATAATTTGGTCAGCGTTTAGTGCTTTTTTCAGCGGTCATTTATATTTTTGATATTTATTCACATTCTCAATAGACACCATATTATCTTCATAACGTAAAATACTGATTCATTTCGGACACATTGGTCCATGGATAAGCGTCTGACTCACACGAAAACTGGAGATATTATACCTAAGCAATACTTTTCGTAGCTGGCTAATCGTAGAAATAACATTAACTTGTTTATTTTGTAAATAGAATATCGGAATCACTTTTACACGTCATATTAATACATACATATATATTTATTAAATAAGCTAGATGGTGTCGGCGTTTCCTATCTGAGTACTCTGAGAAGAACGGCCGAAACAAACTCAGAGGTCACAGTCTCTTTTAAAATCCAGACATAATTATGTAGTCTTGGCCAGATTATGTGAGGACCAAGTAGATCCGTAATCACTAGTGAGTAGCGACTGTGAGTGTACTTGTACGCTTCGCACCAAGCTATACCAAAATTTCTCCAAATTATTTTAAACCTTACAACGTTGACAGTTAAGTTTAAAATCAATTGAGATGACAGTTTGTGGTAACTGGATGTTCTGGCGACTATACCTTACTGTAGGTAATTTGTCGATGTCGTTAAGCTTGTGATGATGATGACATTCATATTATAACAGCTTTAAATAGAGCGCAAAAACTTAATGAACCTGTCTTTAACATCAACTTAAAGTATAACTTGAACTGTTCGCAAAAACTTTAAGGTTAATAACAGTAGTGTTTTTATTGGACCATCGAGGCTTTCAATAGACCATTGACCTTAGTATTTATCTACACTTAACTCGTCAGTTAAAACCCACCACTTTCCAACCTTTCAGATAATGCAAGCAGATAAATCCCTGCCTATAATTATTAGCATAATAATCTTCGTTGTGAATCAAAGTATGTACCTAAGTACCTAGCAAATCTAATTCAATCTAATTCAGCTTAGCAATATGTCAACAGAGATTAGCGGCCAGACGACCATTAGATCGTCACGATGGAAAGTGTCGCCACCTGGCGGCCGCTGAGGAAAGTGAAACGATTGTGTCGTTCACCTGCGCGCGCGCAAGGTAGCGATTAGATTATGGGAAAGGCAGAAACAGAATATCCACTTGAAACAACTGACGACGACGAGTGCACGACGAAATTAATACATTTCTTTTGCTGGCTTTAACCTTTTAACCGCCCGGGTCAAATTAATATGACAAATGTTTTCGTGCCCGTGCCGCCTGAGTCGTGTCTATACGACTGAGAATCAATGTTCTGTTTTCGTTTTTTATGTAATTTCAAGACCCTATTCGTCTATAGAGTTTTTTATGAGTCAAACTCGGCATTTGATATGCCAAGCGGCCAATAGGTTAAAGCTATATTTGCTGGCTTACTGGACATTAATACTTGATAGCCTTTAGAAGTTTTCCAGTCCATAGGAAATAGATATTTAAAACCAGAGATAAAGTAAAGAGCGGCCTATAGTGAACCCCTAGCTACTTGGGTTTGGGACATGAGTTAAGTGGTCTTCATTCCCTATTATTATAATTATATAATTAACACCTGTATCATGTATCACAAAATAAACGATTTGATTTGATTTGACATTTGAGACTAGACAGTAGGTTGAATTTCCTAGCGAAATGTCAACTTATGTAATAATTTAACCAACTGTTAACTGTCTTCAATGGGCCCAACATGCTTCACAAAAAATACCCCCACTTGTACTGTATACCAAACAAAAAAAAATTAATGTCGGTGAATTGTTTTGCAGCAAAGGTGTGGATTTTTATGTCCAGCTTAGGGCCCAGGTGTGAATTTTACCAAACCGCGCCCTAAGCACGCTGGGTATAATAAAATGAGCCTTCTGCCCGTACCGCTTTATCTACTCTATAGATTAGATGACCGACCGTACTCGCTCATTTATTGATAGATCGCCTACAGGTTTATCACGGTGTTCACGGCAATTTTCTGTCTTTTAATAGTGTTTTTGCGGTAGCGCGAATGCCGGAAGACTTCATAAATTGTTCATAGCATCGTAAATCGGAAAGTGTTTAGCAATTTCCTTGAGTGTAGTCTTGACAAAGATGACTTTCTACCGGTTAATGCCTATGCGCAGAGAAGAGGTTTATCATTATTTTTAGCACTGCATTCATTTGCAAAGAAGCTGTCGAGTTTCCTTAGGATAATTGTCAAAAGCCAAAAGCAATCAGCGTGAATCAAAAATGTTTCGCTATATTTATTTACTACAATCACTATATGTATTTTACAGGTGGGAACCCAATGTAATCACAATTTCCACAACCAACGACGTCATCCAATAACCAAATAAACATCACCACCAACAAAATTGAAATGTTATTAAATAACATAGTTTGATTGACATGGTCTAAATTTACAACAGGGCTTTATTAAAGGTACAAAAAAACATAAACAGTTGTGCCATTTGAGTCTAGAAGGTATTGAAGTTTTCTAAGGAACAGCTGATTATTTTTTTCACGATTTACCATCTTGTTCCAATGGAGGAAGTTGTTCAGTTTGCTGGTCTGTACTACACCCTTAAATATAACACGCATTTCTGATACACGCTGTAGATGAAAAGTACTTCCCAATGGCCCGTGGCGGACATCGATTATGCTCAGTCGATCATGCCCCTTTGTGGATACTAAATAATGATTTCTCTGCAGAAACAGAAAGTAATGGAAGTGCTTATTCAGGATTTCACACCATAAAATCCACGTTCTACCGTAAACCGGTGTTAATTGCAAAGAAATTCGTCATGACATGTTTCTTATAGAGTTAACTAGCTTCCGCCCGCGGCTTCGCCCGCAAAATATGTCGACAAATTATACATATAAACCTTCCTCTTGAATCACTCTATCTATTAAAAAAAACCGCATCAAAATCCGTTGCGTAGTTTTAAAGATTTAAGCATAAAGACAAACAAACAGACAAACATAGCGACTTTGTTTTATACTATGTAGTGATGGTGCACGGTTACATGCATGGGGATGGAGAGGAAATCCAGCCGGATTTACACAGCAACAAAGTACAAAGCAAAAGGAAAATAAAGCAAGCAAAGAAAAGAGGTATTGGGAATTTCTCAGTAATAGCCCCCGTTGGAAGGTGACGCCGTGGTACGAAAGCACGATATGTCGTAAAACAAGGGTCAACTTTTTTTGTCGGTAGGTAATCATCAAATGACTCCTCCCGCTCTGGGTGGAGCGGAAGGGAGTGTCAGACTTTAACTGCCTAAAACTCACCCATGGCCCTTCCGTAGCCCTTTATGTTCCGTGGTAGCGGTAACCCTTTCGGAAAATCCCACCTTGTTGCTGACAGATGTCAGGATGTCTTTGAGGCGCGCGTGGAACACGTACGCGCCGTCCAGCACGGACCTGGTTCTGATCGGGCGGTGAGCTACCCATTACTCACCGTCCTCAGGCCCGCCCTGCACCTAATCTCTCCCCCTATGGCGCTACTCTGTAAAAATCTCACCGTCAAAACGGAGGTGAAGTGACCTTAAAGTGAGCGGTCCCAATCCCAACCTAACCTAATGCTAATTAGGTGCAAAGAGAGCTCACTTCATGCTCAATTCACCAAAGTTTTTACGGTGAGATTTTAACAGAATCGGGTGACTGTACACCCCTCTCCTGACTACGTATGTAGCAGGAAGAGTTGAGGTTTAGTCTGTAGGAGTCTGAAAAAACTTCGGTCGGACGCTTATAGCCTGATGGGGAAGAGAGAGAGAACACCTGTGTGCGCGCACACGCACAACTATAGTATCTCCCGCGCCACTGAGATTGGTTGCGATGGCCGAAATTCTGACTGGAGGACAATACAGCAACCAAGCATATACAAGACGTATTTTCTAAAGGTTGGTACTTTTGCAACCATAAACACAATTTTCTGTAAAATATATCCAATTATACAACCTGCCTAGCGTTCTCCCAACTATGTTAGGAACGGCTTTCAGTCTAACCAGATGCAGCTGAATACCAGTATTTTACATGGAGCGACTGCCTTTCTGACCACAACCCAGAAGTAACTGGGTATACTCCTTGGTAAGACTGGCTGTCATACTTTCGACCTTCGGACTACCCGTAACGACTGTCAAAGGTCCGCGAATGACAGCCGTGACTAACGGCTTTAGAACGTGCTTTCCGTGGCACGGAGGAGACTTGGTATGTAAACATGGTCACCCATCTACGGACCAACCCCGGCAAGCGTAGCTTAACAATCAATATCAAATGTAGAATATCTATAGATATTAAAAAGCAATTATTTCTCCTCCAATATGATGTTAGCCACCAACTGTAATCGTATGCCCCAGTGAGTGTAAGATACAGTCGTTTTCTGATGAGATTTTTTGCTTGAGCTAACAGTAACCATTATCAGTGAGCGATGCCCGTTTCTGGTTTTAATGATCCTCTTTTTTTAATATCATGGAATGGGACTATAATTGAGTAACCGTTGTCAATCATAGGCGTGAATATTTTAAGTTTTTGCGACATAATAAACGTGGAGGGTCGGTGGCGAATTTTGAAAGGGGCGTTTGAATTTACCGATATTCACTTGTATGGCAAGTTGAGGTATGTGGTTGTTTCTCAGAAATATTTTAGATATTTCAAATTCTGTTCTGTGTGCTGAAGTTGGGAACCCACTCATATTTAGAAATGCGTGTTTCACTGAAAATATTAGTGTATCTATAGGTCAAAAAGTGTCAGTGGTAGAGGTCAATATCTATACATATAATAAAACAGTAAAAAAGCTGTGTCTGTACATTGAATATATTAAAAAAAAAATTGAGGGGTGTTTAGAAACAGTAATAGAGCACGAATCCAAAAAAAAAATGTCTGCTTGTCTGTATGTCTGTTTGTTTGTACACGCTAATCTTCGGAACTACTGAACGGATTGGAATGTTTTTTTTTGTTGTATTGTTAAGTCTGGGCAACATATAGGCTATAATTTATCTTGGAAACTTGAACACCTGATGCAGAACCGCAACAGACCAGCTAAACTATAAGAGATACAAAAATGATACCGTAGCAAAAATTGTTCCACGTGATGAGCATTTTCTGCTGAGAGAATAAATTTGAAGATCTGGAACACCTGATGTGGAACTCCAAGAGCCTAGCTACACCATAACACATATAGGAATGACGTCTTAGCAAAAGTTGTTCGGTCTGATGGGCATTTCCTGTTGACTTATAAAAATCGAAGATCTGGAACACCTGTTGTGGAACTCCAAGAGCCTAGCTACACCATACCACATATAGGAATGACGTCTTAGCAAAAGTTGTTCGGTCTGATGGGCATTTCCCGTTGACTTATAAAAATCGAAGATCTGGAACACCTGTTGTGAAACTCCAAGAGCCTAGCTACACCATAACACATATAGGAATGACGTCTTAGTGAAAGTTGTTCAGCCTGATGAGCACTCTCTGTTGACGTATCAAAATTGAAGATCTGGAACACCTGTTGTGGAACTCCAAGAGCCTAGCTACAACATAACACATATAGGAATGACGTCTAAGCGAAAGTTGTTCAATCTGATGGGCATTTCCTGTTGACTTATAAAAATCGAAGATCAGAAACATCTGATGTGGAAATCAAAGCTATCACTAATTTTACTGTGTAATTATAAAATAACATAAACTGGGAGTAGGTACCTGCACGCGGTGAAGGCGGTAACAGTTTAGGACTGATTTTCGATGACGATGGTATATCATTGAAAATTTGACTCTACTGGCCAAAACTCCTATTTTTTTAGGGTTCCGTACCTTAAAAGGAAAAAACGGAACCCTTATAGGATCACTTTGTTGTCCGTCCGTCCGTCTGTCAAGACCGTTTTTCTCAGGCACGCGTGGAGGTATCAAACTGAAATTTATATTTAATACTCAGGTCTACTGTCCCTTGGAGCTGTGAAAAAATCAAACTTCTAAGCCAAAGCAATAAAAAAAATACAGTTGTTTATGCCGCAAATTTTCGAAACTCGCACGGGAATCAAAACCTACAGGGTACTTCCCGTGAACTTAGAATCTTGAAATTTGGTACAAAGTAACGTCTTACAGTGCCGATAAAGGAAAAATTGCGAAAACCGTAAATTTTTGGTTATATCATATACTAAAAAAAAAATGTTTTTTTTTTCAAAATATAAAAATACCAGAACTATGACTCGATTCTCGTGATAGGTGAACTTTTACTTATATACCTACAGGTTTGTACGGAACCCTCGGTGTGCGAGTCCGACTCGCACTTGGCCGGTTTTTTTTATTTTATCGTATGAATATGCCTTCGGGCTTATGTTGTTTGAGTGTTTAATTTCCTTTTCCATTTATCTTCGTGACACGGTAGCCTACCCGGTAACGCAGGGGAGCAGTCATTTTAATTTAGATTTTTATTGATCAGGTATCTTCACAATAAAACTATCACCATGCCTAGAAAGAGGTCAAATCTTTCCCAATGTTCCAAGAGAGCTAAAAGATTGAGGATCATAAGATCCCAAGAATCTACCGAAGAGCGTCAGGAGAGACTTAATGCTGTTCGAGAACATTAGGCTGCAACTCGCTCCGTGGAAACCTTCGGGTCGCGAAGCACGCCTGCGTTTTCAGCGTATTCATTAGGTCTCTAGAGACCAGTGAAGAATATGATGCGCGACTGACCGCTGATTGTGAACGTCATGTATTGTCTCGCGAGTCAGAGACGTTCACGGAAAGAGAATTACGCTTGAGTTCCAAGCGTACCTACGCATCGACTTCTAGGTCTCTAGAGACAAGTGGGGGCACGTGATGTGCGACTGACCGCTGATCGTGAACGTCATGTATTGTCTCGCGAGTCGGAGCCGTTCACGGATAGAGAATTGTGCTTGAGTTCCAACCGTATCTACGCATTGACTTCTAGGTCTCTAGAGACAAGTGGGGAATATAATAATGCGGTTACCAAAATGAAAACGATGACAAATGGACTGTATGTTTTGGTGGTTGTTGGAATGAAATAAAACTATCAGTGTGATAAAAGATTTAAATGGGAAAAATGATAAAAAATAACATAAATGGCGACCCCGTTGTCGCTGGCATAAGCAACAGGGTCCGCGTACGAAGTCGCGGGCAGAAGCTAGTTTCTAATAAATTTAATTCTGTGAATAACACTTCCATATTTTTCGGCCTTTTCTCAAGCTCTAACATCAACGAGAGCTATGCGAATTTAGCTTTCAGATTTTCAAGATTGACTAATGCCTAAGGAAGCTCTATTATAGCACCTTCTTGGCAATGCAATAGCAGCCTATAGGCATCGCTTATAGCATGCTCATAGGAATAGGAAGGTAGGAAATCTACTTATTCAATATCCTGGTCATTCGCAGGCTTCAGGCGTTGAACTAGATCTCGCCAGCACTTATGCATTTAAACATAATACATTACTGCATTTGCCTCAATTTGATTTGATTTTATTGCATATTGTTATCTTAAGCCGACTTCTAAAAAGGAGGTTCTATATTATGTTCGCCTGTAGGTATGTGTTTTTACTGTGTGAGATTCCAATTGAATTGAAGCATTGAAAAGTAAACTTTACTTACAAAAAAAAAACAACCGGCTAGTTCAAACAAACAAAAAAACACTACAAAGTGAAATAGTGTAAATGTAAAGTAACTTTAATTTCATAAATCGGTGGCAAAATACAAAACCAAAGAGACCGACTTTCGAAAATATTTTTTTATAGTGTAAGTAATGTTTTTTTAGAACATTTTTATGGCTTTGCAACAAAGCAATTTGATACATTGTAATGTTTGATTTCAAGAAATCGCATATAACGTGGCAAAGCTTTATAGATACTTTTCCTGTGTACAACGATGTGGACCAATTTTATAGATGTTCTATGATGATTAACCCTTATGTTTTTAAATACTTGTACATATCTAGGCACATATCCGGCAGATCTTAAGACTGCCGTAGTAAAACCTCTGTACAAAAAAAATGACAAAGAAAACACGGAGTCATATAGACCTATTGCACTGGTGCCAATATTCTCAAAAATATTTGAAAAGTACATATATGAACAAATTAATAAATATTTAGTAAAACATAACATCTTGACTGAAGAACAAAAAGGCTTTAGGAAAGATAAAACTATTAACATGGCCATTTTTGACTTCTTGAATAAAGTAATTGTAAATGTTGACCGTAAAATTCCTGTTTGTTCAATATATTGCGATATGACTCAAGCATTCGACTATGTTGATCACAATATCTTGCTTGATAAATTAGAAGCATACGGAATAAGAGGAAACGTCCTACTGCTAATCGAATCGTTTCTTAAAAACCGGAAACAATATGTAGAAATTTCACAGGTAGATCCAAAAACAAAATACGAAAGGGTCTATAGGTCACGTGACAGATCAAACTTATATGGTGTACCACAGGGGAGCGTGCTTGGGCCCCCTCTTTTTATACTATATATAAATGACTTGCCCAAAGTGACTAAACACCACATGACTCTTTTTGCTGACGACAGTACAATTACCATTGACTGTACAAACAAACAAAATTATAATAATGACATAAATAATACTATTAATTCAATAATAAAATGGCTTGATAATAATAATCTCAAAATAAACATTGATAAAACCAAAATAATGGCTTTCAGTCAACGCAAAAATATGACGATGAATATTCACTACGGTAATAATAAAATAAATCAAGTAAGCACTTCCAAATTCTTAGGCTTAACAATAGACCAACGCTTGGACTGGAAAGCACACACAGAAGAATTGGCAAAGCGACTTAGTAAATCGACGTATGCGTTATATAAACTCGCTCCAGTCATTGGAACGGATGCTCTTGTAACAGCATACCATGGAATAGTAGGGTCAATATTAAGATATGGTGTTATGTTTTGGGGAAACTCAACCAATAACGAACTAATATTTAAATGTCAAAAAAAGTGTATTAGGGCGATGTTCGGTTTGAAATGCACAGACACGTGTAAACCATTTTTTATTCGGTATAAAATATTGACACTGCCCTCTCTGTACATATTTGAGGTTGCGGTATTTGTGAAAACCAACCCACAATTATTTCCCAAGTTATCAGACTTAAATAACCGAAGTAGACGACACGCCAATATGTTATGTGCAAGACAATCTAAGACAGCTATGATGCATAAAAGTGTTTTCTGCAGGGCACCAATTATATATGATCACATACCAGAGTCAATTAAAAGCTTAAATATTAATTTGTTTAAAAGCCACCTAAAAAAGTTTCTGATTTGTAAATCATATTATAGTATTTCGGAGTTCCTATCGGAAAAAAAACTGTGGGACCTAAGTGGAATCTAATATCTATGTTTTGTCGCAATATTGTAATGGCTTTATGTTAGACTTTTTTGGTATGATCTTTTGTTTTTCATTATTATTTCTCAGACATGCACATAAAAATTAAAAGGTAAATTGATTGACCAAATGAATTATTTCTTTACTTGTTATTTTTCTTATTTAAATTGACATGCTTGTATTGACATTCATAATATTGTTGTAACCAGTGACATTTGATGTAATATTTTTTGACTTTTCTACTTTCTATTTATTGTGTTTCAAATGTTTTGACATGTAATTTTGTAATAATGGATTTTTTCTAACACTTTTGATTGTTTTCTGAAATGAATTTTATTTAATTGATTATGTTTTGCATGCCCATGTGACGGCAGAACATGGAGAGCTAACTTATAAGACAACATCTATATACAAATTTTTTACCCATGTTTGCAAACTAATAAATGATTTGATGATTTGATGATTTACATATTATTATTAATATTTTCCCTTTTAACTTTTAAATTATGAAGGTAAATATGATCTGTATAAATTAATAGATTCTACAACAAAAAAAAAACATCAGTAGGTATGGATACTATCAGAAAATTGCAATGACAATGCATTATCTTGAATTTAAATGCGTCATTCGTCAAAGATCCATAAGTCGCATATTAACTAAGATGTGAAAAGGAAATAAATAAATGAAGTTGAAACGCCCATTCAAGGTTAGCTACTCACAACATGAACTTATTGCAAGTAGGTCATGACACGATCATTGAATCATTCAGTAAGTAACTATTCATACTCAGGGACACACGAGTCCAATAATATTTACTGCCATTTATTATAACAAGACGACACTGAGAACGAATGAATGAACCCTCGCCGAAGCGTCTCAACTACATGTAAATATTACGTAAATAGTCACCGAGTAACAATGGCTGGCTACACATTATCATTTCATACATAATGCGAGTTTTTATCGTGCCGCGGGAGGGTCGGCGAGCGAGGAATTTGTTTTTGTACAAGTTAATCGTATAGATAACGGTACTACATTATCGGCAGTAGCGCGGCAGCGACTCGCCGACCGGTCGTGTTTCATTCTGCACTTAATATACGTTAAAATGCTCAAACTAGTCAGAGGGATACGGCGGTTGAGCCAATGCCGGCACAACCACGCTACCGTCATCGGCACCGAACCGAACAGAACCGATCCTTACTACCAAGAGAATAAGGCCAGAATGGATGAGCTTGTCGACGAACTACGGCAGAAAACCGGTGACGCCATCAAAGGCGGCCCGGAGGAGGCCGTAAAGAGGCACACGGCGAGAGGAAAACTGCTCGTCAGGGACAGGATTAACCGGTTGGTAGACGAGGGAAGCGACGTTTTAGAACTGAGCACGCTGGCCGCCAACGAAATGTACAAAGGGCAAGTGCCGAGCGCCGGCATAGTCACCGCCATTGGCAAAGTTCACGGTCGTGACTGCATGATTGTGGCTAATGACGCCACTGTTAAAGGAGGCACTTATTTCCCCATGACAGTGAAGAAGCACCTGAGAGCTCAAGCGGTTGCGCAAGAGTGTCGTCTTCCGTGCATTTACCTCGTAGACTCCGGCGGTGCTCACTTACCCGATCAAGCCGAAGTCTTCCCGGACAAAGAACACTTCGGAAGGATATTTTACAATCAAGCTAACATGTCCGCAGAAGGAATACCGCAGATCGCAGTAGTAATGGGTTCATGTACCGCCGGAGGTGCTTACATTCCTAGCATGTCCGATGAAAGTATCATAATTAAAAATCAAGGAACTATTTTCTTGGCTGGTCCACCTTTAGTTAAGGCTTCTACAGGTGAATCAGTGACTGCTGAAGATTTGGGAGGAGCTGACCTGCATTGTCGTCAGTCTGGTGTGACAGATCACTATGCCCAGGACGATGAGCATGCTCTTCATTTAGCTAGAAACGTCGTTGCTAACTTAAATTGGAATAGCGAGCAAAAGACAAGAATACATGCACCAAAGGTTGATGACCCTGTCCATGACATTAACGATCTTCACGGCATAGTTGGAGCGAACAACCAAAGACCTTTCGACATTCGTGAAGTTGTCGCTAGAATAGTTGACGGAAGTAGATTCCATGAGTTTAAGCAACTTTACGGAGAGACATTGGTATGTGGTTTTGCAACCATGTATGGTCATCCCGTCGGAGTGATTGGTAACAATGGAGTGTTGCTCTCAGAGGCAGCTTTGAAGGGTTCTCATTTCATTCAGCTGTGCGCAGCTAGAAAGATCCCTCTACTCTTCCTTCAGAACATAACTGGTTTCATGGTTGGCAAAGATGCAGAGGCTGGCGGTATTGCTAAAAATGGTGCCAAGATGGTCACAGCAGTCAGTTGTTTCAAAGGGCCCAAGGTAACAGTGTTGGTTGGAGGCAGTTTTGGTGCAGGAAACTATGGAATGTGTGGTCGTGCATACTCTCCCAGTTTCCTCTACATGTGGCCCAACGCCAGAATATCAGTAATGGGTGGACCTCAGGCTGCTACAGTGTTGTCTTTGGTAGCTAAGGAGAAGGCTCAGAGGGATGGAAAGCCATGGACGGATGAGGATGATAAGAAAGTGAGAGGGCCTTTGGAAGCCATGTTTGAGAGAGAAGGACGTCCGTACTACAGTACTGCAAGACTTTGGGATGATGGAGTGATTTCTCCAAAAGACACGAGAAAAGTTATTGGACTCAGTTTGTCTGCGGCATTGAACGCTCCATTTAGAGACAGTAAATTCGGTGTGTTCAGAATGTGAAGTGATAAAGACAAAGTCACATTATGACGAAACATCATTGTTATCAGTAATTAGGTGTATCGCCCACACAGATTTTATTATTCAGAGTTTTACAAACTTATTTTTACCAGCGTGTATCTCTTAATTAATTGTGATAATGTTCGGCTAAAGATGTTGTTAACTGTAAAATGAAGTTTGTGATTATATAATGCGTATCTTATCGGTCGCGATACCGTTGCTAACTTCAAAATCGTTGTGATTAGTCGTAAATTAGGCAACAGAAAGATTCTTGTTTAAATATTGATTCTACCTTTATCTTGGTGAATTATCTGCATTGCTATCGAACACGCCTCCGTTTTTGTTAAAGGTGTATGACGAAATTTAAATTATTCTTGCAGTTTGCAGGTCAATCAAGTTGTATATTGATCAAAACATGATTCGCGACAATCAAATACGTACATATTTACGTCATTATAACGATATGAATCATCAATACATCTCTCTAACTCAGAACTGTTCAGTCTTAGTTAGATTTCAGGAATCTTATTAAAGTTTTTGTAGCAAATCACATTTTAATCATAATCTCTATAACCTGACACTGAGTTGCGACTTGCAAAAAACCCAAGAGAAGTGAATTTCACGAGCAACCTATACGCATTCACCTTAGTGTATATTAAAATCCTTGAGTTTGTTATTTTCTGCTTATTTATTGAAGAGTTTGTTTTAAAGTCATATTTAAGTCAGACTATTGTTTTCACAGCGATCAATTTTGTAATTCGATTTAATAATAAGTGTTGTTTCTGAGCAGCTATCTATTCGATATTAGAATGTTTTAATAATTGTGCGCATATTGACGTGGGAACCTCAGAAATCGGTTGATAAAATTCTAGAACTCAACCGTTTGTCATTTTTTTTTTGTTAGAATGTCTGTGAATGAATATGTCCTGGCAGCATTTCTCAAGGTCTATCTAGACTTAGGAAGGCAAACAGGTTATCAAAACAGTCTCAAGTTGTTTTATAATTCAAGAAGACATTCTTTACTCAATATTGTCACAGATGTTTTTTCAATGGCAGCATTTATGTGTAAATACGAGACAATTATTTATTTTTGTAATAAATGTTACTTTTCGATTTTAATCTTTTTTTTGCTCAACCTTGGTATGATAGTGAAATGCAATTTCAAACATTTTGCAGTATGCAGAAGTCTAAAGACTCTCGTAGACAGCCGATGCGACGCGATTTGGGAAAATAGTTTTCAATATTTTTTTATAGAATTTTTTCTACTAGGGTCGCCTATCTTGCAGGAGCTTTGAATTAGGGTATTCCCTAAGTAGATTAAAAAGCCATCCATAATATCTATTAAATTCTATTTGATAGCAACTTCTTTGTCTTTGTCTGCATCTCTTATTCAGAGTTAGACCTACCTATTAAACAATTTCAATATTATGAACGTTTTTCAAAACAATAGGTAGGTAAGAAGCAGGTACCTATTTTACAAAATGCAAATCCTATACACCATAACCCGAATATTCATTCATTTAAATTTCTAATTAATTCCAATTCATTCATTCATTCAGGCATTCTAATTTTCCAGTCATACTCGTTATTAGTGCAAAAATATCCTAATGTGTTCATAATTAAATCGCCCGTAGGTAAATATTAATCATAGACAAAAATAAATCTACAACGAGGTGTGTAATGTTTGCTGTGACGGTAAATCATAGCCAGTCTTATTATACGGAACAATAGCAATAATAAAAAGAGACCGTTGGGCTATTAGCATGCAAATGTAATACAATGACCCGACCGCCATTAACAAAGTTCAAGTTTAACAATTGGGTATATTTAGCCACTCACTTTTAACATCTAGTCTAGATGACAAGGCCGGCTTTATATTGATAATACCTGTGCCAGCTACTTCTTTTTTTTAAATGGCGAAACTGACATGGCGTATTAAGAATTAAATGGCGGGAACTGGGTTATAGGTTAACCTATCCGTATCACCTATCATGATGTTATTTCTGTGATACAGATACATATTTTCGATTTATTTAGCAAGCTACAAATTACAGTTCTAGACAATAAGTATTGTCATTAACAAAATGTAGGTTATGATCATGGTCCGTCTCTCGTTTTCTTCGCCTTACATTCACAAGGCTAAATTGGCTTTAAGTATCCAATTTCACTGTAAATCATAATAATAAACAATTGATTGGTAACAATATGTCCGCGCTTACGATCGAGGCTCGCCATTTTACGCTTTCCAGTCGCAACGGTCGCCGCGTGCGTGATTTTTTTCTAACTGGAATTCTTCACAAGAAAATCTATCCGGTGGAGCACTGACAGTCTATTAACAGAGTTAATTGCCTATATATATGGCGAGTACACGGCGTTGGCCTCCTTTTCCAAACAGTTTTCCTCCTCAAATAACTCCATATGCCTTAGAATAACAGCAGGTAAAGCTACCTAGAGAAATACCTTTGCCATAAAAAAAGAAAATTAAATTGTCGTTAAAATTAAATTACCGGTGATCATGGAGAGTTGCCGTTAAAATAATTATTATTTATTTAAGTTTATTATAAATATTGAGTTATTGTTATGACGGTATAAAAATTCCAAACTTTATGCGTCTAGGTATATGGCATATTTTCATATCATTCTGAAGTAGTCGCCAAAGACTAAAATCTTTAACAAGACTTGATTTTAAACAATTATGTTTATGATTTAGGAGGCATGAACTATTGCACAATACGTCATAAATTTTAATTCCAGCCATGGATGGTGTTTGCTGACAGGTGCTCGAGAATTTTGCTAGATCGTGCTCCCAACACTGTGGTACTATGGATAAGTCATGACAAAATATTACCTACCTACTACTACTTCAATTTCCATTGCTTAGCTAAGTCACAGCATAGCTTTTTTTTAAAACTAAAACTTATGACAGTTTACCAAAGACTAAACCAAAAGTCTAGTCATAGTCCCTACTTACGTGCCAACCTTCTTACTGCAGTATTGTGCTTTCATTAAAATTAGAGAAAGAAAAACTTTGTCCTCATGACAAGTCCTATTTAACCTTCACTCAAAGAAGACCACAATCACATGACTTCAACCGGTCCGTAATTTTACTTGGAACATTAATTTCATGCAATAAATACAATGCATGTTTTCATCAGCTTCAAAACAAAATAATTACCAACGACAGGGTTGTCAGTCATCTTAAAAACGTCAACTAGTGTCAATCTTCATAGGAGTGTTAACATTAATTTATGCATTTCAATTATCGTCATCTCGTCATCTGCTAGACTGATAAGGGTGGGAAATTATCAGATGTGTGTGGAGCGAATGAATGAACCTATCCATGTTCCTTCCTTAGCCCTATGTGTTCCGGGACATCAGGCATCGGCCCTAACGGGCTCTTTCAATAATGCTGACATCTCATTGAGGCGCGCGTGGACCACGGAGGCGCTGGCCGGCACGGGAACTAGGTATGTGTTGTTGGGGTTGATTTCTAGTGTAACAAGTTGCAGCAGAAAATCAGTATTTTACATGGTGCGACTGCCTATATATCTGAGCTCCACAACCCAGTTACAGGGTAACACGATTAAGCGGGATTGTCCGAAAGGGTTACCGCTACCCCGGAACATAAACGGCTAAGGAAGGAACATGGAAGGGTTTTAGTCAGTAAGAGTTTGACACTCCCATCCGCTCCACCCAGAGCGGGAGAAGTCATTGGATGATTTCCCACCCTCAAAAAAAAGGGCAACACGATACCCCTTGATCAGATTGATTGACTTATCAGAAATACGGGTTTCTAATAGTAAGTTCTGAACCGTCAAAAAACTGACAGAGACAATGACTGCGGGGTTGGTAACGGCCACCCATCCACGGACCAACCTTGGCAAGCGTAGCTTAACCTAATCTATCGACCCGTGCGGCTGTTATTATTCAGCGAAGACTGTCATTGAGTGTGCAGAGCAATCGCTACAAAAGTGCACTAAATATACAGTTTCCTTGAAACACGATCTCATGCAATAAATCTCATCTCATTGTGAGACGTGGTATGCCGTTCTTGAGTTAATAGATTGATATTTATGTGAAATCGCAATATTGCACAACTGAGTTAATGTTCCACTTGGTGAGGACGTTGTGCCCGATCCGGTAATCGTTTAAATTGATTGTCTGGTTTATGGTTATAAATAAATATAACAGGATTTTAATAGCTAGCGAGATTGCTTAGAAAATTCTCACACACATTTATCATCACGCGCTTTCGCTTAAGAATTAAGCAGAGGTGGCGGTGGTAGTACACCCACGTTCACCCAAATCAACTTGCCTAGCCTTTTCCCAAATATGTCGGGGTCGGCTTCCAGTCTAACCGGAGGCAGTTGATTACCAGTATTTGCATGGAGCGACTGCCTATCTGACCTCCACAACCCAGTAACTGGGTAATACGATACCCCTTGGTAAGACTGGCTGTCAGACTTTCGGGCTCCTGACTACCTGCAACGACTGTCAAAGATGCACAAATGACATCCGGACCAACGGCTTAACGTGCTTTCCGAGGCACGGAGGAGTCTCGCTATGTAAAGATGGTCACCCATCCACATCCCCGGTAAGCGTAGCTTAACCTGATGTATCGACCTGTGCGGCTGTTATTACTTTAAAATTAAGTTAAGGTAACTAAAAATGCTGGAAAGAAAATCTTAACAACTTAAAGGTCTTGGTCATCATTGTTGAATAATCACTTAAGTGTTTATTTAGAGTTTTACTTTAAGTGTTTCAAACTCGAATATACTCCTATGAGCCAGCCCATCACGCGTGGAATCTCACGACTTTTAACTCACTTCAAAGCCACACCATGATAATGCATTTTAATACGAACACATGGTTAGGTAATCTTAATTTATCCTACCTATCATAATTTTCAAAGCTATAGATAATAAAAAGTTGCATAAAAATACACAATCTATGGTAACATTGCACAATAGGAAAAATGACGTGTCCACTTTCTTCGGCAAAGGCATTTCCCTGTTCAGCCACATGCTTGATCTGTTGCGTTCCGTTACACAATCGCCCGCCAATCAGGCGCGTTCTTAATTACCAACTTTCTATCTAGCGAGTCAACGAACGAGGTTGTAGGTTGACTTGACGTTGCCTTGTAGATTAAAAAATATAATTAAAAATGTTTGTTACATGTTGTGTCTATTGTTATTGTAGTGATGCGAAATAGTGAGGAGATTGCTTTTTCGGCTAAGTGACTGCAATGTTCCTCTAATCGTTTGCTTTAGATGGCTTTGAAAAAACAAATGAAAAACGCTATTTGGGCTACACCAACTTTACAATACAGGGTCAAATTAAATTACTTAGGTAAACGCCGCACTCGTGATGGGTCTGATGAAAGCAAAAAAATACGATTGTATGTTTTATATTTTTCCAGAACTGATACTACAAATAAATGTGGCCGTAACACCAAAAATTGTGTTATCGTGTTTAGATGTCAATATCCACCACGTCTACGAAGTTCAGCATAGTGTATTCAATCATCAGCAAGGCTATTCTGTAAAAATTCCACCGTGAAAACATAGATAAAGTGTACATGAAGTTAGCTGTCAAACTCAAAGCATTTATTTCAAATAAACTAATTACAGCCACTTTTGAATTGTCAAGGGGTCGGTCAGTCAGACAAAGAAGCTAGTTAGTTGCCCATTCCAAAGCAGTACCTATAGAGAAGAACGGGTAAGGAATTCCATTGACTGTTGTCAGTGTCAATTCCTAGTGTCATGTGGAATGACAGCTCACGTCACCTAAGCTATCCCGGTGATATTTTTTACAGAAGCGACCAGCAGTTATGTTTGACCAAGTATCGCTTTCCTGTTTATCGAGGGCCCGGCATCGAACTCACGACCTGTCTCGCATCAGGTCGCAGTTTGACTGTTGGGCTATTGCTGTTTCAAGTGATGGCTTTTACGACTCGGAATGTAGAACTTAATTCTCGTTGACCCACACTACGAATAAATGACTAACCCACATTTATTCCGCGAATCTCTGTGCATCTGCAATTTCATCATTTATAAGCAGCAAGAAGCGAATTACGATGCAAATGTTTGCGCTAAATATGATGTTGACAAGATAATTTTCTATCTCGGATTATTCTAATTTTCTCCATACAACGCATGTGTGTTATGCATGGCGTTTCCATGCAACCACCGGGGTCAGCGGGATTGTCCGAATGGGTTACCGCTACCTCGGAACATAAAGGGCTAAGGAAAGACTGGGTTTTAGTCAGTAAAAGTCTGACACTCCCTTCCGCTCCACCCAGAGCGGGAGGGGTCATTGTTTTTAATAATCAAAAAAAAAGTGCAACCATCGGGAGTATATTATAAGTTGGTCATGGATAAGTTATAACAGCCGCACGGATCGATCCATCAGGTGAAGCTACGCTTGCCGAGGTTGGTCCCTGGATCCCTTTTCCCAACTACGAGTATGTTGGGGTCGGCTTCCAGTCTAACTGGATGCAGCTGAATACCAGTAATTTGCATGAAGCGACTGCCTATCTGACCGATACCCCTTGGTAAGACAGGCTGTCAGATTTTCGGGCTTCTGGCGACTCGTAACGACTGTCAAAGATACACAAATGACAGCCGGGACCAACAGCTTAACGTGCTTTCCGAGACGCGGAGGATTCTTGGTATGTAAAGATGGTAACCCATTCACGGCCAACCCCAGCAAGCGTAGCTTAACCTGATGGATCGACCTATGCGGCTGTTATTACTAAGCCACGAGCTCCTGGTTACCTATACGTAATTTTATAAATTCATGACTGTTCATAATTAAATGTTATTAATACGGTGACTATCCAATCCAACTGAGTCATGACTCGCGGTTCGAGGAAACAGAACTGATACTATCGCTGGTTTCATCTGAGTAAACTTGGTGGTCCATGATGCAGTTAATATAGAAACTCTAGAAGGCAGAAAAGAATTATGGTTTGTTCCAAAAGTGTCTGATGAAAATGTAAATAAATAAATCAAAAACCCACTTACCTACCTGTGGATGCCAAACCTTGCATACGTTTCATTTAATTCAAAAAGGCAATGTGTGAAAGATGATATGGCTAGAAAGGGAGTGACAACCGAAATGACGACTAATAGAGAAGTATGGAAGAAAAAGACATGTTGCGCCGAGCGCTAATAAATTGGGATAAGGGCAGGAGGATGATGATGAGGCACAAGAAAGGCACTTTTGAACGTCAAAATGATCAAGAAATGGAATTGATTCTAGTCGCACCTTCCAAATGTTAGTTTCGTATGAAGAAGAATGGGCCAGAAACTCCACCGTTACTTTTTTAAAATGTTTTGTATACATGAATCATACAATTACATGTGAAGACGATGCACCCGGAATAAAATTACTACACCACAATAGGTGAAAAGAGAAACAAATAAAATTATGGCAGGTATTTTGAAAGGTAAATCAAATCAGCATTGAATCAATGCGGTCATAGATTTAACCGACGCTCATGACGCAACGGTAGATATGGATATAACAATGCAGCTACCTGTCTGACAGGTTCAGACAATCTCCGTTCTTTCTTTCTTCATGATACATTTAAATAATGACAGGTTTGTCTAGCAGCGATTGTTAATCACAAATGACAAGCAAGACTAGAAAATTAAGAGCTAATTATTAATTAAATTTTTCAAGGGTAGCCGTTTCATTGAAAAAACTTTGAGAGCTCAATTCGGCTAAGGTTTTACTTCCGCACCGGTCCGTAGATGGATAACCATCCATTACATATGGATGGGTTTCGTGCCTCGGAAGAGAAATTAGCCGCCGCAGGAGACGCCCCGGGCGTCTGGAGCCGCGTGACGACTCCCGGCCACCGTAGGCGCGGGTCTGCGGACGGTGAGTAATGGGTAGCTCACCGACCGATCAGGACCAGGCCAGTGCCAGTCGGCGCGTACGTGTTCCACGCGCGCCTCAAAGAGGTGTCAGCATGTGAAGGGGCCCGTCAGGGCCGAAACCTAGGCCGAAACCGAGGTAAGCGGGTTTTTCCGAAAGGGTTTTCGCACACAATAAAGGTACAAAGACGGACTTAATGCCTTACCCCGGAACATAAAGGGCTAAGGAAGGAACATGACTGGGTTTTAGTCAGTAGGAGTCTGACACTCCCTTCCGCTCCACCCAGAGTGGAGGAATCATTTGATGATTTCCCACCCGTAAAAAAAAAGAAAGACAGCGGTGTTTCTGCGTGAGTGCTCGGAGTTGTTGTTCTGTCTGTATCTATTTCATGAGGTTGGCACAAGTGTTTCCGTATTATAACTGTTCTATTGTAGTATTGTGCTGATTATTCACGGATTTGTCGGAAAAACTCTCCTATTTATAGAGTTGACGGCGCAATGTACGGTAATGGAGACCTTTGGCTTTTAATTCTATTTTGATAAACCAGTAAGTTGGTGTTAGTGTTAGGTATATTAGATATTATTTGCAGCAATAAGCTAAGAATCAAACAGGGCAGAATAAAAGGAAATATCTAAAGAAATAAGCCGCGTGCCAATGTTTTAAATTCAGATGCTTAAGACAATATATAAAAAAAAAACGTCAGCGCACTTATTAAAACGATTAAACTACGACTGATCGACACACTTTGTAATGTAGAGGATGGAAGATCCTCTACTAAGGGGGCTCAGTGGTAGAGCGTGTAATGTGTGAGGGGCTTCTAGTATTACGAAGAGAAACCCGTAATAAATTCAACGAATCAATATATTTTCACTTTGTTATAACGAATACATCTGTCTAGGCGCGCTGCCAGACGTAAAGTCTAGAATCTACGTAAAAACCTATCTAGCTTTTTATTCATTTGAAAGGTTCGAATGCCGTCAGATATTTACCAGCCATGTATAACATAAGGTTTTACTCTAAGGCTCTACATCAGCTACGCCCCCCTTGAGTAAAAGGGAACACTTAGTTTTAAAATAACTAAGCCCTTTTACTCTTGGCATTCGAATCTATCTATTCCTATCCCTACCTAGCCTAACATGATTTTACCTAACCCCGGGAGAATCTACATGTAAGGTCTGGCCTTTGCAAAGGCAGGCTCAACTCTGGCAAAGCGAATCTTACGACATCACAAGAGTCCATGAATGCCAATGCCAAATGAGCCAATGGCCAATGTGTGCCAATGTGCACACAATCTAACGCTAGGCCAGTTTGAACCCCACTGCACCAAAACCCGGGGCAAAGGGTGCAGCCAGCCTACTAAAACAAACAATGATATGAAAGTTCATATCGACCCTGAAGGGGTTGACTGCAAAGAAGACTAGACGTCGGCATCCTACACTCCGTCGAACGCTATTGCGTCAGAGAGAGGGAAAGACTGAGACGAAAAGGTTACCAATAAAAACATTTCATGCCCACACTCCAGATGTGAAACTACCATACGGGTACCAAGATATGGGTACCCCATCCTCAGTTAGACCAATTGTGTCAACCTGACACACTTTGCAAGGCTACGCCCCGTTAGCAAAGTAGGCCTCAACTCAGGACGAGTGTCACCCCTTCTCTCAAGATGAACACGTTAAAATGCTCTGGAGCACGATCATGCTAATCTCATAAGGCACTAGAGAAATATGAAGACGAAGTGTCGCTCCCTCTGACGCTTTGACGCGGCGAGGTGTGTCTCCCACACGCTCATCCGGTAGCGTCTCATACATTTTTGATCACCATAATATGCAATAAACACAAAGAGATATGCATCAATAAACTATATCTTAAATCCAAGCTACAATAATGAATCCAGCATGTTTACAACTACGTGACATCGTCATGACTGACATGTCGACAGATGACATCTAAGTATTGCCAATTAAATCCTAACATAAAAGGGTTTTAATCTATTTACATGTATAATGTCTTTGCTCCTTCTATTCAATCTGATAACATAATTTACATTCGATAATCTCCGAACTATTTGATAAGGGCCCTTATATAACCTACATAATTTTAGGCTCTTATCAGTTACTCGCCTCGGCGTATAAACCATAACCAACTGATTTGGTACAAAGTTTTTTATCTTTGCTCTCTTATCGTAAGCAGCTTTCTGCTTAACTTGCGCCTTTTTTATGTTATTTATAGCACAACTGATTAGAGCATTATGCTGACTACGTCGCTGCGCATAATCATTAATCCCCCCCCGGTCATTATTGTAACATCTGCTTGACATGACAGACATGTCAACAAGTGGCAAATATGTCTAAAACTGACAATTAATTATCAACATAAAAAAGAAAAGTCTTTAACCTATTTAGCTGTAAAAAGTTTTTGTTCGCTACTACTTATCTCAAAAATTATGCAGCGACATGATATGAAAACTATTTGGAGTCGTAATTATATAATTCTAAAAAGTGAAAACTTCCATCTATTAAAAATGTATCTAAACCTCTTTTTATTTGATTTTGTAAACCCATACTGTAAAAAAGCAAATTTATTTTCAAAAAGTCTACGAGTTTTCCTATGACCTCTTTTGGTCATAATTTTGGAAACAAACTTTTTCCTTTTATTTTTTCTGACATACAAAGTCATATTTTGAAAACGTCTAAATCTAAGATTGACATTATTTTTATATGTCAGAGAGCCGTTCATGGAAATTTTATTTGTTTGTTGGTTTTTCTTTTTAATATTACAAACATGTTTAACTCTAGCTTTAACTATGCGCCGATGTATGAACAAGTTACGATAAGTGTTTGTAACCACCATCGCTGAAGAACTAACAAAATGCTCACTCTCCTCCACCTCTAACTTCGAAAAAACTAACGTTGAAGAATTAACTAAAGGTTCATCCTCCTTCATCTGCACCATTTCACCTCTCAATTTATGTGACTCCGCATCAACCACAACAAACTCCTGGACACTTACATCCAATGAAATGGATACGAGACCATCTTCATCAATACGATCAACAGCGATGTTATTTTTATTTAATGCTATATCGTGATCATGGTAAAATTCATCATTAAGCTCTGAAACAGAATCATCATTAATAACAGGACTGGACCGACCCGATTCGTCCAGTTCTTCCTCGTGTTCTGACTCGAACACTTCGGTCTCCTCATCCACATCACAGCTGGCTAGGCAGCTTTGCACGTCAGCGCCAACAGCATCATCAACGTCGTCATCAACGCTGCTAACAACATCATCATCATCACTGCTCACAAGGCAGCTTGGCTCTATATCTAGCACCTTCTCTTCTGTTGCGCTAGAAATTTTAACAGCATCAACACACATATTTACAAAATTATCCTGTCCGCACTCCTCAGACAGCTCTTGCGTTGCGCTAGGTGGGACAACATCCTCCACAACAACATTTGTTACAGTGTCCTGCACAACAGGAACACACACTCCCTTGTGCACTCTGCACGGGAACTCCTTCCTCAGTGCGTCACACATTGCCTCGAAACTGATCTCTTGATCATTATATAATATCGTGGAATAATAAATGCGGGCTGGACCCTGCATAAATGCGCCCATAATCAGAGCCCAATTGCTCTTTGGCCACTGCTTATGTATCGCTAATTCATTAAATTCGGCTAAAAAATCCTCAAAGCATACGCCGTTGTAGGCGGAATAAATAATCATGCTCTCCATGGTAACCATAATGACAAAACTATAAAAACCACTTAGCTTTAAATATCCAGGCGTTGTTTCATTCGCCTGCTTTAATCACTTCGTACAAACGACTAGGGCGTCGTTTTTTATTATATGGCGCACCACTTGCAAAATGCGACTCGTAGAAACAGTTTTCCTTTATATTCCGTATTTTATAACATTTTATTCGTGTATTATTATGTTCGTGCAGATATTATAAGGTTCTGCACACACCTAAAACAAACGAGCGGGACCGTACCGCGTCTTCTGTGGAGACTCTGGCGTCCTCCACCAAAATGTAGAGGATGGAAGATCCTCTACTAAGGGGGCTCAGTGGTAGAGCGTGTAATGTGTGAGGGGCTTCTAGTATTACGAAGAGAAACCCGTAATAAATTCAACGAATCAATATATTTTCACTTTGTTATAACGAATACATCTGTCTAGGCGCGCTGCCAGACGTAAAGTCTAGAATCTACGTAAAAACCTATCTAGCTTTTTATTCATTTGAAAGGTTCGAATGCCGTCAGATATTTACCAGCCATGTATAACATAAGGTTTTACTCTAAGGCTCTACAGTAACTACAAAACATGTCAATCTAAACTACGAAATTAAAACCCAACTACCGTCCTCGTATCCACGAACGTGACGACTAAGCAATTTCCTTCGTAATGAACAAATACGGTAATCCGCTCAGCCGGCGCACGCGCACGACACAACAATTCCCAAATTAGGAGGAGTGACGTCACTCTGACTCGAGCCTTGTAAACGCCTTACTAGGAGAATGGGACATAGTTACATTAGGAATAAAAAATAGATTATATTTGAATGGAATTAGATATATAGGATTGATTGATAATCCGACAAAGTATTGGTACCAAGTTAAGCTAACATAAGGAGTCCCTCTTTATGTTATGTCAAAGAGGCTGAATTGTAAAAAAAAACAAAACCGATGTGGTTCATGTTTCTTCATAAGAAATCGTTAATTTTTTATTGCATGTTGACAGTACTTACTGTGTAACAGCTGCATACAATTTAATGTCAGCTACAATTCAGACTGACATGGTTGATGTTATTAAAACTTTTATGAACGAAGTATTGTATGAAATCGTGGACTTCGTTACTATTAAAAAATAGCAACCATTTAAAAGTAGGAAGCCCACCCCTTTCTGCTTTTGGCTTGTAGTTATGACATCACTAACTAACACTTCCCCCAAGACTTCGTCTGCGTGTTTTTTTTTTTAATATAGTCTATAACACTCAGGGGTAATGTAGCTTCCCATTAGTGAAAGAATTTTCACTCTGAACTTGTGCCCGATTGATGGAAATATCACATTGGACTTAAACATTATTGTTGAAATGTGGATGTACAGACGCCAGCACATCAAGCTATCCCTAACTGTCAAATTTTCTTAATTAAAAATTAACCTTATGTCTTTGCAATAATGTTGAAATACTATCAAAGAAATTTGACAGATTGTGGTAACTTGATGTGCTGGCGTCTGTACTACAAGACTTCTGGTTAACCTTTCGGCAAAACAACGCATGCCGTTAATTAAATATTTATTTCTGTAAGTAGATCTTTAACACGTCAATATTTTAAAGTTAGATGACGCCAGCATTTCCCAGCTGACGGTTCCCTGAGAAGAAATGCCGGTACAAACTCAGAGGTATGGTCTTTAAAGGCCAAACATTATTATTATAAAGATTTTATATGAGTAAAAATGCAGGGCCATGTCTGAAAGGGCTTTTTGAAGAAAGTGCCATTACAGCTTCGAGTAGACCTGTCCTAACAGAAAGCATACATGTGTCAGTCATCGTGTAGCTCAAATCTATTTTATTTAGGAAGCTCAACGTCACGTCACACGACGCTACCAGATCTGTAGGACATGTTAGGTTATGTTTTTTATTATTTTCACTTAGCCTACACTGGCCCACTGCAAAGGCCTCCCCCGAATCCCTCCAGGCAGCTTTCTCTTGAGCCACCTCGATCCATCCTTTGCGGTATGCGTCTAGGTCGTCTCGCCACCTCTTCCAGGGCCGGCCTCCCATCCTCAAGCACCCACCTTGTAGCGACTATTGCCCAGCGGTCACTCTGCATGCGGCTAACGTGACCCGCCCGATCCCATTTTAACTTGGCAGCTTTTTTGCCAACGTCAACGATCCCAGTTTTGGAGCGTTAGGTTATGTTATTAAACTTAATTCTCAATACAGTTACTTCTTAAGGGACAGTTATGTAGTATCTACACAACGCATTACACCTTAGTGTCGCTTCGGACGTAATCAACGGACCGACATGGTCCGCTAGTGTTGCCTACCGTGTTGTTAGCACTTAGTAGTATGTGGCTAGTGACCAGCTATGACGGAAAAGCGGGACGGTCTCAAACTGTCATCAACACCGATTTAGAACATGACGAATATGAACGATTTTTTTAAAATATAATATACGGATGCAAAATCACGTGTCACTATATTTTAATTTCAATGAAATCTTGTAAAAGTGTATAATTGGTTCTACTATTGGACTCGATAGGTGGCGCTGTTGTCGAGAGCACCCGCGAAGCAGGGGCGGCTTGTTAGTTGTACTATTACTTCATAGCAGTAAAATGTCCTATATTCTCCTTCCTCATTTTTTCATTATCTTTATGGTACCTAAGTGTCACCCTCTATCGATCCTTCTGTAGCGAGCGAAGGAGCTCGTGGCTAAGTAATAACAGCCGCACGGATCCGTCCATCAGGCTAAGCTACGTTTGCGGGTGGGTCCGTGGATGGGTGACCATCTTTACATATCGAGACTCCTCCGTGCCTCAGAAAGCACGTTAAGCCGTTAGTCCCGGTAGAGATCTTTGACATTCGTTACAGGTAGTCAGAAGCCTGAAAGTCTGAGAGCCAATCTTACCAAGGGGTATTGTATTACCCAGTTACTAAATGGGTTGTGGAGGTCAGATAGGCAGTCGCTCCATGTAAAATACTGGTATTCAGCTGCATCCGGTTATACTGGAAGCCGACCCAACATAGTTGGGAACAGGCTAGGCAGATTGATATCCTTCTGTAGCGTAAATCACTGCCAAACACCTCGTACATACAAAAGACAATCAAACATGGAAACTCCGTCAAAACTAGCCAGTGCTGCACACCCTGCCGTGCCGTACTTAATGGCTGATGCAAATTACACACCGCTACACACTGTAATGTCAGTTTTTGTCCGTATTCCGTATGTACGTAGGTATGTGTTTAGAAATCTTATTTGGATCACGATGTCTTCGGGCCCGGGTTACGGGCCGTTAATATGGAGAAGTTGAGTTAATGTGCCGTGTAATTTAACTGTGTGGTGTGGCTGAATGGTGCGAGAATTTGTTAGGTGTGCTGATGCTGTTAGGACGGCGGAGCAGCTCGTCAGATAGGTATTATTTTCAAAGAAAACAGATTTTTCAAATTTCGAGAGTATGAGAAAGGGTTAAGGGTTAAGTACCACTGTTATTAAATTGCTTAGCATAAACAAAACCTTTTTTTTATATTTAAAATTATTTAAAAATAACGTGTGATTTTGAGATTTGCAAAAAATATCATTTACAGCAAATTACCCTGTTGTAATTAGTAGAGGAAGCCAAAGAAACGAATAGACTGGCTGAAAGATGATAGGTATGGCAAGAAACGACGTAATGACAGAGATGCCAACTAATAGAGAAGTATGGAAGAAAAAGACATGTTCTGCCTAAAAAACGTCTAGATTTTCGTCGCAAAGTTAGCTGTATCTGTACATACTACAGGCCAGAAAAAAATACAGTGTATTGTCAAATGTATAAAGAAAAGACTTAAACAAAAACAATTCACAGAAGTAGTCTAGTACTACAGAAAAAAAATATTCAATATGACCACGAAAAAAACATTTTCGTCTCGAAATTCTCAATTATTTCAGCGACGACCATCAAATTTTTTATAACTATAACAAAGGTAATTTCATAGACTAAAGACATATCTAAAAACTTTGAAACCCAGAACTGTATTTTTTAAAATATTAAATAAAAACTGCAAAATGACTAACATTTTGGCAGACATGATATTCAAATAAAATCAAACGCCAAAATATTTTCAACCTTATTTCTATTACTACGATGCACTACGGTCGTATGCTTGTGTTAGGCCGCGCCCAGTCTGCAGCTAGCCGTTGCTAAGAGAGGTCACGTTCTGTTTATTACGCATTCGGTCCATTATTTCGTTTTTATTTTGTTGATACTTTGTTTAGATATTAGTACCTACCGTAATTTTGAGTGGTCCAAGTCGGCTAGGCCACCTGAGTTGCCTGACGTACAACGCTATAAAATTACGGGCAACCAGAGAGGCCCGAAACGTTTGACCGGTGTTTCTGAACAATGGGAAATAAAAGAAATAAAGTGTTGCGACGGATTTGTACAAGAAAATGACGTAATAAAAGTAAAATATCTATAGTTTCAGAGTAAGCATTAATTTTTTTTTAACTAATGTAAGTAGGCACAGATGCTATCACATCAAGCTATACCTAACTGTCAAATTTTCTCAATTAAAAATGAACCTTATGTCTTTGCAATAAAGTTGAAATACTATCAAAGAAATTTGACAGATTGTGGTAACTTGATGTGCTGGCCTCTGTACCTATTGTATTACCGATCAAATTTTCTCAATTAAAAATGAACCTTATGTCTTTGCAATAAAGTTGAAATACTATCAAAGAAATTTGACAGATTGTGGTAACTTGATGTGCTGGCCTCTGTACCTATTGTATTACCGATCAAATTTTCTCAATTAAAAATGAACCTTATGTCTTTGCAATAAAGTTGAAAAACTATCAAAGAAATTTGACAGATTGTGGTAACTTGATGTGCTGGCCTCTGTACCTATTGTATTACCGACTAATATTACTATCAATCTTCCCGTCGAGGCCGGCCCAGGAAGAGGTGGCGAGAGGACCTAGACGCATACCACAAGGGATGGATCGAGGTGGCTCAAGAGAAAGATGTCTGGAAGGATTTGGGGGAGGCCTTTGCTCAGCAGTGGGACAGTGTAGGCTGTTAAAAAAAAAAAAAAATTAAAAAAAAATGTTATGAAGTGACAGTTTCTTAGTAACCGGAGTTCGTAAAAAATAGGCAAATAAAATAAAAACCTATGTTTGTCTCGCTGCGGCCTTGGCTAACGGGCGCTAATATGCTGCAGCGCGCCGCTCCGGGGCGTACTATAAACGGCGGGGCTTAAAATGGCGCACGAAATAAGTATAATATTTTACGGAATTTAATTTTTTGTAAACACACTGACGATACGAATTAGAACAAAATAGAATTATTCAGCCCCAGAGAGGGGCGACGTATTTTTCTAAAAAAAAACACGCAGTTTGATGCTGGAAATATACAACTTCATATTAGTCCATGTCTACGTGTGCACACCACTAACTAAGTTACATATTTTTCCAGAAACACGGACCATGATGCAACAGATAATAATATTCAATTGGAATATCAAGATTTAGATTTACCAGAGCATCAGTAAGTACAAAATGGGATCAATATTGAGATGAGCTTAGAAAGTTACTCTGTTTCTTTCACCCGCATAGCCGTAGCCTCTAACTTTACTGTACTCTTCTAAACATACCTATAATAAAACAGTAAAAAAACTGTGTCTGTACATTGAATAGAAAAAATAATTGTTGAAGAGGGTTTACAAACAGTAATAGATCACGATAAAAAAAAAATCTGTTTGTTCCTACACGCTAATCGTTGGAACTACTGGCCGGATTTGAATGAAAGTTTTTTTGTGGTATAGGTATTAAGTCTGGGCAACATATGCTATAATTTATTTCGGAAAATGAAACACCTTACACCGCAACAGACCAACTAAACTATAAGAGATATAAAAATATTATAGGAAAAAATTATTCCACGTGATGAGCATTTTTTGCCGAGTGAAAAAGTTTTCGGAAACGGATTTTGATAACACTCTTATTCCATTTATATATTTTTTTTGTTTTAGGGAAACCACCGAAGACCTGTCATTCCTTGTCGAAACCGGTTCTCAAGAAGAGTCATTCGTGCCCATACAGGGCCGAAGAATTGTAGATATTATGTATTTCATTCAACAACTTCAAATTAATTTTAATTTCTACTATATTAGAAGTATCAGAATTGGCAACACCAGCCGCACTGACCGGGCTATTTGTTTGTTTACATGAGTAAATACGTGCCCATAAGAATTGAGTACTTATTAATAAAATCCTCATTTTCTATCTATAATTCCGAAAACACCTAAAATGGTTCTTTTTTACAATGGCTACTATTTTAACTTTAAATACTAATTACAAAATATCTTGAACAAACCAATTTTAAATTATGATTAGCTGTAAAGTAAAGCATTCTATATTGTTGCACTAAGCGGTACCTACTGTTAACTTTTAAAGTTTCATTAGATTCGACAACTAGAATACAGACGTCGTCAGAATACGGCCGCGCGCTGCGACGTACGCGAACGCGGCCAAGTGGGCGGAGCTCCGCGCTCGATTTCCCCGCCGCTGCTTCACCTCCTCTAAAACCTAAAGATTAGCTTCTTACCGCGGCAAAAAAAATATGAAGTCAATAAAAATCTTATCAGTGTCAATCTCTCTGTCTTTTCTCAGCTATGTTGGGGTCAGCTTCCAGTCTAACCGGATGAGCTGCATACCAGTATTTTACATGAAGTATCTACCTATCTGACCTCTATAATCCAGTAACTGGGTAATGCGATACCCTTTGGTAACACTGGTTGTTCGATTTCAGGCTTCAGACGATCCATAACGACAGTCAAAGATCTACGAACGACAGCCGGCGCCACATAACGTGTTTTTCGAGTCGAGGAGTCTTGATATGTAAAGACGGTCACCCATCCACGGACCAACCTCGCCAAGAGAAGCTTAACCTGAAGGATCGACCCGTGCCGTTGTTACAATACTTAGCTACGAGCTACTCAAGTGTCTATACAAATTGTGTCACCGAGTAAAACGTAATTCATTATTTAGATAAGTGTTCTATCTTAGACTACGCCTTCGCGTACTAGAATGGTCAATCAAAAACCAATAGAATTAAATCCAGTGACATGACTTCATTCAATTAGTAACCTCCATAACGAGACAATTATATATTCCAGTATGTAATTTTAATCCTATTTAAATTCAAACAGGCCTGCCCATGCCGCAAGCCTACGATACTTTAAATAAATTCAATGAAAATCTATGCGCCATCTGTAATCTCGCTGTGCGTTTAATTTACCATCTTACGGTACGGTTTACAAAAAAGTTAAGAGGATTGCAAGGCGCTGCGGTATTCTTTTTTTAAGTATCGTAGCATTATGCTGAGATAGGCGACTTTTTGGCTCGCACAAGTTTTATTTTTGTATATTTTTGTTACTTTTAAATGTCCCTTTTTTACTGTTTTTCGGTGCGTGTCGCAAATATTACTAAAATATTATTAATTCTTTCTTTTTCTTTCAAGGGCTCAAAAATAAGAGGAAAAAAACTTTTTTACAAAAAATAAAACCGTAAGTAAGTGTCTTCGGTTTTGTATTTTAATTTTTTGCCACCGACTTCCGAAATCAGAATTATTTGTCACTTTGTAGTGTTTGTTTTGGAAGTCGGTTTTATTTTTTGTAAAAAAGTTTTTATTTTTCACTTTTTAGTTGTGGTACCTACCTAGACAACCCCCCCCTCCCCCCCAAAATTTTAATACCACTACCTGGTATGTAAATTACAGTGACAGGAACTTATTAGAACATCGTCCACATATATTAAGTAGGTTATTTTTGTTGATTTTTCAAAAACCGCTTATTCGATTTCGATAAAATTTTTATGGGACCATTTGGGAAGTATACCCTTTCCAACAAAAAAAGAATTTTTCAAATCGGTTGGCAAGCAACGGAGTTATGCGCGAACAAACATAAAAAAAAAAAAAATACAAACATCCGAATTGAGAACCTCCTCCTTTTTGAAGTCGGTTAATAAATAGGTTGATTTGACCGTTACATTCTAGTTCCCAAATGGATGGGCAGTTTCCAATGCGATTTTTAACGCATTTTGTGATTTTTATTTCACTGTTAAGCTTTCAGTGTGATAGTATCTATGATTACGAGCAACTATCACTTTGAGACCAACACTAAAAATCGAAAAAACAACCGCTTTTTCATTTAATAATGTAATATCTAATCGATGAAAATGTATGGAACAGATGCATATTTTTTGTTATTTCGTAGTTAGTCCCATAGTGAAAGTTGTTTATACAGGGTTACATATTTGTAAAATACCAGAAACCTCGAAAAAAAAATCAGCTGTTCCTTTCATTTTGACGAGTTATACGAACATCAACAGCTGAATGTTTTTTCGCGATTTCAGGTTTGGTCCCGTAATAAAAGTTGTTCATAATGATGAGTACAATGACCTCTTAAGAGGTTTCTGGTGTTTTACAAATATGTAACCCTGTATTAGTGAGTACTCTCATCTCCTGAAAGGTTAACAGTGAATTAAAAATCACCATGTATAGTCAAATCTATAAACAAGATATCCAATTCTTGCCTGCATGCTAAACTGTTTTGCTGTCGGTATATGTGTGGGAATAACGTAGGATGCTAGAATTAGGTAATTTATAGCTTTCTGGCACATCAACTTGGCAAAAGAATCTACCAATAAATAGTGGCAAATAGTCAAGAGTGGGATTTGATGGACTTATGTGGGTTTCGTCCATCCTAGTTTAATAATTGGAATATAGAAAAACATGATTTACCATATTTCTGAAATATCAAAAATAACGGTAAAATGTTTAAAATTGATGCTTTGTTGAAATTAGCACCAAAATGCTGCGCATGGGCGTTCTAAGTCCTAACGGCCATGATCATCTGCTTGCTTCATTATATGAACGAGTTCGACTCATATGAGTAGTGGTCAATACCCACGCTCTTGGGGGACTGAGATTTTCGGTTTTCATTCATTCCAAAGGTGAGATGTTATACAGGGTGAATTTTAATTCATGGGCGATATTTGAAGGGGTCATTGTACTAATAATTATGAAAAACTTACACTATGGGAACATATTGAAAACGTGAAACAAAATTCAACTGTTCTCTACATTTGGACGAGTTATGCGAGCATAATGTACGGAACAGCTGGTTTTTTTTCGCGATTTCAGATTTGTTCCTATAGTAAAAGTTGTTCATAATGATGAGTACAATGACCTCTTAAGAGGTTTCTGGTGTTTTACCAGTAACCCTGTATAATATTTTTTTAAGTCGGATTGATATGACGTGTTTCTGTGACAAATAAAACTATTTTTATTTCTTTGAGAACGGTAGCGAGTATTTCACTGACAAAAGAAGTGAAATAAAATGTTATGAACATCATTCGACCCGGATATAAAGAACACAAACGGTATTAAGTATTCCACGGTAACGTGAGAATGTTCACAAAAAATGAGATTTTTTGTAAGTCAAGTGGGTTTTCCAAATATTTGTGGTCTTCCGAAAAAAAAGGTTTATTTATTGCGTACGCAGCAAGAACGTTGATGTCTGTTTCTTGAGGTTATGCTTTAAGAACGCACCTTGCAGCCTATTTAACATTTTTAGAGGACAAACGAAATTTCACAAGAAACAAACTTCATTTTTTCTTTTTTTTTTAAAGATCGAATATCATCAAATGATTCTCCCGCTCTGGCTGGAGTGGAAGGGGGTGTCAGACTCTTACTAACTAAAACGCACCCATGTTCGTTTCTTAGCCTTTTGTGTTCCGGGGTAGCGTTAACCCTTTCGGACAATCCCGCTCACCCGGAAGGTATCGGCTCTGATTAAAACGATTAAGCAAGCATTACGAAAAAGAAAGTTAACTACATAATAAGCGTGTTTTAGATTTTCATTTTGCACACACAGAGACGTTTCAAGCCCCTGGAGAAAAAACCTGGACAAAAATGGCATAAAACAAAAGAAAGTGAAACAAAAAATGCTGCCAATAATAATGACGATAAAAAGGACGCGGAAACTACAATAACTTTATCAACACACTCAAAATCTTCTCATGCTCTTTTTATTTACACTCGACGCTAAAAGCTTTGCGAAAACAGCGCACACTGTTAACAGAACAGTTATTACTTATTCCCACGACGAAGTCAAGTGCACAGACTGCACTGTCTGTCTACCATAGACAAATTAATACATAGATAGGCAACTGTCACAAAAACGAGGAAAAACGTTATGAAGTTCGAATTTAACCTAGAAAAGTGGTGGCCTAGTGGTAACGGTCGCGACTTACGAGTTTTATTAGCTTACTTAGTTTTGAACCTTAACAGGCGCTTTATCTTGTGTAGATTATTTCATCACCACTACTCTCAAAAACGGTGAAGGAAAACATTGAAAGCAAACCAGCATATCATACATATAACCCAAAATTCGAAGACAAGTGACGTACTAACAACCCGCACTGGACACGAGTAGTGGGAACATTATAGGTTTTTTTTTTGTGGGTGGGAAATCATCCAATGACTTCTCCCGCTCTTGTTGGAGCGGAAGGGAGTGTCAGACTTTTACTGACTAAAACCCATCCATGTTCCTTCCTTAGCCCTTTATGTTCCGGGGTAGCGGTAACCCTTTCGGACTATATGCTATGCTTACAAAAGCTCCATCGCAGCGCTATAAGGCTACATGTAAGTATTAAAATTATGATGAACATTGTTTAGGTCTGTATGATTACGAACTTCGTATTCGTCCCGGCATCGACCTATCTCGCTCTAACACACGTCAATCGTAATCTCCCATCCTTATCAATCTACAGATAACAATATCTATGGTCTGTACCGCCTTCACTCTCGCTAAGTTCATAATCCACATTTACTTTAGATTAATACACTATTGTTGATAAATGACGAAATGATTTATTGTCTCGTCTGAATCGCTTTGAACTTGTGGGAACCCGCGACTGGTTGCTACCATTTGTCTTTATGTAATTGTGAGACAGACTATTGAGATTATAGTTATTACTTTTGGTGGAAGGTGGCTATTTAAAGGTTTATGGCTACTGCTGGTGCTCCACGAGTCACGAGACCTTGGAGGATAACGGTTCCTGAGGTAAACATTATACTACGTACTTATTAATAACTAGCGCAGTACTACCCGCTGCTCCATTTGGTCGTAGCGTGATGTTACATAGCCTATAGCCTTCCTCGATAAATGGACTATCCAACACAAAAAGATTTTTTCAATTCGGACCAGTAGTTCCAGAGA
Organism: Hyppa rectilinea; assembly: GCA_951799385.1. Classification (NCBI taxonomy): domain Eukaryota; kingdom Metazoa; phylum Arthropoda; class Insecta; order Lepidoptera; family Noctuidae; genus Hyppa; species Hyppa rectilinea. Next base: position 4,371,586 of record OX637318.1, on the reverse strand, counting down.
TTAGCGCGTTCAAACAAACAAACTCTTCAGCTTTATAATATTACTAGCTGTTCCCGCGCGAGTTCACCCGCTGCTCGGCTCCTTTTGGTCGTAGCGTGATGTTACATAGCCTTCCTCGGTAAATGGACTATCCAACACAAAAAGAATTTTTCAATTCGGACTAACAGTTCCAGAGATTAGCGCGTTCAAACAAACAAACTCTTCAGCTTTATAATATTAGTATAGATAGTATAGATGGGCCAACAATCTTGTATACAGGGTGAAATTGAACACAGGGGCAATATTTTTAGGGGTACTCATCATTATAAACTACTTTTACTATGAGAACAAATCTGAAATTGCGAAAAAAAAAATCAGCTGTTCATACATTATGCTCGCATAACTCGTCATAATGTATGGAACAGCTGATTTTTTTTCCGCTAAATAAAATTTGTTGTCGCGAGATCAACAGTGTATGAATAAACGCATAATGCTTTAAGATACATATATTGATATATAATGATAAAATACAGATTATTCATTTATCGTTCTACGACTCCGGACTTTTTCTTTTGAAACGACTGTATTTCAGGTCTTGTTGGAAAAAAACTTAGCCACTTCCGCGGCATCTTCGGTGGCAGCGCAGAGATCACTAATTTTCACATGCAGCCCGCACACTATTCACGCGCTATAGTACTGCAGAGCCTAAGTGAAACCTTGTGGAACAAGGCCCTTCGAGCCTGGTCCGTTAGAATATAACTGACAGCTTTCGACCTTTCAAAATGATAGAATAGTTTGATTTGTTTTCATAAAAGAAATAAACAAGGGTCTGTCACTAGCCGTGCTGCTTGACGCATGTATTCGTGAAAAGCAACATAAGTAGTAATTCAATAGCTACTGCCCCGTGTGTTTGTATTTTGTAGGATAGAAATCCCTATAACACACTACCCGAGCTTTACCTGAACTCCCTAAGTGAAGGCCCCTTTTGCCTCCACACTACCTACCTACTTTATGGCCTTTCGTCTAGGGTGGACGCAATATAACGTTTCTTGATGACTTACAATCTACTTGGTTGGATCTCGTTTCCACAAATGAAGCAACAGACGGTGTTACCAACGTACCATTGTATACAGTAGCCATTAAAGGCTCTGTAACGTTGCGAGTTGCGACAGTCCCTTGATCTATTATGTTGCCAACTAATTCACCATTCTACTTTGATATCAAAGGCAGCTCAGAACTGGATAAAGTGCTTTTTGCGATAATATGATAAATAAAGGAAGTAATAACACGAATTAATATAAGTCAGGCGGAGAAATATGCGATTCGGACCAAGATTTGCTAATCAAATGCTATAAAGCGGAAAGTTGTAACGATTGCCAATATAAACAAAATTTATAAATCGGTTTGTGACAAGCATTTCAACTCAGTAGCTTTAGTATACTTCGTTATGGGTAGTCCAGATCTCAAAGCAGATACTTTTAAATAAGTTTCATAACATTATTTATGTCTAGGATTAACTGAATTTGTAGAGAACGCGGGCCGCCATTCTATTCTGGCATACTTAATTTATTCGTTCAATTCCTTAATAAAAACATCTTAATATATTATAAAGAAATATGGTTACTTTTAAATTTATCGCCACAACACGAAAATTATATCCGGTTATAAAGAACATGCCAAGTTTTAAGATCTATGACTGTTAAAGATGAAATTATGAGATAAAAGAATACATCTCTATCGCTTTTGTGTGAATTAAGTAAAGCTTTATCTTGGCGACCTAAAACTTAAACATTGTGTTAAATAATGTTACGGTATATTTAATACGTACATACGTGAGAATTGCGGTGCAAGGTCACTGGGTCACCAGATTTTTCAAATGATTCAGGTTTTTTAGCAACTTTTCTCAGTTCGGTTAGTACACGTACCTAAGTAATTGTTGTTCTAATTACAACCCGGTCGAAAAGACTGTAATCGGACTTTCAAATTGAAACAAAGTAATTCCAATGCTATTCTCTTTGGTAAAGAAATCCGATTACTTTTTATTTGTGGTCAACCGCCATGTTTAATTTAAACATCTGTCAAACTTTGGCGCGAATTAACGGTGACTTGTCAGTTTATTTTTACAATTTATTTGGGTGCTTATTAATGAGGTAAATTGATTGTGTTCTTGTAATAATATGTAAATATATATATATACACAACGGTATACTTATAAATCTTGTGAAAAGATGTCTGACAACTTGATCAAATAGACTTGACAAGCTAAATTGGTTGTGACAAATGGTGTCTGTGATACATTTAATTTAAATGTATCATAAATATCTTGATTCTAGTCTCGCACAATTAATTATTGTTCATGAAGTGTGTATGATGTGTTCTCATGCAATCGCAGAGATTTATGTACACATACATATGTATGATTTATGAATGATCACTAATTTCTAATACTTTTACTAGGTGGCGTTTCAGCTTTCACTTGTCCATCTGGTCTTATTTAATAGCCTTTGTAATTTCAGTCGCGTGTTTTAATGGTCTTAAAACAGTTTTCATAGGAATTATAATTTAAGTTTTTGTTTAGGGCGATTTTAATTAGATGTTGGCAGCAAGCTTTCCCATTATTCTATATTTAAAATAATTAGAATAAGGTCAGTTGGGGTAAGAGGGACTATGGGGCAAGAGAAACTGTAGTTTGTAAATACAAAACTATCGGTTCTAGCTTCAAGGTCACTCGGTCGATAAAACAGTATTATAAAATAAATACCACAGAAAAAACACAGATGGCGCTAGCATTCATCAACCCGGCAGTTTGACACAAACAAAAATTCAGTTGACTGACTACGAAAGCACGAGTTCGCGGATTTTTTTTTGTGTGCTCATTTAAGTGCAAAAAAATTTAGCTGGAGGGCTGACAATGCGTGTAAGTATTGATTAAAGTTCAATTTTGATAATGTTGCATGTTATATTGTATAATCTATGCTTTGAATATCTATTTTTCATGTGATTCGAAACGTAACCTATAAAATATAAAGTGGGGCAAGAGAAACTGTCATGGCCGGGTTAAGAGAAACATATGTTCCTCTTTCCCGGTGTCAGAAGTTACAAACATTTAACTTTCTTTGATATTATTATTATTATGAATACCTACCTAAAGCTATGACTGACTTAATTAAAATGCCATATTTGTTACAGAAAAATGCGAAATTATACAAGAAAAAGTGATAGAGCAGCGTACCCGCCAGAAAAATTACAAGAAGCAGTAAGAGCTTTATCGGGATATGCGGCTTCAAAATATTATAATATACCCAGATCAACGATAATAAATCGCGTATCTATTTCATCATTATGAAACGGCTCTAGTACGTATGAAATTGACTGAACATTTAAGACTGATTTGAGGCTGTTGTACTTTATGAATAAATTTTTAAAAGAATATATGACTTTGATTTTAGTTTAGTACCCCTGACACGAAATGATATGTTCCTCTTGCCCCAAATTTTAATATTTGCTCTGTATTTTTTATTGTAGACGTTATTCTAATGGCATTTAGTTCACATTGGATTAACACAATTTCATTAAATGAGGTGGTCCCATATTGAACCACACAGGTTAGGTATTTTCAGAGTTATGTCGACTGTTCCTCTTGCCCCAAAAACCGGGGAAAGAGGGACATTAGCACTAACTTAACGATTTGCCATTTTTTGGCTATTAGCATTGAAATAACTTTAAGAACTCTTTCAACTATGGAAAACTGACACACGTAGGTATATATTGTGTTTATCAAAGTCACAATAGGACATAACAGTTCGTAGCAAGAACTGATCATAGAATTTGAAAAATAAAGTATGTTCCACTTACCCCACCTAACCTTACAACTAAATATTCCGTTACTTTTTCCCATCACTGTTTTTAAAGCCAGTATCATTTGCTGTCATCTATGAACGAAAACATGAAGTAAATAATTATGGTTATTGTATTTAAAATAATCAGGCGTATTACGGTCTATGACAGCAGGGTACGTATATATATATATACTAAGTAGATATCAATTGAATAATGTAGGCCCTTTAAAAGCCTTTCTCTTCTCATGAAAGAAAATAATGTGTTGTCTATGATGACACATCTTGTTACACTTGCCACTGTCATCTAGGCACGTACACAACTTTTTAATCTTGCTCTATTAAGCGTTATACAACTATTCCCATTGTGGCCCTGTCTTCCTTATGATAAAACCACCTTCCGTATCGAGAATGAAGATCCGTTATCTCTTTCACACAATTCAGAGCTTTCATAAGAGGAAATAAGACGGAAATAGAGTATTTAAATGACGTTGCAAAATTATTAGTTGGAAAGTAAAAGTGTTACCAGTTGGTTGTTGTGTTATTGTATTCTAGTTTGTGGACATATTCTAAGGTTAATTAAGTCAACCATGTAACGTTACTATCACAATTAAAATGAACAATGTCCAGTATCCGAGGTCCTCACATAAACTTACAATAGCTGCTGATTCAACAAGTAGACTTGAGTACATTTAGATTGGAATCATAAAGGGAAAGTACCTTTTAACTTCTTCCGGAGTATGATATATAATGATTTCGAACTAACAAACAATATTTTCTATAAGATAATCTCCAGTAAAAAAACCTCAGAAACAATTTATATTTTATTTTATAACAGGTACACCAACAGCATAGTATATAAAGTGCGTTAAATAGAAATATTTACAGGTATGGGTTCTTTTACATATACCAATTACACGACACGACATTCTTACAAAACAAAGCAACAAAGTAAACTATATAAAATTGAAATACTTATAAATGAAAGTTAAAGAAGCAAAATAAAATAAACTGGACAGCCCTGACCCAAGATAAAATAAAATAAAAAAATAATTTATTATCAAGATAGATACTTTAGGAAAAAAATTATGAAAATGACACAGCAAGCAATGTCAATTCAGCAAATACATAGTAGCTAACTAAAAACCTACTTGTCAGTATGACATTGTAAGGATAAATAAATCCCGTTTCCTTACAGTGACAAGAAGATGCCCACGTACAATAGCGGGGTATCGCTTACGCTGCGTGGGCGCAAGGTCGGCTAGTGCAGTGCTCAGGCGCACCCGACACCGCCATTCATAGCGTTGCACCTATCTGAGGTATGTCCGGTGCAAGATTTGTTGAGGCTTTATGCACTGGAGATTAAAGAGCATTAGATTTCTCTGTCCATAATAAAGACTGCAAAGTAAATGGCGATATAAAGATACTTGAGATCATACTTGAGGGTTTTTTAGCATGTGGGAAATCATCAAATGACCCCTCTGGGTGGAGCGGAAGGGAGTGTCAGACTGTTACTGACTAAAACCCATCCATGTTCCTTCCTTACCCCTATATGTTCCTGTGTGTAGCGGTAACTCTTTCGGACAATCCCGCTGACGGTACTTGTCGGCTTAGGATTGATTTTGTGCAGTGTGTGAAGACCAAATGCTAAGTGAAAACGAATCAATACAAGCTTACGAACTAGTGCTTCTGGATTGGATGAATGCAGATTAATGTAGGCATCAGTTAATATAATTATTTTCACCAAAGCCTAAAAACCTCTTTGTGTATTTTCTCTATTCTCAGTTTTAAAACAACTTCAGACTTTTTTTGTGATAATTGTGCGTATCAAACAATTATTACTTGCTAAAAAACAGTGAAGGAAAACATCATGAGGTGCCTGAGAGATATTTCTCAACAGCATGTGAAGCTAAGTCAGAGGCCCATAAGCAGTATAAAAACTCTTGACACCAGGTTAGTCCCAAATCACACGAAAAGAAAAATAGTTCAGACAAGCAACGTTAATAACCGAACCTACTTTGTGTTCCTACTATGGAACCTTTTTGCTGCATGATTCAGTCTAGGGTCAAAGCTTAAACCTAGCACAACCAAACCTTTCACTAGATTTACATTTACTTGTAAACATTTACATCTCCGACATTCACTAGCTATTGTATCATTTTGTTCTCCTATAAATACATCTGCAGAATCAATCAACCAGCCCATGTGTCCGGTTTTCACCAGCTGGTGCCAAAGGAAAGGACATGGATGGCCTCGATCGCTGCTCATCCGTCCACACTGGGTCATATTATGTTTAATTCAGCACGTGACGCACTGTCGATCGAACGCATTCGGAGTTTATAATATGGAGTTGGTGGTTTCATTGTTTAATTTATCTTAAAAGGCATATGACCAAAAATAAGTGAGAGTTGCTTTTAAAGAAGGAGCGACGGAAGGATGGCCTAAGCCCCGTTCTGCAGTTAGCCCCGCTGGCAATTGGTTAAATGGCTCTCAGTAAAGTGCCAAATTGTTGGAGATGAAATGGTGGGTTGCCATGACCCCCGCACAATGGTCCGCCTAAAGGACTGAGTGCGGAAACCATAACCATTTATTTATTTATTTAACTTTAATTACAACGGTAAACCAATTACAATAATTAAAGGTACAAAGAAAAGAAAATATAAAAAATCAATAAAACACAAAAAAAAAAAAAAAATTGCAATGCTTTCATGAATCCCTCTCACAGAACTTCTGACATGCCAGTAAAATCTTCATCCATTCATCCGCAAACAGATCAGTTGTTGGATTAGAATCTAAGAGATCATTAAGTGCGGTCAGAGTGCGTGGAGATCTAATCAAAGTCAAAGTCAAAGTCAAATCATTTATTTCAAATAGGCACAAGTAAGGCACCAAGCCATCCATCTAAGATGAAATGGCGGTCGAGGGAATGAAGTTTGCTAAGCACCGGCAATTTTCTTCATTGTTCGTGTTTGCACGAACTGAAGGACGTGATCAAAGTAGTTACTGAGGTGATAGCTGATAAGAGATGTGTGGTAGATTGCCAAGCTGCTTCAGTGATACCAAGAAAGTGGAGATTAGGCAAGTAGAGATGATCAGGAGATGAAAAAAAAAAATTTACATGTGTTGGTCGCATGGGGTCGAAGCATTATGCTGAGCGATGGTCGCTTTGGGCACCAACACCAACCCACAACTTGTGTTTTACTGCATCATGTTTGCCGCAAATAAACGTATTTTTTTTCTTTTTTTTTTGATAGTCAACAAGCACTTATTTTTACCGGGAACAATCGGATAATATTATCTTAATGAAAAGCGTGATTTAAATCAAAGCATGTTCACTACAAATTGGAAGGGAAAACTATTGAATGATATTCACATAAGCTCAGATTCATTCATGGGAAAGATTCGCTTACTACGTAATTTCTAACAACAATTCATACTTTTTGCCTACAAAAGAACTGGGTCTGGCCATAGACTCCCACTCTTCGGTAACAGTACAATGATTACGTAACGAAGAAAATCTTCCCACATGCTGTGACAAAGAGGTTGGTGGTACCACCATTTATGGGAGGCCACCACTGGTGTTCGAATTCAGTAATGACCATATATGATTGATGGGTGAGCAATAGTTCCAATTTTATGACTGTTTCGTGCGGTGACTGTTTTGGTGGTAATAGAGTCCCAATTGGCTATTTGACACGATCAAAAACAAAATAAGAAATCACATAGAAAAAAGACCGCTCGTCTTAAAAACTTCTATCACCGTGCAGAAAAAAAAAACAATATGAGAGAATATAATTATATATTAATAAGTATTCCATTTGATCCCAAAAATCTGTGACGTCAGATTTCAAAATTTCACACAAATCACGTACAGTACAAATTCCGTGATAAGACAGTTCATAAAAAGTAACGCTATTGACTACTCTGTCAAATACTCTATAGGCACCGCTTTACCAGACTGTGTCGTGAAAAACAACTAAGGGGATTTTTGGAGAAGTTGTCTTGTACACCATTAAAATATCTGCAAGCCTCTATGATACCTAATGGTAATTTTTCAAATTTATTTCAAATTTATTTATTTATATAAATAATCTGTCTTACAATAAAACGTAGGGCGGCCCCCAAACTAGGCATTTGCCTGTATCTTGGGGATCGGAGCATTATCATTTTAGTATTAACATTTAGGAGGTAATGTCCCACGACTTTCGTTGGTCTTCAGCAATCTTCTTCTTAGCGTAGCGATGGCCAAAAATTCACCTTCGCAAACTCCGATCACTGACGCGGGCATAAGGAGCAATGATCTGGATATCTTTACGAATATTATAAATACGAAAGAAACTTTGTCAGTTTGTCTGTTACCTTTTCACGCCTAAACTATTCAACCGACCATCCTGAAATTTTGTATATACGTTGTCAGGTGTACAGAAATGGAAATAGGTTACTTTTCAACCCAAAAAAAAGTACTGTTGCCAAGGAAAACAACAATAACGTTCTTATGATAATAGATGACGTGTAAGAACAAGAAGAAATACATTATATATATATGTATGGATATATGATACATATTATAGTTATATATTATAGTAAACATTAATGTATGTCACCTATTATAGTATAAACTGTTATTATAAGGTTTTAACCTATTTATGTACCCATTTTATTTAAAAGTCCATCCTTGTTTTGTATGTTTCTACTATTTAAAGCACCTGCCATCTAATCTCTTCACCACCCTTGGTTGACTGGTAGAGAATGCCAAAGGCATTAAGTCCGCCTTTGTGCCTTTATTGTGTGCGAAAAGTTTAAATAAATAAATTGCTGATGTCAACACTGCAACATGGAACTCTCACTACGCCTATAGTAATTACGTTAAGCAGTGAAAGCGTATCCCCAAGCTGATCATGATATTCCACATTAACTTGAACTCGTATGAAAACCAACCCCATAAGGATTTCCTATTATAAATTAAGTTGATAGACGAAAGAGTTTTGCATGTGGACGAGCGAGTAGACTGTAAAATTAACATTAAACTGAAATTTCTAAACCACCCGTAGTTATTTCAATGTGTTATATTGTGGCAATTGTGAATTGATTTTAATGTGATGTGTTTCGTAATGTTAATTACTTATCATACGATAAATGTGTAAAATCAAGTTCTTCCAACTTCCTGTGCTGCTGGGGAATTTGTTGCGCCACTTCTTCTTCCTAGCTAAAGCACTAGGACGTGGTGATGGGTGGGCGTTTTTGGGAGACTTTAACCATGTAACTGGATGTAACTTTGACCATCAAAAAGTGCTGATTTTCAGCCTAGTTTGAATAAATGACTTTTGATTGTTGCACAGATCTACTGGAGGCGATACAGGTATCTTTCAGGGATCTATTACATAATTATGTCAAAGAAATCGATGGCTTTTCGGTACTATGTCATGAACAAAATGGACTGTAATGTTCACTTACGTTTAACAAAATGAATTATATTTATCTTTAAGATATGGCCGATGGGGCCGAAAGGTTCTGAAGTGCCGTCCGTATGTCGGAAGACGCAGCGTTGAAAAGACAGCGTTGACCTGGGGGAGGCCGAAGGGATCCCCGATGCGAGAATATGTCGAAGAGGCGGTGCTTGGGGGAGGAAGGCTCCTAGGAGACTAATATCTAATGTATTTGGGGTTAAGGCAGCATTTATTTTCCTTGAATCCCTATCAGTTGTCATCTCAGTGCTTACCTTACCTTCTTTCTACTCATATACACAAAGTCGAAGGGATCCGCTGGATGCGAGAATAAGGCAAAGCAGCGCTTGGGGCATGCTGTTAGGACATATCCAAGGAGTCTTTATTCCAATGTATTTGGGGTTAACGAAACATTTCTGTGTATTCTCTACATCCCTATCAGCTGTCATTTCAGTGTTTACAGTCTTTCTATTCATATCACCTTATCAAATAAATCAATTTTTCTCTTCATTAGTCTTCCATTTTTAGCCATTCGATTTAGTTATCATTTTTCTTACTTAGGCTGTTGCTTCTTTCGCAGTTACCATTTATAAATCGTCAGTGATATCATAAACAGTCATAGCCTAGTGGTATGACCGTCGGAGTCTTAGGTCTCGAGTTCGAACCCAAGGCACGCACCTCTGACTTTTCAGATTCATGTGCGTATTGTATAATTATCACTTGCTTAAAAATCGGTGAAGGAAAACATCGTGAGGAAACGAGAGATATTTCTCAACAGTATGTGATGCTAAGTCAGAGGCCCATGGGCAGCATCAAAACTCTGACACCAGGTTAGTCACTAACCACACGAAAAGAAGAAGAAGTGATATTTAATAAAGGTGTTGCTTATTAAAATGTTAATCCACTAGTTTTCTACCACATACGTGGCTAGAAACTCTATGACTGCTCTATCATACCATGTATATAGAATACAAAACAATCTTCGACTTTTAAGGCGTGGACTGATAGAAATGTCAATCGGTGAGTCACGTCGGACGTAGAAAGGCTATGCTGTGTGTGGGTGTTATAAAATTGGATTGTCCACCGTAGAAATCATAATAAGGATTACGTAAAAACTTGTTTTGCTGTTAATTGGATTTAAATAGAATTTGCAGTGAAGTTTCCTTTATCGTAATTTTCAAATGAGGTTAAGAGGAGGGAAAAAAAACAGCTGTTCTATACATTTTTGGACACGTGGAAATCAAGGGAGCAGCAGATTTTTTTTTACGATTTTGGAGTTGGTCCCATAGTAAAAGTTGTTCAGTTTGGTGGACTGTAGCATATTCTTTGTATGTATAATTATACCCTTTTGGTTACACCCTGTATACCTATGTACTGCTGTACTTAAATATGATCAATAAAGAACATTATTATTACATCATTATTGTTTATTGGCCGAATATACAGATCAGCTAAAATGTATAAATAACACCTATTTGTACTTATGTTCACAAATAAAGATTGATTTGATTTGATTTGATTTGAAAGATTTTTAATATTATATTATTGTTCTGCAAAACAATATTCACTGCCCCATTACCTATATTTTCACCAACCTCTTGATAACCAGTGAAGCAATGGATGTCCACAATGGTCCGCATTGGCCCCAGCGGCCAGCGTGTATAGACACGTTGTAGTACCTAGTACAATAATTCCTTTGTCTCATCAAGTATCTGCGATGATCATTCGTACGTAATCGCCGAGTCACGGCAGATTTCTCGCTGTTTATAGATGGCTGCCGATTCGAGAGAGCAGCTTTATTGTGGTGCAAGGCATAAGAGGTGGCAGGGTTCAGTGAAAAAGTAAACAATTTTATATTTTGTTACTCAATGCTCGATACTTTTATTGCATTCCACATGTATTTTTCGGTGGTTATACTTATAAGATTACTTGGACCCTGTCGGGCACAGAAAATTGAGTGACCTTAGGAGAGAGGTAGCATTTACTATTTAATATAAATATAATATATAATCAGGTACGAAAATGATTATTGAAACCGTTGAAAAGCATTAAGATTCGGACGATATATTGTTATAAGAGATACGTACTTAGGTCAGATTCCCACCGAACTAAAATACGTTGGATTTTACGTAGAACATCTTTACGATTACATCCCGCGAAAGGTCAGGCAGAACTATTATAGTTACGTTAAAATTCCATGAAATAGGGGGCGAGCCTATTGCCAAATCGTTAATTAATAATTGAAATTGAAACGACCGATTTTATTCATGTTTTCCACTTGTTTAGTTACTTACAATGCACACGCATTTCTGTCATTAAGTTCGTGCCAATGTAACTTGGACATTCCTTGTAATATTGCGTGTTTCAATCGTAATAATTTATTGTGAACGCACATTAATTGAAACGTTTACTTACATTGTGGTTATTTAATTATGTTATCATGCTTGCACGCATGTTTTCAAGTATGTAATCTTACGAATTTAGAAGCAGTGTCAAGAATATTGCACAAATTCGCGCGTAGAATGGAAAGGAATAATTGAAATGTGTGTAGTCTTAGTAACAAGTAAGCTGGCTACAGTAGTTACTAGCTTAGTGTTGTTGGAAGATAGTGACTAGCATTTTTCTCTAACTGAGACGGGGTTTCTTTCTACCCTTCAGCTGCAGGCTTATTTAGGTTGATGCCACTAATTCAAAAGAAAAAGTAAAACTAGTACCAACGCCGTAGTTCTTATCTCTTTGGTTCAAGACTCGGGCTCTCGTGTTTTTAGAGGGAAAATCATCAAATAACTTCTCCCGCTTTGGGTGCTCGAGCGGAAGGGAGTGTCAGACTCTTACTGACTAAAACCCATCCATGTTCCTTCCTTAGTGCGAGGATCGCCCAGAGGACACGGTAGAGCACACGGTGCAAACCTGCCCCGCATGGGCAGAGCACCGCCGTGTCCTCGTAGAGGCGATCGGCGGCGGCGACCTCTCGCGCCCGGCCCTGGTGCAAGCCATGGTCCGGGGCGAGAGGGAGTGGGAGGCAGTCACCTCCTTCTGCGAAAAAGTCATGCTCGCGAAGGAGGTGGCGGGATGGGAGAGAGAAAGGTCCTCCCGTCCCAGCCGCCGCGGGAGACGCTCCGGGCGTCGGGAGCCACGTGACGACTCCCGGCCACCGTAGGCGCGGGCCTGCGGACGGTGAGTAATGGGTGACTCACCGTCCGATCAGCACCAGACCCGTGCCGTACGGCGCGTATATGTTCCACGCGCGCCTCAAAGAGATGTCAGCATATGAAGGGGCCCCTCAGGGCCAAGCCTGCCGGGTAAGCGGGATTGTCCGAAAGGGTTACCGCTACCCCGGAACATAAAGGGCTACGGAAGGAACATGGATGGGTTTTAGTCAGTAAGAGTCTGACACTCCCTTCCGCTCCACCCAGAGCGGGAGCAGTCATTGGATGATTTCCCAGCCTTAAAAAAAAAAGCCCTTTATGTTCCCGGGTAGCGATAGCCCTTTCTGACAATCCCATCTAACCGGCATTCTCTTGTTACTTGGGCCAAACACCTAAAGCGCACATTCCACGAGCACACGCGATCTGTTCTAGTCCAAGACACAGGAATGCGCGGCAGATGTGCCGACTGCCGATATTGCACCTCTTCAGAGGAAAATAATCTATACCTACTTAATACATAATTGGTGGGGAAACAACGTCTATTGATTGCAAGATTATGTGGAACAGGTAAACAACACTTATAAAATTGTAAGAAGCAGTATTACGGAAATATTTCCGCACAAAAACCTAGGAATGTAGTTGTCTTGTTTTTGTGTTTGTTAAGGCAGTAATGATACAATTAAGCTATTTTAACGAGGTTTTCTTTACAAAAAAGTTCAAAGAAAACTACGAGCAGCGGTTACGTGTACTACGCTTTTTGCTTCAACAATTACATTGCTTTTCTCACAAACAAACTGTTTTAAGGGCTGCGGTAACAATGCCCTTTAGACGCACAAAAAGCAACTGTTTTTTGTTCCCCACCAAATTGTTAGCACCGCTGATTATCCAATTAGAATGTACCGTTACTTTCGTTAAACCACAAAGATTGTGAGTTTACCAAACAGTTGCAATATCAACTATTACAATAATAACAACTATTGTAGCGTGGTTAATTTTATTGCTCTCGTCATGCGAAGCAAACTGTGTGTTGCGTTAGTTTTGTGTGCAATCGGGTTCGATTGATTTGGTCTGTCAACACGAGATGGATGAATGAAGCCATTGTAATTGTAATTAGCTCGGTTATTAAAATGGTATCATGTATTTTTACGTCTCCGTGATTGTAAGATGCCTAATACTAAAGCAGATTTCTTTAAAATCTTATCGACACTTAGACAGAAAAGAATAGACTTTAATAGTCAATCCGTAAATAGTAACGTTTTAAGGAAATGTAATGTCTTCTTGAAACTAAAATTTGAAGACGTATATGTGTGTTAAATTAATATCATCATTGTAGCGCCACGTTGTATACATAAATATTAGGAATTTATTTTGAGACCCCTTCTTCTTTTCGTGTAGATAGCCATATTGTCACGGCATCAGTGGCAATCTTTCGGTCATCCGAGGTGCAGGTGAACGGCACTTAAGACACTCCAGTAAAAGGGGCATGATCTGATCAGAAGCACCCCACCCACACTGGGTGTTGAATGGGTCAACGTGGATGGGTTGGTGGGTTGTTCAGAGATTGCCCCCATCTGCATATATGAGTTCTATACTATTGGAGTCAATATGCCAGAAGCATATATCAGCACAGTGACCGCCAATCAATCAATCTGCCTAGCCTTTTTCCAACTATATTCCAGTCTAACCGGATGCAGCTGAATACCAGAATTTTACATGGAGCGACTGCCTATATGACCTCCACAACCTAGTAACTGGGTAATACGACACCCCTTGGTAAGACAGGCTGTCAGACTTTCGAGCTTCTGACAACCCGTAACGACTGTCTAAGATGACAGCCGGGACTAAGGGCTTAACATGCTTTCCGAGACACGGAGAAGTCTTCAGTTGTTATGCATCCATGGACGTAGCTTAACCTGATGTATGTACTGTGTGAGTGTCATCACTTAGTTACGAGCCCCTCAGAACAGTGATAGCCACGACAATTAAAGGCGGTGGTGGCGAGAATTCAAGAAAAGAACATAGGCTTCAAGTTTTCTATTCATTTCGCTAAAGAATAACCGGTTTTAATCACAGATAGCCATCACTCGTCACAATAAGCGTAACATTTAATACCACATAACTGGCCATACATTATAATTACATATATTCTTACAACCGGTACACTAATACCTGTATTAGGCTGAGCAGAAACGGTGGTTCTGACCTTGTGAACCGGTGGCATCCACTGTGAGGCCAGCGAGATTCCACTCTTCAAGTAAGCTTAGTAAATTAAGCAGTTTGTGTTATAAAATTGTGTTATGAAAATATGTGCCGTAGCTAAATTAATTTTCGGAAAAGCAGTAGCTTTATAACGGTAGACTTACGCCTGGTAAAATAAGACGATTTTTAATTTTCCGTATATTCAAATGACAACTGTCAATTGTCATTTTTGACAACGGTCATTAGTCTAAAACCGCTAAAGCACCGCAAATTGACATAGGGTGTCGATTACTCTGTTGAACGTGGTTTAGATATGCTGATCGCGATCAGTTTCATTGGTGAAGTTGGAATCATATAGGAAATGTTGACTCTCTGGAAATGTTGTTTATTTTTGTTTTCTGTGTAAGTGTAGTAGGTATAAGTGATTCGATATCCTATTTTAATTAATTAATTAATTTCATTGCATCAAAAACACAAATGTAAACTAGAATCTGTGATTTTCCTATTAATCTAAACTCACCAGATAAGCATCAATCGGCTTCTCCCTGGGTCTATGGTACGCCTTCTGCAGTTCTGTCTGTTTGAGCGCATGCGCGATGTGCAGCGCGCTGGCGTCAAACCGGCCATATTGGTAGTCTGGCGTGTCGCGCGACAACTCCCGCGCAGGGGACGCGTGCGCACTGCCGCCATTTGTGGTTCGAGTTGGAGATACTGCTGACAAAACTGGAAAGAGAAAATTACAATTAATTATGAAGCTTTGATAAAAAAAAGGCGTGGCTAAGTAATAACAGCTGCACGGGTCTATTTAAGGATAAGGTAAGCTTGCCGAGGTCGCTCCGTGGATCAGTGACCAGCCATAGAGTCGCAAGTGCCTATTTATTGAAGGTGCAATAAACTTGCATTGCATAAGAATAATCAGGGAATCAAAAGTAGATTAATATCGAAGTTGCAACAAAAGGAACGTTGCCAACTTTAACTATTGCGACATTATAATAAGTTCTTTCTTCTGTCATGTTGGCACTTGGTTTCTCACTCATAAAAATAAACTGCTTAACCTTTTTACCTTTAAATAATATTTTGTCTAGATAATCAATAATTATCTAGACAAAATATTATTTGACTAGATACTCGTAATTATTGATCGTTTTTCATATATTTATGATTTGTGAAAATTAAGTTAGAAAATGTAAAGAATTTAGTTTCTAGCATTACAGTACGCAGTTTAAGATCATTAGCATTTTTTTTTTGTAAATGGCATCTTGCATTTAAACCAAGGAGGTTGTCTACTGCTTAACTGCCTATGGATGCTTCAATGAAATTAAGGCCTCTCTCTACCCAGGGTTTAAAAAACTTATAAATGACTATACGCTAAGGCCATGTGGGGTACGGACCTCGGCTTAGGGCGTCGCTAGGGCCTCGAGGACAGCAACGGACAGGCTGGATTGTACGTCTCATTTGCAATAATTTATTAAATACATTTACAATTTAAGACTATCTTCGAAAGAAACTCAATTTATAACATAACGACCAATGAGAGACGCGGTGTACACTAACGGAAAATGCAATAAACGCCTGATTAGATAGTACGCACAACCGCCCGTGTGTATCGGACCGAAGGCCTCTAGTTAAATTAACTGGAGTTTGTGTACAACCCATAATAACGTGTTAATTCTAGAAATTATTGACCAATTACTCAAACAGGTTAATGCTGATCCAATGATAATAGATGATTGTAGAAGCAGTAGAGCGGTGCCGAATTAAAACAGTCACAAGTAGCGGTTTTTTTTCTTTTTTTTTAACTTTTATACTACATGTAAAAATATCATGTATGTCAGTCCGATTAATCTAAATCAATACATTATCACAAGCTTAACTTAAGATGATAGTAATTTAAACAAAAGACAAACTCCTTCACTCCTAGGGTTTCAGTGTATAGAATTCATAATTCCGACTTGCAATTTAACCAGTTCTAATTTATCCATTTCTGCATGAAATTGGACACATTCCATCAACAAATGGTTCAAAGTAGAAGATCTAGTAAATTCTATAGAAAAGGTAACAAGATTTTTTTTTGGCACAACAATACAAAGCCAACTGACAAAAAAACAACAACAACACAAACACAACATGAGTTTTCAGACACCAAGTGTAGTGAGTTTGTAAGCGGGATTGTCCGAAAGGGTTACCGCTACCCCGGAACATAAAGGGCTGAGAAAGGAACATGGATGGGTTTTAGTCAGTAAGAGACTGACACTTCCTCCCGCTCCACCCAGAGTGGGAGAAGTCATTTGATGACTACCCACCCTCAAAAAAATTAAGTAAGTGTAGTGAGGTTATGTTAGTTTCATGAAAAATATGAATGTGATGATCAAAATATTGATGATATCACCGGTTTCGTAAGAACTAAGATTACATGGAAATTAAGTTGCTTCGTCCTTGCATACAGCTGGCAAACTGCCACTAGGTACTTCATAATTATGCGCATCGGTGATCTTTACACCTGACATTAAATTTATTGCACTTAATTATTCAGTGATAGAATACATTCATGCTGTGATATTTTTATCGTCTATTGATTGCCCGCATCTTCGCCTTTTTATGAAATACTAGCTGCTCCCGCGCGGTTGATGTTACATATGCCTATAGCCTTCCTCGATAAATAGACTATCCAACACAAAAATAATTTTTAATTCAGACCAGGAGTCCCAGAGATTAGCGCGTTGAAACAAACAAACTCTTCAGCTTTATAATATTAGTATATGTAGATTAAGAATGTGTTTGTATGTCCAATAGGGTATTTGACAGGGTAGTCAATAACATTACTTTTTATGAACTGTCAAAACGCGGAATTTGTACGTGAATTGTATGATATAGTGAAATGTGACGTCACAGATTCTTTGAATCAAATGGAAAACTTATTATATTAACATTAAATCCAATTTTACAATTATATCATCGCATAATTTTTAATTTCTGCACGGTGATGGAAGTTTTTAAGACGAGCGGTCTTTTTTGTTTGTGATTTCATATTTTATTTTTGACCGTGTCAAATAGCTAATCGGTTGATTTAATCCGAATACACAATTTAACGATTCAGGGAGAATTTCACCGATGAAACTGAACGCGATCAGTACATAAACCCCGTTTGAAGGCTGTCAGTATCATTATTTTCTTTGGAATATTTACATTGACTGATAGGTCTTGAACGTGGCTTAGATTTCCAGATCGCGTTTAGTTTCATTTGGTGAAATTGGCACTTAGTAAGTCAACAAGAAAGAAATACTTAACACCAAATTATTCTAGAAGCCGGTACTGGAAGTGGTACAAAAAAAGTCGAAGACCCGATGGAGAATTTTATGCAATTCCAATCTACTTTCCATACAAGACTTGACCGTCAAAACAATTAGCGATGCACTCTTTTAATTGCATCTTCAAAGAAACAAATAACGTACAAGAAACTATGCAGTTCCTATCGAGGACAGCACCGCCCATCAACTTGAAAGATAAGATTTTTTCTACCATTTCATCATTCATCATTTAATTCCATCATCATTCTTTATTCGTTTTTTTTTCATTTTCATCATTTTTTTTTTCTCCTGCCTTTATCCCATATTATTTGGGGTCGGCGCAACATGTCTTTTTTAACCGACTTCAAAAAGGAGGAGGTTCTCAATTCGGATGTTTGTATTTTTTTTTATGTTTGTTCGCGCATAACTCCGTTGCTTAGCAACCGATTTGAAAAATTCTTTTTTTGTTGGAAAGGGTATACTTTCCAAATGGTCCCATAAATTTTTTATCGAAATCGGATAAGCGGTTTTTGAAAAATCAACAAAAATAAAAAAAAAATCCTACTTAATATATGAGGACGATGTTCTAATAAGTTCCTGTCACTGTAATTTACATACCAGGTAGTGGTATTAATTGTAATAAAACCTACTTCCAAAACAAACACTACTAAGTGAAAAATAATTTGATTTCGGAAATCGGTGTCTTCGGTTTTGTATTTTCATTTTTTGCTACCGACTTGTGAAAAGTGAAAAGTGTTTGTTTTGGAAGTCGGTTTTATTTTTTGTAAAAAAGTTTTTTCTTCCATACTTCTCGTAGTAGTCATCTCGGTAGTCACACCTTTTCTAGCGATATCATCTTTCACACAATCCATCCATCGTTTCTTTAATCTGTATCGCCACATTCATGTTAAAAACTTTCCTGATAACATTTTTTCTACCTTATCTCATGTAAAAACTCCCCACTTCCAACTTCATTGATTTCTTAAACTAAACATCACCATCAGATCATTATTCTCCTGCTCTTATCCCAATTTATTTGGGGTCGGCGCAACAAGTCTTTGTCTTCCATACTTCTCAATTAGTCGTCATCTTGGTAGTCACTCCCTTTCTAGCCATATCATCTTTCACACAATCCACCCATCGTTTCTTTAATCTTCCTCTACTTGTATAGCTATCCACTTTCATATTAAAAACTTTCCTGTTAGCATTTTTTCTACCTTATCTCATGTAAAACTCCCCACATACAGCGCCATTGATTTCTGAACCTTAACATAACCATAATCAGATAAACAAGCTAATAGCAATAGGTACAGTTGCTCATTCAGCATTAATTGCAGATACTTTAGCATATTATAATACTCAAGGTGGACCAGAGACATAATATAGATAAGTGCAGTAGGTCACTCGAACAGCGGGGCTCTTGGCTAAATAAACAAAGCCGGATCGATCAAAGGTTAAGCTACGCTAGCTGAGGTCGGTCCGTGGATGGGTGGCCATTACATCCCGAGATCCCTCCGTGGATCTCTGACACCCGTATTGGGTAGCTAGAAACCTAAAAACTCGGACAAACCGTCTTACCCAGTTACTGGGTTGTCAGATAGGCAGGCGCAACACGTAAAATGCTGGTATTCTGCATCCGGTTAAACTGGAAGCCAACATAGCCGTGGAAAGGGCAGATTGATGGACAGAGGGATTGGCTCCATGCAACTAGCACAACGCTCGGACACAAAGGATGGAAGTGATCCCGATGCGAAGCCAAATAAAACAAAAAAAAAGTCGTTCCATACTTTTCTATGAAACAGCTGATTTTTTTTATAACCGACGAAAAATTTCAACGCAGGGAGGTTCAGAATCATGTACTGAATCTACTAACCGCTACGCGCCGATGTCCCTTCCACCCTGTATAAGGACACGGTGGTGGTCACATACCTTTTCCTTTTTTTTTGAGGCTGGGTAATCATCAAATGACTCCTTCCGCTCCACCCAGAGCGGAAGGAGTGTCAGACTTTTACTGACTAAAACCCATCCATGTTCCTTCCATAGCCCTTTATGTTCTGGGGTAGCGGTAACCCTTTCGGACAATTCGCTTCACTACATAGTATAAAGCAAAGTCGCTTCCTGCGTCCTAATGTCTGTATGTATGCTTAGATCTTTAAAACTACACAACGGATTTTGATGCAGTTTTTTAAATAGATAGAGTGATTCAAGAGGAAGGTTTATGTGTATAATTTGTCGACATATAACGCGGCCGGAAGCTAGTATGGTCATAAAAGAAAGTACCTAGCCAGTGCAAGCGCACCTACGTAGATGTTCGTAAGTACGTATGCGTGCGCGCACCTGTTTTCGCTTCTTGTAAAGAGTCAACCTTCTGCACCTACCTGTTTTATGCCAGAGATCAAGCATTCTCATCATGCAACAGAATACAGATACGGCGTTTATAAACTTTGGTTCACAAACGTAATATAAATAACGTTGTGGGTGGTGTGCAGTGCATTCATACTGTGAATTGATTTCGCTGTTCTACTGTTATGTTTGCCGACGTTGTGAAGATATGGATCTCATTAAATTTCAGTATTGCAGCATTTGCATGGGTTGTTGAGTAACCATCTTATGTTTATCCTCGATACCCCGTGTATGTATGATTATGGCAACCAATTTGATGGTAAGAGATTGTGTGTGAAGTTACTTGTCCATTGTTTTCCATGGAGATCCACTAGTTGATCGACTCCTTAACAACAGGTATGATGACAGGGTAAAAAAACATCGAATATTAGACACGTATTTTTTCTTTATCATATTATTATTAAAAAATGACTTAGATAAAACGCATTAAAGTTGGTGAATGAGGACGCGCTACGTCACAACTCAGTGTAAAATCTACATAAAAAATAGTGACGTCATGCCACATTATTAATACGTAAAAAAAAATGTGTTCAATATTTTTTAATAATCTAGAAAACTAAAAATATATTTTAGTCATCATTCCTATTCGAAAGTACAGCCGCCAGCACATCAGGCTATCCCTAACTGTCAAATTTTCGCAATTATGTCCTTATGAAAATGAACCTTATGTCTTTGCAATAAAGTTGAAATACTATCAAAGAAATTTGACAGATTGTGGTAACTTGATGTGCTGGCCTCTGTACCTGTTAATGGCTCAACTGAAGTAAATCTTTGAGTTAGAGCCCTGTATTGACCCAATACTGGACATAAACATCGTATGCTTTTCCAATCTGGCTTGAGTAATAAAATTTACATTTCTCATCAAATCAAATCATTTCGGGGACCTTTATTGAGTTTTAAGTGTTCAATAAAAAAAAATCGTCATAAAAATCTCTAAATGAATCTTGTTTTTGGTCATATTTGTCATAAATTAAGTTTAACTCTATTATTTGAACATAAAATACTGCCATCTAATTACAGTATTAGTTTAATATAGCAGGATTATTTCCGACATTATAATTTTAATTCATATTTCTATGCCAACGTTGGAACCGACAGGTGTCTTCATCAATAATTCTTTCTGTAATAGCTTTCAAATAAAAGCCTTTATCTTAAGATTTAAGACCTCACATCAAGAACCTTTTAATTGACTATATTATCAATGTTGCCATATGAATCGGTGTTATATAACACAAGACCATCCAGTGAAATTTCAACCATACCACAGCAAGTTAAAGTTGGTTTTTCAGCGAGTGTAGGAAAACGTTGGAATGGAGTCAATGACCTGGCTTACTCAATAAGTTACACACTATTTGGCGAGCTCAAGTACCTGGTAAACGGTGCGAAGAAAAAAGTTGGTAGAACGTTATTTTACGAGCAGAACTAGTAACAGATGCGCCGGCGCGTAATGTATTCATATTTTCTTAAATAAATTAATTGTCGGTTTTTGCATGCGAGGTTTACTAAAATACATTATATTTTCTAATGGGGATAAGGAAATTTTTGACTTTTTTAAGCTAGACAGGTATTCACGGATCAATCGATCAGGTTAAGCTATGCTTGCCAGGGTTGGTCCATGGATGGGTGACCATTTTTACATATCGAGACTCGTCCGTGCCTCAGAAAGCATGTTAAGCCCTTGGTTCCAGCTATCGTTCGTGGATCTTTAACATTACGGATATGTTACGGGTAGTCAGAAGCCCGAAAGTCTGACAGCCAGTCTTACAAAGGGGTATTGTATTACCCAGGTACTGATTGGGTTGCGGAGCTCAGATACGCAGTCACCTCATGTAAAATACTGGTATTCAGCTGCATCCTGTTAGACTGGAAGCCTTGGGGTCGGCTTCCAGTCTAAGCATAGTTGGGAAAAGGCTAGGCAGATTGAGGTATGTTCAGAGATATTTCATGTCAAGCATGTAAGTATAATATTCCGTGACATACGCATCCAAAATTATTATATAGATTGTAATAATATTCATCCTTTTTTTTACTTTGTTAAGGTAGGTTTTTTGAAAGATATTGCTAATCCATTGCTTTATATGTTTGAATATATGTATCTGCTCAACAACGTAAATAACGCAATGAATGTTGTTGAACTGTTAAATCAATGATTTCTGTCAGGGTTCCGAAATGAGAATGTTTTGTGAGCACGATATATAAATTTTATTCATGTGTGCCGAAATGGGAAGGTGCCTAGATGGGACTAAACCAAAATTAAAACCCTTGATATACAGGTGTTAGGTTAAACGAGGGACATAGTTTCAGGTTGTAAGTACTCATGAAAATCAACTACTTTATCCATGGAATGAACTCTGAAATGTGAAAAAGTATCGGCAGTTCGACGAATTCTGCGAACATAAATGTACTGAACAGCTGATTTCTTTTTCGTGATTTCAGGTATAGTCTCATAGTCAAAGTTGTTCATTTTGATGAGTAAGCCCCCTGAAGGTATGTCCCTCGTTTAACCTAACACACTGTATAAAGTGAGTCATGCAATGAGGATGCGGGTCTTTATGTCCAATTTTATTGACACTTGCATAGATATAGGCATAATAACTACACACGCCCATCAAGCTACCCTAAACAGTCAAATATTCCTAATTGAATATGAAACTTATGTAACTGTAACTAAAGTAGAAAATCTATTAAAGAAATTTGACAGATTGGGGTACATATTACACGTAAGGAGGTCTTGGACGCTGTCAGGTTGCCACTATGTCAAGGTCGTCGTGGCAGAAACAATGAGCCATTATTCTTTGGGACACATAATAGATTAGTCTGTGTCTATTCCGATAATTGTGCTTGTTCTGATGTCCGTGTATTTGGTGTTTCTAATTGTGAACACAGGTTGGCATGGTTACGAAATGGGACCATATCCGCCGGTCGATTCTGTAAAAATTTACCCGCGAAAGTGAGCTTTTGTTCCCCGTAATGCTAGGGACTATTGACAGCTCACTCTAAACTCACTTCACCTACGTTCTTACGGTGAGATTGCTACAGAGATCTATTTATTTGCTATCCTTCGAAGTATTGGTCAAAATGAATGACCTATTTTTTTCTGCTTCGGGGAATGGATTGGAGCGAGGACATGCTTGACCGGTGCGTCGAATTAATTGGCCCACCCAATTGAGATGAAACATAAATAAGTAGACATGAACAGGATGATAATCATGATCAGTTTAATACCATAAGACACTGAGGCCTAAAACAGCAAAAAAAAGCGTCAATCACTGCATTTTTTTCGTCCGAAATATATCCTCTTTTTTTTGAGGGCGGGAAATCATCAAATGACCCCTCCCACCCTGGGTGGAGCGGAAGGGAGTGTCAGACTCTTACTGACTAAAATCCATCCATGTTCCTTCTTTACCCCTTTATGTTCCGGGGTAGCGGTAACCTATTCGGACAATCCCGCCTACCCGGCAGGCTTCGGCCCTTCCTAAGTGCTGACATCTCTTTGAGGAGCGCGTAAAACAGTTACGCGCTGTCCGGCACAGGCCAGGTCCTGATCGGACGGTGAGCTACCCATTGCTCACCGTCTGCAGGCCCGCGAAACATATCCCCTTACTTGAAATTCCGTAAAATTATTTTCTGATCATGCTAGAATCTATCGTAGCTAGAGAACTGCCCGATGAGCTGTTACATGCAAATTATGTAACACTTCTGATGCAACGTAACTTGAATTAAATATTGACACATACTAAAATATGAGCACAACATTCCACTCAAATTCCACGAGTATAATAAAATGATGTATACGGAACTGCAGCACGCATGCGCACAGCATTCAACGCCTTTCTCGGCGATTGCGTTATGCAGAACGTTACACATAGCTGTTACTGCTGCACTGGATTGCGCAACAGCGTAACAGTTTTGTGTCGTTTATCCCTAAATATGGCGGCGCTTGCGCATATGGGTATACTGTCGGATAGTGTTGGGCTGTGGCAAGATTAATGGTGATTCGGAATTTGGAGGCAGTGTTTTTAGGTCTAGTTGATATGCGATCTTGGCTAATAGTGAATGTTCAATTTGAGGGTAAAATATTTATCAGTTTTACCAAATTGTTTGTTGAGCTAAATCTCACTATCACACAAATATTATAAGGGCGAAAGATTGTGAGTGTACTGTGTGTTTGTATGTTCTCTGAAAATATCGATGAGCATTTAAAAAAAAGACATAGAGCCGAAATTTACCGAATTAAAAAAATCTTTTATCATTTCTTTTGTGTCCTGTTTTGCGCTTACATAATATTTTGTTGAGACATAACTTAAAAGCTCCTTTAGAACTATCATTGAAAGCTTTGCGCTAAGAACATAAGCCAGACACTGATAAGGAAACTAGACTAGACTCACTTAAAAACACGCAAATGTATGCATGACAATAGGCTCGCCCCCTATTACATGGGACTTAAACATAACCGGCGAAATATGGGTGTACTATAGGTACACCTCCCTGACCCTTCGGGGATTAAAGGCATCATGTAATCTTGAGTAAAAAATAACATACATACCAATTATAATTAAAAACTAATTTCAGGTAAAGACGTCAGCACATCAAGCTATCCCAAACTGTCAATTTTATCCAATTGAAAATGAACCTTTTGCTTTTAGAATAAAGTTGAAACCTATCAAAGAAATTTGGCAGATTGAAAAACATTGTGAGGAAACCAGCATGTCTGAGAGATATTTCTCAACAGCATGTAGCTAAGTCAGAGGCACGTGGGGCAGCATAAAAACTCTGACACCAGGTTAGTCAACTAACCACACGAAAAGAAGACCATTTCTACGTACACGAATTTTCAACATGATAAGAAAAATGTTCAGAGGCCAGCACATTAAGTTACCACAATCTGTCAAATTTCTTTGATAGTATTTCAACTTTATAGCAAAGACATAAGGTTCATTTTTAATTGAGAAAATTTGACAGTTAGGGATAGCTTGATGTGCTGGCGTCTGTACGTAGTGCCCATATCTATTACATATTCATGTGACGCTATAAATTACCCAAGTTCCTTGTAAATGACGGCAACACTGCGCACGAGTCGTTCGGGATACCTGCGCGTGAGTTGCGAAACTGTCGCCGTAGGTATTACGTCACTTCGACCTTCTTAATGTCGTTTACTTGAAACTAGTTGAAACATTTAGATTAGAAACGGTGTAGGCCTATGTTGAATACTTAGTTTTATTGCCTTTTGAAGTTAAGTGGGGCTATATTGGATGTGTATGGGTGTTGAAGGTAAAACAGTGGAATACAGTTTGTGTTGTTAATGTTGACTCATTAAGATTATTAATTAGTACAAAGGGGACCTTAATGCCTTAGGCATTCTCTACCAGTCAACCAAGGGTGGTGAAGAGATTAGATGGTAGGTGCTTTAAAGAGAAGGAACATTCAAAACATTGAGACTTATGATTAAAAAGGGTACATAAATAGGTTGGCCAACGAGGCAATTTCTTAGTGCCTCGTTGCGCTTGCGATCACCATCAAGCGCAACTGCTGAGTATGATTTCCTGGGTTCGATTCCTGGGTCGGGCATATATTGACTACCCTTTCAACTACCCAATTTAAAATAGGAAGGTACTGAGAACTAAAACAATTTATATGTATAATATGCCAATCGTAACGTAAAAAATATTTATAAATTCCTGTATACGATTTTTTCCATCCAGCCAGCTTTACCGCTCATGTAATTTCATAGACAACCGGAAAATGTAGAAACAGTTGTCGTTTATGGAATTCCTGTATCGCCTTCGACAGACTTGATAAACATAGTTACTGGTGACTGAATACGTGAACAGTTAAGTTAAATAAACTAACGACGTCGGTTAAGTCTGACGGTTCAAGTTAAAGTATGGAACAGTATATTAATAAAACATGTTTATGTAAGACAAGCTTCTGCTAGCGACTTCGCCCGCGTGGATATCGAATAAAATCCCGCGGGAACCGTACATTTTTTCGGGATAAAAACCATAATCTCTGTGCCAAATATCATACCAAACCGTTCAGTTGCTTTTGCGTAAAAGAGAAATAAACATTCATGCATACATACTTATAAACTTTCACGTTTATAATATTAGTAGGATTGATATTTGAAGTAATAGAACCTGATATGGTTCCGAAATTCTTAGGTTGACACATGTTTGACGCGCGTGCACTCGACGCCAGGCTACAAATGAATTTCTTCTTGTTATCATGAATTTCCCAATATCCATGGAGTCTTTTAATTTGTGTCATGTCATTCAATACGTACGAGAGCTTCAATTTTTAAGATATCTACATATATTAACACACAAAAGTAATGATTTAATTGTTTATTTCGTGTTATATTGTTGTAGCCATTGTCACATACTTGTGTCGTTGGCGTACAGAGCATGTGGTTGCTTGTCACGTATATGTGACAATGGTGTTCAAAAGGTTAAGATTATATAATCAATTGACCAAAACTAGTAAACTGCTTTCGGCTGGCATGGAGTTTGGTTCTTACAAACCTTGAGACGATTTTATTTATATGAAAGTTACATGCAACTTGAAAGATTTCGCGGCAATGTAATAAAAATTGCGAGCACTGGTAGCCCAGTGGTGCCAGCTGCGACTTACGAGTTGTAGGTTGCGAGTTCGAACACAGGCCGGCCACTTTGTATATTTTATTTAATCACCACTGCTCTCAAAACGGTGAAGGAAAACATCGTGAGGAAAGACCCAAGAATTCGAAGACATGTGGTTCGTGCGGTGGATTACGGTCCGTTCCCTCACATGTTACGACGACATGGTTGGCGCAGCGGTTGAGCGATTGACTGCTGCGCAGCATGTCGCGGGTTCGATTCTCGCACGGAACAAATATTTGTACGACCTGCAAGTATTTGTTACGGGTCTGGGTGTTTTTCTATCTATAATATGTATGTATTTACAAAAAAAAATGTATATAAGTAGTATAACAGCCATCTCGTTACCATAACACAAGCATTAGGTTGCTTAGCTTGGGACGATATGGCGTTGTGTGAAATGTCCAAGGATATTATTACATAGAGAGAATGCCTGTGTCCCATGACTTTAAAAGAAAGAAGAAAAATGTATTTAAAAGGGTAGTCAATAACGTTAACTTTTATGAATTGTCAAAACGCGGCACTTGTACGTCATTTGTATGAAATATAACAATGTGACGGCACAAATTTTTAGAATCAAATGGATTACTTAATAACTAGCATTGAATGCAATTTTACAAATAGGTATATCTTAGCATAATATTTAATTTTTGTACGTGATGGAAGTTTTTAAAACGAGCGGTCTTTTTTCTATGTGATTTCTAATTTTATTTTTGATCGTGTCAAATAGTCAATATTATAGGTTAATTGTGTAATAATAATAAGCTCCGTAAACCTTATTAGTAACAATATCTACGTGAGAACAATGTGCAATGTAGGTGCATATTGACAGCTGCATAATATATTTCCAATTTTATGGAAAGCAATAGATTGTTGGCGTAAATTAATCGATTGCTTGGTAAATTGATGGATATGAAGTTAAAGTATGCCAAAACCTTGTTTACATGATGACAACCAGTTTACCACCAACCAATTGATGTAGAATAAGGATGTGAAATTATCAAATTACTCCTCCCTCTCTGCGTGGAGCGGGAGTTTCAGATCCTTACTGACTAAAACCCACCCATGACCTCTTCCTTAGCCCTTTGTGTTCCGGGGCAGCGGTAACCCTTTTGGACAATCCCGCTGACCAAATACGGATAACTTAATTAATTCACTTGATTTAATTTTTAACTTCTGCTGAGCATGAAGTCATGCAGGATGGGCAAAGTGTTATTGGTTTTTCATCTAGAATTTGCCAGTAGAAGTCTATTCTGTGATAGACCCTTTATCAGGCTCTGGGCTGGCAGACATGCGTGCACGTGTTCATGTAGCCAATTAATTGTCTTTTTTTTAAAATGATTGAGTATACTAACATAGGCTAAGTTCATGGGTAAGCGGGATTGTCCGAAAGGGTTACCGCTACCTTGGAACATAAAGGTCTAAAGAAGGAACAAGGATGGGTTTTAGTCAGTAAAACTCTGACACGCCCTTCCGCTCCACCCAGAGCGGGAAAAGTCATTGGATGATTTCCCACCCTCAAAAAAAAAAGGCTAAGTTCATACTATTACTATATGGATCCCTTGGTCACAAATATTTTTTTTCAATTTTTCACCCCTATATCAAAGTCGTTGAAAATTGGCCTCTAAACATTCAAGTCTAGATTTAGAACCTATATTAATAGACTAGTCTCAGTCGCTTCGATTAATGACCTTCTGAATGAATCAAAGTGACTGCAAATGGCCATAAAATACATAAATACCTGCAGAACATAAAATAACGGACTAAAGGACGAGCAGAGCTGTGATGCAACTAATTAACATAAATTGTTGACGCGCAACATTATATAACTTGGGTATTACGTTAGCTCCGAAAACGGTGCATCCGTTAAATGTAATATTAAATAATCAGACTTAATTGGAAAGATTTTTGTTTATTCAAAAGCATATCACATGGAGTATAATTATAACGCTCTCCTGGGTTCGATTCCCGGGTCGGGCAAAATGTTGTTGGGTTTTACCATGTTTCATTTCTCAAAAGGTCAAAGCAGTCTGGATTTGTGCCCGGTTGATGGCAATAGGCTCGCCCCAATTACATAGGTAGCCCCTTTAGATAGGTTCACCTCTGCCTAGCCCTTTGGGGATTACAGGTCTTTGACTAATCAAAAGTGAAATCTTAAATCACATATAAAAAAGAGCGCTCGTCTTAAAAACTTCCATCATCCCATAGAAATTAAATATTATGCGAGGATATAATTGTAAAATTGAATTTAATGTTAATAAGTATTCCATTTGATTTCAAAAAATTGTGACGTCACGTTTTAATATTTCTTACAAATCACGTACAAATTTCACGTATTGACAGTTCATAAAAAGTAACGTTATTGACTACACTATCAAATACCCTATTGCAAGTACTTTTAAAGTAAGCTCAATTCGTTAGTCCATAGGTTCAAATGGTACCTGAGCTTTAGTTAGGTCACTGGGCTGCATTCAGCGGAATGTGACCGGTTGTTTAGCAACAAGTTCTCCCCTTCCTCTCCCCCACGCACCGACCTCTCGCTCTACCACACGAATTCTTCCGAAGTGTGCCGAAGTTCAAGAGCTTTCGCGTAACGTCGTGCCTTCTTCGGAAGTGAGACTGGATTCTTGCAAGTTTCGTTTGTTATTTATGTCTTTGATGCGGATTTGTGATAGACATTTTAGTGGTTAAATAACGGAATCTTGTGCGGGCTTTAGCACATTCCTGTTTAAATTTTATAGGCGTTTATAACCGCGGTGGTTTATCTCTTTGGTTTTGTTACTTGTACCTTATACAAGCAAAATGAGGTCGTAAGTTCTTTTAACTAAGGTATTCTATTATTTGCATATTGTAGATAACACTTTCAACTAGTTTTTCAGGTACCTATGTACTTTTGCATTACGTAAATAATATACTGAAACATTTTTTAAGAATAGCAGTGATAGCCTAGTGCTGTGAGTTCGAATCCAAGACCGCACTTTTGATTTTACGGATTCATGTGCGTGTTGTATAATTATCACTTGCTTCAAAATCGGTGAAGGAAAACATCATGAAGAAACCAGCATGTCTGAGAAATATTTTTCAACAGCATGTGAAACTTAGTCAGAGGCGCATGGGCAGCAAAACAAAACTCTAACACCAGGTTAGTCATTAACCACACGAAAAAAGATTTTTTAAGAAAAAAAAAGGTAGGAACAACTTTGCTTCTCTATAACATAGTCAAAAAATAAATCCCCAAATCGACTTTATCTCTAAAACGATCGAGAAGTGTAATAAGGTTACGTTAATAAAGGCTTGCCTCGACACCAATAAATGGTACATTAATGTTATATGACCACAGAGTGACGTTATGTCGCGCGCATGACGTCACGCTCACGCGCATCGCCTCGATTCGGCTTGACGAATTTTTATGTCAGTTCTGTGAGGTGACCTGTGGGAGTTGGATGTTCCTCTCGTTGGTATACAGGGTGAAAGGGACATCGACACGCCTGCCTAGCCTAGCCATATTCCAACTGTGTTGGGGTCAGCTTCCAGTCTAACCGGATGCAGCTGAATAGCAGTATTTTACTTGGAGCGACTTCCTATCTGACTTCGACAACCCAGGAACTGGGTAACACGATACCCCTTGGTAAGACTGGCTGTCAGATTTTCGGGCTTCTGACGACCCGTGACGACTGTCAAAGATGCACAAATGACAGTCGGGACCAACGGCTTAACGTGCTTTCCGAGGCACGGAGTTGGGTCTAAAATCAAAATGTACCCCAGGATTACCCACAGCCAAAAATAATGCAAAAAAAATATTATAAGTAGGTAATAAAATAACCCCGTGATTTCCCTATGATAATCACGGGGTTATTACCAATTTTTTTTTTTTCAGAATCTGAACTTTGTCTGAAAAAAGTATTGGTAACCTACATTCTCTTTTATAGCAGATGGTAGCTAGGTAGGTACAGCGTCGTATAAGTAGGTACCTACTATCATTATAATAATTAACGAAGAACGTGTAACTTTAATGAATTTAGTTTCATGTTCTGTTTGGTTTTCATCATATAAAAAACAGTAACATAATAATTATGTTCTCACGTCGTTCGAGCATTTAATTGCTTATTGAATAATATAATTGAGTAGGCCTCTGATGTGGGACGCAACCTGTGTCGACACCCTTGTCGTGTGTCATCTCTTATTCCTAGCATGGAAGGCTGTGCTGGCGCCGCTGCTGCAGCGTAACCTTATGCGTAACTTCTGTTTTGAGGGTTCGGGTCGAATACAAGTCTCCTTTTAATGGAAATTTCAAGCTGACTGGTCGACACTTCACATGACTAGAGGGCTGACTTGTTCTTGGGTCAAAGGATTATCATCGCCATTTAACGTGGCAATGCTGCCTGTATTCTGGGCACGTTTCTGGATGACAGCGATGCGGACATATATTTCGACGCATATGTGTTCTTTTGTTTTTGTTTTTTTTTTGTTTAGTTAGTTGTCTATATTCATTAATAATAACTGGTTATCGCTACATAGTATAAAGCAAAGTCGCTTCCCGCGTTTGTCCTAATGTCTGTATGTATGATTGTATGCTTAGATCTTTAAAACTACACAACGGATTTTGATGCAGTTTTTTTAATAGATAGAGTGATTCAAGAGGTTTATATGTATAATAACGAATTGTTTTACTACGAATTTATCGCGTGCGAAGCTGCGGGCAAGAGCTGGTAACAAATAAATAAATATTTAACACCGTATTCAATAAATTTAAAGGATTAATCAATAAATACAGTCTGAATAATTGTACAGTCACCAGCACATCAAGTTATCAACTATCAAATATGCCCCATTGAACATGAACCTTATGATTTTGTAATAAAGTTGAAAATCTATCAAAAAAATATTGATAGAATGGGGTAGCTTGGTGTGCCAACATTTTGAACGCGAGCTACAGTCATTAAAATGGCATTTACGTACCTAATGACTTTCTATAAACTTTATGTTCCCAAGCCCTAGACCAAGTTAATACAAATGCTATTATCAGATTGAATGATTGATTGGCTGCAACCACTGATACGGACCATTGTCTGATTGATGTTTGATTGGCTGAATACAATGGATGCCCTTGCACGATGGCATTGTCCTGGTTTGTTGACCACAGCCATAGCTTTGCGGGGCTTTTGCAATATTTATTTTTTAAAGGTTAAACACTACATACGTTTTTGAAAAAGTATTGTTTGTTATGATTTTGTTTCTTGGAAAGGTTAATTTCTTTTTTATAAAGACCATTTTTTGTGCAAGTCTTCCTTTGCAAATTAAGATTTAGATTTTGGTGATTTTGGAAATGTGAGTGTAGATTTTGATCCCTAGCCTCGTTAGTCTAGTGGTCGCAAGCGCTAATGTTATACATGAGGTTCTGGGTTCGATTCCCTGGTTGGGCAAAGCGACATTGGGTTTTTCCATCTGGAATTTCTGGATTTGTGCCCGGTTGATGGCAATAGGGTCGCACATAACTATTAGATGGGACTCTAAATATCACTGGCGAAATGTGGGTGATTTTGGTGATTTTGGAAATGTGAGTGTAGATTTTGATCCCTAGCCTCGTTAGTCTAGTGGTCGCAAGCGCTAATGTTATACATGAGGTTCTGGGTTCGATTCCCTGGTTGGGCAAAGCGACATTGGGTTTTTCCATCTGGAATTTCTGGATTTGTGCCCGGTTGATGGCAATAGGGTCGCACATAACTATTAGATGGGACTCTAAATATCACTGGCGAAATGTGGGTGTAGGTACTATCACACATCTCTGCTTAACCCTTTGGTTATTACAGGCGTGATGTTATGTTTGTATCGATGTAGTTAAAGACAGTTATATCAATCTGCCTAGCGTTTTCCAACTATATTGGGGTCGGCTTTCAGTCTAACCGGATGCAGCTAAATACTAGTATTTTACATGGAACGACTGCCTGTCTGACCTCCACAACGCAGTCACTAAGTGGGTAAGACGATACCCATTGGTAAGACTGGCTGTCAGACTTTCGGGTTTCTGACTACCCGTAACGATTGTCATAGATCCACGAATGACAGCCGGGACCACCGGCTTAACGTGGTTTCCGAGGCACGGAGGTGTCTGGATATTTGAATATGGTCACCCATCCATAGACCAACCCCGGCAAGCGTAGCTTAACCTGGTGGATCGATCCGTGTGGCTGTTATTACTTAGCCTCGAGCTCCTCACTTAGCCACGAAGACAGTAATTACTCTACTACAAACATGCAGTACTTACGTTCATTGTCATGGCTGTTCCTGGCGAGGCCCCGGATCTGTTCGTTGACATAGTTATTACTCTTGGGGACGTTGAGCGCACTGCGGATCCCCACCGACGAGTTGTCCAGGTGTCCAGGTCCAATCTTAGGCACGTGGCTGGAGCAGTACACCTCCTTGTCCTCTGTCCAATGCTGGTTGTTGTAATATGTCTGGGGAAGAAGAAATGAGGTGTTAGAGTATGCAATACTGTCGGGTCAGCGGGATCGACCGAAAGGGTTAGCGCTACACACAGGAACATAAAGGGCTAAGGAAGGAATATGAATGGGGTGAAGTCAATAAGAGTCTGATACTCCCTTCCGCTCCACCCAGAGAGGGGTCATTTGATGATTTTCCATCCTTAAAAAATAAACAGAGGGTTCGTAATACTGTATTTTCGTCGCACACACACACATCTATATGTATATGCATGTTAGCTGACATGCTCCTTGCGAATAGCGTTGCCATCCATCCACATTCTGTCCGGAATGCCTACAGCAAAAATAAAGGTTTACAAGTTAACATTCGGTTTTTGGTTTGAACTTTTAAAATTTCGAAATGGAAAATGGTAACCGAAAATATGATAATGATATAGTTTTCGTTGTAGAGTGCAAATGTCGGCTTTAAAGCCTTGTTATAAGGGTTATTTTTTTTAATAGGATCTCCAACAAAAGATGTTCACAATACATGACACATAACTAAAGAGTTACATCAGGTAATAAGTACTCCTTTCACTTATAGAAGGCCATAACATTAAACAACTAAGCTAACAAGGATAAAATTTGGAAAAGTTAATTTAAGATCCCAAAACGTAATAAAAAAATAAAATAAAAAAATATATATGAAGACAAAACCTTTACACATAGGTAGGTACTCAGATCAAATCTATAAAAAGTTTCTTATATTAAGACAGAGACTCGCAGATGTCTCAATTCGTAGTTTTAGTTATAACAGTACCATCGATCACTAATCATACCCTTTAATTAAACCCTATAAAGAAGTTGGTGGTCGACTACTTTTCGCCCTATAAGTAAGTAATTAGGTGACCAGTGATTAATCGTAGACATTATCAATTGTAAAATCACCGCATCGACGATCCAAAGTTTCAAATACCAATTTGTTTCATTTAAAGGGGAAAAGTTATCGTTGAAAGCAAACCAAACAATTGAAATATAAAACTGCTTTTTTTCACCCTTTTATTGCCGAAGCTGATTCATTTTACACAAATTATAGGAGGCACAATAGAAATAAACCAATATAAAATGATCCATACTGTTTAATACTATAAAACAAATGAGGGGTCAAGTTACAATGGAGCTGTTCTGAATAGATGTTCAAATCTATGGTCAAAACGATATGGACAGTTAATTTGTGACAAAAGGAATGTTTTTATTGAATTATTCAGCCTAAGCTTTGTCGGTGTAGTGTATAATGTGCCGCTAATTTATTGTATTTTTGTTCGTACAGATGTATTTATTACTTTTGTAGAAGGCCATCACATCAAGTTACCCCAATCTGTCAAATATTTTGATAGATTTCAACTTTATTACAAAACTATAAGATTCATTTTCATTCGGGAAAATTTGACAGTTGAGGGATAGTTTGATGTGCTGGCATGTGCACCTAACACACATATGCCTGTCCCGTTGGTTTTGGAATCACTGGCTCTACAGGTGAGCGTGGGTCCTTAGTTCGATTCCTGTGTCGGGGAAAGTGTTTATTGGGTTTTTTCATCAAAAACAGTTCGGAGTTTGGGAGTTGGCGGTGTGATACCCCCGTGTCTCGGAAAGTCAGTTAAGCCGTCGGCCCTGCGCCTGATCTCTCTCCGCTCTTGTCGGAGTGCCTTCATATGACTATGAGAGTAAGGGAAGAGAGAGTGCATCTGCGTCTGCGCACACATTTGTACTGGTCTGAGCTCAGAGTGGTCGCCATGACTTAAATTCGGTCAGGAGGACTATTACTAATACAAATCTTCTTCTTTTGGTGTGTCAGAGTTTTTATGCTGCCCATGGGCCTCTGACTCAGCTTCACATGCTGTTGGGAAATATCTTACGATGTTTTCCTTCACTGATTTTAAGCAAGTGGTAAACTTAAACGTAACGTAACGTGTGTAATACGCACGTGAATCCGTAAAATCAGAGGTCTTGGGTTCGAATTCGAGACCTATGACTTGCCAGTCCGAAGGTCACACGACTATCACTGCTGTTTGCTAATATAAATATTTTCAATATTGACACTACGAGAATCGAATTTATTCTTCAAATAAGGGGTTTATCAGCGAGATTCTCCTAAAGGATTACCGCTGCCCCGGAACACAAAGGACTAAGGAAACAACATGGATGGGTATTAGTCAGTAAGAGTCTGACACTCCCTTCTGCTCCACGCAAAGCGGGAGGAGTCATTTGATAATTTCCCACCCTCAAAAACAGAAAGAGAGAGAGAATTACGAAATTCCAGTATTACGAACCCTCTTTTTTATGGTCAAAGACACACCTCTTGCCACATGCTAGGTGGCATGCTCCTTGCGAATAGAGTTGCCATCCGTCCCTATTTATCGGGAGGAGTCAATAAATGATTTCCCATCGTTAAAAATAAAAAAAAACTTCATTGTGACAACTTCCTCAATGTCGAATTAATGCAGTAGGTGCAGCGACTCCTACTTTGGATAGATACTTCTTAATTTAGGTCGTAGAGGTTAAATAGCAGTTGGTCTTCGTAAAAAACTAATATTAATTAGCCAAATCTAGCTGGGTAGTCTAGTCTGGCCAAAGAGACCAAACATTTTGTTATAACTGCGTTTTATAGCAATAAATTAGACGACACAAACCATTTATTAATTATAATTTTTCGTATAACATATAGGTAATATACCTACGATTTATTCCTACGCTAGAATTTGTCATAAATATCATGATTGCATAGAATCGGGACATTTTATACCAAGTTTTTATTATTGTAAACCAATTTGTACACAGTGCTAATGGTAGCGAATCCTATTTTGATCTAGATACAACCTAACACTAACCTGACCTGCAAATTGCATAATAACGCAAGAAAATTTGAATTTCGCGGGATACTTTTGCGCATCCTCCGCAAACTCCGTGCTGCTACTGAAAAAATTCTAATAGGGAAATCCAATAACACTGCTGAAACTGCTAATCTAACCTAAGCCCTCATGTCTAACATTAGCGCTTGCGACCACTAGACCAACGACACAGGCAATCATAATTTCACTATCAACCTTGTCCACTGCTAAAAAAGGTCTAAACTCAAACAAAGCGAACATAGCTGTACAAACACACCAACAGAACCAAACAAGTACAAACACCTGTTGTATGCATTTCCCATAAAAAGTACGTCAGGTAACTGTTAATTATCGCATACTCATCAAGCCGTATATTAGAACAACAGTTAGAGGCGCGTGTAATGAGCAACTGAACCGAATAGGGTCATATCTGCCCGGTCGTGGAATAAGGATGTTATGTGTCATCACAACCATTTGACGCGGATGGGAAGTTGTAATGTAACTGTCGTTCATTCATTCATTCATATCCGTAGACGTTCTCTCCTCAAAATGGTATGGGATTGGTATGATGTTTGGTAGGTCAAAGAGGATATTGTTTATTTTACTACATCACACCACGAAGGTTGAGGAGGTCGTGGAATATGTACGAGCGAAGACCAGCTAGACCTTAAGGGTCTAGAAGCTGGAGTCGTGCCACAACACAAATTTCAAGTCGTTTGTGGTGCGAGCTCCGACTCATTGTATAGAGACCGTCCTCAAGGAAGAGTTTTGGCCGAAAGGTGCCTGAAATACATGATATAATTATATTTATTATTATTACTAAGCTTGATAGACAATTTGGTTTGTCATTAGAATACCTGACCTGTGTTTTGCATACAAAAGAGTGAGGCGGACTTATTCTGTTGTCCTCTGAGTGAATGCAAAGGGAATGCATTGTTCATAATTAGTTATAGATGTTAGTATAGATTAAGTTAGGATAAGTGCATTAATATCGCATTGGGTCATCCCCGAACGATAGATGTGAGTATGTTCCCAATGTTGGGACACAGAACTCCTCTCTGTAAGAAAAAGTGGGCCATAATCCACCATGAGGGACCAGAACGGCTTGGTGGATGTCACATATCTTCGTATTTTTGGTACTAGGACATACCAGTTCCTTTAAGATGTTTTTCTCTTCTTTCATTATATTTGAGGGTCGATGCAGTATCAATTATTCTTCTTTCATACATCTAGAGCTTTCATCCTAGTGTTCACCTGCGCCTGGTAGAGGCTATTTGAATGGTCTCTGGTAAATATAATAATCCATAGCCTGACTTCACCCACTGCTGGGAATATAAGTAGGCCTCTCTTTCCTGTATCTCCACCATCCTTTTTATAGAGCAAAGAAAATTCCTAAAGCATAGACAACGTAGTTATGTGGGCCTTGCACCCACTAAAAACACCGTCTATGCACCTACTTTTGCGCATGACATTCGCGACCCATCCAGCGTGGCCCACTTCTGCGCTCTCGTTTCTTTGCCTGCGACATCAAGTGAGCTATTTGCTGCCTGTCGTCCTACCCTCCTGCGATGAATCGGGTCAGCGAGAGAGTCTGCTTCCCTGACCCGCTCCGCTGCTTCCTTCTGCGAGATTACCTCCTCACAGAAAGACACAACCGTAATTCTCAAGCTCCTACCTCCAGGTTCTATCCGTCATATAGTTATTTAATTACAAGTCATATTGTTATGTTAACGGAATAAGGTCGTATGACGCATTACATTACAACCAGATCCCAACGGTAATGACTCATTATTTGTGTACAAATAATAATTAATAGCTTTATTATTACACGT
Organism: Hyppa rectilinea; assembly: GCA_951799385.1. Taxonomy (NCBI): domain Eukaryota; kingdom Metazoa; phylum Arthropoda; class Insecta; order Lepidoptera; family Noctuidae; genus Hyppa; species Hyppa rectilinea. Next base: position 4,333,515 of record OX637318.1, on the reverse strand, counting down.
GTGTTCAAATATGTAGTTCTTTAATGAAGTTCGTATTATTTTCCTTGACCTCGGCTATAAAATTGTAGACTTATTTTTAGTCATGATTTTTTTTATTATTTACTTTTCCAGCTGTTAGATTATAGAATAGAATAGAATTGAATAAAATAGAATAGCATTTATTTGTAGAAATGGGTAATACATAAGAAGGTAGTAGAAGGTTTACACGAGTTCTGCCATATTTCACCATTCGGTATTGAAATATCCACAACAACAAGAACCATCCAACTCAAACAAAAAACCAACCAACTCCATATCAACTTTTATCTAATCGAGGTGGAATTCTGCGAATCTTGTTCTGAGTCAAAGTCAAAGTCAAATCATTTATTTCAAATAGGCACAAGTAAGGCACTTTTGAACGTCAAAATGACAAGTAAATAGAATTGATTCTAGTCGCCCCTTCCAAAAGGTAGTTTCGTGTGGAGAATGGGCAAGAAACTCCACCGTTACTCTTTTAAAATGTTTTACAATGTTTTGTATACTCTCTGCCTTCTGTAAGCCGTTATCTTAGTATTCATCCTCTTCAAGCCAAGACAAGTCATATATGACACATCCAATAATCGCTTTTATTTGTCATTCTTTTTTACTTATGCTCACCACAAAACTGTTTTTTTTTTGTGTCAGTTCATACTACTTGCGATGCCGAAGAGAGAATGTATTAGTTCCTAATCGTGCCCTGACCTAGGTGTCGGGAACGCAGGTATCGTGGGTTCGAATCCAAGAAGGCGCTCTACAAGCGGGAATGTCCGAAAGAGTTACCGCTACCCCGGAACATAAAGGGCTAAGGAAGGTACATGGATGGGTTTTAATCAGTAAGAGTCTGACACTCCCGCTGCGAGCGGGTGGGGTCATAAATGATGATGTCCCACCCTCAAAAAAAAATGTGAGCCGTCACGGGACGCCTGGCAGATGTGAAACATCGACATTATTTTGTAAAAGTAATATGATTGAAAAGAACAGATTGCGATAGAAACTAAATATCACATAATGATAAAATAAAAAATATTACGATTATTTCCAGAAAATGATGACTGTTTATTCAATAAACATTTATTTTCATTAAATCGCAGTCGATTGCGCATGGCGACTCGTCGCCACACAGTACACACTACTGCATATAGACTGTATATATACACCATCATATAGCGTGGCGACGCGTCACCACGCCAGAAATTAGTTTTACGTGCGGCTATAGATGTTTCACATCAAAAAGGCAGGTGCTCTACTTTGTGTAAATAATTTCATCACAACAGCATTAAAAAACAGGGAAGTTAAACGAGGAAACCGGCGTGTCCTAGAACCAAAAAATCGAAGACATGTGACATCCACCGACCCGCACTGGGCCCGCGTGGTACTGCCCACTCCCTCTTGAAGAGAGGAGGCCTGTGTCCCAGCACTGGGAACAGCATATGCTGATTATGCTTCTTTTTTTTTAAGGCTGGGAAATCATCCAATGACTGCTCCCGCTCTGGGTGGAGCGGAAGGGAGTGTCAGACTCTTACTGACTAAAACCCATCCATGTTCCTTCAATACTATACTTCAATTTATTTCTAAGCTTGTCCTGTGTAATTTGTATTGTGCTTTATATCCTATATAATTTGTACAATAAAGCGCTTAGCTCCGTTCACGTTGTAAATTAAGCGCTGAATAGTGTTATTAATGGTATTTAAGGCCATCTGCGACTTATTATGCTACCACTGCACATGGCTTAGAGCTGTTAGTAGGACTTTATTTAATGCATAAAGATTACACACAAAAATCAATCTGCCTGGCCAGTTTCCAACTATATATAGCTTCTAGTCTAGCCGGATGTAGCTGAATACCAGTATTTTACATGGAGCGACTGCCTATTTGACCTCCACAACCCAGTCGGTAACTGGGTAATACGATACCCTTTGGTAAAACTGGGTGTCAGACTTTCGGGCTTCTGACGACCCGTGCCGCCTGTCAAAGATCCACGAATGACAAACGAGACCAACGGCTTAACGTGCTTTTGGAGGCGTGGAGGAGTCTCGGTATGTAAAGATGGTCACTCATCCACGGACCAACCTCGGCAAGCGTAGTTTAACTTGCTTGATCGAGCCGTAGGGCTCTTTACTTAGCCACGAGCCCCTCTTAAAGCTCCGCTTAAAGTCTCTACAGACATACTAACATTATAGCTTTAATGGCCTATACAATACCAAAACGTACCAACGTCCGGTAAATCCTGGAAAGTTAGCCTCGCTTACATTTTGATCCTGACCGAAACGCAATCAGCAATTTATGATTAACACTTAATGAAATCGCTGAAAATTTTGAAACTGAACGCGATCAGCGCGTCTTAAATACATTCGAGAGCGGTCAGTGTCAAGATTCCCCAACAATTATGACATTGACAGCTTAAACGTGGATACACTGACAGCAGTGGAAGCCTAGTGGTGTCACCGTCGGACTGCCAAGTCATAGGTCTCGAGTTCGGACCCTGAAGCACGCACCTCTGATTTTACGGATTCATGTGCGTATTGTATAATTATCACTTGCTTAAAAATCGGTAAAGGCAAAAATCGTGAGGAAACCGGCATGTCTGAGAGATATTTCTCAACAGCATGTGAAGCTGAGCCAAAGGCCCATGGGCCGCATAAAAACTCTGACACCAGGTTAGTCACTCAACACACGAAAAAGAAAGAATGAAGTAAACCTTTAAATGTGGAACAGCTAAGCAGAAGAATGTCTTTGAATCTCATACATGCGTATTGTACCACATTTTTCTACTAAATCGTTTTGCATATTCATCTTGTGTGGTTAATTTTATTGAGGCTCAACGGAACTTGCCTGTGAGGAATTTCTTTTGTACTTAACGTGTATTGTCTTGTCAGGCATCGGGGGAAAAGTTTTATTTTATTACAAGCCGATGACCTATGGGATTTTCTATTAGCAAAATGTTGAAGTTCCGTACAAACTTTCATCTCCAAAATAATACATTTAGGGGAGGTATTTTCTAAAATCCTTCTCACTGACCGTACACACTCCTTCGCCCGCCCCCAATCCCTCCCTTTCTTTACTTTCGCTATATGGAATTTCTGTGATAAATTTCATGCCCCGCCTCGACCCTTGCTCGAGCCTGCCCGCGCCGATGAGCTAGCCAAATTCGTCCCGAAATAATCAGTCCGATCTCGAGCCTGTCCCTTGCTGCTCTCCCCCAGCGACGCCCTAAGCCAAGGCCCGTTCCCCATAGGGGTACATGGGTAAGGGTGGGACATGAAATTTAGCACAGGGAACCATATTGCTAAACTGAAGAAAACTTTTAGCGTTTAAAACAATTTTCATCACTGCTGGAAATACTGGTTTTTCTTTTTACTTCCATGTTTAAAATTTCTCGGTATTTACGAGTTCAAGTTACGATGACAAATTATGAAATAGTTAATTTGATAATTATCTTTATATTACCTACCTAATTAATACATTTTACGACTATTACCTTCACAGCTACTAAGTTAATCAAATCATTGAAGAACACCAAAATACATAAACTTTATCTAACTAATTATACGAAAAACAGATTATACAAATGTCCTTTTAAGTTTTTTACATAGTTGGTGTCTACTGAGTATGTAGCAAAAAGTTCAAGATGCGGCAAGGTCAATCAAATGCCAAGTGGCGCTTCCTGGAGGTCGCGAAGATGAGCATCAAGGCCGACCAGCACTGGCTAGGAAATGACGTCATTGTCTCTGATTATTAATAGGATATTACGGTAAACAGGTTTATTTAGTGAAACCGTTTTGTTTACACGGATTTATTCGGATTGTTTTAGAGAAATACTTGCTGTTTGCCAGAGACATACCAGAACGGTAAGCTGCTGTGATGTGGCGTTTGGTCAAATCGACTGCGTTAGAAAAGATGTAGGAGTATATACTACGGGTCACTTTTATTGAGCAATAAACTTTATTATATTAGGCCTTAAACCTTCGCTATGAGATTAAGAACTTAAGTAAGTCTAACAATAATAAGAATTGAGGTTTTTTGATATGTGATTAAGTATATTATAATTATGAACTGATTTTCTAATTTTGTCAACATTATACGCTTACTATAAAGGTCATGGCTCAGTTCAATTCAAAGAACTCATAGGACTCAAAAGACTCGGAGAACTCATAGAACTTAAAATACTAGCGAGAAAACTCTTAGGGACTAAAAATACTAGTGAGGACTCAAAAGACTCCGAAGGTCTCAAAAGACTCGCAAGGGCTAAAAAAACTCAAAAAACTAGTGATACTGTTAGGCAGTCTCGACAAAAGACGTGAGTCTCGAAATGAAGACTAAAAGACTCATGTATTTTATAACACTTGAGAAGGCAGTCATCCACGCGGGTCCAGTGCAGCGTACACGCTGACTGGTCCCGTTTGGATTACTACCTACTGCCTACTCACTGCCTGTTCACTGAACTGAACGACAGTAAAATAGCATTTCTTTGTGGATGAGGGTGAAACATACAGGGTGAAATTGCATTCATGGGCAATAGTTTCAGGTGTCATTGTACTTATCATTATGAACTTTCACCATTGGAACACACCTGATCGCGAAAAAAAATCAGTACTATACATATTCGTCAAAATGTAGGAAAAAGCCGATTTAAAAAAAAAAATTGTCATGAATTCAACTTTACCTTGTATTTAAAGCAATGTTGGCTTCACAATAGAAAAGTTGGTTGGATTCAGTGGCATAACTATAGGGTGGCAGGACTGGCAAAATGCCACGGGCCCCCGGCCTGACGGGGCCCCCAGCCCGAGAGGCTGCGAGCTCAAGTGAGCATTATCAACAAAATTTAGTAAAAAGTATAAATTTGGGGCCCCATGCCATGGATTTGCCAAGGGCTTCAGATGGTATAGTTACGCCACTGGTTGGGTTGGTGATAGTGTGAAAACACAGTCTAGTGATTACATTAAAAACTCACCTTCAGCGTCAACTTAGTCCCACAGACGGCACATTTAAAGCAGCCACTATGGAAGAACGTGAAGTCCTTCAATGGACCGACTCTGTCCACTTGGTACACAATTTCGTTGCAACGAAAACACGTGCTCTCGTAGAAATTCGGCCGATACATTCTGACAGCAGTTCTTGTCACGTCATAATAACAACACTATTAGCACATCACTATTCTTGTCACTGCACTATCACTTATACACACATTGTGGGGCCTGTAAACAATATTTTTTTGTTAAATTTACGTTTTTGTTACACTATTTTCAAACAAGATTCGTTCGCGGAAAGTTTTGACTTTTCAAATGGAATAATTATGCTATTTTAAGGTCGATCGTCATCAGGGGGTCTACTCCCTAAGCACGAAGTCCGTAGTTTCGGCCTTCGTAACGGGCGTTTCTTACTCCCTAGCACCGTCGGACGGATGATTCGTCCGTGGCCCGAACGAAGAATGAACTACAACACGAATTGACATTTGTACCTACTCCCGACGTGTTTTTTCCGTCATAAAAATTGAACTTGACACTTGTTTCGACGGAGCGTTATGTCAGTTCATACGACATCAAAATAGTTCTCGTGCTGTTGACGAAAATTATAATTTAAAGTGTAATTTCGAACTATGGCTGCTTTTTTGTTGCTAGAATGATCATTACGGGAAGAGCGGAGGTGTCGCCGACGATATTTACGCTAGAACTTTATTTTGGCGAGTATTCCCGACGTCGAGTTCATAGGGAACTATCGGCTCACTCGTGAATTATTCGAGGACCTGTGTAAGGACTATATACCTCTTTTGCCTCAACATATACGACGAAGTGTTGATTCAATAATGAAGGTAAGGATATATCAAAGATTCTGCAACTTATTGACACCAATATTACCAATCCGTCCCACCCATTTACCTACTGTTTTCTTTGTTTACTTTTAGATCCTCGCTACTCTTAATTTTTATGCCCGGGGGAGCTACCAAGGTGCAGTGAACCTAAGCAGTGATGAGCCAATGGCACAACAGACAGTGTCACGTTCTCTGCGGCATGTCACAAATGCATTCAACATCCCCTCAATTTTGCAAAAATATGTAAGGTTTCCACAAAATGTTGCTGAGAGGAACCTTATAAAAAAACAGTGTCGGCGAAGAGACCCTATCTGAGTAACGTGGCCCAAGTAATGGGTGGACCGCTACTAAAAGTGAAGTGCAGTGAGTCTATCATGTGAAAAGTGAACATTTCTGGTTAGATTCTAATTAAGCCTTGTTAAGTGCTAATTAGTTTATATTTGTTGAATTCATCTTAGATTATGATTAATATATAGGGTTTAAGTCAATAAGACTGATATTATAAGAATTTAAGAGAATTTTTGAATGTATAGGGCAAATTACGTAACTTGAAAACATGTTTTTTTATTTATGGGAATATTTTTGTAACTTAGGGTTTATGGGGTATTTCTAAGCCTAAAACGAATAAATCCTGTGGAATTATCAAAATAAACTAAAGGGTTCGGAAGTTATAAGCGAAAATGTATAGTAAACATTGTAACTTCACAAAATCTTGATATTTTGTTTTAAGGTTATTTTATATTATGTAAATACGATAAATATTGGTGTTGAATACTGACTACGACCTATGCTTTGAAGAGTGTTTACTTATACTCAAAGTGCACTAAAATAGATAGTATCATTTTTAACTTTAGTAAGCTAGTATGTTTACAGATTTTATAACAAATATGCTAGACGTAGTTGACCGCATTGTAGGCAGTCGCTCCATATAACATACTGGTATTCAGCTGTATCCGGTTAGACTGGAAGCCGATCCCAACATAGTTGGGAAAAAGCTAGGCAGATGATGATGATCGTATATATAAACTATAAAAATATAAACTTTGATTTGACTATGACAAAATGTATTTTATTTTATTTAGCACCAAGCAAATCCGAATAAATTCAACACACAACAATATACTATTACAATCAAAACATAGATTTCCTTTTATTCTAGTCGTTTTATTTTAAAATGTGCGCTCTTGCATAGGTGTACATCTTCATACTGATTAAGAAACCGACGATACTATCGGCCGATAAAAAGTCTGTAGTCTGAGGGGGCTCTTAGCCTGAGTCATCCCACTGCTGGGCAAAGGCTCCATGAATGATTCTTCCTAGAATGTGTTGGAAATAATTATTGTAGTAGAAAATTTATATAATTTTTTTGTGTAAAATGTCAAAAAATGGACATTTGACATTTCTCATTTGTCATCGCGACGTAAGGAAGCAACCAGACGACTCGGTACTCGATACTCACAATTAATCGATTCAAGTTTGTATGAGTATTTGATCGATTTCATTATATATTCTAAAGTGCATTGGATTAAAGTTCTGAGTAACAAAAAAATAACTTAAACTTTAATTTTGTAGGTATTTTGAAATGAAACAGTGGTACAAAAGGTCAATTTGTCTATAATTTAATATTTTTAGTTACAATTATATCCACTCATTCACAAAAAAATCAAGAGAAAGCGAAAGTGACTGAATCATCATTCAATCATTTTCTTCGGATGATGAGCCAAAATCGTCATTTGAGCTATCGTCACCAATGAAAACCACCAAATGAAAATGAAATAATTATATTTACTTTTTAATTTTTCATTTTCATTTCTTTTATCAATATGGACGTCTCTCGAATAGCGTTTGCGTCAAATGTGTCAATACCTGTTACAGGCTTGCTTTTCTTTCCCATTTTAGGCGTACGTAATACATTTTTTTCAGTACCGGAAGGCCCATACTTTTCCTTCAAGATGGTTCGAATAGTTTTTTTGCTGAATTCAAGTGCTTCTGCGACACGATCTTGCACTTGCGTTACGAGCAATAAAGGTTTCGGTTAACTTCACAACTAATTCGCGTGACTGGCTGTTGATTGTACCGATTGTACGTCCTCTTTTCGACATGTTGAAACAGTTGGTATGATTTACAACAAACACCAAACTCGAGTTCAAATCACTGTTTAAATCAATGTCCAAAATAGAAGAGCCAGGATCAACGTGATAGTAAACAGAAATAGTCCAAAAGCAAAGCCGAGTCGAGATTAAAATCGAATGAAGCTGGTGATATTAAGTAATTAATTGGCTACAACATTAGTATTAAGAAAATAAGGACTGAGCACGTAACTGTTTTGAGACGTTTCGTATTCATTAGAAATTGCATGCTACTATAAAGTTAGCGCAAAAAGCAATATCAGCAATATCTTCCATCATATTATTAAACGCGCCAAAAATATTTATGTATTTTTTAAAACACTATATGTATTAATGATTAGTTTATTGCTTTTTTCTGTTTCGTTCCAAGTTACATTCTAGGGTCATTCTCAAATGTCAAAACTGACCTTTTACTTTTTGACAACTCTAAGAACTTTGACATGTCGTTTGATAATTGGCGTTAAAAGAAAAAACGCAAAGGTATCGACAGGATAATGCCTTATTGCCGAACCAAAAAAGGCAAAATAATTTAATTCTGTATTTAAAGACATAATAAAAAGTGTATTTTTAATAATGTGGTCATTTTCTTACAACAAAAATAAAAAAATTGTTCAGTATGTTTCGAAACTACAGAATATGTAAACCGGTAAGCGACCGATAAAATGGCGCAACTCTATTGCCATTCGTCGTTCGTTCACGAATATTGTCCGTAAGTAGTCTATGATTCCGTCCCGTTCTGATGAATCCGAAATCGTAAGGGAGTAGGGTTCGCTACGACGTAACGGACTACTGTCGGACGGGCCCGTTGCTTCGTTGACGGAGTTAGGGAGTAGACCCCCTGTTACGGAATGCTCAATGATTTGTAATTAATCTAATTCTGTATTACGCCACAATATTAAGAAGTTCAATTAGGTACCTCGTGTTTATTGATAACCTAAAAGCGGTCAGTAGGCAGATGCGATAGATTTGACAATCATAATTTTTAATTGATTTTTAATTGTGTTTTGTTTTTCGTTCAAATGGTGATTAAAAGAGGTTAATATATAATTGATTAACTGCCGTATTTATTAAAAGCCGTCCTTAGGTCAACCACGACTTCGTAAAGCAGTAGGTATTATTTTAATACCTAATATAAAATATATTTTTTATATAATGAAATATAATATTACTTCAGTATGATTTCAATGTGCACCAATATTTAAATAATACTGCCAGTAGAGGTAGTAGCTGGCCCCTGTAGAAAAAAATTAACAACTCTAGAATAAACTATGCAATTACGTACATACCTCAACTAGGTAATAGAGTTAGATTAGAGTGACTTTGAGGCTATGCCACTTTGCGAAGGGTAGCAATAAAACGAGTGACTGTAAATTACAATTTTAAGTGTCAAAATTAATTAATTTGGGTTATATAATTACTAAGTGAGCGACTGACTGTAAGTGACCAAAAATCAACAGAATAGTATCTTACAAACATTAATTTGAGTTACTTAAAATACAAAATGAGCAGCTTCATAATATTTGAGCGACTTAATATTTGTTTGAGTGTCAACGTTACGTCCTGCATTTTTTTCAATATTTGGCAAATGTATTTTTTATACTGAGCGGCATTTTATCTTAAATAAATAATAATAAATGTTTCGAATACAAAAACCACTTTGAAAAATACACTAATGAGCAGAATATAAGGAGCCCACATTAAAAAAATAAATAATATGAAATAACTATTTGAAGAAACACTATTCTATTAGCTAAGAAATTTTATTATTGAAATTTAAGGGTAATTAAATAAAACATACTCCGTAAAAACTAAAGTAGTATGCAGTTACTTAAATCAAATGAACAAAAATAAAATAAGACGCTTCAGTCAACTAACAAAAATAAAAACTTGTTATTAATACTAAGGAACATTGATAGTATGAGGAGCCCTACTACTTCATTGTCACTGGTAAATAAGTGCTGCCTTGGACTTAGCTGGCCGGCCTCGTTTTCTTTTTTGTCCAATATAATTGTTATTGTCATACTCTAACCTAACCTAACTTAACTGTTTCCTTTTACAAAAGCGATTCGCTTCTGGAACATCGCCGGCCGCTGCCGCGCCACGCTCGCTTCGCTCGCTCGGCTCGTGAGTTGTTTGTCATACTCTAACCTTACCTAACCTAACTTAACTGTTTCTTTTTACAAAAGCGATTCGCTTCTGGCACATCGCCGGCCGCTGCCGCGGCACTAACTGTTTTTTATTGTTATATGTTTAAACAATAAACATATAACAATAAAAAACATAAGCCCTCAAATATCAGGAACCAATAATCAATAAAGCAGCTTACAAAACTTTGCTCAAAGTGAACTTTTTAGTAGTACGTTATGTATAACCTCACTTAGAAAAATCGATTCTATCTTAATATTGAAGTTGCCCTCTCTGTATTTCCAGTCGCTCACTTAGTAATGTAGTCGCTCGGATAAAATTTTAATATATGAAATGGATTTATCACAATCCACTTTTTGTAAGCTTGTTCTGGATTTTATTATTAATCAATATTCGTCGTTAGTTTAGTTAATTTTTCGCTTACTCAAATTCATACCGCTCAAGTTATTAATACAGTATGTCATCATCAGTCGCAAAGCTTTTTTTTAATCGCTCGTTTTATAATTCCCCCTTTGCGAATTGCTCAAAGAAAGTCGCGTTACGTGAAATTAGTTTTTCACAGACGTGATGCTTGTAAAAAAACTGCTTGGTAATGCAAAATAACGTGTCTGGTAGAAATTCAATGGTCATCATGAAACGATGTCTGTATGATTCACAATATACACCGTGTTCCAGACGGTATACATAAACATACTTACAACCAGATGTTTTTTTTTTTTGAGGCTGGGAAATCATCCTACCCAACCAGATGTTATGATCATGGAAATAAGCATTTTTCATTATGGACACATAAATGAATTCTTATTTTTTTGTTAATCATCATCATCTGCCCAGCCTTTCCCGACTATGTCGGGGTCAGCTTCCAGTCTAACCGGATGCAGCTGAATACCAGTATTTTACATGGAGCGACTGCACTACGATACCCCTTGGTAAAACTGGCTGTCAGATTTTCGGGCTTCTGACGACCCGTAACGACTGTCAGTGACAGCCGGGACCAGCGTGCTTTCCGAGGCACGGAGGAGTCTCGTTATGTAAAGATGGTCACCCATCCACGGCTAACCGCGGCAAGCGTAGCTTAACCTGATGGATAGACCTGCCTTTGTATCCGAATTGGTAACGTCGCATTAATAGTTTAATCTCTCAGATAGATTCACTATCAAAAATGACTATGTATTTCTTCGTTAAATCTGGGGCTCTTCTCGCACGTGCAAATGATATTATGTAAATGATAGATTTATCAGTGTAATTGCACTGAGTGGCAACATAGGCTAAATTTAGACACTTTCCCACTGCATATTATAGCTGCCATTAAATGCTGTAAAATCAAATTTCATTAAATTAAATTCGCCAAGTGGTTGGTCGACTCTTCACGTGACCAGAGGGCTGGCCTATTTTTCAAAGAATCAGCATTGCCATACAACGTGGCAATGCTGCCAGCCTTTTGGGAATTTTTCCTGTTGACAGCGATTTGGACGAATTTTTTTATGCTCTTTGATTTTTTCCCTCCCGTTTTATATACTTTTGCATATTTATTATTAATATTTTTATAAGTCTTTTTAAATAAATGAAATTACAAATATCTTTCTAATGAAGCCTTTAATGAAATTTCTTTGTTAGATTTGATTTGTAAAAACTATAGAAGCGTTTGCCAAAGTTTATGGATAAAGCGAAGAACACGGTGTATACAAATCCAATTAAAATTAAACATGCATGTACCTACGTACTCAAATTCGTCGTCCCCTAAGTGGGCACACGACTTTATTGATCCAGAAACACCCTTACGCCGTAATGACCGCTATGGTGCGTTGACCTTTCATTCACAACACATTTTTAAATAGTTTAGCGTTCTTCTTCTACTTGAGTCAGGTATTGAGCAATACCTCTTTTACGACGTAACCTCTTTTATCACAAATCCCGAGAATAAAGATAAAGCTTCTACTTGAGTTGATTCTTCAGAAAATAGTCATCTTAATAATACATACATAACGTCTCATAGGGGCGGCGAAGGAAAACATCGTGAGGAAACCGGCATGTCTCAGAACCAAAAATAAATTCAAAGACATGTGACATCCACCAACCCGCACTGGGCCCGCATGGTGCATTATAGCCCACTCCCGCTCTTAGAGAGGAGGCCTGTGTCCCAGCAGTGTCCAGCATTATAGGCTTAAGCGGGATTGTCCGAAAGGGTTACCGCTACCCCGGAACATAAAGGGCTACGGAAGGAACATGGATGGGTTTTAGTCAGTAAGAGTCTGACACTCCCTTCCGCTGCACCCAGAGCGGGAGCAGTCATTGGATGATTCCCAGCCTTAAAAAAAAAAAAGCATTATAGGCTGATTATGAGGGTCGCACCATTATGCTGAGCGATGACCGTTTTGCGAGAATGTGACGCATATTTTCCCCCAACTTGTTCATTTGAGATTGTTTTTTTTGTGCGTCATGTTTGCCGAAAATAAACGTATGTGTTAGCTTCGTTTTTTACCTTTGTATTGTTTTCTGATGTCAGAAATAAACATTATAGAAGAATTGATTTGAATCCAGTACGCTTAAAACAACACGTGTCTGTTAGTCTTTTTTTTATAATGTGACAAATCATCATATGACCCCTCACGCTCTGGGTGAAGCGGAAGGGAGTGTCAGACTCTTACTGACTAAAACCCTTCCTTATGTTGCGGGATAGCGGTAACCCTTTCGGCCAATCCTGCTTACCCGGCAGGCTTCGGCCGTAGCGGGCCTCAGAGGTTAGGAGAATGGTTTTTTTTTTGTATAATGGGCCTACTCTTTACCTCGTTCGCGCCTGACGGAAAGCGATGGATGAGGTTTATGATGGAGCGAGCATACCCAGAAGATGCCTGCGGGTCGATTCTGTAAAATAGTGACCGTGAAAACTTAGGTGACGACAACGTGAACTATTGACAGCTCATTTAACCTTTGGAACGCCAGAGCATAAACGCACGCGCGTGCCCTCCACGCCAAGTTATCATGAATTTCCCTTTATCCATGGTGTCTTTTAATGTGTTTAATTACATAAAATGCGTACGAGAGCATACATTTTCAAGATATCTATGTAAACACTCACAAAAGTAATGATTTAATTGTTTATTTCGTGTCAAAGTGTTGTAGCCATTGTCACGTATTATGTGACAATAGCGTTCAAAGGCTTAAACTCACTCCACGCACGTTTTCACGGAGAGATTTTAACATAATAGCACTACTGTTCACTCTTGCTTTGGGTTAGTAAAATGCACCATAAACCAACTTCAATTTTTAATCAAAATTGTTTTTGTATGTCCATTGACCCCCTGGTCTGCTGATCTAAATACCATGTGTTGCATGCCACCTCGTCATTGGTGCGTTACATCAGTGCAGTTGTATCGCAACGATACCGTTCTTATTTGAGCGTTGAGTGAAGCTCTGCGCGTGCTGCTTGCGTGCGTCTTGAGATCAATGGTACAAGTGATAGGATTCCGCGGGGAAACGTGACAGAACGGATATTAGGATGAAAGGTTCATTTAAAGCGAGTTTACTAACGTTACGAGTCGATTTGAGTGTTTCAAGATACAGACTTGAAAAAAAAAATACAGACTGTAACCGAAAGGGTATATACATACAAAAGCATATGCTACAGACCACCAAGCTGAACAACTTTTATTATCGGACCACTCCGAAATCGCAAAAAAAAAAATCTGCTGTTCTATGCATTTTTTGGTCACGTGACTCGTCGAAATGTAGGGAACAGCTGATTTTTTTTCAGTTTTTATCGGTTACATCTATAAAAAGCGGCTAAGTTGAGACTTTAAATAAAACAGGAATTTTAGTTCTCAAAAGCGATTTTTGGTGTTTATAAAACGTACCGTACGCTCAACAGTTTAAAGCACTTTTTCAAGCAAAAAGTTTTGCACTACCTTGTTCGCTACTCTCCTCCAATTTAACCCACACATCAAAGACATCGGCAAAGTATCACAACGTGCAAGTGTAATGATAGTTTACAAAGTATTTATGAGCTCCATATTATTAAACTAGCTTCTGCCCGCGACTTCGTACGCGGACCCTGTCGCTTATGCCAGCGACAACGGGGTCGCCATTTATGTTATTTTTTATAATTTTTCCCATTTAAATCTTTTATCACACTGAGCTTTAGTTTTATTTCATTCCAACAACCACCAAAACATACAGTTCATTTGTCATCGTTTTCATTTTGGTAACCGCATTATTATATTCCCCACTTGTCTCTAGAGACCTAGAAGTACAATGCATAGATACGGTTGGAACTCAAGCACAATTCTCTATCCGTGAACGTCTCCGACTCGCGAGACAATACATGAGGTTCACGATCAGCGGTCAGTCGCACATCACGTGCCCCACTTGTCTCTAGAGACCTAGAAGTCGATGCGTAGATACGCTTGGAACTCAAGCGTAATTCTCTTTCCGTGAACGTCTCTGACTCGCGAGACAATACATGACGTTCACGATCAGCGGTCAGTCGCGCATCATATTATTCACTGGTCTCTAGAGACCTAATGAATACGCTGAGAACGCAGGCGTGCTTCGCGACCCGAAGAGGTTTCCACGGAGCGAGTTGCAGCCTAATGTTCTCGAACAGCATCAAGTCTCTCCTGACGCTCTTCGGTAGATTCTTGGGATCTTATGATCCTCAATCTTTTAGCTCTCTTGGAACATTGGGAAAGATTTGACCTCTTTGTAGGCATGGTCATAGTTTTATAGTGAAGATACCTGATCAATAAAAATCTAAATTAAAATGACTGCTCCCTGCGTTACCGGGTAGGCTACCGTGTCACGAAGATAAATGGAAAAGGAAATTAAACACTCAAACAACATAAGCCCGAAGGCATATTCATACGATTAAAAAAAAAAAATAGGAGTTTTGGCCAGTAGAGTCAAATTTTCAATGATATACCATCGTCATCAAAAATCAGTCCTAAACTGTTACCGCCTTCAACGCGTGCAGGTACTCCCAGTTTATGTTATTTTATAATTACACAGTAAAATTATAGTGATAGCTTTGATTTCCACATCAGATGTTTCTGATCTTCGATTTTTATAAGTCAACAGGAAATGCCCATCAGATTGAACAACAAAGACGACGTCATTCCTATGTGTTATGTTGTAGCTAGGCTCTTGGAGTTCCACAACAGGTGTTCCAGATCTTCGATTTTTATAAGTCAACAGAGAGTTCTTATCAGATTGAACAACTTGTGCTAAGACGTTATTCCTATATGTGTTATGGTGTAGCTAGGCTCTTGGAGTTCCACAACAGGTGTTCCAGATGTTCAATTTTTATACGTCAACAGAGAGTGCTCATCAGGCTGAACAACTTTTGCTAAGACGTCATTCTTATATGTGTTATGGTGTAGCTAGGCTCTTGGAGTTCCACAACAGGTGTTCCAGATCTTCAATTTTTATACGTCAACAGAGAGTGCTCATCAGGCTGAACCACTTTCGCTAAGACGTCATTCCTATATGTGTTATGGTGTAGCTAGGCTCTTGGAGTACCACAACAGGTGTTCCAGATCTTCGATTTTTATAAGTCAACAGAGAGTGCTCATAAGGCTGAACAACTTTTGCTAAGACGTATTCCTATATATGTTACAGTGTAGCTGGGCTCTTGGAGTTCCATATCAGGTGTTCCAGATCTTCAAATTTATTCTCTCAGCAGAAAATGCTAATCACGTGGAACAATTTTTGCTAAGGTATCATTTTTGTATCTCTTATAGTTTAGCTGGTCTGTTGCGGTTCTGCATCAGGTGTTCAAGTTTCCAAGATAAATTATAGCCTATATGTTGCCCAGACTTAATACCTATACAACAAAAAAAAAACCATTCCAATCCGTCCAGTAGTTCCGAAGATTAGCGTGTACAAACAAACAGACAAACAGACAAACAGACAAACAGACATACAGACAAACAGACATACAGACATACAGACAAACAGACAACATGTTTTTTCTGGATTCGTGCTCTATTACTGTTTCTAAACCCCCCTCAATTATTTTTTTTTTAATATATTCAATGTACAGACACAGTTTTTTTACTGTTTTATTATATGTATATGGAACATTGGGAAAGATTTGACCTCTTTGTAGGCATGGTCATAGTTTTATAGTGAAGATACCTGATCAATAAAAATCTAAATTAAAATGACTGCTCCCTGCGTTACCGGGTAGGCTACCGTGTCACGAAGATAAATGGAAAAGGAAATTAAACACTCAAACAACATAAGCCCGAAGGCATATTCATACGATTAAAAAAAAAAAATAGGAGTTTTGGCCAGTAGAGTCAAATTTTCAATGATATACCATCGTCATCAAAAATCAGTCCTAAACTGTTACCGCCTTCAACGCGTGCAGGTACTCCCAGTTTATGTTATTTTATAATTACACAGTAAAATTATAGTGATAGCTTTGATTTCCACATCAGATGTTTCTGATCTTCGATTTTTATAAGTCAACAGGAAATGCCCATCAGATTGAACAACAAAGACGACGTCATTCCTATGTGTTATGTTGTAGCTAGGCTCTTGGAGTTCCACAACAGGTGTTCCAGATCTTCGATTTTTATAAGTCAACAGAGAGTTCTTATCAGATTGAACAACTTGTGCTAAGACGTTATTCCTATATGTGTTATGGTGTAGCTAGGCTCTTGGAGTTCCACAACAGGTGTTCCAGATGTTCAATTTTTATACGTCAACAGAGAGTGCTCATCAGGCTGAACAACTTTTGCTAAGACGTCATTCTTATATGTGTTATGGTGTAGCTAGGCTCTTGGAGTTCCACAACAGGTGTTCCAGATCTTCAATTTTTATACGTCAACAGAGAGTGCTCATCAGGCTGAACCACTTTCGCTAAGACGTCATTCCTATATGTGTTATGGTGTAGCTAGGCTCTTGGAGTACCACAACAGGTGTTCCAGATCTTCGATTTTTATAAGTCAACAGAGAGTGCTCATAAGGCTGAACAACTTTTGCTAAGACGTATTCCTATATATGTTACAGTGTAGCTGGGCTCTTGGAGTTCCATATCAGGTGTTCCAGATCTTCAAATTTATTCTCTCAGCAGAAAATGCTAATCACGTGGAACAATTTTTGCTAAGGTATCATTTTTGTATCTCTTATAGTTTAGCTGGTCTGTTGCGGTTCTGCATCAGGTGTTCAAGTTTCCAAGATAAATTATAGCCTATATGTTGCCCAGACTTAATACCTATACAACAAAAAAAAAACCATTCCAATCCGTCCAGTAGTTCCGAAGATTAGCGTGTACAAACAAACAGACAAACAGACAAACAGACAAACAGACATACAGACAAACAGACATACAGACATACAGACAAACAGACAACATGTTTTTTCTGGATTCGTGCTCTATTACTGTTTCTAAACCCCCCTCAATTATTTTTTTTTTAATATATTCAATGTACAGACACAGTTTTTTTACTGTTTTATTATATGTATAGATAAAAAATAAATAATTTGTTATTCAAATTAAATAATTACCATGGTAATCAGTAACGCATAATTGATGCAAATGTTATACAATATTACTGAAGCTTT
This sequence comes from Hyppa rectilinea, assembly GCA_951799385.1. NCBI lineage: Eukaryota > Metazoa > Arthropoda > Insecta > Lepidoptera > Noctuidae > Hyppa > Hyppa rectilinea. The sequence continues at coordinate 4,315,848 of OX637318.1, read as the reverse complement.
TATCGTAGTGATAACAACAGATTTCAAATTGTCTTATTAATACTTTATGGTATTTATATTATATATATTCAACATTTATGTTTAAATATTTACTAAACCGAGAGAAACATTATAAATGTTCATGGTAGGTTATGCTTCTAAATAAGTTTAAAGAAGTATAAAGAAGGGCTATGAGAAATTCTCATTTCATGCACATTTGGAAGATAATTCAAAGTATCAGTCCACTTAGCCTTTTCCCAACTATATTGTGGTTGGCTACCACTCTGATTGAATCTATTGCTATCAATCGAGCACCAATCCAAACCCTGTGCTGCTACTGAGAAATGCCAGTTAGCATAACACTTAAACTTAAAAAAACACTTTTGAGTATAAATAGTAACCACCTACCCCACATTAATTCGTATCCACTTTTAAACTTGCTATGTTAACAACAGTGACCTGAAAAGTACTTCAGGTCGCTGTCAAAATATTATCAAGAAAAAACGACTGGAAACTTATGTTTATGTAGCGTTAATAAAATTTACATGGAACCACCGTGCAAGCATTTTCTAAAAAATTATTTGAATCAGTCAGAAATCGGTCAAATTCCTATAAAAATTAAAGATTTCCTCGATTATCATGATGAAATTCCGCATTAGATTCTAATTTGGTGACAATGGGACCACCTCGAAAGGACAACCTTAAAAAAAAAAGAATGATCAAAATCGGTCACAATCTACGGAGAAATCGGGAGACAACAGCATGTCAAGCTAAGTCAGAGGCCCATTGGAAGATTAAAAACTCTGACACCAGGTTAGTCACTAACCACACGAAAAGAAGAAGACGGTGAGATTTTTACAGCATAGAGTGACTCGAGCAAAGAGGCAGTCGTGCTACCAACATCGTTAAACTCTGGTACACAATCCATGTATTTTCGTAATTGGCACAGTTTTTGCCTCGACCATCTATACATATAATAAAACAGTAAAAAAACTGTGTCTGTACATTGAATATATTAAAAAAAAAATAATTGAGGGGGGTTTAGAAACAGTAATAGAGCACGAATCCAGAAAAAACATGTTGTCTGTTTGTCTGTATGTCTGTATGTCTGTTTGTCTGTATGTCTGTTTGTCTGTTTGTCTGTTTGTCTGTTTGTTTGTACACGCTAATCTTCGGAACTACTGGACGGATTGGAATGGTTTTTTTTTTGTTGTATAGGTATTAAGTCTGGGCAACATATAGGCTATAATTTATCTTGGAAACTTGAACACCTGATGCAGAACCGCAACAGACCAGCTAAACTATAAGAGATACAAAAATGATACCTTAGCAAAAATTGTTCCACGTGATTAGCATTTTCTGCTGAGAGAATAAATTTGAAGATCTGGAACACCTGATATGGAACTCCAAGAGCCCAGCTACACTGTAACATATATAGGAATACGTCTTAGCAAAAGTTGTTCAGCCTTATGAGCACTCTCTGTTGACTTATAAAAATCGAAGATCTGGAACACCTGTTGTGGTACTCCAAGAGCCTAGCTACACCATAACACATATAGGAATGACGTCTTAGCGAAAGTGGTTCAGCCTGATGAGCACTCTCTGTTGACGTATAAAAATTGAAGATCTGGAACACCTGTTGTGGAACTCCAAGAGCCTAGCTACACCATAACACATATAAGAATGACGTCTTAGCAAAAGTTGTTCAGCCTGATGAGCACTCTCTGTTGACGTATAAAAATTGAACATCTGGAACACCTGTTGTGGAACTCCAAGAGCCTAGCTACACCATAACACATATAGGAATAACGTCTTAGCACAAGTTGTTCAATCTGATAAGAACTCTCTGTTGACTTATAAAAATCGAAGATCTGGAACACCTGTTGTGGAACTCCAAGAGCCTAGCTACAACATAACACATAGGAATGACGTCGTCTTTGTTGTTCAATCTGATGGGCATTTCCTGTTGACTTATAAAAATCGAAGATCAGAAACATCTGATGTGGAAATCAAAGCTATCACTATAATTTTACTGTGTAATTATAAAATAACATAAACTGGGAGTACCTGCACGCGTTGAAGGCGGTAACAGTTTAGGACTGATTTTTGATGACGATGGTATATCATTGAAAATTTGACTCTACTGGCCAAAACTCCTATTTTTTTTTTTTAATCGTATGAATATGCCTTCGGGCTTATGTTGTTTGAGTGTTTAATTTCCTTTTCCATTTATCTTCGTGACACGGTAGCCTACCCGGTAACGCAGGGAGCAGTCATTTTAATTTAGATTTTTATTGATCAGGTATCTTCACTATAAAACTATGACCATGCCTACAAAGAGGTCAAATCTTTCCCAATGTTCCAAGAGAGCTAAAAGATTGAGGATCATAAGATCCCAAGAATCTACCGAAGAGCGTCAGGAGAGACTTGATGCTGTTCGAGAACATTAGGCTGCAACTCGCTCCGTGGAAACCTCTTCGGGTCGCGAAGCACGCCTGCGTTCTCAGCGTATTCATTAGGTCTCTAGAGACCAGTGAATAATATGATGCGCGACTGACCGCTGATCGTGAACGTCATGTATTGTCTCGCGAGTCAGAGACGTTCACGGAAAGAGAATTACGCTTGAGTTCCAAGCGTATCTACGCATCGACTTCTAGGTCTCTAGAGACAAGTGGGGCACGTGATGTGCGACTGACCGCTGATCGTGAACCTCATGTATTGTCTCGCGAGTCGGAGACGTTCACGGATAGAGAATTGTGCTTGAGTTCCAACCGTATCTATGCATTGTACTTCTAGGTCTCTAGAGACAAGTGGGGAATATAATAATGCGGTTACCAAAATGAAAACGATGACAAATGAACTGTATGTTTTGGTGGTTGTTGGAATGAAATAAAACTAAAGCTCAGTGTGATAAAAGATTTAAATGGGAAAAATTATAAAAAATAACATAAATGGCGACCCCGTTGTCGCTGGCATAAGCGACAGGGTCCGCGTACGAAGTCGCGGGCAGAAGCTAGTTAAAAATAAATTTAAATAATTAATTGATTGGATTTCAGACGTAGGTTTATCGTCAAAGATATAATATAATTACAAGGCTTGGGCAGAGATTTACAGACGCTAGCACATCAAGCTACCCCTAACTGTCAAATTTTCTCAATTAAAAATGAACCTTATGTCTTTGCAATAAAATTGAAATACTATCAAAGAAATTTGACAGATTGTGGTAACTTGATGTGCTGGCCACTGTACACCCTCATTTCGCCAGTAATGTCTAAACCCCACCATCAACTTCAGAGAAACCTTATAGCCCATACTTTGATATCCAAAGCAGTCACATCACCTTTTGTAAGAAAGAGGTTTTTTATAATATTAATACAAATTACGTTTTTAAATAGCTATGCCTACTAGGTTTGAATAATAAGAATGATCGTAAAAAGTTGAGAACAAGCCATAAAATAACACCCGTTTATTTTATGAATAATCTAATGGCTAGCAGGCGAGCAGTAAGCAATAACTTCATAAGTTATTCGTGTAGGATTGTGTAGTGTCCCTTGTTAGTTGACTTCCAAAAAGGTTGAGGTTCCATGTTTGTCTGTATGTTTTGTTATGTTTGTTCATCTCTAATATACAATATGTTAGGTTATCGAGGGACATACTTTCAGGAGGTATTAGGCCTCGAAGCGCCACCGTTTTGAGGCGCACCTAATGAGGCGTACCTTTATTATTCCTTAGAGCGCACCTTTTAGTAGCGCTCCCGATAACAATTAAAAATATTAACTTTTATTTCTTCGAACTACTCTGGTCTTTACAATACCTACTATAACGCCGACGTACAGACACTTTACGTACAGAGGCCAGCACATCAAGTTACCACAATCTGTCAAATTTCTTTGATAGTATTTCAACTTTATTGCAAAGATATAAGGTTCATTTTTAATTGGGAAAATTTGACAGTTAGGGATAGTTTGACGTGCTGGCGTCTGTACATACTAATATTACAAAAAGGAAAGATTTGATTGTATGTTTGTTTGCATTGAATAAGCTCCGAAACGCATGAACCGATTTGAAAAATTCTGTCACTGTTGGGAAGCTACACTATCCCCGGGTGACATAGGCTCTATTATACTTAAAAAAAAGGGATCCTCACTAAAACTCCAATAATGTAACAAATTCCGACAACCACGCGGGTGAAGCCGCGGGCAGAAGCTAGCTAGTTTATATTTTTGTGTCTTTTTTTTCAAATATGTATGTTAATCTGTGAGGTATATTATGTTTGTTATTAACACTTTGAGGGACAGTGAACGCCTCTAGACGTAATAACAATAAAACTTCAATTGTGTCTCGTTCACTGTCCTTCAATGGGTTAAGGAGTCTTTGTTATCTAAATTAAATGATATATTGTTATCATATTATTATAATACTATCTTCAACTTCTAATTTTGACAAGAAAATTACTGTGGTTTTCCCAAAAAAGCATCTTTTAACACTTTGTATTAAATATTTCTACGGAACCATTTAAATAAGTCAATAAAGCCAATTGAATCAATTTTGAAAGCGACATTAAATAGTGACGAACGTAGGAGAAGTTTTTGGCCAGCGTTGGTCAACGGCTTGGCGATCGTGGGTGATGCGTGGGCGCATATGAATGATCGTAAAAACAACTTTTACTTTAGATTTCTTCATGCAATCTGGTATTGTACGAGAACAGGTGCTATGTTATTAGATTATATCATACCTTGCGGTTGTATTTTGATGGTGGGACATTGCCGTAGGTGATTTGATGTAGTTTTTTCAATTTATGTCTCAATAATGGATAGGTGATCCAGGGCACTAGCTTGTAAGCGGGATTGTCCGGAAGGGACAATAAAGACCCTGGAAAATAAAGGGCTAAGGAAGGAACATGGATGGGTTTTAGTCACACCCTTTCGCTTCACCCGGAGCGGCAGGAGTCAATTGACGATTTCCCACCCTCAAAATAAAAGGGCACTAGCTTATGGATATCTATTTCTATTCTTAGCGTTCCTGCACACGATGCCGTCACCGCGCCGTCGCCGCGCCGACGCCGCACAATTACACTGTAGATACGAGTCGCGCAAAGCCCGCCACCGCGCCGCCGCCGCGCCGCCGCCGTGTGTACCACACTTGACGACCACAAATCTGTGGTCCTGATACGCGTCCATATTCATGAGCTGTGTTTGGCTTATCGCTATAGGTATATTTGCATAGTTGCTGTCACATAGTGATCTCGTTTATTTTTAGTGATGTGATGCTTGAATAATGAGTGTGATGCAAAGGTATACTTAGTGCCAATTTCATTAATGAAACGAAAAGTGTTCAACACATAAAAACTGTGTTCAAAACCTGTCAATGTCAATGTGCCATATCATGACACTGAAAGCACTTAAACGGTGCCGGGTCAGCGGGGTTGTCCGAAAGGGCTTTTTTTTTGAGGATGGGAAATCCTCATATGACTCCTCCCTCTCTGGGTGGAGCGGAAGGGTACTCTTTATTATGTACACCATAAAAATAATGTCTCAGACGTAAATTATTTATGGAAAATAAAGTTGCTGAAATCAATAACCACTACTCAAACCATTGCCTTCTTCAGGTAAACGCTTTACTTGTTCTAAATTCAAATAAAGTGTTACGACAAGCTAGTGTCGCATCACTAGTGCTTGCGCACGCTCCTAGCGGTTGCCATTGTGGCGGCATGCAGTTTGCCCACAACCCAGTTATAAGGCGAAGGTAAACGACAGCTTAACGAGCCAAATGTTGGTGTACACTACAAATTTCTTGAAATTCCTCGACGTTTTAATCTTTAAGTGGTATAGTAAAACGGGGTGTATAGTGAAGCAAGGGTGAATGAATCAGAACGAAACTTTATATGTAATAGACTAATAGCTGCTTCCGCGCGGTTTCACCCACTGTTCGACTCCTATTAGTCGTAGCGTGATGTTACATAGCCTATAGCCTTCCTCGATAAATGGACTATCCAACACAAAAATAATTTTTCAATCCAGACTAGTAGTTCCAGAGATTAGCGCGTTCAAACATACGAACTCTTCAGCTTTATAATATTAGTATAGATTTCAACGTTGAAATAATATAGTTGTTTGACAACAAGGACACCCAATCATTCAATTAATACAGTAAACATATAAGAGTCCTTTTTGCTCACAAACTATATTATTATTATTTTACTGTTAAAATCCATTTGAAACTTTCGTCTCAATTCACCCCATTATACGTATGAAATAATATATTTTTAGTCTACCCATTTCTACAATATGAACAAAATAATAGAATTACGTACACGTATTACGTACACCATATGAATAGGAATAGTGTTGTCCTAGCCTAAAAAATACGGAGAAAACCAGAGGCAACATTGATGAGTCAGTGGATGAATAAGTGTAAGCCACAGGTGGAGATGGATGCAGGAGTGTGGCCACAAATGGAAGATTCAGGTACTGAAATGGCTGATAGATGTTTGGAGAAACATGGTCAGAGGGCCAACCACCAACTCTTATAGTTGAATTATTTTAGAAAATAATCCCAAGGGAACCGTACATTTTCCGGGATAAAGCTAAGCTAAAATAAAGCCTCTGTGCTATTCCAGACTTTAATCTAGTATCTGTGTGCCAAATTTCATCTATAGTGTATTTTTCTTTAGATGTCTCATTTGGTAAACAAATGTCGCGATTAATATTAAGATTTCTAGGTAATGTATGTGTCTCTGAAGCATTTTTTTTAAATAATTCATGCCTTAAACGTATTATTCAAAGTTCAAGACGTTTATGCTTAACTCAAAGTGTTTGATTGATACGAAAAATCAGAATTTTCGTCCCGTGTTTGTTTACCAAATTGTATATTGTAAAAGAAATACACTATACATCCGTTCAGTAGTTTTTGCGTGAAAGAGTAACAAAACAAATCAAAAGTCATTTATTCAAACTAGGCTGAAAATCAGCACTTTTTGAAGGTCAAAGTTACATAAGACAGTCCCCCAAAAACGCCCACCCTTCACCACTTTCTAGTCTTTAAATGGGAAGAAGAAGTGGCGCAACAAACATCCATACATACAAACATCACGTTTATAATAATTAAGGATTATTTTAGTAGGATTATTACTTGAAGAATTATCACTTGCTTAAAAATCGGTGAAGGAAAACATCGTGAGGAAACCAGCATGTCTGAGAGATATTTCTCAACAGCATGTGAAGCTAAGTCAGAGGCCCATGGGCAGCTTAAAAACTCTGACACCAGGTAAGTCACTAACCACACGAAAAGAAGAGAAGTCTTAGTAGGATTACTTTAATGTAAGAAAGAAATGAAGCTATACAGGTGGTTTAGTTTAATTGGTGAAATCTGACCTAATTTGAAAGAAGGAAGCAGTGCTTCATTTGTCAACCTTTAAATTTGCAAGATATGTTTGTATCAGAAGGTGATCCAGTGACCAAGGAGACCGCAATTTATTTCATTCTTAAATTATTAAGTTATAAACTTGTGTAATATTTGGACAATATCCGGCATAATGTGGATCGTGTAATAATTTATTATCCGCCAAAGACCCTGACATTCTTTATTATTGCTTAATGTACGTATCTCGGTGAGTTTCATTCACAAGTTGTGTTTATTTATATTTTAGTACTGCAACACTTTGTGTTTTATTTATAGTCGTTATGGGTACTTGTGGCCTAAGCTAACTGAACTTTGCAGTCCCGAATATTTTTGGAAAAACGGGATTCTGAATCTTCTATATCTCTAAATAGAATACTCATTATTATGTACACCATTAAAATTACAGATGTGAATATAGAACATTTTACAAGGGATGACATAATGGACGCTAAAAGTGATCTTTTAAAGGCAACCTTTGGTTGGATTAAGGAAGAAGGAGAGACAATGCCTACTGCAGGTAGTCTGTACTGAAATGAACTAATGACAAAAAGAAAATAATGAAACAAATCGGTGACGGAAAACATCGTGGGGCAGTTTTGCCTGAGACATATTTCTCAACAACATGTGAAGCTAAGTCAGAGGCCCATGGGCATAAACTCTGACACCAGGTTAGTCACTAACCACACGAAGAAGATAATTATGAAACAAATAGCGCAACTAGAGATCAAGGAACGCAGAAACTGTTCCATTTTTGAAATCCTAGAAAATGTTCGATCTTTGAAATCCTATTGAGGCATTTAAAATGAAAAAAAAAGAATACGTTGTAGTTTGACAGCCATACGGAATGTATGGAAAATATGCCCAACTGTCATATTTATTCTTCAGATCAAAGTTATCTGAATATTAAAAATAATTAGCCCAAAGTTAAAATGATATCATAGGCCTTGACAAAAATATAAAAAGACACTTTGGCCCCTTCCAGCAGACTCATAAAAGGTGCAAATTACCAGATTTTATCGCACGCACTCAATAAAAATCCTACACAATTTGCAAAAGTTTATTGCAAAACAATTCTGTAACTTTAACGTCTTTACGTTAACTGCTAAAGTGACATACATACCTATGTGTATCAACTTGTATATGTGCATAATCGCTATGCGGGTGTTGAGGACTTTTATTATTAGGAATTTTATTATTCGTTTTTATTATTTCTTTTGTATTTTCATGCCTTTCTAAGGCGTTATTTTCAACAGTTTCATTTATTTAATTGGGTTTTGATGAGAGACGAGAATTAATCGTTTCTTGCCTCCATATGAACCTTCACTTTGGAACGCGCTAGCTTTAACTTTTTGACAAATACCGGGTTCACAGTGTTCGATTTTAATTGAACGTCTTTTTGTTGTTCAACAAAAAAATTGTTACAATTTGAAATTGAATTTGGAAGGCTGTTTAGACGGTTCAAGTCGCTAACGACTTAGTAGTTGATGAACTAAAATGGATGGAATGGATGGTAAAAGTAGGTACCTGTTAATGTTGTAATTGAAACAAATCTTTTATTACCTTTTTGTTTCCTATATTTGTATCTGCAATTTTTATGGTGTACAGACGCCAGCACATCAAGCTATCCCTAACTGTCAAATTTTCTCAATCAAAATGAACCTTATGTCTTTGCAATAAAGTTGAAATACTATCAAAGAAATTTAACAGATTGTGGTAACTTGATGTGTACATAATACAGAATATACTATTCTAAGCTCGTGGCTAAGTAATAACCGCCGCATAAGTCGATTCATCAGGTTAAGCTACGCTTGCCGGGGTTGACCGCGGATGGGTAACCATTTTTACATATCGAGACTAACCCGTGCCTCGGTAAGCACGTTAAGCCGATGGTCCCGGCTGTCATTTGTGCGTCTTTGACAGTCGCTACCTGTCGTCAAAATCTGACAGCCAGTCTTACTAGGGGTATCGTATTACCCAGTTACTGGGTTGTGGAGGTCAGATAGGCAGTCGCTCCATGTAAAATACTGGTATTCAGCTACATCTGGTAAGACTGGAAGCCGATCCCGACATATTTGGGAAAAGGTTAGGCAGATTGATTTTTGTTATCATTAATATTTAGATATGTAGGTATTGACTTTGAGTTAGCATATCTACAAGTGCTCAGCAATTTTATGGGTGTTTCATGCTGTGCGTTTTAAGAACCCCAGTGGTCCATTTAGTGTCTTAAATTGGACCTCTGATTGAAAGATTACAGGCTCAATTTAATCTCGTTAGTTTATTTAGGTTAGCTCTCAATTTCGAATGCCCAGTCACTGTTACGAAAACATTTTAATTAAAAACTGCTTATTATTTAACCTAAAATATAATATTTTCGAGACTTACTTCGCTGAATATTATGAAATACGTACGTAACAACTGGGTGTATGTGAGCAACAATATGCTATAGATATAGGTACTAACATAGTTCAACCTTGTAAGGACGTCTGACTTAAAACATTATTTTAACATTAATGGTAGCATAGACACTAACAATGATACGGAACAAACAGAAACAATTCAAATTTCGAATATCGATAAAAAGAACAGCAAAAAAGTTAATCAGCACAGGTCAAAAGTTACACATCCAAACCTATTCCATACAACCACAAACGTCACGTAAACGTCAAAAACAGAATACACGCGAGATGCAAGCAACTAAAACCATTTTCCACGAGAACAGTCCATTGGATCTCACAGCACAATACACACGGTTAACGGAAACATCACAACGAACGGTACATTCATAAAAAAAGTTTGTGAGAAAAAAAGAATTTAAAAAAAGTAAACGTACGAATCTTGTTTCTTTTTTCTCATTCGATATTTGAATTTGTATCACAGACACCTGTCGGGTAGGTCATTTATAATGTCGTTGCGGGCGCGCGGCTCTCGCGGGGCACGGGCGAGGACTGTCCGCAATTGTTTACTGTAGGTTCGCCGTCGACTCTACAAAGAACCTTTTCGTGAGAGTAGATGTTTGTGGGGAGTTGAGTCAAGCCTCTGTGAGGACATTAAGAATAAGTTTAAATGTTGCTTTGGTATTTAGTTTGATAACTATACGTTAACTATATAAAACATTTAACAACTTTGTTCCAAGATTTGTACTAAAGGAAATAATGAAAAAGAAATCTTACGTCTTGCCACTATAAAAATAAAACCTGTCAAAAGAGTACGAAAATTAAAAAATCCAGTAAAATAATTACAATCAAAATAATGGAGATGGACAAATAAAAGGGTCTGAGTAATCAAACTTCAGTTAAAAAAAGTAACATAGGTACAGTCGCCATCAAATCTTGTTACCACGGACTGTCAAATTTTCTCAATCGATTTTGAACTTTACTATCAACGTTATGTGGTTTAAAATCAATCTATAGGTATTCTTCTCAATCTGCCTAGCCCTTTTCCTATGTTGGGGTGTGCTTCCAGTCTAACCGGATGCATCTGAATACCAGTATTTTACATGGAGTGACTGCCTAGCTGACGTCCACAACCCAGTCAGTAACTGGGTAATACGATAGCGATACCCCTTGGTAAGACTGGTAGACTGGACTAGAGACCATCGCTTTAAAATTGGGATATTTTTCAGTTCTCAAATAGTTTATCAAATAAAATAACAATTGAAAGTCGAGCTCTGTCAAACAAACAACTAGTTTTTAATCGTCAGTCGCCGGCGACTATGGGACAAGTATCGTGGCTAAAATTACTAATTCCATGCAAAAATTCGCCCCCGTCATATTGTTTTTTTTTTTAAACTTGCGTGTAACTTGTGGTGTCAAGACACATATATGTATAATGTTTAATTTTTTTTAATGTTTTGCTCCTTTTATGCTAAACTAATTGAAATAATCATTTTCATTTAACTGTCAGATTTGTATGTATTTAAATTTCTTTGCTAGTTTTTCAACTTTATTACAAAAGCATAAGGTTCATTCTCAATTGGGAAAGTTTGACAGTTTGGGATAGCTTGATGTGCTGGCGTCTGTACGTCAATACAAAAACTCTTATTCTACTATTGAGTTACTAATGTTTCGTTCGTGATGAAGTCTGCTTTTTTACTTGTTATATATATTTTGTTATAAATATATATAACAGTTGAAGCTCTCTGGGTCTTAAAATGTCAATATTTTCCAACACATAATTTACTACCTTTTTCCTCATCTGCGCACACGCATACTCTATGGCCAGGTGGTAGACACGGCACCGTGGCTAGCCGGCACATCGGGCATTCCGACCGACATCGCCCGCCGGCGAAAGTAAACTTTACCAATCTTACGCGAGCCTCTTCACACATCACGTACAACCCAATCCACACCTTATACTTAAATCTTGAAGTTGATTTTCCAACAACAGTGCATAAGCTTCTCCAATCATACACAAAAAACTGATTTATACTTTATTTTTACAAGGCTAGAGCTGGTTTTCGAATGGTTTATGAAACAGGCATTGTAATATGATGGTCAGGCTATGGTGGACGGTGAAATAATGCCCCGTAAGGCCTAGGGATTCGTTTCTTATTGTGTTTAATTGTATGTAAATAGTGTGGTACGATGCCCTTAGACTTTCTGATATTAAGAAGTGGGAATAGAGAAATTATAGTACTAGGAATCATTGGTTGAACAAGAGTCCAAAAAGAAAGAATGAATGAAAAAAAGTTTTCTAAAAACATTGCAGCGCTGAATAATTCTGTAACTATAATAATTATACTAGTAATGAAATCGAGACTTAATTGTAAATTATCATATTTACAGTAAACAATGCACTCAAATTACCTTTTAGTTTTCCAATTTATGCGTTGCGCACGTTGTGGTCCACCCTCTCAAACAACAGAATTGGCTAATTAAACCCATAGATTCGTCAATCCAAGGTCCACACACAAATGGATTGTTCGTGAATCAAAACGTCAATAAAATTGGACTGAGCTTATTATTATTTTCAGTCAAGACACCTATGACGAAACTTTCGTAACCCATATTGAAATTTTTCCCGGAAATCAGGCTCCGCAAATCGTTCCATAGAGAAGACATCAACGAGTAAGCACGAATTAAGATAGAAGGCAATGCCAAACTGCCACGTTTTCATGTCTTTGAAATTTTGATGAAAATACTTTTTAGTCACCAAGGAATTTTTTAGCCAACAAAGTAAGACTTAATTTTCCCGTCTATAGTGTGACACGAGCCCACAACATTAAAGCCGAATTTTACCATTAAAACTGACCGCGACCAGCAACATTACATCGAGTTCAAGATCTGTCAGTCTCATCATTGGGTATTTGACAGGTTAGTCAATAACGCTACTTTTAATGAATTGTCAAAACGTGGAATTTGTATGAACACATAAAAATGTGACGTCATAGATTTTTGAACATCAAATGGAATACTTACTAACATTAAATCCAATAATACAAGTATATCATCGCATCTTATCGCAAACGTTTTTGAGACGAGTGGTCTTTTTCCTATGTTATTTCACATTTTACTTTTGACCGTATCAAGTAGCCAATTGTTGTGTAATTTTGACACTGACAGATCTTGAACTCTGTTCAGTTTTATTGGTAAAACCAGTCCTAATTCGTGGCTACTAGGGTATAACCATAGAAGTATTCTATAAGTAATTAAGAAGAACCATGTGTGGTGTCACTATGGAGGCTGAGGAATGGTGTGATAAGGCAACAGCAGCACCGTTGATCATCATCGTTCTCCTGCCCTTATCCCAATTTATTTGGGGTCGGCGCAACATGTCTTTTTCTTCCATACCTACTTCTCTTTTAGTCGTCATTTCGGTAGTCACTCCCTTCCTAGCCATATCATCTTTCACACAATCCATCCATCGTTTCTTTGGTCTCCCTCTACTTGTATAGCCCCACATTCATGCTCACAACTTTCCTGACAACATTTTCCTCATTCCTCCGCATAACATGCCCATACCATGACAACCGATTTCCACACAATTTTTCAGTCACCGGTGTCACTTTCAGACTTCCTCTTATATACTCATTCCGTATTCTATCCATTCGCGTAACACCACACATCTTTCTTAGCATTCTCATCTCCGCTGCATGCAATTGGGTATTTGAATGGGTAGTCAACAACGTTACTTTTTATGAACTGTCAAAACACGGCATTTGTACGTGTTTTGTATGAAATATAACAATATGACGTCACAGATTGTTAGAATCAAATGGAATACTTATTAGCATTAAATGCAATTTTAAAATTATATCTTCACATGATATTTAATTTCTGTATGGTGATGGAAGTTTTTAAGACGAGCTGTCTTTTTTCTATGTGATTTCATATTTTATATTTGGCTAATACAAATACTCAATTGTCAACGGCAGCAGCGTTGATATTTCTATTAAATAAGGTTGAGTAACAAAACATTTAAAATTGTATGCTTAGATGGTTTGGATGAATGAAAGGCGCCTGGCAAAAAAAAGCAAGCGACTTAAAAAAAAACACTAGGTACATAGTGTAAAATTCAAAAATAAATAAATAAAAATTACTTAAAATTTGAAAGTCGATGTCTGTTGTTTTTTGCTACCGACTAAAAAAATATATACAGATGACTGTAGAACTTCTGCCCTTTTGAAAGTCGGTTAAAAAGGTACAAGGCAAATGTGAGTGGAAACGCCGGAGCCTTCTTCTTTGAGAGGAAATCATCAATCATTTGCATTTGCCTTGTATGTGTGCGCTCTGGGTGGAGCGGAAAGGAGTTTCAGACTCTTACTGACTAAACTCTTCCTTAGCCATTTATGTTCCGGGGTAGCGGTAACCCTTTCGGACAATCCCAAATCCGCCCTAGGAGGACAATATACCTTATTGTTGATACTTTTTATAAAAGTAAGCGCGGTACTCGCAACCGGCACAGATGCGGTAGAGATATCATCGGATTTTTAGTTCTAAGAGGGAGTGGGCCGTAATCCACCTTGCCCAAACCGGCATGGGTTTGGGCAAGGTGGATTACGGCCCACTCCCTGTCTCCCAGAGGATGCCTGTGTTTCAGCAGCGGGAACATTATAGGCTGATTATACTATTTGATTATTTGAATGTACAGACGCTAGCACATCAAGCTATCCTTAACTGTCAAAATTTACCAATTGAAAATGAACCTTATGGTTTTGTAATAAAGTTGAAAACCTCAAACTCAAACTCAAACTCAAAGTATTTATTTCAAATAAACCAATTACAGGCACTTTTGAATTGTCAAGGTGTCGGTCAGTCAGAGATGAAGCTAGTTGCCCATTCCAAAGCAGTAGGTACCTATGGAGAAGAACGGGCAAGAAACTCCATGGACACTTTTAAACAAAATATGGTTGCAAAATATTGGTTACATAGTTAGATCATATTATTATTATTATACATGTGAGAACGATGCAGAACGGTGAAAGCATCCGATATAAAATAATGTAAAAAAAAAGTTCAAAAATTAAATTAAAACAAGCCATGGCCGCTAAGAGATGACCAGTCTCAACCGACAGTGCCCGTTCACGAACAGGACGCATGGATTAGCACCATTCAGCTCAACCATTTTGAAGGGAGCTAAATGATCCAACACACACGCCACCATCAGCGAGACATTATATTAGGTACATAGTACTCACAACCTATCAAGGAAACTTGACAGGTTGGGGTAACTTGATGTGCTGGCCTCTGTTCTTTAAATAATTTATCAGGTACAGTAACTTCTAGATTTCTGGTAATAACTAAACTACATTATTGGGTTTCTTAAGTAAATTAGTTATTAGAGAATATTTTATCAGTAAAAAATCGTATATTTATGTCCTATATTGCTACAAGGGCGTAGCATGGTATTTATTCGGGAATGTCTACGACGCTACGGACGCTACGCGAAGTGATACTATTCTTGTATTAGCAATGAGTTTGTCATCAATGCTTTGCTATGCATTTATTAGCAGGCGTACGTCGTATAGAACCGAATAATTATGATGTTTTTATTTTGCATAAAATATGGTGCCATAGATTCACGTTTATTTAGCTTACTTATTTCATAATGCAAAATGTACCTTAAGATAAAATTATATACAAAAACTCTTCAATTATTGTTGTTGAGAAAAAAAAAACTTTTAAAACGCACTACATAATAATATTACTAGTGACATGAAACTTTGCTTATAATTTAAGAATTCACTATGATTAGTGTAGAATACATTAAGTATTATAGAACTATTTCTTTAGTTTGTATTTGAAGTTATTTAATGGCAGCTCTCTGATTTGTTCGCATACGTATTGTAATTAAATATAAAATTAGTGGCAGAACTTGCATACCAGGTCCACTTGGTTTATTGCTCAAACGCATTTCAAAATTTCATAAGCTCTAAAAAGCGGATTATAGCGCCTGGTGGTCCGATGGTTGACGTCGGAGGTATGTATACAAATGTGCTAGTTGTCTAACACACGCGAAATACAGGGTGAAACAGCCATCGAAGAAAAGCCGGTTACCATAGCTTCAGTGCCTGATAATAATTTTCTGTTATCCCTTGTTGCACACTAATACTTGGATGCACCTTGGTCACCATGATCAAGTCTTCTTCTTAGCGTTTCGATGGCATTCTAAATATACTCGGCCCAGAATTCGGCTATGGTGTACGCCATCACTAGCGTCCATCAGTTCCTGTAACACGCATACGGCAGGACACGCAGGACACGATATTAAGTCCCATAGGCGGAGTTGTCTAAGAATCCCCACCTGAGCGGGTTTTCATTGCTTCACCATGATCAAATCGAAACTAAAGAGGTAAAAGGAATTCTTACTAATATTGCAATTTCGAAAGTAATTCTGTCTGTCTGTAGGTTACGTTTTCACACCTAAACCACCGAACGGTTATCGATAAAATTTGGCAGAGATAGATTGTATCTCGGGCAAGGACATAGGCTACTTTTTGTCTCATAAATATCTCCCGATATTGCGATATGACCGAACTCCACGCGGACGAAGTTGCAGGCAAAAGCTAGTAGGATAAAAGGTCACTTATCCTCCTCATGAAAATTGGGGTTTCTCAGAGTACACACAGCACAGGCTACTGCCCACGATATATTTTTTTTTTGAAAATGGTATCTCGCAGTTCACCCATAGGGTTGTCTACTGCTTAACCGGACTTGCCTGTGGATGCCACAAAAGAATTGTAGCCTCCAGCCAGGGCTTAGTAAAACTTTACAAACTAAGCGACTACACGCTAAGGGCCCCCCCTGTGGGGTTCGGACCTCGGCTTAGGGCGTCGCTGGGAGGGGGGGTCGGTGGGACCTGCCCAACGATGAATGTCGGGACATTGTACATAATTACGCTAGTCGCGCGGTAAACTCTACTTGCGTGATGCAGCTAGGACTTCGCGTGACGTCAGTGTGATGCGTAGTTCACATGTGGCGATGTAGATATCGCTACAAAACTTTTATGGGTTATTAAAGAAATTATAACCAAGTTTCATAATTAATGAATTTATTAAATAATTTTTGATAACCAATTTTAACCTAAATATATCACATTAAATATTCTTTTACATTACTAACTAGACGTTGATACAACGTATAGTACACAGCCATTTAATTAAACAACAAGTTGTTATCATAACTAATAACTACGACTTTATAATTGCTTCCTTCAAAACCAGAATATAGATCAGTGCTATAAAAACATACAAATTGGCCCATACATTTTACACCACCAATATTTGACCCAAATAATTGGTTAACTGATTGTAATTAGGTTGGCTATACGGTTTGGACCCGTGTGAGATTCATTTTTATCTGTTCCAACATTTTAGGCGGTTATCAAATAAGAATGTGGAGTCCCAAACTTACTTATTATTCATTTTTGTTCCATAAAACTTCCAACTTGAGTTCAAAATCTCTTATAAGTTTTGTGAAGAGACTTTATCAGGTATCAGAATTTAAAAAACCTTTCCGCTGAAAGATAGTGCGTGTATGAGATCAACCACGAAGCTGGTATATGTAAACCCAAAGACATTGGAAACAACCCTTTTATAGACCAATCATAAACAAGGTCAAATAGAATTATCTAGCAAAATTCCACAAATTGGTATCGATATAAATACGCTGTCATTTGTGCATCTTTGACAGTCGTTACGGGTCGTCAGAAGCCCGAAAATCTGACAGCCAGTCTTACCAAGGGGTATCGTATTACCCAGTTACTGACTGGGTTGTGGAGGTCAGATAGGCAGTCGCTTCATGTAAAATACTGGTATTCAGCTGCATCCGGTTAGACTGGACGCCGACCCCAACATAGTTGAGAAAAGGCTAGGCAGATGGCAGATGGTATCGGTATAAAAATACAACCGGTAGTAGTGGTTTAGATACCAATATCGGCTTGTGGAGTTTCGCTAGCTAATTCTTTTTAACCTTGTATAACAATTTATAGCACCGTCCTTTCTGTTCCCTTTAGAAGAAGATCATAAAGCCATAGTCAGTAACTTAGTTATGTAAAACCGTTGTTTAGCGTTGCGGCTGTGCCGGCTGACTGCTGACAGATATCTTGAACTGGGGCAAAGCGCTGGGGTTCTTTTCCTTCTGAACGACATCCGTGCCCCATCTCCACTGCAACAGAAGAAAGAACAGGGTTAATTGTTAGTCGAATTTTAGAAGCAGCTGGATTGTTCCATGATCTGGGAAGAAAAAGAACCCCAAGTCACAAAAGAGAACTTTGTCGTATGGAATTTTTGATTCCAAAATTTATATGATTCGGCCTTTCACTGAAATAATAATTTAATTAATCTATAATAATATTATAAAGCTGAAGAGTTTGTTTGTTTGAACGCGCTAATCTCTGGAACTACTGGTCTTAACTGAAAAATTATTTTTGTGTTGGATAGTCCATTTATCGAGGAAGGCTATAGGCTATGTAACATCACGCTACGACCAATAGGAGCCGAGCAGCGGTGAAACCGTGCAGAAGCAGCTAGTAACGTGTTTTGACGACACGGTTGGCGCAGTGGTTGAGCGATTGACTGCTGCGCACTATGTCGCGGGTTCGATTCCCGCACGGAACAAATATTTGTAGGACCTGCAAGTATTTGTTACGAGTCTGGGTGTTTTTCTATCTATAATATGTATGTATTTACAAAAAAAAAAATGTATATAAGTAGTCTATCAGCCATCTCGTTACCATAACACAAGCATTAGGTTGCTTAGCTTGGGACGATATGGCGTTGTGTGAAATGTCCAAGGATATTATTATTATTATTATAGTAAATAATAAATATAGATTTTATAATTAAATACACATGTATGATTTAAATAATACAACGTGGAGAAAAAAATACGACTATAAATGAAAAAACTGACAGTACTGATCATCAAATTACCCACATTTGATAATTTCCAACGTACAAAATAAAAAGGCGCTTTTTTAAATTTTGGCGTCAACCCCTTATAGTTGTTAATTTTCATAGGTAGGTACTTCACTCTCCAAAAGTATGTACGTCGCTCGTTAAACCTAACATATATATTAACTTATATGTAATGTCAACAGTATCTAAGGTCTGTAAGTAATTAAGGTAATAAATTGTACACGATAATTACTGGTCTAACGATCTGAATCTGTTTTCAGTTTCGGAATGGACACGAACAGAAAAATCCATGAATTGACTATTTGAAACGGTCAAAAATAAAATCACATAGATAAAAGACCGCTCGTCTTAAAAACTTCCATCATCATACAGAAATTAAATATTATGTGACGATATAATTGTAAAATTGCATTTAATACTAATACGTATTCCATTTGATTAAAAAAATCTGTGACATCAAATTGTTATATTTCATACAAATCACGTACAAATTCCGCGTTTTGGCAATTCATAAAAAGTAACGTTATTGACGGTAGTCAATAACGTTACTTTAGTATTTTGATAGGTATATCAAAATACTTAATTACATAGATTTCACACTCTGACATTGGCCTGTATTTTTTTCAGTTAAAAACAAAATAATCCGGGGTGATTGAATGCAGGTGAACTTTATCATTATTAATTACTGATAAATGCAAGTAAACATTAAATTGTCAACAAGAGTCAATGACTGACTTTTGTTAAAACACTTTAATTAACTATTGATAGTAAAACAAAGATGGTAAATATTATTGATTAAGTGTTAATTGAAGCACAGTTACCTATTTTTTTTATCTTGTTTTGTATTTATTAATTTATCAGGACACAGAAACGCGACTGACAATGAAAACCTGAAAATGCTGTGGCTTATTCAAGTTGCAAAATTTGTTTAAAAAATTTGGCCAAAAATCTTTTTTTTGGGCTTTTTTTAAAAGTAAAAAATTGAAAAAATGGTTTTCTCCTTTGCCAACTGTCTATTTAGGGTGCAAAAAAAATCAGCAAGCACTTTGATCAGCGTTTTAAAAATGCTACTGTTTCATATACCTACATCCTCATTTTCGTTTGCTATAGCCTGATTGATATCCCAAAAACCTCTGTTTTCAGTAAAAAGATAATAGCATTATACGCCTATAAAGTTTCCACTGCTGGGACTCGGCCCCTCTCGGTGAGAGGGAGTGGGCTGTAATTCCATTTGATTAATAATATCTGTGACGTCACATTGTTATATTTCATACTTATCACGTACAAATTCCGCGTTTTGGCAATTCATAAAAAGTAACGTCATGGACTACCCATTAAAATACTTAATTACATAGATTTCACACTCTAACATTTGCCTGTTTTTTTTTTTTTATGTTAAAAACAAAAAAATCCGGTGTGATTGAATGCAGTTGCACAGTTGACCCACGCGGCCCCAGGGCGGGTTGGTGGATGTTACATATCTTTGAATTTTTGTTTCTGTGACATGACAGTTTCCTCACGATGTTTTCCTTCACCGTTTAGAGATCAGTGGTGATGAAAATTACAAAGTAAAGTGCATATCTAGGTTCGAGCTCATGATCTACAACCCGTAAGTTGGGTTCGATACCATTGGGCCACAACTCCTCCCTAAAAATATTATAAAGCTAACAAGAAAGCAATACCAACCATGATGACAGCAAATACAGCTCCCAGAGAGTATCCAGCGAGCACATCACTCCAGTGGTGCTTGAAATCAGTGACCCTGGAGAGAGCGCAGAACCAGCTCAGCATGACGGCTCCGAACTGGAGGACATGGCGGATTGTTCTCGTACCTGACCAGGTCATGCGGCCTTCTAGGTACAGCTGGAACAAGGAAATTGGAGATAAAGATACAGTTTTTTAAGTTGTATATGAGATGGATATACAGTGTGTTAGGTTAAACGAGGGACATACTTTCAGGTTGTATAGTACTCATGAAAATCAACAGCTTTGTCCATGGGACCAACTCTGAAATATGAAAAGAAATATCAGCTGTTCCATACATTTTGACGAATTATGCGAACATAAAAATGTACTGAACAGCTGTTTTTTTTCGTGATTTCAGGTATAGTTCCATTGTCAAAGTTGTTCATTTTCATGAATATAGTAGCCCCTGTAAGTATGTCCCTCGTTTAACCTAACACACTATATAGAAGATACAATACTATTTAACTATTTACTATATACTAGTTAACAATAAAAAATACAGATATAAATGAAGAACATTCTACAAACCCTTGATACAGTGGACGGTTGAATGCAGACAGTCTGTCTATCATTTAAAAAATACATACATTTATAAAACAAAAGAAAGATGGATAGATGGTGATAAAAAAGTCGTAGAACCAGAAAGACTATAGCAGTGCTCAGAGATCTAGAATGAAGATACATGCGAGTTCCCGAAACAAACAAATGTCAAGGTTAGGACGAATTGGAAAAAGTGACTGATCCTATTGTTTAAAAGAACAGTTGATTTGGTAATAACGAATAGAAAGACCTTGGACCAGATGGATTTTTTATTTTAAGGCCAGGAGTAGGTTTACAGATAAAAAAATCAAATATAGGTCAAAGAGGAAGAGTAAGATGAGGAAGATTAACTACAGAAGCATCAGACACCATGAAGACCTGACCTTATGATTCATGACCTTATATCAGATACATTAACTTGGAGGTCGTTGTAAGGAGATACAATAGCACGGTGTATATTCCACGTTTGATTACAGGCCATGACGGTTATTAAATTATGCAGTTGATTAGGCAGCGTTGAATTGCACACTGGCCTTTGACAATTATGGCGATCGGATAATAGGGATATGGTGTAAATCTAAGAAGATAAGGAAGGACACATTAATAGAACAAGTTACGTT
Source organism: Hyppa rectilinea (assembly GCA_951799385.1). Taxonomy (NCBI): domain Eukaryota; kingdom Metazoa; phylum Arthropoda; class Insecta; order Lepidoptera; family Noctuidae; genus Hyppa; species Hyppa rectilinea. The sequence goes on along the minus strand of OX637318.1, from coordinate 4,294,206 downwards.
GAGATGAGATAACACTGGATTCAACCAGATGACCGGGATGAAGGTGATTTAGACGCCTACATTTGTGTGTTATTTCAGCTCAAACATATTCAGCGGTATTGTCCGAAAGGGTTCGGTTACCGCTATCCCGAAACATAAAAGGCTAAGGAAGGAACATGGATGGGTTTTAGTCAGTAAGAGTCTGACATTCCCTCCGCTCCACCCAACGCGGGAGAGGTCATTTGAAGAATTTCCACACTCAAAAAAAAAAGGTCATAAATATGTTATAGTGGATAGAATATAATATGTTGTAGTTAAAATAGACCCAAATGAAGTCAATACTTACAGCTAGGTAGATCATGGTATAAGCTGCCCACGCGGAGTGTCCACTTAAGAAACTCTTGCGCATATCTTCAAATCTGTCAGTATGGGAACCGGTACACGTGTACTCTGACGACTGGATGTAACGGTTCTGCCATTCTGAGGAGGTGCAGTCCACTGAGGGTACGCAGACCTGGAGAAGAGATAGAATAATTATAAAGCGACCATGTTGAAATAAACACCTATACTTTTTAATAGAAATATGAAAAATTGGATGATGTTTATTTTTCAATTACGCCAGAACGGCTGGACGGATCTGGATGAAAGTAGCGCAGAGAAAGAATAGCATAAAGCAAAAAAGCCGCATAGCATATAGGCTACTTTTTATGTCGAAAAAATGTACGGTGCTCATAGTATAGTTGCCGATATCCACGCTGGCGAAGCCGCTGGCAGAAGCTCCTTGCCAAATTCGGTGAGTCGCAAAAAAGTATTATGATTTGTTAGGATTGTAACAGTTTATTATCTTTTTGTTGGAAGTGTATGGAGACGTAGCCTAATCTATTTGAATAAAAGCGAAAGATTAGTCATTCATTCATACATTCACTCACTCACTGGTAAAAACGAAATCTCAAAAACGAATTGACCTACGAAGATGGCCACAGAGGTAGATTACGAGTACGTCAGCTAAGAAACTGTTTTAGAAGACGTTAAGGGGTGAGCCACAAGCAATAGCTTGTAAAAAAATAAAAACGATAATTGCAATTTCCATGACCTAGCAGTGCATCGCATCTATCTGTTGCAAATATACAGCATTTATTCCGGATTCATAAGAATTTCTTGAATTAAAGTCCAGGAATATTTGACTAAAATAAATTATTAGCAACTCGTGAGTTATGATAGTAGGAAAGAAGTTGCTTATGCACAATACCAAGGTCTCATCCACATTTATAGAATAACAATTACTAATGCTGTAGTAGTAGCAATGACATCCTGCTTCATTCATGGCCTAACTGGGTTAAATAAACAGTTTCAAATGCTATATACGTTACTATTTTATTGGACTAGTTGCTGCTTGTTATTTCGTGTGGAAGACAAGATAATTTCTCTATAAAATGTTGAACCCCGTTACCCCTCTTTAGAGGTTGGATTTGTTGAAAATGCATTCTAAGCAAATGCCTACGTCATAATAATTATCTGTGTGCCAAATCTTAGCCCAATCTGTTAAGTGGGTTGAGCTATGTGGTATCAGTTAGTCACTATTTCCTTTGATATAAAGTGTGTTATGTTAAACGAGGGACATACTTTCAGGGAGTATTATACTCATAAAAATAAACAACATTTACTATAGAACTATACCTAAAATCATGAAAAAAAAATCAGCTGTTCAGTACACTTATATGTTCGCATAATTCGCCAAAATGTATGGAATAGCTGATATTTTTGTTTCATATTTCAGAGTTGGTCCCATGGACAAAGTTGTTGATTTCCATGAGTACTATACAACCTGAAATTATGTCCCTCGTTTAACCTAACACACTGTATACAGAAGAGGCAACAGATACGGAAACAAATAATAATGATGACATCTCATTATCTAAATGGCAACAACGATTCTTAATAATTAAAACAGGAAATATTGTTATCGATGAAGATAATATCATTCACCAGTATCATTCAAGTACACACATCAAAAGTGTCTAGGGATCAACATATATTTTTGCAATAACTTTTCTCTTGATTGATATTAATTTAAATTTTCTTTAAGGATTCATCAAATAAAGTGTTTTCGTTTGTCACAGTAACGATAAACCAAGTCACCTTTGCATTAATAAAGAAATTTGCCATTTTCCTAATAAAGGGATTTTTGACATTTGAACCACTAACATTAAAGTTCGAAAAAAAGACTGAAATAACAGTTTTCTTTAAAATTTTATTGGGTAACTTAAACAATTAATAATCCGTGTTTCTACCGCGAACACTAACAACACAAGAACATCGGTTTGGCATACTCAAAATGAGTTCATCCAAATCACGCTGTGGAATGGCCGCCCATGTTCGTTGCAACAACAAAAAAAGGTCTTCTTGCAACTGGATACCCTCCATATTCGGCAGAGCTCTTCTCTGTAGCATATCCCATGCATGCTCAATCGGGTTCAAGTCTGGCGACACGGAGACAAGACCGATACATTCAAATCTTAACTCGAAGAGCTCCAACAATAACCGCCATGATGTTAGCCGTGAGGCTTCATCACTCTTCAGGGAACTTAATTAGCGACCAAACAGTCAGAAACCGCTTGCATGAAGTGAACCTTCATTCCCGAAGACCGCTACGGGTACCACCTATAGCAATGCACAATCGTAGGATTCGATATCAATGGGCTCTTGAACACAGAAATTGGGCAGAAGAACAATGGCGTTTCGTGTGCTTTTCTGATGAGTCTCGTTTTGGTATGAGACCGGATACAAGACGTATACGACACTGGAGAACCCCTGGACGCCAACAGCGATTAAAATCCTGCCAGGAAGTCCATCCTTATAGTGGTGGAACCATCATGGTATGGGCGGGTATTTGGATCGGCGGAAGAACTGAGTTGATTTGGATCAGAGGCAACCTCAACGCTCAAATTTATGCTGAGACGATTGTATCTGACGTCATCGTTCCTCTACAAGTGCAAATCGGTCCCTTATTTCAGTTAATGCATGATAATGCACGACCGCACACCGCAAGAGTTGTAAGACAGACTCTCGCCGCAGCTAACATCAATGTCCTGCCCTGGCCTGCTCAGTCGCCAGACTTGAACCCGATTGAGCATGCATGGGATATGCTACAGAGAAGAGCTCTGCCGAATATGGAGGGTATCCAGTTGCAAGAAGACCTTTTTTTGTTGTTGCAACGAACATGGGCGGCCATTCCACAGCGTGATTTGGATGAACTCATTTTGAGTATGCCAAACCGATGTTCTTGTGTTGTTAGTGTTCGCGGTAGAAACACGGATTATTAATTGTTTAAGTTACCCAATAAAATTTTAAAGAAAACTGTTATTTCAGTCTTTTTTTCGAACTTTAATGTTAGTGGTTCAAATGTCAAAAATCCCTTTATTAGGAAAATGGCAAATTTCTTTATTAATGCAAAGGTGACTTGGTTTATCGTTACTGTGACAAACGAAAACACTTTATTTGGTGAATCCTTAAAGAAAATTTAAATTAATATCAATCAAGAGAAAAGTTATTGCAAAAATATATGTTGATCCCTAGACACTTTTGATGTGTGTATATCGGAATTATCAACCAGTACTTGGTAATAATCTATACTTTTAGACTAGCTCTACGCCTACGACTGCGTCCGCGTGGATTCGTTTAAATATGACACTCTGGGCGCTGCAGATAATGTTGCTTTCATTAAGTGAAAGAATTTTCCGAATCTGATCAGTCGTTTCCCAGATTACTCCGCACATTCAGCGGGATTGTCCGAAACAGTTACCTCTACCCCGGAACATAAAGGGCTAAGCAAGGAACTTGGATGAGTTTTAGTTAGTAAGAGTCTGACACTCCCTTCGGCTCCACCCAGAGCAGACCCTACTTACAAACTTACAAACACCTCTTTATAATATTAGTATAGATACCTATAGGTAGCTGAAGAATTTGTCTGTTGAACGCTAATGGAACTACAAGTAGGTTTTAACAAAAATTGGTTTTGCACATGATAGCTCAATTATTGGGGGATATAAGCTATTTTACTTCAAGTTCCGAACCTTAAGAGCCAAATGAAGCAGGTAAAACCGCGAGGCACAGCTATCCTAACTAAACTTATAAATGCGAAAGTAAGTTTGACAGTTTGTTTGTTACCTTTTCGGACGTACTCGGAGAACAAAACAAATCTATTTAATTAGCCTTGAGAGGGATAAATACTATGCTAGTTTATTATTACTAGGCATTAGTTTCAATTGATTGCTTTGTATATAGCATGATAAGTTTACCTTGGAGTGTGATTCTATTAATAGTAGAGTATGAAATGCATCTTCTATACACGAGTGACTATCAGTAATAATTATTACAGTCTCTATAAGTAATTGACATAATTATATACCTTGACTCACTGATTACTTATTATTAGTTATTATTTGTATGGTTTCTCCACGAAGTAATTCTGTAGTTTCTTCTACAATTCTATGTTTTAACTCCAAACTGGGTTCACATTCTGTCATACACAGCAAGCTAATTGACAAAATAATATCGGGTGCCATGTGAAGTGTTAAACGATTTAGAACCTTTTGCAGTGTGACTATAACTGTCAAATTGACTTGGGGGCAGTCTGCTAACGTAATTGTTTCGTAATGACCGAACATTGACTCCGAAATTCCAAAAGTTGACAGTTTCGTATTATCTTCTGATTGACTATTTGAAACGGTCAAAAATAAAATATGAAATCACATAGAAAAAGACTGCTTGTGTAAAAAACTTCCATCACCGTACAGAAATTAAATATTATGCGAAGATATAATTGTTTAAAACGGCATTTAATGCTAATAGGGATTAAGTAGGTATTAAGTACAATTGATTCTAAATCTGTGACGTCACATTGTTATATTTCATACAAATCACAAATTCCGCGTTTTGCAAGTTCATAAAAAGTAACGTTATTACCTACCCTGTCAAATTCCCAATTGAAAAGAGTGGGCGTGGCTTTGGAAAAATTGGCATTGCCTTGAATCGATTTTTGAAATCTTGATTAAAAAAAAAAAGAAAACAACTCACATCAAAAAAGTGTGGCCTAGGCCTTCCAATGACATGCTTAGAGATGTTGACGGCGACTTCCACGAAGCAGACGCCGACGCTGAAGGCCAGGACAGAGCAGTAGAAGCCGCGCACCCAGGGAGGGATGGCCCAACCCAAGCATCGCTCACCATCGCGAGCCTTGCGCAGGACAGCCCACTCGCATACTAGGAACTGTGGACAAAAGAAATACATGTTTATTTGCTGGTATTAACCCCTCAAATGTCGTATGAACCGCATAGGTTCATAAGAAAAATTCTCTCAAAATTACAATAAATATAACCGTATAAATCGTTGAGAGTTGATAAGGAAACGGCGTCTAATAGGCAAAAATCTAATGGATTAATGTTAATAATCTCGAGTCGACAGAAGCCCGAAAGTCTGACAACCAGCCTTATCAAGCGGTATCGAATTACTCAGTTACTGGGTTTTGGAGGTCAGATTGGCAGCTGCTGTTTGTCAAAGGCTAGGCAGATTGATTGAGTAAATATGACACAATACAGCAGAATACATACAAGACTTCACAAAAGGTTTCTTAGTCTAGTTGATTGTAACTGATCAGTCAGGCTATTGTCATTCAATTTATTAATCTATTCATGTTTATTTTTTAAACATGTTTTATTGAATGAGTCTATAAAATACTTATGTAATGTCTCTTTAAGGTTGAGATGTTATTAAGTAAGGTCAGTTTTGTATTTCGAGAAAACTGGAACCTTGGTATTTAAAGATGTACCCATCCACGAACCAACCTCAGCAAGCGTAGGTTAACCTGATCGTTCAATCCGTCTGGCTATAAAAATTTTCTACAATCTTCCGTTGTGTCATATGTACCTACTATTACCTAATTATTATTACAAAACTCTAAACGTAGCTAAATATTACTTATATATAAATATTCACGCTAAAATTCCTTATCACTGTGTATTTTTAAACTACTAATCACGTTAACTGCTGAAGCGTAACGTTACTAATACAGTTTAAAAATAAAATAGTTACTACGACTGTTTAGTTCCGCCGTCTTGTACTTGCTTGCTAGGCAAACAATCGAAACATCGATAAGAATAAATAATAACTGAATACAATGATTGTTAATTTCACTTTCATTTTAAATGAACTGTTTGTTAAGGGGTGCTAGAGTGCACACATGTTGGGGTCGACAGGCAGTAATGGTTTAAAGTCAAATTTATTTCAAATAGGCACTTTTGAACGTCAAAATTTACAAAAAAAAAGAATTCGTTCTAGTTGAAAAGGGTAGTTTCGTATGGAGTACCTACATTGGGCAAGGAACTCCACCGTTACTATTTTACAGCACTTAAATAATATAATTGTGTACAACCAAGGCACCTATTTTTATTCAGTGCAATTAGCAAAATACATAAAGAATTAAATATTTACTATATACAACCTAAAAGAATTAGCATTGCCATTCAACGTGGCAATGCTGCCAGTCTTCTGGGCACGTTACCGGACGACAGCGATGCGGATGAGTACTTCGACGCCTAAGTGTCCTTTCGGTTTTTGTATTTATTTGTATATAGTTAGTTAGATCGTAATTTAATTTAAGTATAGTTTAAGTTGTTAGCTTTTAAATTTTATTATTATTATCTAAATAAAGTAAGCGACCTAAAACCAAAAAAATATATGCATTATGTACAAGTGGTAAAAAAGGAGAAGAGCTCATAGGGCGTCAAAAAATTCATCCCCATCGCTGTCAGTGGGAATTGTGCCCAAAAGGCAGCGTTGCCACGTTGGATGGCAGTGCTGATTATATACTCTGACGCACACGAAGGCACCTAGAATAAAATTACTATAACACAAAAGGCACAATGACAGGTGAATTAATCATATATGGTTTACGATTTTCCTAAAATTGCAACAAGTAATAAGTCAATGTGTGAGTTAAAATAAATGTTGAACAACAAAGCCGATTCGAAACAATAACTACACCTACATATTCAGCTTTCATTTGACTCGTGCCTATACCGCCGGCGCGGGCGCAGCCGCGGCCAAAAGCTAGTACTCTACTTATATAAAAAACTCTGACGCACAGCTGCGGTGCCGAAAGAACATTGAACACATCAATAGTCAATTGGTAATAAATTCTACATATGAAAGGTAACAATAGGTAATTAAGATGTTTGCACACGATAGATTAGCTTGACGCACGTGTACACAACGCTCTCTAAATAGACCTGACTCGCTGCACAGACTACCTATACATACCTATAGTTTTATAGTAACGAACGATTAATGGTTTACCTATGGGTTATCGAAGGGGCAATTCTGATGAAACGATATACTTGTTATAAAGAGACATTTCATCAGAAAATAATACTATAACATATCTTTTCATTACACCAGTTATTTTTAAGTCCCATGTATAGGGGGCGAGCCTTATGCCATCAACCGGGCACAAATTCAGACTACGGGTGGCTACCGAGAGAAATTCCTAATATAAAATCCAATAACACGACACGAACGATCCTTGAATCGTTTCTCAGCAACCATTCCGTTGGGCTCTGCCCCAACTGTCATCACCCCGTCTAGCCATGTGTCCTGGTCATCCCTTTTTGGAAAATCCTCATGGATTCCTCCGCCCAAGTGGGGTGGAAAGAGTCTGTCAGACTGTACGTCATCAGATACCTTTTTTTTTTCGAGGGTGGGAAATCATCAAATTATTCCTCCCGCTCTTGATGGAGCGGGAGTGTCAGACTAGTACTGACCCATAAAACCCATCCATGTTCCTTCCTTAGGCCTTTATGTTCCGGGGTAGTGGTAACCCTTTCGGCAATCCAGCTTAGTCATCAGATACCTGAGTTACGGACTCGTCTGTCAGTAGACCTAACATGGCGGACTCCATAGTTCTTTTTGCCCTTTGGTAAATCTTAATACTTGACAGTTTTAGATTGTGTATCAAAGGTACTAGGAGGACTTTAGGACTGCTTTCGAATGGTTAACTAGCTTCATCTTTCCGACTGACCGATCCTTGACAATTCAAAAGTGCCTGTAATATGTTTATTTGAAATAAATACTTTGAGTTTGTACTGAACCATAGTTTTTAACAACACACTCGTCTAGAAGGACTTTTTTGTCTAGCTTACATTTTACAATATATTTCTAACAAAACAATGGCCTAGATATGTTATCAAAACCTACTCAAATGCTACGGTATTTTCCATCACCATATAAAACCTATTTGTAGTTCCACTGCATTGTCCGTTTTAATAGGTTAAGTGCATTCAAACGGCAATAGATTACAATGCGATAGAGGAGGAGCATTCCGGATGAGGGGCAGACGGAGAATTGAGTCAATTTCTGTCAATTACCTACTTGATGTATGATACTGGTTAAATGTAGTAATACGCACACATCTGTGGTCTTCTTCTTTTTCGTGCGGTTAGTGACGAACCTGGTGTCAAAGTTTTTATGCTGCCCATGTGCCTCTGACTTAGCTTCACATGCTGTTAATAAATATCTCTCAGGCATGCTGGTTTCCTCACGATGTTTTCCTTCACCGATTTTTAAGCAAGTGATAATTATACAATACGCACATGAATCCGTAAAATCAGAGGTGCGTGCCTTGGGTTCAAACTCGAGACCTATGACTTGGCAGTCCCGACGGTCACACCACTAGGCTATCACTGCTAACTGTGGCAACTATTTGACATTGACAGCGCCTTTATGTCGAAGCGCGAAGGGGTGTTTTTGTTGTGCAAGTGTTACCCCTGATAAGTGGTTGATTGTACCTTCTCGACATTTTTTTGTCATCGATAAGAAAACAGGGCTATTTAAGGCAGAGTCTTTGGATCAACCTGGCCAAGTGCTTCATACGAGGTGTACCAGAACGGTGTGGTCAAGGGTGGAACCAACTGAAAACTTTTTGATGGTCTATACCACAGCGTTATATTTGACCACACCTTTCTGGAACAGCCTATACTCGTAAGTCTACTACGTGAACAGGGTGAAATTACTGGTAAATTCATGGACAATATTTTAAAAGGTCTTTGTACTCATAATTATAATCAACTTTTACAATGGGAACAAATCTGAAAACGCGAAAAAATTTTTGTTAAATATAGCCCATGAATTAATTTTACCCTGTATAACTAATTGTACATAACTATGACGAAATTAAACAAACCACTAAATTGATTATATTATTATGAACCTAACCTCTTACTAATTTCGTCAGTTTCATTCCTCAATGATCGCAATATTATAACGTCTTCGGGTTTTTCTTTAGGTCCGAGAAAAAAAAAAACGGCTAGGTGCGAGTCGGACTCGCGCACCGAGGGTTCCGTACAAACCGTAGGTAAGTATATAATTAAAAGTTCACCCATCACGACAATCGAGTCATAGTTATGGTATTTTTATATTTTGAAAAAAAAAGTTTCTTTGTTTATTGTATGATGTACCTAACTAAAAATTTACGGTTTTGATTCCCGTGAGAGTTTCAAAAATTTGCGGAAATTTGCGGCATAAACGGCTGTATCTTTTGATTGCTTTGGCTTAGAAGTTTGATTTTATCAGAGCTTCAAGGGACAGTAGACCTGAGTATTAGATATAATTATCAGTTTGACACCTCCACGCGTTCCTGAGAAAAACGGTCTTGACAGACGGACGGACGGACAACTAAGTGATCCTATAAGGGTTCCGTTTTTTCCTTTTGAGGTACGGAACCCTAAAAAGAAAAAAAATAATGACTGAACCGCAAACTCAATAATGATGACTAAATAAACCATTTTTATGGAAAGTTACAGCAATTAGACAAGCATGTTTTCCATTGAAAAACGCTAGCAACACAATTATTATCAAGTTATGTTAAATATCTAAGTGTTTATTTGTTGTAACTGCTATAAACGGCGGATATTACAGGCGATGTACATACATGCATAACATAATCAGCTTAGAATGTTCCTACTACAGAGACCCACAAGATGTGAGCCTTGCCTATAAAGTTAAAACACTACGCGGCGGTGTGGTTCGATAGACGTCACATGTTTTAGAATTTTACAGGTGATATACAATCTGACAATTTATTAAATGACTATAGATAAACATCTAAATACGGATAAAGTAGACTATTCAGAACTTAAAAAAAAATGAATCTGTCAAAGTTCGAGATTTTTTGATTTTCTTGATAGCGAGTGACAGCAAAATTACTTACATTACACGTGATAGATGCCTATTCGATTACCTCTATTGTCAAACATTTGACATTGATATTTTTGACTTTGGTTAACCAATCTTAACAACTTCTTGGTAACATGAAACTTATTCAGTCCTTCAGAAACGGCACGTACGTAATTTTTTTTTTCGAACAGTCATTGTCAAATACTCAAATTCAAATAGGCACAAGGAAGGTACTTTTTAATATCAAAATGAATAAGAAATAGAATAGTCTCAAGTCGCCCCTTCCAAAAGGTACAAAGGTACTTTTGAATATCAAAATGAACAAGAAATAAAATACATTCTAGTCGCCCCTTCCAAAAGGTAGTTTCGTATGGAGAAGAATGGGCAAGAAACTCCACCGTTACTCGTTTAAAATGTTTTGTTTACATGAATTATATAATGATATGTGAAGATGATGCATCCAGAATAAAAATACTACCTACACCACAGAAGGTGCAAGGAAAGCCCATCAATAACATTGACATTATAACATTTTGTTACATTCAACATTACAAATTAATTTGTTCCGAATCTAATTAGAAATGCGACTGCTACCAACGTGAACTTTTATTATCAATTCCTCAGCCACGTGTGTAGTCTGTGACACGTAATTAGCTTGTAAGACTGCTAATTTGTCCAATCACGTGGATAGACTGTGACATTTCATCAGCGTGTACTAATTGAATGCTAGCAATTAAGATTACACATTCATTTCTAATCTAGTTCCGAAATAGGTATTATGATGTGTAGAGGCTATGAAGAGTACGATGTATGAGGAGCTCGTGGCTAAGTTATAACAGCCGCACTGGTCAATCCGTCAGGTTAAGCTACGCTTGCCGGGGTTGGCCGTGGATGGGTGACCATCTTTATAAACCGAGACTCCACCGTGCCTCGAAAAGCACGTTAGGCCGTTGGTCCCGGCTGTCGTTTGTGCATGTTTGACAGTCGTTACGGTTCGTCAGAAGCCCGAAAATCTGACAGCCAGTCTTACCAAGGGGTATCGTATTACCCAGTTTCTGGCTTGTGGAGGTCAGATAGGCAGTCGCTCCATGTAAAATTCTGGTATTCAGCTGCATTCGGTTAGACTGGAAGCCAACCCCAATATAGTTGGGAAAAGGCTAGGCAGATTGACGTGTAGAAGCTAGGTTATATGTTTGTTTGCAGGGTTTAAGATCTTGGTTTTTTATTGCCATAATTTGTTAGAGTGCCTCGTTGGTCTAGTGGTAGCCAGTGCTACAGTTGAGCTTGTGGTCCTGCATTAGATGCCGGGGTCGTGCAAAGTGATATTGGGTTTTTCTATCTGGGAGTTCTCAGCCCGGTGTCTGGATTTGTGTACATGATACATAGAACTGTAATGTAATAATAGGGATGAAGACATGTTTTTTATTCCGTCATCAGCTATATTATTTAAAAATATTATACGTTTTATTTATTTTTTTACGTAACCCAAAGATTACGTCAATACATTGTGTTTAAATGTGACATAAATCACGCTTAGGTAGATTTTAAACCTAATTGTGACGTAGTGAGCCCCCCCTTCCTAACTTCAATGCGCTTTGTTCAAGTTGTTTTATTATTATTATGATAAAGCAAAAAAAAATACGTGTCTAAATTTTATTTATTTATCTTCATCTCTATTGGCGAGATGTGGGAGTTCTAGGAGCACCTCTGGCGAAACCTTCTTGGAATACAGGGTATAGGAATTATATATCATAAACATGCGCAGTACAACAAGAACACATATTAGAAATTAGAGGATTATATCAAAGAGCTTGGAATCTTATATCTGTCTATCAGTCAAACTGGTAGCTAATTAAATTGCCTAGTTAGTTATTTTTATGTCATTGATTTTACGTTCTGTTATTACCTACTTTAACTCGGAAACTGACTTGATACTTGTTAAAAGTAAAGAAAAACGTCTAATTTAAAAATGTTTGTAAATATGTGAGCGTCATAATTATATGAATTTACCTGTCTTTGTTTTTTTTATCATTTGTCGTATAGTTATTTTACTCTAGGTGTCTTTTTAAATATCATTAAAAATACAAAACATTGTAAAGAAGAATAAGAGTAACGGTGGAGTTTCTTGCTCATTCTTCTCCATATGAAATTACCTCTTGGAAAGGGCAACTATGTAGAATCAACTATATTTTTTGTACATTTCGACATTTAAAAGACCCTTTGGATGCTCATTTGAAACAAATGATTTGGCTCTACAGTACCTGCCCCACAGTCCCCACACAATTCTTACCCCACTACTTGCTATGTTAAGCGGGATTGTCCGAAAGGGTTACCGCTACCCCGGAACATAAAGGGCTACGGAAGGAACATGGATGGGTTTTAGTCAGTAAGAGTGTGACACTCCCTTCCGCTCCACCCAGAGCGGGAGCAGTGATTGGATGATTTCCCAGCCTTAAAAAAAAAAAAACTACTTGCTATGTAAACAACAGTGTCAATTTTTTAAAGTCGGTTCACAATTTATGTAGAATCAATTATATTCTTTTGTACACTTTGACGTTTAGAAGTGCCTTTATTTGCCCATTGAAAATAAATGATTTGACTTTGATGTATGTTTTAGCGTATTAGCACAAGAAATCGTCACGGAGGTGTAATTATTACCTGCTTAATACAGAAGATGTTGTTTAATCAACATTGTGGGACGGTAATAGTATCGTGTAAACAAGTAACCGGTTAGCAATTTATAAATATTTGATCATTTTGGCAATATAAGTAATTTTTCGAAGCTAACTAAGTAAAGTTGTTTTTTTTGGTTTTCACGCCTTAACCACTATCTACTATACTACTATCATCCTAAAATTTTGCATAACCGTTGTTAGGTGTACAGAAACGGACATAGGGTACCTTTCATTCCGAAAAAAAATAGCCTTCCCGAGGAAAACAACAATAACGTTCTAATGGTAAAAGATGGCGCCACATGTCTTTCAAATCATGATTGAAGTGTATTATTGCAGGCTGAGTAAAACCTGAATTTAAAGTGAAACTGCTGCCAGCGGCTTCGTTCGCATGGATGTCGGAAATTATCCCAAGGGAACGTACTACCGGCATAAAAACTATCCTATGTGTTAATCTAGGTCATAAACTACCTCTGTGCCAAGTATTATCCAGATCCATTCGGCCGTTTAAGCGTGAAGGACGGACAAACTCACACACACTCACTCACAAACTTTCGCCGTTATAATATTAGTGTGATTCAAAATAAACGCGAGCGGAACCACTGCCAAAAGCTAGTTCAGCCTATAAAGTGCTCACTTGGGCCCAGTGCGGGTTGGCAGAAGTAACACACAGAAAATCTTTCACATTATTTTATAACTAGCTGCTTCCGCGCGGTTTCACCTGCTGCTTGGCTCCTATTGGTTGTAGCGAGATGTTACATAGCCTATAGCCTTCCTCGATAAATGAACTATCCAACACAAAAAGAATTTTTCATTTCGGACCAGTTGTTCCAGATATTAGCGCGTTCAAACAAACAAACTCTTCAGGTTTTTAATATTAGTATAGATTTATGTAACAGTATATTTGATAGGTACTCACAGCGAAAAAAGGTAGAAGGAGACCGACGAGTCTCAACACGAGAACAGTGACGGTATCTGACTTGTAAGGGTACATGAGACTCTGGTCTCCGCAGAAGAACCCTCGCTCAAAAGGCTGCCACAGCAAACTCGTTCCAAATATACATAGTGTTACTGGAACAAAAGAAAAATAACAAATGAATACCGTTGGTAAACTTGAATTTCGAACATGATGCTTTTTTTTTAAGAAGAATAAATTCTACTAAGGGCTGATTTTTAATAATAATAATCACTACATAGTATAAAACAAAGTCGCTTTCTCTGTCCCTATATCCCTATGAATGCTTAAATCTTTAAAACTTCGCAACGGATTTTGATGCGGTTTTTTTTTAATAGCTAAAGTGATTAAAGAGGAAGGTTTATATGTTTAATTAGCCGACATATTATGCGGGCGAAGCCGCGGGCGGAAGCTAGTAATAATTATAATATCCTTGGACATTTCACACAACGCCATATCGTCCCAAGCTAAGCAACCTAATGCTTGTGTTATGGTAACGAGATGGCTGATAGACTACTTATATACATTTTTTTTGTAAATACATACATATTATGGATAAAAAAACACCCAGACTCGTAACAAATACTTGCAGGTCGTACAAATATTTGTTCCGCGCGGGAATCGAACCCGCGACCACTATGTCGCGGGTATTTGTTACGAGTCTGGGTGTTTTCGCAGACAATCGCTCAACCACTGCGCCAACCGTGTCGTCAAATTTTTCAACTGCCGAATAAGTTTTATCGGAGAAGTAAATGTCAGTTTGACAGCTTTTGCACCGAAATATGTCAAACCGCCATATTTGGTCTTCAGCTAAAAGTTATCCCGTGATTGAAATGATTAGTATTAATTTTCGCATTTATATTATTGTTGGATGTGTATGTCAAAGTCAAACACCTAATGTATTTCAAATAGGCACAAGAAAGACACTTTTGAATGTCAAAAAAACGATTTAATTCTAGTAGTTTCTGCCAAAATGTAGTTTCAATAATGAATGTTTGGAACATGACAAAAATATTATTAGCTCATTTTCCTTATGTGTTTAATAACCTATAAATAAGTCCCAAACCGACAGAGAATACTTAGAAACTCGTTATATTTGCATAAAACTCGAATGATAGGCATCATACGAGTTTAAGCAAAAAAATCGAACATTCCTAAAATCATGTTTAATCTTAAGGTGAGGCGTAGAGGTTGATCTAAGTTAGATAAATGTATTAATGACTCTTATGGTTAGAATTATTTAAATATATGAATTTGTTAATGTCGCGAATCATACTTATATCAAGATACAACCTGAACGACTACCCTTTTTTTTGAGGGTGGGAAATCATCAAATTACTCCTCCCGTTCTGGGTGGAGCGGAAGGGAGTGTCAGACTTTTACTGACTAAAACCTATCCATGTTCCTTCCTAAGCCCTTTATGTTCCGGGGTAGCGGTAACCCTTTCGGACAATCCCGCTTACCCGGCAGGCTGAACGACTACCCTGGCACCTTAATTCTTGAGAGTATAACTATGTACTGTGAAGACCAGATAGGCCTTCTCTTAGGGAGCTCTCAGATGGTAGAGCCCGTGTAGTGTGTTATGGATGTAGGGATTCCAATACTACAAATAGAAACACATGAGGCAGCTGCTATTGTACCTATTATATTACTTTTCAAGAATACACGCGTAAGCGCATTGATTTCTTTTAAAAAAACCTATCAAAATATTCTATCCTTTTGAAAGGTCGAAAGCTGTCAATTATTTTCTAACAGACTAACCCTAGATTCCACATTAGGATGAAACCTAGGCTCTACAGCACACATGTGCCACGTTCTTTAATCCGTCGTTAGGTACGCCTGTATAAGGAACTAGCGTTTGCCAGCGGAAATTATCCCACGGGAATCGTACTATTTTCCGGGATAAAAAAGTAGCTTATATGCTATTCCAGACTATCTATCTTTGTGCCAAGTTTCATCTAGATCCGTTAAGTAGTTTTTGAGTTTATTCGTTACAAACATACAAACAAATCTTTCCTATTTACAATATTAGTATAGATATAGATTGTAAGCAATTGTTTGATCAGCAGATGACGACGAACTCATCGAATCTTTAAATATTGTTTTTAAACACAAATCCACCATAGAAGTCAAGCCTCATTTATTCTAGTTACAGAAGAATTATCTAACTGAGCGTGTGTCACTTAAATTCACGGTTATTAAACCGGATGATTACAGTGTCGTTATTGTAATTGACTTGAAGCCAGTAATAGTAGATTAAGAGCGTTCTGTTAACTGCTAAACGGTCAGTTATTTATTGTAACATAACATCACGAAGATATTCCTCGAAGGGTTTGGCTGAGGTCTACCACCACGCCCTTTCGCCAGTTATGTGTAATAGGGGGAAAGCGGGATTGTCCGAAAGGGTTACCGCTACCCCGGAACATTAAGGGCTAAGGAAGGAACGTGGATGGGTTTTAGTCAGTAAGAGTCTGACACTCCCTTCCGCTCCACCCAGAGCGGGAGGAGTCATTGGATGATTTCCCACACTCAAAAAAAAGGCGGCGAGCTTATCGTTATAACCGGGACACGAATTCAGATTCCGGTCTGCTACTGAGAAATTCCAGACGGCAAAACCATTATAACAACCAGAACAAAGAACCCAGGATCTCATGCTCAGCAGTAGCTCGACCACTGGACCAACGAAGCAGTCCACGATTAATCTGTCATCATCATCTCATCATCTGCCCAGCCTTTTCCCAACTATGTTGGGGTCGGCTTCCAGTCTAACCGGATGCAGCTGAATACCAGTATTTTACATGGAGCGACTGCCTATCTGACCTCCACAACCCAGTAACTGGGCAATACGATACCCCTTGGTAAGACTGGCTGTCAGGTTATCAGGCTTCTAACTACCCGTTACGACTGTCAAAGATGCACAAATGACAGCCGGAACCAACGACTTAACGTGCTTTCCGAGGCACGGAGGAGCCTCGGTATATAAAGATGGTCACCCATCCATGGCCAACACCGGCAGGTGTAGCTTAACCTGATGGATTGACCTGTGCGGCTGTTAGTACTTAGCCATGAGCTCCTGTAATCTGTTGCATATAAAAGGAAACCGTGACTGACTGGCTGTGCTATCAGAACATAGCTCAAAACCACTTCTTCTTTTCGTGTGGTTGGTGACTAACCTGGTGTTAGAGTTTTTATGCTGCCCATGGGCCTCTGACTTAGCTTCACATGCTGTTGAGAAATATCTCTCAGACATGTTGGTTTCCTCACCGATTTTTAAGCAAGTGATAATTATTATTTGACAGCAGTGAATATCCTAGAAAGTCAAATCAACAATATGCATCAATATGTTTTTCCTAGTGGTGTGACCATCGGACTGCCAAGTCATAAGTCTCGAGTACGAACCCAAGACACACAGCTCTGATTTTTCGGTTTCAAGTGCGTATTGTATAATTATCACTTGCTCAAACCACCTGAACGGATTACGGTGAAATGGTCGACATACAGATAGTTATTATGACGTAGGCATCCGCTAAGAAAGGATTTTTGAAAAATTCCACCCCTTAAAAGGGTGTAAGGGGGTTCAAAATTTGTATGGAAAAATCATCTTATGACCACGCGAACGAAGTCGCGGGTAGAAGCTGTACTTGGAGAAATAATTATATTCATTTTAAAATGAAATTCAAAAACACTTAGATAAAGACGCCAACTTATAACTTTATTATTCACGAAATGGCAAAAACCTGATAAGCAACATAAATTATCTATCTACGATAATTAATAAAAATAAATTATGTTCGTTAGCAAGCGTGTTATTTGACAATGGACCGATTTTTTTTTAATCTTCGCAATATTCCGAACACGGTTTTTAGAAGAAAATAATTTGAAAGCTTTACCCGGTAAACTGGAAATTTTGAGAAAAATAAAGTGCTCTTTTCTTTGAGATTTGGACAGGACTAAGTCTAGCAAGGCAGCTAGAAAAAAATAAATCATCATTCTCCTGCCTATAAAAAAAAATGTAGTTAAAAAAAAAAATTGCTTACGTCCAATGAGAAGGAAGCAATCGATGACCAGCTTCCTCAGGATATGAATGGAAACCTCGTTTTTAGACATGATGCTGTGTCTTCTGCCCGTTCAGAAAAACTTCGTCTTGATGACTTTTCACGTCGGTCCAACCACTACAAATATCCGGACGGATATTGAGATATTTACGATACTGAATATTCCCGGATATTAAGGAAATTTCTCGTATCTATTTTCTTAACGTCGTAAAATTGTAACGCGCACGCGCTTCGTCCGTGCGTACTGATAGTTGCGCGTACGTTTAACAGCAGTTCGTTGTACACTGATGTAGTTAACCGGGCGGCTCGGCTTAAATAGCCTCTAGCTGCGGCAGATAACGTCATTGGGTTATAAACATAATAATAATTAAAAACAATAAAAATACGTCCAGGGAAGTGCAGGGTATTTTTTAGGGAAAATGTACACGAAAATTATGAGTTACCTTTAGTACCTACCTACCTACCTATCGTCAGTTGTGGAAAGCCTTGTAAAGGCGCCCGCGCCTGTTAGTGCAGACGCCAGCACATTGTCAAATTTTCTCAATTAAAAATGAACCTTATGTCTTTGCAATAAAGTTGAAATACTATCAAAGAAATTTGACAGATTGTGGTAACTTGATGTGCTGGCCTCTGTACTTTTTGTCCCTAAGTAGAACACAATATAAAGTTGTGTTTTCGATTCAAAACATTAATAAACTAAATAAAGACAACTATTACTTATACGGAAATGCCGCAATCATCTCAAAAATGTAAATGAATTCAGTTTTAAACACAGATTTATGATTTACTAGAAGCTGCACGCTGCTTCACTTGGGAGAATCAGATTTTTTTTTAATTTAACGTTAAAGTTGACAGTGACAGTCCAAGCTGTCAAAATCTAGTCAGCGGTATTTTCGAAAAGGGTTACCGCTGCCCCGGCACATAAAAGGCTAAGAACATGGATGGATTTTAGTCAGTAAGAGTCTGACACTCCCTTCCGCTCCACCCAGAGCCGGAGAAGTCATTGGATGATTTCCCAGCCTTGATTGTCCGAAAGGGTTACAAGGGTTAGGGTTAATAGTTATTACAATAGTTACTATCAGTTTTTTTATAAATATGTATGATAGTCTGTAAGGTATTTATGTTATGGGTCTTGTTTACCTGAAATAAATGATATATTATTATTATTATTATTATAAAGGGCTATGGAAGGAACATGGATGGGTTTTAGTCAGTAAGAGTCTGACACTCCCTTCCGCTCCACCCAGAGCGGGAGCAGTCATTGGATGATTTCCCAGCCTTAAAAAAAAAAGCCTTAAAACAAAAAGCTGTCAAGATCAAACTAGCCATTTCTAAAATGACTGTTTCAGTGTCTCTGAAGACTTGATTGCCTTTCGTGGGAACTAGACAGTTATTATTAGTGTTGCATATAATTATAGTAACGTATCACTACATAATATAAAGTAAAGTCGCTTCCCGCGTCCTAATGTCTGTCTGTATGCTTAGATCTTTCAAACTACACAACGGATTTTGATGCAGTTTTTTTGTAAATAGATAGAGTGATTCAAGAGGAAGTTATACGTTTAATTTAACTAGCTTATGCTTGCGGCTTCACCCGCGTAGTAGTTACATTGCACCCATGCGAAGCCGGGGCAGGTTGCTAGTTTACATTGAAATACATTTTCCATGGCTATCATCATTGTAAACACAATTTGAAACTCAAATAAAAGGATAAGCAGAAGAAAAAATAAAAAAGTAAAAAAAGCACTGTTAATTTTTTCTTTTGTGTTTTCATACATCATACTAAAACAAATATAATTATATCATAATGCCTGTTATTTAATTGAAACTGTACTACGTCAGACCCGTCAAAGGTCAAAGTGTTAAAGGTAGGTACTGTAAGAACCCGGGAGGATCCTCACACACACTTCATCTCCAGAGAGGAGTGCTCGCAATATGTTTATTAGGAGCTCATAGACTTATATGGAAAATCACAGGAGGGACAAACAAACGTTTAATTACTTTATAGACACAACCATTCCCTAGCGCGCCCACTAGAAAAGTCCCAGTCTTTTATTTTACAAAAACCTGTGACGTCACTTTCAAACTATTCTAATTCATTTGAAAGTTGGAATGCATCCAGTTATTTTCTAACCAGCCAGCTAGATAAAAAAAAGGTTGCATCTAGGCTCTACACTACAGTACAAGCAAAACAGCAAAACATTTTTGACCTACATACAATGTCGATGCTGGATGGAAGGTACACAGTTACACACACATAAAGCATTTTTTGCTTTGTTGATGTAATTGCTGTAATGGCGTTTCAATGAAGGATAAATAAATACATAAATTGCACAGTAATATCGTCACGTGTAAAATTAGTAAATACGGATTAACGTGCGGTCGACTATACCTTTAACATTTTGAACGCCATTGTCACATATACGTGACATTGCTTGTCATGCCCTGTACGCCAACGATAAAAATATGTTACAATGGCAACAACACTATAACACGAAATAAACAATTAAATAATTACTTTTGTGAGTGTTTGTATATCTTAAAAATTTGAGCTCTCGTACGTATTTAATGACATGAAACAAATTAAAAGACACCATATTTATTGAGAAATTCATGATAACAAGAAGAAATAAATTTGTAGCTTGGCGTGCAGGGCACGCGCGTGCGCAAGTACGCTGGCGTTAAAATGGTTAGGCGAAACATTGTACCTGTAAAATTAGAAAATTCGAATTAATGAAAGTTGTAAAAGAAAATATGCCTTATCAAAGTTCGTCTCACGGAAAATCTGATATCACGCAAGTGTTTCGGAAGCCTTATCTTGAGGTTAACAGACCTGCAATCGGCAATGTAAATAGCGTTATTAAACAATGATTAGCTAATTTATTCTGAAAATGAAAATGCAGTTTCTTTTCTTGGACTGAAATACAATTATTTTCCTCATTAAAAGTCGTTATAAAAGTGGGACAAAAGAATTTGATTTACCTACGTCATAGCGTTTTTAGTTCTCGATATGAGGAACAAAGGTTTTGTTTCGTTTTCTATATTATTCTTTTTTTAATTTGTTTGATGTTGTTTTTTTTTTGTATTAAAACCGGCCTGATAGAACCACAATTTCACAAACATGTGACATCTACCAGCCCGCACTGACTCTGCGTCGTGGATTACGGCCCACTCTCTCTCGGCACTGTGTCGGCACAATATGCTTTTCTTCAATACTTCTCTATTAGTCGTCGGCAGTGATAGTGGTGTGACCGTCGGACTGCCAAGTCGAGACCTATTCTCGAGTTCGAACCCAAGGCGACACGGTTACCACAGGGGTTGAGCGATTGACTGCTGCGCATTATGTCGCGGGTTCGATTCCCGCACGGAACAAATATTTGTACGACCTGCAAGTATTTGTTACGAGTCTGGGTGTTTTTCTATTTATAATATGTATGTATTTACAAAAAAAAAGTTATATAAGTAGTTTATCAGCCATCTCGTTACCATAACACAAGCATTAGGTTGCTTAGCTTGGGACGATATGGCGTTGTGTGAATTGTCCAAGGATATTATTAAGGCACGCACCTCTGATTTTACGGATTCATGTGCGTATTGTATAATTATCACTTACTTAAAATTCGGTGCAGGAAAACTTCGTGAGAAAACCAGCATGTCTGAGAGATATTTCTCAACAGCATGTGAAGCTAAGTCAGAGGCCCATGGGCAGCATAAAACTCTGACACCGGGTTAGTCACTAACCAAACGAAAAGAAGAAAAGTCATCAACTCGGTCATCACATCTTCTTCACGCACAGAATCCATCGTTTTATCTTAATTAAATTAAAATGATAATGATTAACAGATCTTACAAATATATAAATAATCATCAGTGTAGAATAAAATACGTCACTTCTATCTGTTTTGATAACAGGTTTATGAAAATAAAATACGTACATCACACATAATCATAATTTACATATTTTGGTCAGATCATACGATAGCTATTTTTTATAATGGTTGATAATTAATATTAATTATATTTAAACTGCGACAATTTGCTCGGGTTACAGGCTAATATTTGCACTGATAAGTTGATAACAAAAAGCTAGTAAGCCGATTTATTTTATGAAAGAGTGCAGTTGTCATTTTATGACAATGTTAGGACGAGCTTATCGGGTAGCTCATCGTCCGATCAGGACCAGACCCGTGCCGGACGGCGCGTATATGTTCCACGCGCGCCTCAAAGAAATGTCAGCATAATATGAAGGGGCCCGTTAGGGCCGAGCCTGCCGGGTAAGCGGGATTATCCGAAAGGGTTACTGCTACCTCGGAACATAAAGGGCTTAGGAAGGAACAGGTATGGGTTTTAGTCAGTAAGAGTCCGACACTCCCTTCCGCTCCACCCAGAGCGGGAGGCGTCATTTAATGATTTCCCACCCTCAAAAGAAAAGGTGTCATTACGTAAATATTATATTCTCTTATTGCATATTTATATAATTAATTAATTGTTTTATTTTTTAATGAATTTTGTTTTCTCTTCTACATATCTTTTTATCTAGATTCCTATCGTAGGAGATTCTTTAGAAATAAGCATCACTTTTATATGTACTTTTCTGTTCCTTTCTTCTTCTCTGTTTTATTTGTGTGCATAAATGATTAAATAAATAAATAAGATTTATTTAATTATTTTATCATTTATGCAATTTAGCTGGCTGTGCTTGATAACGATAAAGCCTTCTAGTTGATAGCATGGGTAGCAAAATGTCACCATGACGCGTTTGCGTGTGTGGGGCATGGCCGATAACTGTTAACCTATGTTTTGATTAAGTTTTTTGCTGATTAAGCATAAAATGGGTAGAAGAACATTGTTTTTTTGTTCGTGCTAGTGATAAGCAAGAAATTACAGTGTTTACAGGAAAACTTCATGAGGAAACCTAGGCTGTCTTACTGTCCAGATTTCCTCATGCATTCATTCACCGACACAACGCATCGCTAAAACCGCTGGGTCCACAATCTTGAAATTTTGCCCAAGAGCTTCTTAAAAGCCGGAAGTGAGAATCAATGAAGGTTTTTTTTATTTCATCCTCTATGCCTAATAAAGAAGAAGAGGCGTAAAGTGGTTAAATAGGGGATGAAAGTTTGTATGGAAGTCGACCCCCTATTTTATCGAAAACTCTTTTGAGCAGACGACTTGTTTTTAACAATAACCTATTTATACCTACTGTTATTTGTTGTATTGTTCTTATATAATAACAATAATAATATTCTTGGACATTTCACACAACGCCATATAGTCCCAAGCTCAGCAACCTAATGCTTGTGTTATGGTAACGAGATGGCTGATACACTACTTAAATATTTTTTTTTTGTAAATACATACATATTATAGATAGAAAAACACCCAGACCCGTAACAAATACTTGCAGGTCGTACAAATATTGGTTCCGTGCGGGAATCGAACCCGCGACATGCTGCGCAGAAGTCAATCGCTCAACCACTGCGCCAACCGTGTCGTTCTTTTTACAATCATTGTTGTAAGTTCAACTAACCCGGGCCTGCGGACGGTGAGTAATGGGTATCTCACCGTCCGATCAGGACCAGGTGCGTGCCGGGGGCGTACGTGTTCCACGCGCGCCTCAAGACACATCAGCATTGAGGAAGGGGCCCGTCAGGGCCGAAGCCTGCCGGGTAAGCGGGATTGTCCGAAAGGGTTACCGCTACCCCGGAATATACTGGGCTAAGGAAGGAACATGGATGGGTTTTAGTCAGTAAGAGTCTGACGCTCCTACTCAGAGCGGGAAGAGTCAATTCATGATTTCCCACAGTCCAAAAAAAAAGTTCTGCTTACTTTTTTTTTAGTCGAATATTCGAATAAGAGAAATTCTATTCTATGAATTTCTAATTACTTACATAGAGATTATGAAGTACTCCAAGAATAGTTAAATGTTGACTTAAACTCTGAAATAGTAACCGTTTATAATCAACAATCGTAAATGACATAATCCTAACATGATTGTCATGTTATCAGTACAAGTGCAAGCCCCTGAATCTGGAGCATCTGCATTTAAATGTATATCTTATCTATAATCGACTATGAAGTATTGACGCCATATCTATGATTGAAGCTTATCCAAGTACAGATAGCTAGCACGTCCATTGCGATAATTTGACCTTGACACCGTCTTTTGTTGGTACGGTTTGCTACAAGAGCGATAGCCGGTATGTAACCGGGGTCATGAAAATGATGGTACAAGGGTTTGACTTTGCCCGTACCGGACGGCGCGTACATGTTCCACGCGCGCCTCAAAGACATGTCAGCATAAGAAGGGGCCCGTTAGGGCCGAGCCTGCCGGGTAAGCGGGATTGTCCGAAAGGGTTACCGCTGTCCCGGAACATAAAGGGCTATGAAAGGAACATGGATAGGTTTTAGTCAGTAAGAGTCTGACACTCTATTCCGCTCTACCCAGAGTAGGAAATCATTGGATGATTTCCCACCCTAAAAAAAAAGAGTTTGACTTTGAAGGATTTGACCGCTGACAACCTCTTATAAGAGGTTTTTGACACCGTAATATTATTTAAATACACACATCAAAAGTGTCTAGGGATCAACATATATTTTTGCAATAACTTTTCTCTTGATTGATATTAATTTAAATTTTCTTTAAGGATTCATCAAATAAAGTGTTTTCGTTTGTCACAGTAACGATAAACCAAGTCACCTTTGCATTAATAAAGAAATTTGCCATTTTCCTAATAAAGGGATTTTTGACATTTGAACCACTAACATTAAAGTTCGAAAAAAAGACTGAAATAACAGTTTTCTTTAAAATTTTATTGGGTAACTTAAACAATTAATAATCCGTGTTTCTACCGCGAACACTAACAACACAAGAACATCGGTTTGGCATACTCAAAATGAGTTCATCCAAATCACGCTGTGGAATGGCCGCCCATGTTCGTTGCAACAACAAAAAAAGGTGTTATCAGTCGACTTTGGACACGTTACCGAAGCACTGGTACCGTGGCTGAGCGCCATGAAGGACGGTATCGCTGCACCACACGGAGACAAGACCGATACATTCAAATCTTAACTCGAAGAGCTCCAACAATAACCGCCATGATGTTAGCCGTGAGGCTTCATCACTCTTCAGGGAACTTAATTAGCGACCAAACAGTCAGAAACCGCTTGCATGAAGTGAACCTTCATTCCCGAAGACCGCTACGGGTACCACCTATAGCAATGCACAATCGTAGGATTCGATATCAATGGGCTCTTGAACACAGAAATTGGGCAGAAGAACAATGGCGTTTCGTGTGCTTTACTGATGAGTCTCGTTTTGGTATGAGACCGGATACAAGACGTATACGACACTGGAGAACCCCTGGACGCCAACAGCGATTAAAATCCTGCCAGGAAGTCCATCCTTATAGTGGTGGAACCATCATGGTATGGGCGGGTATTTGGATCGGCGGAAGAACTGAGTTGATTTGGATCAGAGGCAACCTCAACGCTCAAATTTATGCTGAGACGATTGTATCTGACGTCATCGTTCCTCTACAAGTGCAAATCGGTCCCTTATTTCAGTTAATGCATGATAATGCACGACCGCACACCGCAAGAGTTGTAAGACAGACTCTCGCCGCAGCTAACATCAATGTCCTGCCCTGGCCTGCTCAGTCGCCAGACTTGAACCCGATTGAGCATGCATGGGATATGCTACAGAGAAGAGCTCTGCCGAATATGGAGGGTATCCAGTTGCAAGAAGACCTTTTTTTGTTGTTGCAACCAACATGGGCGGCCATTCCACAGCGTGATTTGGATGAACTCATTTTGAGTATGCCAAACCGATGTTCTTGTGTTGTTAGTGTTCGCGGTAGAAACACGGATTATTAATTGTTTAAGTTACCCAATAAAATTTTAAAGAAAACTGTTATTTCAGTCTTTTTTTCGAACTTTAATGTTAGTGGTTCAAATGTCAAAAATCCCTTTATTAGGAAAATGGCAAATTTCTTTATTAATGCAAAGGTGACTTGGTTTATCGTTACTGTGACAAACGAAAACACTTTATTTGATGAATCCTTAAAGAAAATTTAAATTAATATCAATCAAGAGAAAAGTTATTGCAAAAATATATGTTGATCCCTAGACACTTTTGATGTGTGTATATTTAGTGTGAGAATGAGACGAGCTGTACAGGATGTATTGCTCCATATCTTTCTCACTGGGAGGTAATATTAAAATGATACTGATTTAAACGGTGGTGGTAAGCCTCCAGTAGGTTTTATATACGAAGGTGAGCACTTTTTTTTATGGTCAAATGAATCATCAAATGACTCCCCCCGCTCTGCGTGGAGCGCTCTGAGTGTCAAACTCTTACTGACTAAAACCCACCATGTTCCTTCCTTAGCTCTTTATGTTCCGGGGTAGCGGTAACCCTTGCCGCGACAATCCCGCTGAAACCTGAATATTGTTATAGGATCAGATCAGTTCTCGAGTCGGCTAAGAAAGGAATTATAATATCCACCCCCTAAAGGGAAATAAATAAATAGGAGATGAAAGTTAAATACTTTGCTTGTCATTTTTTGTGTTTGGGAATTCCATTAGGCGGCTTTTAGAGACAATAAAGCCGTAAAGAACTGCAGATCTTTATGAAGGGTAAACAATGTGATTATTATCTAAATAAATTGTAATACATAATCTTACGCTAAGCCACTAGGCAACCACATGTTATGTTATTATTGTACATACCAACATAAACATTAATTTAACAGATAAAGGAATAAAGTTAATAAAAATTGCTTGGTTTTCTTATCTAATAACGCATTGTTTTATTGACTAATGATAGTTATAATTAGTAGTTGGTCTCATAAAAAAATGTAGGTATGTATAATAAGGTGTACATAGTGTACACTAGTATCGGAAGTTTACGTAGTATCGTAGAAAAACTAGGAGAATCTTCATCGTGATAATCAGCAGAAGGGCGTTCGAAAATGGAGCATACGTAATAAAAAAAGCTGCCTAGCCTTTTCCCAACTATGTTGGGTTCGGTTTCCAGCCTAACCGGATGCAGCTGAATACCAGTATTTTACATGGAGCGACTGCCTGTCTGACCTCCACAACTCAGTCAGTAATTGGGTACCCCTTGGTAAGACTGGATGTCAGACTTTCGGGCTTCTGACGACCCGTAACGACTGTCAAAGGTGCACAATTGACAGCCGGGACCAACGGCTTAAAGTGCTTTCCGAGGCACGAAGGAGTCTCGATATGTTGAGATGGTCACCCATCCACGGGCCAACCCCGGCAAGCGTAGCTTAACCTGATGTATCAATCCGTGCGACTGTTATTACTGAGCCACGAGTTCCTTCCACGTAATAAAGTCCTGCAATCAAGAGGATAATGCCAGAAGAATTCGATTAAATAACACGAAACTGGGCAATTCGCGGCTGGAAAATATTTTTGACACCTTTAAACTTAATTTCAAGGAAACCCTAGATGGGTTTGTGAAGAATGATATAGCTCGAAAAGGAGTAACTACCGAGATGACGACAAATAGAGAAGTATGGAAACAGGCACGTGTTGCGCCGACCCCAAATAAATTGGGATAAAGGCAAGAGAATGATGATTTTAGCATCATTGCAGCTAATTATTGGTTTAGTTTTAGGTCTCCTGCAGTCAGACGCGACGGACGCGACAGTAGGACGCAATTCTGGATGAACAATTTCCGTGGAGTTAAATATTGTTCCATTAGAGCCTTTATGAATATCGCAGGTATACGGTAAATCGTACTCTATGTTAATATATGCTAATAGGCACTGGTGATTAATAAAAAAAACTTTCCTTAATGATAGAGCTGAGTACTACTATTCTAAAAATAGTCATCTATAAATATTGTTAAGAGTTGGTTCGTTCATGTAACTGGGGCTTATCTTGGTGACACACATGAATGGAACGGAAATAAACTTTCCCGCGGGTCAAGTATCATAACAACTTATTGTGTATAGGAAATAGCACCACACTACCGAGGCAACAAAATCTTCCTTTGTTATGATTTATTTTTAAACCTTGACGCAAATAGAGAGAGTATTATATTAAGAAAATATCTACATAAATAACGACTTATAACCTAACCTATAAACTAAACCTAACAAACTAAAATATGGCGTCGAAAAATTTCTCCGCATAGCTATCGACTGGTAATGTACAGACGCCAGCACATCAAGCTATCCCTTACTGTCAAATTTTCTCAATCAAAAATGAACCTTATACCTTTGCAATAAAGTTGAAATACTATCAAATAAATTTGACATATTGTGGTAACTTGATGTGCTGGCCTCTATACCTACTCAAGAAATTGGCGGCATTGCCACGTTGTATGGCAATGCTCAGCTACTAGCCAAGGTAAAAGTCAGCCTTGTGCCAGTTCAGACGCTAATCTACGTAGTCCTCACATGATCTGACCAAGATTATGTCTGGACTGACCCCTTTTTTTTAGGTAGGGTGGGAAATCATCAATTGAACCCCGTTCTGGGTGGGGTGGATGGGAGTGTCCGATCCCTGAGTTGCTTACACCATTTTTTGTCTACTTCATCCAGCTAATTGTTTTAATAACATTTCTTTAATGTAACGTGTAAGAGGGATTTCGAAATGCTATTTAAAAAAAAAATTGTTTCATTTCTTGGCGAACCCTGCGGAGAATCTGGCCTGCGGAAGTAACCAATGGCCCAGAATAAAATCAATTAAAGATAATACTGAAATTATTTTGCTGCTCCTAAATTTTATATTTTAAGATAAAAAGGAGGTGTGTCATGATCAGAATCATCATGTTTTCGCGTGGTGATAACAGCTCCGACAGTGTCCAACACTTGTAAGTTTCAAAAACATAGTTATTAAATAACTAGATTCCGCCAGCGACTTCTCCCGCATAATATGTCGACAAATTAAATTATACACCTGACACCATTACCATTACCTTCCTCTTGAATCACTCTATCTATTAAAAAAAACTGCATCAAAATCCGTTGTGTAGTTTTAAAGATCTAAGCATACATCCAGACATTAGGACGCGGGAAGCGACTTTGCTTTATACTATGTAGTGATAAGTAATTAGTGTTATAAACAAATAATTTACATTATTCTTGAGAATGGTTTTAACATGATTATAATTATGTAATAGCTTAAACAAGCTATTCACAAAGCTTTTTTGATAAGATGTAAGTAGTTTTAACTAAAATCTTGGAATGGTCCTATTAGGTATGTTTAGTTTTCTTAGGATAGGTAGTAAAAGAAAACTAGAAAAAGAAGGCAGTCACCTCCTTCTGCGAAGTAGTTATGCTAGCGAAAGAGGTGGCAGGGTAAGAAAGGGCCCGTGAAGGCCGAAGCCTGCCGGGTCAGCGGGATTGTCCGAAAGGGACAATCGCTGCCCTGAAACACAAAAGACTAAGGAATGAACATGGATGGGTTTTAGTCAGTAAGAGTCTGACACTCCCTGCCGCTCCTAGGTAGTATCTTATTTCGTGATCAATGAAAAATGACGTCATCAACCTGTGCTACTAACATTAGTGGCTTTCAAATATCTATAACTTAATTTACAACACTGTTAAAATGTTTGCCCTAAACTCATGGAATTTCGATTATAATACGTATATATGTAGGTATTGATTGAGCTTCTTAGAATTTATTCCGATTCAACATTCCACATGTCCCTATGAACGCGGAAAAGTTGCATCGTAGTTACACCAGTCAGGCGGGGTATATCTACGCAGATTTCAGAATACTATAAATAACAAAATATGGAAATTCCCACTTGCAATGCATGCGGAAAAGAATGAGTTCAAATGAAGAAAAAACATCTTTACCACTGTGCTATTTCCTTTATAACATTTATTTTGTTTGAGCCGTTTGGTGTTAAAACAATAAGGCCGTGGGATGCGAGAGCTCATCGAGTATTTTAGGATATTTTCGCGTGGTTGGTCTACTCTATACGTGACCAGAGGGGTGGTCAATTTTTAGGTCAAGGAATCATTATGCCATCCAATGAGGTATCGCCGGCGGCCTTTTGAACACTGACAGCGATGCAGACGAATTTTTTGATGCCCAATGAGCTCTTGCAATTTTTTCCTTTAAATCCTTGTCCGTTATTTACAGACGCCAGCACATCAAGCTATCCCTAACTGTCAAATTATCTCAATTAAAATTAACCTTATGTGTTTACAATAAAGTTGAAATACTATCAAAGAAATTTGACAGATTGTGGTAACTTGATGTGCTGGCCTCTGTGCAATGGATTTAAAAGATGATAATTTAGTTTTAGGTTGTACATCCACACTAATATTATAAATGCGAAAGTAACTCTGTCTGTCTGTCTGTTACCTTTTCACGCCTAAACCACCCAACCGATTTTGCTGAAATTTGGTATGTAGATAGTTTGCATTGATGAGAAGGACATAGGCATATTATTTTTTGGAAATTCAACCCCTAAAAGGGTTACAAGGGGTGGCAAAGTTTGTATGAGAAAAATATTTTTATTGCACATTTTTGCATAGGTAGGGTAGGTAGGGTAGGTAGGGTAGGTAGGGTAGGTAGGGTAGGTAGGGTAGGTAGGGTAGGTAGGGTAGGTAGGGTAGGTAGGGTAGGTAGGGTAGGTAGGGTAGGTAGGGTAGGTAGGGTAGGTAGGGTAGGTAGGGTAGGTAGGGTAGGTAGGGTAGGTAGGGTAGGTAGGGTAGGTAGGGTAGGTAGGGTAGGTAGGGTAGGTAGGGTAGGTAGGGTAGGTAGGGTAGGTAGGGTAGGTAGGGTAGGTAGGGTAGGTAGGGTAGGTAGGGTAGGTAGGGTAGGTAGGGTAGGTAGGGTAGGTAGGGTAGGTAGGGTAGGTAGGGTAGGTAGGGTAGGTAGGGTAGGTAGGGTAGGTAGGGTAGGTAGGGTAGGTAGGGTAGGTAGGGTAGGTAGGGTAGGTAGGGTAGGTAGGGTAGGTAGGGTAGGTAGGGTAGGTAGGGTAGGTAGGGTAGGTAGGGTAGGTAGGGTAGGTAGGGTAGGTAGGGTAGGTAGGGTAGGTAGGGTAGGTAGGGTAGGTAGGGTAGGTAGGGTAGGTAGGGTAGGTAGGGTAGGTAGGGTAGGTAGGGTAGGTAGGGTAGGTAGGGTAGGTAGGGTAGGTAGGGTAGGTAGGGTAGGTAGGGTAGGTAGGGTAGGTAGGGTAGGTAGGGTAGGTAGGGTAGGTAGGGTAGGTAGGGTAGGTAGGGTAGGTAGGGTAGGTAGGGTAGGTAGGGTAGGTAGGGTAGGTAGGGTAGGTAGGGTAGGTAGGGTAGGTAGGGTAGGTAGGGTAGGTAGGGTAGGTAGGGTAGGTAGGGTAGGTAGGGTAGGTAGGGTAGGTAGGGTAGGTAGGGTAGGTAGGGTAGGTAGGGTAGGTAGGGTAGGTAGGGTAGGTAGGGTAGGTAGGGTAGGTAGGGTAGGTAGGGTAGGTAGGGTAGGTAGGGTAGGTAGGGTAGGTAGGGTAGGTAGGGTAGGTAGGGTAGGTAGGGTAGGTAGGGTAGGTAGGGTAGGTAGGGTAGGTAGGGTAGGTAGGGTAGGTAGGGTAGGTAGGGTAGGTAGGGTAGGTAGGGTAGGTAGGGTAGGTAGGGTAGGTAGGGTAGGTAGGGTAGGTAGGGTAGGTAGGGTAGGTAGGGTAGGTAGGGTAGGTAGGGTAGGTAGGGTAGGTAGGGTAGGTAGGGTAGGTAGGGTAGGTAGGGTAGGTAGGGTAGGTAGGTAGGGTAGGTAGGGTAGGTAGGGTAGGTAGGGTAGGTAGGGTAGGTAGGGTAGGTAGGGTAGGTAGGTAGGGTAGGTAGGGTAGGTAGGGTAGGTAGGGTAGGTAGGGTAGGTAGGGTAGGTAGGGTAGGTAGGGTAGGTAGGGTAGGTAGGGTAGGTAGGGTAGGTAGGGTAGGTAGGGTAGGTAGGGCAGGTAGGGTAGGTAGGGCAGGTAGGGTAGGTAGGGTTGGTAGGGTAGGTAGGGTAGGTAGGGTAGGTAGGGTAGGTAGGGTAGGTAGGGTAGGTAGGGTAGGTAGGGTAGGTAGGGTAGATAGGGTAGGTAGGGTAGGTAGGGTAGGTAGGGTAGGTAGGGTAGGTAGGGTAGGTAGGGTAGGTAGGGTAGGTAGGGTAGGTAGGGTAGGTAGGGTAGGTAGGGTAGGTAGGGTAGGTAATGTGGTAAGTTGGTAGGTAGAGTAGGTAGGTAGGGTAGGTAAGGTAGGTATCATAGTTAAGACAGGACAACGTCTGTCTGGTCAGCTAGTATATAATAAACCTTTCGGACAATCCCGCTCACCAGACTTCAACCCCTGAATTAGTTACGCCTTTTTTTGTCTACGCCAATCAGCTCATTGTTTTAATAATATTTTTTTGATATGACGCGTAAAAGTGATTCCGATATCCTATTTAATCAAAAAATGCAGTTAATTTATGTAATCTTTAAAAAGAATAAATAGATAAGTAGGTTCTTAAAAAAACTGATAATAAAATTATCAATACTGAAGAATTATTATAACTCTCTATCTTGTTATTTTTAGTTTTAATGATGAACTAGTTTTAAGTTTCAAGTGATATCGTTTAAAAATATATTATTTTGATTGAAGGTAGAAAATGTATAACTGTGACAGGCTGAATATCTCTACGTTAGAATTTCATGAAATAGTCGTTTCATAAGGTAACTTTTAGCGGGATTGTCCGAAAGGGTTACTGCTACCTTGGAACATTAAAGGCTAAGGAAGGAACATGGATGGGTAAGAGTCTGACCGTCCCATCCGCTCCACCCAGAGTGGGAGGGGTCATTTGATGATTTCCCATCCTTAAAAAAAAAGGTAATGTGAACTTGAGGTTCGTATCGATGATGACCACTGCCCCGGAACACAACGTGCTGAGGAAGGAACATGGGTTGGTGTAAGTCAGAAAGTTTACACTTCCTTCCGCTTTACCCAGAGCCAAAAGAGACATTTTATGATTTCCTATCCCTAAAAAAATATAAACTATGTGTTCCGGGGCATCGGTTATCTTTGAGGCGTGTGTGGAACATAAACGTGATGTCCGGCATGAGCCTGGTCCTGATCAGACGAGGTACCCATAACCCACCGTCCGCAGGTCCGCGCCTACGGTGACCGTAAGCCGTGGCTAAGTTGCTACCTTTAATAATAATAATAGCCTTGACATTTCACACAACACCGTATCGTCCCAAGCTAAGCAATCTAATGCTTGTGTTATGGAAACGAGATGGCAGATAAACTACACACATCAAAAGTGTCTAGGGATCAACATATATTTTTGCAATAACTTTTCTCTTGATTGATATTAATTTAAATTTTCTTTAAGGATTCATCAAATAAAGTGTTTTCGTTTGTCACAGTAACGATAAACCAAGTCACCTTTGCATTAATAAAGAAATTTGCCATTTTCCTAATAAAGGGATTTTTGACATTTGAACCACTAACATTAAAGTTCGAAAAAAAGACTGAAATAACAGTTTTCTTTAAAATTTTATTGGGTAACTTAAACAATTAATAATCCGTGTTTCTACCGCGAACACTAACAACACAAGAACATCGGTTTGGCATACTTAAAATGAGTTCATCCAAATCACGCTGTGGAATGGCCGCCCATGTTCGTTGCAACAACAAAAAAAGGTCTTCTTGCAACTGGATACCCTCCATATTCGGCAGAGCTCTTCTCTGTAGCATATCCCATGCATGCTCAATCGGGTTCAAGTCTGGCGACTGAGCAGGCCAGGGCAGGACATTGATGTTAGCTGCGGCGGGAGTCTGTCTTACAACTCTTGCGGTGTGCGGTCGTGCATTATCATGCATTAACTGAAATAAGGGACCGATTTGCACTTGTAGAGATCAATCAAGAGAAAAGTTATTGCAAAAATATATGTTGATCCCTAGACACTTTTGATGTGTGTACTTATATACATTTTTTTTTTGTAAATACATACATATTATAGATAGAAAAACACCCAATATATTTTTTTTCAATCATATTTTCTTATTCTGTCTGCTATGCCCTGGTTAACTTTGGTTTTGGGGTAATTCAATTTAAATTAACAATTTCCTAGACCCATCAACTGTCAAATCTACCTCAACCAGCTTCGTGCCACGCCCACCCCACGCTTCAATCACATCGCGGCTCGCCGTTGATGACGCATGTCATGAGATAACAGGGCTATATTTATGTCACCCAACTAGGGTTGCTAACCATCCAGATTTATCTGACATGTCCGGTATTTTGAACAACTGTCCTTTAAAGTCCGGATTTTACGATTTCAAAGACATACACATTTTGACGGCGGCACGACCACTGCGTCAAAGTTTTTTTTTTAATGAGTTTTCTACAATCTTTTATCGAAAACTCGGTCGATGAGAAGAATGGCATGTCGCCATAAAAAAAAATATTAGCTGATTGTTTTTGCAAAGTAATGTTTTTTTTTTATTTTATGGACTGGTAACCCTACCACCCAACACGACTTGTTTGTGAGACATCGCTGTGACTTATCTTCACGGTTATCAGGATGGCCCCAAGGGGTAGGTAGAGTCCGAGATGTGCTCGCGGGGAGTATTAGATGATGCAACTTTTTGTACGGAATTGATTAGAAAAAGTGATAAAACAATCCTGTTTATTAATTAGGTGGACCGTCGGACTGCCAAGTCGAGTTCGAACCTCTGATTTTTCGGATTCATGTGCGTATTGTATAATTATCACTTGCTTAAAACCGGTGAAGGAAAACATCGTGAGGAAACCGGCATGCCTGAGAGATATTTCTCAACAGCATGTGATGCTAAGTCAGAGGCCCATGGGCAGCATTAAAACTCTGACACCAGGTTAGTCACTAACCACGCGAAGAAGAAGGAGAAGAATTAGGTACTTTGTTGGTCTAATCGGCGCAGGCGCCGCTGCTGTGCGTGCGAGGTATTGATTACTGGGTCAACACGTTTTTTTTCACTTGTGGACATAGCGATTAATTATTAAGAACACGGTGCATGTCCCGAAAGTATAAGCAGAAGAGAAAAAAGTAAATAGAAATATTTGTTATCCAGGTAATACAGTAAGGTAGGTTCCCAGGTAAAAGCAAAGTGAGACGATATGAGTTATAGCTTAAATATTACCTACATATAGGTTACAGAACGTTATATGCCAGTGAGCCCCAAACTAGACAGTAACGTCTGTATCTTGGAGCTCAGACTATGAATTCCAGAGTGGAGGCTAATGTGGTGTATATGTACAAAATTACCTATCACTCTTTCGCCAATAAGTATCTATTTGACGACACGGTTGGCGCAGTGGTTGAGCGATTGACTGCAGCGCAGCATGTTGCGGGTTCGTTTCCCGCACGGAACCAATATTTGTACGACCTGCAAGTATTTGTTCCGGGTCTGGGTGTTTTTCTATCCATAATATGTACGTATTTACAAAAAAAAAAGAATATTATTAGTTTATCAGCCATCTCGTTACCATAACAAGCATTAGGTTGCTTAGCTTGGTACTATATGGCGTTGTGTGAAATGTCCAAGGATATTAGTATTATTTAAGTATACATCTATACTAATATTATTAATAGGAAAGATTTTATTTTTTGTTTGTTTGTTTGAAACGAATAGGCTCCGAAACTACTGGACCGATTTAAAAAATTCTTTCAGCGTTGGAAAGCTTAGTTTTCTAGGAGTAACATGGGCTGGCGAAAAAATAACGGGTCCCACGGGAAAGGCCACGGGAGCGAAGCCGCGGGCAAAGTGCTAGTTAACAATAAGTATACGGTATACTGCCTATTTTAAAATAAATGTAAGTAAACATTTTTCTATAATGTGCCTTTTGTTTGTGTAGAATAAACATTCCTTTTTTTTTCTTTAGATATACAAGGATTCCACTCACTCCACTCTGCACTCCATTGCAGTTAAACCGACCCACCCCGACGCATCGCATCGCCCGTCTGCGCTATTTTTTAGTTTTCGTTTAGCGTTCTTTTGGTTTACTTTTGTTTTTGCCCGACTTACTGCGCATGTCACTGTAATTTACATAGCAGGTACCTACTTCACACAAATGCGAATACATTTCAAATCTTCTTCTTTTCGTGTGGTTAGTAACTAACCTGGTGTCAGAGTTTTAATGCTGCCCATGGGCCTCTGACTTAGCATCACATGCTGTTGAGAAAAATTTCTCGGGCATGCCGGTTTCCTCACGATGTTTTCCTTCACCGATTTTAAGCAAGTGATAAATGCATGCATGTGTTAGTGGTATTTCGAATTACGAACTTTAAACAACATGCAGGAGTGAGTAACCAATTTGTAACTTAAAACAAAAGAAGAGCATTCAAAAGATTATTTCACAGCTGATTCACTCAATTATCTCCAAATAAATGGATCTGTAAATAAAAAACATACCTACTTACTATTTTATAAGTAAGCAATTAATTGTTCTCATTCATTATGGGTCATATATAAATACATAAACGTCAATACAAATTCGTGACGTAAAGTTACAAACAATGTGACTGACCCTTACCGTCGCTTGCGCATTGATTATATGAAAATATGGTTTTGGGCAGGTGCATAAAGTTACCTACTGGATGAGTGACTGCTTCGTTAGTTTAGGGATCGCAAGAGCTACCGGTACTGCTGATAGCAGATCTAGATCTGGATGTGGCACACAGATAGTTTATAACCTGGATTACCAGATACAGTGCAACCTTAATATAACGGTACCTCAATATAACGAATTCCTCGATTTAACAAATTCTTCTTGAATTCCCCTTGAATTGTCCATAAGAGTCAATGTAAAATATACCTTTACATTGCGAACATTTTTTGCG
Organism: Hyppa rectilinea; assembly: GCA_951799385.1. Taxonomy (NCBI): domain Eukaryota; kingdom Metazoa; phylum Arthropoda; class Insecta; order Lepidoptera; family Noctuidae; genus Hyppa; species Hyppa rectilinea. The sequence goes on along the minus strand of OX637318.1, from coordinate 4,257,522 downwards.
AATAACCTCTTTATAACGAATTTTCAACTATCAAGAAAAAGTGTACATACCTATAATTAACGAATTTTGTCAACCCAAAACCTTTATTTGTATAACGTTCCCACCAATGTGACCTTAATCCCATAGTATGTGATTTATGTCGCGACAGGTTTCCACACGCTTTTCTTCGTAAAACTATTTTTTACCACTTCATAACAAATTTTAGACCAACCTAACCTCAACCCATCAAACGTCAGTTTAACGAATTACTTGATATAACGAATATTTACTTGTTCCATTCCGATTTGTTATATCGAGGTTGCACCGTATTATACTTTTTATGTACGTTGTACTTGTACTTTGTACGTTCCTGTGTGGTTATTTCAGTTGTAGTAAAGACATCCACGTGGCTGAAACCGTTGGGCAGAAGCTAGTGTTTATTTGTATTTGAACTCTGGATATTTAAACATGGTCCTTTAGACTCAAAGGGCGTATCCAGCAAAACACGACCGAAACAGGAGAGCCAAAAACAAAACAGTTTTCCGACATAACTTTTTTGTGTTTATAGCTATACTAAAAGTGCAAAAGACAGAAACTTATAGAATTTCCAGATAAAGAACGTGGTAGAATAATATTACCAATTATGTTTGCAATAGACTCCCTTAGTCTTTTCACACTTCTGCCAACTCCACTTCAAGAATGTAGGCGGAGAAAACGTTTGTAGGTAATTTTATTGTGACATTGTATAAAACTACATAATCCACACTATCCACACTAATATTATAAATGCGAAAGTAACTCTGTCTGTCTGTCCGTCTGTTACCTTTTCACGCCTAAACCACCCAACCGATTTTTCTGAAATTTGGTATGTAGATAGTTTGCATTCATGAGAAGGACATAGGCATATTATTTTTTGGAAATTCAACCCCTAAAAGGGTTACAAGGGGTGGCAAAGTTTGTATGAGAAAAATATTTTTATTGCTAGGGTAGGTAGGGTAGGTAGGGTAGGTAGGGTAGGTAGGGTAGGTAGGGTAGGTAGGGTAGGTAGGGTAGGTAGGGTAGGTAGGGTAGGTAGGGTAGGTAGGGTAGGTAAGGTAGGTAGGGTAGGTAGGGTAGGTAGGGTAGGTAGGGTAGGTAGGGTAGGTAGGGTAGGTAGGGTAGGTAGGGTAGGTAGGGTAGGTAGGGTAGGTAGGGTAGGTAGGGTTGGTAGGGTAGGTAGGGTAGGTGGGTAGGTAGGGTAGGTAGGGTAGGTAGGGTAGGTAGGGTAGGTAGGGTAGGTAGGGTAGGTAGGTAGGGTAGGTAGGGTAGGTATCATAGTTCAGACAGGACAACGTCTGTCGGGTCAGCTAGTTATATATAAGTTTAAAAATATAGATAGTTCCGATACAATATTGTTGATAATTATTCAATTAATTACAAGTAATTTTGTATTTGTTTATATTGAGCGATCATAATCACGTAGTCGTTCATGCTGTTGACTTTCTGCGACCCTTTCTGGGTCATTAAATGTAATGATCCAAGATGCTAATTACTTGTAAGATTGGTATCTCATTATCTGCCTAGCCTTTTCCCAACTATGTTGGGGTCAGCTTCCAGAGTAACCGGATGCAGTTGAATACCAGTATTTTACATGGAGCGCTGGCAGTTCGGAGTTCATCTAGAATTTGACAATCAATTCGGGTTGTACCTACTCTGCTTGTTGTTTGACCGTTATTACTGGATAAACTAACTAAGTTTTAATACAACCATCAGTGACCCAATGTAAGCCTCCCAGATTCCGAAACCAAATCTGCTGCGTATAAAATCCAACAAACAAGTTTCGCGGGCGACTACTATTTTTGATTTGATTATAATAACATGATTTGCGTATTTTTTATAAGAAAACATGTTCTAGCACTATATAATATATTAACAGAAATATTTTATACAAAAATGTGAGTTACTATGGATCTCGCTTTTGAAGTTATAAACCAAACAAAAGAACAATTAGATAAATATACTTACTAGGCAAAAAAGACAATTAATCTTAGACCGTGAATCTAATTCACGCTGACGTATCTGATGCATATTTGATAGTTACCGAACTGAAATGAATAATTTAGCGTCTGTGAATCAAGACAAGATTTCCGATGCCAGACAAACAAAAGAAGTAGATAATTATGTCAGGACTGACGCAGCAGGCGTTCTCTTGATTATGTCTAGGTACCCCAAGGGAATTGGCCGTTTATGTATGCATGTTACCGGCAAAAAAATATATCGCACGTGGGTCATAAAATGCGACTTAGAAACTATTTCTCCTCTCAGCGGGGTTGTCCAAAAGTGTTACCGCTACCCCGGAACATAAAGAGCTAAGGAAGGAACATGAATGGGTTTTAGCCAGAAAGAGTCTGACACTCCCTTCCGTTTCACCCAGAGCTGGAGAAGGTAATGTGATTATTTCCCCCCCTTTAAAAAAAAGGGAGTCCCGGCCACCGTAGGCGCGGGCGTAGCTGTGAGTAATGGGTAGCTCACCGTTTGATCAGGACTAAGCCCGTGCCGTGTCGTGGCGCCTGCGTGTCCCACGCGCGTCTCAAAGATTTCAGCGCAGGTGCAGTGGTCCGTGGGCCGAAGCCTGCCTCGTCTGCAGGATTGTCTGGAGCAGTTACCGCTGCCTCGAAACATAAAGAGCTAAGGAAGAAACATGGATGGGTATTAGGGTTCTTACAGACGAACGGCAAGTTTCTTACAGACGAACGGCAAGTTGTGAACGGCAGAGGCTACTTCAGCCGTCGCCACCTGTCGACGACAGTCGTCAACGCGTCGGCGGCAGCAGTCAATACGTCGACGGCTGCCGCCGACAGGCGACAACGGCTGCCGTCGACAGGCGACAACGCTTGCGGATGTCGGCGGTAGCCGTCGACGTATTGACTGCTGCCGCCGACGCTTCGACGGCTGCCGCCGACAGGTGGCGATGCTTGCAGTTGTGGCGTGTTTCATCCGCAAGCGTTGTCACCTGTCGACGGCAGCCGTTGTCGCCTGTCGGTGGCAGCCGTCGACGTATTGACTGCTGCCGCCGACGCGTTGACGACTGTCGTCGACAGGTGGCGACGGCTGAAGTAGCCTCTGCCGTTCACAACTTGCCGTTCGTCTGTAAGAACCCTTAGTCAATAAGAGTCTGCCACTCCCTCCCGCTCCACCTAGAGCGGTCATTTGCGGAGCGAGTCATTTAATGATTTCCCATCTTAAAAAACTTAACTATTTCTTGGCATACAAAATCCATTGTGCTCTTTCATGTCTAACTTGACGATATATATTATTGCTCGTGTACTCTATTTACATAAACATATTGTCGAGTTTCGTACCGGACTCTTACTCACATTCACTTACCTATATGATACGAATATGAACATTACAAGCACAAGAATAAGATACATATTTGTAAGAAACACTTACTTTTCTCAGAGTCTAGAGTCTGGTTTATGAATCTTGCCCTTAGATCAAAGTACATAATATAAATATGTATGTACACTCAGTTGCAAATAACTTGGGTGATAAGATGAAGATCAAGGGTTGCCTGGAATTATTAATACAAGTGGCGCAGCACGAGTTGTTAATACTAGTGACCATGTGTTCGTAGGACAAAACGTGTTACTTTTTTATTGTAACACTAGCTTCTGCCAGCGGCTTTGCTCGAGTTCATTTAGAATTCAGTCAGTCAATTCAGGTTGTACTCTGCGTTTGTTGTTTGACCGTTGCAATCATGTGCGCAGAACGGAATGTACACGTGGCGCCATCTATTATAATATTGTTCTCGGGTGAAGTACTTTTTACGGGATGAAAAGTACCCTTTTTCAATGACTTCTCCCGCTCTGGGTGGAGCGGAAGGGAGTGTCAGACTCTTACTGACTAAAACCCATCCATGTCCCTTTCTTAGCCCTTTATGTTCCGGGGTAGCGAAAACCCTTTCGGACAATCCCGCTTACCTACATATGTTCGTTTCGTCGCGAGCACCAATATGCATACACCTAGCAATATTCACAAGCCATTTTCTCTTAAAATAACTATTTAACTTTTGAGATACGACAGGGTCGGTAAGCCTATGAATTAGAAAATCACATAAGTCAATAAACATACTATTTTAATCAACAATTAAGGAGAAAACTGCTTTTGAAATGAACTAATTGTATACATATTTTTGCTCGTGACTGTACACCTGACAACGTATGTGCTAAATTTCATGATGATCGGTTCAGTGGGTTAGGCGTGAAAAGGTGTCCTCGTAGAGGCGATCGGCGGCGGCGACCTCTCGCGCCCGGCCCTGGTGCAAGCCATGGTCCGGGGCGAGAGGGAGTGGGAGGCAGTTACCTCTTTCTGCGAAAAAGTCATGCTCGCGAAGGAGGTGGCGGGATGGGTGAGAGAAAGGTCCTCCCGTCCCAGCCGCCGCAGAAGACGCCCCGGGTGTCGGGAGCCACGTGACGACTCCCGGCCACCGTAGGCGCGGGCCTGCGGACGATGAGTAATGGGTGACTTACCGTCCGATCCGCACCAGACCCGTGCCGGACGGCGCGTTTATGTTCCATGCTCGCCTCAAAGAGATGTCAGCATATGAAGGGGCCCCTCAGGGCCAAGCCTGCCGGGTAAGCGGGATTGTCCGAAAGGGTTACCGCTACCCCGGAACATAAAGGGCTACGGAAGGAACATGGATGGGTTTTAGTCAGTAAGAGTCTGACACTCCCTTCCGCTCCACCCAGGGCGGGAGCAGTCATTGGATGATTCCCCAGCCTTAAAAAAAAAAAAAAGCCGTGAAAAGGTGACAAACAAACTGTTAAACTTACTTTTAAGTGCCCGTTCGCCTGCACCACGGATGACCTAAAAATGCAATTGATGCCGTGATCCAGGGCAGGGCATAAAACCACGCGCGTGCCCTCCACGCCAAGCTACAAATTTATTTGTTCTTGTTAACATGAGTTTCCCAATATCCATGGTGTCTTTTCATTTGTTTCGTGTCATTAAATACATACGAAAGCTTAAAATTTTAAGATATCTACATAAACACACAAAAGTTTGTGTTGATAGTGTACCCGCTTTGTCACATATTTGTGTCGTTGGGGTACTGGGCATGCGTTTGCTTGTCACGTATATGTGACATTGGCGTTCAAAAGGTTAACACAATAACATCGAGAAACAGTACTATCGACACGAAAAGAAGAAGAAGATATGAGCCTACTATAAACGAACTACATACTCAAAGAGATGTCAGCATATGAAGGGGCCATAAGCAGGGGAAAGGGTTACCGCTACCCCGGAACATAAAGGGCTACGGAAGGAACATGGATGGGTTTTAGTCAGTAAGAGTCTGACACTCCCTTCCGCTCCACCTAGAGCGGGAGCAGTCATTGGATGATTTCCCAGCCCTAAAAAAAATAAAAAAAAGCCGTGAAAAGGTAACAAACAAACTGTTAAACTTACTTTCGCATTAATATTTTATTTCTATTTACCTCAAAGCCAGGACACAGCGCGATGTTGCCACCGCCGCGCGCCGATAGCTGCCAGAGAACTGTAGTTCGTTTATAGTAGGCTCATATCTTCTTCTTCTTTTCGTGTCGATAGTACTGTTTCTCGATGTTATTGTGTTAACCTTTTGAACGCCAATGTCACATATACGTGACAAGCAAGCGCATGCCCTGTACCCCAACGACACAAATATGTGCCAAAGCGGGTACACAAACTTTTGTGTGTTTATGTAGATATCTTAAAATTTTAAGCTTTCGTACGTATTTAATGACACGAAACAAATTAAAAGACACCATGGATATTGGGAAACTCATGTTAACAAGAACAAATAAATTTGTAGCTTGGCGTGGAGGGCACGCGCGTGGTTTTATGCCCTGCCCTGGATCACGGCATCAATTGCATTTTTAGGTCATCTGTGGTGCAGGCGAACGGGCACTTAAAACACATCAGCAAGTGTTAGTCCACTTCATGTTCTGATCAGATGCACCGTACTTGGACTGAGTGTTGCATAGTCACTGAGAGTAGAGACATTTAGGTGAAGTTAGCTAGAAATGAACTGTCAATGCATCTGATGCTAGGGATTTGGTTTGGGTCACCAAACCAAACCAGTCAAGTCGATAAAAACGTAAAAGAAGAAGGGACATGTGGCTAGTTTCTCATTCAGGAAATTATCTAAGTAAGTAGCTATTTATGGTCACCATTTTTGAATTGTTATCATTACATCTGTAAGCGGTTGTTTCCTCGGTTTATCAAAACAATAATTGAAGTCGTCACATTGCATCATTTCCTTCACATGTTATAGTACAAAAATAAGTATATTTATAACTTAAATTAATTATTAAAAACATTACGTAGGTACGTCATCCGATATTGTGAACACATAACAATAGCTTCAATTTTGCTGACGTCAAACGTATTTTTTTTTCGTCATAATAATATGCATCAAGCAAGCAAGATACCTAATTATTATTAATAATTAATAATAAGTAAAGATTTGGTTACCTACAGTTCCTCTATTAGTTGCTCACGGTTTTGCTCCCACCATAGGGGCAGCGTTAGACCATTAAATAGGTGAGATGGCTCAGGTAATGTTTGTACAGACGCAAGCACATCAAGCTAACTGTAAACTGTGTGTGTAAGTGTAACTGCTCTCAACTGCCAAATTTTGGCAAATTAAAAATAAACCTTATGACACTGCACTAAAGTTGAAATACTATCAAAGAAATTTGACAGATTGGGGTAACTTAATGTGCTGGCCTCTGTACGTTCATTTGTGTGGATCTACCCACGACTGCCCGAAAAGAATCTTATTGTTTGCAAGTTCCCATTCGTTTTGTCTGCAGCAGATACGATAAATCGTGCCTAGATCCGAAAAAAATCCTGTCGTATACAAGATAAATTGGTTCTATCTGCAACCGAAAGGGTATATACTACTCTGTCAAGAAAGTACCGGGAAAAGATCAATAATACACAAAATGTCTGTTATTCATCCAAATTTATTTTATCACCTTCAAAGTATGCTCCTTTAGAAACGATACACTTGCGCCAACGAATAATCCATTCATCAAAACATTTTTTAAACGCTGCTTCCGGAATTGAGTTCAGTTCTCGCCGCGAATTCTCCTTTATGTCTTCTATCGATTGAAAACGGGTGCCACGAAGTGGTAATTTGAGTTTAGGAAAAAGAAAAAAGTCAGCAGGAGCCATATCTGGTGAATATGGTGGTTGCTGGATGGTAATTGTTGAGTGTTTGGTCAAAAATTTGTTCACAATGAAAGCCTTGTGCGAAGGCGCATTGTCGTGGTGCAAAAACCAAGAATTTTCTTTCCACAAATCTGGCCTTTTTCGTCGAATTTGCTCTCTTAAACGCCGCATAACGCTCAAATAATATTCTTTATTTACCGCTAGACCTTCCGGTAAGAATTCAGAGTGCACAACACCGCGATAGTCAAAGAAAACAGTCAACATGACTTTGACTTTTGATCGACTTTGGCGTGGTTTTTTCGGTTTCGGTTCAGTTGGAAGGCGCCACTCCGAAGCTTGTTGACTAGTTTGCATGTCAAACTCGTAAACCCACGTCTCGTCACCAGTAACAATGCGTTTCATGAATGTTGGGTCCGAACTGACTCGTTCTAGCATGTCCTCAGCGACTTTCATGCGATTGAGTTTTTGGAGAAAATTCAGATCTTTTGGGACTAGCCGAGCAGCAACATGTTTCATACCCAAATGATTAGTTAAAATGGTACGGATCGACTCGTGAGATACAGAAAGTTCGGCGGCTATCTCTCTCAGAGTTGAATGGGGATTTTCAGTCACTATTTTCTTCACTTTTGCGATGTTAACTTCAGTTGCAGACGTTGACGGCCTACCAGAGCGAGGCAAATCTTCCATCACATCTCGACCGCTTTTGAACGCTTTGAACCACTCATAAGCACGAGTTTTTGATAAAGTCGATTCACTGTAAGGCTTCTGTAACATTTTCAGTGACTCCGATCACGAAATTCCATTGGCGATGCAAAATTTAAGACAAACTCTTTGTTCGATATTTTTGTCCATTATGAAATTCGCAATACACACTATATATGATATTACTAAAACCAGCACTGTATTTAATATAAATAACAGATGCAACTCAACTCCGCGCCAAAATGGAAAACAGTTGTGCCAATCTAACAACTACAAAAAAACAAAAAATTTAATTTGGAACCATAAACAAATCATCCATTCCCGATACTTTTTTGACTGAATGTATATACATATAAAAAATATTAAATATATATTTACACTTAGCCTCCTATTGCACCTACCACTGTTGTCTGTTTATCTCTACATCACCCAAAGGTTGACTGGTAGAAAATGCCTATAGCGTTAAGTCCGCCTCTGTACATTTCTGTGCTTAAAGTATTAAATAAATAAATACATTTCTTAGGGTGTACTAGCGGCCTGAAGGTTATTGGGGCATATTGAGGGTGTTTCAAACTCTTGTAGAAAGAATCCTTTGAAATATTTCTTGGACGTCGTCGTTTTAAGGGCCACCTTTATTTACTAATCGCGCGGGTAACTCATTGTTTTGCGATACAAGATTTGCGTGACGTCAGTGTGATAGTGACGTAGTTCACGTGTGGCGTTGTAGATCGCCACATTATAATGACTATTATGCGACTGTATATGATGAAAGCGGTTGGCTAGATTTGTTGATGTTCTATTTTATTTGAGTGATCTCTTAGCGCATTGGTAGCTGGTTCTACTTATACAACCTAACGCTATAATGGTGATATTAATCTAACACTCGGGTAGGGGTAGTGCCCATTAATCATATAAATGTTGATAGGTTAAAATAAATCGCAAATTAAAAAAAAACAAACAAACTAAACGATAAAATCAATTCGCCTACTTTTTGCAGTCGTTTCATCCTAATAGTATTGCTTATTCGTTTTAATCCGTGACCACGGCAAATGACCGCTATGCGACAGTTCTTTAAGTACAGATTGCTCTAAGATCATTTTAAATAAATTCGTAAATAATAACGTTTCATGGAAATATAGGTAATGTCTTTATGAAACGAAAATGTAAAAAAGTATGTGTGTGATAAATTAATGTCACCATTGTAAGGAGGAGCTCGTGGCTAAGTACTAACAGCCGCACAGGTCGATCTACCAGGTTGAGCTACACTTGCCGGGGTTGGCCGTGGATGGGTCTCCTCCGTTCTTCGGAAAGCACGTTAAGCCATTGGTCCCGACTGTGATTTGTGCATCTTTGACATTTGTTACGGGTCTTCAGAAGCCCGAAAATCTGGCAGCCAGTCTTATTGCCAAGGGGTATCGTATTGCCCAGTTACTGGGTTGTGGAGGTCAGATAGGCAGCCGCTCCATGTAAAATACTGGTATTCAGCTGCATTCAATTAGACTGGAAGCCGACCCTAGCATAGTTGTGAAAAGGCTAGGCAGATGATGTAGTGCCACGTTGTATATGTAACTCGTAAGAAATCTATCTTATCACTTTATGCTGCCATCCTTCTACGCGTGATGAGACCATACTAATCACTGGTGGATGAGGATTCCTGGACACGGTATATAACACTATTAAATTAATAGCGTCTGTATTGGAGTATGGTTCTCATTGCATCGTTCTCACATGTATAATATCAACATGAATGATGTTACCATAATATGTTGATTAAATGTCCGTGAGTTTTTGACCGTTCTTCCCCAGTGAAGTCCTAGGTACCTATTAAGTGAAGTGCCCAGAATGGGCAACTAGCTTCATCTTTTTGACAATTGGGTACTAGGCAGGGTAGTCAATAGGGTACCTAAAATATAAAAACTTGACGTCACAGCTTTTTGGAATCAAATTTAAATGGAATATCTACTTATTAACATTAGATTTAATTTCTGCACGGTGATGGAACTTTTAAAGCGTGTTTTTTCTATGTAATTTTACATTTTATTTTTTAGTGTCAAATAGTGAATTTACGTGCCTTTTTTTTTCCAGGCAGGGAAATCATCAAATGACTTCCCCCGGTCTGGGTGGAGCGGAAGGGAGTGTCAGACTCTTACTGACTAAAACCCATCCATGTTCCTTCCTTAGCCCTTTATGTTCCGGGGTAGCGGTAACCCTTTCGGCCTTTCGGACAATCCCGCTTACCCGGCAGGCTTGGCCCTGAGGGGCCCCTTCATATGCTGACATCTCTTTGAGGCGCGCGTGGAACATAGATTATACGCGCCGTCCGGCACGGGCCTGGGGCTGATCGGACGGTGAGTCACCCATTACTCACCGTCCGCAGGCCCGCGCCTTCGGTGGCCGGGAGTCGTCACGTGGCTCCCGACGCCCGGGGCGTCTCCCGCGGCGGCTGGGACGGGAGGACCTTTCTCTCTCCCATCCCGCCACCGCCTTCGGGAGCATGACTTTTTCGCAGAAGGAGGTGACTGCCTCCCACTCCCCTCTCGCCCCGGACCATGGCTTGCACCAGGGCTGGGCGCGAGAGGTCGCCGCCGCCGATCGCCACAACGAGGACATGGCGGTGTTCCGCCCAAGCGGGGAAGGTTTGCACCGTGTGCTCTACAGTGTCCTCTGGACGATCCTCGCAGTGAATTCATGTGCCTGTATTTGATTTATTTGAAATAAATGCCTCGAGTTTGATCCCAAGTTTTATTATAATACTATTTCACAATGGTAGATCGAAATAAATAAAAATACGTAATACAAACTTAATTTTATTTCATTTTAACACAATTAGGTACATTAAAAAATACAAATCTCTGACAAAGGTAACTACAAAAATATATATCTTAACAACATAAATAATTAACTTAACATTATTGTACATTTTACATTTCTTTAAAAATACTTTATATCGTTTAAGAAGAAGATGTGTAGGTTTTAGGTTTTTTAATCTATATTATTTCCCTGTATTACAATGCATAGTTCTCACTCTTCGTTATTTCAGTCAAAAACACAGACCTTTTTACAATTAGGACTGGCATAAGTACACAATTATTTTATACAGAGTGAAATTGAATAAATGGGCACTATTTAAAGGGGTACACCTTAAATCGAGAAAAAAAAACATCATCTATCCTCTACATTTTGGCGATTTATGCGAGCATAATGCATGGAACAGCAGATTTTTTTTTCGCTATCTCAGATTTGTTCCCATAGTAAAAGTTGTTCATAATGATGAGTACAATGACCTCTTAGAATATTGCCCATGAATTCAATTTCACCCTGTATAGGATCTAGTTAAATCTGGTTTACTTTATCTTAAAAACTAATTTAGCTCACTTTTATTTTACAATACGGTTTCTGAAAGGACAAAAGCAGCACAAGATTAGCCAACGGACTGTCAAACTCATCTTAACTGCTATGATTGGCTGCCTCACATGAACCAGAGCTAATTAAATTACTTACCTGACAGACAGTTTGACAGTACGATAATTAGTGTTGGTGGTGCTGATAACTTAGAAACGCGAATTAAGCCTCAATTATAATTTTAAAGCACAAAAATATGTAGAAATGTGGGGAAAATTAAAAATACATTATATTTTACAAATCGATTTGTGACGCCTTATTTTATTATTTCCGCAATCTGTTGCACAACAAGAAAATCTGAAACTTAAAAAAAAAACATTCCAACAGGCCATTTTTTGCCAAATACTTTTATGAACTTAAAGAAATGCAACGTTTCAATTTTTTTTTTGTACTTTAGCCACTCATACTTGAAATATGCCCATTTATTTGGCTGTTAACTTACTGTTGCACAATAAGAAAATCTGATAACTTAAAAAAAAACCAACAGGCTTTAGGCCATTTTTCGCCAAATACTTTTATGTAAAGAAATGCAACGTATTAAATTTATTTATTGGGCTGTTATCTCATATTTAATTAAACTTAACTAACTACTATTTAATTTTATTTAATTAAATTGGATAGCTATGAAGTTGTATAGACGAGTTTACTGCAAAATCTTGACAACGAAATATAGTATGGCTAGATGTTTATAAAGGATTGGATTTTATGTAATTTTTGAATACAAAATAAATAATAAGTTCGAGGTCGATCATAAAAAAAAAATCGCGTGACGATTCGTTTCATGCAGGTTTGTTCTAGTGTCATAACTTATAGCACTGATCAAAATGTTTTTTTTTTACATTATGGGATCAGTGTTTTTAATTTTTTGTTAAGACTAAGGCCCTATGCATTGGTTGATGGTCATCGTGCCAGCACTGCTCTCGGGAGCCCGAGATTGTTGGCAGGGAGTTGAGGCTCTTCCCAGGTCGTTGGCAGATTGCTGTACTTCTTCGGTTTCAGCACGTAAATAAACTGTAAATATAGAAATAAAAGTGCTTCATTAACAAAATTAATAATAGTATGTATTGGTTTGAGTTGTTTAGCATAACATAGCATAATCGGCTTTTATTGTTGCCCACTGCTGGGTCACAAATCTCCTCTCGGAGAGAGGGAGTGGGCCATAATCTACACGCGGGTCCAGTGGGTTGGTAGATGTCACATGTCTCCAAAGAATTTTTGGTTCCAAGACATACCAGTTTCCTCACGATATTCTCCTTCAGTTTATTTTATCGCCTAGGTTTGAACAGTTCCCAGTTTTAATTCATACTTATATCATACATCAAAAGTACCTGTCTGTTTTTTTGTCTCTTACCGTTTCACGAATTTTACGACTGGTAGGATCACGAAGAAATTTGGCACACGAATAGACCATAAACTGGGATAGGACGTAGATATACTTTTAATTCCCATAGTACATTACCATGGGATCATTTCCCACCTCCACGCTGTCAAAGACTCGGGCAAAAATTAGTATCTTAATCAAACTAAGAGGTGGCGAGACGACCTAGATGCATACCGCAAAGAATGGATCGAGGTGGCTCAGGATTTGGGAGAGGCTTTTGCTCAGCAGTGAGACAGTGTAGGCTAAATAAAAAAAATATAAAAACAAAAAGGATATCTCACCACAAGACAAGCAAACACGGCTCCAATCAGGAAGCCGACCGCCACATCGCCCCAGTGATGCATGTGATTCTGCACACGCGACAAGCCGATGTACCACGCGCCTATCAGGACTGCGAACTGCAAGCCGTGACGTAGTAGCTTGGAGCCACGCCATTTGCCTTTCACTTGCAAGTAGAACTGGAACAGTATAAAGCTCATTTTAGAATACATAGTTGGTCATAGGCCATCATACCTGTAAATGTTTATCTATACTAACATTATAAAGTTGAAGAGTTTGTTTAATTGTTTGAATGCGCTAATCTCAGGAAAAAAATGAAAATATATTTTGCATTTGATAGTCTAATTCTTAAGGAAGGTCTATAGACTATTTCAAATCACGCTGGGACCCTAAGGAGCCGAGAAAACAAAAAAAAACCAAAGGAATGTTAACTGAAAACAAAGTAATAGCGCGGACGGGCGATGCGATGTGACACAGTGGATTTTATTCAAACTCAAACACAAAACATTTATTTCAAATAAACCAATTGCAGGCACTTTTGAATTTTCAAAAGGTTGTTACCTATGGAGAAGAATGGGCAAGAAACTCCATGAACACTCTTTTAAATCAAAATATGGTTACAAAATCTGGGTTTCATCATTCATATTAAAATATACATGTGAGAACGATGTCGAACGTAAAAAAGCGCTCATAATTTAGAAAAAACAATTCAAAATTAAATTAAATTTTAAAAGAGCCGTGGCAGCTAAGATCTTATCAGAGCTCCCTACCGCGCCCGTTCACAAACATGACGCATGGGTTAGCACCTTTCAGCTCAACCATTTTGAAGGGAGCTGAATGATCCAAAACACGCGCCACCATCAGTGAGACATTACAGTGAGCATGACATGCTCTCAGCCGCCAGGGCACATTCAAGTGAATGTAAGACGCACTCAGTAAATAGTAGCTTTATAGTAGGTACTCTTATTTCAAAATGAAAAGAATAGTCATTCCAACTGTATACTATCATCAACATTCTCCTGCCCTTATCCCAATTTATTTGTGGTCGGCGCAACATATCTTTTTCTTCCATACTTCTCTATTAGCCGTCATCTCGGTAGTCACTCCCTTCTTAGCCATATCATCTTTCACACAATCCATCCATCGTTTCTTTGATCTTCCTCTATTTGTATGGCCATCCACATTAATACTCGCAACTTTCCTGACAACATTTTCCTCATTCCTCCGCATAACATGCCCGTACCATGACAACCGATTTCCACACAACTTTTCAGTCACCGGTGTCACTTTCAGACTTCCTCTTATTATACTCATTCCGTATTCTATCCATTCGCGTAACACCACACATCCCTCTTAGCATTTTCATCGCAGCTGCATGCAATTGTCTTTCATTCATTGCTTCATTTCATTTTGACTGTATACCACGGATGCAATAACGATTTCTGACTTAGATAAAGAACCCGGGCCAGTGGCAACAGCATTCTAAAAACAGTGACTGAAAATGTGTTTTCCCCATTTATGAGGCACTTTGTGGAGAGGATGACTGGTAGAGAAACTGGTTTCGTCTTCTCTATAAGGTGACTCATAATCGAATTGTTGTTATTTTATTTTATGTATAGACTAACACTAGGTATAAGGTACTTTACTAACACTAATGGATCTGTGTCATCCGATTATTTTAAATAAAAAATAAAATAATAATAAAATGACTACTCACAATAAAGAACAAAGCGCAGTACATGGCGAAGCTACAATGCGCGCTGGGGAAAGACAGTCTCGCTTCCTTAATTTTAGCAGCATCGTTACCAGCGCACACATAGTCCTGGATGTACCCTAGGCTGTTGTCCGGCGAGTTCAAAATGGGGAAAGGTCTGCATACCTGTAAATGTTAATAAAACTATTAATTTATTTACATTGAAAAATATTAGAGACTAGCACTTTGCCAGCGGCTTCGCTCCCGTGGTCTTTCCCGTGGGACCCGGTTTTTTTCCCGGGATAAAAGCCTATGTTACTCCTAGAAAACTAAGCTTTCCAACGGTGAAAGATTTTTTAAATCGGTCCAGTAGTTTCGGAGCCTATTCATTTCAAACAAACAAACAAAAAATCAAATCTTTCCTCTTTATAATATTAGTATATTTTCTCTTTATGAGAGGAGAGGCACCTCAGTCAAAAAAATCCAGGAATGAGGGATTTTCTTTTTAACTCTTCCCTTGTCGCTGGATAGATGGCGCTGAACTTGGTAAGTTACTGCGAGGAATGGAACGTCAAAACATTTCAATTGGATATAATTTTGAGATCGTAAAAGTAATAAAAAACACGAAACAACAAAAGTGTCAGTCAACGAGTGTATGTGACGCGACGCAATGTTTTTTTTTCCAAGCGTTTTATTTTGGCACGTAACGTAGTCAGTTCAGCGCCACCTACAGTGTTCTTGGATACTATATTTTTTTTTAAGACTCAAAAGAAAACCTCTCCTAGAGGCGTGACGTCATTTATAATAATAGTTAGTTAGATGTTTGTTACTCAATCACGCAAAAATTACTGTATGGATTTGGATGAAATTTGACACGCAGATAGTTTATATTCTGGATTAAGACATAGAATATAGACATAGATTATCCCAGTTGTAAGTTGCCGTATATCTTTCGTGGGAAATCCGACATCCACATGAGCGAAGCCAGTGGCAAAACCTAGTATAATAATATCTACGTGTGGTACAGGTTCATCCTAGTACAGGCATCTTACAATATAAATACTTTTGTAAATTATTTCTAAGATTTTAATGTTTTGATGTTTTTCTGAATAAATATTTACTTTATCCTGTACCAACCCCAAATAAATTGAAATAAAGGCAAGAACATACTTACAGCAAAAAAATGCGGCCTCAGTCTACCGATAACATATTTGGCAATGTCCGCTGTCAGTTGCTGGCAAGACGCCCCGAAAGTGAATATGCCGATGGCTAGGTAGCTTTCCCACAACCAGCCTGGCAACACCGACCCCGAGAGGAACTTCTCACCGATACCTTTGCCTTGCCTGTCGCGGAGCACCTCGATAATCAGTATCTGTAATTAGTTGAAAGCTTTTATTTTGTGTTACTTGTTTACATAACGAGACTCCTCCGTGCCTCGGAAAGCACGTTATGCCGTTGGTCCTGGCTGTCATTTGTGCATCTTTTACAATCTTTACCGGTCGTCAGAAGCTCGAAAATCTGACAGCCAGTCTTACCAAGGGGTATCGTATTACAAAGTTACTGGGTTGTGGAAGTCAGATAGGCAGTCGCATGCAAAATACTGGTATTCTGCTGCATCCGGTTAGAATGGAAGCCGACCCCAACATAGTTTGGAAAAGGCTAGGCAGATTTGATTTAGTTTTACTTTATTGTATGGAAGATCAGTATTTGCAAGTAATTTTTCAAGATGATTCTACAGGTAGCTCATCAAAACTTTGTAAACATTTTAGATTATTGAGAGTTGTTTGATTATTCAAATGGAATAAAGTTCTTTCTATCATTACTAATAGTAACGCTAAACAATTTATTTTTGTTTATTTATTGAACCCGCTGATCAGTGGAGCTACCAGGCGGCTCTTTAAAAAAATCCTTTTTTATTTGATAGCTCAATTCTTGAGGAAAGCCATAGACTAAGTACGAGCTGGGGAACTCAGAAAAACGTAAAAAAAGAACGCTAAGTGAAAACGTATTAACAGCGCGGGCAGGCGATACGATGCGATGCAAGGACGTAGGTCGGAGGAACAAGAAATTACACGCGAACGAAGTCGCAGGTGGGAACTAGTCCATTAATAATAAACCTTGGTGCATGCTTCCAGTCCACAACGGGACTGTCCGAAGAGTTACCGTGGCCCCGGAACACACAGGGCTATGGAAGGAACATGCATGGGTTTTAGTCAGTAAAAGCATGACTCTCCCTTCTTCCCCACCCACAGAGGGCGGAGTTATTTGATGATTTCCCATCCTTAAAAAAATGCTTCCAGTCCAGACCCAGCGGTTTAGGCTGTGTTGTCTGACCATGAATGAGTTTTAGAATTTTTCCTTACCGTAACTACATTGAGGGCAAACCCGGACCCCGCGAGGACTCCCACCGATATGTTCTCCTCCTTATAGGGCATCCGGATAGAGGTGTCGTTAGCGAAGTACCCTTGCTGGTTGGGTTCCGCCCACAGCATGAGCGCCAGGAGCGGGAAGGATACTGGAAACACAACATTTATGGAATTAGACTAATATTCACACTAATATTATAATGGCGAAAGTTTGTGAGTGAGTGTGTGTGTATGTTTGTCACTTCTTGGCGTTCAAACGGCTGAACGGATCGGGATGAAATTTGGCACAGATGTAGTTTATGACCTGGATTAACACATAAGATACTTTTTATATGTGTGTGTGTGTTTCTATGTTTGTCACTTCTTCACGCTAAAACAGCTGAACGGATCGGCATTAAAATTGGCACAGATGTAATTTATGACCTGGATTAAAACCAAGGATACTTTTTATACCGGTAGTACGTTCCTTTCAAATAATTCCGTCCATCCACGTGGGAGAAACCGCGGGGAGCAGCTAGTTTATTATAAATTTGAAAGTATTATAAGTTTTAAGTTTTGTTTGGATGTTTGTTACTCAATCGCGGCAGAACGACTGAACGGATCCGGATAAAATTTGGCACACAGATAGTTTGTAAATTTGGCACACAGATAGTTTGTAAATTTGGCACACAGATAGTTTGTAAATTTGGCACACAGATAGTTTGTAAATTTGGCACACAGATAGTTTGTAAATTTGGCACACAGATAGTTTGTAAATTTGGCACACAGATAGTTTGTAAATTTGGCACACAGATAGTTTGTAAATTTGGCACACAGATAGTTTGTAAATTTGGCACACAGATAGTTTGTAAATTTGGCACACAGATAGTTTGTAAATTTGGCACACAGATAGTTTGTAACCTGTATTATCACATAGGATACTCTTTATCCAGAGGGTAAGTAATTTTTGGGCGAAGCCGCTGGCAGAAGCTAGTTTATAATCTGGTCTATGCGAGTCAAAACCCGGTCGTACCCGAGATATAAAAATTAATTGCTTCCATCATAAACTAATATTTAAAACTTATCCAGGTAATGATGTACCAAAATTAATTTTAAAAATTAATTGTTTCAAGCTCGCGATGCCAGCTCGGTTCAAAAACGTGCACATTATCAACTATTCCTGGATCCTGAATATTATAGCACATTATTGTGTCCCACTGGGACACAATAATCCCACTGGGACTCTCATATAGATAATACATGGGAGTTGATCACCACGGATGCTCAAGTCAGCTTAATTCTCAGCAGTCAGTTTCAGCTTTATATTGATCTATAAACGGTCCAGGTTTTAGCATAATTATGTTTTCTCTCATCGTTGGCTGTGATGTCCAAAATAAACTTCAACATTGGTACAGTCACGAACATAAATATACTAGATACTATGAAATGGTGGGCAATGAAATCTGATTTCATGATTCATACATTAATACTGTCGTTATGATGACGACAAAAATATGTGATCATTGATTGTGGAAGGCGTATAGAAGTGGCAGTAAAAATATGTGACATCGACGAAACACCAAAACTTTTTTGAGGGTGGGAAATCATCTGACTTCTCCCGCTTTGGGTGGAGCGGAAGGGCGTGTCAGACTCTTACTGACCAAAACGCATCCATGTTCCTTCCTTAGCCCTTTATGTTCCGGGGTAGCGGTAGCCCTTTCGGACAATCCCGCGTACCCGGCAGGACCAAAACTATCTAACGAGAAAGGTGACGCCAATATAATGCATGAAACATCGGCTTAAAAAAGATGTGTCACCTTTTACCTTTTCCAAAGGCTTCGGCACTGGTCTATACTGCCGGCGCTCGTTCACGAACATGACGCATGGGTTAGCACCATTAAGTTCAACCATTTTGAAGCGACCTATATGATCCAACACACGCGCCACCTACTGTCCAATGGAAATCTAAAGTTTCCAATCATAATATAAACGTAATAGTCTGCTTGTGTGTGTGTCTTACTGCCTAAGATGACAAAGAAGTGCAGTCTCTTTATTACAGTTCATTCATCTCTTTATTTGTTTTGAGTCGGTAAAATACTTTGTTGAAGATTTTATCTGTTGGTATCGCATCATCAACCCAAGTAGGTAAGTACAGACGCCAGCATATCAAGCTATCCCTTCCCCTAGATTCTAGTGCACACCATATTAGACCACAGTGGAATTGGAATAGGGCTGATTTTCAACTGTTATATTCTAGGATTCTTTCCATTGACTGGAGTATGATGTACGGAATGCATGATTTAGAAGAAATGTTGAACTTCTTTTATGATAATATTAATTGTACTATTAATGGGTGCGTACCCCGGAAAAAGGTTAGTAGTGGAAATTCGCGGTATGTATACCCAGTATGGTACACGAGAGATATAATAACAAATATAGAAATTAAAGCCAGACTTCACAAAAAATTTAAAAAAACTAAGTCGCATTATGATTATCACAAATTTGCGGAATGTAGAACTCGTATAAAAAAATTAATAGAAACTGCGCATATACAACATAAAAATAAAATTCAGTATCAATTTGTAAAGGATCCGAAATCGTTTTGGCAGTATATAAGATCGAAAAGAAAAACACTAAATAAGCAGAGTATCATAAAAGAAGGTCAACATCTAACAGATGATGAGTGTGCTGTGCAGTTCGCTGACTTTTTTGAGTCTGTGTACAGCAAGGAGCCACCCAAACTGGACGCGTGCGCGGCAGCGGCGGAGGTCGGCGCGACCAGTGCACGAGTACACATTGAGACGCTGAGTCTCGCGGAAGTTCAGCAGGCGCTTGGGAGTCTCAAGCCAAAACGTTCGTCTGGCCCAGACGGGATACCAGCGTTTCTGTTCCGAGACTGCAGGAGGGTAGTGGCGGAGCCATTACTTCACATTTTTAATGCATGTTTACAACAAGCCACGTTCCCTCAAAGGTGGAAGATGACGCGCGTTGTTCCGGTTCCTAAAGGAAAACCAAGCTCAGATACCTGTAATTATAGACCGGTGGCTGTACTCTCCACGCCTGCCAAAGTACTCGAGTCGGCTATTCAGCGCTCCGTTCAGGAACAAATGCGTGCGCGTCTGTCAGATGCGCAACATGGGTTCCGACCTGGACGCAGCACTGCTACAAACCTTATTAACTTCATGGTACAGGTGGTGCCGGCAGTAGACTCGGGGGTACAGGTAGATGCGGCGTACTTCGATTTTAAAAAGGCGTTCGATACGGTGGATAATGACATCTTGTTGAGGAAGCTCGCGAACATTGGATGTACACTACCTCTGCTACAGTTCTTCGCTAGCTATATGAAGGATCGCCAGCAATATGTCGACTACAATGGCAGTGTATCTCAACCGTATTACACGAGATCGGGCGTGAGCCAGGGCAGCAATGTAGGGCCTCTCGAGTTTATTGTAATGATAAATGACTTGCCGGAAGTCGTCAGACATGGGACCTGTTTATTGTTTGCGGATGATCTGAAATTGCTGCTCGAGGTTCGGGATTACTCGGATTGTGAACGCCTACAGGAAGACATTGACAGAGTGGTCGAATGGAGCAATGACAACAAACTGCAATTTAATGTTGCTAAATGTTCGGTGATGTCGTTCACTCGCGCACGAACTCCCTTGAGTTATCAGTACAAGGTTGAGGATGTGCCGATGCAACGAGTGACTCAGGTACGAGACTTAGGGGTAGTCTTCTCTCAAGAACTAACCTTCCGTGAGCATATCAATAAGATATGCAAGAAGGCATACAGAAACCTAGGTTTCGTACTCAGGCAGTCCCAAGGATTCACCAACATCACGACACTAAGGGTACTATATGACGCATTAGTCAGAAGTCACCTCGAACATAGCGCATTTATTTGGGCTCCTCATGAGGCGAAATATAGTGTTATGTTGGAACGTATTCAAAATAAGTTCACGAGACACTTGTATTTCAAGCTGTATGGGGTATATATCCATTATACCCATTGATGTACCCTACACTATTTGTTCTAGGTATGGTAGGGTATAACACTCTAAGAGTACGACGGGAGTTTTCGCTCGTGGCGTATGTAGTGAAACTACTACGTGGCGTGGCGCATAACCCGGGCGTGCTGCGACACCTACAGTTGTGCGTGCCCGACCGGTACGTGTGGAGGCGGCACCGCCCGCCCCTGCTCGCTGTGCCTGCGGCCAGGACCAACCTACTGGCGAGGACTACTCTCACTAGAGCCATACGCGTGGTGAATGAGGTTCACGGGAGGGTTGATGTATTGTGGTGCAACTTGAGTGAATTCGCAAAAGTTACACTATATGTATTAAGTTATTTAGATTAAGATATATTTTAACTAGGTATAAGGTGTAGATTTAGGATTTAGAGGAAGTAGTAGATTAAGTAAGGCCACTCTGTCGCATTGGGTCATAGATCTGTAATGATAGTGTAGGTAAGTTTGTTACAAATAAATAAATAAATAAATAAAAATCCCTAACTGTCAAATTTTCTCAATTAAAAATGAACCTTATATCTTTGCAATAAAGTTGAAATACTATCAAAGAAATTTGACAGATTATGGAAACTTGATGTGCTGGACTCTGTACATAGAACACCTTAACATTTTTACAAGACGTGAATAATTCCCACGTACGTAGTCACTTTAGATCTGTGAATACATTTACACGATATTATTTTTGTCTGTTAAAAGTAAATTGCTACAATGCAGTTCGTGATAGCGAGTTTTTGCATTTTTTTGTACTAATTATGTAGTTATTCCTACCCTTGTCCATCCCTAAGAAAGTATCGCTAAGATCTCAATAAATTAGTTTGTAATCAAAAGATTTACTCATTGGTATGATTCAACTCAGTTTTCTTCTTCTATTGTCCAAAAAAAATGTTCCTAGCAGTTACATTTTATTGATATCATATTGATTTATTATAATTAAATGATTATTTTTTCATCATGTCTGAGAAATATTTCTAAACAGCATGTGAAGCTAAGTCAGAAGCCCATGGGCAGCATAAAACTCTGACACCAGTGCCTGCAGTCTCGACATAGATAGCGATCGCTTTGCGACAAAAATCGGTCGCTACGTCCCTACGATCTGATAATAACGATTTTTGGTAGTCTCAACTGCCAAAGCTACCGACTGTCATCGCAAACTTATCGATTATTTTCGCTGAGATACCGATTTTTCGCAATGTTATCGAATTTACTTGCGACCATTTTTGACAGCCCGATAAGTGTTCGCTACGTTCACTAACTTTGGATTTGAGCTTACAAAAACAATAAACAAATAATAATTAGAGAATTATGGCTGCTGAATATTTAGCGTGGGATTTGGTCGTGCTTGAACACAGACGTGACATGTACATGCGGCGACAAATTGCACGAAATCGGCGTGAAAATGAAAATCCTTTGGATTTAGAGGATGGCCAATTTCTGTACTTATACAGAATAAACAAGGACATGTTCCATGAGCTCGTTGATGAACTTCGCCCATCTCTTCAAAGACAACGGCCTTACGGACTTTCTGTGGAGTCGCAAGTGAGTACCTTTGGATTAGGTGCCTTGATAAAATTTATATTTATATTTATACCAGATACGATTGGAGCCATAGACTGCACACATATAAAAATTTTAGCTCCAAAAGTCCACGAAGAGGCATATGTGAGTGATCACCATGAGGGCCATTCATTAAATGTGCAAGCTGTGTGTACCCTCAATAGTTACTTTTTCATGTCTTTATTTATTTTAAATATTCTATGAAAAATAAGTACTTACATACTTAATAATGTTATTGGTGTGTGACCCAGATCTTTTGATTTTAAACATTAATGCTCGATGGCCAGGAGCCAGACACGATGCTCACGTATGGGCAAATTCGTGCGCTCAACAATGAAGCGACATTTTGACAACGGGGACCACCGTACATGGCTACTTGGTAAATAATATTAAATGTACATTATAATCTCACGAACATGATCATCATGAATCTCACGATGGGCAACCTCCCATTAGATTACTGAAAGGAATTTATATGTTTAATCTTTTAGGTGATGATGGATATCCTCTGGAGCCATGGTTGATGACTCCTTTAAAAAACCAACGCCCTGGGACACCGGAGTATAATTTTACAAATGCTCATTGTTCAGCCAGAAACAGTTGAAAGATACTTTGGTGTGCTGAAGTTTGTTTTTAGGTGTCTGTCCCACCAACGCCAGTTGATGTATGAGCCATACACTGCTGGCCTAATCGTCAATGCATGTGCAGTATTACACAACATGCGTACATTATATTTTATTGACTCTGTGCGATTTAAATAAAACACATAAATATAAAATTATTCATTATTTTTATTTACAAATTTTGCAAACGCGTCACTCCCTATAACACCCTTCTCAACACAATAATCACCAACTTACATCTTCTTCTGGCATAGCGTTGGGGCAGTTGGTGCCGAATGTGTAATTTACACCAACTATGGACGTTACCCGTCTCTCCACCTCAGTCAAAGGAGCTGTGTCGACTCCTCGGTTGCCAGTTTTAATTGTTTATTTTTTTAATTTTGCTGCTTTAGTGCAGCTGCGGCTTTTTAAGTCTCTCCAAACCTATAAATATGATAATTATTCAAGTAAATATAAATAACACTGACAAGGCATGAACTGACTGTTAAAAACCAACTGAATCTTTGATTGAGACTAACCGTCATCCACTGCTCTGGCGATTTGACTGATCCGTTGGGGAGTTTGTTGAGCTCCTCAGCAACCTCCTTCCAGCCCGTTTCAAAATTTTCCCGTCCCTGGAGGCCGGTAAATTTTCGTGTGTGCAGGTATGGGCGGGCTTCTAGGAACGCCAAAAGCGCATCAACCTGCCCCGACGTTACAGGTGGCGTACGCTTACGCCTGAAACATTTAATATATTCATTATCTAAACACAAAATACTTTGGACATACGCAAAGTATTAATTTAGTAACAAAAATAGGAATCGAAAATAGTCGTTGTAGGTTGTAGGTACTTACCTGACGCACTCTGACTCGGGCCTGCGCCTTTGTCACGGTCCCCCACCATTGCTAAACCGTTTTTTTTCGTTATAAAATTGGAGATCTAAAATTAATTCAAATTCTTGTGTGCAAAACAAACTTGACATTGACACGTCTGTATTGCAAGGAAGCGAACTATAATTTTCCTTGTTAAGTGTTTTTCTTAAAAACAATACATCCTACTTACACTTTTCGATGCAAAAAAGTGTTAATATGATAAGGTTCACCTATATTTTGTACAATTTTTAAAGAAAAATAATTATTTGAGAATATCTTGTCCACCAATTTTCCCTAAAACGAAGAATTTTTTTTTACTGACAATTTTTTAGCATAGAATTACCGCCCTATGAATACGGATTTCGTTAGCGTATCAACGTCGCAAAGTCAAATTAGTGACCGATTTTGCTCGCTACCTCGGTTGTCGAGACTTGCATTTATCGTTATCGTCGTTACGGCAAGCGAATTTTTTCGGTAATATTTAACGATCGGTAGTTAGCGATCGCATCGCTATCTATGTCGAGACTGCAGGAATAGGTTAGTCACTAACCACACGAAAAGAAGAAGAATGATTCTTCTACATTTAAGAAGTAAAGTTACTTCTCTTAGCTTGAACATGTTAGCCTAGAACTTATTCATGAACAACTGCTGGAAATAGGCCTCCCCTATTCGTTGCCACAAAGATCGGACGACCTGTGCTTCCTCCATCCAGCTGATATTAACAGAAGAGCTGTGCGAGTATAGAATTATCAGAAGCTGGAAGGCTGCCAGGGTGCCAGGGGCCAGGCTGCAGGGTTCGTGCATATGGCACATAAACAGGCTTATTCCCATGCGCTCAAATCGTTGTTCAATCTCTGGAAAATAGTTTTTCATACATTTTATTCCCAAGAGCTCCAAATTTTGCAGAACATTTTTGGAGCGCGTGGGAATATAAGACCTTTACCTTTTGAACGCCATTGTAACATATACGTGACAAGCAAGCACATGCCCTGTACGCACATATTTGTGGCACTGCCACAAATATGTGACAATGGCAACAACACTATAACACGAAATAAACAATTAAATCATTACTTTTGTGAGAGTTTAAATATCTTAAAAATTGAAGCTTACGTATGTAATGACATGAAACCACGTTGAGCGCCAACGCGGTCACCGGTGAGCCGCGAACAATAGTTTTTCTATTGTGTCTGCTGCGTGGCAGTCAATGACTTAAATACACCATGAATATTAAAAATTTGTAAGTTCATGGTACAAGAAGAAATAAATTTGTAGCTTGGCGTGGTGGGCACGCGCGTGCGATTATGCTCTGGCGTTCCAAAGGTTAAACATAACTGGCGAAATGTGGCTGCACACTCGAAGTACACCTCTGCTTAAGCCTATGAGACATATAGGCGTGGTGATATGTTATCGAAGCTATACGCGACAAGTTCTTTAAGTACGGAACTAAAATGTTTTAGCGATACAATCATCATTTATCAACGATATCATTTTTACAATTTATTCGGAATCCGGCATTGATTTCAAGAAACAGAATTGATAATACCTATATGACGGTGTCTAATTTAGTCATTATCTACAGTATTCCAATCTCTTTTGAGTAATTATCAGTGAGTCAACCTTATCACCATCAAAAGTTATCTATGGTACATGTGCGATAAGTTCTTATAGTAAATTGGTTTGACGTATTATCATTTTAGGTTAATAATGTAAATTTAAGAGTAGCTCGTGGCTAAGTACTATCAGCCGCACAGGTCGATCTATCAGGTTAAGCCACGCTTGCCGGGATTGGCCGTGGATGGGTGACCATCTTTATATACCGTGACTCCTTCGTGCCTCTAAAAGAACGTTGGTCCCAGCTGTCATTTGTGCATCTTTGACAGTCGTTACGGGTCGTCAGAAGCCCGAAAATCTGACAGCCAGTCTACCAAGGGGTATTGCCATATATAGATATAATAAAGAAGGGTATTGCCCAGTTACTGGGTCGTGAAGGTCAGATAGGCAGTCGCTCCATGTAAAATACTGGTATTCAGCTGCATCCGGTTAGACTGAAAACCGACCCCAACATAGTTGGGAAAAGGCTAGGCAGATTTGATTGTTTTAATGTATATTTAAGAGTTCCAGCTGTGTTTTTGGACGGGTTTGGTTGGATTATTGAATTTTCAATGCTCAGTTTAGTACCGAGGGTTGAAAATCCAGTGCACGAAAAATTCTCCTCGTTGTATTTCTACATACAGTCAGATTTTAATTAAAATATAATAAATTGACATTAAAAACCACATCAGAGATTAAAAATAAATTAACATTTGAATGAAAATGTACTCCAATGAGTTTATGTTGACACCAAATTTAATGTTTAAAATGTACTTAAGTGTTTTTTTCCTGAATAAAAAAATAAATAAACAAACATTAAAATCAAAATTACCACCGATTGATAAAATTGGAAATTACTTACATCGGAATTAAAATTCTTATCAAAGCGGTGGGCAGTGACTCATTATTTGAACATGAAGTAAGTACCTACCTATCTATTTCTAACCTGAATTAAATGGATCAGGTTTGCAGTGAAAAATACCTACTTAAGTCATTAAACTGCCACGCAGCAGACACAATAGAAAAACTATTGTTCGCGGTCACCGGTGACCACGTTGGCGCTCAGATAAGTACAAACAATTTGTTCCAAAATAATAATGTAATTAACTACTTAAAGTCCTGATAACATTCTTGATTATGTAGTTACCTAATTTATAAAGTACCTAGTTGAAACAGTACTTAATCGTTTAGGGACGTATATAAAACTCAAACTCAAAGTATTTATTTCAAATAAACCAATTACAGGCAATTTTGAATTGTCAAGGTGTCGGTCAGCCAGAGAGATGAAGCTAGGCCATTCCAAAGCAGTAGGTACCTATTGAGAAGAACGGGCAAGAAACTCCATGGACACTCTTTTAAACAAAATATGTTTACAAAATATTAGTTACATAGTTCATATTAATATTATACATGTGAGAACGATGCAGAACGTTAAAAGCATCCGATATAAAATATGTAAAAGCTATTCAAATATTAAATTAAAACAAGTCTTAATATCCTATGTAATGAAATACTGAAACTGGATTCATCATCATCATCTGCCTAGCCTTTTCCCAACTACGTTGGAGTCGGCTTCCAGTCTTACCGGATGCAGCTGTATACCAGTATTTTACATGGAGCGACTGCCTATCTGACCTCTGCAACCCAATAACTCGGCAATACGATACCCCTTGGTAAGACTGGCTGTCATATTTTCGGACTTCTGACGACCAGTAACGACTGCCAAAGATGCACAAATGACAGCCGGGACCAACGGCTTAACGTGCTTTCCGAGGCACGGAGGAGTCTTGGTATGCAAAAATGGTCACCCATCCACGGCCAACCCCGGCAAGCGTAGCTTAACCTGATGGATCGACCTCTGCGGCTGTTAAAACTTAGCCACGAGCTCCTCATACTGAAACTGGATTATTCCAGTTAAATTCTTACAAGCAAATTGTAGTCTAGTTTTGTGGTAAAAAACATAGAATAATCATAATCGCCTAAAGTGTTGCCACTTCTGAGACACAGCAGGTCTTCTTTTCTTTGAGAGGGATTGGGGGGAATCTACTACTATGCGAGTTGGTAGATGTCACATGTCTTCGAATTTATTGTTTTTGGGACTTGTCGGTTTTCTCAAGATGTTTTCCTTCACCGTTTTAAGAACGGAAATTATTCCATGGGAACGTACTTACGGGATAAAAAGTATCCTATGTGTTAATCCTGATTATAATATTTATAATCTATCTTTGTGTCAATTTTATTCCAGAACCAATTTTATTCAGTAGTTTTTGAAGAAGTAACAAACACACGAACTCACAATCTTTCGCTTTTGTATGTAACCTTGAAGTTGTTAATCCGCTTTGAGCAAGCCTGGTGTTCAATGCTCAAAAGATTGCGGTTTCAACTAAAAATGTTTGAATTTATCAATTAATTATAAGGTTTTTTTTATTCCCAAGCCGTTGTTAAAGCGCTTGTGTCAAGTAATACGTAACAATTATAAATATGGTCTGTCTTTCATGAAATTGATTTGTTATTGGTAACATTTTTGTCAAAAAGGTCAACTTTAAATGTTTAAAGAAAAAAAAATGAATTTTTCATGTATGAAACTTCTTTAACATGACATCTTATGTGTAAATACCTAAGTATTCCTATTTCAGGTGACATTCCCGACGGCTACATTGTTGCGATAAAGCGAATAAAATATAGCTGTAGCACTAGTGTCAGTTTCCTTATATATTTATACAATAATACGTATACCTACGATATCTAGATAGTGGAAGTAGTACGTATCACATTTTTCAATCGATATTGCGCGTATATTTGATAACTCTTAATTAAAAAAATAATTGCTATTACGATTGCAGGTTGTGACGTTGGTACCTAAATAGGTACATACTAGACGCCATTATAGTATATTATTCAAACTAGGTTAAAGATCAGCACTTTTTGAACGTCAAAATTACAAAAGACAGTCCCCCAAAATTAGCCTAGGTCGATCTAGCCTAGGAAGTGACTTCACCACTTCCTAGTACTTTAGCTGGGAAGAAGAAGTGGCGCAACAAACTCCCCAGCAGCACAGCTGTCTGTTAAGTTAGAAGAACTTGATTGTATAGATAGCATGGAAAGTAATAAACATTCCGAAACACAACACATTAAGTAATCGTTTTTTTTTAGTCCGGAAGCTAGAATATTAAAAGAACTGATTCTAGTCGCGCCTTCCTAAAAGTAGTTTCGTGTGGAGAAGAATGGGCCAGAAACTCCACTGTTACTCTTTTAAAATGTTTCACAATGTTTTGTATACATGTATTATAACATTATATGTGAAGACGATGTACCCAGAATAAAAACAATACATCACAAAAGGTGAAAAGAAAAACACATGTAGCAGTGGCAAGTAAACTTAATTATGTCATAAGTGCATGGTGCTCACATATTTACAAACATTCTAAAAGTTAATAATAATAAATTAATCAATGTGTGAGAAGTTATTCCAATATAATAAAATAATATGGTACAAATTACCTAATTCACTTAGCAACCAGTTTGATTTTGTCTAGACACTAGATTGTCTTGTGGAGCAGGACCAGCATGTTTCCAAGCATCCTTATCTTTGATATAATCTTCTAATTTGTAATAAGCTTGTTTACAAAGTGTACTTTTAATATGAGTTTTAAATTTTCTTTCATTTAATTGCAGTATGTCACAAGGTATTTTGTTGTAACATTT
This sequence comes from Hyppa rectilinea, assembly GCA_951799385.1. Taxonomy (NCBI): domain Eukaryota; kingdom Metazoa; phylum Arthropoda; class Insecta; order Lepidoptera; family Noctuidae; genus Hyppa; species Hyppa rectilinea. The sequence continues at coordinate 4,228,190 of OX637318.1, read as the reverse complement.
AACACAGAACCCCATAAAAGATGTATGTACTTTTGACAATCGAAAAAATGGTTGAATTATTTTATCTTTATTTCTAGTATTAAAATTATGCCTATCACTTATTTTGTTAAAAAGATGTCTATTTTTTCTTACATACATAATATTTTCATAAATGAATTGGCAAGGTACTGTCATAATATTAATCCTTTTAAATAGTTCCCTAAGCGATTCGCGACGACGAAGATTGTAAATAGCCCTGATCGCTCGCTTTTGCAAAATAAAAATGGATTCAATGTCAGCAGCCCGACCCCACAGTAAAATGCCATACGACATAATACTATGGAAGTAACTAAAATAGACCAAACGCGCGGTTTCTACGTCCTGTGTCGTACTGTTAACTGCCTTATCTTTCTAACAGCATAAGCGGCCGAGCTTAGCCGTCCCGCAAGAGTTGTTATGTGGGGACCCCATTGCAACTTGTCGTCTAGCGTGATTCCCAGGAAAACCGTCTGCTTAATAAATTCCAGCTTTTCTCCGTTCAATATGATGTCACAATCGCTACTTTTAACATTAGGTAATGTAAATCTAATGCATTTGGTTTTTTTTTCATTTAGTACCAAATTATTTACCGTAAACCAATCTTGGACCTGAAGAATAGAGTTATTCACGTCGTCAAGATTTTGTGACCGTCGATTAATTTTAAAGATTAATGAAGTGTCATCTGCAAATAACACCATCTTCGGTTGATTTTGAAGTAATTGGGGTAAATCGTTAATATAAACTAAAAAGAGAAATGGACCCAATATCGAACCTTGAGGAACGCCCATTGTCATTTCCGACCCCAGCGAGTTCACACCATTTACTTGAACTTTAACCTTTCTATCTTTCAGGTATGATCTAAGTAAATCAAGGGCTGTATTTCTAATTCCATAGTGCTCTAGTTTCAGCAGAAGCGTCTCATGTTCTACGCAATCGAACGCCTTAGAGAGATCGCAAAAGATTCCAATGGCATCTTGTGCTTCTTCCCAGGCGCTAAAAATGTTCTTTATTAGGGTGACACCAGCGTCAGTAGTACAACGCCCTTTGGTGAAACCGAACTGTTGGTCATGCAAGATGGAATTTTTATTAAAGTGACGTAACATTTGATTGAGCATCAACTTTTCAAACACTTTACTGATAACTGGCAGAATTGACACGGGCCTATAATTGTTGGGTTCTTTACTATCACCGGATTTGAACAATGGCACTACTTTACTGTGTTTCATTAGATCCGGAAAGACTCCTTGGTCCACACTAGAATTAAATATGAAAGCTAAATAGGGCGCAATGGTATCGATAATAGAACTACAGACTTTTACAGACCTTCCCCAGAGATCTTCTGTTGATTTGATTTTAAGATCTTTAAAAGCTTTTATAACAGCCTGGGGGTTTGTATGCTGAAATGTAAATTCTAAAGGGCATGCCTTTACATTTTTTCTAAGTAAGGCAGCAGAAAGTGCGGCTGAGGAATTTAATGATGAAGTAGTTTTGAGAGGAATATTAGCAAAAAAGTTTTCAAATTCCTGAGCTATTTCTATATCTGAGTTGATGCGGCCATGTGCAGTCTCTAAATTAAACTCAGTATTACGCTGCTTTTTCCTACCTGTTTCATTATTTATTATTTGCCAGGTAGTTTTTATTTTATCATCAGCTGATTTTATTTTATTGCTAATATAAAGAGCTTTAGCTATTTTGCACACACTTTTAAAAGTTTTAGAGTATTTTGCAACATACTGATGAAAGTTTGTATTATTCGTATGTTGCTTGAGGCCATAAAGTTCAAAAAGTTTTGCCCTGCTTTTGCGAATACCAGGAGTCGCCCAATCGCTAAATAAAAACTTTGTGAAAATACTTTTAGTTTGTAGTGGAAAAGAGTCATTAAATTGCTTATTCAATAGTAAAAAGAACTCGGCGTAGAACTCACTTGGGTCAGATATATTATTAAAATTCTGAACACATAAATTACTGGCCAAAGACTTATTGAATTTGTTTAAATTTGTACATGTAATTGGCCTAAATCTTATTTGAATTTTTTGTAGAGGCATATAGGAACAAAATGTTATAGTTTGTCCACTGTGGTCAGATGGCAACTTATTTAAGATATCTTTATGTAAGTATTCACAATTACAAAAAATATTATCTATACAAGTGGCAGAGGAGGCAGTTACTCGGGTTGGTTCCATAAAAACGTTGGACAAATCAAATGACCCAAAAAGACTTAATAATCTGACAGTATTCGAGTTATTTTCTAGTAAATTAATATTAAAATCTCCACATATGATTATTGACTTGCTACTAGTACTTAGTTTCTTTAACACATCTTCCATTACAGAATCAAACACAGATTCTGATAATTTGGAGGTCTGTACACACATACTATAACATGCTTATCTAGCTCAACACAGGACAATTCAATGGTGTGTTCAACAGATAGTCCGATGATGTCTTTTCGTTCTTTAGATTTTATTGAATTTTTAACTAATATTAATGACCCACCGTGTATCATTTGTTTTCGGCTAAAATAGCTAACTACGCAATAATTTTCAAAATTAATTGATACTACTTGATGATCTTTTAACCAATGTTCTGTTAAACAAATGACATCAAACTTGGTATTTTCCAAAAACAATTCTATTTCCAGTAACTTGGAAGAGCAACCTTGAATATTTTGATTTAATAATTTTAATGTATGTTGCACTCCATTCAGTTTATTATTTTTGAGAGTTATATTGCCAGAAGATACCTTTTTATTATTTTGTAGTAATAATAACTAGTTATTAAAAGTGGTAACTTCTGTTGTCCTACTGACTAGTTTAAAGAACTATCCAGAGTATCCTCCACAACTACAACCGAAGAGTCTAGAATGTCCATTTGAGTTCTAGCAGGAAGAGTATACTCGACCTGAGTGTTCATGGCCTCCAAGGTTGTTGGTACTATAGGTAGATCCTCCTTCGTACAACATGATGAAAAATAATTAATCCCTATGTTGTTAGTATAACTAGGCAACACAGAGTCGTCCCTAATACTAGAGGTTGTTATATTAGCTATAACCTCATTAATATTATATGCTATCAACATAGCAATCTGGTGTCTACATTTCCAAGACAGAGACAAAGTTCTCTGAGTTAATTTAAAACCACTAACAAAATTGTTAGTGTCAAAGTACAATAATTTGTCACTGTGACATAATGTCAGTTTGTGCATTGTGTGTTATTGATTAAAATAGTATGTTCATGGACATTTTGCATTTTCGAATACATAGGCTTACCGAACCCGTCGTATCTCAAAAGTTGATATAGTTATTTTACGAGAAAATCGCTTGTGAATATTGCTAGGTGTATACATATTGGTGCTCGTGACTGTATGTGAAGCGACAAAAGTTAGACTATCTACCTCTTTGTACGTAGGTACGCACGGCTACACATCAAGCTATACATTTCCAGTTTAAGCTGATCTCGCATTGTAAAGGATTTCCGTACGATGCGAGACCAGCGTAAACTGGTTTTGTATAGCTTGATGTGTAGCCGTGCCTATATCACTTCTAATCGAGTCTGAATCATGCTAATCACAATGCATGACATCAGTAAACGAAAAGAAGATAGACATTTTCTGTCCTTACCTACACGAATATCGTCCGTTGGTCCCGGCTGTCATTTGTGCATCTTTGACAGTCGTTAGGCCGGGAATCCACCAAAGCGGAGACGTGACGAGCGGAGAGGATATGTTTTTGAGGCAACCAACAAGTAAAGCTGAGCGGAGCGTGTGAATAACGAGGTCAGCTGGGCAGTCGCTTCATGTAAAATACTGGTATTCAGCTGAATCCGGTTAGACTGGAAGCCGACCCCAACATATTTGGGAAAAGGCTTAGTAGATTGATTGACCTATAGGTACCAATATCGTAAAAGGAAAGAGTGAGTAATAAAACTAATTTGTCTCATAATGGAGGTATAACCCTCTTAACCAATTGAATTCAGTAATATACTTTGCACGGCAGATTATAAAGAGCTTTGCACACTAGTCATCGAACGGTTTGTTGGGCGTTTTTTTCAACATTCGAACTGTTTTATTCCTTTTCTTAAAATGCAATTAGTGAATCTTTTTCAAACAAATTTAGAAAAAAATAATGTCATTGAAAGGGAACGTAGGTCGCTGGCTGTCCGTTGTAACATGCTGGCCCGCAGGTTTGCACGTTGTACGAAGCCAGTTAAAGTAACGCTTTTCAAAGCTTACTGTCAATCGTTCTACACGTGCAGCCTGTGGGTCAACTTCACGCAGAGGGCATACAGCGACCTACGCGTTCAATATAATAATGCACTGAGAGTGCTGCTGCGGCTGCCGTGGCGATGTAGTGCGTCAGGGATGTTTGCAGATAATAATATTGATGGTTTTGCCGCTATTATTAGAAAAAGATGTGCATCCCTGATGTCTCGTGTTCGCGGCAGCTCCAACAGTATTCTCAGTGTGTTCGTAGATCGGTGGGATTCCCCGATGTTGCGGAGGTGGATGCGGCTCCATGCCGAAATTTAATTGTATACTCGTATTTCTATGTGTCTGTAACCTACTAACACTAGCATTTAAGTTAAAATTGTTACTAACCCTATGGACTCCGGTCTGAAATAAAAATATTCTATTCTATTCTATTCTAATGTCACTTGTATTGAAAACGTATTGTTACGAAACGATATTTTATTTATGTGATACCTACACATGTGCACCACTTAAATTATTATTCTTTTTTTTAACAGTAAAAACATTTATTTATGCAATTAAATTTTCAAACATGATAATATTGACATAATTATTTAATATAATATAAGCTTACAATCTCATACTATAAAGCTTGCATCTGGGCAATTAAAAAAAATATCCGCATCGCTGGCAGCACAGAATAGATTATTCTGTTGCCCAAAATGCCCAAAAAGCTGGCAACATTGCAACGTTGTATGGCGATGCAGATTCTTTGGCTAAAAAATAAGCCAGCCGTCTGGTCACATGAATGGACGCTTAGTGATGTCTTTTTTAAATCATTTCACTTCATATAATCGATTCATAAGTATGACATGTGTGAATTTTGCATACATTTGATTTCCAACAGGAAAAGTTAAACTGTTTAATTATTATTATTTTTTACACATGCTGCACCGGTTTGACGTCATCACGTCAACGCCGCCGGCCGTAGCTGAAAATGGAGTCGAAGCATTATGCTGACCGATGGCAGTTTTGAGCGGATGTGACGCATGTTTTCCCACAACTTATTTTTTATACCGCGTCATGCTTGCCGAAAATAAACGTATTGTCTTTCTTTCTAATAAGTATACTGGAGTCTTCTTCTTTTCGTGTGGTTAGTGACTAACCTGGAGTCAGAATTTTTATGCTGCCCATGGGCCTCTGTGACTTAGCTTCACATGATCTCTCAGACATACTGGTTTCCTCACGATGTTATCCTTCACCGATTTGTAAGCAAGTAATTTATACAATACGCACATGAATCCGTAATTCAGAGGTGCGTGTCTTGGGTTCAAATTTAAGACCCATGACTTGGAAGTCCGACGGTCACACCAATAAGCTATCACTGCACCTATACTAGAGTGATTCTCACCAAACCAAAGCTAGAAGTTTCTTGAATCAAGTGCTCACAAGATCGTCGCATTGGTTTTGCTCAGCTGACCAATCTAATTGCTTCCTGGTTTCCACCAATGCACACTTAGGTAAATAAAGGTCGTTTACGGAAAACGAGAAGTAATTATTATTGACGTACAGACGGTTTGTTGGCAAGTCTTGGAGCCTCTGGCTTTATAGAAAAAGATACACTAAAGAAATCGTCCGACTCCCAAAAAAGACAACAAAATGTAAAAATAAAATTTATTTCGGAGGTCAGTTTGTGGTTTTGTTTTTTGTTTTTTGCCACCGACTTTGGACCGCATCGTAAAGTTTCACTTTTCACTTCTTTACCATAGGCATGCAACTTTTATATTTTAAGCAAAATGATGTCAGGCTATCTGTTTGTTGTGAGGTAACCCAGAAGTTACCTACAGTGACGGAACTTTCACTGGTAGGTAACTGATGATATGAGAAGTAAGTTAGGCTACTTTTATTTCAGGTTCCACGCAGGTAAAACTGCGGGTAGCAGCTACTCTAAAATAAGCTGTGTGTGGCCCTTACGGCCGCCGTAAAAGACGACCAGAACGAAGGATCGATAGCCTTAACAGACAAAAGACAGAAACACGCCATTATTTATCTTTTGGCAAGTTGGCACAATATGACAGATGACACTTAACATCGTGTCCTGCGTGTCCTGCCGTATACAAGTTACAGGAACTGATGGACTCTAGTGTTGAAAGCCGAATTCTGAGCCGCGTACATTTAGATTGCCATCGACACGCGAAGATAAAGATCGTCATAAATTATTGTACAAATTATACCAAAATTGTTATGTGCACCATATTAAGTATGAAGATCTTTAATACTACCAACACTTCTCAAAGCAAAAGGTTTTCCTTATATTGTCACTTTTAACCTTTTGAACGCCATAGCGTAAATACAGCGGCGTCCCCTCCCACGCCAAAGAATGACGCCGGTGACGTGTTCAGCACGTTTTCATTTGTCGGCTATTATATCCGGCCGTGGCGCTCAAAAGGTGAAGGCGTCATCATGTCATTATTTCAGCCTTTCAGTTATCCTCAACGGATGTGTTCAAAAGGCATCTTAACGCGTGCGCTATTGATCCTACAGGTTGGGAGAGGCTCGCTTTACACAGGTCGTCATAGCGCTCTACTATTCACAAAAGTATAAAATCTTTCGAAGAAAAGCGACACGAGGCTATTATTGAGAAGCGATAAATACGCAAAGAGAGACCTAAGCCCTCCTATACATATACAAATAACACTGCAGGCCAACTCTATTGCTCTAATTGTGACTGAGTATTCAAAACTAAATTCGGTCTAGCGAGCCATCTAAGGGCTTACGCAAAGAAAAGATTTGAAGGGTCGTCGTTATCGAAATCGATAAGGAGGACTATAATAATAAAAGTTTAACATTTATATTTGTAATTCGTACATATTAAAGAGTACTTACCTATTCATTTATAAGTATTCTACTTTAACTAAGAACGTACGTATGATAGCAACTACATCCAAATAGTTACGAATTTGAATTTTATAGCCACACCTACTGACAGTCATGTATGTACACGTGATCTCATCGATGTGTAATAACTATGGTATAACCGACCAAATGAAGTCCAGCTCTCTGATACTTAAATGCAGTTATCAAATATGAATCGCTTTCACTGAATCATATCGTTTACTAGCAACTGGATGCGGCTTCCTAAAAATAAAAAAAGTAAGTAGTTAACCTTTTTCTTATTTTGATGTTTGGAAATCTTCTAATGACCCGTCCCGCTCTGGGTGGAGCGGAAGGGAGTGTCCAGACTCTTACTGACCCATCCCATGTTTCTTCCGTAGCTCTCCATGTTCCGGGGTAGCGGTAACCCTTTCGGACAATCCTGCCTAAAATAGGTAGCCTAAGTTACTCGTTATAACATCAGCAATCTACCAGTGAAAGTCTCAAAAATGTATATATTCCGAGATTTACCATAAACCTTTTAACGAGTGGGGATAGAGATGTAGCGTTCCTGCACACGATGCCGTCACCGCGCCGTCGCCGCGCCGACGCCGCACAATTACACTGTAGATACGAGTCGCGCAAAGCTCGCCACCGCGCCGCCGCCGCGCCGCCACCGCGCGATTTCCGGCCGCGCGATTTACCGGCCGCGTACGTTCGTACCTGTGGTTCGTACGAACGTACGCGGCCGGTAATGGAATGAATCAAACAGACAGCGAGGGTAAATCGCGCGGTGGCGGCGCGCTTTGTGCGACTCGTATCTACAGTGTAATTGTGCGGCGCCGGCGCGGCGACGCGCGACGGCGCGGTGACGGCATCGTGTGCAGGAACGCTTACGGTCCGATGTTTATGGCGAGTCGGAACAGGAGGCGAGTCGTTGCGCAGTAACCAATTCGTGGGTAAGCGGGGGTGAGGGGTGGGGTACTGCGCAGAGAGTAGCGCACTTCAGAGCAGTCATAACATTTGACGCGTCGAATACATCCTTTTGGTGCACCCTCAGTAGTCACTGACAGTCTCTCTGTCAGTTTGCTGACTAGCATAAAGTCAAAGTCAAAGTCAAATCATTTTTATTTCAAACAGGCACAATTAAGGCACTTTTGAACGTCAAAATGAACAAGACATAGAATTGATTCTAGTCGCCCCTCCCAAAAGGTAGTTTCGTGTGGAGAAGAATGGGCAAGAAACTCCACCGTTACTCTTTTAAAATGTTTTGTAAACATGAATTATAACATTATATGTGAAGACCAGAATAAAAATACTACACCACAAAAGGTGAAAAGAAAAACACATATATTAATGGCAGGTAAACTTAAGTATGTCCTAAGTACATGGTTCTCACATATTTACAAACATTCCAAAAGTTAATAATAATAAATCAATCAATGTGTGATAATTTATTTCAATATGTTAAAATAGTATTTTACAAATAATAAATAACCTTATTCACTTAGCAACCAGTTTGATTTTGTCTAGACACTAGATTGTCCTGTGGAGCAGGACCAGCATGTTTCCAAGCATCCTTATGCTATAAATAATCCTCTAATAAAGTAAGTAGGTACGAAATAAGCCATTCTCCTAAAGCAAGTTCAAGTTAAATATTAACGTCAGCTGGGGTTCCATTATAGAGATAAGCTCGCCCTTTATCATTTTATTATCATTGCTCCTTATCGTATGATGTGGGTCACATTGTAAATATTAAACAAAGTACCGATTGCAAATGCATCACAATAGCAGCATTAATGTACCCTAATTAAGTTTTTAAGTAAGGGCAACAAAGCGGGTTCGTCCGAACGGGTTACCGCTACCCCGGAACATAAAGGGCTAAGGAAGGAACATGGATGGGTTTTAGTCAGTAAGAGTCTGACACTCCCTTCTGCTCCATCCAGAGCGGGAGAGGTCATTTCATGATTTCCCACCCTCCAAAATGAAAAGGCCAGCAAAAGAGATACGTAAGCAGGCAAATCACTTAGTGCCAAAGCCAATATCTAGCCTATAGTTGGTGGTAGATACCTAATACCTACTGGCGCAATGCGGCAAAGGCATCATTCGAATTATTTATGACTTCGCCACACTTCACTATTATCCTCTTCTTCTTCGTTTGGTTAGTGACTAACGTGGTGTCAGAGTTTTAATGCTGCCCATGGGCCTCTGGACTTAGCATCACATGCTGTTGAGAAATATTTCTCAGGCATGCCGGTTTCCTCACGATGCACGATGTTTTCCTTCACCGATTTTAAGCAAGTAGGTAGTAAGTGTAGCAGTGATAGCCTAGTGGTGTGACCGGCGGACTGCCAAGTCATAGGTCTCGAGTTCGAACCCAAGGCACGCACCTCTGATTTTTCGGATTCATGTGCGTATTGTATAATTATCACTTCACTATTATGAATTACTGTTATGTATTGCCGATTTAAATGCAGGTCAATGAATAGTATATCGCGTGATAACGCGGTTCAAACTGATTGCCGCGGCGGGTGCAGTGTGCGAAGTCCTTTAGCGTAGAATAGTATACGTCATTTGACTAACAATTACAATTAGTGCTCATGTCAGCGTATACACATCTGCCGGGTATGCGGGATTGTCCGAAAGGGTTACCGCTACCCCGGAACATAAAGGACTACGGAATGAACATGGATTGGTTTTAGTCAGTAAGAGTCTGATACTCCCATCCGCTCCACACAGAGCGGGAGAAGTCATTGGATGATTTCCCATCCTCAAAAAAGCGTATACCGACACATACAGTTATGTCTTCCTCCCGTGGGGTAGGCAGAAACTAAAGAACGCGATCTGCTAGTTATGATCCTTACATACCTACTTGCGCACGCCTTTAAGTTGATAGTTCTACATACGCACCTGACCTTTTTGAAGACCATAACCTATAAGGTGACTATATCCTCCGGCGTTTCTACTCACATCTGCCTTGTGAGTACCTTTTGTTTGACACCCTTCATTTATTCTCTCATCATGAAACCACCTATCTAAGCATAGGTATGCTTGAAAGCAAAGTTTTGCTTGTTTTAGGTACAGACGCCAGCACATCAAGCTATCCCTAACTGTCAAATTTTCTCAATTAAAAATGAACCTTATGTCTTTGCAATAAAGTTGAAATACTATCAAAGAAATTTGACAGATTGTGGTAATTTGATGTGCTGGCCTCTGTACCTACGTAGAGACAAAAATTTTAAAGAGTAGGTGTAAGTACCTACAAGTAGGTACTTACATAAAAACGGCACCGTTGCGCGTTGGTTTTTGTTTTAAAATTGAGATATAACATGCAAATAGGTTTAACTACTATCTTACTGACTTGCGAGGCTTGCGTCTGATTGACTTGCGAGGTCATTGCATTAAGCGTAAGTAGAAAAAGTATTTTCCTGTTAGATGAGTTTGTTTGGTAAATAACAATATAGACAGGTAAACAACCAATTTTATACAGGTATGGAAATTGGCACCTACCTATATTATGCAGCTTCTACAGCTATCTGACTCCTTTAATCTGTCTAACCTTTTCCCTTTCCTTATGTTGGGGTCGGCTTCCGGTCTAACCCGATGCAGCTCAATAGGTACCAGTATTTTACATAGAGCGACTGCCTATCTGTCCTCCACAACCCGGTTAGTGGCTAATACGATAGGTACCTACCCGTTGGTAAGCCTGGCTGTCAGACTTTCGGGCTTCCAACGAACCGTAACGACTGTCAATTATCCACCAATGACTGCCGGGACCAACGGTTTAACGTGCTCTCAAAGGCACGGCGGGATCTTGATATGCAATGGATAGTCAATAACCCGCAAATTGACTGCGGCAAGCGTAGCTTGACCTTAAATCGACATGAGCAGCCATTATTGTTTAGCCACGAGCCCTTTTTCATACCAAATGTAATTTTCAGGATGCCATAACTTGTGTGGTTAAATTAACTGACGGTAGTTTGAAATTAATTGCTTGATTAGGTAGGTACCTATTTAAAGTTGTATGATTGTATTTCTTTATAAGAAATCACAAAAATGCCACTTACGAATAATAAGAACTTTGACATTCAAACTAAGTACCTGACTAGTGTTATTTTTATCCTTAAAATAGGTAGAAAGAGTTAGGTACCAAAAAGTATTAAGTTAATACCTAAGAATACAAATTGCAAAAATAAATATGGAATTCACGCCTCATACCTAGGTACTGTAGTGAACATTAACGTATTTATTATGTTATAGGTATAAAACCTTTTCTAGTAGGTAATAATTATAATATTAAATCCATTATGTTGACCTAAAAAAAAATTGGAATCGATTTGACAGTCCAGCTGACTAGAACTTTAAGAAAAAGGTAATACTGAGTGTAAAAACGAATAAATTCGAAATGATAATTAAAATTCCTTATTTAATTCGTACGATTCGGTATCAGCAACATAGGAATATACAGCTACCTACAATACTTACTTCATTCATATCAACACGGAAGTCCTACTTACCTAAAACCAAGATAAAAAATCCAAGTTCCCTATCTTGCCATTGATTATCCCTTACCTAATCTAAATTCGACATAACGACGGCAACAACTCAGCACAACAATAGAGCATAATAATATGGTAATTCTAACATAATAACAAATTCTCACTTACCGCATGATAATATGAAGAAGTCCAGGATAATTTTCCATATTAGTTTGTCGACCGCCATTTTTACACTATAATTATTAACATATTATTTACGTAAAACCTTTTTTCACAACCACGCTTGCTCAGACACGGCCAACACGATAAAGACTGTTACAATACTGATAAAATGAATAATCTGTGGGTAACTTGTAGGCGTTGTTAGTCATTGTCAAACATTGCAAAAAGCACCGTTACTGAGGTCCTTGCTCCATTAAATTCCATCTTGTTAGCGATAACGCGACTTAGTTGTTACGTACTCAGTTAAGTCTGTAAATATTATTGCGACTGTGAATAAAATTAGTATTGATATAAAACCTCCTTAGTCAAGTTTGAGAATGATGCCATCTGTGGTGGGTGACTGAAACCTTTTCGCACTTTTGTATTCTACGTGCGTTCATGTAATAGATGGCGTTGGTTACTTATAAAATAAAATACTTTTCGGGTAAGACGGTGGTTGGTGGATTAAAAAATAAAAATAAACACTTTATACAGATTTATTATTATGCTTTATAAACTTTTAACCACATTAAAAATAAGTAAATAAATAGCTGCCTCAAAGCTACAATACATCCAATTCTAAAGGCAGTGCATTTTAAGTTCTATTATACATAAAAAAAAACATATGAACAAGAAATTTACTTAAAATAGTTTTAATCTGTAGACATCTTTGTGTCAAATGAGTAAAAATATTTTTAACTATATTACACTTATCTAGCACCTAATTGGACCTAAAGCTAATTTTCTATTGGGTATTTGTAACAGAGATGTGCTAATTAGATAATAAGTCGATTACCGCATGTATAAATTAAATAACTGACGACGTTCGCTGTTACGAGTTTTATTTACAACTATGTCAACCATATTGCAATATGGCGGGAAAAATTTGAAATCCGAAGTGCATGCTACAGAGAATGATACGATTGATAAAAATGGAATACATAATCGACTAATTAGCTATTGGCACATCTCAGATCTATTATTCCTTTCATTTAAAAGCCTATAAGTATCACAGTATAAAAAAATACGTTACAGTTGTCTTCGAGACTTCAGATTACGTTTACTATGACTAACATAAATACATGAGCTGTGTGTACGTTACTTTATTCCTCCTCTCTTTGAGAGGAAGTGGCCCACGAGCTCTCTGATAGGCCATAATTCGCCAAGTGTTGTTTGCCAAAAGTTAGGCTGAATTTTAATACCTTCAGCCCAATTTTTTTGGCTTCCATCTAAGATGCTTACCCAAATAAAGTACGTAGAACACATTAACAAACAATGAAATAAATGCGATTAAACCTAACTCCATATTGCGTTAAAAAGGAGTTTGTGGTGTTTAAAACTTTTTAGCTTAAATTTATGTGGAAAAGTGCGTACTTTTCACATATTAAACATAACACCACGCCTCTTTTACTCTTAGTAACCTAGACAGAGCTATACACATATATATATATATATTTTTAATTACTTCGTAGGTTCGAAAAATAATTTGTGAAGGATTTTCTAACAAAGTTACAGCACAATATGGAGAAAGATTTCAAGCTTTAAAAATTCTTAATAATTTGGACAAAAACATACATGTGATATTAAACTATAATTATCTTATTATTAGTTGTACTATAGCATTAAATGTGCAACTATGATATTTACAACCGGTCACTGAAATGCTTGCCAACACAAAAAATTATCCAATTTTTTCTCAAACTCGATGTCGAATGATTTCATTGGCTATTGTTATTTCGATCAGCCAATTACAGATAACAGAAGCTTCATATCCTGTTAGATAATTTTGCGTTAAACAGGATTGTCCGTAAAGGTTAACCGCTACCCCGGAACATAAAGGGCTAAGGAAGGAACATGGATGGGTTATAGTCAGCAAGAATCTGACACTCCCTTCTGCTCCACCCAGAGCGGGAGCAAATGACCTCCCACTTGATGATTTCTCACCCTCAAAAAAAAATAAGATAATTTTGCGTTGATTAGCCTTTCAGAAACCGCATTAATTTTAGTTTTGCAATACCTATTGGCTACTTCCTTTTATATTAAGTAGGTAGAAAGTTCCGACATCATCTTGTAGCGTAGATGTGCACAGGCATATAATAATTTCAAGAGAATACAGATATTAATTTGAAGCTAATTAGTAATATAATATGCGTTATCTACAAGTGTACAATAATGATGTATCCACCTCGTATTTGCTTTATCTTCCTTTGCTAAGCTTGTTAAGCTTTGTTAAGCTTTTATCACTTTTGGGAACTATTTTCAGTAATTTGATACTTCATCTAGTGCCAATTCCACCAATGAAACCGAGCGCGAAACTTGGCGTTCAGCACATAAACCCCGCTTGACACAAACACTGACACAGTTTTTGTGCTGTTCTAAGTTCTGTGCCTTCAAGACACATACGTGTTCATGCCAGCGTATGGGTTAAGCGCTGTTACTGTCATTATTTCCTGTGGTTTAACACTGACAACTGTTGAACTTCAAGAATCTTACTGCCACAACTACAAATTGACATGCAAATGAAATTCATCCTTATATATAGGATGATAAAGCTTATATACGAGGCCAACTATACCTAATGTACGGTGACCAATTATATAATTACTTTAAGATCAATAATTAATTTAATTTATAAAAACGAGACCCTACTCCGTTATAGTATTTAAAATAATAAACTGTTGAAGCTGTTTCCAGTCTACAACATATAGAAGATTCTTAAGAGAATGGCTGATACTAATGAAAAAAAAGATACTCAATATCTTTTCAACTGTCATCAAAATATTAAAACATAGTTCATATTTTTAAAATTATAGCAAGTCTGTATAAATCAAATTAGTATTAAACTGAACCCGCGCAAGCAATATTAATTGTACTGTTTTAAAAATATGTACATTTTCACATATACAGGGTGAAATTGAATTCATGAGCATTATTTGTAGGGGTCATTGTACTCATCATTATGAACAAGAGTCACTATGGGAAGAAATGTGAAATCGTGAAAAAAAAACCATCTGTTCCATACATGCTCGCATAACTCGTCCAAATGTAGTACGCATTAAAATAATGCCCATGAATTCAATTTCACCCTGTAGTTCTGGCTTAGTTAAATAATTTATATACACAGTATTACCCTTTGCAAGTTATCAAACATCTATAAAATATGTTTTATATATTATATACCAGATATCCATTCTATCCTGATGTTCCTTTCATAATTTTAATATAAAATAATAAAAATGGTCGCAGATCTAAAAATTTTTGTTATCCAAAGTAGATGGATCTATATAACATTACAACTACAACATATCTTCTACATAAGGTATAAATAATCTGATAAATTCAACACAGTACCAATAAAAGCCGTTTCAATAATTAGTAATTGAAATTACCGTAAGCTTCTTATGTTAAATGTACTACTATCTCAACACATCCTTATGTGAACTTTTTATTAATATTAATTTAATAGAAAACAGTATCCAACCTTTTTAAAATATTTGCCTTGAGGCAGGCCACACTGATAATCAGTCTGCTGTAGCTAAAAACATACTAAGCCTGACTACTCATTATAGAATAATTTAACGCTAGAACAATTGCCATTAACAGGCAATGATAATCGACTGTCCTACTACCAGCTTTTGATTAATAAATTAGGTGCCTGAAGCTGGCCTAATCGCCTTCAGTAAATACAGGGTGACTTTCAACTGATTGGCCATCTTTTAAGGGGTGAAACTACTCATGAATATAAACAACTTATGCTAATAGACCAACTTAATATTATCGAAATATAATGAATTATAGACACATTTATGAGACACACACACATACAAGACTTGGCTATAATATCGTTGCAACATCTTGCATGACATACTAGTATTTAGCTGCATCCGGCTAGACTGGAAGCCGACCCCACCATAGTTGGGAAAAGGCTAGGCAGATTGATCTTGCATGGCATGTGTGTATGTGTACAAAAAATGAATGATCTTAACTCTCACCTTTTTATCTCTGCTGTTCATACAACAATGTAATCAATAACACCCAGATTCTGTTTCATACTTTTTCAAAAAAGGAGGTTTTAATCAAAAAAGGATGAAACAGTTTTTTTTTAATATTTCAAAGTTGGCCTCGCACTGAAATTATACTCGGTACTTTTACCCCTTTAAAGATTTCCGATGAATTCAAAGTCTGTGTGTATAATACAGTGATTATTATCTTAACATGAATTGTTTCGAGTACCGTTAGTAATACTTCTTGTACCCGGTTATATTATTTACAATATATATATATATATATATATATTATGTATATATTCCTCAGTTATCAACTTCTTATATAACATTGCACAATCCTCAAAATATCATAATTATGTTCATCGCGTAAAAATTTGACTGGTGTATTGTAACGTAACATATATACCTACAAAAGAAAGTATTCGTATACAGATTGAATACTTTTAAACACCATATTTTTTGCTAAGTCAACAAAAAAAAGTTTTCTGCAATTTTCGGAAGATTATTCCCACATTCCTATTTGCAAACAGAAAGTAGCCATCATTATCATTTATTGATTTTTATTTTTTTCCGTTTGACGTTGAAAGAAAACATTGTTGGCTTCATAAAATTCCAGTTAGTATATAATATAGCGCATACGCATACGTAACAATAAACCAGACAAATCAAACGCAATTTAATATCATAAAACTCTGATAGCAAACTCCAAAAAGAAGCATAAGTTCCTTATCTATGCAAAACTCAAAATAAATACACAAACTCATAGACAACAAGAAACATGATAACTAGATATTCTATGCACCATAGTGCCGTCCACATCTTTGACAGCAAATTTCAAATTACTTATTGAAGTTACTACATGCAACTGCGATTTTTTATCTCCTAACTGAGTAACGCAAGCGCAAGTAGTGCTACACACGGCCGAAACGAGTCAACGGGAGAGGGCGACACCTGTCGAGGGCCACCGTCGACAACTTGCCGCTCGAGTATTTGAGCACCGTACTCAAGTACACAAGCAACACGTTACCTTTACCGAGTGACCATTAAAATTACCTGTCAATGAAAAAATCTTCTTCCCTAACCCCTTTAGACCCCTGTCTAATCTAACAGCCTCCATGAGTGGCGATATTAAAATAACCTAACTTTATATTAGGTAATTGTTTAACAAGTTGATATCCAACTTAAATATTGTCCATATAATCAGACAACAACTGAAATTTTTTGACAGTGTTGCATGAAGTAGCGATGACAAGGCAGATTGGAGTATTGCGTCAATTTGATACACATTTAATTCTCCTGATCTGTCAGGAGCATCTTGGGCAGTCAGCCATAACTACATGGCTGACTGGCTATTGTCATCAGATCTATCTCAGGTAGAATAGTAAATACCAATACGAAAGTAGCTAGTGTTACTGACGCGATGCGTTACTCAGTCAGACAAAAATGTAAAGTCCATAATGTCTGTAATTTAAACGCACTCACTTCTAATATTTGTGCTCACTTGAGTCCATTCACTGTTCTTGCGACTGCCTACAGGCATCGATGTACTCGTGGGAGATCCACGAGACTGTCGGCTGTTCGTATCATAGTTCCTCAGCGTCGCTTTCACATCGGGAGCTGGTGGGGGATGACTGTCAGACCTGCACTCGGGTGTTCCCGTTGGTGATTCGCAGCTCCGCTTCGTGGGTGTGCTGCCGCGATCGGGGAGTTTTGCGAAGGTTTGATACGAAGGCGAACTGGAAAGAATGAGAATCGGAAAATTTTATTGAAATTGTAAATTTACTTGGGTTGTCGTTTGCCTCTTTAAAGATCGACGAGAAAGTCTAATTTAGCTGATATTCTCAAGACGCGATGCGATGCAACTTGCCAAAGAGCAACGACCAAAAAATTGTGTGATCATCATACAAATTACATTGACCATATCATTGAAAATAAAAACAAAAGAGGTTCAATAGTGTTCTATAAAATCTATTTTTTTTTATAAAGGGTAACTAATTAAAAGAAGTAGTTAGTAGCTACGGAAGAACCGGTAAAGATACTCACAATAACAATAGCATACAGCAATCCAATGCTGAAACCAGCGAGCACATCGCTCCAGTGATGCTTGTAATCAGAAACACGAGTCATGATGGTGTACCACGCGAACAGCATGAGGATGAACTGGATCCCGTGTCGGATCAGCTTGGATCCGCGCCAGGTGAAGCGCTTTTGGAGATACATCTGTAGGAAGAGGATATAGATTTATTTACTATGTTTTATCTATATATAACTAGCGATCCGCCCTTGTGTCGCATGATTTTTACGAGTAGACTAAACAACGAGATTTCTTTATTTATACACATTATAGCTTCCAAAGTCAATTCCTTAAACTATGGTGAAAACTGCATCAAAATACTTTGAGTAGTTTAAATGAACAACGCGGTCACAAAGACGATAAAAACCGACTTTTAATTATAATACAGATAAGAAAAGAACAATTAATTCCACTGAATATATAATAGGACGCGCCATGAATATTATCAATCCACAGCCGTTACCCATTAGAGCACAAAATATTGGGTTAAACCAACCCAACACATGTCGTTGGGTAATTCAAGCAAGTACTACAATTTATTCGGTGTAAATATTAAACAGTGTTGTCGATCTACTGCTTTAATTACAGGCACAAGACATTTCAACATCGGCAATAAGGTCGGTTACATATCGATAGACCCTGGGGTATAGCGGACACACGTCTATAGTCGGTAACCACTTTCCATCCTGGCCTGTTTGGCAACATATTACTTAAGGGGCGCTGAGGTAGCCCGCGAAATTATGTGGCAGTGCACTGCTAAGTGATAAAACTTAAATTTCGCGGACTATCATGTAGCTTTTACCTTAACAAAAAGAAGTAAAGTATCTCATTGAGTAAGCTTTGAAGCAGTTGCTTCTAAATTTAACTAGCCTAGGGAGATCAGAATGAATATTTAATTAAAAAGAAATTAAGATAATATCAACTTAGCTAAATATGCCTAGGTTAGCGCGATTGTCCGAAAGGGTTACAGCTACCCCGGAACATAAAGGGCTAAGGAAGGAACATGGATGGGTTTTAGTCAGTAAGAGTCTGACACTCCCTTCCGCTCCACCCAGAGCGTGAGAGGAGTCATTGGATGATTTCCCACCCTTAAAAAAAAAGCTAAATATGGCTGTGCTAAGAGAAGGTTCTCACCAGTAAGGTCAAAGGTATCGGGCCCTTGTCATATAGCGCCTAAACCGTTGTTCTTAGAGCTAAATATATGTATGGTATAGAACTACTTACGCAGAAATACAGCATGGTATAAGCAGAGAAGGACGAATGTCCACTGGGGAAAGACAGCCTCATTTCTTTCTTCAGTTTCTCGTTGACAGCGAGACATTCGAACACCTCGATATACTTCCACTTGTTAGCTGGTAGCGTACAGTCTATATCTGGCTTACATACCTAGAAAGATAAGAAAAAGATTGGTTAACAATTGTATCAATTGATGGCAATTCTATGAGTTCTTACCAAAGGCAAAGAAAAAAAGGATGGGATGAATTCGATTTTTTTATTAATAGGGCCGACTTTGATATTGAAGCACCACCTTTTTAGTATAATATAAAACGCAAGGTTGAGTAAACATAAAGATAATTTTTAAAAAGACAGAATAGAAGCAGTGTTAATAAAATTAGCACCAACTTCCAATTAAAAGTTATGAAGGATAATGCCGGAATGGAAATAAATGATCAGGTAAAGCTTATAGTGGCAGATAAAAAGGAAATCTCTAGAAGAGATAAAATTGTCTTAAATTATTAGGTACACCGGACAGATATGTAATCTTCTAACGTCAAAGCCATAACTGCCTGTGAAATACAGAAACATGCTTTACCTCATCAAGCCGATAAAACTCTGGTCCAATTTATTGTTTTGGCAAATAACCAAAAAGAATGAAACAGTGACAGACAGCGAACTCGATAGTGAAATCTTTTATTCACAATAAAGGTTGTTAGCGTCCTATCCATCTGTTGATTTCACGTTCAGAAACACATTGTGCCAAATGTTCAGGGTTATAAAAAGATTAAAAACAACATTATAGGTGTTGATTTGGTCGGCAACATCTGCTTCTGAATTGATTCAACTTATCACAGTGAAATAAGGGAAATCCCAATCCCCATGGAAATTCCATGAAACGCTCCGATATTACGTTAAAGCTAAAAACAGATAGGACGGTTTTTACGTATAGGTTTATTTCTGTACATCTTTTCGACTGGGTTTAATTTTCTGTATTGTTCTTCTTAACTTCAGTATATTTATCTTTGAAGTATTTCTTTAATACGTATCTAGTAACTGTTTGTCTATGCACTACATTTAATATGTATCCGGTTGTAGATCTCTCACGAATATCTAGACAGGAAAAAAATCTATATGTTTCACTGGAAAAGTTCGTCAATGTCATAATTATGTAGAAGGTACCTCTAATAAAAACTATTCGAAATCATGGCCTTTATAGCCTCGTGATTCATCACAACGTCACCTCTGCCATTCTCATACACCTAAAAAAGTTTTTGTTTTACGGTCGTATAAACTTTCACTTAGTTTTAAAACCAGACCAGGCGCTATTGTTGTACGAATATGTCTGGAAATTAGCGAAATATATGCTAATGCGTATTTTGTATTATCAACACGAATTTCTATTACGGTACAAGTGTGAATTTAAGAGTCAACTGTACTGAATGTATTATTATGGTTGAAATAAAGACACAATTTAAGAATAATAGCTCTGGTAAACGTTTTGTTGATGAATATGAAACAAAATAGATAGAACACGACAGGTATAGATGAACTAGTAATCGTAAAAGCGTACAGGTTCAGAAACGATCTTTCAGTTAAAAGTATGTACGTGGTTTCATAAAAAAAATATACAGAAGTTTTTTTTGTCAATAAAATCTAGATGACATATTATATGATAAAATGGCAACAGCACCAATTTATTACTTCCAAAAAATAACAAGTTATCGCTCAATCAGGAAACACTTCCACATGAACCTGTTTTTTACAAAGTACTAGTTTTGAAATAAAGACATTGAACTGGATATATTCTTTTTTTGTAATATTTCGGAAGTATCAAAAGTATTTAATGAAAGATTAGAAACACATTAAATAAAAAACATACCTTTCGATTGCTACCAAATCAGATGAACGGCTGTTATAAATCATGAGTGAAATGGCTTAAGACTGATGAAACCAAATGATGTCTCAAATCAGATTAGATTTAATAAAAATGCATTTAATGCAATTGCAATTAAAGCGTAGACTAGAAATGTGGGAAGAAGGAAAAGAAGCCTTAACCCTGCAGTGGGACAACACAGGCTAATAATAGATTATAAAATGCAAATGCACAAAATAAGTTCATAGTAACTCATCGAGTTTCTTAACGTAAGCAATACAGTATTTAATAACCGCTTATCATTCACGCACGTCGAACAAGTCAATTAAGGAGAAACAGTTAACTGCGGCGCTTGTAAGCTTAGCGGCTTATCGATAAACTATCAATACTTATGTGCATTACGATATTCTAACGCGAAACTTGTTTGATACGTGATTTCACGCTTTTCTGTTCCGAGCATTAAAACTGATTGCTGTACAGTTAAAGGGAAAATAACATGATCCTATGCAAAGTTATGGGAAACTATTACACTTATGGGAAAGTACGTGAGGATACTGAAAATGAATTTATAACCAGTGCGCTGAAAGACCTTGCAATGACAATTAAAATATCATCCATGTATATTTTTCGCCTCAACATTGAACTATTTTATTTTGTTTATCTAATAATGCCCATGAAATTGCATATCAAAATGTGGAAGTATAAACATCAACAGTATAATAGTTAATGTTACAATGTAAAAGGCACGATGGGGTTGACATATTTGTTTAAATAAAAACCCCAAAACAAATAAAGAGAAAAAAAAAAAAAAAAAAAATCAACAGTATAACAATTATCCATGCAAAATACCATCGTAAAGCATCTGATGGAAAGCCGTGCAATGATCCAATCGCGGTACGCTGTCAGCTCCACGCAAAACGTTGTAAATCGTCTGGCAATTAATATTATTTCGCTTTAAAACAATCTCTTGATTGACGTCTGCCCCCGAGGCATGTATTCTTGCCTTACTTTTGCTTAATACTTATACATTTTAAACTGAAAGACTAGTACTTAACTCTTTTTAGAAGTGTAATTTGCTTTAAGTGTAATTTAATACTTTAATAGCAAATTATTAGTTTCTGGACTATTTCTTAAGTGCTCAATGGTTTACCGGAATTTGTTGACAGTTCAATCCATCGGCCTCAAGTTTCGGATTGCATGTCTGATTAATTCTTATTTTATGCGTGAACATTCACTTAAATGTCCGATTCAAATATATTATGTATTTTATGACATCCACATAAAATGTAACGAAATACTAGATAAACAGAACAAACATAAATCTGAATTTTTTTTTATTTACGAGTCTATAAATTTTGGTATAGATCTTTTGTTTTATGCATAGCGCTATCTTATAAGATAAATCTATGGCTTCGGAATATATTTAAAGACTTAGCTACATTCCAGAGGTATTTTTATACAATCTTACTTTGCAACCACTAAATCACGATGAAAGTTTTATAAATCCAATTTTCCCCAAGATCAAGTAATAAAATTCTATTCTGACCTGAAAAACGCGAAAACAATGGTATTATCTTTTTCATTTGGATATTTTTATGCCAAAACCAACCAGCCACTAGAATTTTACTGCTTGCACACGATAGTTATCCATAGAGCTTTAAAACATTTCAATTTGATAGGATCTATGTATTAAAAGTTTTGCTAGATTTGAAGCGTCATGCATTCTTTGAAACATTCATCTTTGGGATAGTTAGGACTGCTTCTACAGAACTCGGGCTAGTCCTTAATCCATATTTAGAATTTATGTTAGTTCAGTCAGTTTATTACACTTTCGTCTAAAACTAAGAGCTTTTTGGAAAACTATAATACCCAGAAAACAGTAAACAGAAATAGGTAAAGTAGATGCTAGACGGCTAGCCTAAATTCCAGAATACACTTCGGCAAACACGGTTAAAAGTGAGCATTGTTACCGGTCATCGGGCTGCCAAGAATGTTGTCATTACAGTAAACAATAGATCCTTCATTTCACAACTCGAGCCAGCACTCTCAGCACTTACAATATTTACGCATTCGCGCCCTATGATATTGCAACTTCTTCTCTATATTGATTTTGCAAAACTAACAAACTTACCGTACATGGCTATGGTACAGGTTGAACTTAAACGCGTATAAAATGTCGGAAATTTATAATTCTGTTTACAATCTCGATAACATGTTGTTAAGTGCTTTTATGTGCTTTTTTCGCCATTTATGGGCGAGTCAATCATCCAATCAAGTTAGCGCCCCTTCACTGCCCTAAAAACGAGTTCGTCAGTTAAGGCTGCAGCTATAATGATGGTATTTCTGTTTTTGCTTGTATTTTTATGGGCCATTTTTCCTTACTAGGTGAACAGCTTCAGGCGGCTCACTATAGACGATGGTGTGGAAAGAAAATAAAGGTATACGCTACTGCGAAATGCCCATCTTAGTAATTGTATGGAAATTTATGGATTTATAAGCGAGACAACACTGCACATATTTACCTAGATGAGCTACTAGTCGAATTTTGGAACTTGTAGAAAAAATGCTTTAGAACAAACTTTTTGACAAGTTTTATCTAACGTCGCAGTACGATATACTCAAAACTGATTAGCAAGTCTTCGCGAAGCTATGTAACCACATCTTTTTCTACTTCTTACGACATTTTACTTAAAAAGATAAACAAGAAACAGACATATACAACACTTTTGAAGGTAAAATTGTTTAAATGACCGAACTTAATCCTTTCACTTACTGAATCAACTGTTAGACTGATCTTTGACGTGGCTTGTTTCTTGCTAGCTGTCAACGTATCACCTCAAATGACGTGACTTTTATCAGCTTTAGCCTTTAGCCTACTAACCCCAGCACTTACCGTTAATTGGTGTAGAGAAGTGCAAATGAAACACTATACGATATTTATTTAGTTACAGGTGTTCTCTCCGAGGAATCGAACTTCCCATAGTGCTGTCAAGCAATGCTTTGCGAGATGGCTGTTCTTGTACTATGTTGTCCTTTCTCGTGTCATTCTGTACTGTACATACAAGACATGTTGTTTGTATACGAGAATACCTCATGCTGCGGTGCCAAGATTAGCCTGTCAGCCACCTTGGTTGCGAGACTATGTCACTGCTAACCTAGGATGCACAAGTCGTACGTAAGTAGTGCTCCTTGTGGAGGCTTTTTTATTACATTGAACTCTTTTTGCATTTTTCTGATCGCAGATTTTATAGGTTTAGAAATGCCACCAATTTTGACCACGCCTATTCTGGATTCAGAAGTATTTTGCTCTATAGCTTTAACATTTAGCCCACTATAATAAATCACCTCTCACAACTTCACCTTAACAACCACATTATACGAAATTTCACAAAATTGGTTGGTTTTTAAGTCTGCACTTTATAAACAGGTAAAGTATTTATTTTTCATGTTTCGCATACTAAAGTCGTTCGGTAATTTAGTGATTACCAACAAGAGGGGCGGGGAAGCCGCGGGCCGGTAGTTACTGCGGTACTGCTTGAGAAACACGATGTATGGAAATAGGCTGTCGGAGAAAATTGATTTTTACTTATACTTGGGTTTTTTTGCGACTGGCAATTTAAATAGGTATGCTAATTTTGATTGGTTTTGGTGTCTTAGGCAAGGTGATACACAACAGCGTTATAACACGTAACACAGCATTGGGTGTAGTTAATTAATAAATTGTACGAAAAGTCTGAACCAACTTTTATCAGATTCCGTAATAATATTATTGAATGAAAAAAGTATGTGTTCATTTTGGTTTCCAAATTTATGAAACAAAGTTCGTTTAAGTACAGACGCCAGTACATCAAGCTATCCCTAACTGTCATTTTTCCAATTGAAAATGAACCATAAGCATTTGTAATATAGTTTTAAAACTATCGAAGAAATTTGACAGATTGGGGTAACTTCGATGTGCTAGCCTCTGTACATAAATGAAAATATTGGAAGAAAACATGAAAGCAATATTATCTTGCCTGGTCATATTTGTTTTTACAGCAATTCACCAAAACACCTGTAACTATCACCTTTCCTCAAATATCTTCATAAAACCCTTTTTTTACACATACCACTTACAAAGCAGCATAATACGAATTAATTCCCCAAGTAAAATTTATGGCATCATATAATCGCTAAGTCAGGGACCGACAGAGCCGTGAAAACGTTAATGGGCGATATTATGGAGGTTTTATGCGCAATGGCCGGTGTTCGGACTTTCCCTCTCTTCGTGCTAACAATTTTATCATTATCTCCTTAACTTGTTGACGCTGCATGAATTAAAGTTATAAGCTGATCGGCAGCTGAAGATTTTATAGGGACTTCTATGTAGATTGAACAGACCTACATGGTTGAGTAAGTGAATTTGTAATTTTATTGATTATGTTGGCTGGCTTCTTCTTAGCGTGTCGATAGCAATAATAGTCCTTAAACACAATATTTTTTTTCTAAAATTGTTTGGCCCAAAATTCAGCAACGCGAACACCGTTCACTGATGCAGCCATTAGGTCCTCACGTGTGCATGTCTGTGGGCAGACGCTGCATACACATCAGAGATCTGAGCCATCTATGAACCCTCACTTATGCAGGTTGTCCTTACTACGACCTACTTGGGTACGCAGTCTGTTTGTCTGTGTCTGTTTTGTCTGTTTAGGGTTAGGTTAGGGATGGAAAAGACTTGAAGTGGTAAGAATAATCTAAAATTAGGAACTGAGGAGTACATCAAAATGATTCATGTTGTTCTAAAATACTTAATAGCAGCAAGATAGAACGCTACTTGAAACTTATGTAATAAACACTGTGTCATACTGGTAATACTAACCAAGCAACTAAAGGTAGGTAATTATATTAAAACTAGTAAGTAATATGAGAAATATTTCAAAAAACTAGCATGAAAGGAATCATTTCCAATATAAATATGCCTGGGACCACCGAAATTGAAATTTCGTTGGTCAACAATTAAGATACATGAATATTTTATGAAAAATTATGACTCCCTGTCAACGAGCTAGTCATCATACTCATCGTGGACGGAAACCAAGTACTACAAATTACCATTTTTATCGCAGAATACATTGACACAGTTGGAGAACACGTTTCACTTGTAAGGGAATTAATTTGGTGAATATTCACATGTAAGGGAACGGTTAATATGCAGGCGGTGAGAATCTACGGTTTTGGTGACGTGACAATCGTGAGCGCTTGTGCAGGGTCGGAGTGGAATGAAATGAAATAAAAACTCAAAATAGAAATCTAAAGATAATTCATAACTGGCCAACATTTTTGTAATCTTGAAGCTACAAGGAATTGGATATTCATATTTTTTATTTAAAGAATTACCTTAGTGACGCTAACGGAAAGCTGGTCAAATAAAGCAAGAAATAAAGAGATCCAATGCAAATAAAATTAACAAAAATATGACGACATGTATTAACCCCAACCAAATCTAATCTAATTTTAAACGAATCACACCAAGGTAAAGCTGGTCGGCAGTTAATTAACTTTACATATATCTAATTATCATCAATTTCCATGAAATTACAGTACATCATTCAATTCTAACGGTGTAAGAAACACCGTGACCAATTGCGTATAACCATGATAAAACTTAACGTATGGGACGCCTTGAGGCATAACGATAGTATGTAAAGGGTTTACCATCCATCTTTTAGATATATACAGTACTAATTTGGAGTTTGCCGTTTGGTATAAAGGTGTCACGCATACCAATTAAAAATAAAAACATACTTTGGAAAGATGATAAATTAGATACATCTAAGGAAAACAGAATTTCCTGAAGAATCAATGTAAGAAGTGAGGTGGTTTAAAAGTTCCTCTAGAATTTTTACAAACCTATCTATCTGCCTAGATTTTTCCCAACAATGTTGGGGTCGGCTTCCAGTCTAACCGGATGCAGCTGAATACCATTATTTTACATACAGCGACTGCCTATCTGACCTCCACAATCCAAACTTGCTTAACGTGCTTTCCAAGGCACAGAGGAGTCTCAGTATGTTAAGAACACCCATCTACGGCCAATCCCGGCAAGCGTAGCTTAATCTGGTGGATCGACCTGTGCGACTGTTAGTACTTAGCCTTCTTCTAAACTTTTACAAACCTTAGATATGGATATTGAACAACCACAAGCTTATGAAAAATTACGAAGTCTACAGCGAAGTTCTGATAAGATATAAACGACTATGATGATGATCTAAACAACTTAGATGCAATCTTCAATTAACAGGTTGAACTCCATCCCTGGTCACCTATATAGAGTACGTTAAATCAGAAGCGAGTCAATTATCGGAAACAATCGTGTTTGCATGCGTCGTCACGTACGAAGGCTTATTGATCTCTGGTCACGACCCGACGGCACGAGGCTTGAATATAGTACTATCAGTGAGAGTAACAGTACAGAATGGAGAGCTATAGAAGGTCCATGAAATGTAGACCTTTCAAAGACAATATGTTTTTACCAAGTCTATCCCTGTAGCGACTAAACATAATTAAGCATGGTAATTTCAATCCTGAATTTATTTATCATGTTGGATTATTCTGGAGTTTGGAGTCTTGGAGTCAATACTGAATACTTGACTCGAAGTAACTTCAGTGATCGGATTCTATTAGATCAATTATGTGTAGCTGAAATATATTTCGAATGCATTTTATACGGTGCACGAAGACATGAACACTTACTAAATATATCATGTTTTGCGTGAGTCGTTCCTTTGCTACGTGCTTCTGCCGTTTCTAAATTTTACAAAGTATATCTTCTGCAAATGATCTATTCTGTGTCAGTAGAGATAATGATAAAGCATTGTTTTCGAACGAGGGTATTACCTTCAAACCTGATGAAGAATATTGAGTGCTGTCCGACTACAAATTGGTGCAGGAGCATGTCATGTGACGTCATCATTTTAAAGTAGTGTATGGTTTTGTACCGGCTTTTCGATATGTATTCCATGGTGAGACTGGGTTCAAAATTAGGTTGACAAAATTGTTCTACTTTCTCACCTAATTATTACAGCAATTATTCTACTTTTGTTACAAATGGTTAAATTACTCTCACCTACATTTTAATGAAACAGTTAACATTAAGTAGTTAGTGGTGTACTAAAAACAAAACGAGAAATACGAGATCTTTGATTGACGAAAGATTAACATAATCTCGATTGACGCCACTCCATTAATAAAGATAACTTATAAGAAGCGTAATTAACTTGAAGAGGCGAAAGGAAAAAAAGGGAAACGAAGAAAGAAGTCAAAAGACAACTGGAGGTGAGGCAAATAATGCAGATACATCAATCTGCCTAGCCTTTTCCCAACTATGTTGGGGTCGGCTTCCAGTCTAACCAGATGCAGCTGAATACCAGTATTTTACATGAAACGACTGCCTATCTCACCTCCACAACCCAGTAACTGGGCAATACGATACCCCTTGGTAAGTCTGGCTGTCAGATTTTCGGGTTTCTGACGACCCTTAACGACTGTCAAAGATGCACAAATGACAGCCAGGACCAACGGCTTAACGTGCTTTCCGAGAAACGGAGGAGTCTCGGTATGTAAAGATGGTCACCCATCCACGGCTAAATACGGCAAGTGTAGCTTAACCTGGCGGATCGATCTGTGTCTTTTAGTACTTAGCCACGAGCTCCTCAAATATGAAGATACATAAGCAGCAAAAGGAATTGGATGGGTTAGAATGGAAATTACTACCACATCGATACGTGCCCAGGTTAAGCATTGGGTGAAAGCTATTTCTACTCCCATTATACCTTACATTTTATAACACAAGGTTCAAGCTATCATAACCAACGTATCGGGATTTAATCTCAAACGTATCAAAGCGGAAGGAAAGATTTTCTCGATAAGGATCTAAGTAAGGCTTAACGCGTAAATTGCGGAGTCTTATCGACTAGCGCTGGACCGAGTCTTATAATGCCATGTTCAATTGATTCACTCGCCTGTGCAGCGTGGTGAATTTCAATATTAATCAACGGACTGACCGCTCGTTATGTGTATAGAATTTGCTGGAGTTATGTTGTGTTGTAATGTGGAGTAACTTGCTGTAGCTTGCGACTTGTTTTTCCGCATAAATCACACACAGAGTTTGAGATTCGAAAAACTGCATCATATCGTTGATATGGTGTCTATACCGTAAGCGGGATTGTTCGAAAGGGTTACCGCTAACCCGTAACATAAAGGGCTAAGAAAGGAAGATGGATGGGTTTTAGTCAGTAAGAGACTGTTACTCCCTTCCGCTCCACCCAGAGCGGGAGGAGTAATTTGAATATTTCCGACCCTCAAAAAAAAATGGTGTCTATACCACCGAGTTGTAGGTGTGGTTTATAGTCTACAATATAACTTTGTAGCTGTGGTTTGTCTGTCAGTTTGTCTTTCAATCAGTCCGTCACTCACGGCTTTTGTTTTGTTTGTTTATGTACTTTATTCAAAATAGGTGCAGCTTAATGAAAACAAAGGGGCGCGTTTGTAAAAATACTTTTAGGCATCTTCTTCTAAGTTAAAGTTTAAAGTCCAACCATTTATTTCAAATAGGCACGACGAAGGCACTTTAGAACGTAAAACGTAAAAAAAATGGATTTGATTCCAGTTTTCCCTACCAAAAGATAGTTTCATATGGTAAAGAATGGGCAAGAAATTCCACGGTTACTCTTCAAAAATGTTTTCAATTGTATTGTATAGATTAATTCGCTCCATTTTCTGAATATTAGGTAATTTTAGGTGAAGACGATGCACCTTAATTAAATCATGTTACTTGTATCGTCAGTCTTGGAGCCCAGTGCAATGAAATTCAATTTACGAAAAGAGGAAAACTTCACCAAAACCAGTTGACATACGATCCATTACCAACACTTCCTAGAAAACACAATTTTACAAACTTTCACATATTATCAACTAAGATTACTTCACACTTCTATACCCTGCAGGCTCAATTCTCAGTACTCAATTGTTTATTGCGTTCCATATGTCACAAAGATAGCATATTAAAATGATAAGATCAATATGGACCCTCGGGCACAGCAACATTAGGAGAGAGGAAGAGGGCTTAGTAGTTCAATAGTATTATTATAAATGTATAGATGTGTTTACAGGGTTAGGTGTACCTTTAGTTTACCCAATTTCATATGTTACATGAGGATGAGCCTATTGCAATCAACTGGGCACAAATTCAGACGCTGGGCTTGCTACTGAGAATTTCCAGAGAGAAAAATCATAATAGCACTTTGTCCGACCTAGGAATCGAACCTAGCACCATACTCAGTAGTAGCGCTTGCGACCGCTAAACCAACAAAGCAGTACCAACTTTTCTCACCATAATTTACTCTAAATATAGCCCAAGACTTCTGAAACATGTGGAGAATGTACAGTCGCCAGCACATCAAGTTACCACAAACTGTCAAATTATCTTATTCGATTTTGAACTTAACACCCAACGTTTTAAGGTTTAAAATCATTTCGAGAAATTTGACAGTTTGGTATAACTTGATGCGCAAGCGACCGTACATAACTATGCTCTAAGCATGCGGAATTAAAGTAAAAGCCGTCCCTCGTTGGCGGCACGAGATTAGGATCACGGCATGACACGAGTATTAGACGAGCGAGCCGTAACTAAATGTATCTGAGATATGATACGAGAAATGTTTAGATTTTGTCCGGATAAGTTACAGGCGTGTGTGGACTAGTGTAAGGAAATTATGCCGGTCGAACACGCAATGTGTTAAAAAATTAACTCTAAGAAGATGAACCCTGAAATCAAGAAAAAAATTGAGCGATACATTTTATTGAGTTACGTGTGCATAATGTATGGAACAACTCATATTTTTTTCGCGATCTCAGGGTTCATCCCATAGTAAAAGTTGTTCGTAACGATGAGTACAATGCTGCCACGAAATTCTTAGAGTTAATTTTTTAACACCATATATTTTGTCGGATATGTTTTTGCAAAAAAACTTTGTGGTTTTCTGTGTAATCTCAAACTATTTCAAATAAACAAATTACAGGCACTTGAGAATTGTGAAGGGGTCGGTCAGTCAGAGAGATGAAGCTAGTTGCCCATATCAATAGGTACCTGTGGAGAAGCTCAAGAAACTCTACGGACACTCTTTTAAGTCAGAATATGGCTACAAAATATGAGTTACATCATTCATGTGAGAAATGGGGAAAGGGCCATAAGAAAAGTTTGGATGAGTGAATCTGAATATAAATTGAGAAGTTAGTTTCTCTCTCTGATGTTAGCCATGCGCCTAGCCTTGCTTAAAATAAGCATCCCCGAATTCGGGCCTTCGGCATTCTTAACAGAAATCTCAAATCTCCAACACTCCACATCCGGGGCCTATCGACTAATGAAAATGTCATACTGTGATTTCTTCAATATAGCCCGCGTTATTAAACAAATCCTTACCTTCTTTGCAAAGATATTTTGAATTTCGTGGGCTTTCACCTTAAAAGTATTACTAAAGAAGAGTTTGATAAGTTCTAAATTTAAAATTTCAAATCGATGTTCGACGTCAGGTTAAACCTCTCTATTGGGTATTTATTTTTCATAATTATTATTTATTTTTAATATCGTCTATTTATTCTTGCTTGTGCTATATTATAGGTACCAGTTACAAAACACACATAGTTTTGAATATCTAACAAAAATAGAACTCCTCGTTATTATGCCCCGTGTCTAAACAGTTTAGCAAGAAAAGCACGCTCCATGAATTCACAAATACTTGTTGTATCTGCGCTAGGAACAATGATGTCATAGGTTTCTTAAGATGTGAGTGATGTAGTAGCGACCGCGACCTTTAGGTTTATCACTAAGGTCAAAAAAATTGACAGATTGAAGATCTTTCAAGGAGTTGAATGAAATAATAATGTAGTATTTTATCTCGCTCGTGGCTAAGTACTAACATCCGCACAGGTCGATCCACCAGGTTAAGCTACACTTGCCGGGGTTGGCCGTGGATGGGTGACCATCTTTACATACCGAGACTCCTCCGTGCCTCGGAAAGCACGTTAAGCCGTTGGTCCCGACTGTCATTTGTGCATCTTTGACAGTCGTTACGGGTCGTCAGAAGCCCGAAAATGTGACAGCCAGTCTTACCAAGGGGTATCGTATTACCCAGTTACTGGGTGTGGAGGTTAGATAGGCAGTCGCTCCATATAAAATACTGGTATTCAGCTGCATCCGGTTAGACTGGAAGCCGAACCCAACGGCAGATGATGATTTTTCTGTATGCAGTATGTGAGCAGTGATGGCCCAGTGGCAACGACCGCGACTTACAAGTTGTGAGTCGTAGGTTCAAACCTTTACTTTGTGCAGCTAACACTGTGTATATTATTTCATCACCACTGCTCTTAAAACGCTGAAGGAAAATGTCGTGAGGAAACCGGCATATCCTAGAACTAAAAATTTGAAGTGACATCTACCAAGGCGCACTGGGCCCGAGTGGTTGATTACGGCCCACTCCCTCTCTCCCTGAGGAGGCCTGTGTCCCAGCAGTGGGAACATTATAGACCAGCCTATGATGATACAGTATACGATTTCATTACGTTTTTTAAGAGGAAGTTTATTCAGCTTTCCGCTTTACAATAACCTAGCACATTGCCCGCGGCTTCGCTCCCGTGGTCTTTCCCGTGGGACCCGTTATTTTTTCCGGGATAAAAAGTAGCCTACGTTACTCCTAGAAAACTAAGCTTCGGCTTAAAAATCGGTCCAGTAGTTTCGGAGCCTATTCATTTCAAACAAACAAACAAAAAATGAAATCTTTCCTCTTTATAATATAGATAACCGCACGTAGTTTTGTCACGTGTTCTCTATGAGAACTATTTTTTTTAATACCTTGTTTCTGGTGAAAATATCAAAGACAAAATTACTTGAAAGTTTACCCACGCCCTTATTACATATCGAAAAAGAAACCGTCAGTAATGGCGACTTTCCAAATGCTATATATAATTCTATATCATTACCGAAATCGATGATGGCGAATATTTGAAATTGAAATAGAACTCAAATAAGAAGAAATAAACGATCAATGGCGACCGTGAAGCATGCTAATGGGTCCGTATACTTAAAATTCAATTCTTGTACTAGATTGAATTTTGATAGTATTGTTTTAAAAGAACAATGTAAATTATAAACTGCATCTACCTATTACATTATTTTATGAGACGAATCAATTATTTTTTGGTTTGATTGAATTGGCAAGTAGGTAAGTTCAGAATATACTAAATGGCATTAAGCAAAGAGGTATGTTATACAGTACATTTGATTTAAGATAAACAAGATAAGTCGAAAGATGCTGCAGTTTTGAGACACTGCCCGCTACTGGACCACCATTTTGATTTAAACTCTGCTGGAAACCATCTAACAAATTAAATTGAAGGCTAACACTAGCAAGCACAAAGCTGGCTATAAGTACAAAATATGAAAGCTCGCTTTGCTTATCCAAACACTATAAACCAAATAACTCAACCAGAAGTGTCTTGTACAGAGTCAATTGCCCTGACACTGACAGAAATACAACCAAGAAAATGAGGGTCTCCAATACATATTTGTGCTACAAACTCACGGAACCCTAAGAAGGCCTGGAATGGTTCCATTTACAAGCGTCTGTGAGTGTGAAAATATTATGGCAGTTATGATTCTGAGTATTATATCGCCTACAGTATGCTGGGGGCTGGCAGAACCGGTATAGGATGGGAAATCTAAGATGCAATTATAGAAATGTTGCGTTCAATTTTGCGATATATGTGAATGTTTTGATCTTGTATGGTAAGACGGGGGTATGTTTGTGGTGTTTTTCGAATTTTATATTAAGGAATATGAAACAAAAAAAATCTTACTTGAGAAAAATGGTAAAAAACTAAAATAATGGTTTTTCTATGAACAATTCGATAAACCGCAGACTATTAAGTTTGTTTTATAAACTGTTCTGCTTCTCCCTAATATACATATAAAACTATGATTTACGATTCCTTATTTTGTCACACACATCCCCAAAACAAAACCCTGTGAAAACGCACTTAATTTATTAGTCGTAGTCCCAAAATTACTTTTTTACTGTTCCTACATCAGAACAGTCACATAACTTTAACAGAGTAACGAGACAAAATATAAATTGTTATGACCTTACAGGTCAAGAACGCTTTAAAAACTTTTTGGTTAAAACTTTTCCCGTTTCATTTGTAATCGTAAAAACTTAAATAACCATAGAAACGTTGTGTAATAAAAGTTGCCATAGAAAACATAATGGGAGTATTTCTGAGTGCATAACTACTAAAATAACATCAAGAGCATTTTACGAATAGTTTATTGTTCTTGTTTTAAGCGCATCAAAAGAATTATGAATTTATGACAGCACAAGAGTTGAATGAATGTTAAAAAAGTGTTTGCTTTAGTTTTTATTGTTTGACGAATTCTGTTGCATGCTATGGCTGTATTTGTGGATAAAAATACTGGTTGAATAGTCAGAACCACAGTCAGAACTTAACGAGAAGCTACACAAAAATAAAAATATTTTAATTTACGTCGAAGCGACGGGGAATAATGTTTCTCAACCGCTGCAGAATATAAGCAAGATAATCTTGATACATTTTTGGTTGAACATCAGGACTTGCACTACAAGAAATATGGTAAGTTCATGGTAACAAGCAGACTGACAGCAATAAAAGAAAAAACCACAAAAAACCAAATCTAAATTTTCTATCTATAATTCCTATGTATGTATTTCCAAAAAATAATGTATATAAGTAGTTTATCAGCCATCTCGTTACCATAACTCAAGCATTAGGTTACTTAGCTTGGGACTATATGGCGTTGTGTGAAATGTCCAAGGATATTAAAACAGTGTACGAGCCAGAAGTGTCTAATAACACATAATCAAAATACAATAAAGAGATGGTACCATTAGTGAAGAGGCCCGTTAAGCCGAAGCCTGCCGGGTCAGCGGGATTGTCCGAAAGAGTTACCGCTACCACGGAATATAAAGAACACGGATGGGTTTTAGTCAGTAACAGTCTGACACTACCTTCCACTCCAGCCAGAGCGGGAAGAGTCATTTAAGGACTTCCCAACCTCAAAAAAAAAGTGATTTTTAGATTGATCATCAGCAACTTTCTCGCCTTGCTCCACCTTGCTTAGAGACGGCGAAACACGTTTTTTTAACAAGTATTAAATAACGCATAATCAAAATACAATAAAGCTAAATAAGAATCAATTAGCATAAACAACCAATATCCAGTCAATGGCAGTTGACTGATAGATGTGACGCAAACATAGACAATGGCAACTGACATTTAAACTTATATTACTGACGAATGATACCTCAATGGACGATCAATACGTAGAAGGATCAAATTAGCTGTAATTAGGTTTAAAATGGTTTGAGTACGCGGTAGGGGGTTGGTGTCAAGTGAAATTAGCAGTAGTATGGAGAGCTTCGTAAAAGTAATTTGAGATAATCACTTAAACGAATGACCTTAGATGGACAGACAGCTAGAGCGAAGGAGCATAGAACTCTAATAGAAGGAGATTTCTCACCGTCACACTAAAATTATAAAGGCGTAAGTTGGTGAGTGTGTGCGATCTGAATGAAATTTGGCACAGACCAGGGATGTTACGAATATTCGCATCCGCATCCGTAAATGCGGAATATTCGCATTAATTCAGACATCTGCATTCGCATTTACATCCGCATCAATCAATGCGGAGTTTTAACCGATGCAGATTCACATCAACAAACAAGTAACTACAATGGGCGGAACTTAAATTTTGAGTAATTTTGTTCTAAAAATATGATTAAATAAATAACGTTAAAATTAAATTGCTTTTCAGTTATTTATGCATGCGGATTTTGGCTTTTTAAAAGGATTTTTTTAAAATAATTATCCTTTTAAAATCATAAAATCCGTATCCGTATCCGCATCGCATCCGCATCTGCATCGAATCCGCATCCGCGGATGTGATCTTCTAATAATCCGCATCCGCATCTGCATCCGCGGATGTCTAAATTTTTGCATCCGTAACAACCCTGGCACAGACATAGAATATAGACCTGGATTAACACATAGGATACATTTTCTCCGCGTCAGTACATTCCCATGGGATAATTTCCGACATCTTCGCCGGCAAAGTCGCTGACACAAGCTAGTTATAAATTAAAATGAGCATAAGAATGCAGATGGTTAAAATAGTTTCATACTCTTACCTACATTTAAGAGTATGAAACTATTTTAACCATCTCACAGAAATATGTAGAATCAAAACTAATGTCATTACAAAAAAAACTCAACAAAGGTTTTAATAGGATGCAACAAAAACTGGTGCGATTGACATTGAGTCACGCAACGTGGGCGCTGATAATTCCAAGGTAAATAGCAGAAAAACTGGCAAAAACACAACTGTAGTGGATTATGTCATAGAGCTTGGTTCTACCTACCTAATTACATGTAGAAAGGAATGAATGGTTGCGTTTCCTTATGAGAGAGATAATTTAGACCACAATTGGAAAATAAGGCCATTTTAGGAAGATTTTAACGACTTCAACGGGGTCAGTTCCATAGTACTCGCAACTGACGTACGTGTATGAAGGTAAACGAAGCTAAACGAGTATGTAAGGTTCTTAACAGGTGGCGTCCTGTAGTTTCTGCCCAACCAAGGGACAAAGAATCAATCTGCCTAGCCTTTTCCCAAATATGCTAGGGTCGGCTTTCAGTCTAACCGGATGCAGCTGAATACCGGTATTTTACATGGAGCGAATGCCTATCTGACCTCCAGATTCCAGTAATGCTGGCTATCAGGCTTTTGGGCCCTGACGACCCGTAAAGACTGTCAAAAATCCACGAATGACAGACGGGACCAACGGCTTTACGTGCTTTCCGAGGCGCGAACAAGTCTTGGTATATAAAGATGGTCACCCAACGACGGACCAACCCCGGCAGGGGGCAGGTCGTAGCTTAACATGTTAGATCGATCTGTGCGACTGTTATTACTTAGCCACGACCTCCTGCCCAACCAAGGGACGAAGGCGTGATTTTATACGACGATATGCCCCGTTTGTAAATGAATCATTATGAAAATGCTCTTGGCGCCGCAAGAGTAATAAGACGTACCTAATAACTATTGGCGTGACTATCGTCCGTATACATTAAAGTGACCCATTTCCTTCATTGAATAGCATAGCTTCCAATTTGTTTCAAGTGGTACAATCTGTGATAATGACAGACGCATATTTATATGATGATCTTGTCACTGGTGACAATATGGAATCTAACCATTTAGCAAGGGCCCTAATTGGGAAGATTACACCAGAAACTATGTGCTCAATCTGGGGTTAGAACTCATAATCGGTTGCTTAGTGGCAGTTGTGTCAAACTAAGAAGCGAAAGATCAAATAGCAGTTTTTTTTGGTAATGGCAGCAGAGCAACCATAGGGTTGTCTACTACTTAACCGGACAGCATTAAGTAGCATAAGCAGTTTTTTTTATAGAGTCCTTATCCATTGTCACTCATTGTTAAAAAAAACGTGTTGCGCCGACCCTAAGCCATCCATCTTGCTTAGGGTCGGCGCATGGCCAGAAAGATAATGATGATCATTTCAATAATTCCTTTTTTTAAGGATGCGAAATCGAGCGGAGCGAACACTCCCTGTGTTAGACTTTTACTGACTAAAACCTATACATATTCCTTTATTAGCCCTTTATGTTCCGGAGCAGCGGTAACCCTTTCGGACTATCCTGCTGACGATGAAATAATCACTTGTGTTGTTGAAACTGTTACAAATTTTAGAGATGTCATGATGATTTCAAATTCCCTTTTACCTTGGCGTATCCATGAAACTTCTTCAAATGTAACCAAATATCAAACTAAGGAAACGTACCCAGTTCAAAACAAAACCAATCCATCACAAAGGAAACCTCTAATTAGAACTTAATAACAACAGTTTGTTTAACATAACTCCTATGTACCAATTCCATAAAACAATTTTGAAGACGTGTCTATAACCAAAACATGCTACTGCGCATGTAGCACTATACAATATACAATCGATTTGGCAACAGTGGATGATATCGATCTTTTTGCAATCGATGTGGGAGTAGAAAGTAGCTCAGATTATGACCGATATGTAAATATAGCGAGGGTAATGGCATTATGTCAGTCATATTATGATAAACTGTTAAGTTTATATTTTAAATCAATCGAGGTGCAAAAACAAGAGAAGTTATTGATGGTTTGAAAATATGTATTTTGGAAATTAAATGAGATACAATGAAGTCGGTTAAAAAATTGGAAGCATTATTTATTATGCGAGAAAGTAAACAGGGGTGGTCGTAAGTATGGTTTCGAATGTATAGTAGCAATTGTATCACATTATTACACTATAGAAACGCTTATAGAAGGCCTTACGCTTAAGTGCTAATGCTGAGCACGAGGTCTCGAATTCAATTGCTAGGTCGCGCAGTGTCATTCAGTTTTCAATCTGAAATTTCTCAGAAGCCCGGTTGATGGCAATAGGCTCGCCCCCTATAACATGGAACTTAACCTTAACGGTTTAAATGTGGGTGACGTACGGGTACAATTCTGTCCAGTGCTTTGGAAAAAACAGGCGTATTGTTAGGGCAAATACAACATTGATAACAGTAATAACATACGAGTTCATGTTAAAGTGAATGCGTTATACTTTTGAGTAGTTGTTGTAATCACGTGGTTAAAACCAGAGATTTTTCTTTACTAAGTTAGTTTACGGAGAATAGACGAATTGATCGACATGCTTCCTTAACTTTCAGAACATCTAAGTTCATTTTCCACTTTGGACCTCATATGGATCTAACACACGTCATATGTACGTGTATAAAACTTTCACACAATTTCTAAAGCAATATAAGTCAGAAATCTCTCCATTCTGAGGTTCACAAACGGTCCTCAGAGAGAATAGTCTATAAAAGTTAGCGTGTCAGTTGGGACAAATGTTTGCGAACCACGTGAAATAGCTTTGCAAATATTGGCATGTAGCATTGGCTGCCAATATTTGTCTTAGCTAAGATAGGTCTTGGACGATTAGTTGTTTGTTGTCTTGTAGAGGGTGTGTCCTGATTTAAGGTAAAAAATAGTATTAGAGTATTTTTTTTTTAGATAACCTGAAGGTGTTTTGAGAAGGAATCCCTCGCTACATTCAGGAGCTCAGTCTTACCCGGACACTTGCCAGGTCCGAGTCAAGATAAAATTCGGCGTTACTTGGCTCTCGACGGCGACACACCTAAGTGCCATCCCATTTTGCCTTGACAATATTGTGTTTTACAAAGCTATTGCCACTAACGTGAAAATAGCTTTACCAGAAGCCGAAGCAGAGAATTAACGGCATATCATTTTAGAACAAACTTCGATGACGAAACAATAGCGACAACTAAAATAATCTAATTTACGGCTCCATAAACATAACCGTAAACAAGGTTTTCTATTTAGTATGTACACAATTTGAATTGATGAATTATTAATTAATAGATTTTAACCAACTTCAAAAAAGGAAGAGGTTTTGCTGTCTGCGATTACTTTGAGATTTTTGGGCTAATTCAAGTGATTCCTTTATTATTTAGTAGAGGAAACCTGCACAGTGGTCCAATTTAATTTTTGTCAATTTTGTCTACTTTTTATCTATGTTGATGATATTTTGATAGAATCCCGTGAAAAATATCCAAAAATTATAGAGACCATCTAATATCAAATTGAACAACAAA
This sequence comes from Hyppa rectilinea, assembly GCA_951799385.1. NCBI lineage: Eukaryota > Metazoa > Arthropoda > Insecta > Lepidoptera > Noctuidae > Hyppa > Hyppa rectilinea. Next base: position 4,188,458 of record OX637318.1, on the reverse strand, counting down.
CTGAACTATTCTATTGACATACAAAATCTCATAGAAATCATGTACTAGCTAATCAAACTGTTTATACTGAGTCAGATTCCCTTTAACAGTTAGACAAACATAACCTAAATCTTATTGAACCCGTTGGCAAACGCTATGACGTCACGTCACCGTCAATTAGTGACGAACGGACAAACTATGACAACACTAATTGAGGGCTCGTAGCAGAAACAACATCATAATTACGTGTAAAGAGTGTTGGCTGAAGAAATTATGCGTAATATTTGTACTGTGTTTTGTAAAGTAATGTTTGGTAAAGACATCTCTTCCTTTTTTCGTGTGGTTAGTGACTAACCTGGTGTCAGAGTTTTTATGCTGCCCATGGGCCTCTGACTTAGCTTCACATGCTGGTTTCCTCACGATGTGGTAAATACTTATTGAAGGCTTATAAATTAAAGAAACTGAATGGGAAACTCCATAGTAATATTGTTGGTCAAATTAATATTAAAAAACATGCCTGAAGAAAAAATCTGCCTCGTTAGTCAAGTGGTTGTCAGTGGTAGTGGGTTTGATTTCATTCCCGGGTCGGGCCTTGAGATGGGTTATTCTATCTGGAATTATCAGTAGCAGCCCAGTGTAGATTTGTACCCGCCTGATGGTAATAGGCTCACCCCCTATTACATGGTACTCAAACATAACTCACTATGTGGGTGTGCTGTAGGTACACCTATGCCTAACCCTTCGGGGATTACAGGCATGATACTAATATTAAAAAAAAAACATAAGTAAATTAAAATTCTAGCTTGAGTTTGACATAACAATTTTATGTTTTACTGTATTTCAAAAATACCTACCCAACCAGTCCGGTCTTATTCATATCGAATAATCCAAAAGTTTACCGATCTACAAGAACGTTTAGCTCAACCCTTTCATCGCATTCATTGCTACACAATGCATCCTCGCCGTCTTAGTTTTTTTATTCGCATTGAACCATTAACACTGCAGTTCCCCTTTTGTTTAGTAATCACGACCAATTGTTAGTAATAAAAGTGCAGCATCAACAATCAATCAATCAGCTGCGCAGGGGCACAAGTACCTACAAGTAATGTACGTCGACGCTTTTGTTTTAGCTGTTAGCGTGTCGGATTTCAAGAGGTTCCAGAATTGGGGGCTTCTCAATAAGATCAAGATGAAAGAATTGAGGGGTCACATGAACACGTGTTTCATGCTTGTTAAAGTTATTAAATAACACTTACAAACTTAAGTCTGTATTGCCACAGGATCTACTATTGAATTCTGGATTCGACTCAAAAAGGACATACAATCATATTAATCGTTGAAATAAGGAAACTACTCATTGCTTCAAAAAAATTGCAGAGCATTATTATAATTATTACAAAAAATTAAGAGACATACAGTAGCAAAAAATCAGCAACAAAAGCTGCAAGGATGCCGCCCATCCTTACATCAGGTGTGAACAAAAAATAAAAGAAATAATTCAGGTAACTTGTACAATGCACAAAACACACGACAATCTGCATCTAAAGAAAAAGAGAATAATAATAAAATAGAACAATTTCACGGTGATTCCACTAATCCCTTAGGCAACCATGACCGTGACACCACAAAAGGTGTAAGAGAGACAGACATGTATTCATTCAAGCCGACAGACATTGTGAATACAAAACCAAAATCCATAGAACCCCTTGATGTATACGATGTTAAAGATGAGAAATATAATACAAAAGGTCAGGATAAAATGGATGGTATAGGTCATGCGAAGGGGGAATGCTAACAAATCAACGCGTATACAATGGAAGCGCTATATTTTCGTAGGGGCAACATTGATGCGTCATAACTTTTAATTAAAATGGAACATTAATATGGGGCGACTGGCAAAATAGGTCCAAGTGTGAATGAGAGAACATAATGGACATTGACGTGTAATTGTGAGGAAAGGCGAATGGGAAGATTGGGCTTAATAAATTGTATGGGACGATATTGAAAATGTTGTCACGCGTGATTTCGAAGGGCATCCCGCTGACAACCCTCTTTGTACCGGCTCTGATAATGATGTAGCTGCATTATACGGCTATAAATTACGGACAAGTTATTAACTACCTTCACACTTTGTAGAACCAAAATATAATGACTACATATTTAGAAACAAAAGCTTATTTCTCAATATTTTTGAAAACTTTATAAACATTAAACATACATTTATTCCGATAACGAATTTAATGCTATTCACCAACACTCCCTGTTTTTTTATTCTAGTTTGAGTTCACAGATTCTAGCTAGTGGGTGCCTCAAAGAGATGTCAGCATATGAAGGGGCCCCTTAGGGCCAAGCCTGCCAGGTAAGCGGGATTGTCCGAAAGCTATCCCGGAACATAAAGGGCTAAGGAAGGAACATGGATGGGTTTTAGTCAGTAAGACTCTGACACTCCCTTCCGCTCCACCCAGAGCGGGAGAAGGCATTGGATGATTTCCCAGCCTTAAAAAAAAAAAGATTCTAGCTAGTACTTTGTTATAGTTATCATCCTCAATAAAGGAAATTACAAAACTATCATAAACTTCAGAAAATCAGCTCATTTCTTTGCTTATAAAGCTCTGCTCACAATTATTTATAGCACTTGGTATTATAAGGGATACATATGGTCCATTTGAAATGTCATTGAGGAACATAGAAGCACATATTGAAGCCATAAAAAAGAATGATCTCATATACTATCAACTAATGTGTAAGATATCGGTAAGGCTTTAAAGCAGGCTATTTAAATTACAACTATCAGTGAATGAGAACTTTTTAAATGGAGACGATAAAATACAGAAGTTAAAGTCTTAAATGAAACACGATTTATGAGTTACGGTGGATGAAGTAACTGGTGTATAGGTACAGACGCCAGCACATCAAGCTATCCCTAACTGTCAAATTTTCTCAATTAAAAATGAACCTTATGTCTTTGCAATAAAGTTGAAATACTATCAAAGAAATTTGACAAATTGTGGTAACTTGATGTGTTGGCCTATGTACATCAAGTTACCCCAAACTGTCACATTTCAGCGATAGTTTTAAAAGTTTATTACAAAAGTATAAGGTTCATTTTAAATTGGGATAATTTGACAGTTAGTGATAGCTTGATGTGCTGGGGTCTGTACTATATGAATTAAAATATAAATGCTATTGAATAAAAATGAACAGTGAAAAAAATATTGAGAACAAAATGTAAAGCATAGCTTGATAAATACAATGAGTGATTTTAAATTTCATAATGTTTAAATTCTTAGCTGCTGCTTTTATACGATTTTCTTTAACGTAGCATGGAAACTTATAGCATCTTCGTTGGTATGGCATTCTATAGATGTTTCTAAATAGTATATTGCTTCGGTCAGCCATAAGAAAACCCCTTTACTGCCAACTATTCTTGTAAAATAGTGTTGTTAATGTTTTTATGTCTTTAGATTGTATCGGCTGTATCGATAAAATAACTTTCATCGGTTGAAATATGCTTGTCTTCACATAGCAAATCATTCGATTTTTATCTTTGTCTTTTGTAGGTCAATTTTTTATTTAGTGTCTTTTTAATTTTACTCGAATCAAACTCAAACTCAAAGCAATTATTTCAAATAAACCAATTACAGGCACTTTTGAATTGTCAAGGGGTCGGTCAGTCAGAAAGATGAAGCTAGTTGCCCATTCCAAAGCAGTAGGTAGGTACCTATGGAGAAGAGCGGGCATGAAACTTTACGGACACTCTTTTGAATGAGAATATGGTTACAAAATATGGTAACATCATTCATGTTGAAATTATACATGTGAGAACGATACAGAGCGTAAAAAGCACCCGTAATAAAAGATTAAAAATAGTAATCAAAAACAATTCAAAAATTTAATTAAATGTAAAGTGTTCGACGTGTAATCAATCATTTACAATGAGTTTATTAACTGTAAGTGAGATCAGCTTTAGCTTTTAAGCTTTGCCTGTTTTTTGTGCGTAGGTGTAGTCAGATTCAAATCCTGGCTTATGAAATATCGTGTTGAACCCACGACCTATCTTTTGTACAGTGTGTTGCACTTTAAGCGTATCCACCATGTTTGCGTATCAACTGTGCTCTGCGCATTTATTTAGTTTTTCTATAAAACCGACACACGAAGGGTTCCGTAACACCGTGCAATATTTAATACTACATAACTAGAAAAATACTTCAGTTGAAAACAAACAACACGTTTCTTGTATGTGGAGCCTTTTATAACTTTGTTTTAATTTGATTGTGCGTTGCTTTAACGGCAATGGAAATAAAGAATCTGTGAAAATTTCAACTGTCTACCTGTTACGGTTCATGAGATACAGCCCGCTGACAGACAGACAGACAGCGGCGGCTTAGTAATAGGGTTCCGCCCGGGGCCACCACAAGAAAGCTGATGATCTCAGTGCAATTTATGCGAACATAGTGGATACCATGGGGTTTTGTTATACTTGGCTGGCATCTTGGAATTACTAAAATGTTACATTATTAATTTTGACATGAAAAAACATTCTTAGACTGTTTGCTGAAATAAATGTAATATTTTATTTAACCCTTTTCTTGACAAAAAGAAATATGTATTAAATTAAATAAGTTAGTTATTTGTATTAAATTTGTTTTTTCTTTCATTCTTCTTAAAGATTGAGAAAAAAAAAATACAGGGTATCTAATTTTGGTGATAGATATTCTATGTATCGCATAAGATTTGTCATTGCCAAGTATCTGTTATTTTCTTAGACATCATTCAAGTCATGATAATCAGGCCGAGTTCTAAAGAAAGAAATAAATATATTCATCTTTCTAAAAGATAATATTTCACGTAGGTACGGTTTACCTTTGATGTTTGAGTTAAGTATTGATAACGTTAAGAAAGAAAAAGTGGTATTGGTATCCTTTGCGATACCAAAATCACTTTCACGAAGTCAGCGACGACAGGATAATGAAACTGTCCACATGTCCTAAAACATTTCCAATAAATTGTTCGGTTCTCAAAGATTTACTTACTACAATGTAATGTTTGACTGTAAATATCACACATTTATGTAGTTTATACAGATTTAACTGAACGTGACTTTTGTACTGTTTGGTTTAAAATCAATTGTTTTCTCTTATCTACGTTCATGTCTTCCAATAGTGACAGCCTTTGTCTTAAAGCAATTAGTTTGATTGCGAGTACTTCGAAGCCTATTCTCTTAATTAATTCAGCATTTTGCTCTTTCGCACATTAGGTATTGTTACTAGCTGTATTGCTGCTGCATTCAGTAGATAACTCTCTTCTTTCTTGCTTTTTTTTCGAGTGGTTGCTGACTTACTTGGTGTCAAGGGTTTTCATTCAGAGAACTATAGGAAAGAGTTAGTCCAAGAGAAGAAAAAAAAGTTATAAATTGGTACCATATATGGTACCATATTTATAACTTTACCATATTTATTTATGCCTGCAAGATTCAACCTTTTTTACATCGGCATAACGTCGGGACTTCCTTGGGTATAAATAGTATAGTACAGTACGGACGACGTATCTTGGCGATTCTGAAGTTCGCTTATTAGGTGCGCAGTAGACTATTTCCTTCCCAAAAGATCCATTGCGCAGCCCAACAGCTAACTTCAGGACCGCCAAGATACGTCAGTCGTACTATATAGAGAGCGATAACAAGCGACCATTAGGTGAGCCATTCGCCAACCCATAACATAAACAGAACGCTGGTTCCTGTCAGTTAAATCCTTAGCTTTTATGTCTGTTACCGCAAATATTCTTAGATCAATCTCTAGCATAGCCTGGATGTTAATGCCATTCCATTTCTGTATTTCCAAGCTATAATAACAAGAACTAATGGTAATAGGTCAATTGATTGAAGGCGGGTCTTAAGCCATAACCATTTAATAAACAACTAGTATTTAGTCCGTACCATAACTTCAGATTATAATGTTCTGATCACGAATCATAATTTACAAACAAGAGTATTGTGGAATTGCATGTAACCAAAACCCACACAGCTTAGTGTTCCTAAATCTGGAGTGGTAGGAAATGGATAGGTATACGTATATAGATCTGATAACTTGGGGCCCATCATAGTTCCTACAGGAACACCGCAATTTAAGCATCAATTCAGAACGGCTGGACCGATTTGGGATTTTTGAATGTGTTCGTCATAGTCCGAATCTGTTTCTACGAAAAAAAACATTTGAAAAGGTGCCAGGAATATTGGGAAATCCAGGAAAACTAAAAGTTTTATAAAAAAAATGTATGAAATTTGTTCAGGGCCACGATGGAGAGTTAGTTATCTATATAAACTTTTCTTCAGTAGAACACACACAGACCCGTTTAGATCGTCAATTGTTTTTGTCAAAAAACAAAATAATAATACATATCTCGCGATCAACTGATTCCATTGCAAGACTTAAAACTATAAACAATCAAAAGTACACCGCGCATCGAATCCTTTACTCTTTTATAGCTAATGCCACTAGCAACCACAATAGGTCATGAAACTAATAATATTTATAGAAAACAAAACGGTCGCACTTTAAAAGACATAAAATAATACAGCCAGGAAGCGGGTAGGACGTTAATAAAAAGAAATTGCCTTTACTCGACACTAAACAACTTTACGAGTAAGATGACGCCTTAGAAACAGCGGGATGCGGAAGTTTGTGAAGTAACAGCAATAGATATAAACGTAGCTGTTCTAAAGTATTATGATATATATGAACTGACTCAGTTACTCTAAGGTTGGTCATGAAAAGGTGGCTGAAGTGTTTAGCGGCAAGGGGTTTGATTCCCAGGCCATAATGATGATTGTGGTATTCGATTATAAATATCAACGGTCTTAAAATAAGGTTTAGTACCAGTTACACATATTAATGACCGTAGTTAAATAAATAAATAAATAATAAATAAATACCCTTGGACATTTCACACAACGCCATATAGTCCCAAGCTAAGCAACTTAATGCTTGTTATGGTAACGAGATGGCTGTTAAACCATTCCTCAAACAATCATAGATTTAGAGTGTGTGTGTTTAATATAGGGACGGACAGTTATAAATAATAATAAAAAAATGCGCCGTATACTAATTGTATATGGCATGGTATTAACCTTTTGAACGACAGAGCCATCGATCAGCTAGAGCGTAAATGCAGCGGCGTTTACATCCACGTCTTACGCCAAACCACAAAAAAATAAAGTTTTTTGTCAGCCTTAGCCGACAGTAGCGTGTTGGGCCCGTTTTCATCTGTCAGCTATATCCGACCGTGGCGTTCAAAGGTTAACCCCCTGAGCGGAAATATCGACCCCATCTAGTTTTTTTGTTACTTTATTTTTTAAATACTAATACTAGGATTTCCTATGTCGTGAGTTGAGTACCTACCAGGATCATCTATACTTAATATTATAAAGCTGAAGAGTTTGTTTGTTTGAACGCGCTAATCTCTGGAACTACTGGTCCGAATTGATAAATTATTTTGTGTTGGATAGTCCATTTATCGAGGAAGGCTATAGGCTATGTAACATCACGCTACGACCAATAGGAGCCGAGCAGAGGGTGAAACCGCACGAGAGCAGCTAGTTAAATATAATAGTGGCAGTGAATAAATCAGTTAGCGGCAGTAAATCGCTTGTTTCGTGACCATAACAATAACTAAATGAGATCGTTGACCTAGCCAGTGTAAGGCACACACAACATATCATCTTAAAAGGGAATCAGAAACCAAAAAGGAAATTTTAAGTGTAATAAACATTATTTACTTTAACACAATGAGTGATTACGGTAAAAGATCAGATAAAATTGTATTGTTAAGTTTTGTGGCATTGTTTCATGAAGGAACAAAATCGTTTATCTGATTGTTAAAAACTCCGCTTTGAAAATTTTCTTGTCTAAATTGTTTGTATTATTGTAGTGGTATCCTGAACTGACTGATATTATGAAAGCTTTTAAATTGGCCCGGTAGTGTTTTTTTTTTACAATTTTATTCTTTTTTTTCGTTGCAATTAACGTCTATTTCTAAAGTACCCACGTTGCCAATCTCATATTCACAAATATCCTTTCCTTTCCTTCAATATGAAGTCATTCTGACGTCAAGAGTGTCCAACTCATTTATAAGTAGCTGCTGCCAGCGGCTTCGCCCGCATGGAAGTCGAAAATTATCCCAAGGGAAAGTACTACCGGGAGAAAAAGTATCCTATGTATTAATCCAGGTCATAAACTACCTCCAGGCCAAAATTCAGCCAGATCCGATAATCCGTTAGAGCGTGAAGAAGTGACAAACATAGAAACACTCTCAAACTTTCGCCTACATAATTTAGTGTGATGAACTTTTCCTTTTCCTGTGAGAACCGCAATTAGGATTAAGTACATTTTGTAAAGATCAAATAAATGCTAAAGGTTTACCAAGATCAAGACACCTAGTTATGTTGTTTCAACAATAACATTCAATTGATTCTATCACTGGTTCGTCAGGTTTAACTTTCTGCTAGATCAATAAACTCGTTTGCGATTCTCATTCGTGGGCGGATTAAGAATAGCGGTTTTGGCTTAAAGGTCATTGTTTTAATTGGGCGTAGACGATTTATAATTACAATAAAGGTAGTTTAGCGGATATCCTTTGATGAAATATACAAGATGGAAACAGTAATACGACAGTAAATTAAACTTTGTGTATATATTTATATAATGCCATTCTCGTACAAACAAAAATTCAATCAATTATATGCAATTAGCTTTGCCAGTGGCTTCGCCCGCGTATAAACAATAAATTATCTCATGGGAACCATACATTTTTCCGAGTTAAAAAAACAAATTTCATACAGATCCGCTCAGCCGTTTCGGCGAAATTAACAAACATCCATCCAAACTCGCATATATATTGCCGGGTAAGCGGGATTGTCCGAAAGGGTTATCGCTACCCCGGAACATAAAGGGCTAAGGAAGGAACATGGATAGGTTTTAGTCAGTAAAAGATTGAAGATTGTCCCTCCCGCACCATCCAGAGCGGGAGAAGTCATTTGATGACTTCCCACCCTCAAAAAAAAAAAGTGTTAGTAGTACATTATACATAAGTATAGATAATTGAGTCACATCATAGAATTCTTATTCTATGGACTACAAGCGGACTTAATAACTACATAACAGCACTTAACTACATAACATTAATGTCAAAAAGATAGATTACATTAATCAGATGTTTATCAAATCCAAGCTGTCAATTAAAAGTTACAGATTAACTTTACCTACTGGTTGCATCCGCGGTCCCTTTGCTAACCTGTTGGTACATAACTACATAAGTAAAGTGTATGTTTATGTATTACCTGTAGCATACATAGGACTGGTTTCCTGGGCCGTTTAACACAAAACTTTACACTATTGATTATGAATAAAAACTGTTTTGTACAGAGGCCAGCACATCAAGTTACCACCAATCTGTCAAATTTCTTTGATAGTATTTCAACTTTATTGCAAAGACATAAGGTTAATTTTTAATTGAGAAAATTTGACAGTTAGGGATAGCTTGATGTGCTGGCGTCTGTACGTCAGCTAGATTTAAAAAAAAATATTGGGCACGTAATTTTTTACGTAATTTAAAGATTAGGTACATACGTTGTATGTTGAGTTAATATGTGGCCTTTGGTTTTTTATTTTTTATTTATTGTATCTCGCAGTTCAACCATAGGGTTGTCTACTACTTAACCAGACTTGTCTGTGGATGCCACCAAAGAATTGTAGCCTCCAGCCAGGGCTTAGTAAACCTTACAAACTAAGCGACTACACGCTAAGGGCACCCCCTGTGGGGTACGGACCTCGGCTTAGGGCGTCACTGGGGGAGGACAGCAAGGGGCAAGCTAGATCGGGGGTGGCCTTTGGTCACGCGTATTTAGATTTTATACTTACCCGTAACGTAGCGAGTCCCCCACTCACCGCTTTATTGCACTTTATATATTATCTAAGTATTTTTTTATTCATATGATAAAGCAAAGAGTACGTGTCTAATATGTTTTATTATCTGACTGACAGACGAAATGATGGTAATCAGCTACATCCGATAAGTCTGCAAGCCGACCCCAAAATAGTTGGGAAAAGGCTGTACGATATTACATAATTCCTGTTACGATTTACAATTTGATTAGTCTTTACCACAAAACTTTAAGCCACTTAATTATAGCGGATAAACTTTGCAAGTGTGTAAATTATAGTGACAAGTCCATAATTCACATATATTTCTCATTTCTGTGTTACGCAATATTTTGTAGGAATGTAAAATTTTGTGGAGTTAAGATTTATGCTTGCCTACTTACCTAATCAGGAAAAGAGCAAGTATATGAATATGTAAGTACCAAGAGGAAGTACCAAATAACTTAATAAGCATATTAAAGTCCCAGCATTGCATGGGCTTATATTGAGAAACTTTGGTCCCTACAGTACTTTAATTTCTTGTCTAGCCTAAGACTCAAGATGCAAGAGATTGGTTTGGAGGAACCAAAAGTTTCTACCATTCAGTACCGCGTTACTATTGTTAATCATACACGAGCCACACATCTTTGTCTATACAGTGTGTTAGGTTAAACGAGTGACATACTTTCAGGTTGTGTGTGCATGGGACCAACTCTGAAATATGAGTAAATAATTTTCATGAGTATAGCAACCCCTGAAAGTATGTCCCTCATTTAACCTAGCACACTGTATAGTATAAGGCCTGTTACCACCAAAATAATCTACATAAAATTCAGATTATTAAAAATACAGAAGCATAACAAAAAATATTTAATATAGACGTGTTCATGAACGTAATTCGGTAACGTTCACTTCTTACAACCATAATTATGCAATTCCTATTCTGCATACATCCACTACAAGTATTTTATTAGCTAGTACCATAGAATATAAATAACTACTTAACATAGCTTCGTCATACCCCACAGTCATACTTATTTTGTGGGAAACTTCAAGTATCGCTCCGAGATCCATATTAATTTTACTAAAGGAATTGTGTGACATTCAGGGACAGAAAAACCAATGCGTGGTTTCGTAAACAGAGTAGCAAAGTTGAAATAGGAGTGGGCTGGTCATGTAGCCAGAAAGCAAAACTCTTGGTGTAAAAGAGTGTTAGAATGGAGACCATGGGACCAGAAAAGACCTTGAGGGCGACCACAGATGAGATGGCAGGATGACATTAAAAACAGTGGCGGGCAGCAACTGGACCCTATTTGGTCGATTAAGACTAAAGAAGAAGAAAGGAATTGAAAACTTTAAGGCGGCTATACACGATGAGGTGGTCGGAGAGATCGGACTGTTCAGTTGAATTAGCAGTCCAAACTAGTTGTTTGTAGCAAGTAATCGCGATCTGAGAAGGTATGGATATATAGTCCTCCTTATCGATTTCGATAACGGCGACCCTTCATAAATCACTTCCTTGCGTGAGCCCTTAGATGACTCGCTAGACCAAATTTAGTTTTGAATACTCGGTCACAGCTAGAGCAGTAGAGTTGGCCTGCAGTGTTATATGTATATGTGTAGGAGGGCTTAGGTCTCTCCTTGCGTATTTGACGCTTCTCAACAATAGCCTCGTGTCGCTTTTCTTCGAAGGATTTGATACTATTGTGAATAGTCGAGCGCCAAGACGACCTGTGTAAAGCAAGCCTCTCCCAACCTGTAGGATCAATAGCGCACGCGTTAAGATGCCTTTTGAACACATCCTTATAGCGGAGATGTTGACCGCCATGCTTCCGTTTACCTTCTGCCATCTCAGAGTAAAAGACCACCTTGGGTAAACGGTGGTTCTTCATGCGGAGGACGTGTCCACACCACCCGAGTTGACGCTGCATGAGCAGGGCTTCCATGCCATACATGCTGGAACGATGCAAGACATCCGTATTTGGAACATGGTCCTGCCACTTTATATTTAGGATCAATCTGAGACACCTTAGATGGAATGTGTCCAGTTTCCTAATGTCTGGTTTGTATAGGCACCATGTTTCTGCGCTATATAGAAGGACAGGTAAGATCAGTGCCTTGTAGACACTAATTTTTGTCTCTAGCTTCAGATCATGAGATTTCCAGACACGATCATTAAGCCGTCCAAAGGTCGCAGCAGCATTTGCAATGCGCAATGGTATTTCCGATGCCAGGGTGTTATCATGCCGTATGTGGCTACCAAGATATTTAAACTGCGTGACTTCCTCCAGCGGTTTCCCATCCAGCTTAAGTGTTGCTTTATCAGCTTCGTCGCCTCGGGGTGGTTGTTTGAGGACTTGCGTCTTGGAAGCACTGATAACTAATCCAAATCGTTGGCAGGATTGATGTAGTGCATCGACATAGCTTTGGAGATGCACCACGCTGTCGGACATGAGGCACACATCGTCAGCGTAAAGTATCTCCAGAATGGGAATCTTTTGAAGTTTTGATTTGGCTCTAAACCTAGCAACATCAAAAACGCCTTTATCTGTTCGGAAATTCAGTTGGATTTGGTCACTACAATACTGCAGGGCGTCTCTCATAACAATTGCGAAGTAAATGGCAAAGAGTGTGGGCGCCATGACGCAACCTTGTTTTACTCCACTTGTAATTTGGATCTCCTTGGAAAGTTGGTTATCATGTCGAACCTGCGCTTTCATGCCGATATGAAATTGGCGTATGAGGTTGACGAACTTCTTTGGGTATCCAGACTTTTGGAGAACAAGCCAAAGAGCCTCACGTGGAACTCTATCAAATGCTTTCTCTAGATCGACAAAGCACATGTAGAGAGGCCTTTGATGTTCCAAGCTTTTCTCCTGGAGTTGCCTTACGACAGATATGGCATCGATTGTACCTCTGCAAGGACGAAAGCCACATTGACTCTCAGGCAGGTATTTTTCAGCAAGTTTGCTAAGGCGGCTGTTGATTATGTGGGCAAGAATTTTACCGGCACTAGAGAGAAGTGATATGCCTCGGTAGGAGTTGCAGTCGGAGACATCTCCCTTCCCTTTATACAGCTTGCAAATCACCGCATCTCTCCAGTCCTGTGGAACTTCTTCAGTTTCCCACACCCTTTTGACTAGATGGTATAGTTTATTTACAATGTTTTTACCACTATATTTGTATATTTCCGCTGGAAGTTGGTCCATTCCAGGTGTTTTGGAGTTTTTAAGACGCATGACTGCTACTGCCAACTCTTCAAAAGTAGGTGGGGTTTCTAAATCTTGACAAACTGGCTGTTCCTCTAGTGCATTTATGTACGACAGGTCAGCGCTGAGTGCATCGGGATTTAAGACGTCACTAAAATGTTCAGCCCATCGCATTATTACGTCAGTTTTATTTGTAACTCGGTGTTGCCTGTCTTTTGTGTACATCGGTGCTATTTTCCTTGCCCTTGGGCCAAAAATTGCTTGAATACCCTCGAAGAACTTGCCCATTTGGTGAGAATCGGCGCAGTGCTGTAGTTCAGCAGCTTTCTCCTTCCACCACTTATCCTTCAATTCGCGAACTTTGGTCCTCAGTTTTTGTTGCGCTTCCTTATTGCTACGTGATTCCGGGAACTTCATTTTTAACTCATGCCTGTGTTTGTCAACTAGCGCTTTGATCTCGCTGTCAGTTGCGTCAAACCAGTCTTGGTTCTTTTTCTGAGGTCTTCCTATAGTTTCCAGCGCACAAGCATGCAGATGTTTGGCAAAAGATCTCCAGTCATCATCAATGTTAGATGACTTCGCCCGCAGATCACCCTCAGCAAATTTCAAATCCAGCGCTTTACCCAGCTCTGACGATATTAGTAGATTTGAACAAGCAAGTTTATGTGGAATTTTGTTGGGTGCTCGTCGTGGTGCTTTTAGCTGCAAGTACATCTTTGATCTAATAAGACGGTGATCAGTCCAGCCAATTGCTCCACGCATTGCCCTCGTCACGAGAACGTCACGCAGGTCTTTTTGGCGAACAATGACATAATCTAAAAGATGCCAGTGCTTAGATCTTGGGTGCATCCACGAGGTCTTGTATTTCTCAGCAAGCCGGAAGCATGTATTGGTGATGCTAAGATCGAATTCTGCACATAACGACAATAGCCTAAGTCCATTATCGTTACATTTCCCTATTCCATGTTTGCCGAGGACTCTGTTCCAAATCGTATGTTCGGTGCCGACACGAGCATTAAAATCTCCCAACAAAATAACTTTGTCACACTTTGGGATAGTTTCCAGAATTCGCCTCAGGTTTTGGTAAAATACCTCTTTGTCCTCATCCGGTGAAGGCAGGGTGGGGGCGTAAACACTTATGAGATGGGCGTACTTGTTGTTAGATAGTGGAAGGCGTAGAGTCATGAGGCGGTCATTGACACCCTTAGGTAGTCACTCAGATCTCCAGCCAACCCATTGCGAATAGCAAAGCCTACACCGCTGCCCGCTCTCTCACCGGTGGGGCGTCCACTCCAGTAATAGGTGTAGCCTCCTAGGTGTTCACGAAGCTCTCCACTGTCACTCAGATGGGTTTCGCTTATTGCAGCTATATCTATGTCATAGCGAGCCAGCTCTCTTGCTATGAGGGCAGTTTTTCTCTCTGGGCATAAATTCCGGTCGTTGTCTAATAGAGTCCGTACGTTCCATGTAGCGATGCGAAGTTGTTGGTAAAGTATCTTATTATTAAATTGCTTCTGTTTCTTTTGACCGCATTTTGTCGATGTCCATGCGCCCGCGGTTATGCACATGGATGATGGGTGAGACGGACTATTTTTGGGCCACCTTTTCTAGACCCCTCCTCTGTGCAGAGGAAAGCAGAGCGATCCTAAACAGGGCTGCTTTGTCACCAGTTGTGCTGCCGAACCCAGAGTCCCGACTCAATCGACTCCAGGAGCGACCACTCTCCTCTGGCCGCCTACGTGCAGGGTATTGACTGAAGCCTCGATACATCGATATCTCAGCCCCACCGCCGAAACCCCATCGCCGCAGGGCTTTCAATACGCTCAGATCCGGAAGTAAATAGCTAGGGTCATCTGCGCGTGAATTGGATTAAAGTGGATAAGCAGTTGCGCGGGTACAAATCCACTCTCTCGTCCCTTCCCCTGTGGTCCAATGGACTGGTAGACCAGTACGATAGGCAAAGGTTGGGATGCAGCGAAAGGCCGTAAACCACAATATGGATCCTGGTAGACGCCCTCAAGGTGCTTCGCATTACCCTGCTGCATTTCTTGGTCACGTTAGCGAGAAGATAGTGAACGCCTATCATGACCAAGCAGACTTGTGTGCGTTGGGGATCTCCCGATTTTCCTTAGTCGCCTTTTACGACACCCAGTGGATGTAGTTGGGGTGGAGCTATTCTTTGAATCCGGACACCACACGGATCAAAGGTATGGATAGAGAGGAGACCGTATTGGAATGAAATACCATTCGATGACCGAATGGCCTGATGAGGCTTAAAGGACTGATGTAAGCTATACTCGTTATGCTCTACCAAGGGCAGGCCGACGCTCATTTCGACTGTTCCAACTGCATAGGTCTGTCTATTCCAAAACATACTCTGGTCTAACTCACCATCTGCCTAGCCTTTGCCAACTACGTTGGGGTCGGCTTCCAGTCTAACCGGATGCAGCTGAATACCAGTATTTTACATGGAGCGACTGCCTATCTGACCTGCACAATCCCGTAACTAGGTATTACGATACCCTATGGTAAGACTGGCTGTCAGATTTTCCGGCTTCTGACGACCCGTAACGACTGTCAAAAATGCACAAATGACAGCCGGGACCAACGGCCTAACTGTGAAGGGAATTCTGCACAAGACTAAACCGTGTATGACCGCCATGAGAGGTGCCACCGACGTGCCTATTAGACCTTCATACAAACGCGGCTGTGCCGTCAGTCCAGATCCGACCGCCCGGTCTTCATCCTGTGTAGCCCGCATTATTATGCATAACTTGTGGTCTTCCAGAAATTGAGAAACGAGAAAAATACATGTTTTCTTGTACGTGTTCAAGTATTAATCACATATGGCGACTTGGAATATAAATGGAGTATTTATATTGATTAACGTGGGAGGCTATTGGCGTTTATTGTTTTGTTTTTTAATGTGGAGATGGATAAAGCATATTGAAGTGTGTAACGGAAAACTTTATAACATACATTAGTACCGTGCAATAAATTAAATTAATTTGTTTTGCTGTAACGTATACGAACTGAATAACAATGGATTTCATCACAGACCCCTCTACCAGTTTTGAAGCCTAATTGCATCCAGCCACAGTCTTATGAGGAAAGGCATCTTCTCTGCCAAAGTAGGTGACTGACTCTAGTTTTTACAACAACATGATCAATTGTCGTAGAAGAAGAACGGTTAGTTAGACGAATTAAGTATTATTGGCTCTTTTGTAGAAGAGCTGACCCTTAGGTCAGCAAGTTTTTTTTTAAGTTAATTGAGAAGCTTACTTCTCAATTAACTTAAAAAAAAACTTGCACAAAACGTAGCAAAATATTGAACAAACTGAGCATAATAAAATGATGAAGACATTAAGGAAAATAAAAATAAAAATGGAACCCTCATGTCGTATATTAAGGTCTTCGTGCTTCCTTTGATCTCTTTACAAATACCTCTTCATTCAACTGTCCAGAAACATCAGCGTGAAAAATAAGGCAATAATCAACCAGGAAATGTGACAGCGACTGTGATTCGTGGACATATTTACACTGAACATTGTTCCAACATAAGCGTGGGACGAAATGGTCCATAAAACGCCATCCAACGAGCCACTCCACGCGATATTACGATGACCAACTTAATAATTCCGGTAGAAAAACAATTCTCATTCAAAATTGAACCTTGTGGTGAAGTTGATAAAAGAAGACGGTTTGGGAAGTGGATGGTACGTAATATTGTGGAGATATCAGACAGATGGAACGAGGCTTATTGACAGATTGTCAAGCTTTCGAACTTGAAGAGATTACAGGAAAACGCCTATTCCTATCGGAGGAGTAAATTGTATCTGAAGATAGTACTAAGATTACTTAACGTAATAAAGTTCATATGAAACAGGATGCACAATATTTATGGGATATCTGTATGAAAATCGTCTATCAATCACCTATATGAAAAGATGTAATAAATATCCCATAAATATTGTATTCCTAGAAACTTAAAGAAAAAACAAAAGTACAACTATGTAATGCAATGATCATACACATTTATTTCATGCAAAGATACCTATGTATGCTATTTTTAACGTAGATGACAGGCTGCATGAAGCACGACGCCTAAGTGGCGCTAAGATGAATATACGCAAATAGTACAATAATGCATCTTGCAGAATCCCATTTTAATACCTACATATCCTTATTGAGAGCTGTGATGCCAGTAGTATTTATAAAGCACTTTTATTTCATAGTCTTGCGTGATCTTACGCGTTTGAATCTAACCTCAACTGTTCAGCAACTTAGTGGCTTATGCCTCGTGGCTCATGGGTGGTCTGACAATAAACTTTTAACATACTAAAGAATATCATAAATTCTCATAAAAACTGAACATAATTCAACAATAACTACCATATGTAAACACTTAACCATTGACCTAAAATTTGTAATTCTTTTCTTTTTGAAAGCCCTCCATCACGGTTGACATTACCGAATCTGGTACGAGTTAAAGCAAAGTGGTACCATCGGTACATTCGTTACCGATTCGATTCAATTACAAACTCATGTTACAAAACAAATCCAATTAACTGGAGGATGAGGGAGCAAGTGACAAGCGAAGAGCGTTTGAATAGAAACAATGTTTATACAGTGTGCTAGGTTAAACGAGGGACATACTTTCAGGGGTTGCTATACTCATGAAAATGAACAACTTTGTATATGGAACTATACCTCAAATGTCAAAAAAAATTAGCTCTTCAGTACATTTATGTTCGCATAATTCGTCAAAATGTATGGAACAGCTGATATTTTATTTCTTATTTCAGAGTTGGTCCCATGGACAAAGTTTTGGATTTTCATGAGTACTTTAAAACCTGAAAGTATGTCCCTCGTTTAACCTAACACACTGTATGTTTATGTTAACCACTTTATTTATGAACGCTGCTTAAAATTAAGAGACGCTAAAACGTCAAAAATGTATGGTTAATCAGTGGCTTAATTTTTATAAATAAACTCCTTATTGTTTCGAACTTATAGTCAGAATTTCATGCCGAAGTGAACATTTTTGGCAGGTAGTTGGTAGGTTGGCTATGATACCGTCACGATGCTCGGTTTATATCATGTAAGTACTTATATAGTGAAACGTAATGAAGATGCCGAAACCATCCAATTTAACTGAATCCAAAAATAATAATGATAAGGCGTAGGTTCCAACACAACAAAGATGAACAGGAAACCATGTCTTGCACAAGACCAGGCTTTTATTAAAATTTTACCTAAACTATCCCTACCTGGACCATCCCATTGAAATATATTTACACAGCGGGTATTCTGTATCTTGCTCCACAAGTAAATTCAGATGGCGTTTCAATCGTCGGCGGCTAGATAGCGCTAATTGATCGTTTGAGACACGCCGCTAATGTAATGCGCCCGCGCATACTATGTATACGGAACGATGACCTGATGGGGCTAAGATTTAAATCAGGGGTGAGTTAGGTGATGATGATTATTTTTATTGGGTGTGAAAAGTAAAATAAGCTAAAATCAAATATCAATCAAAATTATTAATGATACGGAATGCAGGTCTCGTTCTATTGATGATTGATCATGAAAGTAATGATATTTAACCTTTTGACCGCCACAGTCGTGTATAGACGACAAACCAAAATGTGCCCAGCACGCCACGGTCGCAACTGGGTGACAGAATTTTAAACGTAAATAAATAATAATAATAATAATAATTTCGACCTCACTACTATTTTGTAGGTATTAAAGGATGAATTCGGAGCTTGGCGCTGAGGGCACGCTTTTTCATTTTTGACGTGGCGGTCAAAAGGTTAATAAAAAGGAAAGTAGAGTTTACAGATGAAGTACTGGAACCTAAAAAGCTTCTAACAATAAACTACAATATATTATACATAATGATGGTTCTGAAATATACTCTCCTAAAATTTACTCTGTCTGTCTTGTTACCTTGTCACTCTAAACCAAGGATCCTATCGTTTTGAAATTATACAGTTTGGGACTTAGAAAAGGTCAATTTTCACTGGATCGCTAACGAAATCAGAACATACAGTATACAATAAAACAGTAGCTACGACACACTATTGGAACGACCCATAAATCTCCTACCAGTTACCACACAGCCAAATGCTTATCTTTATCGACAAATCATAATTCACAACAATACTAAATAAGGACGTGACACATGACCTATTCGATAAAAAAATATCAATCGAGCGTAAAATGAACCACGGTTCAAGATTACTAACCGAATCGATAAGAACGTGCGAATCGATACAAATAACTACCGTATCGATATGGATCAATGCTTTAGTATTGTTTATGGTTTAAGTGGTTGGCATGCCAGCACGCGTTAGTTAATATAACAAAATATCACGCGTGTATTAACCGAAGCGAAAGAGCAGAGGTGCACCTATAGTTCTAATATTTCGCCAGATATTAATTGTTAATGATTGGTTAAATTATTGTATTTTTTTAAATGGGTTTTCACAAACACTTTCAATAATATTTTTTTAAACTAGATTAGGTCAGCGTTTCCCAACTGACTACTCTGAGAAGGGGCCGAAACTAAGTCAGAGATCACAGTCTCTTTTAATGTTCAGATATAATCTTGATTAAGCGGGATTGTCCGAAAGGGTTACCGGTACCCCGAAACACAAGGGGCTAAGGAAAGAATATGGATGGGTTTTAGTCAGTAAAAGTCTGGCACTCTCTTTCGCTTCACCCAGAGCGGGAGAAGTCATTGGATGATTTCCCACCCTCGAAAAAAACATAATCTTGGTCAAATTATGCGAAGACCTTGTAGGTTGGTGTCTGAATTGGCCTTTTGAGGAAAGAGCCTTACAAATGCGTGCACAAAATCGTGCACACATTTCTCATAAATTGTGCAGCTCAACTCAAAGCATAAGTTAAAACCAATTCGATATAAAATTAGAAAATCATGTCAAGAATAATCATTTTTATTGTGATTGATTAAGTGCAAAACATAATCAAAACATACCACCTCCCACGTCGAAACCACTAAACTTCATTCGCGATGTTATCGTGTTTCTTAGAGAAAATAAACCAACGGCCAATATTTATAAAATCTATTTTAACGACGAAGATTCATGATCAGATTTTATATTTCGATCAATAAATCTGTTGTCGAATTTCGTCACTTCGGATACAAACGCTAACGAAACTTTTATATGAACTTTTTAATTAACTAAACAAATAATTACATCATTTCGTTTATTAATGAGTTCAAAATCTCATTATGAATTTGAATTGAAAAGAGTTCTTAATGGATTTATTACTCAACCCAAACTCATAGTTAACGAAAATAAAATATGGAAGGATAATAAATCTTTAACCTCCAACAATTTGTACAGCACGCGTCCAAGAATATCTTATAATAAACTAAAACAGGACGATGCGCAGGATTGCCAGACGCCGCACACATTTGTCAAGGAGTAAAGAGTTAAAATAAAATAAGTTTTTATAGTCCCGAGGTAAATGATACTCGAGATGTAAAGAAATAAATTGATGCGTAGAGGAAATGAAATGAAGGATTTGTGTTGCGTGAATGATTTGCGGTTTTGGAATTAAAGTCAGAAATGTTGGATAAAAAAGAGGATTTTGCAAAATATTTTATTTGTGCCAAAAATATAAAGCACAGATTCAAAAACCTAGCAGTGCAATCAGTTGCAAAAACATGATCTTATACAAAACATTGGCCCACGAATCTTTTGATAAAAATTCGTCTAAATCTCTTGAGTCAACTAAATTGATATTGGGTACAACGTCTCTCTATTCAGCAATAAAAATGTATCACGTCTTACTTAAACTCCCTAGAGAGGCATACATTTTAGGATTACTCCAGGTTTCGCCAAAATCATGTCACATAGTACCTCTAACACAACAAACACTTTCGCAAATCATTGTTATTTAAAGTGACATAAAAACAAACAAACCAAATGACACGACACATTTAAACGATATAGAGTACCTAAATACACATCAAAGTGAAACCGAAACGCATACTGACAAGCGGGTTCAGGAAATAAATGTTATTGGAGATGACGATGGGCGTTTTCCAAAAGAGGACACAAAAGACACTGTAACAAACAAAACCGTACTTGACAATGTTGAAGCTCCAAGTGCTAGCTGTCAAATGAGAGACACTGTGTTTAATTGAAATGCGTTTGAAGAGATGGTTTTTTTATAGATTAAACTACTCGTAAGTCCATATGGTAGCTGTTTACGCATGGCGTGTTAGGGGAACGATGGTACGTGACACGATATTAAAAATAATATCTATTGAAGAATTTAATAACAAAGGTATTACCGCCAAACAGTTTCCGATCACGTTGGCAATTTTAATACAAAAAGAGTATAGAGATGGTAATACAAACGTGCATCTATTGCAATATATAAAATGAATATTTTTTTATAGGGCGCTTTATGCATAAGGAGACCGCGTGGATTATTTACATTGTTTTGATCTATTCTTAGTATAGTTATATCATATTGCAGAAAAGCACTTAATGTTACTCGTACAGTATTCAGTTATGATTCCTTATGTAAACTTTTATAAAAAGGATCGGGCAGGATATAAAAAAAAACAATTAATGAAAGGAACTACCCAAATATTACAAAAAATACGAACCACCTAAGCAGTCATTCTCAATTAAAATCAAATCTCATCTAAAAATAACTGCACGTCACATCGGGTATGTCGTTTTGTTTGCGCCGGCGGCGCGGCGGCGTAGTGTCACACGTCACCGGTCAAGCGTGAACCGTTTCAAACGCACCCTTGTTTGTGTTACTAACCCTTTTTGCCGTTACTAATACGATTTCTTGTTATCCTTTTGTTACTAAATTGGTTTCTAATATCGAAATTTCTTATGTACTCTATCTAAAGCTACATATACCTATCTTACAGCGTCAATCTACCTGATGCTAACAGAGGAGTTTTTTACCAGTTTAAACTAGGGGAGTATTACTCAAGATGGTAAATAATTATTATTCCGTTCATAATCAGAAACAGACTCTAGAATTTCCCATGACTCGTTCTGTATCGTAGGACTAACACCAACCGCCCATAACTAAAGATTTATTAAGCCAATAAATTGATGAACGAACTAAATTTTCAACTAAAATGTATGAAAGTAATGAATCATTCCGAATACAAACTTGAAACTTCATTAAATTGGACATTCTGATAGATATGTTGATCAAGCTCGTTTGATTATAGGCGTGACGACTTGGCTTAAACATTATAGCTTTAACTGACGGCAAAGATTGAATGCCTTTTGGAAATAAATATGAATTTCGAAATGATGCTTCAAGCTTCGCTTCAACAAGCCTACTACTAACTACTACTAAACCTAGATACTTATAACTATTATCTCGAATCTTTGTGATAGTTATGTCAAATCACGCCACCACAACACACAAAAATTTAAAGGACAATGCAAGTGGCTCACATTTGTTTAGCTATAAGCCGAAGGTAGTCGGAGGTGTCCATAGCCAAAGTATTAGTAACAAAGACTGTACGCCGTCTGTGCTCAGCCAATAAGTCAAAATCACACGGTCGCGGGCGGCAAAGTGCGTAGACGCATAAGTATTATTTATACCGGCAGCTACTTAGATGAGAAAACATACAGGGATAAGTTTGTGGAGTGCCCGCAAGGAAAAGACACTACTAGGAGTGGTGTCTTGAAAATAGAACACACAAAACCACTGACATAACATCATACCTATTATCCCCAAAGGGTAAGGATAAAACAAAAAAGGAAGATGGCAATTTTACAGCATAGGAAAATCCTCAAAATTATTAAAATCAAAGTAAGGAATCTTGACAGATTAAAGAAAGGATATAAATTGGAAATGAGAATAATCGTTTAGCCAAAACCATAGAAACGTGAATACGAAAGTAAATGTTTTAATTTATAATCATCATTAAAATATCAGGGCTAATTACTTAAATTTTATTACCAATGGTAAAATTACGCACTTATATTGACCGTTTATAGAGGTAATAAACAATTACCCTAAATAGTAGGCAATTATAGAACAGCTACGTCAATATTAATCGGTCTTGAATCAACTCCAAGAAATACAAATATTAGTTCTCCAATCAGACACCGGTGTTTAGCACCTATTCAATAATCTATCAATTAATAATGACACCAATCAGAACCACTAACAAGCTTCGTAAAATTTAGAAGAAACTTGCAAGCGAGAAATTAACGTAACTGTGCAAATTGGAAAAATAATGAAACATACAAAGAATATACAGAAGAAAACAGGATAAAACAGAGCCAACTCACTGTTCTAGAAAATGGATAACAAACATGGACACTACGTATAGAGGCCAGCACATCAAGTTACCACAATCTGTCAAATTTCTTTGGTACAGACGCCAGCACATCAAGCTATCCCTAACTGTCAAATTTTCTCAATTAAAAATGAACCGTATGTCTTTGCAATAAAGTTGAAATACTATCAAATAAATTTGACAGATTGTGGTAACTTGATGTGCTGGCCTCTGTACATAGATTTTAACTTAACTACAATAAAAAATAAGGAACATGTCGAACTGGGAATTTTTGACAGTTTGGGTTAGCCATGTGCTGGCGTCTGAACATCTCATTAGAGGTTTAGAAATTTATTCAAAATAAAAAAACATACTGAACCAACAAATACATACAATTAGTGGGCTAAAGGAAGAGTTTGATGATGATATAACATCGATTGTACTGAACATTTTTCAGAAACGGTGATCGGACGCGCACAAAATGAAGATCCTTAAGCCCCTAAGCTTATTTACAAGAACCACCCAGACTGCAAAACGTCATAAGAGAGTGTAAGGTAAATATAGAGTGGACATCGCGGAGCTTAACTTGGAATAATTTAGGTGACGCTAGGGATTTCTGCAGATTTGTGGCGAAATATACTTACTAAGTTACTGGGGTTTGTTAAGTCCTAGTTCATTTGGGACGTATTTAAGTGAAAGTTATGTTGGAGGATGTGTTATTTGGAATTGTTTAAGTCTATATGATTGAGGTGTGTTGTTTAAAATATTCAACGTTGAAGATTTTGAGAGATTAGCGGTTATGGAGTTATTTATTACTGTATTAGATTAATTATCTAAGGAGGTATTCATGCAAAACTATTCGAAGCTACTTTCTCTTTTACTGTTCTTGAACTTTACCAATTGTACAATAGAATATATTGGCATTATACAATATAATAATTTTATCAACAGTAGCGCCGCATGAGACCAAATAATAGTTTATCAATTACATCATCACGATGTTATAAAACGGACATAAAACGATAAATATAGATATGATGAGGACACAGGATCTATGACCTGACTGTAGGCCACGAGTATAGATGCTTTCAACTGATTAAAAATGGGGCGATGTTTGTCATGAATGAGAGCTATTTACAACCTGTTTCAGGATTATTACATTACAAAATAGGTGTGTTTTTTAATCTAGCTGAACATTAAGATTTGAGAAGTTTTCCATTCTTTGCAAGGTTATCGTCTAAAGTCCAGTTCTTTGAAGAACCTTTTGGATGGAGTAACTAGAATCAATTCTATTTTTTTGTTAGTTTTCACTTTCAAAAGTACAAAGTCGCTTCCCGCTGTTTGTCCACTTAGATGTTTTAAACTACGCAACGGATTTTTTGCGGTGTTCATCAATAGATAGAGTGATTCATAACGAAGGATTAGGTTGAGGAGAATGATAGGGAGAGATTGATAGGGAGATGATTGATCTACACAATGTATGGGCAAGACATCCAAGTTAAAAAAAATCAATACAAATGTAACTAAAACAATTCCCACCTTAACCGCGCAGTGGAGAACTGCCCCCCATATGGAAGCTAGATTCAGTTTTGGAAAGATCATATTTATACCAAAACATTAAGGCTATAACTTTAAAATCATTATAATCTTATCTTCAATATTTCGCCCGCGGCTTCGCCCGCACGGTAATATCTACATCTACAATGCACAAATAAATGATTGACTTCGAGAACTGCTTGCCAAAATAACCGCCTATTTTAAGTACACACATCAAAAGTGTCTAGGGATCAACATATATTTTTGCAATAACTTTTCTCTTGATTGATATTAATTTAAATTTTCTTTAAGGATTCATCAAATAAAGTGTTTTCGTTTGTCACAGTAACGATAAACCAAGTCACCTTTGCATTAATAAAGAAATTTGCCATTTTCCTAATAAAGGGATTTTTGACATTTGAACCACTAACATTAAAGTTCGAAAAAAAGACTGAAATAACAGTTTTCTTTAAAATTTTATTGGGTAACTTAAACAATTAATAATCCGTGTTTCTACCGCGAACACTAACAACACAAGAACATCGGTTTGGCATACTCAAAATGAGTTCATCCAAATCACGCTGTGGAATGGCCGCCCATGTTCGTTGCAACAACAAAAAAAGGTGTTATCAGTCGACTTTGGACACGTTACCGAAGCACTCGTACCGTGGCTGAGCGCCATGAAGGACGGTATCGCTGCACCACACGGAGACAAGACCGATACATTCAAATCTTAACTCGAAGAGCTCCAACAATAACCGCCATGATGTTAGCCGTGAGGCTTCATCACTCTTCAGGGAACTTAATTAGCGACCAAACAGTCAGAAACCGCTTGCATGAAGTGAACCTTCATTCCCGAAGACCGCTACGGGTACCACCTATAGCAATGCACAATCGTAGGATTCGATATCAATGGGCTCTTGAACACAGAAATTGGGCAGAAGAACAATGGCGTTTCGTGTGCTTTTCTGATGAGTCTCGTTTTGGTATGAGACCGGATACAAGACGTATACGACACTGGAGAACCCCTGGACGCCAACAGCGATTAAAATCCTGCCAGGAAGTCCATCCTTATAGTGGTGGAACCATCATGGTATGGGCGGGTATTTGGATCGGCGGAAGAACTGAGTTGATTTGGATCAGAGGCAACCTCAACGCTCAAATTTATGCTGAGACGATTGTATCTGACGTCATCGTTCCTCTACAAGTGCAAATCGGTCCCTTATTTCAGTTAATGCATGATAATGCACGACCGCACACCGCAAGAGTTGTAAGACAGACTCTCGCCGCAGCTAACATCAATGTCCTGCCCTGGCCTGCTCAGTCGCCAGACTTGAACCCGATTGAGCATGCATGGGATATGCTACAGAGAAGAGCTCTGCCGAATATGGAGGGTATCCAGTTGCAAGAAGACCTTTTTTTGTTGTTGCAACGAACATGGGCGGCCATTCCACAGCGTGATTTGGATGAACTCATTTTGAGTATGCCAAACCGATGTTCTTGTGTTGTTAGTGTTCGCGGTAGAAACACGGATTATTAATTGTTTAAGTTACCCAATAAAATTTTAAAGAAAACTGTTATTTCAGTCTTTTTTTCGAACTTTAATGTTAGTGGTTCAAATGTCAAAAATCCCTTTATTAGGAAAATGGCAAATTTCTTTATTAATGCAAAGGTGACTTGGTTTATCGTTACTGTGACAAACGAAAACACTTTATTTGATGAATCCTTAAAGAAAATTTAAATTAATATCAATCAAGAGAAAAGTTATTGCAAAAATATATGTTGATCCCTAGACACTTTTGATGTGTGTAGTATGTAGCAAATGCAGAGCCCAGATTTGCCTTTCCAAACCAGGCCATCCCAGCTAGGTCCCACCCCAGATTAATACAAATACAGCTGGACCAGCTGTCCTTAAGTAGTCTCTATTTGACAAGCCATTTCGCATGCTAATTGATACGTCGATTCTCAAGTGGGTCTAATTAGATAAACGCTGGGGTCAAGCGAATTATACTAAGTGCATGGATGCTTATTGCCTTAGTGACGACTATAATAGTGCATTGAGGACTGGGTTTTAAGATCAGCGGTGTAATTGGTGTGAGAGGGAATTGAGAAAGAGTAAAATTAAGGATGAGAATAATTCATACATTAGAATTGTTAACCTACTAGAATGCCTAAAATAAAATTGACGGTGTTGCTGGTACATGAACAAAATATTTTAAAGATAAAACACGAAAGAAATTAGAAGATAATCAATATATACAACAGCCGTAACAATAATAGACAGTATGGAAGAAAAAGACATGTTGCTCCGACCCTAAGCAAGGCAATAAGGGCAGGAGAATGAAAATGTTGACTGCATAGCAAGGAGACCGTGGGCCGTGAACAATTTTCAGAATGGGTGAATCATAATTTTATTTTAGTTTATTATATTTGGGTGGCTTAAAGCTAATCATACAAATATAATAGTCAGGTAATTTAGGACACGCCATTTATAAGCCTCCACATCTAGCTACTAAGTATTGTTGTTGTACAAGTTAATGACATAATAGTTAATGACAAGGACTATAGAAAACAGGAAATAAATGCAGTATTACACCAACCGGAAGATATCACCAGTCCATTTAACTTACTAGGACCACATAAATAAATCATATGTGGCAATCCCAACATAAACACTTTAACGGCTTAGTTTACCAAGCAATATAGCCGCATTCAGTTAGAATAGCTCGCTGTTACGGGCATTCCGTACTTAAATGTTGGTTTATAGCTCGAATAGTAGCAATTTGCTAGTCCGCTGCTTACGATCACTGTAATGAGCTGTTTCCTCAATTGACTTGCAACTTGTGTGGGATTTGTACAGATATATAGTGTTGGGTATATTCTCTTGAATCAAGCAAGCTATGGGTTTGCTTCATAAATATGCCTGTTTTCATGATAAGCGGCGGTGCAAGGGTTTTGGAAAGACTATCAAATTGAAGAGGAATTACTGAACGCCCTTTCATTTGATATATCGCACAAAAAATCGTCTCTATCAAATGGAAATGAGGCATAACAAAAGAGTTTCTTTAATAGTATCCCAAAAGTGATCCATAGACATATTTAAAATGGACCAATTTTAACTTATTCGGTCCATTAGATTCGGAGCAAATTGGACACACGAGTGATCTTGATAAGATTTCTGTTCTTTCATTCGGACATATGGAATCCTTCAAAATATATAGTAAATGAAAGTCTTAGGATATGAATGAAAATCACAAAAAGAATCTTTCCTCTCCATATAATACTAAACATCAAAGAACTAAAAAACAACAGGAAGATAATGAAAAATTACCTTATTTCTATTATTAAGAACACGTGTATCCAAGATAGAGGACAGACTAATAACGATGTTACGGTTTTTGACCACACCCATTAAGTAAACCGTCACCGGTGCGCACGCGCAGCCGCCGTAAATATCATTTCTCTAAATGTTTAACGACCATTTGTAATTGCTTTACGATTGGCTAAAAATATCTTTGCTAGTGGCGGTGTCATGGTTATGCTTGGGTTAAGTTATGTTATGAATTTTTCTAGCTTAATCAGGAGCAGAGCTTAGTAACAGCCGCATAGCCGGGGTTGGCCGTGGATGAATGACCATCTTTATATATCGAGACTCATCCGTGCCTCGGAAAGCACGTTAAGCCGTTGGTCCCGGCTGGCATTTGTGCATCTTTGACAGTCATTACGGGTCGTCAGAAGCCTGAAAATCTGACAGCCAGGCTTGCCGAGGGGTATCGTATTGCCCAGTTACACAGCCAGTGCTGTGGAGGTCAGATAGGCAGTCGCTCCATACAAAATACTGGTGTTCAGCTGCATCCAGTTAGACTGGAAGCCGACCCCAACATAGTTGGGAAAAGGCTAGGCAGATTGATTGATTGAATCAGCCGTTAATGTTCCCACTGCTGGGCTGGGAGACAGTCTTCCTCCCCGTGAGAGGGAGCGGGAACATAATCCACTACGCAGTGCGGGTTGGTTGATGTCACATATTTTCGATTTTTTGGTTCTAGGACAATCATGCCGGTTTCCTCACGATGTTCCTTCACCGTTTTGAGAGCAGTGGCGATTAAATAATTTACAAAAAGTAAAGCGCTTTTCGGGGTTCGTACCTTCGACATACATCTCGTAAGTCGCGGCCGTTAACAATGGGCCACTACTGCTTATCAAAAAAAATATAGATATTAAATTATAATAAAAATCTTTTTAAACTCTTATAAAGCTGGCTTAAGCTTATAAAGGCTTATCATTTTCAAACGGGTGCTGTATACATATTCGTCACGAAGTAAATTCGTCATATTTTGAAAAAAGCACACATTGAAAGTAAAATCGTCACATATATTAAAAATTTGTCTAAATTCGTCACAAATCCTCATTTCAAATATTTTATTCTTAAAGTAGCGATAGCAACCAAAATTATTGATTTAAATCATTCACTTGAAAACTGTGATTTATATGTAGATGTAAGGTAATTTAGTAAACGTGCTGTGAGTATTTTTACTATCGGTGCGGAATTAAACTATGTGACGAATTTATAATAAACAAAATTAATATATTGAATATTGTGACGAATTTACACATTTTTTTTTGTGACGAATTTACTTCGTGACCAATGTACAACAACCCTTTCTAACTGGTACAATGGGTCAGCATTACCTATAAATCTTTCTCATTGTATTATTTAACGACTTTGGCGTCATGATAACAGCCGATTCATTTTATGTTTTTTCTTACGTCTCAATTAAACGACGGCGACGTTGAGTTTTCCATTGTTCTCATATGCAAATGTTTGAGCAAATGTTTCAGTGTCTTTTTTTCTTGTTATTGCTGTTACTAAGAACTTAAAAGTACTACACAAACGTTTGGCTAACGTATGGCATATCCTAAGACCAACAATTCAAAGACATGTGTCATCTACCAACCAGCACTGGAGGATAAGCCCACTCCCTCTCACAGACTCTCACAGAGAGGAATGCCCCAGCAGTGAGAACATTATAGGCTGATTATGTATCTACAATAAGAAATGAACAAGTGAGAGCAAAAACTAAGCTACCGGACCTCTTGACCAGCATTGATCAACAAAAATGGAGATGGACTGGCCACATGATGAGAGCAAACACAGAAAAATGCAGTAGGATACTAACTAACTGGTATCCAAGGGACAGTAAACGTAGTAAGGGGAAACAGAAAAGACGATGGGAAGATGAGCTCAAACTAACGGCGGGCCCCTATTGGAGGAGAGTGGCTCGTGACAGAAAGCAGTGGAAGGAGCTAGAGGAGGCCTTTTCCAAAAGGCACACTGAATTGAGGGACATATTATAACAACATTTTTTATTTACAACTTAAATTAAAAGGAAACAATTCAGAATAAAGGGCAATTTATTATTATTATACATATATGTATCTACAATTTACTTGGGCCCCAATTAATATTTAAGTAATATTAGTAAATATTATGTACAAAGATGCAAGAGCAAAATCACAAAAAAAAAGAAACCGCGATTCAAGATAGACTGAAACAAAAAACAATCTACGAAACAGCTGAAAAGCAGAACGCTATACATACATGTATAGACGTCACGTGTGAAATCTAGGTAGGTAAGTAACACACCAATCTCTAAGTACAAATTAAATATAGCTTGTATTTATTTAGAAACATACGTGGAAGTCTGCACGTTCCACCTACCTACACGTGTCGTAATCGCAGAAAACAATGAAAACACAATATTACCCTTCTCGCGACTGTTCAATGTTATAACTTGCGCGTGATAATGTTTACTTGACGGGGAAATTAGCTTTTGATAAGCGGGAAATTGACGAAGAATAGAAAACGGTAAAAAGTGTGCAGGTTGTCTAGCTGAACGGAACCACAAAACAAAAAACAAATAACCACATACTGGTACGCAATTTGGCATATTTTAATACAATTTTTGTACAATTATTGAAGTTAATAAAGAATATTTTTTTTAATATAACGGTAGCGGTTAGCAGTCATAGCTAGAAACAACCAAAAATCACAAAAAAAACGACAAAATTCGAAAAAAATAACGAAATGAATAAGTATAAAACTTTCAATATTACTGATTTAACATGTATAATTTTATAATATGTACAACTTTGTGTAATACATCCACAATAACTTAGTTAATATTAATAAACTACATAAGTTACGGGTGGTAGTGTACATTAAAAATACTTTGTAACCTGCAAAACTAGTTTGCATAGAAAATTGTGATTTTCTATAACATTTTCAAGGGTGATCCCTTGAAAATATTGCTTGACAAACTCCATCGCTCAGTGGATAATGCTGAATCCGCTTTGTCAGTCTACTGAACCCTGGTTTGCATTTACCAAGCCAGGAACATGCCAACTCTGGCATGCAGAATTAATGGCGTGTGTTGGCTCCAGTATTAAGGAAGGAAGCTGACTTCCTCGAAACAAGCCAAGTTGTAAAACAAATCTATACTAATCTATACTAATATTATAAAG
Source organism: Hyppa rectilinea (assembly GCA_951799385.1). Classification (NCBI taxonomy): domain Eukaryota; kingdom Metazoa; phylum Arthropoda; class Insecta; order Lepidoptera; family Noctuidae; genus Hyppa; species Hyppa rectilinea. Next base: position 4,156,992 of record OX637318.1, on the reverse strand, counting down.
CTGAAGAGTTTGTTTGTTTGAACGCGCTAATCTCTAGAACTACTGGTTCGAATTGTAAAAATCTTTTTGTGTTGGATAGTCCATTTATTGAGGAAGGCTATGTAATATCGCTACGCTACGACCAATAGGAGCCGAGCACCGAGGGAAACCGAGCGGGAGGGGCTAGTTAAAAATACTTACGTCAAAGAAATGTGGCCTCAGTCTTCCTATAGTGTACTTGGCGACATCGGTGGTGAGCTGCTGGCAGGCGCAGCCGAAGAGGAACACACCGATTACGTGGTATGCCTCCCAGACCCAGGCGGGTATCTCTCGGCCTAGAACTTTGCGGGAGCGCCCGCCGACGTAATCGCGTAGTCTTATCCATTCCGTGAGGCACATCTGGTGAAGAATGAAAAGGATTTTAAATAAATTGTCATAAGCTCCTAGAGTCCGATTAACTATAGATCTGTACTAATGTCTTATCTATACTTATAACATATAATAATAATATAAAGCTGAAGAGTTTGTTTGAACGCGCTAATCTTAGGAAGTATTGGTTGGAATTGAACAATTCTTTTTGTGTTGGATAGTCCATTTCTCGAGGGAGGTTATAGACTTTTTACATCACGCAGCAAGTAATAGGAGCGGAGCATACATGAAACATTTTACAAAAATGGTACATAATTTTACTTTATAAGAGCTTCTGTTGCGCGCGATGCGTAAATGGTTTAAGTTACGCAAATATTTTAATTGTTCCTCTTTAAAAGTTCTAGAAAAAAGTCCTTTTTATGGTAATCAATTTTTTTCGAAATTAATGCAATATTTCCGAAAGAGTTTTAACATAATAATATTAATTCCTATCCAAATAAATATGTTATTTATCACAAGTATTTAAATGTAAACAAAATTGTCCTTGACATCACTTGATTTCAATCAATATCTTAGGAGATATCTCAACCACTCTCTCTCTTAGTAGACGCGGACAAAGTTGCGCGGGTCAGCTAGTATAAAATATTTTAGGTGTGTGATGAAACGCAAATGCTTCGTTTCAACCCAGAAATAGGAAAATTAATAGATAACAACGGTCAGAAAGTTTTTCTAAAATAGCCTAGGAACAAAAAAATACATCTAAAATGTTTCCCCACAATATTACTGTATCAGACTCTTAGTAAACAAAATGCTTTTGAGGAACATAGGTGATTTATTAAGACGTCGACAACATTAATTTCATCTTGGTTTCAAAATCATAAAAAAAAACCCACAGCTAAACGTTTTTATAAATTGCATCCGACAGAAAAATAGAAATGTTAAAAAATAATGACACACTTTTTACTCAACGGAAGGCGACTACCAACATACGCGTGTATAAATATTGGCGATAAGCCAACATCATTAATTAATAATTACAAACTAATCACTAGTAGGTGGTTTGCATATATATGAGGTATAGGCGTTGAAGCGTGACTTAACTAAGCTATTGAACGCAGCAGTCGATTTCATACATGGAATCGTATTCATAACAGAAATGCAGAATACAAATATGTAAAGAGTATGCGTCATATGTTATCCTTTACTGCTTTGCACAGTCAAAATAAGTATGACCTAACCTTTCCTCTTTAATAAAATAATTTGTTCGATCGCCAAACCGACATGATATGGGGCCGAGCATCACCTTTTATAGCTGTATTAATTTTAATGTTACGTCGCTTTGGGCAAGAGCTGAAGCTATACCTCCTATATAGCTTCATCTCTTTCTTACATTTGAGTAATATTTAAATAATAATGCTTCTTGAAATGATGGTAGCCCCCTGTTTCCTTTGCAATATTGATGGTTTAGAGACCGGTGACGCAACTGCTTTAGACAGGCACTGCTTCAATGATCCTTACTCTCTCTATTTTTCTTGCTTACGATCCTCAAGATCTTTTGTACCGCCACTTCATCCTTAATTATTCTGTTCTCACGAGCAGGTATCATAACAAGTTCAACATTTGATAAGTTCACTAACAAATATCATGAAGTTCAACCAGTATTATTAGCTATTCTGCGGCCCAACGCCCTCTAGTTCCGGAAAAATTAAACTTAACCTAACATGGCGTGTCCTTTTCTTCTTTAATAAAAAAAACATACAAGGTGTTGGCATTTCCCCAAATTGAATTTGGAACATTTCTCTCGTAATTACGTAGGTAACACATATTGTCTGTTGCAACTGGCCTTGTGCCTGATACGGTGCAGGGTCGGGTCGCACGCGCATGGAATATCATACCATATATGAACTGTTGCTGATTTATCTGCCTAGTTACCATTATTGATTTCAGATCTGCGGAAATTCTAGTCTCTGTTAGGAGGTTGTTAGTTCATATATCTGCGTTCCTAATATGTAAGGATCAGTTTATGTTACTGTAGATATTCGTGGGGCTATTTTTAGTCACATAGTTATGACTTTCGTGAGTGAAATTCATGTTCAAAGACGAATACGATTCGCGATATCGCCGCGTGGTGAAGAGTCTATGGAATACACTTATTGCATGTTTTGAACTATGCATCTGTTCCTTACTTTATTGGAACATCGATAATAGTAGTGTTAGCAGCATGAATCAATAAGAATTTTTGTTCATTCATGAAATTGAAAAGACACATTTTCAATCAAAAAAATCTTAACCCCTTACCGAATCTTATTGCCAAATTATCTTCGATAAAATTCGATAATTCGAAATTTTATCTTCATTAACATCCTCTGAAGTATCACTACATAGTATAAAGCAAAGTCGCTTCCCGCGTCCTAATGTCTGTATGTATGTATGCTTAGATCTTTAAAACTACACAACGGATTTTAATGCAGTTTTTTTAATAGATATAGTGATTCAAGAGGAAGGTTTATATGTTTAATAACATGCTTAATATACATATAAGAGAACCACTGATAATTTCAAGATTTCTAACATAATTATGCGCTTACATTGCAAAAAACGCTGGCTGAACTTAAAAATGTAGTATATGAATTTAGATATTCCAAAGATAGTAGGCCATCTTCACAATATAGGGAAAAGGGAATTGTTTTACTACCAATTTAACGCGTGCGAAGCTGCGGGCAAAAGCTAGTATAGGTATAAACCTGTGTAGGTTTAAACACTAGTATCTCCAAAATCACGAAACCCCACAACCCTAAGCTCATGAGCTACATCACCATATTATATTTCGCATATCCGCAATTCTAATAGGGTCACTACCCACATGATATCCCGTTACTGGGTTTCATGACAATTTTGCATGTTATCTTGAAACTCGGGAACTTGATAGCGAAAATGGTCCTAGATTTGTCGCAGCACTAAAATTATACATGTAAGATTTGTGTCAATAAACGAACTTATGTATGACTAGCACTTTGCCCGCGACATTGTCCGCGTGGATCTTTTTGAAGTGAAAACTTATTTAGCGGCGTTGTGAAGAAATTGTCTTGTTTGTGTACGATTTCCCAATACATGAATATTGTTTTTTACCACATAAATGATAGTACTTTTATACTAATATTTAAAGCAATTCGTGCAAAATTATTCCCTAACCATTCCAAAACATCAAAAATGCACAACGTTAATATTCAAGTTTTCACTTCTGCCGGCACTCCCGCAGTGCAACCCGTTGATTTTTTTTAATATAGCCTATAACACTCCCTTCTGCGAAAAAGTCATGCTCGCGAAGGAGGTGGCGGGATGGGAGAGAGAAAGGTCCTCCCGTCCCAGTCACCGCGGGAGACGCCCCGGGCGTCGGGAGCCACGTGACGACTCCCGGCCACCGTAGGCGCGGGCCTACGGACGGTGAGTAATGGGTGACTCATCGTCCGATCAGCACCAGACCCGTGCCGAACGGCGCGTATATGTTCCACGCGCGCCTCAAAGAGATGCCAGCATATGAAGGGGCCCCTCAGGGCCAAGCCTGCCGGGTAAGCGGGATTGTCCGAAAGGGTTACCGCTACCCCGGAACATAAAGGGCTAAGGAAGGAACATGGATGGGTTTTAGTCAGTAAAAGTCTGACACTCCCTTCCGCTCCACCCAGAGCGGGAGCAGACATTGGATGATTTCCCAGCCTTAAAAAAAAGAAAAAAGGGATACTGTAGCTTGCTATTAGTGAAAGAATTTGCGGAATCGGTTCAGTAAATCCAAAGATTACCCCCTACAACCTCACAAACTCACCTTACCTTTTTATAATATTAGTATAGATCCAGGAGAAATTTTGTACAAGGGGCAAAGTTCTACCGAAGGTTCTGTCTTATCTTTGTTAGTTTTATCAATTGACAAGTAAACAGTGCTTCAGATTGTGCTAATACAGTTACATTTGAAGAGTCAAGAGACACGATTGCAAATATAATTATGTCGTTAAATCTTTACTTTGTAATTATCTGAAATTGGGTCAAGTTGATTTTTCAACGCACGCACGCCTAGATTCATTTGCTCAAGTTCATTGGATCATTATAAATTATCGTATCATCCAGGATTCGAGAATGACGAAACTATACTTACAAACCTTCCTCCTAAATCACTATCTATTGATGGAAACCGCATTAAAACCGTTGCGTAGTTTCAAAGATCTACCGAAGCTTACAGAAGGACATACGGCGGAGAGCGACTTTGTTTTATACTATGTGGAGATGCAACTCTCCATACACATTAGAATAGGTACTAAAAACGTGGTAGAGGTGAAACCTGGTATCCTACTAATAACACCAGACAAAGAAACCACAACTAACAGAAAGTTGCAAGTGCGGTACCGGGTCATAATAGCAAACTATTATTACTTATGCACTATTTCACAGTCATTAAACCTAAGCATTGTTTGCATACGCATTGTTTTGATCAAAGTTAATTACACTGCGTTTGTTCTGAAACTAATTATTGAAAGAGAGGCTTTTGATTGAATTATTAATTGAGTGGAGATGTTTTAGAAATGTTTGTAAATACATTGTGATGGGCCTGGATTGTTTGGTCAGTGTATATTATAGAAGGTTGAACGGAAATATTTGCATGTAGTTTACTTCGACGGTGACAGCATGGCTCGTCTGCGCGAAGTATCGATTCAATGCCACTAGCAAATCTTTAAATAATGTAGAGTAAATCTCTCTTTGACAATATAAAATAGCTAACGACCGCGACATCTCGTATCCCTCGATACGAGATGTCGTGGTCTTTAGCTGCAACAACAGATAAGAAGAAAAAAACTTGTGCGGTCGGGAATCCCCGTCAGGAATGGAGATTAGTTCAGTATTGAGCTGATACAACCGGTTTGACAGTTTTATTTGACATTTTACCCTATAATCCTTGTCAGCGCCTCGAAAATTATGAAAATAACCCCCTTGCGCAGAGTTAGGAAATTTTTGGTGGCGCCACCTTCAAATTTTATTTTGACCGGTTTTGTTATCAGCAGCCAAATACCATGAATATGAGAATCATGTCTAAAACAAAAACAAGTCACTTTAATCAAACTCACTTTTTCGGGCATAGCGTTTTTTCTTTGTCACATTTTCTACCAGTTTACTCCTACCGCAAGCAACGTTAAAAAACTTCTTTCCAAAAAAACACTTTTCATTCGATTCTTAAGGAAATTCTTCGAAATGAGCTTGACAAGGTTTATGTGGTGTAATCAAGGAAAAAACAAAACCGCAGCATACCAAAAAGTCGTAGATTTATTAGAATTTAGAAAATATTAACCATTCAACCACACATCATGAGCATTTTATATAGCATCGTTTCCGTCAATCACATATAACAACTGGAACTAGACTGCCCCGATCCAATATTCCAGGTTCCTTCCCAAACCCAGTTACAACAGAACTCATTATCACTTTCCAATAACCAATCAAGTCAACAATAAACACAGAAATGCTTACTGCCTTACTGCAACAGACAAACAACAAACATTACATAAGAACCAGATGATACTGCGCCCGCGTTGGTCTCAAGGGCGCAAAGTGTAAAACATAAACAGTGAGTCATAGTTAGCTTGTTGGTGCCTTGACCGTTGAGGAGAGTTCGGTTTTCTCTTACATGGAAGTCGATTATCAAGATTCTCAAGGTTTTAATATAAGTAGTTTTAATGAGTTATAGGAGCATAGGCTTTCTTTTCGCTTCGAGCTTTGTGGATATTTTTTTTTTCTTTTTTAGGATGGGGAATCATTAAATGACACCTCCCGCTCTAGGTGGAACGAGAGGGAAGAAAGGGAAAGATTCTTACTGACTAAAACCCATCCATGGCGTCCTTCCTTAGCCCTTTATGTTCCAGGGTAGCGGTAACCCTTTCGGAAAATCCCGCTGACCCGGCAGGCTTGGAACAAGTTTCCTCGTATCGGTATTAGTCAAAAGGCAAGACAGTTTAAAATTAACAAATTCTTTTTGCAATAAAACAACCTTATGAACCTATGACTTAGTTTTTAATTGTCAATCTTAAAAAGTAACACGATTATTCGTAATCAAAAATGTTAAAATACTTAGTGGATTTTTGCTTTAGATTTTAGTAAATGGGGTAACTTCATTGTTTGTTCTACGGACTAAGTACATACATGTATAAGGCATTAGAAGTTCTCTCCTGGCCGTAGGATTTTTCTAATTTCTCTTCTCCTTTTCGTGACTAACCTGGTGTCAGAGTTTTTTTTACGCTGCCCATGGGCCTGTTACTTAGCTCCACATGCTCTAGACAATATCTATCGGACATTGCTGGTTTCCTCAATATGTTTTCCATCACCGATTTTTAAGTAAGTGGTGTTAGTGTGCGTATACAATACACACATGAATCCGTAAAATCAGAGGTCCTAATAAAAGGCGTAATATTTTTTTTTTACAAAATGGCATTTCTACTTGACCAATAGTGAAAGAGCACCATTCCACTTAAGAAGTTGAACGCAAAAGAGAAAGATAAGGTGGCGTGTAAATGGGTGCTAATAGGGTGCTAATGGGTTCCAGATAACATGTGCAAACAAGATTCTTTAGTATTTAGCATGGAACTATGTACTGAGTAAGTTGGTGTTCAGCATATAAGGGGCCCTATTGTTTTTTTTAGAAACAGTGGTGTTATGTTCCAAGGGTATTAACAAAGAAGGAAAAACTTTCAAAACAAGAATGTTTGAACTTGCTTTGTCGTGCAAAAACATTGTTTGATAATAAAGAGCTATCAAACCAATATTGAACAAGACAAGAATGACATCAAGAACTTGTCAAAAGCTTTAAAAGATAATCCATGTCCATAACTTAGCTACATTTGTCATTTCCTTTTTTATATGGATTCTGCTTTGTTTTTAAATTGTTGTTGTTGTTGTTGTTTGGGTAGTAGGTGGTCAGACACGCTAATGGCGGCATCCGTGGCATTGAAATTCAAAATTTCTTTCAGTTTTTTTTTGCAGCTTGCAGGTCAATGTCAGGTTACCTATATCTCTATCAAAAATATGATTCGCGACCATAACAAACATGTATATGTACATAATTATAACCATAAGAGTCATCAATACATCTCTCTAAGTTAGTTATTGGTCTCAAATGTAATTATTTTATTAAATGAAATTTGCAAGAAGAATTTTAATTTCGCGGGCTGCTTCCACCTTAAGAAACATTAGCCCATCTCTTTCAAATGATTTAATAATCTTCTTTCTTTATCCTACCAAGCATTTGATTTTTACATTGTTTTTCTTGCATCCATTCCATGATGTAAATACCTCATCTCTAGTCTTTACTAATTAAAAGATATTTCCCTCCATTGCTCTCCAATTAGTTGATTCACTGTACTTTATGATTCTTGGTAACGATACACATCTACATCGCTCTGATAACTATAAAATCATACTCGTAGATCAATCATATGCTATGGTTATTTATTCGTTTTCACAATGGAGAAAGTTTAAGAAGTATTTATTACGGCGATAACGTGTCTATGTTATGACTGAAAGTCAACGTTTCAGCTGTGGTAATTTCAGCTCAGTCTATTGCCAGATAAAGACCGATCCCGCGTAGGGGAGCTTGCACACAAACACGGTGTGCCGGCAAACATAAAGGCTCATTAAAGCCACCCGGCACCCACCCCGCACCGCCTCGCCACCTACGGCTAGTACTCTTTATATGGGCTTTTATGGGTATGAGCTCACTACTTCTACTCCGTCGCGTCACCGGATCCTGACCTTAAATCGGTACCGATCCGTGCTGGTATCTTATAAACCTAATATTATGTTCCCACCACTGGGTCACAGGCCTCCACTCTGTGGGAGGAGTGGGCCGTAATCCACCACACGTGTCTAATGCGGATTGGTAGATGTCAGATGTCACGATGATGATGGAGTTGTAGAACTCATATGTCAAGGCCACTAGGCTACCACTGCCCTCACTGCAGGTGCGGGTATAATAGCCCCGTAATAATTGATACGCTAACACATAAACAGGTGAAACATTGTAAACGTTTCTTTCTGTAGATCAACCTGCGACCTGTACAAGAAAACTCGCTGTTTCAAGTATCCTAGGACCAAGCGTGGCCCATTTGATGTGAGAAGGGTAATTAAGAAAAATAACAACTGACGCAAGAAAGTTTTTAAACCGTTGCGAACCCGGAAAAATAAACAGCTCATCAACATTTCTCCAAGCAAATAGTGTTCAAAGTATTTTAACGAACCTTTATAATGAACAGTATTAAGGTACCTACTAGATAGTGTCCAATTAAATCATACTGAAATTACCTAATTGCCAGATGCCATAACACATATTTTAATTGCAATGAATAGTCCTATAGTTGTCACATTTTAACACGGCAATAACGATCATTGCTTTTTCCCTAATATCTCTCCATTGGAACCCAACCTCTCCCTAAAGCTCTCCGTTAGAACCCAACCTTTCCCTAATACCTCTCCGCCAGAACCCATTTTTTTCCTAATATCTCTCCGCCGGAACCTAACCTTTCCTTAATACCGCTTCTTCGCAACACAACCTTTCCCAAATACCTCTCCGTTGGAGCCTAACCTCTCCCGAATAAAAACCCCGTTGAAACGCAACCTTTTCCTAAAACCTCTCCGTTGGAACCCAAACAACAGACTCAACGGTTGTCGTTATTAATAGATCACGACAGATATTCAAGATATCTGTTTATATTGTACGTAAACGGATTATATTTATGGAATATATTTTACATAAACGGATAGTCCGTTACGTAAAATTATTATATTTGTCGTCTGAGTACATAGAGTGAGTAATTAATTATTTATTATTTAAGTAAGAAATACAAAATGTAGATAGGTCAATGATTGCTGTTACCATGCGAAAACGCGACAGCTGTAGAATAGCGTATTACAATAATGATCCAGAAAACGATCGCTATGAAAGTTCTAAGTTCTAACCACTCTACCCTTATTGAACACAGCATAGCCATAACAAAATTTAATTATGTAAACGATCATAATTACGCACAAGCCCAATTAGAAGAAAACGAAAAGCACCATGGAACCATTGACTCTATACTGTTCATTATACATTCATTCTTTTAAACTGCAGCTTGTAAAGATGAATATATTAGTAGCACGCTAACTACGCTAATTTTACCAAGCCATTTTCTTGCCAATTAGCCTATATCTAAGTGTGTGTGCAATTATCTTTGTGGTTACATAAACATGTCGTGTGATTGAGGCGAAAGTTCTGTCTTCTCAGTATGGAGTTGAATTAAAAGACGCCTAAGGGTGAAGATACCAGCTGGCTAGAACACTGAGGGAAGAAGGACAAACATGGAAGGGTCAAGGTTGATCAAGGTGTCGACTATTTTCATAGAGATTGCGCTGTCACGAGAGAAGTTTGTACGGAAGCACAAGTTACCATATCGTCGTCACCTATTTCGGCAATGCTTCTGTGTAGTGATGCTTCTGAACGACACTGGTATGTACGAAGCTTAACTATTTCTAAATGCACTAACCGCAGGCTACCCCCATCATTACCACCAATCAATGTAATAATAAAAAAATAATATTTATTCATTTATAGAGCCTATCTCTAAAGAAGGTACAGACGCCAGCACATCAAGCTATCCCTAACTGTCAAATTTTCTCAATTAAAAATGAACCTTATGTCTCTGCAATAAAGTTGAAATACTATCAAAGAAATTTGACAGATTGTGGTAACTTGATGTGCTGGCCTCTGTACATCTCTCCATATGCCTCGAGGCTACTACAGAATTAATTACATAGACATTCTCCCGTAATTTGCCGTCAATTAATATACGCGTCTATTAATAAAATAAATATAAATAATTTAATTTATTAATAAACATTGTTTATTTATAAATGCCGCGCTAAAATAGCGTGCGGGCATGATTAACTGCGCTCATGCAAACGAAGAGGGAGAGAATCGCTTGAATTCACATGTAATATGCATTGATGCATCGACCCGAGAACCTGTTTTTGTAGAACATACCAAAAGAGCAATGGAGCACGTTGAACGAACGTCCGATAAAAGATACGCTTTCCTCCCGATACGGATACTGTAATCATCTTGATTTAAATGTATCAGTCTGACTTTAATGTATACGATATGAGCAAATACGAGTAGGCTGGGAAAGATGGATGATATGGATTCTACAATGTCAGGTTTATTGAAAACAAGTGTGCGTATGAGTGCCTTTTCAACAAGCGAAGTTCAGAGATGTTTATGCGTAAGCATATTGCTTTATTTATTTTAGTTTCAGAACTTTACTCAGATTATAGTCAATGGGAATGATAAACATAAAGATATCCTTAATCTTTTATATATATCGATCACATAACCATTTACATAGTATTCCCTTCTAAGCCGCTCCATTATCTAAACAGAATGATTTCGAAACCATTTCCAAAAGATTTAGACTTATCTTTTATTTCTTGCCCTGGTATTTACATCGTAGCGACATTGTTATCTTAACCAGACATTTTACGGCATGTTCAAGAATTTCTGTTACCAAGTACGAAACCAGAAACAGAAAGGATTATTGACAAAATAGCTGTGATAACAGTAACTTAGGATTATCGGCTATTTCTGTAGGAGTAGCAGCACATGGAGAACTCAAAGTTATTTTAATTGTTAATTTAAACTGTCCTGTGAAGATTAGGAAGGCAAAGAAAATATATTTAAGGAAAATGAGGCCAATAAACAAGACAGTGCAAGCAAGACAGGGCTGTTCACGGAATCACTTGCTAAAGCTAAAGATAAACGTCTAATCTTCATAGAAATGTCAATGATATTGGTGTTTGAAGAGATTTACATATATAGGGAGAGTATCTAACGCCATGTGAATATAAAGTTGACGATGGAACGATAACATTAAGACTAAAATGTCAAGGAGTCGCCTTGGCATCTGATAATGGTCGAAATACTTACTTACCTACATAAAATAGGGCTTGGGGATCACTATGCCAGTATAGTGGGTTATGTAACCAATATTATTTACGCTGTTTGGAATAGTAATATTATCATGTGTATTTGCTTTTATAACAACTGTTTGTTGATCATACTGAATAGAATGGCCTATATTTTATTTAATATCTGCTTGAATGAATCTTGTAACTTAACTAGCTTGTTTGATAATTCTCTCAGATTATATGGATGTTTTTGGTGTTATCTACACTTTCTTCATCATTTATGTTAAACAATTCTATTATAAATTATAGGTAGTCTATCGAAGCAACACTAAGCAGATCTAACAAATGTCAGGGAGATACTGTTGTAGCAATAACATTGAAATAACAGTTACCACCACTGCCATATACGAAAACTTTAACATTCTTGTGAAAATTCCAATACTCTTTTACGATGCAGAAAGGAATCACAAAAACAATGCATTTTGAAGTTTGCATGCGATTTATTTGCTCATAAAACCGATGAGGCATGTCAATGACACTGCAGACAGCGTATTCTGCGCGGACTATTATTACGGCAAGTTACGAAACTGCAGCTGAAACTATTTAGACTCCACGCATGTACTGCTAATGGTCTCCGAGAATATTGTTAATCTTATTTCTTTCTTTTATCTTAAAAGGATCATCAATTATAAAACTTGCAAGACAAATTCAATATTGAAAACTAAATAATACCACTATTTCAATTAATCCAACATAACACTAAAAAGGCGTTAAGGAAACAATGTTAACCATTAACTGTGTTGTTTAGATCAGGCAATTTGCTTGTTAACTACACTATAACCATATCTTTAAAGACTTCACTTAACTGACAGCAGTAAAAGACCCTTGTATAACCATTGTATATAAACGACAAAAGCTAGCTCGTTAGACGAAGAGATGACTACATCATACTTGGGAAAGCCTGGAACGATCAGAGCACAAGGCAATGAAAAATACTTCATAATATTTGAACGAGACATTATAAGCACCTAAAGGTTTGTCCTGATAATCCATTAGACTGAGAAAGATAGCGGGGAGACCTTAACCGTGCAGTGGAACACAAAAGACTCATCTATCTCCTGGGAGAAGTCTTGTTTGTTACTCTAAATTACCTTTAATGACCGGCTGGACGGGAAACACGGCAGTTCTGTTTCTCGTCAGTATTCACCTCATTCTTACCAGTGGATACTTGTAAGAACAATCGTGCTCGGAAGAAGGAAGTATTCCAGTAAGTGTTGGTAAGGATTTTGACCATCTTGCGGGCTCTGGGATAGTCCTGATGGTGGTTTAATACCTCTCCACTCCTCAAGCACCTTAGCTTTTGTCTTATCGCTACGCCACTAAGTACTCGTGACAGTTTCCGGGGGCCCATTAATGAAAGCGCAAGTCATGTTTTCACTGATCAGGCGGGGGCCATAATCCGTCCAAATTTTTAGATAACCAGTCCACTTTAGCCATCCAAACACTTTGTTTCCTGTAATAGATCTACATCAACCGACTGTTGTGCATTTCATTAGAAGGTTCTAACGGGCTTCTGCGAGCTGGTTTTGGCCCCTCGAACACCACAAAGTCTCGAGGACATGTCAAAGACTTAATAATCATAGTCTTTTAACGACCTCTCCGCCTCTTTTGCTAAAAATGACACAAATAGCTGGGAGAAGAGACAAATAATTAATGAAACAGCATTATATTAGCATTAACGATGTGTGAAGTCTTGTAGTATACCCCGTAGGCTAAATTTAGAACCCAATGCCACCACGACACGGTCTACAATTTTCTTGGTATACTAGAGATTAATAATAGTAGAAACAAAGCTATTCATATACAATGTGGATGCGGAAGACCTGATAACGCTTTCCCATAACTGTTGTACTCCAGTTATTGAAATTGTAAGAACAATCGTTTTTGACCTGGAGAATAATCGTATGGAAAACATAGTCAACGGCCAGTTTATCGTCATCATGCAAAACTTTAAAGTTCACAGAGAGTTGTGGAATCAGCTAGTTGGCCATAGCCCTGTATATCGTTTATACGGAAACAATGAAATCCGAATCAGCATTCAAGGACGCTTTAATTCTATTATCGTACAGTACTCGTTACATTTCGCTGTTATCTACAAATGTTAAAGCTAAAAGCAAATTGTAATTCCCAGATCTAGGAAATATTTGAACAAACAGCTATTATTATCTCTCTAACCATTCCAAGTAACATAACTTCACAGTTTGCCAAGCAAATGCTCTCAGAACAAGAAATGCCAACTATTTGTCAAGAGATTTCCTAGCCACAAATATTTTGATAATTTGGTAGATACAGAAATCTGCCTTGAAGGGTTTAATATAGAATTGATTAATAGACGATTATTAAATAAGTCAAATTTTGACGTCACATCTCATGGATTACATAAATAGTTTAATTACTGTCTCAAGGTAAGACGAGTCGAAACGACGAACTTTACCAGAATCTTCGTGAGCATCGTGAGGAAGTTTCTCTCTAGGATGGAAGCAAAGATTTTAATAGCTATTAACATGTGGTGGCTATTGTTTTTGGCACTGATGCATCAACTACCGGCGGGGACAAAGAATGCCCTCAATTCAAAGTTGTGTAATTAATGGCAGCAGTCCGAATTAACTCCTACTGGCTTCTTAGACTGAGAGACTCTGTTTACTACCGTTCTAATATAGACCCACTTTCTTTCGAGAGATTCATTCTCAATCAGCACTCTAATTGGGTAACACAATTACAATTCTATTTCTAAGGATGTTAAGGAAACTACTAATAAAATGCTTTATACAAATATGCTTGAAAAATTTATCTCTTCAACAAACAATATAACGGGATGAACGTTGTTGAGGTGTCGACAAGAATTGCATCGCTATCTTATTCTATTAATCGATATAATTGAGACTGTATCAATACTGAAGTCAGTTCGAGGCTTCGAGGCATGTCATCAAAGATACTATTATTATTCCTAAAGACCTAAACACTCAAGTCTGCAATAAGTTTTATGTTTCAAAATCATCAAAAGTTACAAAACACAAAAGAAACTGTTTCATTTAATGAAATCATTTTATTCACAGACGTTCGTGACTGCAATGAAAATCTAGCCTGTACCTCTTTATGTTCTTTAATATCAAAAGACTTCAGTAATAGTCAACAAAGAAGTTTGTTTATTCTTAGTCAGGAATTCGGCGTATTGTTTGAAAACTGAATGACGTGCTGTCCTACTTATGAAAAGTATGAAATTCTTGGCATCTTTTCTTGGAATTTTTACCTGAAATCAGCAAACGCGGAAGTAGTAATTATATGGCTAAAATTTTTTAGATTCGAGACGTAACATCTTTCATCTTCGGTGTTCTATACACCAGTTAACTTTTAATAATGATCTTTTCTGTTGAGTATATTTATTGAGCCGGATTATTTTTACAACTACAGCTTTTTATTCAAAAACTTTTGCAACATATCCTTCAAAAAAGTCGTTAGATCTTCATATAACTGTCATTACAAACACGAAATAACAATAAAATTAAAGTTTCACACATGCAGCATTAACTCTTTAAAATTATAGTGTTATCTACTTCGCAACAACAATTTATCTTATTTTTAAACACTTGGCGACCACCGCCAGTTATTTTTACGATCTTACCATTAATTATCACAGTGTGTGGTCTACACATTACCAGAATTTATATCAACAATTCAATTGAATTCGTAGAAAAACCAAATTAGCTTGGTTAAAACGAAATTGATAAGATAAAACATATTAAATGTCAGACGCTGAAAATCTCGCAAATATTTGTTTTTAACTCGTGTAGATATGAACGAGGACAAATAGACTATAATGCGAAACCAAATATTGCTGATAGATTAATAGTTGAAACAGATGGCTGAAATGTGCGTCAAGTGTTTTTCACATTGAAAATGTCTGCTTTAATTTATTCTTAATTGAAAGAACAGATCGACTGTGCGATATTTCTGTAGATGTGCGTACGTGTTTAGCGTCATGTCAATTTTATATAAATCCATTCTATCTAGTTGGGATGGATTAAAATGACCTATGATACAATTGTACACCAGTTATAAATGATATATAGAATTCGCTTCATGACTTGTGTAAGTACAATCGTATCACAGTTCATTTAAGATAATATCTTTATCTTATATCTTTACAAATTAGTCTAGGTGTAAAAGAAAGGGAAAATTCAGTGACAAATAATGACGTAACCATCCAGATCAGCTGCTTTTCAAGCAACTTATCAAGACGGAAAATAAGAAGACACTTAGACAGATAGGGCCATGCTATAGAAATTTAACAAATTAAACACGAAGTGAACAAGCGGTTTACACAGTCATGCACGGAAAATAGACGGACGTGACTGAATTGTTAATAAGGAAAATGGGGATGTCGAACGAAATGATTTGGCTACTGATAGCGTAGCTAATAATAGACGACAAATAGAAATTCATTTCCAAACAGTAGGAAATAACCTTGATAAAAATTTGAATGAAAATTTAGCACCCACATACAGTGGAGTTGTGCCAAAATGATGTTGCTATTGTATACGATTATAGTAATGGTCTTGGTAAAAGGTTCTATCCTGACATCATACTTGACTTTCCTGGGTCTTAACGCTATATTAAATTATATTTAATTATATTATATAATTTAAAATATAAATATATTTATTTAAACTATTTTTACTATTTTTGCCATCGACACGCTAAGAAGAAGAAGAACGCTATATTTTAATCTATGGGTTGTGTATGCTAACATAGTGCTTTGTCGATATATGTATTAATACAATGGACTAATGCTAGAGCAAAATGTTGGGATCATAGGGTTCTATAGGAAGTTTATCTATACCGCTAATTATAGTCACTGATGGCTTATTTTTCACCTACAGAAACCACTTTATCCAAGCCTCTTTAAGGTATTTTATCACCTATAAGTCTTATATTTCTTATAGCTAAAATACCAAGAAGCACTTGTTAATGGCAAGTTACTCGATAATTTTACATTTCGTAAGTATATTTCTAAAATAAATGCGTCTTACGCCGGGCCGATTTAGTGGGCGTTACGATATTTTAGTAAAAACACAGTGACATTGGTCCAATGTAACGGTTCTCAGAAATACAACGGTGACGTAATATGTAAATAAAATAGAATCAGATCGATGAAAACATTTGGAAGATGTTTTTTTCCTCTGGAAAGAAAATCTGGGAAATGGCAAGCATCACATATCTATTGGACGTACACCAGATTAATAAAATTTCTAATAGTTATTTATATATATTTATTATTACCTACTGTGATTAGGCTTTATGGCAGTATATCCTCACGAATTTAAATTCCTAGGGTTGTTTGAAGATCTATGTTCAGGAAAGATAATGATGCCTGATAGAAGTAAAAAATCCTGTGATGGGAGGAAAGGAGCCAAAAAGAAGAAATACGACACTGGTACTGAACAATTATTTAGAGACATGGATTACAAAAGTAAAAATAATATCCACTTGGGTGGTAAGAATCGCAGATGACTTTAAACATATTTTTTTAATAACAATTTAAATACTTTAGTATCAACGTTCAATGACAAGCTGCCCATTAGTCTAGATAACATTTGGCTTATAATTTCAGGAATTGTACTCGAGTTTGACTATTAATTAATTTTTATGACTAAAGTTGACAATAATAATGAATATGCGAGTTTTTTGAGATTATATGAAACGGATGAACTTGTGCAAACTAACAATTATACCTACCGTTTTTTTACTGTTTTCAAACATTATTTAATTCCATACTTTTGATCAGTGGCCGATACTGTCCGAAAGCCCATAATGGATTGACACATATGGAAAAATGTAAAATTTTTAGGTCAAGGAGAAACAATCTGAGAAAGGTTAAAGAAATGTTCCTTAACTGTTCTCAAGTTGGCAGAAGAAGAATCCACCACCTCTTTTTTGTAGCCATTCTTATACCCAGCACTAGAAGTAGTAGTGTTGATATTGATAGTAATTCCTACTCCATAAACAAAAATATCATCAACATAAATAACCACAGACAACTTCATCGTCAGCATGGTCAAGTACAGACGTACAGCGAACTTAAAGCTTATAAAACTATATCGGACATATAATCGAGTATCGGCTGGCATGGTGCCAAGCTGCGCCATCTTAGCGGTCAAGGCTAGTGGAACGGTGAGGCTCAAATAAATATAAGTGAAAATCTTATGAAGTGTTGTGGAGAAACATTTTGTGAAGTTCTTTTTAATGAAGATGGTGTTTTTGTTGATTTATCTGATTTGCAGTGTTTACGCAAATGTATGAAGCGACTGCGCCTTAATGACGTCACGTTTCAAATCTTCTATTCACACAAAAATCTCTGTTGCGACAGAAACCTGTATGCAGAGAATATATATAAACTAAGATGAACTAATGATAATTTCCGGAACTCCTATTTCGACTTCGGAGTTTTCAGAATTTTAGAATAACGGTTATTTAAGTACCTCCGAGTACAGATGGTGAAAAACCCGAGCTAAACTAACATTTTGACATGGTTTCATATCCAGTATACCTATAAACAACATTGTAAGAAGGTATATCTTAAGTACTTTACTATCCAACAAGTAGTAAAACTTCCAATCTGTTTAAGTAAAGGCATGTTAGGTACAGAATATGGAAGGTACTAAAATTTAATATCATTATTTAACGTAGTCATGTTTACTCTGGAGAAGCCATTAATATTTAGATGCCTATTGACACGTAAAACCTCTTAGCACTAGCGTAGGGTAAGGGACAAGTACATTGTTCTAAGTATTAAGGTAGGATAGCAACATAGTACCATGAAATAACTACTTTAGGCACGCCTGTACTGCGTCATCGCTAAATATCAAGTGAGATAGTGGCAGAAACATAACCGATCCAACAAACAAATCATTTAAAAGAAAAAATTGGCAGTTCTGCTACAGATCGTAATTTACATTTTGGCAATGAAGCTGATGATGATTCGGATGTATCTTCTAATGAATATGTAGAAGAAAATGGTAGTCTAGACGGTAACGTAGGCCATCAATCAAACATACACTTAGATAAACTTATACATCTGCCAAAAAATACATGTTGTCAAAAGAACGAAGGATCCTAATATCTTATTCCCAGTACCAAGAGACCAGACACGAAGGCAATAAGTTGATTCGCACATAAAACTGGCTCCACGATCAATAAATGCCAATAAAAGTGTGCCCCACAGAGTACTCAGAACTAAAGTAACTGAACCCACGTTCGCTAAGGTCAAAGTCATGGTTAATATAAATATTGGTCTCTACGGATCACCGCCCAACCTTCACGGTACAATAATTGGAGTATGTCATCACCGTTATTGTACCTACATGTTTTATTGAGGATATTAGTTGCTACTGTTGGCAAACTACGGTGTATTATTATGTTGGTATATTTAGATGTTTTCTTTCCCCAAATTTTATTTTGCTTTAAGACATGCTTATTTTTTGACGGCCGGAAATTATCAAATGACTCCTCCCACTGTGTGTGGAGCGGAAGGGAGTGTCAAACTCTTACTGATTAAAACCCATCCATGGACCTTCCTTAGCCCTTTATGTTCCGAGGTAGCAGTAACCGTTTCGGACAATCCCGCTTATTCAAGCCATGCTTGGTTTTTCATTTGAGAGAATATCAAAGGTAATTAAGTAAGGTAACCTGTATTGGCATTGGAAATTGATATTAATTATTGATCCTTCACACTTAACTTCACAGTAACAAATCTACTACCCATTGGTTATTTGTTAACTTTCAAACGGCATAAAATCACAATGTATTTATTTATTTCATAAAGACGCGCAAAATGTTTAAATGTCATTTTCATGGTACTTATCGGCAATGTTTGCATAAACTGATTTAATGCAGAAAATTATAAAGCAATTATAATTTTATCGTTGGCCATAAAGGGGAAATTAGTCAAACATTCTAATTGTTATAATACATTGTTTTATTGCTGGTTGTTAAGTAATTTCTAGTTAGACCGATAACGGTGTAGAAAATAACACGATGAGGTAATTTTAATTGAATTTTGAGACATGTATCTACATCTCAAAAATACGTTGTATTCGTTTCAGATATTTTCTTAAATATTACTGAAATGTGGCGTCTGTTATGAATAAAGGAAAGACTAGAGGAAAAAAAGTGTTTAGTGGGACTAAACACTTTTTTTATCTGACTGAGTAAGATAAGACAATAGAAAATAATAATTAAAATAATAAAATAATTACGCAGAAAAACAGCAGACATAATTACACAAAATTAGGCTCCCCGCTGTTATTTATAGAGACCATATAGTGGATCAAGCAATTAAACTATGCAACCATGGTGACAGTCCAATTTCTAATGCAGACAAAAGAATGAAAGCGTGAAATCGTTGCTTTGATTCCGCCAATTTCCTCTGCATTACCTTTCTCATTAGAAACGAAAACAATAGAATACGTTTCTTGAAATTCATTAAACACTAGTGTTTTCGATTCATATTATATTCAAACCTCTTTGCAATAGATAATATTTTTTTCTGTGAGTGGCATCTTGCATATCAAGCTAGGAGTTTGTGGTGTGCTTAATGGAGGTTGCCGGAACACAGAAAGTTACATGGATGGGTTTTAGTCAGTCAGAGTCTGACACTCCCTTTCGCTCCATGCAGAGTGGGAGGAGTCATTTGATGATTTCCCATCGTCTACACACTAAGGGGTAACCCCTGTGTTGGTACGGACGGGCTCGGCTTAGAGTGTCGCTGACAACAGCAGATACATATAAGCAATTTTTCTGAGATATAGGTAACCAAGGATATTTGTGCGTGGGGTCGTTTCTACAATTACCGGGTCCTTAACGATTATAACAATAATTTTCTCGTTAAAAATCGTTCATTACTTTTAAGTGATATACTGTTAAGTAAACTCACGCTGTAACCACTTTATTTTATCTACATGTCCTTACAAACGTTAACATTAGCTCACAGCTGAGGCATTAAATGTTATTACTGTCACATTTACAGACATTATATTAATTCAATACGATCACCATTAATACTTAAATTGCAAAATTATGTCAAAGCCAACAAGCCCAAATATGGCAAGGAATCTATTTGACGCACACCTAATTTAAAAGCAAAATTCACCCGACACATTCCTCACCCAGAGCGGGAGCAGTCATTGGATGATTTCCCAGCCTTAAAATAAAAAAAAAATAAAAAAAAAATAAAAAAAAATAAAAAACCCTACACATTCCTGCATAAGCCGTAATAAGAAAATTAAAATAATTAATGTAACCGTACAAAACATGAAAAAGGCGTGCACACCTATCCTTTACGAACCAACTGCAGCCCTTGAAAAATAAAATAACATCAAACTCGTAGAGTTTGTGAATGTTCTATAGTAAACCAGTTTCAATACGTAAATAAATACATTATTCATACTAATAGATTCATGTTAGGATTTCTAAACGCTTCACACTGATGCTAAGAATCCAATAAATGGTATGACAAAACACAAATCACTTGAACAAACATCCAGCCCGTTTGGTATCAAAGGCGGTATTTAAATCAGCATAGCATTCGACATTGCTGCTACGACAGTCCACGCTGTAGTGTCTGTAGTGGTAGATAAACGACGTGACGGCAAGCTGGTAAGGTAACTAAGTAATTTAAAAAAAGCGCGTAGCGTTTTTTTTAGTTTAAAGCTTAATATAAGTCTGTTTTTTGCGGTAAGAAATAGAGTCAAGATCTTGCATGGTATATAAATAATGTTATGGCTTTACACGCAATGGACTTGGCACCCAAGTTAATGTAACCTATTTCACAGTAACAGTTTTTATACCTCTCCGTGTAGAACATGAAATTATACGCGCACAAAAAAACATGTCTAATCTAAATAAACGTACGACATACAGAATCATGAGAGGTAGTTTTAACCCTATCATTAACGATAAATTATAAACAGTTAGTCACGATAAACATATCATAAACGCTGATGTTGATAATAAGTGCCTAATTTCTGTACGGAACTTTAAGAGAGGAAATCTAATAGTGCCTATAATGATAGTAAGCTACACCGAATAGCTGTAGACGATGTGATATTTTATTGCGATCAAGCTATTAAACCAATAATTCAGGTCAATAGAAACAATTGTAATATAATTAATGGGATTCGGACGTGATTGGGATATGGTGAAAGTAAAGGGCTGAATCGTGCAGAAACACTCAATCATCGAGTTAGATCGTGCAAGTAATTATATGGAAACCATGCACTTAGAGGTAATGGAAAGGGCAGAGGTAATAATTATGATCTAATTGATATGGTTATGTCGGAAATTGATCAGGTCTCTCGGCACTATTTTCTTATTGACGTCAATTTTCTCTTCGTTACAGAAACTTTTTTATGAACACACGTAGTTGCAACAATCAGGTCAATTACATGACCAGATATCTACAAAAAGACACTATAAAAACATAACAGAAACATTTTTGTTTTCTAAAAAAGCTATATTCTACTTTTAGGTGCAATCATCTCACGCGGTTCGCCACAATTCCATTTGCTTTACCACGACCGCTCGCCGCCTCTTTTTACAGAGTCCATCCACCTCAGCAAAAAACTTTAGCAAATTGCTAAACGCCTTCAGTTTTTTCTACACACGTCTACATATCTTCCTAAGATTAATTCCGTTTAGCAATTGAAGCTTTTAAATGAAATGTTTTCTCAACGATATGTTTTGCTATAGTTTAATACTTTCATCATCCATCAAACCTGTTATAAATCTTGAATGAACTTGTCTCAGAGATGGACTACTCATTAAGACAAATAGTATATGAAGAGAAATAGTTCATTCATTATGTATCATCGATATCTAAACCATAAATTGATTGCTTAAACCCCCCGTTCTTAATTACAAAAAGTATAATTAACTATAGTATAATTCTCGTAAGTACAGGCAAAAGTTATGCTATCATGCTCAAAACCTACAAAAATCTAGCAGTTCTAAGATTTCCAGAGTAAGATAGTACAATTTAAGAACAAATATTTTCCTCAAACAGCACAACCAAGACGGGAGCAAAACATAGTGGGTAATAAACGAATAAAAAAACCTAATCGAACACCGGATGGTCTGGCAAATAAATAACAGAAGTACATTAACGGACATGTATACCAGCCGATTGATCTCAATGTCTTGTTTGCATCGAAAAAAAAAACTTTGCAATAAAGTAATTTACTGTTTGAAGATTGTTGATTTTAATGTCACAAAATAGACAACTTTAGAACTAGATAATGATGAGATCGCACCACAATGCGATCTAGTTCTCGATAATGATACGTTCCAGTAATTACGGAGATCAATCTTTTTGTGCGCATAGTTCGAGTCTGTTAACAACATGTGTGGTTGCTGATATTATGTTTCTTCTCCGACTTAAAGATTGCTTTCAAAAGGGCAACAGATACAAGGTTTAAAGTTCCACATATTTATGTGACAGTTTTAAATTAATTTAAAGGATATGTTTGCATAATGTTTTGCACAAGGTTCTTAAATACAATATGACATTGTACAGATGTATGTTCTTACTTGATAGCATTTAAAATAAAAAAGGCACTTAGCACGCAACAGTGAACCGTCCATTAATACCAAATCTGTCCTGAATGAGGCCACATAATTATGTAGTAATGACGTTCAGGGTTGACGTTTATCGTACAGTGATAAAAAAAACTATTCGGCTCCCAAAATAGATGACACGCGGAAAATGTGCAACTTTTCCCGCATAAAAGGACAAATTGAAGCTATAATTAACAAACCAAGGCCAATCTTTAATGACCGATCGTTATTTATAGCTATTTAAGTGGGGCCGATCGATAACAACGTGGGAATCGAACCCACTTGTCCTGTTAAACATATCTTCTTTGACTGCGATGGACAAGAACGATTAGAAGAGATCGGATCCGATTGTGGTGGCGATAACACAACATGGGTTTATATAACGGTTTGTATTGAATATATTAATGAAAATGGTGAGAAAGGTGTAAAAGATAACAGTTTTAAAGCAAAGAAAATAAATAAAACCTCCAACATAAAGGATATTTAAAGTAATTTTGAGTTCGTTCCAACAAACCGTTATTAATTACAATCGTGGAAAACGAACGAGCGTTTGAGATTTATCTTTAATGGTTGCGACAAATCCGGTAGTTTGCACGCGAGTGTAGCAGAAAATTATGCGAACTCATTTATACAATGACTAAAGATACCGACTTAGTTATACACGGCTAAGTCTAATGGTGCTGACCATAATTTAAGTATTCCTAATCTAGTGATTAAACCTAAGATTATAATAGAAATGACCTTTACGTAGACCTTAAAAACACTTACTAATGAGACGATATAGATTGTAAAATTGATAGCATATCATAGATTTATTTAACAGCTAGTACGGAATAAATTAATACAAATAGTGTTAATGAAAATACTCTAAGATTAAAATAGCCCTTGTAAGGCATGGAAAGATACCCTGAATGCTTGATTGTCAACCGTTGATGCCTAGCATTCGATATTATCCACTTTGCATAGTTAATTAATGATCGACTGGTCAGGTGCCATAAACTGTCAGGTCTTGGGATTACACGTGTGTTATCCATGTTATTCTGTAGGTAGTCAGAAGTAGGTACTAAGTAGGCATACAATTGTATATTATTTAAGTATTATTTTCTCTATTATTTTGTGTTGATAAAATAGTCGAACATCTTTTCACAATAGTACCTACATATAATAATGATTCCTGCTATTCAAACCTGTAACGAACGGGTAGTGAAAATTATCTAGCTATTAATAACACAATATACTAATTGAGTCTAGTATCCCCATAGATCAAGGAGGATATTTAGTAGTTTATCCAAATAATACCATACAAATACACCAAATCATTGATGAAGAATAAAACCCAGTAGCAAAGGATAACCTGGCAATACGGTTAAAATTAAGTACATTGGTAAATATAATGATATCCAAATTACGACAGTAACATATTTGTCAGAACTATAAAATTTATGTGTTTGCAAATACAATAATGGCGTTATGTAAATGATTTAAGTAGTACTAGAATTGATATTTGAATTTATTATAAACTGTGTAAATAGAAGGGAATTTACCTTATTTAAATAGATCCGTTTGCCCAGAATAAAGCAATAAATGCTTTTGCAAAGACTGTTATTAGGTATAGGAAGTTTTGAAATGTAGAAGCTTCAGATGATATAAAATTGGCTTGGACACAATGTTAGTTTTTTACATCTTGTGTAGGAGGGGTAAGGTACATACATATAAATACCCTATTTTACTCGGCAATCGACAGCAATTGCTTACACAGTTCAAATCAGGTAGTAGCGTGAGAAAATATCGAACGGGCTATTAATAGAAGCGACTTAATTACTTGCATACTCAATAGAACATAATATGGTACCCAATATAGAAGTGCAAACCACACAGGAAAATATTGAACTAGAAAGTTTTCAATAGTCTGCTCTTAAAGTCGTATAATGAGAGTTCTTTATCAGGCCAATAGCAAGAGTAAAACCAAACATTGGTCATATTTGTCATTCGAATTCTAATCGAACTAAAATATGTTATATCAAACAAGTTGGACCAATATTGGACAGATAAGTGTATGGACACAGAAATTATGGGCAAACAATGATCGATGGCCCACTAAGGCTGTATTGACAAACTATGGTAAATAGAAAAAATAACATTCTCATTTCGGATATCTAGTTCGGTGTGAAAGTGTACTGATTTCGGTGAACATAACCGCATGAATATAGTACTATCTAGTGTTATTCGATTTTGTGGTAAAAATGTATGCCACCGAAGCAAATTAGGGTCTAAATTGAAATAATAAAGGTTCCATTTTCACTTACCGTAAGCACAGGAAGGCCAAGCCCAACGATGTACAGCATAACATTGGTGACAGTAGATTCTTTGTATGGATGCTTAAGGGACTCATCATCGCAGAAGAAACCCCTTTTGTAAGGAGTGCCCCAAAGGTAGAAGACTAAGATCAGGAATCCAACTGTAACAAAATGAGAAATCGAATTAGATCATCATAGTAATAAGGGCTTATTAAGTTCTCTCAAACGATTCATCAAAAACCGCTCCAAGCATAATTAGAAGTATATTTTATATTGTTCTTCTGATAGTACCTTTTAACTAAAAGATATCGTTGTTATCAAGCCTTGATGAAGCCAGAGACATAACAATTGATAAAAAAAGAATGTTAGTCAAAACACACAATAAATAAAGTTATAGAAGGCCAAAGATATTTGAAAGGCGAGGTGTCAGCAATGATATTTTTATATCTACACTATTGCTTGTAACAGTGAAGCTCATTACACGATTGTAAGTTAATAAGTTTATTTATGAAATTAGATTTTGTGGAAGACATTTAATCAATGTTAATTATACTTTCCGGATTAACATTGAAGAATTCCACTAACCCCTGTTATGATTTGTTTGCAGAAATAAACTAACTAACTGAACTATCAATAAATCTAGGACCTTCATAAATAATAATCCTTCGTCTGCCGTTTATCACGTTCTAAGCCTTGTCTTAGTTGTCTTCGCTTAAGTATTCACAACTGTTGATTTCTTTATGTGTGACAACAGCTGCGATGATGGTAACACTTCATAAATCATCTTTTACTATTATGATAGTCTTATAATGAAATTTGTTTGTCCGTCTGTAATTCTATACCTAACATTGCATTCCAACCAAATATGGAAAATGAGCAAACTTAAAACGTCTTCACATTATCATTTGTCTTTTGCTGTACGTTTGCAAAAATCACTGTCAAGTAATTATGATTTAGGATCTGAGGACTTGTCTAGCACTTATCATCAAATGCCCATAAACAGAGGCTGAAGTTATATATTCGCGGTAAAACCAGAAAACTATGCAAGCAAAGCTGCAGGCGAAAGTATGAACAATAAGTAGCGAAGCAAGGCGCCATAAATCATATAAGTATAGATTTAGCGTATCGCTAGCATTCGAGGAGTGGATCAAGTTTATATATAGACTCCCGATTAACTCAGATTAATGTCGCGGACAACGAGACTATTGATTAATGAGTTTATTTATACGACAAGTCAAACAAGGCGAAAACTTATTAGGGCTGCCTACAGAATGGAATGTGTAACAGAGAATAGATTTATGCGGCGCCTAAGAATTTGGCCTGGTAACAATAACAAGATGTTAATTTATACCCCTTTATAATTATTAGCTTGCAATGTTGGTGTGATCTAGTCAGTGTAAAGAAAATATGTAAACATTTTTATTAAATATCATCATGAATTTGATAGCAGCACGGTAAATAATGACTGCAATAGGTATGATGAAACGCTAACAGTTAAAAATGATAAGAAGTTACATCATCTGAACTTAGTGAATTTGTATTTAAAACACTTGATACGGTTAAAATTATGTAATATGTTAGTGAGCACAGAGATATAAAATGTTTAACTTAAGCCTATATTAACACAATCTTTATAAAACGATTGCATTTTATTATCTTAATCTTATTAATCCACCACAAGTTAATTCACATTAAAACTATTAAATCCAGCTGTTGTTGAAGTTGCCAATGCCTATATAAGGAATACTAAGGATTTCAACAGTCTAAACCTCTCACGACAGTTTTTCATTCGTCCTCTTTGAAGAGAGAGAGGCAGAGGTGTACCTATACACAGAACTCGCAGTTTATGTTCAAGTATGTCCCACGGGATTGACGGATAAAAATAATAATTGATTGGGACCTGTTATGCTTCACACGTTGCTTACGTACCTACAATTTTATTATTACATGTTAGTTAATATTAATGTTTTATACATAGAAACTTTCCGGAATGAATTCTCTAAATGATAGCGAGACTGCACCAAAATCCGATGCACTGTTAAGGACAAGGAAGCCACACATACAGACAAGAAAAGCGACTTATGTTAATATCTAGCTGAGAAGTTGACAGACGTTGTCCTGTCCAAAACTCTTTACAAAAAATACACAACAAAAATAAAAAAGGACGTCAGTTTTTTTCCGAATTTGAAAATATTCAAATAATACTTTTAACAAAACCTAATACGAACATTTTCAAACAAACAATTGCCCAATTGGTCGAGTCGTTCTCAAGTGAGGCGCTTACCAACGAACAGCGTTTCATTTTTATTTGTAGCCAAAGAAGGTAAACCTTCCTGCTCTGTTAGTTAATCAACTATGAGAAAAGGATCTGTGCCCGTGGGCGAAGGAGTAACTGCTAATGGTGTAACCATATTCCAGCACAAATACCAATATAGGCTCAATACGTTATTGGTATGGCCACAGTAATTGGTGCCATTAAGGCTATTTACCGAAAAGGAAAACGTGAGAGCCAAGAGAAATGTAGCTCCTACCATTTGTGTTGCAGTCTAGGACGAAGCATAAAGACCTCACCCCAAACTAGTGAAAGAAACTAGAAACCCAAGAAAATATAGGGACGCAAGTGTTAACAAAATCACAAATAATTTAGGAAACAAGAAAATAATGTTCTAACTGCCCTTGTACTAATCGTGGAACAAACATAAGGAACCAATAAAAATAAACCACGCGATAAAAAACAATTAAAATAACAAGCTCTATTTTATAGTAGAAAAAATATTTTCATCAGGCAACACGTCATAAATCACAGAGAATGTGTTCAAGCAATAAATCTAAAGAAGCAATCAACGTTCTCAAAATGTTATACAAAAAGATTAAAATTGACTGAGTGTTGTGACGACCGGAATTTAAATTGGTAGAAACTAACCCCATTGGTATAAAATTAACTATTGTTTCACGGATTGTTGCTTGTCCAAACATTTGTATGGATGGAAAAAAAACAGCAGGTACCAGAGATGGGGTGGCCGTAGAGATAGATCGATGGATACGTCACGTTAATATTAAAATAACTGCTCTTGAGGTAACTTAATGACATGAATAGGGGTTTGTTTAATTCACATTTTTTTGGTGATGCGAGCAGGTGTCAATTTTAAAGACCAATTTGCATTTTTGTGTGTAGAAAAGAGGTTTTGGTTGGATAGTAAAACGTTACGGTTTTGTCACTCCTTGTTGTATAAGGGTTGAATTTGTATTTTTATTTGGATACTAATAAATATTTATTTAGAAAGTAGCCTTCGTATGGCCAACCAAACGTCCGTAAAAATACGCCTTTGCTACTACAGATTGAAGGTGTTGTTTTTATAGATCTTCTTTTCTTAAGTAAACATTTATATTAATTTCATCCTGTTCAACTTCCATTTCACCGTCCAATGAGGCGCAACTTTCCAAAAACGCGACTAGATGGCGTTGGGATCGAATTCGATCGAATTTTAAAAAGGAATCCAATTTGGCCTGTGCCCTGCCGCCTCTAGCGACGCCCTAACCCAAAGTCCGTACGCGAGGTAAGTGAAAAGAAAGAAAGTAGTGGCTTGGTTTTAAGCCCGGGTTGGAAGCCTTAACTTTTTAAGTCATCCACAGGTAAACCCGATTAACGAAGCCAACAATCTCATAAGTTGACCAACAAGATGCCATACACGAAAAAAAAAGATATAAGTACGCACTGTCTAGACCTTTTTTGTACTAAAAAGGAAAGGACTATTTGTATGAAGACAGTTTAGCGCACATGAGCTTAAAAGCCTGTATTATTAGACTTACGTAGAAAAACTAAAATCTGAAATAAGTGTAATAATGATTCGTGGTGCAATATTGTATGAAAAAAACGTTTCAAGCCAAAATGCGTGGGCTCAGCATGAATTACCAGAACATAATATTATTCTAGTGGACAAAATAGTTTTAACAACACAGCTCCGAAAAACTTACGAATTTATTTTTGAATAAAACGGTCACCTTATTTTTTTAAAACACTTCCAGCAAACTAACACAATGCTAAAAGGACACGGTTTTGTTATTGATCTGGTTAAAAATAACAAACAATGTTTTATGGCTGCCATTATCGAGTTACAGCCGCTCCTATAAACAAGTGAGTGGACTAGTCTTGCCAGCTGGTCGGGTAGATTTGACGATGAGATACGTATCTTAGAAACAAAGCGACGGAGATTGTGTCACCAAGATTTGGCTAGGTGACGTTGGAGAAGTAGGTCCGTAGTTAGATTTTCAGCGATAACTTTGAGTAAAGACAATGTTAGTTAGGTCAACGTGAAACGAAGTATCTACAGCAGCTAGAATCAACAGCAGAAAGCTTTCAAAATATTTCAGTGCCAAGTTTAGGGCCACCAAACTCAGATACTACTTAATTCCAAACTATCTAAATTGCCTATAATACATGCTTTAAAGACTTCTATCCATACATAATATATGATAGACATTCAAGGA
Source organism: Hyppa rectilinea (assembly GCA_951799385.1). Lineage (NCBI taxonomy): Eukaryota > Metazoa > Arthropoda > Insecta > Lepidoptera > Noctuidae > Hyppa > Hyppa rectilinea. Next base: position 4,127,218 of record OX637318.1, on the reverse strand, counting down.
AATTCTATTTACACTTAAAAAATGATACTAAATCTAACGAAGATGTAACAAACTAAGTAGTAACTTATAAAGATTTCTGTCAAGAGTTCTACTAAGCACAACAATAGAAAGAATAATTTTATTCCTAACCTTGAATCTTGTTGCAAACCAAGCAACCGTATCAAAAAACGAGCCAAAGTAAGACTAGCAATTAAAATTAATTGCGAAACACACGATAAAAACGAAATTATGTCAGAATTACGTGCGTATAAAGGAGGGCAATGCAGTTAAATCACGAGTACCGACACGGTTTGCTAGAAATAACAATGAAATTGCTAAACAAAAACCGGTCATACATCACATGTTCATCCTTTTCAATTAGGTCAGTGGGACTGCTACCGTGTGGATGATAGTAGAAGTAAAATTATTTAAATCACAAACTATTAAGTATACGTTTCTATGGAATACTGATGAGTATGACCCAGTAGTAACAGACCAGATTCACGTGATGTAGGCAGTGAATTCTCTCAAAACCGTGAAGGAAAAACCGGCATGAGAACAATAAGTTCTAAGATATGTAACATCCACCAACCCACACTGGGTCCGCGTGGTAGATTTAGGCTAAATCACTTAGCCCACTCCCTCTCATAGAGACTCCTCTCAGCAGTGGAAACGTTAAACGTTGATTCTGTTATTTATAATTTTCCACGCCGTCTTTTCGTTCATAGCTAGGTCTATCAGACATCCTTGTACTGGCGTCAAACCATGTAGGATGACAATGTAACAATAATTTACATACAGACATACATTAGTGCGGTACTGTTGTATATCGTCTACAATCAGAGACCTTCAAATTTCAATAAGGCGCTGTTGGTTGCCTGATAATATCGGCATTATTATGACTCAATTTCTCTTCCAATCGCAGGATCTTGCAGTCTCCTCACAAATTGGTACTAATGCTGATAAGATTAGACTGGTCTTTGAATATTCAACGCTGTTAAACTATTACAAAGTTCAGACGCCAGCACATCAAGCTATCCCAAACTGTCAAATATTCCCAATTGAACATTAACCTTATTATCTTGTGATAAAGTTAAAAAATCTATTAAAGAAATTTGACTAATTGAGGTAGGGCTAGATGTGCTCAAACATGAAAAATTGTTTGGAAAACGATAAGGTTTACTGTATGCAAAAAACTAGGTGATATAGCACATTACAGGAAGCCAAGGATTACTTATCATAGCTGAGTTGACCTTAAGGCTCAAAACCATATAAAGAACACCCGGGAACCACCCAGAAACAGGGTTTATCCTCTACAAATCCTTTTAAAACAATTTCTCTCAAGTTAACGATAAATTAATAATGATTGATTTAACCTTCAAGAATACAGCTGGAAACTTTGTTTTTTTTATTACTCTCGACGTCATCCGCCATCAGACATCCTCGATTGCTACAAAGTCAGTGGCACGTGGCAACCTTGAATGAACGAATGAATGAATGAACCCTGCTGTGTGGTGCAGATACAGTTGTTAGATAATTAGCAATAATAATACCAACTAATTCGTGAAACTACGTCCATCTATAACTAATAGATGAAGGGCTCAATATATCACTAGGTTACAATGCCTCAACATCAGAAAGTCAAGGTTGACATTGAGTAAGACAACCAAGAGGACGAAGTTCAATATGATCACAAAATACAGCATTGAGTACTTATATTATGTCATATTAGGTCTCGGGAATCCCCAAAACATTTGGCGAAAGAGAATGAATAGGCCGTTCGATGTAACGGTAAGTGACGACACATTACATTTAGGCATCCGATAGTTATCATCGACCATTCTGGGTTGGGATAACCCAAAGCAATATCGAAGCATTGCCATAAATGCGTCACCGGATCCCAAGAAACACTAACGTGTTGGAATTTTAAGACATCATGATTGAATGATGGCTAGTACTCACTATATGCTACCATTGCACGGCTTAACATACATACTTAATGAGTCTCCGAAGATTCCCGACTGATTAGCAAAGGTATAAGCATAAGTGCAGAGTCCCTACTTGAAACCTTTGGCGTGAAGACTGAGGATTAAAGCTTGATCCAATTGCGGTTTGTAGTGACAGGTGGGCAACTGGCCAGTCTTAAACAGATTAAGGGGATTAGGGGTACTTGTTTTTTTCTATTTCTTTAGTCGACTGTAACTAACTGCATTATAGTCAAGATTTTCGATTTCTTCTTTGATTTGGGTTAGACCTGTGTAAATGATGGTAATGTTCTTCGATTAAATAACATTTTTGCGGTCTTAACTACCAGTAACAATTGTGCTATTTCTTTTTCTGTGGTCTAATTTAAGTTCTCATATAAGTCAGTTTTTCAATGTGCAAAGAACAATTGACCGTCCCAAAACTAGACGGCGGTAACCACTCGTTATATAAGCTTTTCTAAGAAACAATCAATTATTTCCGCTACGTATCAGAAAGAAAAACATGCAATAAAGATCGTAAGCAACAATTTTGTGCCGCGAACGAACATTCATTGAATGACAATAGGATGAATGAATTATTCACAATTGAAGCCTTCCAATGTCAATCCCATTATGTAAGTGACATCGCTACAAACGTAAAGTGTGGCGTTAGCTGATGTATTAATTGTAGAAAGACGTGTTCAGAATATAACAATATTTTAAGTTTAAAATATGGCGTAGATAGTCTATAGCTGGGAATGGAAACGAACAAATTATGATTTATATCTCATCTGCAGTCTTATCATTACACGGATTTCCTGCGTCGTCGCCATTAGAAATACAAATCAAAGATAAATTCCAGACACCAGGTATAAATTACAACCCGTGTATAAATTCGCTCATATACACCAATCTGGAATTCATTTATATCTGGCCAGGGAATGGACACGGCTTGGTTGGTAATAGGTAAAGGAGAAAGAGAGAGGAGATGAGATTAGTAAGAAATTACGGCCTTGGATCTTGGGGCTTGCATTTGTCCGTACTGGCATCATATCTACATACATATATCAGACGACGATGGCCATACATTTAAACTAATTTTAGTTGGATTATCTGAAAATACTTGTATCATTAATACACTCTGCCTATTGCTTTCGTGCAGACTCTACTCTTTAAAGTTTCAACACAACTCCCGTCTCTTTCGCATTCATTATATCCGTGAAGGCTTTATCTAGCAATAGTAAGCATTATTTAGCATATACTTGCTAAATCCTATTCAAGAGTAATTTACATTCACGACAGGAACACAGGTAATCCTCAATTATACAGGCTCAGTGATATTTAACACCACCTGCCGCATCTGGCGTGAGCTGCCGGTATTACGTGGATAGATGCCAAGATTTGACCATTAAGAAATAATCGTTTGGCTATAGTTGTCATGTGAGAAATATTAGAGAATTGACCCGGTACATTATTAAATGGTAAAGCTAAACTAACTTTTATACGTTCAGAATTATTGGCTTAGGATTTTTCTTTGGAAGGACTCCATTATTGTTATACATTGTAAAGGATATATTCATACTTATTTAAGGATGATAGAAATTGAAATAACTGAGAATACAGTTGATTTTTACGATATAAGTCATTGTTGGTTTTTTCACTTTAATAATATTAATATTTGGGACCGGTGTCAGTTCATGGCCATCAGGGGACTTCCCTGCCTACGGTTTTGGAAACCAGTTTGACTAGTTTTATTAATTCTGTTTTTTCAAAACGTAGCTGTCGGTATTAAAGATACCTACCATAACATCACTAAGTCTACAATATCTCACATAAATTAAAACGAACATTCCCTTTTATCCTCTCGTAGATGTAAGGCTCAGAACATTACCGGACCGGTCTAAGCGAGATTTATTATTTAATATTATCTACTGATCCTGCGTAGGAATTTGACCTGCGTCCTATGCATATGCAAATATCCTTGAAACCCATGAGCGATCAAAATATTTGCGTAAGCACGTGCATCTGGTTTGGTGGCAATCAACGCTGATGGAAAAAGCTGATAATTGACGAGAGATTTTAAGAAATCTATACTAATATTATAAAGCTGAAGAGTTTGTTTGTTCAAACGCGTTAATCTCTGGAACTACTGGTCCGAATTGAAAAAATCTTTTTGTGTTGGATAGTCCATTTATCGAGGAAGGCTATGCTTTGTGTAACATCTCGCTACAACCAATAGGAACCGAGCAGCAGGTGGAACCGGGCGGGAGCAGGCAGCTAGTTATCAATATAATGTCCAAGGCTGACTGAGAAAATTGGACGACATTGTTAGCATTGCGGGTGAAACTTGGATGGGTCTGACACTGGAACGTCGGGATTGACAAGAGAAACAGAGGCAGTGGGTGAAGTGAGGCTGCGGTTAATGATGGTGATGATGACTGAGACAATATAGGAGATAAACGATAACCAGATGTAGTTAAAGGAACAGAACAGGAAAGAGCCTTTCTTAACCCAGAAAACCAAAGAGACACATTGCCAGTTAACAACAATGCAAGAAAATGAAAGGAATCATACCTTGCTAGGCGGTTAAGTAAATTAACTCAAGATAAAAATCTAAACACACTTCCCATTCACACAATACACGAACTATCTAAACTCCTAAACATCCTCTGCGTCTATTCCATTGGGGCCATAAAACCGCAGTGAGTCACTAGCGGTCTCGGCTGTCGCTACAAATTGGGCCGATGACCTGCCAGTTGCATAATGAAACCGTAATCTAAGATTATGGGTGAAACAAACCACACGTGAGTGATTATCCGTGTGTTCACGGCTTAACATTTGCGGAGAACTTTGCTTGTGTTTTATGATTTTGTGGTTTTTTAAGTTTTTTATTTGCTATTGATACTTAAATGAGTTCCAAATAAAAATTAAAGTGCAGAAGTAGAGTCAGCTTATGTGTTATATGGATGTGTAGGTAATACTGGAGACAATAAATATTCTATTCTATTTTAAATTAACTTTTAATCTTAAGTGCTACACTTTGACACTCAAGATTAAATGCAGTTTCCTATCACCTTCTTTCATATCTAGAAAATTCCTTAGTTATTGTATTCTTAAGACGGTAACAACACTCCTTTGGTGATAGTTGATTTGAAAAGTGTTATCATGAATATTTTAAGATAAAAAAAAATAGTCATTAGTCATTTATATTCCTCTTCACCGCTATATTCTACAGTAACATTAAATAGCAATAATTAAATTCCGAGATTTTCATCTTGAATTTTGGTACTTATTTATTTTCATCTTGTTCCGCGGTAATTTTAATGCCAACAAAATGATACGCGTCGATTTTAACAGTTCTGGTAACACTTTATGTGTTTCTATTAGTTACTTACTTATTTTCATCGAAACTTAAGCAGGTACCTGCTTAATGCAAGTTTTGAAATAGCTAAGTAATTGAGGAAAATATATTTTTATGCCTGTTGACCTTAAACTTAAATTAAACGTGGTATTTTTATTTCATTAAATAGGAACAAAAAACAGCTCATCTTAACTTACTTACTTATTATAAATTCGAAAATGTTTGGATATGGATGAAATTGGCACACGAATAATATACAGAGTTGATACGACAGAGGGGCTTTCCTTTAAACTGCCTATACTAGGTATCATTTTCAAGGTCTGTACCCAAAATCAATTAAATAGGAACTGTAATTTAGTCGCAAATGATTTTTTAAGTTTTTGCCCCGTTTGAACACGATGTATCTTTCCTAACAGCGCTAGGGCGCGCGCGCTTCGTTGCCGCTTGGTTACAAGGTCAATTTTTATTTACGGTGGTTGCGTTTTACTCAGATTTGTAAGCTATTTAGTTTGTTTGAAAAATAAAAACAACTCATTTTATTTCTATACGGTATCGAATTAATACGAAACACGTATAGTTTACGTAGTGTAATTTAATGCCCCTCTGTCATATCAACTCTGTATGACATGGATTAACACATAGGATACTTTTTATCCCAGAAGTTCCCAGGAACGTTCCTGTGGGATAATTTCCGACAACCACGTGGGCAAAGTCGCTGGCCGAAGCCATTTAAGCAATATTAAAAACAGAAGCACAAGTAACTTAGGTAATAAAGTAACCCATAGCTCTGTTCACAGATTACTAATACTGCTTATAGCTGAATAAACAGGTTCAACAATTAAATTGAGTCACAAATAAAGAAAATAACAGCTAGAAATGTAAAGTCTCTGTCAGAGACGCGCGATTCTGGGAAAAAATTGTCAGTAGTTAGCCACTATAAGGAAGAGTATTTCTCAGTGTATTCGCAGTTTTTGCGGAAACGAATAGATAAAAGGAAAGAAAGAAAAATAGACATATTGCTACAGAAACACGTGCTTACAATAAACCAACCCAAACCAACCAATTATGTTAAACTGTGTCGGTAATTTTCTATCCTAATAATTTATAGAATTAACTTCCAGCTAAACTGGATAAAAGCCAAATTGCTGCTTAGTATGGCTAGTTTTTAGGCTTAGTTTTCAGGGTATGGGTAAGAAAAACGATTATTCGATCCACCCCAACTTTTCAAAGAAGACCAGCTAAATAAGCCTTAAAGCCCTTATAAGCACTGTTGGACATATCAAAGCCCGTAACCACACTTTGATTGAACTATTACACATGTTTCGCCCATCAAAGCCCTCAATTTCTAATTAAACAAACAAATTAATCATCGCCTTATTCAGATGAAAAGAAAATCCGAAGTTAATTTAAACAAGAAATTGAATGAAACGAGCTCGGTTACGAAAGACAGGATCAAAATATTTTAAACTTTTTTTAGATATATTTTTAGTACGAAATATTAAATGAAAGAGGTCGTATTAAACATCAAAGACTTGCTCTCTCACAAGAACTATAAAAAAGTAAACTATACCCAACGAGAAATGGTATACATTGATCATAACATATTTTTTATAGCTGTACCTATAAAATGATAATTAATTACATTCTTACGTAATTGTTAATTACATACATGTCGATTAGGGAATTTCGAACGGCTTATTATATTAGCATATTAAGCGTTCATTCCATTAATGTAAATTCAGTTAGTTTGGCTTGTTTTGGAGTTGTCCGATGTGAACGTGAATATTCTAAATTGTTGGTACTTTTTAAAAGTGCCTATCGTCAGGTCGTCGTCGTCTTCCATCCAGGCAAATAAATTCACAGAAGATTGAAATCACATAAGGTTTCTAAATAAAATGACACACAAAAGGATCATGGCGAATTATAGCTATTAACTCTGCAGTAACAAGAACTCTCTCCTTATCTTCCACAACCGCTAATGTACTGAATTCAGAGCAAAGATTTAACACAGATGCTGCTACTCATTCCCATCCTATTACCTTTTCCCTTTTGAGGTAGTCTCTCGCTTGAATAAGACGCAGTTGAATATCAATATGACCTTACTACCCACTCCAGTTCACTTTGTATCGATACCAATCCATATCTGATATCGTGAGCAACTAAGAAACTTATGTCTAACGGTAAAGCCTGGATTGATAATATATACTCATTAATAGTTACAAGATCAGGTTGCTAGATTGAATATCATACCAATCTGTTAAATGCAATTGTACTACGGTCATACACTGTTTTTTTTTGAGATTGGGATATCATCATGACTCCTCTCACTCTGGGTGGAGCGGAAGGGAGTGTCAGACTCTTACTGACTAAAACACATCCATGTTCCTTTCTTAGCCCTTTATGTGCCGGGGTAGCGGTCACCCTTTCGGACAATCCCGCTTAACGGCCACACCCTGCATTTGTCACTGCCGAATTTGAAGGGCGCGCCTTAGGCGTATCATACGATGATAATGAGGCTTGTAAATGTAGCTAAATTGCGAAAATTTACCTTCTAATATAACAATATTTAGAGTGTTTTTACGCCAAATAAAGTGTATTGCTCATAGCATTAGCATAATAAGCCTATAATGTTCTTACTGTTGGAACACATAAGCGTGCTCTCAATGAAAGGATGTAGGTACAGACGCCAGCACATCATGCCACCCCAATCTGTCAAATTTCTTTGATAGATTTCCAACTTTATAACAAAAGCGTAAGGTTCTTGTTCAATTGGGATTATTAATTGACCGTTTGGGATAGCTTGATGTGCTGGCATCTGTCCAACTAGTTTCAAATTCGATCGGAGCTTTTTCCAAGAATGGTAAATGATTAATGTTTGCAAAATTGTTAGTAGCCCTAAGCTGCTGTTCATCCACCCAATCCTAATAATATTTCGACATCTAACATAATGAATGAGATATAATAATGAATAAATATGACCAAATAAGTTTGTAACTGCTGAAAAAAGTTGGTGGTCCAAAAGGGTCTTTTATCTTAACATTCTGACATTGAAAAGCCCGAAGCTCAACTTAAAAACCGTACTTTACTTAGCACCTATGAAAGCGACGTTAGACTAAGATAAACAGTTAGTTAGAACTACCCTGATCTACTCAGTGATAAGGCCGCACATTAACGCCACTTCAAACAGGTAATCTGGGTCAGAGCAATGACATCACGACATACGTTGAGCGCACACTTGCGTCTTTTAGTCGTGAGACAATCATGTCGTTATTAATGTTTTATGGAAGAAGTTTTCTTGTCACAAAGAATATCTATGGAGACATTACTAGGGCTGCAACTTCAGCAAAAACGAAAATAGAAAGTGAAGATTTAGTTATGGCATTGGAAATGAATCATTAATCTGAATTAACTTGAATGTGTTACTACAAATAGCTGCAAAAAAGCAAAAAGTTAGGTCAAAGAGCAGAACCTTGTAATGAGAAACAATATCAAGCCAGAAAACAAATTATTCTTAACATACACGTTATCCGTTATTTGGCTCTTGTATAATTCTGATTCTTGAGACAAACGCGCATCCACTGAGCACTTATCTTCTGTCTCGACGAAAACAGAGATCCTATCGCACCGACTACAATAACGTGTGTAACGCCCTTAAACTTAGTTCCGACACTTAAACTTTATCTTGAAGAACATAAGATATTATAAGGAATAAATCTCACTATCTCATAGTTTTGGAATTAACCAAAAACATAGTTTAGAAGTTGCCAAACGAAGGTCATTGACTGTGAGCTGTACTGGATTTAATGACTATATATGAACAGATGTATGGTCAACCAACCTATTGAAAGACAAACCGGTTCAAGGATGTCTTTGAATCGCCGCAATGAGCGATTGTTGAATAAATTCTGATTCGCGAATGATCAGCTGAAAAGGCGTAAGAGTCTTTAGCATAAATGTCTGTTACGCTCTTTCGAGCCTCTAGTAATTCCAACAATTGATTGAATACGTATTGTTCCCAAGTGTGTCAACAAAGTCTATAGATTCGACACAGTTTCATTAGAAGGTCCTTTTCTTATCTAGACAGTGATCTACAGAGTTGCATTCGAGAACTTTCCTATATGGAAGATAAAGGTAACTTGTAAAGGTAGTCTGCCTTTTGAGGACAGGCTTATATCGAGAACCGAGCCTTGGGCCATTTATCTTGAAATACCGTATTTCGTAGATTTGTCAGCTTTATAACAACAGCTGTAAATTGAATAAGCCGTGTCCATCGCTCTATCGAACAGTGATAGCCTAGTGTTGTGACCGTCGGACTGCCAAGTCATAGGTCCCGAGTTTTAACCCAAGGAACGCACCTCTGATTTTACGGATTCATGTGCATATTGTATAATTATATTATCAATTGCTTAAAAATCGGTGAAGAAAAACATCGTGAGGAAGCCATCATGTCTGAGATATATTTTTCAACAGCATGTGAAACTAAAACAGCCCATGGACAGCTTAAAAACTCTGACACCAGGGTAGTCACTAACCACGAAAAGAAAAAGAGAGATCGCTCCATCCCAACATAGTTTAACATATATTATTATATAGCGAGCAAAACTAGATTACAATGAATAAGGATGTTGTATTTTAATAATCTTACTGTTACGATCGTAAAAAACTTATTTTGCCTAAGATCAGTTCTCCGAACTGTCGCATATGTAAATATACCGGTACCAAAGGAAACATTTTAATTTTAACTTATTTATTTTAAAAAACACATACTGTACACGTATGGTATATAGTATCCAAATGTCCTTCCTTAGGTATTGTTCGTCAAGTTGTAACTTCATTTCATTACACCCTGAATAAAACACCCAGGGTTCACCTATGACATCATTCATAATAAGTCCCAAAAGTTAGGGGCAAGGATTTCCTAAAACTTTCCACGAAACATTGCATTTCGCGACAGTGTCTGTATTTAAACAAGTGTATTTGAACAAAAGAATAAATTATATTACTTTGCTAGTTATCTTTAGGTGTTTAGTATTATTTAAATAACATTGGTACCTCGTGTGGCCTCGTGTCTTCAAGAAGGCAGACACGGTTAGTCTTAAATTAATTTACACACAATTTAAGATTCTTTTATTGAATCTCCCAGTTTGGCATGAAGGTGTGTACGTGTAGGTAACGCACCCACGTTTCACACCTTCATCCGAGAGTAAAACTGCAACTGCAATAAATATAAATATACTTCCACACTTACTGGAGGAGCTACAGCTTTGAAAATAACGTAAGTATAAACAAAAAACAAGAGTGACCCAAAAATACTACCTTGCGGAACGCCGTAATTTACTTCCCTTTACGGCAACAAAGGAACGAAATCTTCGAATAATATAACCGTACACGTACCAATATTTTTTTTTGTCTACAGCCAAATACCTCAACAACCTTAGTAGCAAATAATACAGCATTAATTAACAATTTACCTACTAGTACGGAATAGAACGCTTCATAAACAACTTTGACTTACAGCAACTACAACTCTATTGACAAAACTTCAATATTCACAAAAGAACAGTTGGACAAACAGTCGCTGATCAAATAAAAATACGACCACACAGCATCACAGTTACGTAGACAAGCATATCTTAAATATTTTCTCTGTCGTAATAGTAAAGAAAGGTTGCATTCTATTATGCTTCTGAGATGTTTGATAACATGATTTTCGAATTGTCAAGTAAGGTTGAAGGAGTTTAAATATGGCTGCGTTTTAAAGACTACTTGAATATGAATTATCTTTAAAAAAGCTGGCTGAGAATAGGCAGCAGTTTCTGTTTGGACCGTTGATAACAACAAATCTTACTGTCATAGAATCGGATGATGTGATTATGGTTATGTTTCCATACTTATTAAGTAGAAGAGGCTTATCTTCAGCAGAAGAGTTCTATGTTTAGAATAAAAACGAAAATTCTATAGGTCCTTTAGTTGAATTTTATACATAGGCAGCTGTCGTAATAAAAATATTTAAAGCTCTATATTCGCTCTACCATCGTCAAAACTATTGTTCAACCGCAATTTGATCCTACACTCGATCCTTTAGTGCGCAGTTTCAAGAACCTATACAAATACTAATTAGGCCTTAGGCACATTTAAAACAATACGCATACCATTTGTTGCAATAAAACTCCATACCAAAGTTGTATCGAAACATTAATCTTAGGCTACACAATTGAGGTGTCCAGTTTCAGAGGCGATATATGGGTAATTCTATTTAATATGTTGTGTGGCAGCTTTCAAATAAAAACATTGCTGGATGAATGGTCCCGCTGTTTCCTTCGAACGTCCTATTACGTACTGCGATAGCGATCGAACTTACTATTTCCATTGGAACGAACTGCTATTGGTATGCAGGAGAAAAATATTTGTAATTCGTTGTGATTGACCGACACAGATAAAACATTTATTTTTAACTTCCTTTGTCGAATGAATTTTCCTTAATTTGTAATTAAATAATAACTTATATTATGAGCGAGTATAATTTACAAAATCATATTAATATTTACTTTGAGAATATTATATTATTTAACTTTTTTCTTTTTCCCAGTTGCTTTTAATGATTGTCTGACATCTTGAGTACTTTATGCAGCCTACTCAAATGACATTCCTTTGATATTGTTAGTCGAGTCGTTGAGCTACACGATTAATGCTTGGACAAGTCCACTCAAACTTTTGTGGTTCTTTCCTCAAAAGTCCATTTCAGATACGGATCTACACGGTCCTCACATAATCTAACTCTCTCTCTAGTCTCGAGTCTCTCAGGGGACTCAGTCTATTTTAAAGTCCTATTTTCAACAAACTAAGGAGTCTCTTTCAGCCTCTCGTCTCAGAATAGTCCGACTCCATCTAGCTTTTTAATAATTATAACAATAATGTGACGTGTAAAAGTGACTCCGATATTCTACTTACAAAATAAACAATTTCATTTCGTGTTAGTAAATCTAAGTTTGCAACATGCGGTCACGTCACGCCTGTTAAAGTATTACTATGTTCCAGTTATTATGAGTAATATTTTGGCTGGTTTATTATCAGCACGACTAATGACTAGTTGTTAATCTATACTTAATATTATAAAGAGGTAAAATTTGTAAGTTTGTAAGTTTGTATGTAGGGGGTAATCTCCGGAACTAATGATTCAATTTCAAAAATTTTCACTGATCGAAAGCTACATTATTCCTGAGTGCTATAGGCTATAAATTATATTTATATCATACATATTAGCCGAGCTATCGCAATTTTCGTCTAGCAAGTCGGCAAGAAATACCTCCGACAACTGAATTATTTGCATGCGCTGCCTAAACAGTTACAGTATATCGCAATTTTCCGCGGACGAAGTCGCAGGCAGAAGCTAGTTAAATATATTATTAAAAACATCCGGAATACTACGTCAAAAATTTCGCATGAAGTAATAATCTCTTCTTCAGGAAAATCCGCACGCAATTTTTCACAGTTTTAAAGATAACAACTAGGTAAGTGGAAGATAGAAGACATCATAAACAGTCATCACTTAGCGTATGATTCAAAAATGTTATCGTCCGATTCTGAAAAATCCTGTACCACCGAATATGTGTGTAATATTATTATAATGAATCACCTGTCTTATCCATCAAATGATAGGAGTACTCAAGATAAGAGGGTGCGTTAACTGCATAGATTAGGTCTAATCGTTTAAATCAAAGTCATTTTTACCGAGCGTAGATGTCAATAGTTATCTACTTCGTAAAATAGGCAATGTTAAAGTGATTGAAGAACAAACGACTTCGCGATAGAATAAAGAGGTTTATTTGAGAACAAACACACACACAGACATTTAGAATTAAGTTTTGTATTTCTTAATTAGTTACTTTTATATCATTATATGCTGCACCGGTTGACGTAACTACGTCAACACCGGCGCCGGCTGTCGCTGAAATCTAGCGTTGGGGTCTGTCTCGCATTGGCTCGCAGCATTATGCTGAACTATGGTCTTTTGCGTGGATGTGGCGCATATGTTCCTCCAAGTTATTGTTTTGTTTTTGTATTCTTCCTTTACACTGCAATTCGACTATTTTTTACTACCCTTCTTTCAGAAGGCTTGCTAGTTCTACTACACAACATGTCATTGATTTATATTTAGTCCGAGAACTATCTCAACGAAACTTCCCATAACATAGGCATGACTAAAAATCCTAAAACACTCTTGAAACAAAACACCACGACATTTTTTATCTCTTCCCTACACTAAACATAACCATTACCAGCTCAAACACTATTAATATTAACTAGTTGAATAACCATCAAAACATACGACACGTAATAGGGCCGTTGGTCATTCAGTGTAGTCGATCGCGCAATGACCCCGCTTCTGCGCGCGCGCCGGGAAGCCGCACCATTTGTTTTTGGGATATAATCGACCAATAACTGTTCGTGTCGATGACTTGCGTTTGGAGGGTTGGGGAATGGAGCTGTTGTTAATTAAAAACGCAGTAAAAATTTGGGTTAAATTTAACTTTTAAAGTGGTTTAAGTTGTCTGCTAAGATCTTTAGCATCTGTGCAATGTTATTTTTTTTTAAACTTACGAGTTTTAACGTGACCAAATTTAAGTGCTCCAGTAAATGAACTGATAAAACTTTCACTACTACTAATTATTCCTCTGTAGGGTCGACTGTATATCTAACTACACTCCAATCTTAAGGTCTACATTATGGCTTTTCAAATGCATGAGAAAGCACCTTAAATACCCAATAACTACCCACATTAGATGCTATGATAGGCAAGATTTTGATGGGTCCAAATGCATCGCTCACTATGCATCTCGCTTTTCGGGATAATGATCAACTAATGACTCCACGGTTTCAAGTTTTATGACTATGCAGTAGCTCGGTTGGGAGCCCAATCTACTTTTTAATTTCAAATATAAAAATACCATAAAATTAAACGTATTCCTTGTAAAATTTGTTATAGTTGAAACATGACAAAACTTGTATCAGCCATAATATTTATCTTGTAGCAATCCTACAAAATATTCTAAAACATGCAACTGTAGGTGAAGCATAGACATGCCATAGAGCATAAAATTATAATATAATATTAACAAGAACCCGAAAAGGAGAAAATGCATCTAAATATTAGAGCGTCGGGCGGCAGTATTCGAAAATTATGTTAAAATATGAACCCGAATGCTAAAGATGTAAGACTTTAGATCTTTAGAGACACATAAGAAGAGCTGTCAATCAAGAAACGGTGGCACCTGAACCTTCTGGGTGAAGAAGAAGACAGTAAAGGATAAATAGATAACGATGCTGTATAAGACACATTAAACAATAAAATAATATACGCTTCTGCCCGTAAGCAGAGCTTGAAAGCTGGAAGTACATTTGAGCTCCAAGTGTTGGTGATTCATCGCTCCCGGGCAAAGAGTCGGACTTGAAGATTGCAGATAAGAGCACGGACACGATTGCTAATTCAATGTTACTACCGAGATGGAATACAGCATAAGCTTCGGACTTCCTATCAAATTCTATTTAAGAAGAACATTAAAATAAATTATAAATGTTCAAGCCTTCGGATGTAAAAATTACTATCAAGTTCTTAAATGTTCAGGCAGATGACAATGACGATTACAAAAAAAAACAATTATATACACAAATGTAACAATACTCTTCAAACTTAATACTTGCAAATGAATCGGTGCACAAAACTTACAGCAACAACATAACCGAACAATTTAACATAAATTACAATAACAAGGCATTGTAAGCAAACTAATTTCTACAAACAACTGTTGTTCTTGCTTCAGAGATTCTGTTGAATATTTTAAAAGTTAGGGAGCTTGCTTTATTTTTAGAATTAACTGTATAAGTATTGACGCCTACGAAAGTTCAACAAGGTCACATGATTTAACATGGAACAAGGTTTAACATGTATGATATCTGTTCAGTTGATCGCAATCTTAAATGAGAAAGAGAGACTTAAAAAATATTAGAAGAAAACTATGAGAATAGGGGAGCGAAGTAAAACAAGACAAAAATTTAACAGTAAACAACAATTCATTTGAAACTATTACAACATTGTAATATTGAAGGAATACCACCGCTCTATTTCAAGAGAAATACTTACTTCACGGCATGTATGTTGTCGTTCATGCAAAAAAACAAAAAAAAAAAGAAAAACAAAAGAACCCAACTCCCTGTCCGCTATAATTGGTCTATTAAAACGAGCAATTAATCAAACTTATAGCACAATTGCTCAATAGGGTACAAGCAATGACCATTGATCTTAATTCAAGTCACAAAGTTATGTCAGTTTCGTTACAAAAACAACTGCATTGATGCAACGGTTATTTCTAACAGCGACCGCTGCAAAATTTTTCAAGTGAAATGGGACGGAATATATTGAAGATGATTTATTAAAAAAATATTGTTAAAGAGAGTTAAATGAACTGAACATAGGTTGATGATTAAACTTACAAGACTGAAACTCAAAGTATTTTATTTCAAATAAACAAATTACAGGCACTTTTGAATTGTCATAGGGTCGGTCAGTCAGAAGAAGAGAAGAAAATAAAGCTGCCCATTCCAAATCAGTAGGTACCTATGGAGAAGATTATAATTTACAAGGATAGGTACACTGGATACGCAAGAATTTTTACTTGTATTCATCATTTTGTGGAAACTGGACTTAAACAGAAAAACAAGTGTTCATACTAGGAATCTATTTATCAATTGGACACCCTGAATTATTTGCAGACACCAAATGAATACTAATCTAACAAAGGCCTTGTAAGAAATCCAAGAATTTGTTATTTTTTCACATTTATTCAAAGTGGACCACCAACCGCTTCACTTATAGATGACACTTACGTTTTGCATATCAATAAGCGAGAAGAATAAATAAATGTACTAAATAAAAAAATTGTCCATCGCATAAGTCCAAGCAAAGGCATTCTTGTATAAAATTACGATAAAACCCAACTAGCCTTTTGAGAATAGTAATAGAAGATCATTAATATTCCATAATTGCAACATTAGGAAGTAAATGAGCAATTGAAATTGCAACATTGGGTTGGAAACTTTTAAAATTCAATTGATAGCCGAAATCATACGTGATTGAATAATAAATTGTTTGTTGCAATTTAATTGACTATAGAATTAGAAACAATTGATTTTATCATAGGATATGCAATAAATCAGCCAAAAATATGGCCGTTGAGTCCTGAATAACAACATTAAAACGCAATAGTATATGATATGGGAGCACGTTTCATGCATTTTAAGTAAGCAGTCATTTTTGGACCGACGGACATGCAAATTCGAAACGTATGATTTGACAATTAAATTAAGTCAATGCGTGTGTTCTGCATCGTATTTACACAAATGTGGACGAGTGATAAATCTGAAAGGAGCTAAACGTGTATGTTGAATAATAATTGTGTTGTGGGAAGGAATTCCTACCTAGGTACATATTTTCATAATGTGCTCAAATATGCTAGAGAAAGAAGTAACCTGTTTTTTTTGAGACTGGGTAATCATCCAAATGACTCCTCCCGCTCTGGGTGGACCGGAAGGGAGTGTCTGACTCTTACCGACTAAAACGCATCCATGTTTCTTCCTTAGTCCTTTATGTTCCGGGGTAGCGGTAGCCCTTTCGGACAAACCCGCTTGGAAAAGTAACACGGGAACTGGTCGTAAAGACAAATTTCGGTGCTATAGACACACCCAAATCTGTATTCAGAATATTTTATTTTATATAGTAAATAAATAGGTACAGCTAGAAACATATTAAGACTAAATAAGCTGGCTTAACTTTTAAAGTAATCCCAAAACGGAAATTACTTGGATTTCTCTTCTCGGCAGCTGAAAAACAAGCCTTACCCTCACACCTTTACGGGTTATTACCAACTGCCATACCCATTCAGTCATATTTTATCATCTACTAGCTTTTGCCAGCGGCTTCGCCCGCGTGAATGTGGGAAATTATCCCATGGGAACCGTACATTTTTGCTTATATGCTATTCCAGACTATAATCTATCCTTGTGCCAAGTTTCATCCAGATCCGTTAAGTAGTTTTTGAGTTTATCCGTTACAAACATATACAAATATTTTATCTTTATAATATTAGTATAGATAAAACTTTCTCGACTATACATCATTCAGTTTCCGACTATAAATATCAGAGTATACCACAGTGGTTCTAATTCATGTTTCTATTCACACCACAATAAAATAGCCGTTAATATACACCGCTTTTATGTCCCCCTTGTGGGTAGTTGTAAAACGACCACATTAAAGTAGAGAGTATGTTCAGTGAAGGGAAACGAATCACTGACACCTACGCTAAAGAGAGTCATTTGTTTGATTCCACGAGGAGATATGAAGTTATAGATGTTTCAACATTCATATAATATCTAACAAGGCGGGTATTTGCCTGAACTCCTAAAGAGAAAAGATTATTTGAAGCCAAGGAAGCAAAACTATGTTACGCAGTGACAGATGGCAAAGTAACTATTATTCATAAGTTGAATACAGAAATCAAAGCCAGGAAGGCGAATGGCTCGAAATTGTACTACATGATTTATGCTCGAAACTCAGATGCTATCCAGCTATATCTGTGCCAAAGCATGCACGAATGACCGAAGACAAATGGATTATATTTTAAGAATAAGATCTCTTTTACATTTTTCTACATCATTTACATCAGTGGCCAGTTTTTCTTTACAACCTCACCCTTTATGTAGCAAAACGGCAGTTGCAAATTCCCCCTCGAATGTTTCCATAGCATGACGGTTTATACTCATTTACATGCAGGTATGAGAGCAGTAGTAGCCCAGTACCCCGGTACATAAAGGGCTAAGGAAGGAACATGGATGGGTTATAGTCAGTAAGAGTCTGACACTCCCTTCCGCTCCACCCAGAGCGGGAGAAGTCATTGGATGATTACCCACCCTTAAAAAAAATAAAGTAGTAGCCCAGTAGTAACGGCCCCGATTTACTGAGTTGTAGGTCGTAGATTCGAACCTTCTTAAATAACTTCAACACCGCTACCCTCAAAATGCAAAAAAACATCGTGAAGAAACCAGCATGTCTAAAAACCAAAAATTCAATGGATGTGTAATATCTAGATCTACCAACCCGCAATGCAATGCTATAAAGGTATGAGTAGTACTAAAAGTAATATCAACAGTTCAAAACCATCAAAACCACGTGCTCCGATATAATGTTCTGGGTTAACAGATCACAGTATTGTATTGAGATTTGTTTCTCCCTCACGTTCGAAAGCACTTAGGTGACTCATACAGTTGCACGTGACAAGGACCATGTCCTGGACCTGAACCAACAACTCTTATAGCATATTTCATATAACTTCAGTGTGAGAATGAGACGGAGCTATACAGGAAATATAGCTCCATCTCTTTCCCACTGGAAGGAATACTAAAATGTTACTGCTTTATGAGGAGGTGCTCGACCCCCCGGGTCAATATTGAAATTATTGGAAGTTGGATCAATAACTTACCCTTTCTCGACAACTATGTGAAACTTCGAACTTCTGTATCAAACGATAGATATAAGGATGCAGATGTATTGACGTTAGTCAATGAACACGGAGATATGGCACATATCCATATAATAGTTTTGTTGCATTGGGAAAATTGTTGGTCCTTTGGAGCGGAGCATTTGAAATAATAAAAGAAAAATCTAACTTTTTGAAGTTGTCAAACTTGTGTTTTTGTATTTTTTTTATATTAGTACTAAAAAGGCTTCAATTGAATCCAAGTTTTTTAAAAATAATCCACGCTCAACGCTTTTTTTTAAATAAAACAATTACAGGCACTTTTGATTTCTCAAGGGGTCGGTCAGTCAGAAAGATGAAGCTAGTTGGCCATTCCAGTAGGTCCCTGTGGAGAAGAACGGGCAAGAAACTCCACGGACACTCTTTTAAATCAGCATCAATATTTTAATACAAATTAAAAAGCCTCAATCTGAAACCAAATACTAACAAGTAAATCTAAACAAACACAACACGGCAGATCAAAGTGAAAGTATTAATTAACATACAAACAAATCAACCTCTACTTAATAAACATAACATTAATTAGAAGCGGTAGGTAAGTAACATTGACATTGGGTCCGCTAATGAGTCAAAAGCGATGCGCTTGCGCTCCTCCGATAAAGTATAGTGTACGCGCCCACTGATGCGTAACGTAACACATCTTCAAATCCTTGTTTCTAATTGATGTTATTTCCTTTTAAACAAATATCAAATCGATGACAGTATCTAATAATAAAATTGATTTTACCTTATAACCACCCCAGTCGGATTAATACGTAAAATTTTTCGTGCCCGTGCCGCCTGAGTCGTGTTTATACGACTGACAATATAATATGTTCGGTTTTTATAGACCATATTAGTCTGATATCAAGTTTTTTTTTTTTTATGAGTTTGGCGCTGGGGACACGGCACTTGATATAAAACCAAGCGGTCAATAGGTTAAGAATGACAAGTAAATTTTTATATAATGGTTAAAAAAATTTAAACTGAACTTTATGTGCTGAATAAAGTTATTAATTCTGAAAATACATATTTATTTACATTTTTTTTCAATTAAATCGCGAACGCATTAAAGGGAATATAAATAAAATCATATCTGAAATAGGTTCCATAGAGTGTGACTTTTTTATAAGTGGTATGAACAATCTATGTACAGGAAAATAAGGTAGCCTATTATCGTTATTTTTCTATAGGTAATATAATTAAACCAATTATGGTTATTTATGAAGAGGGAAAAGAGAGCCCACTATCGTTATTTTTCAGTTATATAATTAGCAAAATTATACCGATAATAGTTATTTATGAAGACGGAAAAGAGTTGACTGCCTTATTTATATTATTAGGCATTTAAAAATTAATTAAATTAGAAGCCCATTATCGCCTAACATGACGGAAGTGGATCAAGGAAATAATACTGTTATGCGATATATGATACTGCTAATTTGATACCTAGAATATTTGAAACGTAGGTTTCAGTTATTAATAAATTCCATTATTAATTGTAACTACTACTGCCATACTTCAGTTGTTATTGACGGTCGATTCTGTAAAAATCTCACAACTAAGGTGAAGTGAGGTGTCGTTCCACCTTTTTTTTTTTAAGTCTGGGAAATCACCCAATGACTGCTCCCGCTCTGGGTGGAGCGGAAGGGAGTGTCACACTCTTAATGACTAAAACCCATCCATGTTCCTTCCGTAGCCCTTTATGTTCCGGGGTAGCGGTAACCCTTCCGGACAATCCCGCTTACCAGGCAGGCTTGGCCCTGAGGGGCCCCTTCATATGCTGACATCTCTTTGAGGCGCGCGTCGTTTTTCCTAATGCTAGGAATTTACACTATTGACAGCTCACTTTAAACTCACTCTGCGCACGTTTTGACAGTGAGATTTTTACAGAATAGCACTAGTGTACTGTTACTGAAATATTTCATGTTAATAGAAAAAAACAAGCTAAAACTAGATCTAAAAAACATAAAATAGGAGTTTGTACAGACGCCAGCACATCAAGCTATCCCTAACTGTCAAGTTTTCTCAATTAAAAATGAACCTTATGTCTTTGCAATAAAGTTGAAATACTATCAAAGAAATTTGACAGATTGTGGTAACTTGATGTGCTGGCCTCTGTACATAACGAATCAAAAGAGTTATTCTTTCTCTTAAAACAAAATGTTTCAAAATATATCTTCTACAGTAAGCCCTATAGTTGACGCTTAGCTTTATACTGATTAGAAATGCCATTAACCGTGTAGCCAGGTAATTCTCTGTCAATAGAAACATGAAAAACGATGTTATCACTCAATCCATATCCCTAATCATTGCTATTATCAATGAAGCATGTTTTACGATCAATTACTTTCTTTTAATGGTTTCTTACTTTATTGTCTTCCGCTACATCGTATTTTAAATTAAATTTATGTTTCTATTTGGTTCTTGTTTTTCTCCTCCCATAAACTTTTATTCCGAAAGCTAAGTGTCTGATAAAACTATTTACATATCCATTAAAATGTGCCATTAAATTAAACTGGCTGGGTAGGTAATTATTTTATTTCTCTACGCTTCTTCAGGTAGCTTAAGTACCGATATATCGTCATGATACTACTTTTTTCGATGTTAAGGATATTATCTGTATGCATTACGTTCGTATCAAAAAGATTATCTTTATCGTCATGCATTCCTTCTCTTCTTCATTGAAAATCTAACCAATAAATAAGGAAATCTACAATTTACCTATACCCTTAATTCCCCCGTTAAAGCTATTCAACCATATATTTTCCATACTGTTGGTTAAATGTACCGCATTATAATCTACAAGTCGTAGAGGCGGTGCAGGCGTGTCAGTGTCAGCCCCATCATTAATAATCCCAGCCATACTGCAGATATCATCAGGGCTTTTACCAATTGTTCGAGTATGCTGTATTTTATTGGAACCATAGGCCACAACGATAAACAATATAAACCTATCAGTTTCTAAGAAAACTATGAAGACAATTCTTATTGGAACACTTTCGTCATTTAGGTATACATGATTGATCATTATTCGGTTATCATTCGTGGGGCTGAAAGCTGATTGATAAAAAAAAAAGATGCTAACGAGAATTTAAAATAGAACCAAAAGCGTTTAAATAGTTCAGTTAAGGTCAAAAATGTAATGAGCTCACAATGTGAAAAGTTACAACTACCCTCTGGCAACAATAAATAACTTTAATTGCAAAATTTGTCTCTGCCTTAGTGTATAATTTGTAAAATGAATCAAAATTTACAAATGAGCCACACCTGACAAGAACAAAACATTGTAAACGCGCTCTGCACTCATTCATTTTGTCGTCGGCCGCAAATCGTATGTCATGGCGAGCTGAGCTAAACACCTTAAATTATGCAATCGTTTTACTTGAATCTTAAACCTTATTAATGGGCAACACAGTGCATTTTAGCAATTGAAGATTCTCAACACTTTAGTCCTAATGTACTTATACAGATATTGCGATAAGGGTAAGTTCGAATCGCGTGGGTGTAGCATTAAGAACTCATAAATCTTATGCAGGGCGGGCATTAATTATTTCACATCTCGGAAGACGAAGCTCAAAAGAGTTTTATTTCATTAGACAGTGAGATAAGACCCGATGTTGATTTATTGATGATGATCGGATCTTTGTCGTAATTTAACTCGACACTTCCTGCTAAAGGATTTGGAACTGGTTCTTTTTTGGTCGTATTGGGACACGTAGAATTTGTGGGTTGTTCTTTTATTTTGTACAAGTCGCTCCAAAAACATCAGGTTTGAGAGATTAAGACACCTGTACGTTGTCGAGAGCACAATAGGTCCACCGCAGGAATTTGATAATCGACTCAATTAACAATAGGCTTTTTGGTCCTGGTTTCCGTTCAATCTTTATTGAGCGGTCAGCGCTTTGATAACTTAAAATGTTTAGTTGAAACTCGTTTGTCAAATATGTTTTATATGAAAGTATCTGGCCTTAAATAACACACTTCAATATAATTAATAGTACATAGAAAGCGAACGTTTCGTCGGATAATTTTTGTTTGACAAAACATTTAAACCAAAATCTACAGGAGACAGAAATAGTTGGCGCCCTAGTTCTGAATTTGCCGGAATCCATCTAAATTGAATTTATGTTTCTCTCAATCTACATTACTAAAATGCTTTTAGCGTGACACAATTTTGATATTTAATAGCTCATCAACGTTATTGCTCACTTCCTCTTTGGCTTTCTCATTCCCTAGTTGCTATGACAATTAGATCCGCGGATGTAATAATTTTGTAACATCCTTAGGAGTGGCAAATGTGGTATTAAGAGCCATATAACGTTGTGAATTGCAGCGAAAACTGAGATAGGTGGGCTTAAGTAGTGAGTACCATACGGCGGATTACGCTAATGCGGCATGAACCTTGTTTACGTGCGCGGGCGCCGAGTAATTCAATGCTCACGAAGAGAGAAGTGGTGGAACGATTTTTTCAAATAAATTATGGAGTGCTATTTATAGCAGCCTAGTTTTAATTGATTATGGAGATATTATAGCGACGGTTAAAATGAATTAATGCTTTGATGGTTATCAAGATTTTAATGGAGATGAAAATGAGTTGATTAATTTTAAGATTTATTAAGCCTGGGGAGGTTTTGAGGGCGCTGCGTCGGGATTGGATGATCGAATGATAATACTTACGTAGAAGATAAATATTTTAGAATTAGGATAAATTAAGGGATGTACGTCGATTCCACTTGGTGTTTGATAATACAAACAAAATCTCAAGCACTCATGCAGTTTCTGACCACACGGAAGCTTATTGAAGTGACCAAACAAACGTATCGGTAATATCTTTTGTATGCTTTCCAATAATATTTGTAAACATATTATGTTTTGTGTACCAATATTTATCTATGTGATTACGGCATGTGATATAACGGCAAACACTTAACTAACATCCATTGACACAAATGTTTTTACTCCAAATACTTTGTTCACTACATCCGTAAAAATCTTTTGTACTTTGGTATCCCTAGCAATTAGTTTGAGTAACAGCTTTTTGTCAATAGGTGTGCCAAAAGTTAATAATGAATTGTCACCTTTTAACAAGACACAAGACACAACAGGAAAGGCGTTTGATTTTGCGCAAACGCAACTTCTAGTACATCTTTGCCGGTACCTCCGTTTAAGGATGGCGGTCGACTTTTACCGTCCATATATTTTTATTTATCAAGATTCATAATGACGTTATTGGGTGCCGTCCATCCATTTTGTAGATTATATTGTATGAGGCAGGACAATAAGAATAAGCCTTTCGTGACAATCTCTTGTACATGTACTTAAATGGCAATTACTAACTCCAAAACCTGATCACACTTTAGCAATATCTCATAACCTTTCACCCTTTCCCTCCCAATTGGATAAGGATATTTAATTTCCTCCGACTCCATCATTTAATTGATTGAGTTCAGCATGTAATTTTACCCAGGATTCAGCCTACGTACCCAGGAAGGTATCGTTTAGGAGGCACACCATCAATTGAGAGCAGACACGAAATTGCAGCAGGTTGATTAAGATAAATAAGGATATGATTGTTGCACTGACAAAGAAGATGGATGGGGAAATGGAACAGCAGTTCCATGAAACGTTGATAATACCTGCAGTTTTTACAGCATTTGAAGCTTAGCTCTGAAGAAAATGGAACTGTAGTTGGAGATGATGGGAAAGCCAGCAAGGAACATGATTTGTTAAGATGCAAGAAGTGGAAAAGTCGTGGAGCACGCAAATAATAAAACAAAGTCTTAAACTACAGTCTTATTACGACCATAAGTAAGCTTGTTAACCAATAAGATAGACAGAATTAAGGTGATCCACCACCAAACATAAATATACCAGTAAATAGTGCAACCAATACCGATGGTGGTTTTAGAAATGAAATAAGACCACAAAACTCTTAATTGGACAAGGTGTTATGGTCGATTAACTTTTGGATGCAAGCCACGCAGCCAGCTGTAAGTGCGGTACGGATATCGCAGCTGATAATGCAGGTAGATACAAATATTGATACAAGCACACCACGTGGGAACGACGCAAGTACTACGCTAGTATGTGCGTGGCATAGATTATGGAGATTAGAAGATGCGGCGATAGGTTTGGAGTGAATGGAAACGCATGGTGGAAATAGCGTGTATTTAAAAGGAAACTTATTTGACATTTTTAAATAAAGCCTGGCTGGTCTTAGGGTCTGTTGGGAATTAAAATGGAACGCAAGCATAATGTTTTTATTTTTAGTTGGCCTCACCAAATAGAATGCACTTCGTATTTAGTTGGCAACATTGATTGTTCTTCCTCTTCCATTTTGTAACTTGAAAAATAAATACGTTACGTGTATTTACCCGAGTTTATTTAAATCAACATAAAATATCAACAGGGTCGTAGGGTCACAAGCGCTACTGCTTCGATTCCTGGGATCGACTCGACTATAATTTGATTGGGGTTTTCCTACTGGAACTTCTCAGCAGCAGTCCGGAGTCTGGATTTGTGCACAGTTTATGGCAATAGGCTCGCCCCCTATACCATCTGAGTTATATCATAACTGGCAAAATGTGCTGTACTCCCGATTAACCTTTCGGGTAATACAAACGTGACGTTATGTTATTTCCAATAGGTACTCGAAATTATCTTTGGTAATAAAATAACAGATGATTCTGCTACAATAACAGATGCAACGAGCAGAACTACTTTCAGTGAATTACCCTATCATCAATTTCTAAGCATCTTATCGCAAATAGAGGTCACCAAAGACATTAAAATTAGTCTTATTACCATCGTGAAGCAATAAAACTGACACCCTTATAATAAGTATTACATGAAGATTAGCACGAACACTGATAACACGTAACACAAGACACGTGCTCTCTACGTCTTCAAACAAGCTGAAAGCTAAGCTAAATACGGTAAAGAGTAAATACCTAGTTCGCACTAAAACAATTGAAGTGTGCATGATATATGTTTTGTTGATCTAGTGTTTATTTCAAGTGATCCAGGCGAGGACTGCGTATGGACAAGCGTAGTGTGAGACGCCCGTGGAATGTTATTAAGAATGTGGCTGGAACAGACGTTGCGGAAGGTGGAACAGGGTGTTGTAGCGCAGCCCTGGATAGGCCGAGTTGCAGGGTGTTGTAGCGCAGCCCTGGATAGGCCGAGTTGAGAGCTAGGACTTACGTTTTTCTATAGCAAGAAAACTGTCGAATCGGGTTATTTGGTAAGAATTTTTGAGAAGCTATCAAGAGCTTGAGACGGATACTCACTCCTAATTTTCTAATTGGATGTAGCCAGGTATACTGTCCTTATAATTTAAGAAGTATATTTATAGAAATATTTTTTTCTGTCTGTAAATCATTCATAATCCCGTTGCCCTCATGCCAAATTGGCTTGGGGTTCAGTACAACATATCTTGGTCTGCCATACTTTTTTAATCAGCCTTACCTACTCGTATTGTAGCGTTTCGATGGCTGACCTTTATTAAGAAATCCAACCAAATATCGGTACAATATTAAACTGCAATTATTCAAGGAATACCTACTCTCATGACGTGTCATACACGTAATAATTACGACAGCAGAACAATGACCAATAAGTTACATTAGTCGCTCGACATCGTTACATAATTAACATCTAATCAAGCAGACTTAAAGAAAACTAATTATAGACCTAACGAGATAATGAGTCAGTTATTAATTGTTTGAAGTACTGAATATTCGTAATTGATTTATGCGTGTGAATTAATTAGACAGTACTTTCTCGTGCCATGCTTTTTTTTGGAACCATAAACACGTTAGATATCTTGTTATTTTAATATGAAGAGAAGAAGGTTGAGTAAGTAGTTTGGTTTTGTTTTTAAGGCTGGGAAATCATCCAATGACTGCTCC
Organism: Hyppa rectilinea; assembly: GCA_951799385.1. Taxonomy (NCBI): domain Eukaryota; kingdom Metazoa; phylum Arthropoda; class Insecta; order Lepidoptera; family Noctuidae; genus Hyppa; species Hyppa rectilinea. The sequence goes on along the minus strand of OX637318.1, from coordinate 4,100,430 downwards.
CGCTCTGGGTGGAGAGGAAGGGAGTGTCAGACTCTTACTGACTAAAACCCATCCATGTTCCTTCCGTAGCCCTTTATGTTCCGAGGTAGCGGTAACCCTTTCGAACAATCCCGCTTACCCGGCAGGGAATGGTTTTGGCTAAGCTAAGAACTTGCGGTGACGAGCGGAGCGAAGCGAAGCGGAGACGTGCGGGAATCGACCTATTTCTGTGATAGGTCGATTCCCGAAAGGAGAGACCCGATAGGCATTTTAACCAATATCAATTCCTGCTTGTTACCTTTCGGCTCTGCTCGACGTGTTAGTATAATTTTCTTCCATAACAGATTTGCATTATTCAACAATGTAACCAATTACGATTAGCCCAACACTAGCCATAGATTAGGCAAATAAGACTCGTAATCTAAATTAACTGACTTTGCATACCAAACCCATTACAAACACCAAATTGCACATAATTCATTAAGGCCGAGCTATTAATAAACTTAATTACTAGCATGTCTAATTATCACTTACAACAATTGTTATTACACATTATAGTTATGTCAAATGTACTAAATAGAACATCTAATAACGTCACGTAGAAATTATATACATATCTAGCTGAGAATTAAATACTTCCTGTTACATGAAATAAATATATTTATACAATAAAATAATTTTAAACAAGCTGTGTGCCCCATAGTATTTCCACCGGCAAAAATGAGGAACTTCCATATTGTGCACAAACTCAAAGTATTTATTTTAAAAAAACCAGTTCCAGGCACTTTTGTCATAGTGTCAGTCACTCAGAAAAATGAAGCTTTCATCCCCTATTCAACCCTTTAGTTAGAAGGACAAATTATAAAAACAAACTTCCTTAGTGCGCAGCTTTGTTAATATACGTATATGGAACTCTTGCGCAAAATGTCGTAATTCCAGAATTTAAGCTGTGCATAGTTTGTCAGTTGAATGAATTTAAATAATATTACTAACTTGCATTAGGTTCTTCATATTTTACTCTATTACATTATTTCATATAGGGCAGGTTTTCCCAATGAAACTAAACGCGATCAGCGCATAAAATATGGTTTAAGGGCTGTCAGTGTCATTTTTTGTATGGGATACTAACACTGACAACTCTTGAACGCGTTTTAGATGTGGTGATCGCGTTCAGTTTCATAGGTGAAATCAGTCCAAAGTACCAAAACATGAAGAATTACCAGCCCTTTATGAACGTCGATCTTCCGATTGTGATTTTGACGTGAGAAAGTTGAAAATAAACCTTTTTTTTGTATATTCAATAGGCTTGCGCTTGACCACTATCTTCCCTGATGGTAAGCGATGATGTAGTGTCGTGTAATTCACTTTCTTCGCTTGCTTTGCTTTGCTTTGCTTATCATCTCATCAAAATCACAATCGATAGTAATTGCAGGTCCGTAGGTTCCGCATAAAGCAAGACGAAGGCACAATACGATCAACAGAGTGTCTCCTCTACAAAAATTTTTCTTAATCTTTGACAGCGTCGGCATCGTCAAGAAAAGACACCGCCTAATTATTGTAGACGCAGCATGTTTGTGTGAAATACCGCAAAGCTGGTTGCAATACCGTGCCCACTTAGAAGTGTTAAGTAAGTAGGTACTTAAGTTTTGAGTACAACTTAACCGTACATTAGCTGCGTTTCGGAGAAATCTACTGATATACAGACATACAGCCGCTGTTAATTACAAACAGGTGTGTAGGAGATAAGGCTTTAAAGCGCTTTTTTTGCTGCTTTTCAAAGTCAGCGCTGCGTACATATTTTGGGATTGGTTGTATGGTACAATAAGAGCTTCCCATATATAAGGTCCCATTAAAATATATAGACCAAATTTTAGACATGATTCAGAATACCAAAATAAGATCAATGGTAAAAAAATAATAAGAAAAACGCATTAGATACTCACAAGAAGTGTGCCTACGTATTTACCTACCCAGACTGGATGTATTTATTCTAGTGTGCAGACAATTTATTATTTTAGATAAAATTAAAATCCCTTTAGTGTGTATTTTTTTTTGCTTGGATATCTTTGGTTAGACGTACCTACTGAACACTGTGTTAAAATTTGTCCATCTATTTTAATGGGACCTAACGTATGTCGTACCTAATACGTTTTCATGAGATGGTAAACAATGCGAAGAAAGTGAATTTCACGATACTACAATATTATCATTTACCATTACATGAGATAGTGGTCAAGCGCGAGCCTATTAAAAATACAAAAAAGGCGTATTTTCAACTTTCTCACGTCAAAGTCACAATCGGAGGATCGACGTACATAATGTGCTGATAATTTTAATCGACTCTTGAAGGTTGTATATACATACATTACTAGCTTCCGCCTGCGGCTTCGCCCGCATAACATGTCGACAAATTATACACATAAACCTTCCTCTTGAATCACTCTATCTATTTAAAAAAACTGCATCAAAATCCGTTGTGTAGTTTTAAAGATTTAAGCATACATAGGGATATAGGGACAGAGAAAGCGACTTTGTTTTATACTATGTAGTGATAATGGACAGCCCAAAGCATCCAATTCTCTATCTAAGACTGGTAGGAGAGGAGTAAGAATAATCTAAGACTGGTAGGTTCAGCGGCGCCAATTCGTGAGCGTGTTGTTCTATGTTATACTAGTGTCTGCCAGCGTCTTCGCCAGAGATGTCGGAAGTTATCCCACGGGAACTTAAGTATTACCGGGATAAAAGTATCCTATGTGTTAATTCAGGTTATAAGCTATCTGTGTGCCAAATAACATCCAGTCTGTCGATTCTGTAAAAATCTCAACGTGAAAACGTACGTGAAGTGAGGTCGGCGTTCCACCTAATGCTAGTGCCACTCTGGCACTATTGACACTCGCACACGCTCACTTTAAACTCACTTCACCTGCGTTATCACGGTGAGATGGTTACAGAATAGCACTACTGATCCGTTCACCCGTTCTGGCGTGATTGAGTAACAAACTTTCGCATTTATAACATTAGTATAGAAGTACATATTTATTATACTGATAAGGATGGGTTTTGCCTGAACCGAATGAATTTTATTTAAAAAGGATTGGCTTACAGAAATAAACCTATTTGACGACAACGCAAGCTTCTACCTTCCCTTTGAAATAAAATTAAATGAATTTGTATCCTATTTACAGAATAAACATTTTCATTAAATTTGCTAAGTATAAACAGCCGCACAGGTCGATCCTTCAGGTTAAGCTACGCTTGCCGGGGTTGGTCATGGATGGGTGACCATCTTTACATACCGAGACTCCTTCGTGTCTCGGAAAGCACGTTAAGCCGATGGTCATTTGTGCATCTTTGACAGTCGTTACGGGTCGTCACACGGAATAGAAAAAACAGGGTCGTCAGAAGCCCGAACAGCCAGTATATACAGGGTGGAATTTTGTAATGCCACCTGAAGGTACTCTTAATACTGTAGATAGAAAGTTTTACTCAAAGAAAACATTCCTTTATTTTTGAATAGAAAGAAAACTGCATTCAAAGATTTTCAAAAATTTGTAAATTAGTTAAATTAGTATTATGTAGTTTTCTTTCTATTCAAAAATAAAGGAATGTTTTCTTTGAGTAAAGTTTCTATCTACAGTATTAAGAGTACTTTCCCTCCAGGTGGCATTACAAAATTCCACCCTGTATATGTAGATTATACCCAAGGGGTATCGTATTGCCTCGTTACTGGGTTGTGGAGGTCAGATAGGCAGTCGCTCCATGTAAAATACTGGTATTCAGCTGCATCCGGTTAGACTGGAAGCCGACCCCAACAAAGTTGGGAAAAGGCTAGACAGATGATTAAAGCCACCTATTTATCTGAAAGGAAATTGCACACAAGAGCTACACGATCGTTCCAAGTAACCCAAGTGGACGAATTAAGTTAATTACCGCATACGACTTAGATTCTTGAAAGTACTGCAATAAAACTACCACCAAACAACTCTATAATGGATGACCATGTATTTATTAAATAAGATGAAGGTTTCAAAGAAGAACTTGTTTATGTTCTTGGTGTTTTATTTACTGATTAGCCGCTGCCCGCGGCTTCGCCCGCGTGTGTCGGAAATTATCCCAAGGTAACCTGCTACCGGAATAAAAAAGTATCCCACGTAATAAACTACCTCTGTGCCAAGTTTCATCTAGATCCATTCAGCCGTTTGAGCGTGAAGAAGTGACAAAGCATACAAACACACACACGCTCCCTCACAAATTTTCGCCTTTATAATATTAGAGTGATTATACAAGTCTGTATAAGCAGTTCTGTATGTGCTGTGAGGCAGTCGCCTCGTTGGTGTGGTGGAGGTTAGTAGCAGCCCGGAGTTTAGATTTGCCGGTTAATGGCAATAGGCTCGCCCCTTATTACTTGGGACTTAATGTGGGTGAACTGTTACGACCACAGAACAGATAAAGAGGTTTATCTGTTCTGTGGTTACGACCACCAATATGTACACACTTAGAAACATTCAAAAGCGATTTTCTCGTGGAATAACGATAACTTTGTAATAATATAGAACCTCTTTCATATTAGTATGGGTTCCCAAATACTATGTCCGTAACGACATATAATTACAACAAATGCAGAAGGGTTGCTCAGTGACTGTACTACAGGTACACTTCTACCTAACCCTTCGGGGTCAGAAGGCGTGATATTATGTTATTTTATTTATTTCAAAGATATGGCTGATGGAGTAGGGAAAGAGAGTATTGTTGTCACCAAGCAATGGGTTCATGTGATTGATGGATTGTAAAATTGGAAGGTCGGTTCTGACAGAATTGAAGTTGACACATGTCATGTCAAAATTACAAAATAAGCCTTTCGAAAGTATACAAGCTATCCGCTTGGCTTCCCCTGAGGGGACGCAGATAGTAGAACATCGAAAGGTCAGTTGTTAGTGCAGAGAAAGTTTGTAAATCAAAATGTCAGGCTGATAGCACAGAATACAGGCACACTGATGTCCAAAAGGCCAAAAAATCAATCGGATAGATCAAGAAATGGAACAAAAAAAACTTGTACGAAATTAATCAGACAAGTGAATCTTTCAATGATGAAATGGGCCATACTCCTTAATTCATCAAAAAATCATGCAAGAAGCAGCTTTCTTAAGTCTTTCACTATCAAAACCTTCGCCAACAAAGAAATACCGCGAGATTTAAAATTAAAATTGGAACGCTTTTTATTTTTTAAATTCTCACACGCCACGGCATCCTGCCTGTCATACGCGAGCCTACTTAACGGATACGTTTAATCTGACAGGTCGGCCGCGTCGGATGTTTTGACAGCGAGCCAATTACCTGCCACTTTGTTTGGCAGGACCTGTACGCAATGTTTCACATCCTGCGAACCTGGGATTTGACCTGGGGAGAGGTAGGTAGTGACTAGTTTTGCTAGATGGGCTGTGGGTATTTCTACTGGGATATTTATGATAAATGATTTAACTTTTGTAAATGGGTTTTCACAAACACTTTTACACGTCAATATTTTTTTTTAACGAGATGAGGTCAGCGTTCTCTAACTGACTACTTTGAGAAGAAAGGCCAAAACTAAGGCAGAGGTCACAGTCTCTTTTAATGTCCAGACATAATCTTTGTCAAATCATGCGAAGACCATGTAGGTTGGTGTCTGAAATGGCCTTTAGAGGAATGAACCATACAGATTGAGTGGGCCTGTCCAGTCAGTGCACGCATTTGTCATAAATCGTGCAGCTCAACCCAAAGCTTATTTCTGTTCTGACATCTCAAATGGGTTTGATATTGGACTGTGCAGTGGTAAATTGATAAGTTTTTGGTAGCGATCTCTCGTTTACGTTATAATGGAAGGCAGAAAAATAGCGGTACACAATTTGGCATCGTAGGCGGCTAAACTCTAAGCGGGATTGTCCGAAAGGGTTACCGCTACCCCGGAACATAAAGGGCTAAGGAAGGAACATGGATGGGTTTTAGTCAGTAAAAGTCTGACACTCCCTTCCGCTCCACCCAGAGCGGGAAAAGTCATTAGATGATTTCCCACCCTCAAAAAAACCGCGGTACTCAATTTGGAATCGTATGCCAGCTTCCGGAAAGCACCAATGAAAGTCAGGTAGGTACAGAACAAAATCCTATCCTAAGAAAACCTGCTAGATTTTTGTTACTATCCACAAAACATCAATGGACAATGCGTGGGAATTCAGAAGTGAATGTTGGTGCTAAATAGCACATTACTAAACACAAATACTTAAATAATCAAGCAAGTTAGCTTTAACACGCGATCTCGTTCGTGTATGTATGGAGCAACGACCATAAAGCCCGCTACAAACCTAAATGCGTGCTTGTCGATAAAGCACAGGTTCGATTCAAACTAGCATGATCGTCTGTAAGAAGTTTTATATCTTTTATTTTGATGCCTTGAGCTCTTGACCTTGTGACTTGTCCAAGACGACCTAAGGAGGAAATTATCAACAATGTCTTCTCAGAATTCGCGTTCGGAAACTACGTGATAAAAGCAGTCCAGGAAAAATATAACAATAAATTATGGCAAATACAATAAACGATAAGCTAATCAGATTCTTGTTTTGGCTAACTTGTTGTATTAATTAAGAAAGGTTCCTACTTAAGTTTACCATTTTTTTTTTCAATACTGTAAGTTGGCACTGTTAGTCAAGCAGTTACAGTAGGTAATTATTATTCAGATAAAGATCTGAGTAATAAGAAACATATTGGCAATTATATAAAAACTGATATTCATGACTTTTGCTTCTAAGTTCTAGAAACAGTACTAAAAAAAATGACAAAAAGTAGTAACAATTTGGGCATATTAACACAAAATTATCTATTACCTAAATAATATAGAAACTCCATTGTGCCAGAATAAAAGGAAAATCTGATTAAAAGCTCAATACTAAAATAAATTATAGTTATCTAAATTTTTTAACAGAAAAACCTATTTTAATCTAAAAATAACCATCATGCAACAATACAACAAACTGGAGTATTTCCAAGTAGAGTGTTGGAATGGGAATGTGACTGGTCAATCAATGGGGCCACTATGCTTTGAGACAGTGCAATGTAACCATCAGTATAACATGTTAATGTGTCAGTAAACTCTGTTATGTCAGTCTTAAATGGCTAAAGAAACAAGAAGTTTGCATTTGTTCACATCAACCTCTTTTTGTTAAATAACTGGCAGGTAACAATGTTATCGTAATTTGCACTAAGACTTTTTTTTTTGGAAAAGAAAATAAAACTTGTTCTATTTTTAAAAAAAGAGTTTGCTATAGAACACATTTGGATTGCCTTTGGAACTCATGCCTAAACATTAAAACAATTAAATTATACAGTATTAAACGGCAAGGTGAATGAGGTTTATAATCACAAAAACATTTAACATTAATATTTAATTTAAGGAAAGTACTTGATATGAGTTTATTACATAAATAATTCCAAAGTAGGTACTAATTAAAATGAAGGTTACAACAAGCAATCACAATATATGTCTTGGCCGTTTGAATGAGGTGTCTGTTTGTCTCAGAGAACCCTGAAACGACATGTGTTTTTAAATACAACTCTTTTTTGCAAATATTGAGTATGGGTTGTCTAACTTTCAAACAGTGAATTTTGTTTAGACATTATCAAAGTGATCCTTTTTTGTTTTAGTATTTTGCATTTTAAGTAAATGGTCAAGTGCATTAGTGTTTTGTTTTCAGTGTTGAAATGGAAAGTTAATAATTTATTATAAGTAGGTAGGTAATGGTTTATTAAAAACTTGAAGAAGCATTTAAATGACATACATCATAAAATAATTAATAATGACAACCTATTAGTAAATTGTAATTACTTAAGTAATTGTGCACCTGTCTATTTGTTACATTGGCTTTTTAATCATTATAATAGCTTCTTACTTTTACAAGTTCTTCAAACATGTTTTTTTTATTATAAAACTGGATACTTACATAAATAATTATTGTACCTTGTTAGAATTACATCATTTTTGTTTACACAGACACAAGATAATTTGCCTATTATTATTCTATAACTGATAAAAATTATAGCGCAGAATGAAATCTTATTACTTTTTGTAACTTTTGGTTACAGGGCATCTTAGGGTCGTGCTCAAATGATGTACCTAGTAGGTAGTTTAAAAAATCTTGGTTAGTGCCTTTTATATGTATAGACCTACCTAAAAATCTACTAGAAATTATTTGAAAAAAAAATGGTAAGTATGGTATTTAAAATACGGAAAACAATGTTTGAAGTAACTAAGTACAGTTTGCGCGATAATACCTATTAGAGTAAGTACAACTGCCGGCTACGATAAAAACAAGTAGTAGTTGTAAATTCCTATGTTTTTTCTAACCCGCATCCCACAACAATATTGCAATCAATGAAATTAAACAAATTAACTCACCAATAAATAAGATGGAGAAATCCAAAATAATTTTTCGCAAAATAAACGTTGAATCTCTGTCTTTTGTGATTGTATGGGTGCGAGAGTTCGCTTTGCGGTCGTTTCTTTCCATTTTTACTTATTTTTATATTAAACTACAGTTAGAAAATAATAAAAACACTACCACTGCGAACAAATTTACGAAATGATTAACGTCAAAACGTTGAAAGAAAATTTGACAATGATCACACGTCAAGCATCGGGCGCATGCGCTCGCGGACTGGTCTGGCTGGAGCGTTCGGAAACAGTTGGTGTGCGTTCGTAGAGCTCGCTACTCTATTCATGTCGTTTATTGTTGTTGATGTTGGTTGACAGCCGGCGACTGCCTACAGCTTGGGTTACCGCGATTTTCAATCTTAATGTAAACAAAGTGTTACGCTTTTTTGTGCGCTAGCTTAATTTTGTAAATTAAAATATTTTTTAATTTTGTACCGACCTAGTGTTTTTTCTGGAAGTCGGTTGTTTTTTATTCTTGTAAAAAGTTTTTTATTTTTCATTTTTACTTGTTTAGTTCCACGCATCAAAACATGACCGTGTATGGGATCAACACAGGACAATATAGAAGTTTTGAACTGTGAACCTCTTCCTTTATTGAAGTCGGCTAAAACATATTTTCTTTTTTTTTCTTATTCAAATTAATATTCACATCATACAATAAATAAAAAGTCAACTTAAAGAATGTATTTTTTAGTTTTAAAAAATATATCCATTATGTACAGTGGTAAAACAGGGGAAGAGCTCATAGGGCGTCAAAAAATTCATCCCCATGGCTGTCAGTGGGAAATGTGCCCGATAGTAGTAGTGTAATTAATGCTAAAAGTACCTAATACTTAAGTATAATTAATAATACAACTCTTTGTATTTACATTTAAAAGCTAAATCATAGTAATATATACAGAAATAATAAGTATATAATCAAAGAGCATCAAAAAATTCGTCCACATCGCTGTCAACAGGAAAAGTTCCCAAAAGGCTGGCAGCATTGCCGCGTTGTATGGCAATGCTGATTCTTTGACCAAAAAATAGGCCAGCCCTCTGGTCGCGTGAAGAGTCGATCAACCGCTTGGCGATGTCTCGGAAAACGTAGTGTGCACTCGGACCCCATGGCCCTAGTGTTTCAACCCCAAACGGCTCGAACATGTAAGTCCCAATAAGGTTGGAGTATTTGCGCCGTTTGAGGTTTTCTGCACCTGCAGCGGCTGCACCAGCACAGCCCGCCGTACTAGAAAGGTGGGATGGCGCAAGGGTGTCGACACACGTTGCGTCCCACACCAAAGGCCTACCCACCTTCAAAGGCATCAGTGTCATTCCGTCTGGTCTCTTCCCATCGTCGCGTGCCAAGCCCTTAGGTTCTAAAACAGCTGGCACCTCGGCGGTGACAAGAGCACGACGGATGATGTCATTGATGCTGGCGTGCCGTGCTAACCGGCCTGCACTCTTACTGCAGGATAGGCCATGGTGTCCGAGGCAGTCGACATCTTCACCGCATTGGCAGCGATGCGGAGCCACGCAAGGAGCGCCTAGACGCAGACAGGTAGCGACCCGGAAGGTGGTGTCACACAGCATGGTACCTATGTTGGGTGACGGTAGTGCCTGAAGCCAGAGGCCCGACTCCCACTCACCCACAGCCAGCAGGCGGGCACGCTCAGCAGTATTGGTGGACGTATTAATAAGATTATTCCGTACCAACCTGCAGAGCGGCTCATCCCACTGCCTCTGGGAAGATGGGTTCACGGGCCGATCAGTGTTTGGGCAAGCCATTTTCCAAGCGTTCACAGCGTCGGTCAAACACGGCACTTCAGAATCAACCAGGGAAGGTGCTAAAATTTTCCCGGTCAACTTTTCAGTGCTGTGGACAGAGGACAGGAACGCCGGTAAGCTAATACTGTTAATTTTGCGGACGCCGAGGCCGCCAAAACGAATGGGCAGTGTGGCTTGCAGCCACGCTCGGTCGTCCAAGGCCACATTTAAAATGGATGTTAATGTGCTGCGAATAATTTGGTCAATTTTGTCCAAGAGATGAGGTTGTTTCCATAAAGGGGAAGAACGTAGAAAATACATAAAATTTGGGCCAAAACAACAGTATCTAATCAGGGTGAATGCCGAATGCAAATTAATTTTGGAAAGTCTGTCCGAAATATTGTTGAAGTTTTGAATTTTTTCGTCTATGAAAGGAGAAAAACTGTCTTCCAAAATTGGGGAACCTAGGAGGTGTAGTGAACGTTTTTTCTAAAATTTTGATTTGTGGAGCTATGGCATTAAATTTTTGTAGGGTCAACTGTCTGTCGGTAATGTCAGAAAGGTAAATTTCACACTTTGATGCGTTAAGGTCCAAGCCAATAGATTTAAATTGTTCTTTCAGGAGTCGTAAATCTTTTAAAACCGTGTCTACGTCACCTCCTAGCGTTCCATCATCCAAATACCACACGTTATTAATTTCGAATTTAGTTTCTGGATAATTGGATGAATAGCCAAACTGAAAATGACTGGCCCAAGAGGGTCACCTTGTTGGCAACCAACTGCAGATTCCAAAACATACTTAAGTTAACATTTTAATACTTAAGTACCTGTACTTATAGTGCTTCGTTTTGTATAGTTAAGTAAGTAGGCAGGCACGTACTTAACACCACGATCATTCATTTAAAAAATGTGGGTAAAGTAAAGACCGTCAAAATTATCATTACCTATCAATTTCAATTAAAACTCAAATAGGTATAATTACCTATATAATCTTCTGAAGTTTGGAATCAGGCTGTAAAGTTGTTTTTGGTGCGAGTACCTACTTGTATTGAAACCTGAGCAAGAGAAGGATTCTAGGATTGAACCTCGAGCATAACGATGATGTGGTGCAAAAATATATTGCAATATGCAAAAAATTATTTTGTATTCAGATTTCGAATGTTAGGCAGAATCTTTCCGAGCTTGTGAGGTGAAAAATAAATGATATCACTAAGTTTCTTAGACAAATAATTTAAAAACTAACCCTATTTCGTAAAAATAAAAGTAGGAAGGTATGTTATCTAGGTAGGTAGATACTTTATATGTATAGCTACTATAGCAACCTATAGCTACAGATAGGTTAGATACCCAAAAAAAATGTCCGAATGGATGAAGCCATAAAATATTATTTTTCGAAACTAAATTGATTACATTTCACGCTTACAATATTCTGAACATGTTAACGCATGACTTATTTTTCTAGTTTCACAAATCCCGGACGAACCGTAAAAGATTGGATGCGACAAAGACCTTTTTAATCCTTTTTTTTAAGTTGTTTTTTTTTGTTGAAGGAATGCCACTGATCAGTAGCCATTGAGACGTCACCTGTGTTAGTATTTATTATTATTTTATGTCATGTTTTTATCTATTTAGTTTAGTAAAATGATGACGAAAAGGTTCTTCTATATCTTACGGTGCGTGACTACGATTGACTGCTTTTCCTAGTAGGTATGTCAGGTAAGTTGTCATAATATTACTTAGGTAGGTAGATACAGTTTAAAGAGACCTAGAGCTTCACACTAATATTATAAAGGCGAAAGTTTGTGAGTGAGTGCGTAAGTGTGTTTGTATATTTGTCACTTCTTCATGCTCAAACGGCTGAACGGATCTGGATGAAATTTAGACGGTGGTAGTTTATGGTCTGGGTTAACATAGGACATAGGACTCCCGTGACTATCCCGTTAGTACGTCCAAAAAAAAAAAAAAAACAAAAGTCATTGATAATAACCGTCCCGTGGGATAATTTCAGACATCCACGCGGGGAAAGCTGCGGGCAGTAGCTAGTTCAATATAGGTACTAACTTAAATGTTGGTGTGGATTCAAAACTATGTCGCCAACTTAGGTAAGTAGATGATTCTAGAGGATTAAGGAATTATCAGACCCGCGTGACGTCGTGAGTTCGTGACCCAAGAAAAAAAACGCGTCTGAGAGAATAGGTAGGTATTATTATAGGTGCAGATGCAAGCACATCAAGCTATCCCAAACTGTCAAATATTCCCAATTGACTATGAACCTAACACTTTTGTTTTAAAGTTGAAAATCTATCAAAGAAATTTGTCAGATTATCTTGCTTGCTGACCTCTACCTACTTACATCATATTTACATAAATCATTACACACCTATAAAGATGTAGGTATTGATATTTTTAACAGGCTATGTAGGTAGGTATGAATTCATGTTCATCAGTTCTCTCTAGGCCTCCTAGCTCCTACACTACTCGTCGATTAATAATTTTCGCACGAATCTTCCTTCTTCAAGACATGCAACACATACGGAGTAAATAAACAACAGTCTCGACTTTGTAAGTTGTAAAAGTAGGTCCTAATTTAATTAATACCTACTTAACCCTTCAGGGAATACATGCGTGATGTTATCTATGTAGGTAGGTATGTGTATGTACAGACGCCAGCACATCAAGCTATCCCAAACTGTAAAATATTCCCAATTGAACATGAACCTTAATCTTTTGTAGTAAAGTTGAAAATCTATCAAATAAATTTGACAGTTTGTGGTACCTAGCGTGATATGCTGGCCTCTGTACCTATGTAAATTAAAATATTAGTAGGCAATATCATAATTACTTACTCTAATAAACCTACCCACTAACCCACATTTTAACTAAATTACTGGTATAATTGCTGTAGAAGCATATTTTTACCCGCAAAACCGCATAATTAAAACATTACAATAAATATGCCTAATAGTTATAATCAGCATGTAATATGCATAATAGCATTAATAAAATTCAACAAGGTAAGTAAAGTAATACTTTACAAACCCATTGCATAAAAATGCATACCTAATATTTTTTTATAGGATTGAGCGAACAGCGTCATCTATTCATCTTTGCATGTACTAATGCCCCAATATTTACCCCGCAAAATAAACTAAGTTCTACTTTGCACACTGAGTGACTACATCTGTAAGTAGAATTTAGTTATGACAACAGATGGCGCTTTTACAAGCATCGTGGTTTCATGCTTAGTGTAATAGAGGGCACTACTCTATTATTTTATTTGTATGGAAGAAAGATAAAATTTGACAAATAATGTAACTAATTATTTGATGAATTTTAGTTTTTCTAGTGTGTTTTTTAGAAAAACGGAAATGTTCGTTTTTTGATTGGCTATGGCACCAGCAATGCGGCTGGTTACTATTCAGAATGTAATTTTATGAGGCTAATTTTATGCTCAGCATTTGCTAATAGTTGTACAGACGCCAGCACATCAAGCTATCCATAACTGTCAAATTTTCTTAATTAAAAATGAACCTTATATCTTTGCAATAAAGTTGAAATACTATCAAAAAAAATTGACAGATTGTGGTAACTTGATGTGCTGGCCTCTGTACGTAGGCACTACCTATCTAACGCGGTCGTGGGTTGCGCCTGTACTCGCGACAAAAATGACAAAATATGAGACTTGAAGTTTTAGGTTCGGCTCCTAAGTTAGGACTCTAAAATATAGTTACTTAAGTAACTAGCGAAATGACCATGTGAGGATTTTAGCTACCTTAGTACTTACAAGAAGAGGCATGCACATAGTAGGTAGATACATAAGGCCAAACGCAAAATTCACGACATTCGACATTTGACGACGTTCCTTCCGTCCAAGAGCATCATTGATATAAAGCCTTCATCATGGACGCAGTGTTTGCTGCTCCGTATGTATGCGTTCTGTCCACCAAGGTCTCAAAACTGGAATGGCGTACAAATTACTTAGGGGTACCTATTAAGGACGGGACCTCACATCGCAGCCGCCGCCGGCGCCGCTCCGGGCGTCGAGAGCCGCGTCACGACTGCCGGCCATCGAAGGCGCGGGCCTGCGGACGATGAGTAAAGGGTAGCTCATCGACCGATCAGTACCAGGGCCGTGTCGAACGTTGCGTACGTATTCCACGCGCGCCTCAAAGAGATGTCAGCATGTAACCGGGTTGGCCTAAAGGGTTACTGCTACCCCGGAATATTAAGGGCTTAGGAAGGAACATGGATGGGTTTTAGTCAGTAAGAGTCTGACACTGCCTTCCGCTCCACCCAGAGCGAGAGGGATCGTTTGATGATTTCCCAACATAAAAAAGGGTACCTATTACATACCTTCGCTCTTAAATAAAGTCACAAAACACTGCCGTTTAAGATTAACACTGAGGTGTAGCTACTCCTATTGTAAGTAATTTTAGTTCTAATCATTATTTTGCAAAAATCGTGCCAAGGAGTATCGTATTATCTACCGAGTAACTGGGTTGCGTGGTTGAGATAGAAAGTCGCTTCATGTAAATCACTGGTATTCAGCTAGGTAGTTGGATTAGAATCCGACCCCAACATAGTGTTGGTAACAAGCAAGGCAGATGATGAATTACCTAAAATCTTATACCTATAAGTCCTATCACTAATACTGAACCAACAAGAAGAAAAAAATTGTTGTAGGATGAATAAATAAGTAAGTAAGTAGGTACTCACGATTCCTCTCATACAACAAAAAAATCTTCAGAATAAAGATATCCAAATCAAAATCAAATCAAATCAAATCATTTTTATTTGTATAACATAGGTAGTATTTAAAGATATTACATAAAAGGCAGGTCGCTATGTCATGCCAAGAGGCGTACAAATATATGTTAGAGAAATAAAATTAAAAAATGTGAGAATTATACATACTAAACATGTCAAAATTAACAGAAATACGATTAATGAATTAAAAAATAAAAATGTCACAATATGGAATAATTACAAGTCAATGTTTAATTAATTATCATAAATTACAATACGTCACAGTCACAACAAAAAGGCACTATATTAGTTTATCATTTAAAAATTCATCAGTCGTATAGTAACACTTTTCAATTAATAATAGTTTTAGTTTGTTTTTAAATTGTGTAACATTCAGGTTTTTTATTACATCTGGTAATTTATTATAAATGCGTGGTGCCATGCCTAAAACGCTCTTTCTCACTAAGGCAGTCTTACAGCGCTGATTGCTCAAAGAGTTTGCGTACTGGCTGCGAATCGCAACATCTCTTAACGTTGACACTTTTTCGAACAACCTCATGTTTGTTTTGACAAAAACACTAATTTCAAAAATATATAATGACGGTAAGGTAAGTATTCGCAGCGATTTAAATGATGCTACACAACTATCATCAATTTTCAGACCACACATTGATCTTATGCATCTTTTTTGTGCCTTAAAAACAATATCTTTGTCTGTCGAATTGCCCCAAAAAATTATACCATACCGCAAATTTGAGGCTACTAGGCCGTGATACGCAACAAGTAGCGCATCCATATTTATTTTCCTAGCAATTTGGAAAAGTGCGTATGATGATTTATTAATTTTTTTACTTAGGTCATCTATGTGTGCCTTCCAGTTAAGTTGGTTATCAATGACTAAACCTAAGAATTTTGCTTCCTTAACTTCCTCAATGTCACAGTTACTATGTCTAATATTTACTTTTGGTATGTCAGTTCTTTGGTGAAAGTGCATTATTTTGGTTTTCTTTAAGTTTATAACTAAATTATTTTTATCAAGCCAATTTATTATGTCCAATAGTGTATTATTTATGTCATTTTGATATAAATTTCGGTCAATACATTTCACTATGGCAGTACTGTCGTCTGCAAACATCACCATTTGATGTTGAGTCACCTTTGGCAGGTCATTAATATAGATTAAGAAAAAGGGTGGCCCAAGGACGCTGCCTTGTGGGACACCAAACTTTATTAATCTAGAATTAGACAAATAAGTTTTTTCAAATTTACTTTTGTCACATATTCTTGCAACCTCTGTACATTGCGTTCTATTGGAGAGATAGGATTCAATGAGTTTTAAAATGTTACCTCTGATACCATAGCTACGCAGTTTTTCTAATAAGACATCGTGCTTTACATAATCGAACGCTTTGGTCATATCTGTGTAAATAGCACAAATGGGAGCTTTTTGGTCTACTGCTAACATAATGCCATGCAAAAAATCGAATATAGCCATGTTGATCGTGGTATTCTTTCTAAAGCCATTTTGTTCTTTGCATAATAAGTTAAATTTATCGAGATAGCAGTACAGAGACTTATAAATAATTTTTTCTAATATTTTCGAAAATATAGAAATTTTTGCTATTGGCCTATAGTTCTTCATATCGGTTATCTTATCTTTTTTATGAAGTGGTTTAATTATAACTTTTTTCAAGTCCTCAGGATAAACTCCATCAACGATACTTAGGTTCATAATATGTGCTAATACAGGTGCTATAGTTTCATTTACAAATTTTATCACCTTTGTTGACACACCGTCAAATCCTACAGTACTTGTATTTTTCAGTGATCCTATAGCCGAAACAATGTCGGTTGCTAGAACAGGTTGCATAAACATAGATTGCCTTGTCATATTTTCTAGTTTATTGTCAAATTTCATATCGGTTTTCATATTATTCTCAATTTCATCTATAAAATAATTATTAAATGCATTTGCAATGTCAGTAGGGTTTGAAAAGGTCAGGTCACATTTATTTATGGTCATTATTTGTTCTTTAGGATAGTTATTTTTAGGTTTATTGACTATTTGCCATGTAGCTTTCGACTTATTTTGCGAGTTTTTTATGAAATTATCATTCTGAGCTTTTTGTGTTAGTCTTATTATTTTCTTATATTGTAAAGAGTATTTTTTAAAATTTGTTTTATTTTTTAATACAGGATTTAGTCTGTATGTCCACAGTAATTTTCTTTGTTTTTTACTACAGCTTTTTATGCCGCGCGATACCCATTTTATGTTTTTATTAGTGTGAATAGTTATTATTTTATCAGGGAAGCAAAGTTTGTAGAATAGTGAGAATATTTCATCGAATCTTTTGTAAGCTACATTGACATCGTTACTTTCGTATACATCTTTAAAACTGAGACTTTCAATGCATTCTCGGAATTTTTTGAGGTTTTCTATGGAGTAGTCTTTTCTTACAATTTTCCAGAATTTTAAGCGGCATGTTCTGTTTATGGGAACCCTTAGTATTTGTGACGTGTGATCCGAAAGTGCGAGATCTGTAATTTCAGCTTTACATCCTCTTCGTATGTTATGCGCGAAATGATCAATACATGTTTTACTACTAAGCCGGGTAGGTTGTTTTATTTCTAATGTCAAGTTGTAACTCAGCAGAAAATTCTCTAGTTCCAAAGTCGTCCTATTCCTTCTTAATGTATCAATATTTAAATCGCCACATAAAACAATTTTTTTCCTATTCAACAAACATAACTTATTCAAAACAATGTCAAGCTTATCATAAAATGTCAAATAATTGTATTTAGGAATTCTATAAACACAAATTACAATAATAGAGTGAGATATCAATTCAATTCCACAAATTTCAAAAACGCCTGACACAGAGGCGGATCCCAAAGGACACAAGCTACTCAAAGTGGATGTTAGATGCTAAGCCGAGTAAAGTTTGCTTGTCTACCGTCGGGCCGCAGTAATCCAGCTCAAGAGCTAAGCTAAGCTGAGCTCAGCTGAGCTGAGCTGTCTTTGGTAGATATTGAAATGTTTGCTCTTCTCCGTCGGCCAAAGATGGATTACCTGCCTGTACCTGTGTTTACTTTGTGTTTACTTGAGTGAAATATTTTGTATGAAAGCAATGTTGTTTGTGGCTTAAACTGATTATAAAGCCTTGAGGTTTACGTAGGTTTTGTAAGCTGGATCAATAGGAAAAACTAGCTTCTAGATTAGGAATTACCAAATGGCGGACCGTTGATGAAGAACAAAATTTGTCACACTAAGAGGCGAAAGTTTTTGAATGTGTAGGGTAGACTGGGTACGGTTGAAACAATTTAGCTTTTATCATTTATAATTTTGTTGTTTATAAACCGAGTGACGATTATGATACATTAAATTCAAAAGTGAAGTTTTAGCTACGATATGGCTGTATCATTATAGTTTCCGGGTTATTATTTTCAGAAATATCGTCGCCCTCTCCGCTAACTGTCGTATCTCACAAACTGACGTATCTGCACTGACATTACCTACGTGTTCATAGCTATATTTCGAATAAGTTCTCTTTAATCGTCGTATCTGTGTCGTTTACCGATTTGGAGATAATCACGTATTTGGTTTTGCGTAAGTGCAAAAGGAGGGAAAAAATATTTTCTCTACCTGTCGTAAGAACATACTACAGTTAGAAAGACTTTTATTTTTCGTCCCGATTCAAAATTATTGAAGTATGTACATAGGACACTTGCTAGAATTTTTTCTAAGATGTTCACACATTTTAATTTTCACTTACGTCGTATAGATCAAAGCTTTTTAACGAATATGAAGCTTATTGCCATAGTATTAAGTGAAGCCACGTTGCGGTTCGCACGGGGGGTGCGGGTGGGTGCATAGCAAGTGAACCAAATCTATCTAAAAAAAAGAGGGTCGTCAGAAATTTCGACTTCACTGTATGATTTTTTCAAGAGGAGTGACGCAAGAGACATTAAGATTGTTTATCTGTTTGCTGATGGATGCAGTGGACAGAACAAAAATTCCATTGTGGCATCGACCTTACTGTATGTCATAAACAATACCACAAATATCCAGGAAATCACTTTACGGTTCTCCGTGCCATGTCATGGACAAAGCGAAGGAGACTCCGTACACAGCACCATCAGCCATGCTTTGAAAACATGTGGGGATATTTTTGTACCGAGTCAATTGCCTCCAATTTTTAGATTGGCACGGAGAAATAAACCGTACGTAGTGAATGTTCTCACATACACTGATTTCCTCGATTTTAAAAAACTTTCAGCCGACCTAAGGATGCTTTCTATCAATTCTATCCGTAAAGATAATAAGGGGCCGATGCTTGAACTGGACTGAAATGATGGAATTTTCTGTCAAGAAAACTGAGCCCTAAAAGATTTTTTTTAAGAATAGCCACGGTGAAGAGATTCCACGTTCTCTTTCTCTTAGGAGACAGGTCTCTGTATTCTTAAGAGAGGAAATAGGACTTCTTAATCCGACACCGCCCAAAATTTCAATAGAAAAATCTAATGACTTGTTGTCTCTAACAACAGGAGATACCCCAGTCATTAAGTTGCCGGAGCATGTAGCATTTTATACATCACTTTCTCACTAATTACTGTTGATTTTACTAGCTGGTTGTTTAGAGAATTTAGCTCTTACGTTACTATTAAGACGTTGTTTACCTATAAAATAATCATTGACTTGATTTCTAGTTCCTATGTTCAATAAATAAGACTGTTAACTAATGCTTTAATCCTAGGTGAAGTAAGTCCAATTAAAGAATAATATTTTTGCAAAGACTGTGATTGTGATATTAAAGTAAGTAACTACAAATTCTAAGACCCAGAAGATTGAGTTCTTAGAAACAAAATGTATACTAAGCATTAAGTGCATTAATAGTTATAAGCACAAGTATAGGCTTGAAATATAAAATAAATACAATTTATTTGAAATAAGGTTAACTTTCAATTCATGTCATTAAGGGTTCTTATAGTTTTAAACATATTTGGTACTCAGCTAAATTGCCAAAAATGTTAAAACATTATTTTTTGTAACTCCTACGTAACTTGTAACTTTTTAAGCTTACAAACAAAATTTATTATTACTTTTAATAAATAAATATCATATTAATAGACTTTTATTTATATTTTATACCAAATATCCGCGTCGTAACAGACACAAGTTGTGAAACAAAGTTCTCACAGAGAGACGTATCTGCTTCAAATTAATATAAATAAATAAATAGATACCTTAGGGCTTTAGGGCGACTACTAACTTAAAGAATAAGCCAAGAGCTATATAAAAAAACTTTTTAATTCATTGATAAAGCCACAACTAATGCAGCTACACTAATTTGACTGTAACGCCCGACCGAAAAACGGTTGCCCTGGAAAAACGTCAATTGCTAGTTAGGACAGTTAGCCGGGAGGGTTATATGAAATTAAAAAAAAAAACGAATTTGTTGCAACCGTCCCCATGCCAGGGGCGGTTGAAACAGCGATTGGGGTCAGTTGAAACACATACAAATAATACAATAAATACTAAGGAAGCATGTTTTATTTATCATTAAAACTAATTAAGGCACCACATAACAACATTAATCAGTCTTCAAGGTTTCATCAGCCTTTAACGAGTAGTAAACAATTAAAGAATTTCTAAAATCAAATAAAAATTAGCATTTTGAATAAACTAAATAAAAACTTTTTTTAAATCAAATAAACATTCCAAATAAACTAAAGAAAACACTTCTTAAATCAAATAAACATAAATAAGAAAGAAATAACATAAAGAAAACAGAGCTTAGAGATTAATCAGAGTATTCAGATTCGCAATTGTGGCAAACGTAGCTAAGACCAGCTTTTACCTCCTCATATGCATTACTATAGCTCGACAAGTTAATTTCCCCTCTGGAAGTCTTCCTCACTCGAACTCTCGGCATCTACAAAAAATAAACATTTTGTTTCAACCGTACCCACAAAAAATGTTTCAACCGTCCCCGACACCACTTTTGGTAGAATATACTTTATAGTTACGACAGTAATAATAACACAGTAAAAATAGTCACTATCCCTTATTCTACAAGCTTCATAATAATCACAAACACACACTCAATACATTCACTTACAAAGAACAGATAATATAAGCGTTAATGTCAGAAGAAAAATACTTACTTTTGGGTAATAAAAAACAATATGGCGTCCTGCACTCAACAACAACGCGCGGGGAGCGGCGCGCTACTAAATTCGCGTTCGAATCTGCCGTCCGCTTCGTTTTCCCCTTGCCTCCCTCACTCCCCGCGTAACCGTTTACGAGATATTTGCTCTGTTTCAACCGTCCTTTGTTTCAACTGTACCCAGTCTACCCTACGCGTTGATATGTTTGTTACATCTTCATTCAAAAACTACTGAATCGATCTGGATGAAATTTGGCACAGAGATGGATTATAACTTGGTTTAACACAGAGGATACTCTTTATCCCGCTGGTACGTTCAAGTGAGATAATTTTTGAGAATGAAACGAGCGAAGCCGCCGGCGGAAGCTAGTTGGAAAGAGGTAAACTACGATAACATGGCACGCCCCCCCAACATTCAAAACTTATGAAAGTATTTGTAAAAGTAATTACGATGCGCCACCAAGACTCACAACGCATGTTGCTGCCGGCCTGCTATTGAAGACGAATACTTTCAACTACATACAAACTACGTTAAAGTAGTTTACCAAAAACTTTATCCTGTTGAAAGCCTTTGAAGAAATACGAAGCGCTCTGAAAGTAATTGCCATTGTCTAGATTATTTTATCATACGAAAATCTAAAAAATCAGCCTGAATAAACTGCCTACAGTTTTAAAAGTTAGGGACGCTACACTGCCTCCGTTACCTCATTCGTAGAACCTATCCTACGAAAGAGGCAGTCAAACGGGGTGAATAGGGATGCGGGGGTGAATCGGGATGAAACTTTAAAAGGGAAACTATATTATTTTACAAGCTGCTCTCGCTCGATTTCACCCTCTGCTCGGCTCCTATTGGTAGTAGCGCGATGATAGCCTATAGCCTTCCTCTACAAATGGACTATCCAACACAAAAATATGTTTTCAATTCGGACCAGTAGTTCCAGAGATAAGCGTGTTCAAACAAACAAACTCTTCAGCTTTATATTATTAGTATGGATAGTTAAAACCTCTTTCAAAGTTTCGTCCCGATTCATCCTGTTTGACGGTAACGGAGGGAGAGTGCCGTCCCTTCTTTCTTCATCTGTGCATTTTTCATTAAAGTCTATTAATCTATCTATCTTACCTAGCTCATGAGGGACTCATTAGGAACTCCAAGAATGCAACACAATTATTGTGTAACACACTTCTTAGGTAATTCAGTTAGTTATCTACCTTTAACTTTTTGAACGCTATTGCCACATATACGGGACAAGCAAGCGCATGCCCTGTACGCCAACGACACAAGTATGTGAAAATGCGGTGCACTCGTAACACGAAATAAATAGTAAAATCATAACTTTTGTGTGTTTATACAGATATCTTAAAAATTGAAACTCTCGTACGTATTTAATGACATGAAACAAATTAAAAGACACCATGGATACTTAATGGAAAATTCATGATAACAAGAAGAAATAAATTTGTAGCTTGGCGTGGAGGGCACGCGCGTGCGTTAATGCTCTGGCGTTAAAATTGTTAATTCTCACTCCCACACATCTTTATGTATGTGTATGGTTTGAAATGGCGTTGTAATTTAACTAAAGTATAAGTAACAATAAAATTATTGTTTATTATTATATGCTATTTTTATTATTAAAATTACACATTCTGTATATCTTCTCATGTTAGACTTCATAACATCCTACTTATAACAAAGAACTCGGCAATACTTTTTTATGAAACCCAAGCTCAAAGCATTTATTTTAATTACAGGCACTTTTGAATTGTCAAGGGGTCGGTATATAAGAAAAATGCAGCGGTTGCCCAGTCCAAAACGAGAAGAACGGGTATGAAACTCCAGAGACACTTTAAATCAAAATATGGTCAGAAAATATTTGTGATATCAATCATGCTGAAATTACACACACAGTATAAACGATGCAAATTGTTAAAAATGTCTGTAATAAAAATATAAAAAAAAACTGTTTTGTACATACTAGTGATCAACGGATAATACCTACCTACCTATTTAATGAACTCAAAATTAAGAACGAACTATCCTACCTAATTTTGATCAAAGTGCGCTAAGTTAGTCATTGCACTCGACAGGATTGCAGATTTGCGTAATAGAGCCGAAAGTCTAATAACAAGTGTTACTTATCAAGATATTAGTGAATCTAAACGCACTGTTATAAAGCTACTTTACGAGCTTACTAAAGCCCGGTGTACACCAAACTGAGATCAGCAGAGAGAAGAGAAGTCTCTAAATCCACCAAAGACCCGCGCCCGTGCTTACGAGACAACGCAGCGACTAGCGAGACACATAGGTACAACTCTACTTTGATCAAGCCTGACAAGAATATGAGAAGTCATCTTCTATTCCCTCTGACATGGTCCACTGAAGCTCTAAAATAGGAGAAGAGAAATTGAAATTGGTTGTCTAAGACTTACCTAGACTTATCTCTATTTATCGCCCATCTCCGCTTTGATGTTTCATAATCTCTTCCTAATTTTGTTATGCCCGACAGGGCTCACAACGCTCTAAAACTAATCTATGTATATTCTTATGTATCTACCACCTAAGTTCACATTGTGGAATGCAATAAACGTATTGGGTGTTGAGTATACCGGTCCTTAAAAAGTTGGGACCAGACTTACTTCTTAAGTTCCTAAAGATACAAATGAGAGACTAAGAGACCTACCTACACTCAAATACCAACTAAGATTCAAAGCCGAACACATGAACAAATACATGGATATATCGCCGCACGAATTCCTACAGCCACGATAAAATAAATAACGCTGTAAGCAAAAGCGCTCAACACAAATAAGCAAAAATATTCACCAAATCCTAACTTTGTATCACAAATTCTGTACAACGGAATCCCGTGAAAATTCGTTCATTAAAGCCAACAATGCCTTCAGACGGGTACATACAAATAACCGACCGAGTCCAATTTAAATAACAGGCTCGCAAAGCTGAAAAACAAGCCTTAACCGAAGTTGGGAATAAATTAGCAACCCCCCTTGAGCACCCCCTTACCCCAATGTGTACATTGTGCAAAATATTATTTGCCTTGCCAGACAATAATAGGATCTAATGCCACGCCCTGACATGTTAGCTTTTGGGAGCTCCGCCCATCGAAATCTCGTCTGCAATTGGTCTACTTTTATATCCATCTCTGTCTTTGGTATGTTCTGTCTTGCTCCCCCGTGTAGCTTTTCCCTCAACGCCCGAGGGGTAAATGTTATGGTAGGAAACATATACGAGGGTTTTCTAGTACCGCGCTCGCATTGTCATGCCGCTTTCACGAATATTTTTTACGCAACTTTTATTTGAAGATATCTACCTGAATGGAGTACTAGAATTCGTTTTATGAGATTTTTTTCAATACGCGACTCTTTTAACGGATTACGGGATGAAGATTTCTTTGTAAACAGTTTTTATTTGGAACGTGTAGGATTTTATTTTATTTGGCTTTGAGTTTGAACACTTTAGCGTTTTAGTACAGTTGATTAGTATTTATCCTACCTACTTTGTTGTTTACGTAGGTGCTATTATAAATACAATTAACTAAATTACAAAATTATATCCATCAATCATTTCAATCGATGCCCTAATAAATCGAAGAATAGTGGTATTGTCAGTTAAGGGTACCAAACACCAATACCAATGAAGTGAAGTGAAGAGGCAACATTGCACAAAAAAATAAAAAATATACAAAAGTCTAACATAAATGCAAACAAACCCTTTCACAAAACTAAAAATAAATACCACAACGAAGTCGAATCGATAAACACGAGGCGGCCTAATAATTATTAGTCGACGGCCTGAAATTCATGCACAAAGCTCCGACCCGCAGTAATAATAACGACAATTGTTGTGTTTAGTGGAACGTAAACGCGGGCTGGGGCGGGGGGGCGGAGGGGGGCCTGGGGGGTGCGCCCGTGGGCGGAGCCGCCGGGGGCAGAGCCTCCACGCGCGAGGGCGAAGCCGCAGTCAGCGCCGCGACACGCGCCACAACGCACCTCTGACATGTGACCGAAAGCATGGAAGATTGTGATCTTGCCCAATACCGCGATATGATCATCGAGGGCGAACTACCGCTGGACCTGCGACCGCCGCCGCGGCTGTACCTGCCGCACTACCTGCGTGACGACCGCGACCCCGAGTACCCCCAGGACGACACCTACGTGTCCGTGGACGAGGACGCTCCAGAAGCTCCCCCGGTGTCCAGTGACTCAGAACGGTACGACGCCTCCAGCCCGACGGAATCCAAACCATCAACACCAAAGAAGCCAAAGCAGAAGTCCTCATCACAACTCATCAAGCCGCCTTACTCCTACATCGCACTCATCACGATGGCCATCCTACAGTCTCCACACAAGAAACTGACCCTCAGCGGGATCTGCGAGTTCATCATGACGAGGTTTCCATATTACAGAGAAAAGTTTCCCGCCTGGCAGAACTCGATAAGGCATAACTTGAGTCTGAACGATTGTTTTATAAAGATTCCGAGGGAGCCAGGGAATCCGGGGAAGGGGAATTATTGGACGTTGGATCCTCTGGCGGAGGATATGTTTGACAACGGGAGTTTCTTGAGGCGGAGGAAGCGCTACAAGCGGCCGGCGCCGTCGCTGCAGCACGCGCACGCGGTGGTGGCTATGCTGGCGCGCGAGGCGTACGCTCCGCTGCTGCCGCTGCCTTGCTACCTGCCGCCGACGCCACTGCTGTCTCTGCCGCGCCCGCCGCCGGCGACACTGCGGCCCGTCCCGCTGCCGCCGCGCGTCGCCGAAACAACTGAACCACGAAGTAAGAGATCTAGAAACGGATTCTCTATTGAATCCATTATCGGTTCACAGGATAGTCCAATGAACGAGCCAAGGAGAAGTGCCTTCTCGCCTCTTCACCAAACCAACTGTCCGCCGGACGACTGGGCTAGATGAATGTACCTAAACGGGTACGGCTCCAGTCCTTCCCCGTTTTAAAACGCCCCGTCGGAAACGTGATCCTCGCAGATTGACTGATGTGTTTCGATAAAAATGAGGTGTTCGTGAAGTGATATCCGATAGACAATTGTATAAAATAATTATTGTAAATTTTTAGAGGGGTGTCGATTTTCTATGTTAAATTGGGACTAACCAAAAAATTCAGATAAAAAATGACTCCATAAATAGTGCTCGTATGTCGGTAACTGTGTGACTATATTTTTTCAGCTAAAATGTTGTTCTTATTTTTTGTAATTTGATAAAATGTAAGAGATGTTTCATCCAATCGATTTAATCGTTGCGCCGTGTAGCTACTTACAAAATAGCCAAAATAATAACTAAGCACTTTTTAGCGGAGTTCAATTTGGTTTCACAATAAACTGAAATTATTTAATTTCTTAGAAGTAATCCAATAAAAACTGTACCTGCAGGTTAATAGGTTTTCAAGTTATTTTAAAAGCTTTTTTTGCCAAACCATTTTTGTAAGAATGATTCGCCTGTTTTTATGGTTGTTTTCAAATAGTTTTCTTTTGTAATACGTTTTTGGATTTAACTTACGACGATATTATAGAACATGAAGATTTTTGTCTAGATTTTTTTTTTTGAGGCTGTTATAGAGATAACTTTGCCAAATGTATTAAATAACTGTTTTCGATTGCTTTTGAAACCGATAACAATGTAATTTAATGTTTTCTTTGTAATTTTATCAAAAAGATAGTGATCTATAAATAACTCTAGTCATCTATGTACAAAGTAGTGTCGAGTTTTAAATGTAATATATCTAAGTCCTAATGTAAATATTATCTTTATTATAGGTTTAAATACTATTGTCAGTCGACATTTAATGCGGTGATTGTTTGAATTGTTAATTTAAAGGCGCAATAATTTTTATTTACGGCACAAAAAATAAAACCTTTTTTGCCGTAAACATAACTAAAAATATAATTGGTTTAAAAAAAAAACAAGTAGTTTGTGACATAAAAAAAAATTGTCTATGATTGTTATGTTCGAATATTGATTTCTGCATATTTTTGGGGAGTATAAAAATAGGCTATTATGTAGGTAATTATTGCGTCTTGAATGCCAACTGTCATTATTGCAATATTTCTTGTAAAAAAACACTGATTTGGTTCAAGAGGAACTGTGTATTTAAATGTTATCAAAACTGTAGCTATTTTGTGTAACGTAACATCGTATTTTTAAGGGAGAAATATAAAATAATGGAAATGATATTTTTTCGTTTCATTTAATTTGCTGTTCACTGCTTCTTCTTCTTACAAAATCGGTATCATCTCATCTACTTCTTTTCGTGTGGTTGGTGACTAACCTGGTGTCAGAGTTATGCTGCTGCCCATGGGCCTATGACTTAGCTTCACATGCTGTGGAGAAATATCTTTCGGACATGCATGCTTTCCTCACGATGTTTTCCTTCATTGCAAAGATTTAAATCGGAAGCTTCACTATATTTCGTTCATGACGGCGTTTCTGTTTTGTTCAGGGGATCAACCACCACTATTATAGCAACATTATTTTAATGTTATTTCCAATTGGTAAGAGATGGAGCTATACGTCCAGTATAGCTCCGTCTGTCCCGCATGACATGCTTCAATGCTGACAATTTCGTTTGCAAACAGAAAACAAATCTTGCTGAAGCGAATTTCCCTTTAGTAAACCCAGCAATTTTCTAAATCATCAATTTTTTTGAAAATTATCAAATTTTGTCATCATCATTATCATCATCAGCCTATGGCAGTCGACCGCTGGACATAGGCCTCTCCATTTATACGTCCTTCAGGTCGATTCTCGGCAACTCTCATCCATCTGGTACCAGCCACCCTGCGAAGATCGTCGCTCCACCTACTCTGAGAGTCTATCATTAAATCCTTTACTTGAATCAAAATTTAATCAAAACAATTTATTTAAATATAAAATTCTTTTGTTGTTGTTGCGGTTTTCGACAGTCCAATTATAACACATCCTATTATGCTCGATGTTAATGATTAATATCAATCAGTGAGTGACCCTGGCGATTGGCTGCAAGGCTGTCTCGGAGACGACGATGCAGCACATTCTGGTATAAGTAAACAACGCGGTCACTGGTGGGCATGCTCTCTAGTGTTCCTGGTACGAGGTTCAGTGGAGGTCAGGCTGAGAGCGTCCTACCTTTGCTGATTTTCACAAATAGTGATACTTTAATCATATCACAATCCTACTATCTAATAAGAATAATAATCTTTAAATTTGGGAGTGGAGGCTTGCTATGTCACAAGTAAGTATAAATGCAGTCATGCCACATTTTAACGCAATCTTTTGATTATGTAGAAGAATAAAAAATATGGGTCCAATATTTTTTAAAGCTGACTGACCAAAAAGTTTTTAGTCATGTAAGTACCCTATTTTCATAACATGATATTTACGATTGTTTCTGGTTAGTTTTGTGAGTGACCGCCTTGTTGGACAAGTGGTCGTAAGCGCTACTGCTAACGTTCGATTCCCAAGTCAGGCAAAGTATTATATGTATAGCGCGGAATCTGGGTTGGAAAATAGCTTAACCCCTACTTCATGGACTTAAACATAACTGCCGAAATGATGGTACAACTCTGGGCAGAGTTGTACCATCATTTCGGCAGTTATGTTTAAACCCTTCAGAAAAAAAATCGGAATGTTTATGTGATGTGGGTAGGTATAGAACTTCAGAGACGGTAACTTCCGCACAACTATATTAAGTTGAAATATAAACACTACTTACAGGGGCCTCGTTCAGAAAATAGGTCGATGTTTCAAAAAGTTTGTATGTAAACATATAATAAAACAGTACCTACTTGTGCAACTACAAAAATACACTTTTTATTTTAAGGCTGGGAAATCATCCAATGACTCCTCCCGCTCTGGGTGGAGCGGAAGGGATTGTCAGACTCTTACTGACTAAAACCCATCCATGTTCCTTCCATAGCCCTTTATGTTCCAGGGTAGCGGTAACCCATTCGCACAATCCCGCTTAACATAAATAAATTTAACAAATTTTTGACATGAGAAAAGTAAAAAAACAGCAATAATTTATCATTATTTTAAGGTATTAATGGCACACCATACCCGCAATATTGTCTCTCTCTCCTTTCTCCCTTAATCCATCTAAAGGTTGTCTTTAAAAGATCGCTTTTAGCGATACGAACCTCCATTGTGCCACCCCTTGTAAAATGTTCTAAATTTAAATGCCCATGGTGTAGGTACAGAGGCCAGCTCATCAAGTTACCACTATCTGTCAAATTTCTTTGATAGTATTTCAACTTTATTGCAAAGACATAAGGTTCATTTTTAATTGAGAAAATTTGACAGTTAGGGATAGCTTGATGTGCTGGCGTCTGTACATAATAAAGAGTATTCTATCCAACTATAAAGAGTATTAACCCCCAGAAAAACATTTCCGGGAAATTTACAAAGTTCGAACTAACAACAAAAATCCAATGCCATAAGAATCAAGTTTAAAACTAAAACCTCAACGTGTGAGGTGCTCCACCATAGACAAACACATCAAGTCCGGGACAGCAAAAGCTCCGGGATTACAGAGCTTATCAGCGCAGGGCAATGATAAGCGCGAATTACGTCACTAGCGTCAAATACTGGCTGTTGGGTGGTCTTGAAACCTCACAAAGAAGTATATACTTACGTGGTTTTGTTGATGTTCCTCTTCTTTTCGTGTAGTTAGTGACTAACTTGCTGTCAGAGTTTTATGCTGCCCATGGGCCTCTGACTTAGCTTCACATGCTGTTGAGAAATATCTCTCGAACATGCTGGTTTCCTCACGATGTTTTTTGATGTTAATGGTTGCATATACTTTTCAGCAAGCATACGTAGGCCCAGTTACACCACACACCAAATCATTGAATGCATTAAGCGTATAATACGCATCGTTTTGTTTCGGTCATTCGTTTGAAGATGGAGACATTTTTTTAAATACTATGTTTTCAGATTATTAAATCAAATATCCTTCTTTGAACACTTTATTAAAGAACTAGCTACTCTAGCGCGGTTTCACCCGCTGTTCGGCTCTTACGACCAGTAGTGATGTGACATAGCGTATAGCCTTCCTCGATAAATGGACTATTCAACACAAAAATAAATTTTTCAATTCGGACCAGTAGTTCCAAAGATTAGCGCGTTCAAACAAACAAACTCTTCAGCTTTATAATATTAGTATAGATTATAGATATTTTAAACTTTTTCTTCCTGCATTTGCCCTCAATATGTTGACAGGAACATCCAGACGAAAACGTCTACTAGTACTAGAATATTAAAACGAAGACATGTGACGTCTTTAACCCATACTAGAACTGCGTGATGGATTATGGCCGGCCCCCGTACACAGAAGAGGCTGATTATTCTTAGGGTCTAAACTTAAGATATCCAGCTTATCCCGACTCCTTGCGTGCGTTAGCCGCAACGTTGTTTGCCAATCAGAGCAAAGGGACCCATTGACTCACAATCGCCTCTCTGGATTTTTTTTCTCAAATCTCCAGTGTGATACCGCCCTTATGCCTTATGCTGGTGGGTAAAATATTTTGTACTAGCTTTTGCCAGCGGCTTCGCCCGCGTGTATATAGATAATTATCTAGCTTATGTGCTATTCCAGACTACAATCTATCTTTGTGCAAAGTTTCATCCAGATCCGTTAAGTAGTTTTTGAGTTTATTCATTACAAACATACATACAAATCTTTCCTCTTTATAATATTAGTATAGATTTATCAATGATAGTTCTTGCATGTCAGAAGATCAATATGCCAAACGTGCTAAACTCAGGAGCCAGGTTCTGCTTTGTATGGCAAGCGATGTCGCGGCAAGCCCACTCTGAGAGGTCGGTATGAGCAAGACATCTTAATCAAAGTTTGGTCATCAGGCAGCTCTGGATGCAGAGGGGACGTTGGATACTTGGGAACCCTTTGCCCAGCAGTGGGAAAATATGGGCTATTAAAAAAATATAATAATATAGTGTGTCAATCGGGTCTGTTAAACCCTAAAATAAATAATTCGATACTTTCAGTTGCTACACACTACAAGGTTGTACATTACAAGGTCGAACTTTTTAGTATTACAGATGTAAGTAATAATGTATATTTCAGTTTCCGTGGCAGTTGATATCCGAATGGCTTCGTTTTTTAAGGATGCAACAGGAATAAACTTTTTTGGCTTGACACTGGACTTGACGTTTGGGAATAAGCATAGGTAATGTTTAGTCGTATATTTTGACCGAAAACCGAACCGAATTTTATGGAAACCTTGACTGACTGACTAATCTATCAACACGTCTATCATGAAATAAAGTTGAAATTTCAATCATATGGCCCGGCGCCCATTAGTGGCACGGCATGGCAGGGTATTTTTAGTCGACGAACTTAACAGTACCCTACCTATGGAAGTAAAGTTGAAATTTCAAATTTCGCCTAAAAATACCTGCCGTGCCGCCAATTTGCGCCGGGCCTTAGAAGAACAACGCGGCCATACAGACAGACATGAAAAGCGACTTTAATTTATAATAATAACGTGAACATGCATAGATTAAGCATAAAACTACATTTTACTTCACACTTGTACTAACTTAGCAAGTGGAACAATAATAATTCGTTTACAAAACGAAAACTTCACTTCTTCTCGTCCGTAAATATGTATTTTAAAATAAAATTAAATAATAAATGCTGGCATCGTATAATAAGCCACTTGTATTAATTTAATTAAAATAATACAAACGTCCTTGTAGATGAAAATGTTAATATTATTTTACAATGTAGATAATATTCATTAGCATTATGTTTATTTTCCTCATTTATATAAGCGTTTCTCTGCAGAGTAAAAAAACAGCTGTGTCATTTAAATATAACGGTAAATGTCTTTTGCCAAAGACAATTTCTTCTTTTAAAACAAAAAGGACACTTAGGCGTCGAAGTAGGTACTCGTCCGCATCGCTGTCATCCGGAAACGAACTCTGAAGACTGTCAGCATTGCCGCGTTGAATGACAATACTAATTCTTTGGTCAAGAACAAGGCATTTCTTATTTCCATTCAGTTTTCAACTTATCAAAAAGATTTTTTAAATGCTGACGAATGTTTAAAGCTCTCCAACGTAAGGCCCATTTCTCCCGGTTTTAGATCTAATGGCATCTTAAATGTTTAGTCATCACGAAATAGACGGCTCCATTATCTTAAAAAATAATATTTTTCACACAATCCCGCTTACAATAACTGTGCTCCCCGCTCAGATACTGTAAGCGGGATCGTCCGAAAGGCTAAGGAAGGAATATGGGTGGGTTTAAGTCAGTAAGAATCTGACATTCCCTTCCGCTCTACCCAGAGCGGGAGGGGTCATATGATGATTTCCCACCCTCAAAGACTTTGTGGCACTCTTGGCAGAGCGGTCGTGGTCATCATGAGTTAAAGAGGCAGACTTCTCGCAATGTTTCGCGACATTTGGTGTGTCTGGAGCACTCATGCAATGGATAATAGTAATACCTATAGTAAATTATATACAAATACTTAAATCTAATGACATTGTTTTTTCTTTGTTTGAAAGCGCTTATCTCTGGAACTACCGTCGAGGTATTCCGTGAAGCACACCCAAACGAAGCACACCCAGACGAAGCACACCTGAAGTATTCTACTATGCACACCCGTAGGTCGGCTTCAAATAAAAATTAAAAATAATTAATTTCTAACTTTTGAGGATTTCTTGTTTCCCGGCCCACCCCGTCGTGATGATGCGATGCGACGATGTGACACGTCGCGTCGCATCGCATTGCCTGCCTGCTATTGTTTCGTTTCACTTAGCGTTCTTTCTGCTTTTTTTTTTTCTTTGCTCAGCTCCAGAGGCTATTTAACATTACGCTGCGACTATTATGTCGTAGCAGTAGTCGAGCAAGCGCTAAGGGAAAACGAAATAGTATGGGCACAGAAATGATGTATAATTGACTATTTGAATCGGTCAAAAATAAAATATGAAATCACATGGAAAAAAGACCGCTCGTCATAAAAACTTCCATCACCGTACAGAAATTAAATATAATGCGAAGATACAATTGCTAAATTGCATTTAATGCTAATAAGTATTCCATTTGATTCTAAAAATCTGTGACGTCAAAATGTTATATTTCATACAAATCACGTACAAATGCCGCGTTTTGACAGTTCATAAAAAGTAACGTTATTGACTACCCTTTCAAATTCCCCATTACCGTGGTATGGGCGGGCAATGCGATTCGACGCGGTGGGTCGTGGACCGGGTAAGTTTTTTAAACATTTAGCTATTATTGTTTTCATTTTGTTGTTTTAGTATGTCTCTCCAATCGGTCGATACTGTAAAAATCCCACCGCGGAAACTTACGTGACGTGAGCGTGTAGTGAGTTTCCAGTTTTTTTTTCCTGTCATTCCACCAATTGCAAGGAATTGACACTATTGACAGCTCACCTTTAACTCACTTCACCTACGACATCACTCGGTGAGATTTTTACCAAATATCTCTACTGTTCTGTGGGCATGCAGTTGAAAAGTAGTTTGGAAACCGGTTGTGATGTTATGCAGAGTAATGAGGAAAATTTCATTACGAAAGTTTTGAGTATGAATGTAGATGGCAATCAAATTAGAGCAAGACAAAAGAAACGATGGATGGATTGTGTGAAAGATGATTATGGCTAGAAAGGGAGTGACTACCGAGATGACGACTAATAGAGAAGTATGGAAGGAAAAGACATGTTGCGCCGACCACAACTAAATTGCGGTAAGGGCACGAGAATGATGATGAGGAGCTCGTGGCTAATTACTAACAGCCGCACAGGTCGATCAGGTTAAGCTACGCTTGCCGGGGTTGGCCGTGGATGGGTGACCATCTTTTCATATCGAGACATCTCCGTGCCTCGGAAAGCACGTTAAGCCGTTGGTCCCGGCTGTCATTCGTGGATCTTTGATAGTCGTTACGGGTAGTCAGAAGCCTGAGAGTCTGACAACCAGTCTTACCAAGAGGTTTCGTATTGCCCAGTTACTGGGTTGTGGAGGTCAGATAGGCAGTCGCTTCATGTAAAATACTGGTATTCAGCTGCGTCCGGTTAGACTGGAAGCGGACCCCAACATAGTTGGGAAAAGGCTCGGCAGATGATGGTGGTAACGATTAGTAATATCGTGTTTCGTAGGTACAGAGGCCAGCACATCAAGTTACCACAATCCGTCAAATTTCTTTGATAGTATTTCAACTTTATTGCAAAGACATAAGGTTCATTTTTAATTGAGAAAATTTGACAGTTAGGGATAGCTTGATGTGCTGGCGTCTGTACGACGTCCACGCGTACAGAGTCGCGGACTGAAGCTAGTTTTTGAATTCTAAAACAAGTTATTATCTTTACGTATGCCTTGTTCATCATTCTTTTGATAAGTCCTCAACATTCCGAGATGGAACATGACATTTCGCAATAGACAAACATAACATAGAAACACACGTAAATAGAACTAGCCACAGTTTTGTGTTGTATGTAAAAACAAACCTCAATATTTGTTTAGAGATTTGTGTACTGGCGGTTACAAAAGTATTACAGGTGTTATTATAACTATTCTGTTAATTTTGTATGAAACGACAAACTCAAACCATTTATTTCAAACCCAATTACAGGCCCTTTTGAATTATCAAGGGGTCGGTCAGCCAGAAAAATGAAGCTAGTTGCCCATTCCAAAGCACTAGGTACCTATGGAGAAGAACGGGCAAGAACAACCATGGACAATCTTTTGAATCGAAAAATGGTTACAAAACATTTATAATTTCTTTTGACTGCTTTGTAAGGTTAATAGTTACGTCTAAGTTATTATAACCTGCCTCGTTGGTCAAATGGTTGCAAGCATACTGCTGAGCATGCCGTCCTAGTTTCAATTCCCAGGTCGGGCAAAGTGTATTTTCCATGTCGAATTTCTCAGTAGCAGCCTGAAGTCTAGATTAGTGCCTGGTTGATAGCAATAGGCATAACTTCATTAATCTTAGTAATAGGGGGCACCCCCTATTACTAAGAGGATCAATGAAGATATGTTTTTCTATGTTTTTTTTTTAAATTAAGTTTAGTATTATATGTTTTGGCAAAGAAACAATAAAATTCAATTCATTAATTTCTATGTATCTTTTAAAAATCAGCATTTAGTATTTTGCGTGTGCCATGACAGGCAAATAAGATAAAATGTTTTGCCAATCCCTAAATAATACATTTGTTACTCGTTCTCTTATTTATTACCTAAGAAAAACTAGGCACTGATGTAAAAAACTTAATTTTGCCCGAATTCGTGGTAATTGATTCATGTTAGATTCACTTCAGAATCTCAAGTGTACTAAAATGGAATAGCACCGTTGTGAGTTTGTAGCCGACTGTACTGTACGCAATGCGAGAAATTTAATGTTAAACCAACAAAGCAGTGTTCTCGTTTAAAAACATTGTGACATTTTGTGACATCTCGTGGAGTTATGATAGTGTGTTACAACACACTATCAAAACTGTGATAAATTAAGGTTTTTTTTGGAAATGTAGCACGTAGTGACGTAGGTTTTATGTTTGAGTAGCAAGCCAAGTCCAATCCAACAGGAGCAAAGAGGCGCGTATAGCAAAGTTTTTTTTTCTCTTTTGGAACCAAGGAGGTTTTCGACTTCTTGACCGGAATTGCCTTTTTTTTTGAGGGTTGGAAATCATCCAATGACTTCTCCCGCTCTGGGTGGAGCGGAAGGGAGTGCCATACTCTTACTGACTAAAACCCATCTATGTTCCTTCCGTAGCCCTTTATGTTCCGGGGTAGCGGTAACCCTTTCGGACAATCCCGCTTAACCGGACTTGCCTGTGGATGCCTTAATTAAGTAAGGCCTTTAGTCAAGGCTTAAACTTTTACATACTAAGTGACTACACGCTAAGAGCACCCGTGTAGGGTATGGATCTCGGCTTGGGGTGTCGTTGGGGTAGGGCAGCAAGTGACATGCTAGATCGGATAGATTAGGGACGAATTTAAAGCTTTGGACTCAGCGGCGCGGACTGAATCGCGCAAGGGTCGGGGCGGGCGCAACTTTCGGCAATAAAGCACGGTATTTCAATCTTATTCTATAAATACTTACGAATGATTGAGTTCAATAAGTGTGTAGATATCGGAATTGTATTTTTCCTACAATATGAATGTTTGTGTTTTAGGTTGACTGGTATTTGTTGGTAGGTTATACCTACCTACCTACCTACTTACTTTATGTTTTTTGTTGTGAATTATGATTTTCGCCGCTGTTTGAGAACTCTGTTATTAATGTCCGTAATAGATAGACAACAACATTAATTGTTAGCAATTTAATGGGATAACCTAGTAAACACGTCACCTAATACTGTTGAGTGTGCCCGTCTGCTGGCTGTGGGAGAATGGGAGTCAGGCTTGTGGCTTCAGGCGCTCCCGTCATCCACCATAGGCACTATGATGGATGACTCATCGTTTCGGCTCGCTACGTGTCTCCGCTTGGGCGCACCTTGTGCTGCTCCGCATCGGTGTCACTGCGGTGAAGCTGTTGACAGTCTCGGGCACCATGGCCTGTCTTGCGGCAGGAGTGCAGGTCGCATATCACGTCACGCCAGCATCAACGACATTATTCGTCGAGCCCTTGCCACCGCCGGCGTACCAGCGGTATTAGAACCAAACGGCTTGGTACGTGACGATGGTAAGCGACCAGACGGAATGACTTTGTTGCCTTGGAAGGTGGGTAGGCCTCTGGTGTGGGACGCAACCTGTGTCGACACCCTTGCGCCATCTTCTGTTCTTAGCACGGCGGGCTGTGCTGGCGCCGCTGCTGCTGCTGCTGAGACCCTCAAGCGTCGTAAATACAGTAACCTGATGTCTAACTACAGATTTGAGCCGTTTGGGGTCGAAACTCTAGGGTCATGGGGCCCGAGTGCGCAACTCCTTTTTAAGGAAATTTCTTGCCGATGGGTCGACACTTCGCGTGACCAGAGGGCTGGATTGATCTTTGGCCAAAGAATTAGCATTGCCATTCAACGTGGCAATGTTGCCAGTCTTCTGGGCACGTTTCCTGATGACAGCGATGCGGATGAGTACTTCGACGCCTAAGTGTCCTTTTTGTCTTTTTTGGATTTATTTGTATATATAGTTAGTTAGATAGTCTTTTAATTTAAGTATGTATAAGTTGTTATTGACATAGATAAATTAAATCTTTAAAATTTAGTGATTTAAATAATCAAAAATTGAATAATCAAAAACTAACTTAAAGGTAAGTTTACCAAGTCTTAACAGATTTTTTAATTTTTATTTAGCAAGTGTCATGCAAAAGAAAATCTGACACTAAGATGCTGGCTAGTAATAGGTGGGTGAATTAAAATAAAACATTTATTTATTTATTTATTTGTTGACACACCAACGACTTATTCACCAAACCATTACAACAATATATGTATTCTATTTTAACAGTTTTGCGGTGAACTCGTCACTTATAGGTGTGCACAGCACTTGTATAATCAAAAATAAAATAAAATTAAAATTAAAATCGAAATTAATACTTACGACAATAACAATTTTGTTTTTAGTTTTTTTTTTTTTAGTTTTTACAT
Source organism: Hyppa rectilinea (assembly GCA_951799385.1). NCBI lineage: Eukaryota > Metazoa > Arthropoda > Insecta > Lepidoptera > Noctuidae > Hyppa > Hyppa rectilinea. The sequence continues at coordinate 4,062,769 of OX637318.1, read as the reverse complement.
TGAATTTAAAATGTCAAGTGATTAAATTAAAATACAGTAAATATAAAATAGTTAAAAACGTCGATTAAATTGGAAAAGCAAAATATCAATTAAAAAAAATTACAAATAAATTAGGACACATTACATTAATTACAATTAAAAGAATAGAATAGATTAAAATATGAGTTCAAAAACATGGTTATTAAACATTAATTTTCATATAACTTAGAACTTTTATTCAGTTACTAATGTTAGTAGGTACGATGTGAAAAGCGGGCCTGCGGACGGTGAGAAATGGGTAGCTCACCGTCCGATTAGGACCAGGCCCGTGCCGAACGGCGCGTACATGTTCCACGCGTGCCTCAAAGAGATGTCAGCATATGAAGGGGCCCGTCAGGGCCGAAGCCTGCCGGGTAAGCGAAATTGTCCGAAAGGGTTACCGCTACCCCAGAACATCAAGGGCTAAGGAAGGAACATGGATGGTTTCTAGTCAGTAAGAGTCTGACACTCCCTTCCGCTCCACCCAGAGGAGCCATTTGATGATTTCACTACCTGAAAAAAAAAAGTTGCGAAAGTAAACTTAAAAGTAGGCTATCTTTACTGTATCAGCTAGGAAAGTCGAAAATAAAACAAAGTCATCGTATTCCCTGCTACATGTAAGACCCATAAAATAAAACCCACGAAATAAGTTCTTATAAAAACAGTGTGAACCAGCACATTTAGTGCGATTACTTAATTTATAGTTAGTTTGCTTGTGTTATCTTTATTTTTCGTAACACTGCAGTGAGAGCAATGCCTGATATCATTCCAGATTGACATACGCAGGGATTGGTGAGACAAATATTCTGTGTTCCATTTTATTTTTTGTGGTATTTGCACGTGTAGTAATTGTGACAATTTTTTTATGAGTCAGTTCATGCAACTAGCAGACGATGGCTTAATATTTGATAGGCACGTGTTTAGGTAAATCATGCGTGAAGATGTCCTCCGAAGGGCAGAGATGTATCTACATACATTATATACTAATAATGAAGTAAAGATAAAGATTTTTTGCTACATATTGTTTTTTTTTATTGGTAATCAGCTGCATCCGGTTAGACTGGAAGGCGACCACAACGTAATTGGGAAAAGGCTAGGCAGGCAGGCAGGCAAACCATTTTTGAGTTTTAGATTTCGAAACAATAGGACCTGTAGGTAGGGTAGGTAGAGTAGGTGGTTGGGCAGGTAGGGGAGGTAGGGTAGGTAGGGTAGTAGGGTAGGTAGGGTAGGTAGGGTGGGTAGGGTAGGTAGGGTAGTAGGTCAGGTAGAGTAGGTAGGTAAGGAAGGTAGGTATCATAGTTAAGGCAGGACACCGTCTGTCAGCTAGTAATAGCTATATATTCTATTCCTTTTCTTGTACACAGTCACTAGCCAAACAATTGACAGGCTTAAAATAAACACGCCATGATAATATTAGCACAATGCGGTGCTATGTATAAGAACCTCTATCATAAATGTAATTCAAGGTCGGCCACACATTGTTACGTACGATTATTTGTGCAAACTAAACATAATACTTACTTGTTATTGTTGGTAATTTATACTTATACTACAGGGTCGAATTAAATAAGCTAGGGAAACTGTAGACGGGTATATATGGGGTATTCCTCAAAGCGCAACTCTTTTTAAGCGCAACCAACTAAGCGCAAGATATTTACAAGACAGATTTGAGTGGAAACGTCGTAAAAAGTCACTCTAGGACAGGGGTTTCCAAACATATTTTCTCTACTGCTCACTTTGAGAATAAATTTTCACCTACTTAAAAAACACTGTCTAGATGAAATGACAATTCGCCCCCTCACGCGCGCCTCAAAGAGATGTCAGCATATGAAGGGGCCCCTCAGGGCCAAGCCTGCCGGGTAAGCGGGATTGTCCGAAAGGGTTACCGCTACCCCGGAACATAAAGGGCTACGGAAGGAACATGGATGGGTTTTAGTCAGTAAGAGTCTGACACTTCCTTCCGCTCCACCCAGAGCGGGAGCAGTCATTGGATGATTTCCCAGCCTTAAAAAAAAAAAAGCCTCTACGCAACGCCCCCATTTTTCTGCGCCTCTTACTGCCCCCCTTTAAGCCTGCAGTTCCCACAAGGGGGCATTATCTCCCACTTTTAGAAAGGCTGACTCTAGGAGTACATACAATGATCTTATTGGTGACGTTCCTCAGAAATGAAATGATTTTATTTTTGTTAATGGGTTTTCACTATTTTTTTTACACGTCAAGATGAGGTCGGCGTTTCCTAACTGACTCCTCTGAGAAGAAAAGCCGAAACAAACTCAGAGGTCACAGTCTCTTTTAATGTCCAGACATAATCTTGGTCCAATCAAGCGAAGACCATGTAGGTTGGTGTCTTTTTTTTTTTTTTTTTTCTCTCTAGTCACTCCTCAAAGAGGGGCCTTACCGCCACTATCGTGGCGTGCCCTGCGCTGGGTTGCGACAGTCGCTGCTTCCAGGCCGCCATGAGATCGCGCCGGAGGTCCGTCCGCTCCGCCGCAATTTGCTGCGGAAACGGAGTTTCCCCCCGGCTTAGTACCTCCGCGCGCCACTCGAACAGGCGCGCGAGGACCATCGCCTCCAGATCCCACGGCGTAGGTTGGTGTCTGAAATGGCCTTTGAAAGGTCAGGTGCGTAGTACTACTGGCAATAGACACAAAATAACGCAAAAGGAGTATAAGGATCGTAGCGTAGCAGGTGGCTGTAGTTTCTGCCCGAGGATACAAGCTTGAGTTTATGCATGTCATCATCTTCCTAGCCTTTTCCCAACTATGTTGGCGTCGGCTTCCAGTCTAACCGGATGCAGCTGAATACCAGTATTTAACATGGAGCGACTGCCTATCTGACATCCACAACCCAGTAACTAGGCATTACGATACCGCTTGGAAAAACTGGCTGTCAGATTTTCGGGATTCTGACGACCCGTAACGACGGTTAAAGATGCACAAATGACAGCCGGGACCAACGGCTTAACGTGCTTTCCGAGGCACGGAGGAGTCTCGGTATGTAAAGATGGTCACTCATCCACGGCCAACCCCGGCAATCGTAGCTTAACCTGGTGGGGTGACCTGTGCGGCTGTTAGTACTTAGCCACGAGCTTTATAGCCACGAGAGGTTATGCATGTATGTGTGTAAAATTACTTTTCATTACTCTTCTTTCTCCGTAATTTTACAACCCGCTTATCACAACCTAACCACACTACAATAACAATCTAAGTACTGAGTACTATCACAAACAAAGCTAAAATAAACGATAATTTCTCCGTTATTTGTTAAATAAATATTTAGCAATACTTGTATGTTAAGACAACAGGCATTAACAACATTGTAACAACAATAATAATTAAATTAGAGTTTGTTTAAACGTGTCAAGTGTGAATTGTTGCGATAGTCGTGTTTGTTCTGTCATTGTGAGGAGACGCGAGTTGATGCAGTGGAATCTTTTGATGTTTGATGATTTTATAGTAGCTTGAGGCTTTAAAAATGGCTAAGAAACTATCAGATGTATAGTATACAGTGTATAAGGTTAAACGAGGGACATACCTACATTCAGGTTGTATAGTACTGATGAAAATCAACAACTTTGTCAATGGGACGAACTCTGAAATATGCAAAAAAAATATCCATACACTTTGACGAATTATGTGAACATAAATGTTTCTGAACAGTATAGATTTTTTTTTCCTAATTCCTGGTATAGTTACATTGTTAAAGTTGTTCATTTTCATGAGTAGAGTATCCTCTGAAAGAATGTCCCTCATTTAACCTAACACACTGTATATTTTTTAAATTATGAGCAGCGAAAGCCTATTGGTGTAACCGTCGGAGTGCTAAGTCATAGGTCTCCGTCATCGAGTTTGAACCCAAGAGACAAATAGGAATTATTACTGGTTCGATCAAAAACATGTCTTCTTATTTCCGGTCTTGTAATGCTTACAATATCTTTATACACAACAAATCGAGTGTTTGAAGACTCCCCACGGTTTCCAAGACATATTATTATCTAGCGTAGTGCAAATAATTTGAATTGTTAAGTTAACGCAATGCGCACAATTGATCGGAACAGGGCTTGTATAGTGCGCATAATCGCTTTGTGTTTCTGATTGTCAGAGATTAAGTGTGTGCAGATGGGATACTTTTTTTTTATGATAGGAAATCATCAAATGTCTCCTCCCGCTCTGGTTGGAGTAGAAGGGAGTTTCAGACTCTTACCGACTAAAACCCATCCATGTTTCTTCCTTAGCCGTTTATGTTCCGGGGTAGCGGTACCGTCCCTCTGGACTATTCGTCCATAAATAGGTATGACCATTTGTAAAAACTCCTGTCATTGTAGTTAGTGTTCAAATATTAGGTATTTAACAAACATTAAAACAAATATGTTTTTCTTGAAAAACCACTTAAAGGCTTACACATAAACTTCAGTTTGCGCTACTAATTGCAACCCTTTTATGACTTTTTCCATAGGCTTTCTGAAATCAATTTATAAAATTGATGTTTATTCAAGCGTGTAAGTGGAAAGATAATCATTTGGAAACCTGTATTTTAACAGACTTTGGCGGCAACAGCAAGCTAAGAAACTACTGCTGATAACTTTAAAATGATGGCTAACAACAATATCTAAACTATTTAAATACGAAATTGAAGGTTGAGGTTGTATTATTCCAATACATTTTACCAACTCCTTCGTAATGACATTTATTTGTCGCTTAAATAAATAGAGATGATGGCAGGGGTAAAAAAAAAGAAATTACATTTAGTCCGTCAGTAACATAATAAAAAAATATTGGACACGTATTTTTTCTTTTTACTAAAATGTATTTATTAGTGAGTCAGGTAGATAGCAGACGCACTAAAAAATACATTTTAGTCACCATCCATACATTTTAGTCACTATTCTACCTATTTATACATCTACACAACACCGCCCCTATACTTAACAAATTATGCTCTAACAAATGTATCTACATATTTTGACGTGTGCACTCAAGTGGGCACAATTGTGCTCCAGCGAGGCCGACTGTACTCGACCACATGTACCATATCTTATTGAATTTGTTGTTTGAAGATGTTTTTTTCGTACTTCAGTGGGTTGAGCACGTACTTAGTTCGGTTACTGTGTATAATGTGGCTATAATGCGTATGTGTCATGTTTTGTGTTGAATGGACATGGTGGTTGAGTTTTTGTTTGTGAATTTGTTGATTAAAAAGTTTAAGGAATGTATGGTAGCGTTTAAATTGTAATAATAAAAAAAATATCCTTAGACGTTTCACACAACGCCATATATTCCCAAGCTAAGCAACTTCATGTTTGTGTTATGGTAATGAGATGGCTGATAAACTACTTATATATATATATATATATTTTTTGTAAAGACATACATATTATAAATAGAAAAACACCCAGACACGGAACAAATACTTGTAGTTTGTACAAATATTTGTTCCGTGCAGGAATCGAACCCGCGACATGCTGCGCTGCAGTCAATCGCTCAACCACTGCGCCAAACGTGTCGTCAAAATGGTGGTCAAATATATTCTTTTTAAGCATGGAAAACCATCTAGTGACCTCACTTGCAGTGAGTCGAAGGAAAGAAATCATCAAATGACTCCTCACGCTCTGTGTGGAGCGGAAGGTAGTATCAGACTCTTACTGACTAAAACTCACCCATGTTCCTTCCTTAGCCGTATGTGTTCCGGGGTAGCGGTAACCCTTTCGGATAAGGTGGTGGATAATGAGATCCAGAAGTTCGATGTTAATTTATTTTAATAATCTTGAATGAAAGAAAGAAATTTGATCAAACATTGACCATACCGTATCCATAGCAACTAACAAGAAAAACTCTGAAACTGAACCGAAATGATTAAATAAACATTATTTTTAGCGCACAAAAATAATGTTTAAAATATTGGCATTCTTCTTCTTCTTTTTGGTGTGTCAGAGTTGTCAGAGTTGTCAGAGTTTTTATGCTGCCCATGGGCTCTGACTTAGCTTCACATGCTGTTGAGGAATATCTTTCATGCATGCCGGTTTCCTCACGATGTTTTCCTTCACAGATATTTAAGCTAGTGATAATTATACAATACGCACTTGAATCCGAATCATCAGAGGTGCGTGGCTTGGGTTCGAACTCGAGACCTATGACTTGGCAGTCCGAAGGTCACAGCACTAGGCTATCACTGCTAATATTCTAACTATATCAATTTTATTGTCAGCAGTCGTGTAGCTCAACAAACAATTCCAAAGAAAAGACATTTGGGTAGGCGGCATAAAGTATACTTGCTCAAACTACAGTCAATCTTTAAAAACTAAATGAGAGAATGTACGTATCTTTCTTTTTCACCTTTTGTCAATATCAAAAATCACAGATCACAGCCAGATCTTGAACTCAGTTTTATTATGCTGATGCGTTCAGTTTTCAATCAATCAATCTGCCCAGCTTTTCCCAAGTATGTTGGGGTCGCCTTCCAGTCTAACTGGATGCAGCTGAATACCAGTATTTTACATGGGGCGACTGGCTATCTAAGCCCCACAAACCAGACAGAAACTGTCGAATACGATACCCCTCGGCAAGACTGGCTGTCAGATTTTCGGACTTCTGACTACCCGTAACGACTGTCAAAGATCTATGAATGACAGCCAGGACCAACGGCATAGCGTGCTTTCCGAGGCACGGAGGAGTCTCGATATGTAAAGATGTTTTTATCTTTAATCTTACCCAAAATATATTATTTTCTCCTAAACAAATACATAACGTCAAACACGTTACGTTGCTCGACACATATTCCATCAATTCGTCGGCAAATTGTTTTCCAAAAGTCCCTTGAAGGGATGTTTATTAGATTTACCGAAGGGCCGACATCTCTCCCTTTATAATCCATATATTGTGTGCTATGTAAAGGCACAGTGGGATTGTGTTCTAATATCAATGGGTCTTGTCGTATAAGCTATATCTTACGGTTTTTCTTCTAATTCTAAAAGACTATTTTTTTTATAAATGTTAGGAAAATAGAAAACGACGTGTTTAAATATAGAAAAAAGTAACACACAAAATATATGTATGACGGCGGGAGCGTGGGCGTAGCGATGATTTGTTCATCGTCTTCGTTTCTTGGTGCGGGTTCCATGAGGTCGGTCGGTAGTGTGGGTATTCGGGCAAACCAGTAAAACGTAATATGTAATGTAGCACTAACTTACAGTCACGTTTATTCGCAAAATTTACATTAGGTAGTTGTCGATAAACAAGGAACAAAGGCTCGTACGGTGAACTTGACAGTTTCGATCGTATGATCTGATCTATGGCGTCAGTTACCGCCAAAAGTGAATTGAATGTGTATTTCCCACGGTTTTCCAATCGACTCTGTCCACGTACGGTTTGGCGGGAAAATTTAACAGCGATCCGATCAACCAATCAGAATTAAGTTACAGTTTGACCAATATTACAAAATGAACGAGTACTAATTATTTTATAATGTTGCCGTCCTGAAATAGGGATGCGACGACATGTACTTTTACTTACATATACTTTTTGTAAATATACATCGTGGCGCTACAATGGTGACATTAATATAACACACGGGTAGGGCTAGTACCCACTAATCGTATAAATGTTGATAGGTTAAAATAAATCGCAAATTGAAAAGAAATAAATTCAAACAAACTAAATAATAAAAAAGTTCGCCTACGTTTTGCAGTTGTTTCATTTATGTGAATGTTATGATCCGTGACTCCGGCAAATGACAGCTGCGCGACAGTTCTTTAAGTACAGGTTGCTCTAAGATGCTATATTCTATCATCTATACATATAATTTTAAATAAATCCGTAAAAACTAAGTTATGAAAATACAATTCATTGCAAAGAGTACCAAAGGATTGTTTATTACGTGCTATAACATCAAAATTATTGTGAATTTACTCAAGAATAAGCTTTGAGAAACCTGACCTACGGCGCTACAACATAGCTACGGCGTAGCGCGTAGTCTTGTGTAGCATCCGCCGGGACAAAAATAACTACATATTTATTTTATTTTCTTAATAAAAGATGTCGCCACTTTGATCGATATGTGAGCACTATGTATTTATGATATAATTAATTTTACCTGCCATTGTTATATTTGTTTCTTTTCAGCTTTTGTGGTGTCGTATTTTAATTCTGGGTGCATCGTCTTCACAATAATAATTGATAATTCATTTATACAAAACATTGTATTTTAAAAGAGTAACTCTTTTAAAATGCTTTAAATTGTTCTTCTCCATACGAAACAACCTTTTAACCCAAGCGAACTAAAAAAAAAAGTCTTTAAAATCCAATATATTAATAAGAACTATTAAGTGCAAGCCACCTAGTGTCTCCGTTGACACACCCTACAAATATTACATTCAAAATTAAGAGTCCTGCGCACGTCTACATGAATTAAGCGAATCTCACTTACCCCCTTATGCAAAACCACTATCAACAGAAACTAAAGAAAACTCAACTTTAAGTCTACGCAATAAAGTTCAAATTCTTTACCAGATTAAATGACAATGGGTGTACGTTTGATCGCGGTATTATCCTCACAATAGTGTTCCGCATTGAAGCTACGTTGACAAATTGTTGTCGGTGGATTTTCAACTTTATTGTTTTTGGAATAAGGTTGTTTTTTGGTAAAGATTTGGTGATAATATTGCCACGGGGGTCGAAAATCCAGCCCTTGATAGTGACGCCCCGTGAAGTAAGCTATGATCTGTTCGTATGCTGTAATGTTGTAGTCAGAGTTTTAAAATCCGGTAGTTTGGAAAAAAGTCTGTTGTCATTTTTAAATAAAACTTACGCAGCGATTCGAAAATGGAACGAGAATTTGAATTTGAATTTCAAGATAGTAGAAAATTTTAATTTGGGCCTTTTCAGAAAGTACAACCAGTTGCCAACTAAAAAAAATAGTACGTGTGGTTACTACTAGTTAGTCATTTGGAGCAATAGTTAATATGGCACCAAACTTGTAGAATTGCTCTCAGCCAAGTTATGCAGCTTCGATGATTTGTAGTTTTCATACATTTATTGATTTCTGAGCGTCACTTTCAGAAAAGGCCCAAAAATTTATAGAGCCCAAATGTTCTCCTTTTAATTTAAAGTACGTTTAAGCACATTTCACTTCATGAGAAAGAAGATAGATGTAACTGTTTCTGTATCTCCGCTAAAACTCTCTTATTCTTTATTCTTTAAGAAGTTTCAGAATGCGACACAACCACGAAATCCAATGGTAAAAACTAGCCAATTGCAAGTTGGACTCGCGCACGAAGGGCTTCGTACCTTTATCTCTAAAAACGGCAAAAAAAATCATGTCTATTGTATAGGAGCCCCCTTAGATATTTATTTTATTCTGTTTTTTAGTAGCGGCAACAGAAATACCTACATGATCTGTGAAAATTTCAACGGTCTATCTATCACAGTTCATGAGATACAGCCTGGTGACAGACGGAAGGACAGCGGAGTCTTAGTAATAGGGTCCCGTTATACCCTTTGGATACGGAACCCTTGAAATGATTAAGAATTGTATACTAAATCTATACTACTAATATTATACGAAGTAAAATTCGTTTGTAAGCTTGTATGTGAGGGGTCATTTTAAGAACTACACGACCGATGAAGATTTTTTTCAGTAATGGGAAGCTGCATTACCCCTGACTTAGGCAATATTAAAAAAAACCACGCTGGCGCAGTCAGGGGCAAAGTGCTAGTACTCAATATATATTTAGAAAATTTAAAATAGTTCCCAAAAATATTAAAAAAAAACACCTATTTCAAACTTCCACCGCAACACAGATTAGAGCCTATGAATAGAAGTAATGAAATAAATATTATGCCGGTGGGGCAAATTGTATGACGCCCGGCTGCACAAACCCCCAATTTAACGCTGCCCGGCCATTTCGCAAAACACCCGATTGTGTGTGGTTAAGGAGCGGAAATAATGTGAACTGCGTGAGATTGGGTGGAATCTAACTACCGGGTCTTTTGACGTTAAGCTATGATATGCCTTATGATGTGTGAAGTCGCCTTTATGTGGTTTTTGAATGAAAGAATGCAGTTTCAATATTAAAATATGCAGTTGCAAACTTGTTAGTTTTTTGTTGCTTCTAAAACAACTGTCATCTATACTAATATTATAAAGCTGAAGAGTTTGTTTGTTTGAACGCGCTAATCTCAGGAACTACTGGTCCGAAATAAAAAAAAAATGTGTTGGATAGTCCATTTATCGAGGAAGGCTATAATAATATGTAATATTAAACAATCTGTTAAATATTCCCAATTGAAAATGAACCTTATATTTTGTTAATAAAGTTGTAAAACTATCAAAGGAATTTGACAGAACAAGGTAACTTGATGTGCTGGCCTCTACGTTACCAGTCAACAGCGATGCGGGTGAATTTTTCGACGCCATATTTTAGACTGTTGACTAGGCTTAGATAGAAAAAACGACATTTGCGGTAACATGACACAAATAAAGAACACAAAAAAAAGAAGAAGTTGAGGGAAAATATGTTTCATATCCACGGATTATCAACTATCCGAAAATATCTGTCAAAATTATAGTATACAGGATGAAATTTTGTAATGCCACCTGGAGGGAAAGTACTCTTAATACTGTAGATAGCAAATTTTACTCAAAGAAAACTTTCCTTTAATGTTGAATAGAAAGAAAACTGCATTCAAAGATTTCCAAAAATTCGCTTGCCACACCCAGGAATCGAACTGACTAAAATCTGCAAAAAGTACATCCTGTACTTTTATTGCATCGATCGTTAGGATCAATATTATAAGAATGAAATCTTTCTAAGAAATTTGATAAATTTAATGAAAAGAATACCATGAAATCTTAAATTGTTTACAAAAAAGGATAAACTAACTAATTAGTTGCTCTAAATGGGCTCCATTTTTTTGAATACACAAATGTATTCTTATAACGAATTAATTTCTAGTAACCTTAAACGTGCTGAGGTGAATATTATATTAACAATATTTCATTTGAAAAACAATAAATGAATGAACTAAAACTTCTCCATTATTCATTACGCGCCCCGCTAATTCGTTCCCCATATTAAATTCAACCCTAAAACTGTCGCCGCTCTCATTTAAATCTTATTTGTACTTTTAAGTGTACAAAGTCAATAGTTTAGCACTTTTTGGGGACGCGTCGGATTGAAATTAAAGCAATCCTGTGGGAGGACCGCTTATTTGTACACTTGAGTCGATTTAGTGAGATTAGGGATGCTATCTGTCAAATAAAATAGTGAGAATTAAGTAATGGTTTGTTGAAAACGTAAACGACACGTTGACCAAGAAGAAGGTTGGCTTCCAGTCTAAGCGTATGCAGCTAAATACCAGTATATTACATGGAGCGACTGTTTATCTGACCTCCACAACCCTTAGGTTGAACTAGAAACAAATAACAACTTATCTTAAAAATTCTAAACTGCTTTCCTAGAATCAATTGTTCAGCGGGATTGTCCGAAAGGGTTACCGCTGCCCCGGAACATAAAAGGCTAAGGAAGGAACATGGATGGGTTTTAGTCAGTAAGAGTCTGACACTCTCTTTCACTCCACCCAGAAGGGTCATTTGATGATTTCCCACCCTTAAAAAAAAGTACCTAGATATTACTAAAATCCACAAAGCTACACAGCAGCACCGTGGGAGGGTTCAGGAGTTGTTTGCCATACTGCTTACTGCACTGCACTGCAGATGGGGACATTCTCATGAACAACTGAGCTCAACAAATAACACTTGTTTAAGTAACATCCATTATTCTACTGTTTGGAGTTTTTATTGAGATTATGGATAAGATTGTGTGTTGATATTAACTTAATCTGGGTGAACCTACTGTGGGTACAACTCTGCCTCACGCTTCACGGAAACAAGGCGTGATGTTATGTGTATGGTATATAATTTAATCTATACTAATATTATAAAGCTGAAGAATTTGTTTGTTTGAACGCGCAAATCCCTGGAACTATTGGTCTGAATTGAAAAATTATTTTTGTGTTGGATCGTCCATTTATCGAGGAAGGCTATAGGCTATGTAACATCACGCTACGACCAATAGGAGCCGAGCAGCGAGTGAAACCGTGCGGGAGCAGCTATTAATTTATAACTTAACTGTCTTAGAGCCGCAACATAAACATTCGTCTCAAATTACACACGCAGTCCACTTCACCCTAGAGGTGTTCAATAATATGACAACTTGATTATAAAAAGTGAGACAAAAGTACAAGTTGTGCTTGTTAAGTGTTAAGTAAATTAAATGAAGAACAATTTATGACATATTTTTGTATTGATAAATAATGGTTTAAGCATTTCAATAAGTTGGATAATATTTTAATAATAGTTAAAATATTATCCAACTTTAAAAGAAACAGAGCGTTGCTTCGATGATAAAGCATGTGAACGATGAATGAATGAAAGAACGCCATTTTTGTTTGTTATCTGTTGAAACAGAATATTGAAGAAATCACGCAGCCAAAGCCATCATCATCCATCTCTTCATATTGTGCAAACTAACCCTAACAATGCGCACAGATGTAGCACGTAACAGTCGCATAAGCACCAACTAAGCTACGTGCACACTGTAGGTGCAAATGCCGCTGGTGACGACTGACTTAATCTCACTTGTGTTGCGCTCAGCGCTCACTTCAGACGTGTCATCGCACTGAAAGCCACTATTTTTGTTCGGGCTAGGGAGGGGATTGATAGTGGAATTTGGAGGAACTACTTTTTATTTCAGGTTCTTTCCAGAGACTAAAGATAGGTTATGGCTAACTGTCTCACCAAGAAGTTTGATATTGGGTAACGAATCCCAGGGATAAAGTTTAAAAGTGTATCTTTAAAGGAACATTATTTTAGGCAATGCTTTTGGCTTTGAGCTTTTCGGCAGATCCTTCCTTTAAAGTGGAGCTTTTTGCTCGAATACTCTAACTAACTCTCATTATCATAACTATCTTTGTGACTGTAGGACTTTTTTTACGGCGGGAAATCATCAAATGACCCATCCCGCTCTGGGTGGAGCGGAAGGAAATGTCAGACTCTTACTGACTAAAACCCATCCATGGTTTTTCCTAAGCCCTTTATGTTCCAGGGTAGCGGTAACCCTTTCGGACACCCGCTGAGTGACTGTAACTGGCTCTAAAATTACACATAAGTAACTAAAACTACTAGTGTTACCTTGCTTCAGAATAATCTTTGTTTGGTGGTCACAGTTAGTACATCAATCTGCCTAGCCTTTTCCCAACTATATTGGGGTCGGCTTCCAGTCTAACCGGATGCAGCCAAACACTAGTCTTTTACATGGAGCAACTGCCTATCTGACGCTACAACCTACTAACTGGGTAATTCTATACCCCTTGGTAAGATTGGGTCGTAACCCACCACACGGCCCCAGTGCGGGTTGGTAGATGTCACATGACTTTGTTTTTTTGTTTCTAGGATATTCCGGTTTTCTCATGATATTTTCCTTCTGTTTTGAGAGCAGTGGTGATGAAATAATTTATTTGCGGCCGCATAGTTAGTGCTAACGAGAAAAAGGACCGTTACAGATTGTCAATTGTTTTAATGGCTCTGAATATGAGGTTTTTTAGCTGCTTTGCACGGGTGTATTTAGAGTTACTTACGTTTTTTTTTTTGAAATGTGCGTTTTGTTTGTGCAGAATAAACATTTATTCTTTCTTTCTTTCTAGTGACCTTATTATTGTACCTTTGAATTCACAAAAAAACTATAAAAAATATACCTAATTCTATGTAGTCAAACTCAAACTCAAACTCAAAGTATTTATTTCAAATAAACCAATTACAGGCACTTTTGAATTGTCAAGGTGTCGGTCAGTCAGAGAGATGAAGCTAGTTGCCCATTCCAAAGCAGTAGGTACCTATGGAGAAGAACGGGCAAGAAACTCCATGGACACTCTTTTAAACAATATATGGTTACAAAAAATTGGTTACATAGTTCATATTAATATTATACATGTGAGAACGATGCAGAACGTTAAAAGCATCCGATATAAAATATGTAAAAACTATCCAAAAAATAAATTAAAACAAGCCTTAGCCGCTAAGAGATGACCAGTCCCTACTGACAGCGCCCGTTCACGAACATGACGCACATATTAGCACCATTCAGCTCAACCATTTTGAAGGGAGCTAAATGATCCAACACACACGCCACCATCAGCGAGACATTAAAGTGAGCATGGCATACTCTCAGCCGCCAGGGCACATTCAAGTCAATGTATACGTACCCAACAAATGGTCGCTTTATAGTAGGTACATAGTACTCACATATGTGCTAAACAATTATACAATATTAAGAGATTGAATTTATACAATGCAAAGATAGTTTTTTTTGTTGTTGATCTTCCGCAGCTCCAACAGTTTTTAGTAATCTTATCAATTAGTTTATGCGCCCTTGTGGAGCTAGACTAGCATTGACCCAAGCATTTTTATCAGCTATGTAATCTCCCAATTTATAATACGCTTGGCTGCATAGTGTGCGTTTTATACAAGTTTTAAATTTTGTTTCATTAAGTTCAAGAATGTGGGGAGGTATTTTATTGTAACATTTTAAACAGTACCCCATGAAAGATGAATCTACTTTAGCCAGCCTGAAACCTGGTTGAACTAATTGGTCCCTATTTCTAGTGAAATAATTGTGTCTTCCACCTCTTTTACTAAAAAGATGCAGAATTTTCCTTGCGTACATGATGTTTTCATAGATATATTGACAAGGTACAGTCATGATGTTAATAACCTTAAACCGTTCTCTTAGAGAATCGCGCCTACGGAGATTATATATGGCTCTGATAGCTCTTTTCTGCAGAATAAAAATTGAGTCGATGTCTGCAGCTCGGCCCCAAAGTAAAATACCGTAAGACATGATACTATGAAAATAACTAAAATAGACTAGCCTCGCGGTATCTACATCAGTATACTGACGGATCTTTCTGACAGCATATGCTGCAGAACTTAGCCGTCCTGCAAGAGATGTTAAATGAGGACCCCATTCTAGCCTTGAGTCGAGCGTGATCCCTAGGAAAACAGTTTTATCGACAAAATCTAGTTTCTCTTGATTCAATACTATCTCACAATCACTACTTTTAACATTTGGTAAAGAAAATCTTATGCACTTAGTTTTTTTCCCATTTAATACTAAATTATTTGCAGTGAACCAATTTTGGACCTGCAGTTGGGCGTTATTTACGTCGTCAAAATTTTTTGCACGTCTATCTATCTTAAAAATTTAAGAAGTGTCATCAGCAAATAACACCATTTGTGGTTGATTTTTTAATAAATGGAGAAGATCATTTATGTATACTAAAAAGAGGAAAGGACCCAATATAGAACCTTGTGGCACACCCATTTTTACTTTTAATCCGAGTGAATTTACACCTTGTATTTGAACTTGCTGTTGTCTGTCATTTAAATAAGATTTTATCAAACTAAGCGCAAGTTTCCCAAGTCCGTAATGCTCTAGCTTCAACAGCAAGGTTTCGTGATCAACGCAATCAAATGCCTTGGAGAGGTCACAAAAGATTCCTATGGCGTCTTGAGCCTCTTCCCACGCATTGAAAATGTGTTTTAATAAGGTCACACCGGCGTCAGTTGTACAACGTCCTTTGGTGAAACCATACTGTTGATCGTTAAGTATTTTATTCGTGTTAAAATGATTAAGCATTTAATTAAGCATTATCTTTTCAAAGATCTTGCTGAAAACCGGCAGCACAGATACGGGTCTATAATTATTGGTGTCTTTACTGTCCCCGGATTTGAAAAGTGGTATTACCTTGCTGTATTTCATTAAATCCGGGAAGATGCCTTGATCCACACATAAATTAAATATGAAGGCTAAGTAAGGTGCTATCGTCTCAATGATCGAGGTGCAGACTTTACTGGACATTCCCCAAAGATCTTCGGTTAATTTGATTTTAATTTGTTTAAAAGTTTTAATCACTATTATGGGGTTAATATGCTTAAAGTTGAATTCAATCAGGCAGGGTGAAACGTTTGCCTTTACTAAATCAAAAGAGAGGGAAGGCGAGGAATTTAGAGTTTCAGTAGTTTTTAGGGGAATACTGGTAAAGAAATTTACAAATTCTTGAGCTACTTGTTTGCTATCACAAATGGAACCACATGACGTCTCCAGTACGTAATCTGAACTATGTCTTTTGCTCCTGTTCGTTTCGTTGTTGATAATTTTCCAAACCATCTTTATTTTATTTTCAGCTGATTTAACCTTGTTGCTAATGTATTTGGATTTAGCTGCTTTACAAGTTTTCTTAAAAATTCTCGAGTAGTTAGCAACATACTTATTAAAAGATTCTGTGTTAATAAAAGGCTTAAGGCCATAAAGCTCGAAAAGTCTTTCCCTACTTTTCCTGAGTCCTTTAGTGGCCCAGTCACTAAATACAAATTTAGGGTTTATAGTTTTAGTTTTCTTCTTAAAACAATTATTAAACTCAGTTTGCACTACGTTAAAGAATTCCTTATACAAAATATTAATATTTTTTAAAGATAGTTCCTGATCACTTAACTTACAATTTAATGCAATATTAAATTTATTTAAATTAACAGATGTTATAGGTCTGGATTGTATTAGGATTTTTTGTATTGTTGTGTTGGACTCAAAAGTTACAGTTTGACCACTGTGATCAGAAGGGAGATAATTAACTATGGCTTTATCTAAATAGTCGCAGCAACAGAAAACATTATCAATGCATGTAGCAGTAGACATAGTTATTCGGGTTGGTTCTAAAAACACATTTGACAAATTAAATGATTTAAACAAATTTAATAATCTACTTGAATTGGAATTATTTTCTAAAATATTAATGTTAAAGTCACCACAGATAACTACTGATTTATTACCAGTAGCAAGTTTTGCCAAAACATCTTCCATGACTGCCTCAAATATTGAGTAGTTTTGATAATTAGGGGGTCTGTAAACGCACACTATAACATGCTTATCCAGCTCAACACAAGAGAGCTCAATGCTATGCTCAACCGAAAGTTCAACTATGTCCTCACGAGTTTTTGATTTAATACAACTTTTAATTAGGATTAGTGAACCACCACGCAGCATTGATTTACGGTTAAAGCTACTGGCCAAATTATAATTCTCATAATTAATCAACATTTCATAATATTTAACCAGTGTTCAGTAAAACAAATAATTTTTAAACATTGTTTTTTCTAAAAACAATTCAATCTCTAATTGTTTGGATGAAAAACCTTGAATATTTTGATGAAATAATGTCAAGGATTTCTGCTTAGCCCCTTTTTTACAGTTATTTTTGGAGCTAGAAGATACCTTTTTGTTATTAAGCGAAACTATACTGTTAGTGGTATCTCCTGTTGTCTTACAAACTAGTTTAAAGAATCTGAGCTAGCCACATTAACATTAGTACTATTACTAATTGTGGTGCTAATTAAATATGACTTCGACATACTAATTATGTCTGGGTTAATATTTAAAGCTAATAGCCTAGCTATTTGACGTCTAAAACTAATGGGCAGATACACAGTATCCCTAGTCGACCATAATTTCTCAACAAAAATGTTGGTGTCAATAAATATAAACTTGTCACTATGGTGACTCACTAAGAAGTGCATGTAATTATTTAACATGTGAATTTTGTTTTTCTGCCTGTTTGACAAGTGCTCAAAGTAGGGAAAAGCACACAGAATAATTTTCTTACAATTTAATTTCAATAGTTCAGTGACACTATCAGCAATATCATATGTTTTAACATTAGTATAGTTCCTCTCTAAACCATCCCGGTTGCCGGTTCGCACACGGCACGGCACTAAAAGATCCGGTTTATTTGCGCTTATATTGTGTGGACACAATACTTCAGAAGGATCATGTCACGAGTCGCGACTGGAGAAAGTACTTGATATTCCGTTATATGCCATCTAGAAGGAGATATGTTACGTAATACGGAATATATTTTTAGATATTTTATTGCTTTATACTTTAAGCGATATGATCGCTTATTGTGCCACCCTGGGGCCAAGTGTCAATCGCTCCGTCTCGATTCGATTTCGAAAATCGATATCACTTGTGCTATATTGTTGAACGAACAATTCGTTATCTCAGCGATTCGGATGGCAAGACAGCACTTATTAACGCATTTGTATGGGAATATTAATTGAGTCTTTCGTTATTCGAATGTTGTGTTTTGAGAATGTGACGTCATGATAACGAGATGATTTGCGATCTAAAAAATATATTATCGCCATCAGATAAAAAAAAATATCGTACAGTTTTAACTTCGTTACCATTTTATTATACATATTATGTATACAATAGAATTAACAGAAAGGCTAAGTCAAACTGACCGAAGATCGACCATTTTTTAACATTTCTTGTGTTGGTAATACTATCTTTACTTGAAATGAAACGGAAAGAAATGTTTATTTCTGTGAGTAGATCTTTTAAAACACTTTAACACGTCAATAATTTAAAACACTTTAACACGTCAATAATTTAAAACACTACACGTCAATAATTTAAAACACTTTAATTTAAAGCAAGTTGGCGCCGGCGCATTTCCTAGCTGACTGTTCCCTGAGAAGAAATGTCGAAACAAACTCATTTAAAATCCAAACATTGTATTAAGTACTTACTTCTACCACCTTTACCTTCCTTCTGTTCACCTTATGATCACCTTACCTTCCCGATTCGTGAACCTCAAAATAGACTGGGTTTCGTAACATTTTTCTGTACAGAAAAAAATTGTTCATTGTTTTTTCACTCTCCTCGCCAAAAAAACATTTACCACCTATGTTTTATTTGATACAAATATATCACTTTAATAAAACCCTCGCGAACATCACAACAAACATCAAACTAATGTCTCGTTCAGACGCAATAAGTGTTTGCAATTGATAAAAAGGCGTCGATTGATCACGCCGACACGTGTCATGGCGGACAACAAAGGACTAGGACATGGGACACGGGACATCAAAAGTGTCGCGATTACTTGTCATTTCACACTAGGATGAGTACCAAAGTGTTGTGTTAATTTAGGAATGTAATTTCCGCTAGTGTTGATTGTGAGGTCTGTATTTGTTTTATTTAGGGCTCCGCAGTCAACAAGGACGAGATTTGTTTGTGTACGCCATTTGTAACAGCCAATCGGCCAGTTCTGCTTTAATTCTACTAAATCGAGAAAAAATTGTGTTTTATGAATATCTAAGTAGTCATACATAGTATTTCTTGAGGAAATACTCTTTCTTTGTCTTGCTTTGAATATGAAAGCCTCCTTTCATGTGTCGTTTAATCATTTCTCAATCATAAAGATAAAAAAATATTGACTGATTTAACATTATTTCTTGTCAATACATTGAGGCTATTTAAAAAGCACGAACCGCTTTAAAAACGCTTAAGTGGGACTGGGCTGCCAATGTTTGCCGTTTGCATGTGGATCCAGAAAACGTCCTTCAAAATCGAGAGAGGCCGACGAGAAGATGGCGAGACGAAGGTGACGCCTACAGAAAGGATTGGTCCAATCTAGCTCAAGATACTGAATGGTAAGGAGAAAGGGAGGCCTTTGCCCTAAAGTGTGACAACACAAGCTAAAAATAATAATAAAAAAATATTTAGCTATGCTCTTTGGCGCAGACACAGTATTAATCTCTTCGTTTCACTTATGACAAAAGTATATAAACAAAAACACGTATCTAACTCACCAAAATACAAATTACAACAAACAGTGTGATCGTGGATTTGAAGTACGTAATTAATAGTCGCGCGGGTCGCCGCGAGGGTGTTTGCTATTCGCACTGTCGCCTAGTCGCGTGTCTGTACCCACCCTTATCGATGGCTTTAAGGGTGTCGTGACAATCGCGATTTATTTGCCAAGCTGAAAGGGTATTTAGTTATAGGTTTAGCTGTAGTGGAACTACGGGGCTTAAAAGGGGGTAGTATGTG
Source organism: Hyppa rectilinea (assembly GCA_951799385.1). NCBI lineage: Eukaryota > Metazoa > Arthropoda > Insecta > Lepidoptera > Noctuidae > Hyppa > Hyppa rectilinea. The sequence continues at coordinate 4,042,806 of OX637318.1, read as the reverse complement.
AAAGTTGACGTGGAAAAGGTATAATATTGTATTTCTATGCCTCTTGCCAAAACTCTCACAAGTCTTAGGACTGGATAGGCACTGACTTTTCCTTTGCATACGAATGTGGACATTATTTGTATTGCTTTAATGGTTATGTTCGAACGATATGCTTGCACAAATCTGCGTGTACAAATAAGAACATATTAATTGATTTTAGCAACACACAACCAAAAATAATGGTAGCATTTAAATAGTTTTCATGTTTCTTGCTACGACAGCTACAACGTGCTACGAGGTGCTACGCGGCGTAGCATAAAAATAGACCATAGAATCATTAGCATTAAGAAATGGAGGACCTTAAGGTTTAGGCACCGCTGCTACCCCTGGCGATTATCGAGAAGACAGTAGAGCTCGCAACTGTAAACGAGTTGGCGAACACAGAGCAACGAGTGCATAATACGTTACTATTGAGACGACGGCATTCATTGTGACTAATCTGTTACGATGCAATTTTTACTTTCTTCGTTCGTGAGTGTTTCCAGTCACTCCGTTTTTAATCCAACTGACGTATTAACACGTTATCATGCCATCATGATTACAGTGCGAAAGAGATGGAGCTACACACGACCGACAGCACCATTTGTCGGTATATTTCGGTACAATACGATGGATTGACCTAATAACTCACAATATGGCAACACATTTAAAACGGACCAATTAAAAACTAATCGCAACTGAAACCTAGCTCATAAATTAATAACTAGAATGCATGGTAATTAGTGTAAAGTTGAAACTAATTGCCGTTCCCAACATGTTTCTAACTCTCTAAACGAGTTGAGAGCTCCACAGACCTACCCATCGGAGTCTAACTGACATACAACCGGTCTTAAAGTTATGTTGATTTCGCGCTACTTGTTACCCAGTTACTGGGTTGTGAAGGTCAGATAGGTTGCCCCATGTAAACAACTGGTATTCAGTTGCATCTGGTTAGACTGGAAGCCAACCCCAACATAGTCAGATCGAGTAGATATGTAAAAGCATACATTTTTTTTTTCTCAAATTTCTGAGTAGCAGCCTGGAGTCTGAATGTGTACCTGGTTGATGGGTACAGGCTCGCCCCTCTATCACATGGGACTTAAACATAACAGGCAAAATATGAGTTTACACACTGCTTAACTTTTGAACTGAATTACAGTCGGTCGGTTCTGTAAAGATCACACCGTAAAAAATTTGGTGGAGTGAGCGTCAATTCTTTTAATTCTCGCTAAATACTAGGGATTGACACTATTGACAGCTGACTTTAAACACACTTCATCTTCGTTTTCACTGTGAGATTTTTACTGAATACCACAACTTTTTTTTTGAGTGTGGGAAATTATAAAATGTCTCCTCCCGCTCTGGGTGGAGCGGAAGGGAGTATCAGACTTTTACTGAATAAAACCCATCTACGTATGTTCCTTCCTTAGCCCTTTATGTTCCGGGGTAGCGTTAACCCTTTCGGACAATCCCGCTTACCCGGCAGAGAACAGCACTACTTGCCTGATCCTATGTACATAATCTAGAGTGAGACAAATAAACCCTAGTTGAGTTTAAATTTTCGCATAAAACATTTTAAAATTAAACCATAATAATTTGATTCATCAGCAGAATGGTTCGAATATAAACGTTTAATGTGATAGCATTAAGGAGTTTGTAATGAACGGAGCGGTAGCGACGGGATGGGTGGCGGCGGCTGTAATAAGTGTTAACTCACCAATCATGGATATTGTACGTACACCCCATTTTGTCTGCTAACGTTGTTCACAGTAGAATACTAAGCAACATTTCTACAAGTTTAATTTTCCGCGGTTTTCAATTGCCTCAGAATAAATTAATCAATCTGCCTAGCTTTTTCCCAATTATGTTGGGGTCGGTTTCACGTCTAACCGGATGCAGCTGAATACCAGTATTTTACATGGAGTGACAGCCTATCTGAGATTCACAACCCAGTCAGTCTCTGGGTAAATCAACACCCCTGGCTAAGACTGGCTGTCAGACTTTTGAGCTTCTAAGTACCCGTAACGATTGTCAAAGATCCATGAATGATAGCCGGACTCCGCCGGGCCTAGGCCCGACTACCTTTTGTAGATGTTTGACAGTTGTTACGAGTTGTCAGAAGCCCAAAAGTCTGATATAATCCGTACCGTGTTACCCAGTAACTAAGTTGTGGAGGTCAGATAGGCAGGCGCTCCATGAAAAATACTGGTATTCAGCTGCATCCGGTTAGACTGGAAGCCAACCCCACCATAGTTGGGAAAACGCTAGGCATGTGATGATGATAATGATGATTAGGTGTATTTAATTTTAATGTAATATCGTTTGCCTAACCCTTCGGGGAAACAAGGCCCTCGGGACACCCAGATGTTCTCAAAAGACCAGGATATGTGGTCAACTTCTGGAAGGAGGTAGGCTGGTTGGAATAACCACCAAACAGCCGCCATAGCCCCCGTAAAATGGTTCACCTGAAGGACTAAAAAATCGAAACTTCTTACATAGAACATGGAACCCCAGCCTCCCAATCTGAACACTACTTAGAAGAATGGTCCCGCTGAATCTGTCAGCTTTTTAATAATTGAAATATTTATAATTGCGCGGCGGCTTACGGTTTCATTGCGTGACTATGAAAAATAAAGTGTCGTTTAGAGCTATTATTGTTTTTCCTTTGCCATGCCGTCTTAATGAACTGTTCTTCAAGTTAATAGGATCTTTTCTTGGTTAGTTATGTGGGGTTATGTTGGTATAGAAACTTGGAGTACGGTGATGTAAGAGATGAGTTTAGAAGATGTGAAGGCGTTATGATGTGTCAGGTCCATTTTTTTGAGGGTAGGAAATCATCAAATGGTCCCTCTCGCTCTGGGTGCAGCGGAGGGAGTGTTAGACTCTTACTGACTAAAACCCTTCCATGTTCCTTCCTTAGCCTTTTATGTTCCGGGGTAGCGGTAACCCTTCAGACAATCCCGCTAAGAGTGACAGGACCTGGATTTCCAGGTCGGGTAAAGTGATATTGAGTTTTTGTTTAGAGAATTTTTCTGTAGTAGGCTGGATTCTGGATCCGTGCCCGGTTGATGGCAAAAGGCTCACCCCCTAATACATAGGAGTTCAACATATCTGGCGAAACGTGGGTGTACTGTCGGTACACCTCTGACCAAACCTTCGGGGAAACAAAAGCATGTTAATGTTGTGTGATGACAAGAACTATATTCGAATATTTGTGTCAGAAAACTAAGGATTGCTTACGTTGTTACCTCAAATCACATGCACAATAGCTTTATTTGGAGAAAGTTTTGTTCGCGAATGTAAGATTACTATCCCAAAAATTCTCTTCTATAAAATAGAATTGTTACGCTCTGGTTAATTTTGAAGGTCATTACAATATACAGTTGCCAGAGCATCAAGTTATATGAAACTGTCAAATTTCTCCAAATGATTGTAAACCTTAAAACGTTACGTGTTAAGTTTAAAATCGACGATATTTGATAAACTTTATCTGCTGGCGAACGTACGGTCAATACACCTTCGTACATTTTTGAAGACATTCCAGTATTTGGTCGCCTTCAGAAACGAAAATTAGACTCGACTATTTATGTGTAAATTCGCAGTTCAAAGACTCGTAAACAATGTAAAGTTAGTTATAAGTGAAGTTCAAATATGCTGCTTGTGATATTAATAAAAAAAAAACATCCAAAACGGCCAATGTATTCTGTAAAATCGCACCGTGATCGTAAGATGAAAATTAAAGTGAGCTGTGAATTTTAGCAACCCCTAGCATCAGATAGAATGACAGCTTACTTCACACTTAGTTTTTGTTAATTTTCAATATTTCATACTATATTCAGCAGTATCAGTGGATTTCTTTGTCACGAAATAAATTATTCTAAAAAGAGCCCCAAAAACATGTTTACTACTTCATCAAAACACCCCAATTTCAAGGCAAATTGAACGGCAATTATCGCAACACCATCTTAATATTAGAGAGATCAATTCCCATCGCACGTGGCGCTCTTCAAGCCCGATATTACATTTTTATTTGCTTCGCCCCCCTTCAAAAGTTGTCAACATGTAACGACCGGACTATACTGGGGTAGCTTTACATTTGACCTCAAAATCAAAAGCGAAAATGTGCCTTATGTTCTGGGACTTAAAGTTGAGGGTCTGACTGATAAAATTGCCAGACAAAATTGAACTTTGAGTCGATGAAATAAGTTGGTGGTACTCGAAGTACAGTCGGCAAAACGTATGTTGGCATAGATGTCTGTTTTTTGTTTGCGCAACGGATATTAGTGTGCCAAAGTAGAGAACTATTTGTACTTGTACTCTGTGATGTTCCCATGGAAATCGTATTAGGATTTTGTTGTTTTTGAATTTTGGCCGCGTTACGGCTTTAAAGCTTTTTTTAAAATCTTATATAGCGGATTTTATTATGTCGTGGAAAGTGCTAAGTTATGGTCTGAGAGCTCAAATTTCCTGTTTATCCGGATACAGTTGAATATCAGAATTTTTACATGATGTGACTGCCTAACTAACTTCTGCAACTTAGTTACTGAGTAACACGATAACCCCCGATAAGACGAATTGTCAGATTGCCGAGCTCCTGACGGAACGTCTGTCAAAGATCTTCGAATGACAGCCAACGGCTCAACGTGCTTTTTTAGACACAGAAGCGGAGAGTAATCGTGGACCCATCTACGAACCGACCGCGTCAGGTAGCTTAAAATTCGATAAACCCATGCTGCTGTTATTACTTAGCTTCGTCCCTCCCTCATTTTCCTATACCCCTCATAATAAACAGACCCACACGAAAAAAAAGGTGCATTAAAAAAAAGGTTTTTCCTTTTTCAAAAGAGCTCGGACGGGGCTTAATCAACGAAGTATTTCATTAAGACCTTATCGGATAGAAAAGCTTGAAAGAATAGAGCCTCACATTCTTTCGCGGCTCGCTCTTGTTATGAAGAATGTTCATTTTATAACTGGCGTTTGTCTTAAATTCTTGTGCCTTTTGTTTTTTTTTCGATTGTCTTTTGTTCTATTGACGTTGGTGATTGTGATGTGTCATTGTGTCTGGGTCTATACTTGGGCTTTTAATTTTATATTTAATAAGTTGACTGTTTGAAGCGAAGTAATGTTACCATACTAAAACTGTAGTGTTGGGTGGAAAAAATAATTAATGTTAAAAATAGTAGAATTTGAATTAATTCTAAAATATGTGTTTGTTTATTGGAATTAATATTAACCATATAATACGACAGACTAACGCTTTGATTTTGCGACAAGCGTACATTTTTTTAGTTCATTGAGTCTTTAAATACCTAAAATCGGTTGGTACAAATTGTTTGTGTTATACTGTACTGTACCTAATATGAAAGTGCCCTAAATCCCAAAAACCTTACAACTGATTTAAGTACCTACGTATATTTTCCTATACTCCCAAGAAAGTATACGTACATTACAATTTATTGTCCCATTTACCACAAAAAAACGAAAATTCCATTATTTTACGAGCCAATATACAAATACCTACTTCGAAAAGTAAATAAATTATCCAGTCCTGTCCATTATAATACATAATATGCATCAGTAGGGTGGCAACGCGATGCACTGTCGGCAGTATCGACCCGCTAAGTGATCTGTCCGCTTGCATGCATTATTGATGTGCACCGGGCCCATTTCCCAATTCACTCCAAACCCGATACACCCTGTATACAAATATCTATATAGATAGCAGCCTGTATGTGGGATGAATTGAGTCTTTAATTATGGGGTTTTATTTTTTTAATCTTAGCTGGGAGATTGTTTTTGTATTGCGGCTGTTCGGGGGAAAAATGATTCACAATTAATATTGTGAATAATGTTCGATGCCTAAGCGGCCCTTTTTTTTGGGTTTATTTGTATTTAGATAGTCTTTTAATTTAAGTATGTATAAGTTATTATTGTATTAGGTTTTATATTATTGTAATTAAATTTTTGACGATTAATAAATAGATCTACCTTTTGTATTAATTAATAAAAATATTGTGAATCATGTCCATTTTTTTTTTCTTTTTTTTTTTATTTCTTTTTTCGACCCACTGTAATAATTTACAGTGGGTCAAAACAACAAAAAAAATCTTACTCGTCCCGTTTTAAATATTTCAAATTTAACGTGGGACGAACCAGGAATATTTGGAGAGTACCTATATGAAAACTTGGGGAATATGAGGAACAAATTTGCGGGAAACATGTTGATGGCAGTTCAGTTTGAACGTAAAACATGTTTCTTTTGTCGCTGAAAACACATGAGTACAGTCGCAAGCACTAATATTATACCTACACCGAACAACTTAAAAAAGTATGTTGCTCCTTCTGCATTTATTGTAATTTTATGTTGTTACGGATACAGTATTTGGAAACCCATACTAACATGAAATGGGCTCTATTATCTTAAAGTTGTAATTATTCCAGGCGAAAATCACTTTTGAATATTTGTATAAGTACATTCATAATTATTGCATGTGACTGTACATTTCTGAGGCAATATTATGCAACTTTTATTTAAGTACTATGATTCGAATATTATTTTAGGCTAGTTGATTTAAAATTATGTCCAAACGCGATAAATAAAACTTAAAGAAAATAACCTTTAATCGAGCGAATTTATTATAAAGATATGTTATTCTGTTAATTTTTGTAAACAGAGTTGTTCATATTAATGTTGTTTTTCAATTAATCAAATAGCCATTTAAAATATAAAATTTGCTTAATGACATGCAAATATAGGTGTAGTGGTAACTTGTGCGATGAATAATTCATTAACCTATTAATTTGCAACCCAAATTCTTGCCAATACCCTCTATTAAATTGCTTTAACATTTAATAAAGAGTTCAGTGAAGAATGAAGGGCCTGTCTTTGTGGAGCATTATATTTTTTAATTTATACAGTATAATGGCTTTGGTTATGCGGTGGCCAGTTGAAGTGGCAAGCTGACAGAAGAAGGTGGTATGCCACTGAATAATAATTATAATTGACTAGCGATCCTCCCCGGCTTCGCATGGGTGCTCTGTAGATACTTTTACGCGGGCGAAGCCGCGGGAGGAAGTTAGTAATAAATATAGCCTGTTACTTAAAAATAATGTAGCATTTTAATGGTGAAAGAATTTTAAAATCCGTTTTTGAAGTAATAACGAACAGTTATTTACAAACATATAAAAATACAAATATTTTCACTTTATGATATATGTGTAGACTAGCTCCTGCCCGTGGATCCGTCCGCGTGGACCCTAAGTACCTGGAAATATTACCTGGAAAGAGGAGAGTGGTTGAGCTTAGAAAAGTATGAAAAATGTGAGATTTTTATTAGAAGACTAGCGGTTTCCCCCGCTTGTTGTTCTTTTACAAAATAACACCCTTTTTTTTTAAAGGTTGGAAAAAATCGTCAAACGACCCATCCCGCTCTGAGTGGAGCGGAATGGGAGACTCTTACTGACTAAAACCCATGTTTCTTCCTTAGCCCTTTATGTTCCGTGGTAGCGGTAACCCTTTCGGACAATCCCGCTTAAATAAAACCCTAAGTTACTTCTTATAACATTAGCAGCTAGTAAAGTCCTGTCAAAATATGTTTAGTCGTTTCGGCAATTAACCGGAATGAACAGACATACTGTATGCAAATAGACAGACAAACAATTTAAACATGTTTTTGTTGTTTTTATAAGTATCCTATACAACTTTCACGTGCATTTAGTATGTATAGATGATTATGGGGAAAACAGGACTTGTAACATAGGTAATTGAATAAACATAACATCTCACCTTGTTTTTCCAAGGGGTTAAATAGACCTATTATTAGTACATGGGTCTGTTTCATTTCAGCTTGTGGTCAGAATTAAATCCAAAAATATATGATAGGGACGTGTGCAAGTACGAATCTAAAGTGGATACTGTAAAAATACACACATACAAACTGCACTAAACTTGTTTCGGGATATTTTAGCTAAAAATAATTTCAAAGTTACTTCTTGATCTTGCTCGAGTAAAAATTGGTGAAATTTTCTATTTCAGCGTTGTTTTTTTTTAAAACCAACGAAGTCAACAAATACCCTTTCCTGAAATATGAAGGAAAATCGCAAGATACTGAACGCACCTAGTAGAAAACTTAACTCTGTCTGAGTTTTCATTCAATTTCCCTGATGACCCAAAATCAATCTGCCTAGCCTTTTCCCAACTATGTTGGGGTCGGCTTCCAGTCTAACCGGATGCAGCTGAATACCAGTATTTTACATAGAGCGACTTCCTATCTGACCTCCACAGCCCAATTAGTAATTTCCCTGATGACACACGGAATCATATTTTTATTCTCCTACTCTCCTATATTGAAATCTTAAATATTAAATGTTATTACTGTGTTGAGACAATTCACTGACTTGCTGATATTAATATCTATTTTTTATTTTTCGGACATTATTTTTGACATTAAGTAAGTACTTAATTTTTTGATTGATTATTATGAATTGACATTGGAAAAAATTTAAATTATTTGATATTTGATGATGGGTTGGCTTTACATTACAATTTATAATTGACATTGTTTAGTTTTTTTTTTAATTTCTTTTTGGAGTGTTGGTACCTTCATTTTCTTTTTGTTTATTCTAATTTCAAATGTAAATCTGTAATGTGTTTTTTAAAGCTATTGTGGTATTTTTATTTGCATGCCCGTTGACGGCAAAATATGGAGAACCCTTATTTTATTGCCACACCCATGTTTGCAAAAAAAATAAATGATTTGATTTGATTTGATTATCCTCACCAGCCACAAAATCATCTCTCACCACACTCCAGCATCACTCCATAAAGACTCTCGCACACAGCATTACGACAGGCAAACATAAAACATACAACAATATCGATCGCTCCGAGCCGTATTGTCTTCAAAGCCACATCCGCCCAATTGCGTGCACATAGTTCAAGCGCAGTGCAACTCCGCGATTCAATTTGAATTGGAGACAAGGGATGGGTGGGTGACAGGGGGGGGGGACAAGGGGGACGACTGACGACGCCTCGCTGATGGCTAAATCGTGTTCGATTCGCACCTGGGTTGTGTGGTGATCGGAATGTTGCTTTACTTTAGAAATGAAAAATTGATGAGGCGATAATTATGCTTCGGTATTATTGACTATTTGAAACGATCAAAAATAAAATATGACGTCATATAGATAAAAGACCGCTTGTCTAGAAAACTTCCGTCACCGTACAGAAATTAATTATTATTATTTAAAATTATTATTATTAAATATTATATTATATAATTATTATTTAATATTATAATTGTAAAAATGCATTTAATGCTTTGTATTCCATTTGATTCTATAAAATTGTGATGTCGCATTGTTATATTTCTTAAAAATCACGAACAAATGCCGCGTTTTGACAGTTCATAAAAAGTAACGTTATTGACTACCCTGTCAAATACCCAATTATGGTAGTTCTTTGGTGTAATTAATGACGTGTACTTTTAGGCTACTTATTATGGCTGTGTGGGTCTATTTCACTATAGGAACTTTTGAGTAAAGAACTCGAGACTTTCATAATCTGGGCCATTTTCACAGCTGGTGAAATTGCGTTTACTCTTTAAGAGATCAGTTGGATTGGATTGAATGATCCCATTTATTTTAGGTGGCTCCCAGAAAACGTCAACAAGAAGCTATAGATATCATTAGGTACTAAATTATGAATAAATATAAAACGTACAGCTAGTCGCCAGCATATCAAGCTACCCTAAACTGTCATATATTCCCAATTGAACACGAACCTTATTCTTTTGCAATAAAGTTGAAAATCTATCAAAGAAAGACAGATTGGGGTAACTTGATGTGCTATCTGTACATAACAATTTTATAGTAGCAAAATAAGGTATAATAATATCGGTAAGTGGTAGGTACGAAAGTGAGTTTTTTTGTTTCCCTTTAAGGCTAAAATGGCTGAACGGATTTGGTTGCACATAGGTAGACCATGTTCTGGAATGCTAAGAGAATCTAGAACCTAATGATTTGAATTCCTATTTCTTGTTCATTTTGACGTTCAAAAGTGCCTTTTTTGTGCCTATTTTTTTGTTTGTTTGTTTTGATATAGATTTCTTCCATCTTAAATCCCAATTCTAAAGTAGAGCATACTCCTCACCGTTCGCTTCATCCGATACTCGAACACGACGCGAGAGGACCACAATGTTCGCCGTGGTAAACTGTCACCTCCTCAGCTCCTCGCGACGCTTAACCGATGCACTCGCGGCCACAAGTTTCAACAACTTCGTAAGTTGCGAAGCGAATATCGAAAAGAACTTTCGACTAGCAGTTCCGGGTCACTGATGTTCGACTATTGGTATTTAATACCTATAGTACAAGAAGTGCAGTTGAATGTCGGTTTTAAAAAAGGTGATTAAGGTTGGTTTTTGATTGGGAGTTCGTTATGAAGTAGCGGGTAATAGAAAAGTTTTAGATTGGTAATTGCAAGGTTGCAACGATAAAAGTTTTTCAGTCTTAGGTAAAAGGTGTATTTTGTATTGATTTTAATTAATTAAACTACTTCAGTGTAACCCTGCTGAGCCTCGTAATTTTTTTTTTGATGATATCAAATGCTACTTAGATGTCAATTAGCAAATATGTATAGCAATTTTCAAATATATTTCTACCTGACGTCGCGGGCGCATCACGTTTTAAGGTGTGATTTTCTTTCAAAATGTTGACAATACGTAGTTGGAAAAATTTAATATATTTTTACAAGATGCAAGCAAAAGATTAACCGCCTATTACTGAGTCGTTGGTCCATTGGTCGCAAGCGCTCCAGCAACTCGGAGTCTTGACTTGTGCCCGGTTGATGGCAATACACTCGCCCTTTATAAACGTGACTTAAACAAAATTGACGAAGTGTGGGTACCTATACTTAATAAAGGTACAGTCGCCAGCACATCAAGTTAACACAAACTGTAAAATTTTCTCAATCGATTTTAAACTTAAGAGTAAATGTTTTATGGTTTAAAATCATTTGGAGAAATTAGACAGTTTGGTATACACAGACTAATCCTTTCAGCTTATGAGCGTGATGTTATGTTAGTTTAGAAATTAATCCTAAGGTGCTTCAACTCTCTCATTCCTTGACAGTAAGGTTCTATAAAGTCTATGGCGATTTCTTCACTCGTGATTTAAGCAAAATTTTTTAAATAAGTGCTTAACTTACACGTTTTATCATGCAGTATAGTTCGTGTTTTTGTTGGTTGTTAATTGTTCTACGACCAATTTTTCTGTAAAATTCTCTATAAGGGGAAGTGAGATTGAAGTGAACTATCATCCCATCTAATGGGATGGATGCTTCACTTGAAGCTCACTTCATCTAAGTTTTCAAGGTGAGATTGTTACAAAATAGATTGGCTGATACTTTGAGGTCACTATCACTACATAGTATAAAACAAAGTCGCTATTTTTGTCTGTTTGTCTGTATGCTTAAATCTTTAAAACTGCGCAACGGATTTTGATGCGGTTTTTTTTAATAGATAGAGTGATTCAAGAGGAAGGTTTATATGTATAATTTGTCGACATATTTTGCGGGCGAAGCCGCGGGCGGAAGCTAGTTAAGAATATTTTAGAAGCACTCAAAAAGGCTGAAGAAAGGTAGGTTGTAAAGTACGGACACGAAGAAGTAGGTAACTATAAAAATCAAACAGCATTTATGTAGGTCGTCTTAATTTGTTGATGGTAGCTGAGTGTATATGTGGATTTAATGAGACCTTCTTTACTATGATATTATTTTTCTGGGTTTTTCTTATAACGACCGAATAAACAACTTGTTCGTGTGTAGTTTTTTTCATAGTAACATTACAAGCTACAATAGTTTTTTAGTAGTATCGATGGGAATTCCATTGAAATGAAAACCTGTGGTACATTTTAATCCCTGTAATTTTTTGCCTGGAATTGTGAGCTGCGGATTTTCCTGAAAACATTTATTTTTCCTTGTTAGAATTTTTGTGATAACGATTAAAGAAATTACCGGAAAATTATTCACTTAATTTTTGCAGTAGTTACCTAAGTACCTACGTGTAAAAATATTCCTGAAAAAAAAATACATGTAACATGATATTACTCCAAGTGGAAATAAAACAAGATAGAGCTCCGAGCAAAATTAAATTTCGTACCATATTATTTTCTTCGCAAAATTCATTATCCATTTACGGTTTCACAGGCAATTGTTCTAATCCGATAGCGGGAGCGGCCCAATGTGGAATGAAATAATTTAATAGCCCCCCTCCGACTCCCCACTCGGATCCAAGATGGCGGCGGGGCGGGGCCGGGGGTGGGGCGTGCCGCCTCATTTGAATTTCGAACGCGAGCTTTCCGAACGTGTGTTCGGATGGGTTTTCGGCCAATTAATTTCTCGGTAATTCGTTTTCTGCGTGCATCGTGTGACGGCTTCATTGTTATTTAATAGCCGGTTTATATTGAAGGGATAGGCGTACAGAGAGTTCTGTCCCTTTTTTGCGTTATTTTATTTTTGTTGCACATTTTAGGGTACTGAATAATAGAAGCTCATACAGATTGTTTGCTGGAACGGAATAAATGTATCTATTATTTTGCAAATTCTTTATTTTAATTTAATTTTTGCCCGATTTTATAACATTATTTTCATGCACATTTGCTCAAATAAACCACTCGTAATGTAAAATAATAACAGAATCACACTAATATTATAAAGGTGAAAGTTTGTATGTTTGTCCGTCCTTCACGTTCAAACGGCTGAACGGATCCAGATGAAACTTGGCACAGAGGTAGGTTATGACCAAGATTAACACATAGGATACTTTTTATCCCGGTAGTACCTTACGTTCCCTTGGGATAATTTCCGACAAACACACGAACGAAGCCGCGGGCAGAAGCTAGTGAAAAATAAAAATTAAAACACTAAAATCCTTACCAATAACATCAAAAGCCTCCTTCTTCAACTTCATCAACACTACAGTAAACACCGACCCACCACATACAAAGACAGCCACCTCAAAAACTCAGAACCTAATCTGAATCACCTCCCGTACAACAAGTCGCAATTTTTCTGAGCCTCATAATACATCCTGGCAAACACAGCATTGTGAGAAGTTTCACAATATTATGTGGAGTGGTGTAATGCCGACACAAAGGCTTCTCCCGGCTCGGTAAATAACGCTTTGTTCTACGAAGCCAAATTTTGACAATCACTAGCTCTCTCTCATATAGCTATGTACACGGGCGGTTGGCAAAGATTAGCCAGGGGAGGGATCCGGGGGATTGTTTGGGGGATTTTTATTAAAAAAGCGATTGGGTTTTAGAAGTTGTGTGAGGTTTTCTCGCGTTCTTATTATAACCTGGGAGGAAGACGACCAGGGCGATGCAAGCTGAATAAAGTCCAGCCACTTTAGTGTAGTCTAGGAGGAGCTCGTGGCTAAGTAATAACAGCCGCACAGATCGATACATCAGGTTAAGCTACGCTTGCCGGGGTTGGTCTTTGGATGGGTGACCATCACAAATAACGAGACTCCTCCGTGCCTCGGAAAGTACGTTAAGCCGTTGGTCCCGGCTGACATTCGTGGATCTTTCTTCATCCTCTTTGACAGTCGTTACGGGTTGTCAGAAGCCCGAAAGTCTGAGAGCCAGTCTTAGTATCGTATTACCCAGTTAGTGACTGGGTTGTGGAGGTCAGATAGGCAGTTGCCATGTAAAATACTAATATTTAGCTGTATCCGGTTAGACTGGAAGCCGACCCCAATATAGTTGGGAAAAGGCTAGGCAGATTGATTAAAAGTTTCAATTAACAACAAAGTATGAAACCAAACACTCAGTGCGGAAGTATTCCTTTAAACGAAAGCTCCAAAGCGTCCGTTCTGTAAATTTAAAACATCCAACATAATCTGTGTCAGTGTTCCCCTGTGTGAGTGCAGAGGGAGGGTGGCAGGGAGGCTAGGGGACGCACCGCCGGTTCAATGTTGACAAATGATGGATATCTCTTGTCTTGAAAAGGCAGGATTAATGCTCTGTCTCGGGAGTACAATAGTGGCGATTCCTGAAGGATTACGCACTTGAAAGCGTGAAGATGTGCTCCAAAGAATGAGGAATGTTGACCGACAATGGCGGAGTATATTTTTTATGGTGACGGCTTTCTACAGTTGATTTTGTTTGAGGGAATTGTGGAGGAAAAGTTTTAGTCCGGAATTGGTTTCATTACGTGCAGATGTTTACAAAAAAAAGCTCCTATTTTCGACACAATAATAATGTTATTATACCAAAATTGTTTGGTTTGTAAAACTTATAATTTTCCCTATAAGAAAATACACAAAAAATAACGAAAATAAAATGCCAACTGTACACATTTTTGCGATACAGGACACCACCGGTAGCGGCCATTCTTAGCCATACAAATCGTTTTTCAGATTTTTATTGTGTCGCGACGCCGACCGACGGCGCGACGAAAAGGAAAGGCGTGGAGGTCAGACAACTTATGGGGACTATGTAGGTAAACCTACGTTTCTATATGTTATATCTGATCCCAAAAATAGTGATAACTAGCTTTTTCCCGCGGCTTCACACGCGTTAAATTCGTAGTAAAACAATTGCTTGCCCTATGTTGTGAAGATAGCAGGAAATCTTCACAATTCTTGGAATATCTAAATTCGTATACTACATTTTACGACTTCGCATTAGAAATCTTGAAATTATCAGTGGTTCTCTAATATATTAAGCATGTTATTATACATATAAACCTTCCTCTTGAATCATTAAAGAAAACTGCATCAAAATCCGTTGTATAGTATTAAAGATCTAAGCATACATACATACCTACAGACATTAGGATAGACGTGGGAAGCGACTTTGCTTTATACTTTGTAGTGATAAGGAAACAGTTAGAGACTTTGCACAATATGCTACTGTTGTGTGGTCCATCCATTGTCCATGGCCGAGATAATAATTGTCAATGGTTTTTAATGTTTCTGAATACGAGGTATTTTATCTGCTTTGCACGGGTGTATTTAATAACTTTAAGTTTCTTTTTAGAAATGATTATTCTGCACAAACAAAACGCAGATTACGTTTTGTTTGTGCAGAATAATCATTTTTTCTTTCTTTCTTTTAATAGCTGAATCGTTGATTTTTAAGATATCGTATGGTCTAAACTAAGAATTGACATAAGCCATGGAAAAACTTTTGTTATTTTGCAGTCAAGGGGCCTAGACAAGGTTAGTGTCAATCGCTCCTTGTCTATTCGTTTTTGAAAATATATGATCGACCAATTCGTTATCTCAGCGATTCGGATTGTCAAGAACACCACTTGCCAACGCACTCGTATGGGAATATGGATAGAATTTCGTTAAACAATTTGACATTGTCTAGCACTTATCGATAGAAAACGACGTCAAATTTCGAAAGCAAGCCAATTTCATACATTTCGTATTTATGTAATTTCGTTATGGCGGAGCTTTTTTCACTTGTAGTTTATAGTTTTTGTCAAAATACACTACGCTTTGAAAGAGATTGCCACTTGTCTAGGACCTCATAATGGACTCCTATTGATTTCTATCTCAGCATAATCTAATCATCTTATAATGTTCCCTCTGCTAGACACAGGCTTCCTCTCGATGAGAGGGAGTGGGCTGTAATTCACCACGCGGAGCCAATGCGAGTTGGTAGATTTCTAGGACATGCGGTTTCTTCACGATGTTTTCTTTCACCGTTTTGAGAGCAGTGGTGATGAATTCATTTCCACAAAGTAAAGTGCCAGTCTGGGTTTGAACCTACGACTTACAACTCATAAGCTCCACAGAGCCACCACTGTTGCCAACTAGTATATTCATGGATCCAAGTCAACGTCCATCATCAGCGGGATTGTCCGAAAGGGTTACCGCTGCCCTGGATCACAAAAGGCTAAGGAAGGAACATAAATGAGTTTTGGTCAATAACAGTCTGACACTCCCTTCTGCTCCACCTAGAGTGGAAAGAAGAAGCGGAGGGATCATTAGATGATTTCCCAAACTAAAAAAAAAAATGTTATGACAAGAGAATCGCTCTTTTTCTTTTTTATTTATAACAACTTCTGCTTGCAACTTCGTTCACGTAGGTATAATAACGGATGCATAATGTCATTATAAAAATCTATAGGTATGCCAAATTTTAGACCAATCCGCTCGCGGTTGATAAATTAATAGTCAGTTTCCTTTGAAACTGACTGATTAGGAAACAATTTGCTTTGAAATTATTCCATCGAATATGGTTAAATGGGAAAGCCTTTTTAAATAAATTCGATGGCATAATTTCAAAGCTGACCATAATATTTATATTTTTAATCGCAATTTCATAATGTGTGAAGATCTCACAATAGGCTTTAAGCTAAGGTACACCTACGGACCCTGTAGGGCACAGCGAAAAGTACAAAATTTGGTAATTAAGGTTAACATAATGATAAAGGTGAGGAATAAACGGAGTATAGGTAAAATAATTTTGGAGACATTCGATCGCTACGAAGTCACGAAGCCATACGAAGAAAAAATCAAAATACCTAGTCCGACGGATTTATTTGACGATGATGGAAAAATAATGATCAGAATTTGCAATTTATTTATTTATAAAGGTTTACTAACAGCTTCTGTTTACAAAACATCACACAATAGTTGTAACAGTTAGAGATTTCTTTAAAAAAATAATCGTGTATTTCTTTCTTGCTCTTTTCGATGTGTTAAACTTGCAATTATGACTTCAAAAATTTGTTTGAACCGATGCATTTGTTTTCCTTTTGACCTTTTGTGGTGTAGTATTTTGATTCTGGGTGGTTCAAAAATCATATGTGATGGCTTCACATATAATTTTATAATTCATGTATACAAAACACTGTAAAACATTTTAAGAAGTTACGGTGGAGTTTTTTACCCATTCTTCTCCATACGAAACTACCTTTTAGAAGGGGCGACTAGAATCGATTCTATTTCTTGTTCATTTTGACGTTCAAAATTGCCTTTCTTGTGCTTCAAATAAATGATTTGACTTTGACATTGCAAGCGGATTTATCATGTGATCATCAACTTGTATTTGTAATCTAGCGATTATTTTCACGGTTACGTATCCTATTTGTGTACATCATTGTGGGCTGCAATATTGACTAATGTTTTGTGTATCTATACTAATATTATAAAGCTGAAAAGTTTGTTTGTTTGTTGGAACGCGCTAATCTCTGGAACTACTGGTCCGAATTGAAAGATTCTTTTTGTGTTGGAGAGTTCATTTATCGAGGAAGGCTATAGGCTATGTAACTTCACTCTACGACCAATAGGAGCCGAGCTGCGGGTAAAACCGCGCGGGAGCAGCTAGTTTATAATAAAACTGCTGTTTGTTGTTCCGTTTGAATAAAATAAAATAAAAACTTTTTTACAAAAAATAAAACCGACTTCCAAAACAAACACTACAAAGTGAAAAATAATTTTGATTTCGGAAGTCGGTGTCTTCGGTTTTGTATTTTCATTTTTTGCCACCGACTTCCGAAATCAAAATTATTTTTCACTTTGTAGTGTTTGTTTTGGAAGTCGGTTTTATTTTTTGTAAAAAAGTTTTTATTTTTCACTTTTTAGTTGTGGTACCTACACAATCCCCCCCCCCCAATTTTAATACCACTACCTGGTATGTAAATTACAATGACAGGAAGTTATTAGAACATCGTCCACATACATTAAGTAGGATTTTTTTAGATTTTTGTTGATTTTTCAAAAACCGCTTATCCGATTTCGATAAAAATTTTATGGGACCATTTGGGAAGCATACCCTTTGCAACAAAAAAATAATTTTTCAAATCGGTTGGCAAGCAACGGAGTTATGCGCGAACAAACATAAAAAAAAAAAAAATACAAACATCCGAATTGAGAACCTCCTCCTTTTTGAAGTCGGTTAAAAACAAACGGGCACTGACTTAATCGTTCTACTCGTAGTTTTCGATACCATTAAAATATCAAATAATATACTCGGGCTAAGAGCTCATGGTCTGTGTAATTAAATCCCCAAAGGGCTGGTTGACACTTCCCGTGGCCCAAGGGCTGGCGTTTGGTTTGGCCAGAGACTAAGCATTGCCATCATAATAAGCCTACAACGTTCCCACTACTCGTCGAGAGGGGGTGGGCAGTAAAAAAATTAGAGTACAATTTTTATCAACCACATGTTTGCCTTATAATTAAGACGTGTCTCATTAATATTTTTTAAAATTTTACTTGGGGTTGCTGGTGAGATGCTCCATGAACCAATCAGATGTTCGCCTATTAGAAGCTATTTCCTTATAAGAGCTCAACGATTTATACGGTGATATTTACTGTCGTTTCGAGAGAATTTTTTTTATGGGTTCATCGACATCGACTTATAGTAAAAGTTGTTCGTAATGATCAGTACAATGCTCCCACGTAATTCCTAGAGTAAATTTTTTAACACCTTCACATCTGCCTAGCCTTTTCCCACCCAACTATATTGGGGTCGGTTTCCAGTCTAACCGGATCCACCACAACCCAGTAACTGGGCAATACGATACCCCTTGGTAAGACTGGCTGTCAGATTTTCGGGCTTCTAACGACCCGTAACAACTGTCAAAGGTGCACAAATGAAAGCCGGGACCAACGGCTTAATGTACTTTCTGAGGCACGGAGGAGTCGCAAAATTTAAAGATGGACACCCATCCACGGCGAACCACGACAAGCGTAGCTTAACCTGATGGATCGAGCTGTGCGGCTGCTAGTACTTAGCCACGAAGAAAAAAAGCTACCTTCTGATACATTACACGTTACGAAGAATAATATAATACGCTACAAGTTAAACAACACTTCAAAGGCGCCAAACAAAGACCCAAATCACGCTTGGTCCGTTGACAAGCCAACATTATCGTTGACAACGTTTATTGCTATCTATATATACAAATATGCTGTCTAGTCTCGGCATTTGTCCCTCCAGCAGTACATTATTGACTCGTCCAATAAGCGTGCAATGTCCGCGCGCCTTTTATCAGCCGACCGCTAAGTAAGGGTGGAGAGAGATCTTGCAGAAATTCTGGAGATTTTGTAGCGATTTTTTGTTGCCTTATGATTATTTTTCCTTTTTTTATATACTTGTATATCTACAGTATAATCTCAGCAGCAGTGGTAGCTTAGTGGTGTGACCATCGGACTGTCGTGTCGTGTCTCGAGTTCGAACCCAAGACACGCACCTCTGATTTTACGGATTTATGTGCGTATTGTATAATTATCACTTGCTTCAAATCGGTGAATGAAAACATCGTGAGGAAACCAGCATGTCTGAGTGATATTTCTCAAAAGCAGGTGAAGCCAAGTCAGAGGCCCATGGGCAGCATAAAAACTCTGACACCAGGTTAGTCACTAACCACACGAGAAGAAAGAAGAAGTGTAACTTCGGGGCCCTAGGGACTTTTGTATGGCGTTCTGTGCTTTCTATTTACCCCCTCGGGAAAAGGTGAGAGTTTATGTAGGTATGTATTTTACCAATACCCAAAAGTAACGACACGCTTGATTCAGGCTGTCATTATGTTATGTGAAGAGAAAGAAAGAAAGAAAAAATGTTTATTCTGTACAAACAAAACGCACATTTCAAAAAAATAAACTTAGTCACTAAATACACTAGTGCAAAGCAGCTAAAAAGCCTCGTATTCAGAACCATTGACAACCAGTATCTCAGCCATGGACAATGGATTATTGACACTGGCAGGACTTGAACGCGGTTTAGACACACTGATCGCGTTCAGCTTGGTGAAATTGTCACTGGATCCTTGAAAACTGAAAGTTCTGAATCAAGTTACATGGAGAAAACGGGTCAAAGAGTTTGCCAGCAATGGAGTTGAAGCTCAACTTGAAATTCTTACTTTACGTTGTGATTAGCTGAGGCCGTATAGCTCCATCTCTGTCCCACTGTGAAGTAATTTTAAAACAATTCTGTTTATGAGGTGGTGCTCGGCCCCCTTTTTTTAAGGATTGGAAATCTTCTAATGACTTCTCCAGCTTTGCGTGGAGCAGAAGGGAGTGTCAGACTCTTGGTTGTTACTGACTAAAACCCATCGATGTTCCTTCCTTAGCCCTTTGTGTTCCGATGCAGTGGTAACCCGCTGATCTGTACGGTCCCCACAGTTCGCGACACAAAATAGCTATTGATGATTTTTGTAGATGGTTTGTAGATCTACAAAGTTATCAGAATCTTTCCGACTCCACTCTAACCCACCCCAAAGGTCTCCTTATCCTGCAAATTCCGTCGCGTGATTAAATGAGCCGCCGGCCATCGCGATATTGCCGGTCGCGACTACACGCGCCGACGTGGATTGCCTCCCCCACTACAATATGGATGGTGCGTCGCTCCTGGATTCTTTGTTAGTGGTCAAATGGACAATATTTGTTGCTCATAACTATTTATATGGTGTTTTCTTATGTTTCATGAGGGTGTTTGGTATTTTGTTGTTAGCTAGTAAGTCATCGTTTAAGTCTACATTTAGTATAATTGCATGTCCTTGGTTTAGAACGTGTAATGCGTGTGGAATATAACAACAAGAGGATTGGAAAGTACAGATTCTAGATGACCACACTTGACTACAGAAAAAGAGTTTGAAATTGACTTTATTTTTTGACTAAATATTTCCCGAGTGTTCATCAATCTTTAAATGTTTAGAATTATAATAACACTGTATTTACATGGATATAATGCTGTATTGTTAAATTTTTAGTAATCCTGCAGGTGATCCATTAGAATTACGATTATTAATAACAAGGCGTGAATATCTACCGTTAATTGATGATTGCGGAAAAGGATATTCAATCTATACTACTATTAAAAAGAGGTAAAAAAAAAAAAATTTTAGAAAAAAGTTCACTTCACCTCCTAGGTTCCCCTATTTTGGAAGACAGCTTTTCTCCTTTTATCGACGAAAAAATCAAAAACTTTAACGAGATTTCGGACCGACTTTCTAAAATCAATTTACATTCGGCATTCACCTTAATTAGATACTGTTGTTTTGGCCCAAATTTCATGTATTTTCTACGTTCTTCCCCTTTATGGAAGCAACCACATCTCTTGGACAAAATTGACCAAATTATTCGCAGCACTTTATCATCTATTTTAAATGTGGCCTTGGACGACCGAGCGTGGCTGCAAGCCACACTGCCCATTCGTTTTGGCGGCCTCGGCGTCCGCAAAATTACTAGTGTAAGCTTACCGGCAATCCTGTCCTCTGTCCACAGCACTGAAAAGTTGACCGGGAAAATTTTAGCCCCCTCCCTGGTTGATTCTGCAGTGCCGTGCTTGACCGACGCAGAGAACGCCTGGAAAGTGGCATGCCCAGATATTGATCGGCCCGTGAACCCATCTTCCCAGAGACAGTGGGATGAGCCGCTCTGCAGGTTGGTACGGTATAATCTTATTAATACGTCCACCAACACTGCTGAGCGTGCCCGCCTACTGGCTGTGGGTGAGTGGGAGTCGGGCCTCTGGCTTCAGGCACTTCCGTCACCCAACATAGGCACTCTGCTGGGTGACACCACTTTCCGGCTCGCTACATGTTTGCGTCTGGGCGCTCCTTGCGTGGCTCCGCATCGCTGCCAATGCGGTGAAGTTGTCGACTGCCTCGGACACCATGGTCTATCCTGCAGTAAAAGCGCAGGCCGGTTAGCACGGCACGCCAGCATTAATGAAATAATCCGTCGTGCTCTTGTCACCGCCGGGGTGCCAGCTGTTTTAGAACCCAAAGGCTTGGCACGCGACGATGGGAAGAGACCAGATGGAATGACACTAATGCCTTGGAAGGTAGGTAGGCCTTTGGTGTGGGATGCAACGTGTGTCGACACCCTTGCGCCATCCCATCTTCCTTGCACGGCGGGTTGTGCTGGGGCAGCCGCTGCAGGTGCAGAAAACCTCAAACGGCGCAAGTATAACAACCTTATTGGAAGTTATATATTCGAGCCGTTTGGGGTTAAAACACTAGGGCCATGGGGTCCGAGTACCCACTATGTTTATCGAGACATCGCCAAGCGATTGGTCGACTCTTCACGTGACCAGAGGGCTGGCCTATTTTTTGGTCAAAGAATCAGCATTGCCATACAACGTGGCAATGCTGCCAGCCTTTTGGGAACTTTTCCTGTTGACAGCGATGTGGACGAATTTTTTGATGCCCTTTGATTTATTTTATTTTGTTTCCCTCCTGTTATATACTTGTAAATAGTTATTAGTAATGTTTTAGGTTTATAGTATTGGTTAAAAATGTAAGAGAATTTCATATTACAAATAAAGCAACAACACTATTTAAATAATAAAAACCAGATGGCTAAAAAAAAAAAGAGGGAGGGTTTTACAAACTTTTACCTCAAAATCCGTCTGAGTCGATTTTGAAAATTCTTTCACTGTTGGGAAGCTACTTTATCCCTGAGTGTCAGGCTCTATATAAAAAAAATGGATGAAGTGCTTGTCAGATATAAATGTATGCCTTCCCTATGAAACAAAGTTCCGCGAATTCATTAATCATTTTTGCCACCAAACCATTTTTGTATTTAATCAATTCTCGGATATATTGATCATAGATCAATGAATAGGGTTTATTTATTTAATTAAAACGCTAGACACAACCGAGAAAGAGTCATTGTACGGATTTCTTTTTCGCGATTTTAGGTGTGTTCCTAATAGTAAAAATTGTTCATAATGATGAGTAAAATGACCCTTTAAAATATTGCCCACGAATTCAATTTCACCCTGTATAATCTAACACTAAAACTAAACAGAATTTATTAGTAAATAATAATAATGATATATAGAAGAGGCAGGAAAGCCTGGAAGCCCCTCACGAGTACTCATCTTCTTCTAATTATGTAGGTAGGTGAGCGCGGAGATAGGAATAAAGGCTTCAGATCACAATCGTCGTGTTTTAATTGTGTGATGGTGAAGATTCTGAGCGATTCGTAAAAAGCGTGGTGCGCGACGCCGTCTCGTTCAAAAGTCAGTTTCAAAGATGACCGCCCACACTACCATCGACAATGACGCTTCGCTAGGTTGACATTGACAGTCCAGTCAACCTGACGTTTGACGTAAACGCCGTCATATATATATATTAATGCATTAGATAGAAACTCCCTAAATTGATCCCCAAAATCTACTAAACAACAATTTCCCCTACAACCCTCAATCAGGGTAGCATCAACACAAAACACAGAAGAAATATCTGCAACTAAATTCCCGGTCAATATCTCTGTCGGCCATTTTCGAAGGTCCGACGGTACCATTAACCCTCTAAATTCATTAGGTAGCAGCCCAACGGATTGCTTTTCGGAAAAAATGTTTCTTCGGACCCGTCCAAGTATTAATGTGTTAGGGTTCCTGTTGTACCTATATAGATGTAGATGCTGTTTTGTAGGGAGAAGAATCGTGTTTTGTTTTTCGTAAGGCACTGGATTTTTTTCTGTTTATTACTAACTAGCTTCCGCCCGCGGCTTCGCCCGCAAAGTATGTCGACAAATTATACACATAAACCTTCCTCTTGAATCACTCTATCTATTAAAAAAACCGCATCAAAATCCGTTGCGTAGTTTAAAAGATTTAAGCATACATAGGGATATAGGGACAGAGAAAGTGACTTTGTTTTATACTATGTAGTGACTTAACTTTTAAAATTTTTTTTCTATGATATGCTATAATGTATGGGCCTTTAAGTCAAGAGTGCATAGGTTTCTTCTAACACAAACACTGCCATTATTTTTTGTGCTATTCTAAGCTCAGTGCCTTCAACACCCATACGTGTTCGTGACAGTGTATGGGCTAGGCTTGCGTGCTTCATCGTCGACCGCATCATCGCTTACCATTAGGTGAGATGGTCGTCAAGCGCAAGACTAAAATAAAAAAATTTAAAAAAAATATATGTATTTTAGGCATGCTTATTAGTTGTAATTTTAGTTTAGCTCTGAATAGATTCAATCTAGTTCAATCAATGGATTGGGATTCCTATCTCTCTCTCTCTATGCCTTTATCTTAAGAACACTTCTATCATGATTTTCAGATAGAGATAAACGGTGACTTGTCTCAAGATAGAACGTTGTTTTGGTCTTTGTCTCTATTCTTTGAAGGGTTGTTTAGTAGTTCCCTCACAGTAGAATATATTCGTTTGGAATGGTTATACCTACTCATCCTACATTAAATAGCTTCTACCAATTTTATTGATTACATTGCTGATTTATAATGGAAATCAAAAGGAATCCGTTAAGAGGCTTAGACAAATGGCAATCGCCTTCAAAGCGTTGCGTATTTCTACAACTTTCAACTGGATTGACATGGCAAAAGCTTTTTGTAGCTTACGCCACTCCAATACATTTTGATCACTGCTAGAAGGTCACTTTATCTGGTATTTTGCCGAAAGCTCAAAATACTTAATTTCATCCATCTTAGACAGCCTTATTCAATAAAAAAAGCTTTCTGTTAATGCAATATCAACAAAGCTACGCAAAACTTCTAATACTTCCCCAAAAGAGCACTATCTCTAAACGCCAGACAAGATTCAACAGCTCCAACATATAATGCGGTATAATACAGTGAATAGCGTCGTATTTATATGAAGGCAAACATTTGCTACAAAGTAATACGCCCGATGGCGGCTGGTACATTTTTCAGAGTAACAAAGCGAATATTGGAGAGACTCCACAAAGGCCACGCGGCGGCACTGCCACGATAGGGGTGGGGGACTACGTCGATAAGTGAAGTGTCGATAGATTTGTGATTCGAGCTATGTACAAAGGCCAGCACATCAAGTTACCACAATCTGTCAAATTTCTTTGATAGTATTCAACTTTATTGCAAAGACATAAGGTTCATTTTTAATTGAGAAAATTTGACAGTTAGGGATAGCTTGATGTGCTGGCGTCTGTACCAAGATGTGGGAAGTAGTCACTGGCTGATATTATTTGAAAGCTAGTAATGATGGGTAAATACCCAATGTGCATATTAAAGAAACCCACCAAAGTTAAATTTATTTATTTATCTTTATTTCAGGTTAAAATGTTTTGTATAATTATGTATATGAATTATAAAATTAAATAAATGAAGACGATGAACCCAGAATAAAATACTACACCACAAAAGGTGGAAAAAATACATATATAGCAATGGCAGGTAAAATTAATGATGTCATAAATACATGGTGCTCACACATTTACAATACACCAACAACAAACAAAACATCGTAATTCTCTTTTTGAAGCTTTTACTCTTGATTTCTTGAATCATGTCATAAGTGTATGTTTCACGACCCATTTTAGTCACAAATATATGCTCTGTTGTGAATTTTACTGAGTGAACTAACATACTGACAGACTGGTATTATAAATTTACACTATTCATCGTCAGTAATAGAAATATGTGCCTTTGACAATCCTTATTATTTAGAACTCCGTCGCGCGTCGTCTGGTTCTTATTTCTTGTAGAATTCCGTACAAAATGCTACGAGAAAGTGAGAACTACTCCAAAGGATACTCTCACTGTCCCCAATGAAGACAAAGGCCATTATATAAAAGTTCTTACACCTTTTATCGATATCACCCCATCCCTAGTGACTGACTCAGCTCCCTCCCGAGTGCCTCATAGTTACATACGTAGGTGTAATTGTTGGTAAGTACATTTTTCTTTGAGGTTACTCTCTATTAAACGCTCAAAGTGAAATGGGACGCAATGCTTCCTACCTCAAAGGTGTACAAAGTTCCAAAGGTCGGCCAACCTTAATTGTCCCTCAATTATTATGAATTTCATACGAGGCTAAGTCAAAGGGCTGAGTGGAAATAATGGATGGGTTGTTGAGCCCGGGCGAGGGTGTGACCATGGTATGGGTTTTGGGTACCTGTTCGGATTCTTGAGTCCTATTTTTAGAACAGGGAAGGCCTAGTGTTTTTAGAATTATGCTTTGTAAGGACCATCATCATCATCTGCCTAGCCTTTTCCCAATTATTAGGTCGACTTCACTGTTCAGTATAACCGGATGCAGTTGAATACCAGTATTTTACATGCAGCGACTGCGTATCTGACCTTCACAACCCAGTTACTTTGTAATACCCCTTGGTCATTATCGGTATTTCCAGAGATAATCTGCATCCAAACTTTCAAACTTTACGATACCGTCCGTCTATTTGTTATAGTGAACAAAAAGTTCACTAATCCCCATCAATGGGGATCATCCAACGGGGAAAAGTGGAATAAGCCGTTTGTCGGTGCGTAGAAATATAAAGTTGAAATAAATATGAAAAATAAATTGGTCAACTTCCCAACTGCAAATGTAAGTTTTTTTTGTGATAAAACTTTCGGACTTTGTGTGAAATGTCCAAGGATATTATTATTATTATTACACACAAACATCATACATTTCACACAACGCCCTATCGTCCCAAGCTAAGCAACCTAATGCTTGTGTTATGGTAACGAGATGGCTGATAAACTACTTATATACATTTTTTTTTTGTAAATACATACATGTTATAGATAGAAAAACACCCAGACTCGTAATAAATACTTGCAGGTCGTACAAATATTTTGTTCCGTGCGGGAATCGAACCCACGGCATAGTGCGCAGCAGTCAATCACTCACCCACTGCGCCAACCGTGTCATCGTCAATGGATATTATATATTACTAGCTGACCCGACAGACGTTGTCCTGTCTTAACTGTGATACCTACCCTACCTACCTACCTACCTGCCTACCTACCCTACTTACCTAGCTACCTACCCTACCTACCTACCCTACCTACCTACCCTACCTACCTACCCTACCTACCTACCCTACCTACCTACCCTACCTACCTACCTACCCTACCTACCTAGCTACCTACCCTACCTACCTACCTACCCTACCTACCTACCCTACCTACCTACCTACCCTACCTACCTACCTACCTACCCTACCTACCTACCTACCTACCCTACCTACCCACCCTACCTACCTACCCACCCTACCTACCCTACCTACCTACCCACCTACACTACCTACCAAAAAAAAAAAAAAAATGTATTCTGCTATTCAGGGCGGAGACAAATCCAACGAAACAAAAACCATGAAAATTGGTCCAGCAGATCTCGAGTTATAATGGAGGGAACAAACCCGACTTTCTTTTATATATATAGATACCTATTATATTATATTACATAATGCTAGAGATTGACACTATTCACAGTTCCCTTCACCTAAGTTTTCAGAGTGAAATTCATACAGAATAAATCAGCTGTTTAGTAACAAAACAAACATTACATATCACTCAACATTCTCATCACAACAAACTTCAAAAACTCATAAAAACAATTGTTTACAAAACATCTGTAGTTAGTTCAGCCCCTTGCTTTATAATTAATTTTCTCATAATAAAACGTTAATAATCCTCTGTAATGCGAACAGTTGCTTACCCTATTGTAAATATTTACAGAGCGTCATGTGTTTGCCGTGATTTCGTATCGTAAATCTCTTTAAAGGTTGTCTTTTAAAATATGTGGCGGTGTGTGATATTCTGTCGTGATATGACACGATGTAACCTTATGTTGTGTATTATTCAATTCCCTTTGTATGTATATACCCTTTCAGTTACACACTGTATAGGTATCATCAAATTAATCAGATGTGCAAAATGCAGTCGCAAAAACCAAAAACTGTTTCCGTTTCAATAAAACCTTTTTTTTATTGAAATAAGTTTTTGATTTCCGATTATAAAATTAAAATAAGAATTCTGGAAATAATCACTACAAAGGTGAAGAATAGCAGAGGCAAAAACCACGCGAAAGTTATGAAAAATAATACTTTCCTAATATAGAATCATCCACTATTGCAAAAAAAAAAACTAAATTCAAGTAGGTATGTTTGAACACCGTACCTTCCAACTCTTTATACGCAAACTCATACCACTAATAGTGTTTAACAAACAACGAATCCATAAACAATAAAGCTTCCATTCGATTTATATCATAACCAATACTTATCGTTACGAGCAGTACTAACTGAGAACGCCATCTGTCGGTAGATTTGAACACCCAACGAGCACCAATTTACCACAACAGTTTAATCTACAAAACTGCATTCGATTTTTAACCTTAATAAGTTGTGATAAGGGTTGTTGTTGGGCTTTGAGGGGTGATGAAATATTGGTTGTGAAATATTAAAGTCAAGATGTAGAGATGAATCGCGGGTGGTCATACCAGCTGCGATGACACCGAGCCGCGATGAGCGCTAAAATGTGCATTTCGGGTGGCCTTAAACCTAGCTTGCAGAATATCACATAGTGAAGCTACAGCGCGTTACCAACTGTGGGCCATGGTTTGTTTTCATCGCATACGTTTTTTACTAGTTGAATTTGTCTGGTAGGTACCTCAGTAAATAAATATATAGGGAAAAATAGATGAAAAGCAGTATAAAATTTGAAAAAAACCTCAGTTTAATTTGTAGAACGCACGTAGCCGAATTCTAGGCCGAGTCTAGTTTGCAATCGACATGCTAAAAAGAAGAAGAATTTGAGGATAAAAAATTACTACTTTCCTTGTAAAATAGTTATTTGTTATGCAAGGCTGTAAAGTTGATTTTTGGCGCGAGTACTTGTATTGAAACCTGAGCAAGCGAAGGATTTTAGGGTTGAACCATGAGCGAAGCGAGTGGTTCAAATATAGAATCCTGAGCGTAGCGAAGGTTTCAAAGGTACGAGACGCAGAAAAGCTTTGCTGCCGAGCGCAACAATTTATCACCTCACTACAGCGAGGAAACTGCTAAGTGCAAGAAAACAGGTGTTATAATGTTGAGTTTTATTTTGTTCGAGCGTCTCAGATACATTAACCCATGTGAATAAAATAACAGATACTTGGCAATCTTATGAGATACATAGAATATCTGCAAAATTATATACCCTGTATTTTGTTCTATATCCTACTTGTCCTCTAAGGAGAATGAAAGAAAAAAAAACAAATTTAATACAAATGACTAACTAATTTAATTTAGTACAGAGGCCAGCACATCAAGTTACCACAATCTGTTAAATTTCTTTGATAGTATTTCAACTTTATTGCAAAGACATAAGGTTCATTTTTAATTGAGAAAATTTGACAGTTAGGGATAGCTTGATGTGCTGGCGTCTGTACATATTTATTTTGGCCACGCAAAGGGTTAAATAAAATAATATATTAGAATTTATTTCACTTAAAAAATTAAACTTAAATTACTACACAATTGGGTATTTGACAGAGTAGTAATTTATGGCATATTCAAATGTGACGTCACAGATTTTTTTAATCAAATGGAATACTTATTAACCTTAATTTATATTTTACAATTATATCCTCGCAAAATATTTAATTTCTGTACTGTGATGGAAGTTTTTAAGGTGAGAGTATTATTTCTATGTGATTTAATATTTTATTTTAGACCGTGTCATGCATTTTGAGTGTACTGGCAGTATAGAAAATTATTAAATAGAAAGGTTCGAATTTTAAAAACTCTTTCCACGCTAGAGAGCAAAATACAATTTTGGGCTCAGATTTCGAATGACAAACAGACTCTTTCCGAGCCTGTGAGGTGAAAAAAATATTATGAGGTTGGTAGGTGCAAGCAAAGGCCCGTTGTACACAAGTTTTTTTGCCGTGAAAAACTACGTTGATTCGCTGTAGGTCGTTAGTGCTGTATGGATCACTGTTGACAGGCCCGGCGGCTCTACAGCACGATGCCGCGTCGAAGCCTTGTCTATCGATAAACTTCCAAAGCGATCCAAAATTCCAGACGTGTGTGTTCAGCGAGTTTAACGGTTTATAAATGGAACAAAATAATTTAAACTACGAACTAACGAATTGAACGTGTGGACGAATTTTTTGATGCCCATTGATTTATTTGTTGATTTTTTTCCCTCCCTTTAAACACTTATACATAGTTAGTACTAAGCAGATTTTTTAATCAAGTAATGATACTGCCTTAATTGTTGTAATTTTCCTTTGAATTCTTTTACCAATCATTGACGTTGATATAATTTTTATTTCTGCCCTACTCTTCAAGCAGCAGCATTTTAGCGCCCCGCCGACCTACTAACTACCAACCAGGAATCAAA
Organism: Hyppa rectilinea; assembly: GCA_951799385.1. NCBI lineage: Eukaryota > Metazoa > Arthropoda > Insecta > Lepidoptera > Noctuidae > Hyppa > Hyppa rectilinea. The sequence goes on along the minus strand of OX637318.1, from coordinate 4,012,701 downwards.
TCCACTATGATCCGATTCATTAAACACTTGCACAGAACAAGTGTCAGTAATAGGATTATGTTAAATCGCGGAAACTATCATACACGTGCTCGGCGAAATTAATTTAATTTAATTTGGATGGATATAACTTTCATAGGTACATTTTTTTAAATGGCTACGAGGAATGCAATTTTTTTTTTTAAATATTCTTTGAAACATTTGCTTGTTCGAATGTCACTTTAAATTTTTTGAAAACTCAAAATTTATAAAGATAGGAAGTCAATAACTTTCTGTTTTGGTACTATTGTCATTGTATTTTTGTATCATTTGAAAGTTAAACTTCTAGGCTGCTTCCCGCGGTTGTCTAATTCTTAAAAGTCAGCCTTAGTTACTCATCGCATCCAGTATATGCCAGTGAAAGTGCAAATATCAGCCAGCAGTATCAGGGATTAGCTAGAATTAACATACAGACCAACAGAAAAGAAAAAAAATCGTTTGTTAATTTTTTTACCATTTATACACTTGTATGGATGACCTTACTTATTCTTCTACGATCTACCCCTAATCACTAATTCGTAAGGTATTTAAGTTTGCATAAGCAATGGTCCATACATATAATTTAATTTATTAGATTAAGTTGGTACAGTAAAACCAAAACAGGTGAAAAAACTTTTCACTCAACAAAACTCTTTTTCTAACGATTAAAAAAAACACTACCACAGACAAGACAAAATTAACATTTATTTATGCAGACAATAAAACCATAATAATCCCACGCGATTCTGCAATATCACGCCCTAGCCATTTCGGGGTGAACAGAGGGTCTAAATGATCGGGTATTTGTCAGGACAGATAATAAATTAAAGTATTAGTACGTATTGGACATTATTGATATTTTTCAGTTACATTGGTCTACTTGTGGCATATGGACACCCTATTAATTTATTATGACAGATTTTGCTGGTTTTATCGTAAACTGTTTAAATAAAGTATGGTGGATTAATTTGTGGTTTATGAGGTTCTTTGAAAATTGTAGTTTCGGCAGTAGGTATGGAAGTGTTAATAAAGCTATTGTTTTCTCTGCCCGCTCCTTTTCGTACCCAAAGGGTATAACGGGACTCTATTACTAAGACGCCGCTGTCCGTCTTTCACAAGGCTTTATCTCATGTGATAGAGACAGTTGACATTTTCACAGATGATATATTTCTGGTTCCGCTATAACAATAAATACTGAAAAACAGAATAGTATAAATATTCGAGGAGGCTCCGATACATACATACAACAGACATGATTTTGCAGTTTTTATAGATAATGGTACGGAACCTTTCGTGCGCGACTCCGACTAGCACTGGGCCGATTTTTGTTTTAGAGCGGTGCAATATTTTTTCTTTTTCCATACATTATCATCATGTTCATAATATAGTGCCCTTTTAAAACTTCCTATAGAATGACAATAAAGGGTGGATATCCCGACGCGCAAACTGTGACGCTCCATGTTCAGCTGCATGCATCCGATTAGACTGGAAGCCGAGCACAACATAGTTGGGAAAAAGCCAGGCAGATTGATTGAATATTTAATAAATATTAAGTATTATCTTTATTGAAAATATTTATAAATTTCCTAAGCTAACTGAATCATCCCTAACATTAAAGTTAAAAGTCATTGTAGGTACTTACTTGCTAACTCAAATAATTTTATTTGTCAGTGATTTATATGTTTACCCAGATTTGGCGATTTGTGGTCATTATTGTATTATTGTGGTCAGTGTGGGAACTAAACAGTTATTGCTAATATTTTACTTCAGATTTGGAGCTATTATTATTAACCGACTTTAAAAAAAGTGAAGAAAAATACATTTAACTCGTAAATCGGTGTCTTTGGTTTCGAATTTTGTTTTTTTTTTGTAAAAATAGTTTGTATTTTTTAGTATTTTTTGGACGGAGTTCGAAAGTTGTCTGAACCTAGAAATCCAATAACATGAGCGCGAGTCAGTATTTTTCTATTAACAAATTGTTAATTTAGGTAATTTGCATTATTTAATTAAACTACAGTGACATTAATAGCAGCTGCTGCATTAATATAAATAAGTCTATTTTAGTATCTAGAATTATACGTCTTTAATCAATCTAAGTAAGTATAGGTAGGTAACTACCATAAAATAAATATAAAAGAAAACACACCTAAAACTGGATTGTCGGTAGGAAAATTCTCGGGATTTGCCGTCGCCGCGGCGGCGCGGCGGCGGCGGCATGCGGCCTATTGCAAACGGACAGACATCGACAGATTATCGGATCTGAATACGACACTTAAAACCAAAAGAAAATACAATAATAATTATTTAAAATAAAAATGATTTACAGTCAGTGAAGGCAAAGCTAGCGTGATGAATTTGAAATTAAGTCCTTCGAAAGCAAAACCCTTATTTGTTTTGTAAATGACAACGGCAGTTTAGGTAGGTACTTACCCACTTTTGATATGATTAGAATCTTAGCGTGACGTCAGATGTCATCAAAGAAAAATTCAAAATAAAAACTATTCCTGCCACTCATAAAAAAATTATCAACAATCAAATGCTTCAAACAACTTTAAATGGCATAAAATCAAATAAAAACGAGGGATATACAAATAATACCGTTTTAAACGCACCACTTGTGTTAAACAATAGGTTATATTGGCGCCAAAACCGGGGCGCGTTCCCGCCACTTGACCACCTGTGATTTTTTTTCAACGCAATAGCAATGATCGGACCGTGTTCAGCTTAAGAATTTTCTGTTTGGAAATCTTTTATGCATAACTAAGAATTTTAATTTTAATAGTTGTTAGTGAAAATGATTCAGGTCTTTGCAATGAAATAGGATGAGATTGATTCATTAGTGGATGGGCAGAACGATGACAAGAAAGTATGTACCTAAACTGTAGAAGACCACTATGTGACAGTCGATGCATAGAAAATATTGTGAAGAAGGAAGTAATAAGACAAGAGTTAGTTTTCGCGGGTTGTTGGGTAGGGTCTGTTGCACGTCATTGTAGAAAATTACGTAAATACAATATGTCTAGACCAATCCAGAATCCTTGCGTTTGCAGTATATTAACCTTTTACAATAATTGACAAAGTGTCAATCGCTCCGAGTCGATTCGATTTTGAAAATTGTTGATCGAACAATTCGTTATCTTAGCGATTCGGATTGTCAACGCATTTGTAGGGGAATATTGATCGAGTTTCGCTACACAATTTGACATTGTCTCGCACTTAGCGATCGCACCCGATTGATCACGTGACATTTCGAAAGCTTAATGCCAATTCCATACATTTCGGATTTATATAATTTCGTTATCGTTAGTGAAAATGTGACTTTGTCTAGGTCTTACTTAAATTGATGTTCTTCACTACATAGAAGGTACAGAGGCCAGCACATCAAGTTACCACAATCTGTCAAATTTCTTTGATAGTATTTCAACTTTATTGCAAAGATATAAGGTTCATTTTTAATTGAGAAATTTGACAGTTAGGGATAGCTTGATGTGGCGTCTGTACCTACCTAAGAAGCTACAAGTCACGGCTTCTCGCTTTTGTTCGCAATGTTTATTCTAACTTTTGTCGACATAACTTTATAAATAGGTCTGCACCTCTCCTCTACCTATAGGTAAGTACAGAAGCCAGGATATCAAGTTACCACAATCTGTCAGATTTCTTTGATAGTATTTCAACTTTATTTCAAAGATATAAGGTTCATTTTTAATTGACAAAATTTGACAGTTAGGGATAGCTTGATGTGCTGGCGTCTGTACCTACCGCCTAAATCTGAAACAAAACGGCATTGTTTAAAGTTTCTTATCTCAATAAAGTTTTGTTAGTGTTTCTCAAATAACAATTACGCGTTAAGGAACCTCGTGTTACACTAAACATAACAAAGAGTCAGGTGTCTGGGCGTCAGCAGTTGTATGTGACTCTAAATTAGGTACCTACCGACAAAAAGTTTGTATGTTGAGCAAACAGTACTGTTTGACAACAATTATACCTAATAAAAACTGGCCTAACTGTGTATTTCTATATTTTATTTAACCATTTATACACGGTTAATGATAATAAAATGATGATAAATAATACTTAGTTACATAATTTTACTATAACTATACATATGTAGGTAAGTACCTTTTTCATTTTTGCTTTTTTTTGAGTCTGGTAAATCATCAAATGACCCCTCCCGCTCTGGGTGGAGTGGAAGGGAGTGTCAGACTCTCCCTTCCAATCGGATAGATTCTGTTAAAACTTTGCATAGATATCCCCTATAGTTGTCAGGTCAGTCTGTAGTCTATAAAATTGTTAAGCTATTTGTTACTTATGGGAGATGAGCATAATATTAATTTTAGGGGGCGAATTGTTGTGGCGGGATGGGAGAGAGAAAGGTCCTCCCGTCCCAGCCGCCGCAGGAGACGCCCCGGGCGTCGGGAGCCACGTGACGACTCCCGGCCACCGTAGGCGCGGGCCTGCGGACGGTGAGTAATGGGTGACTCACCGTCCGATCAGCACCAGACCCGTGCCGGACGGCGCGTATATGTTCCACGCGCGCCTCAAAGAGATGTCAGCATATGAAGGGGCCCCTCAGGGCCAAGCCTGCCGGGTAAGCGGGATTGTCCGAAAGGGTTACCGCTACCCCGGAACATAAAGGGCTACGGAAGGAACATGGATGGGTTTTAGTCAGTAAGAGTCTGACACTCCCTTCCGCTCCACCCAGAGCGGGAGCAGTCATTGGATGATTTCCCAGCCTTAAAAAAAAAAAAAAAAAAGGGGGCGAATTGTTAGACTCATTAAGAGAGAAAAACAACCTTCAGTAGTTATGATATTGTTGTAAGTACCTACTTTTCTGGCTAGGTTTTAGCACAAGGGCACGAAAGTGAAACCGCAGGTTTATGGGTTACCGCTACCCCGGAACATATAGGGCTAAGGAAGGAACATGGATGGGTTTTAGTCAGTAAGAGTCTGACACTTCCTTCCGCTCCACCTAGAGCGGGAGGGATCATTTTGATGATTAAATTTTGTCACCTTCAAAAAAAACGGTATCATAAATAATCGATCTCAAGCGTCAGACAAAAGCAATCACCATAATAACCGATCCCCTGCATTGCCTCTTTTCAGGTGATTCCGGCGACCTGCAGACGTCTATCTTTCTTTTAGATTTAAGTCAGCTTTACCTAATAGGTCAAACTACACGCATTCAGACTTTATCACAACCGAATAATATAATAAATTATACCTCTGCTACAATTACAGTTTTCCTTCCCTTTCAAGTTATTAAACAGCTACAATGAATTCAAACAAATTAAACATTATTTAAGTGTAATGCATTTTATTGTCAGCACTTTAGTGACTAGTGAGGGGACGCGAAGGATTAAAGCAGCGCTTGCAATATAGGGGCGGTTTCGATCGCAGCTCGTCAGGGGTGAAATTTATAACTGTGGTCAATTGGTGTGTGATGAATGGTTTTTTAATAACTTGGGTGGGATGTAGTTTCATATCTAGTTGTTTAAGATTTTGTTTTATTGTCTAGATTTAAGAGTTTAGTATCGGTAAGACTGGTCTGCTTCTTTTTTTCGCGTGGATTGTACCTACTACTCTTCTTCGATGTTTTTATATTGATTGAGCCCAGTAAGTTGTACAGTAGGCAGTAGGCAGGACATTGCTTGAAACATTTTTGGAGTCATCCGAGGTGCATGTGAACGGTCACTGCTGATACTCCAGCTAGTGGGCTAAGGTATGGTCTCCAGCGTCTCAGTGGGCCAGGGTCAAAGGTATTGTTGTAACAAATTGTAAGAATAAGTACTGAAATTATACTTATTAGACAAAAACACAGAAGACATAGGAGACTGCTTGGCATTTCTTAATAATGTTGCTGCCGCATGCCGCTCCAAATTGTTACCTTGTTCATCACGTCATGTTAATCCTATTGCCATCTATCGGCTAAAAGGTTGAAGCTATTTGAACGAAAATTTTTCGTTCAGAAATTCTGTATCTGAACTATGCTGCTGTGATCAAAGTAATAGCACTTTTGCCTTCATAATCTTTGAATAGGTCAATAAGCAATAGATTTTTTCATAAACTTAAAGTTTACCACCATATTTTTTTCCTTTCAGGGTTATTTCATGATATTATTGGTAAGTACGTTTCTAAACTACGAGTATTACGTCATCGTCTTGACAGCAGACAGTGACATTGGACTATGATTGAGGTTATCAAATCAATTTTCAGGAAATAATCTTTGTAATCTTGTTAATTAAGACTAAAAGAATGTGTAAATAAGTGATTTTTATATAGATTAATAAGCATAACTTTATAAAAATGTGGCAATTAATGCAAATGAACTCTTGTCAGCTTGTGAGACAGAGGTAAATATTAGAAAATGAGCCATATCTTACTTTGACAAATAAACATGAAATTACACGGACATACTAACATAAAACTTTTATTACAGGTTACTGACAACTAAAAGTAATATATACTTTACAAACCTAATAAAAAATAAGCCGTCAAATGTCGTAAAACGATACTTTTCTGAAATCAAAACATCGTCGGAGAAAAATGCAAAGCCTGGGTTATTATTGCTTTGTAGCCCATGGAAGTTGTGTACAGGGGTTAGTTTAGCGCTTGGGGCTCGTTATTTGTTGAGCAATGGCCCGGCGTACTGCAAAGCCCTTGTGGCTCACTCTAGGGTAATACAGAGAAGACCGAATGTAGAAGAAGATACTGCTAAGTTTGATTGGGAGAAGTTTCTTTCATATCTTCGACCTCATAAGTGGCTGTTAGTTGCTGCTATTGCGGTGAGTCCTTTGTAGTTTATGTAATCCTGCTACCTGAAGACACTGGAAGCTTTACTGGGAGTTTTATTTAAATTCAGAAACAATATAGGTACAGAAAATATAAAAATAAACATTCACCCTAAAATAGAAGAAACTTAATTATCAAAGTAACAAATAGTTAAATATGAACCCCCATAGGGAGTTTATTATTTTTGCAGAATAAACATTCTTTGTTCTTTCTTCTTTATTAGGTCCATCCTTTATTATTCATAATCTATAAATAATCTTTTATACTCCCGTGTCTACCCCTGTGTTGTACAGTTTTACGACCTAACAATGCATTGACATTTATTTTTTTGATTAACAATTTATTTATAATAATAATTTAATTTATAATAGTTTCATTGCTAATAAATTTTACCCCAAATATAAATATTTATGCATTCTTCTGTTCCAGTCGGCGTTAGTAGTAGCATTTCTGAATGTGTGCATCCCAATGTTACTTGGAGAAGTGGTGAACGTACTGGCTAACCAGAGACAGAACCCTACTGCCGACTTCTTGGATCAGATCCGAATACCTGCCCTTAAACTTGTTGGATTGTACCTGGGACAGGTGAATTCTTATTTCATTAAAATAACATAACATTACACTTGTAATCCCCAAAAAGTTCTTCAGAGGTGTGCTGAAGTGTAAGTACCATGTAATATGACCCTATTAACATCAGCCGGGTAAAAATTCAGACACCAGGCTGCTACTGAGAAATTCTTGATGGAAAAATCAAATAAAACTTCCAAGAACTGGGAATCAAACTCGGGACCACATGCTCTAGCACATGCAATTTAAAAAAAAAACATTTTGGTGAGGCGATTTATTCGAGGGGTTTTATTCCGGGCCTTCTCCTCGAAAAAATATGGCTCCATATTTTTTTCACACAACATTGCCTAAGTTTAGTACAGTCAATCACACCAGTGGTAATATTTGTATTACAAAAACCACACTTATGGCAACAACATAAAGGTAGTGTCAATGTCAAATAGTTATCACTTATGTGCATTCTGCAGTTGAATCCTGCCTTGGTTGACTAAACTTCTCAGATTAATTTTTGTATATAATTTTTTCTTATTCTGATCATTTGGCACATGTTTGTTTCACTTTGGGATGAAAAATATCATAGATATCTTTCTTTATTTTCAGGCTATGTTCACATTCTTATACATCCACATGCTGTCCCAAGTGGGTGAGCGGGTAGCCGCTGAGATGAAGCAGGACTTGTTTACATCTATTCTTAACCAGGATATGGCTTTCTTTGACCAGGAGAGGACTGGGGAGCTTGTTAATAGGTAGCGAGATCTTTATGATTATTTGTAATGTCATAAAAAACAGCTTTTTATTAAATGCTTAGGAAACTATTTATTTAAGGTACTTATGACAAGAAATCTATTTTTAATTTTTTTGTCTGTCGGTCTGTCTGTTCCGGCTAATCTCCTAAACGGCTGGAACGATTTTGACAGGACTTTCACTGACCAATAGCTGATGTTACAAGGAGTTTTATTTTAGAAAAAAAACCGGCCATGTGCGAGTCAGACTCGCACACCGAGGGTTCCGTACAAACCTGTAGGTATATAAGTAAAAGTTCACCCATCACGAGAATCGAGTCATAGTTATGGTATTTTTATATTTTGAAAAAAAAAATCATTTTTTTTAATTATATGATATTATTAAAAATTTACGGTTTTCGCAATTTTTCCTTTATCTGCACTGTAAGACGTTACTTTGTACCAAATTTCAAGATTCTAAGTTCACGGGAAGTACCCTGTAGGTTTTGATTCCCGTGCGAGTTTCGAAAATTTGCGGCATAAACAGCTGTATCTTTTGATTGCTTTGGCTTAGAAGTTTGATTTTTTCACAGCTCCAAGGGACAGTAGACCTTTTTTTTACCAGACTCTTACTGACTAAAACCCATCCATGTTCCTTCCGTAGCCCTTTATTTTCCGGGGTAGCGGTAACCCTTTCGGACAATCCCGCTTACCCGGCAGGCTTGGCCCTGAGGGGCCCCTTCATATGCTGACATCTCTTTGAGGCGCGCGTGGAACATATACGCGCCGTACGGCACGGGTCTGGTGCTGATCGGACGGTGAGTCACCCATTACTCACCGTCCGCAGGCCCGCGCCTACGGTGGCCGGGAGTCGTCACGTGGCTCCCGACGCCCGGGGGGGACAGTAGACCTGAGTATTAGATATAAATTTCAGTTTGATACCTCCACGCGTGCCTGAGAAAAACGGTCTTGACAGACGGACGGACGGACAACAAAGTGATCCTATAAGGGTTCCGTTTTTTCCTTTTGAGGTACGGAACCCTAAAAAAGAATATAACCACGCGAACAAAGCCGCGGGCTAGTTTCATAATAAAGTTCTGACCAACCTGAAGTGAACCTCACGCGGGATTCGGTATGCTCGCTCACGCCGATTGTGTGACGAACTTACTTGTAGGTGTCCAAACGGGTGCGAACAGTCGCATGACTATCTAATCATTAACCTTTTGAACCCCATTGTCCAGATACGTGACAAGCAAGCGCATGCCCTGTACGCCAACGATACAAATATGTGACAATGCGGGTACACTATAACACAAAATAAACAATTAAATCATTACTTTTGAAATTGATCAGCTTTCGTACGTATTAAATGACATGAAACAAAAAGACACCATTTATTTTATTTATTAGCTTTATTTCATCCCTTACATTTTTAGATTTCTGTTGTGACTTATATATTTATTTGTTAGTAAATGTTAGTTTTATACTTAAATAAGGTTAGTATTGTTAGATGTAAGGGCCGCCTTTTGCGGTGAAAACCTCCTCCAAACTATTCCAGGTGGTTCTGTCCTTTGCTAATCTCGGCCATAAGGCTCCGCCTATTTCCGTTATGTCGTCACTCCATCTTTTAGAGGGTCTACCTTTCCTTCTTTTTTTATAAATTGGAAACCGGTTGCAGATTATTTGTGACCATCTTTCATCCCCAACTCTCTGAATATGGCCTGCCCATTTCCATTTTAGTGTCAGCACCTGTTTGACCGCATCCCTCGCCTTTGTTCTTTTCCTTATTAGTGAACTTTTTACTCGGTCTTTCAGTTTTATGTTCATGAAGCTCCGTTCTATACCTCTTTGGCAAGTTCTTATTTTATTTAAAATTGTTTTTTTTAGAGATCACGTCTGGCATGCGTAAGTAAGGACTGGCGTAAGGCAGATGTTCATCGCTTTCGTTTTCAGTTTTGTGGGTATGGGGCCTTTAAAAATTTCCTTCATCTTCAAAAGACACCATAGGTATTGGGAAATTCATGATAACAAAAAGAAATAAAATAATAGCTTGGCGTGAAGGGCACGCGCGTGCGTTTATGCTCTGGCGTTCAAAAGATTAAGGGCGGCGTTGAATTGGACACATTAATTTGTTACTGTCGCGAATCTTATATTGATTAACGTACAACTTGACACTGACCTGCAAATTGCACATATAAAAAAATGAGAAAAATTACAAAATACATATTATATCAGCATATAGAAGAATATACATCTTATGGAAGCATGGAAACACGCAATTTATTACTTACTGTTACTTTCAGGCTAACAGTAGATGTGCAAGATTTTAAGAGCTCCTTCAAGCAGACAATTTCTGGTGGAATGAGGGCTACAACTCAGGTAGTTTTAATTTTCTTTCAGATAATCTTGCTCTCAAAACAGTGAAGAAAAACATCGTGGGGAAACTGGCATATCCTAGAACCAAAAATTCAAAGACATTTGACATCTACAAACCGGACTGCCCCGCGTGGTATTATATATCCCACTCCCTCTCGCAATATACATTATAGGCTGCAGTAATTCTAAAAATCAACTTATTATGGCCAGTTGCTTATTATATTTATGTAAATAATAAATCATTTCTTTTTACTTATTTTTCATAATTAATTTACGTCATTGGCAACTTCATCTTGAAAAGTTGTGTGGAAATCGGTTGTCATGGTATGGGCATGTTATGCGGAGGAATGGAATATGTTGTTAGGAAAGTTTTGAGTATGAATGTGGATTGCTATACAAGTAGAGGAAGACCAATGAAACGTTGGGTGGGTTGTGTGAAAGATGACATGGCTAGGAAGAGAGTGACTACCGAGATGACGACTAGTAGATATAGGATGGAAGAAAAAGACGCGCAACATGCGCCGACCTCAAATAAATTGGGATGAGGGTAGGAGAATGAATGGCAACTTTTTTTTTATTTTTTATTCTTTAAATTTTAGGGACTTTTATAACGCACAGCGTATGTCAGTCCCATCGTAACCTAATACAAGATACACATCAAACCAATACGATCAATGTATCAGGGCCATGAAGTCGAACAACTTTCTCGCATCTTCAGAGCTCGGTTTATTTAATATTTGGTGGAATGTACCTATATCGTTCTTGTTCAACTTCAAAGCCCTGAACAACTTACTTCTATCAACCTCATAGCGAACACATTCCATCAACAAGTGATGCATGTCTTCTAGGACTCCACACTCCTCACAGTTGGGGGAGGTAATTTTTTTCATCAAGAAAGCGAATTTCTTGCATGGAATATGTCCAGACCTGAGTCTGTGAGCTGTAACCACTAATTTTCTACTGAAATTATTATTTATAAACCAGGGTACATGAGGAGGCTGACATTGTATGGTCTTATACCATATTCCTTTTTCTAATGACATTCTGTCAAAGTATTCCTTCCAATGATCATGACAAACATTTTTGAATTTAGGCTTTTTTGGTTTGGCTGCATATTTGGCCAACATGTCAGCCTTCTCGTTACCCTGTATTCCAATATGCGATGGGACCCATTGCAATCTCAGCCGAACTCCTTTTTGAGTTAGTTCGTCTATCTTAGATAGAATGTCATAAGCTATCGAAGCACCTCTGTGGCCAGAGGCGCATCGAGCTATATGCTGTAGCGAACTTTTACTATCAGAACAAATAACAATATTTCTGTTTTGACAATGTATGACAAATGTCAATGCTTCTGAGATCGCAAAGAGTTCCAACGTCATAATAGATGCCAGTTCACTTATTTTAAAGCAATGATTATTTAGGTCAGCTATGGCAACTTCTATTGATGTAAATTAACTTTTTTGTAAAATTAAAGTTTGTCATGATACTTTTGATATTTTCTTTGGCAACTTATATTGATGTAATTAATTATCTTTCGAAATACCAAAATCTATTTGACATAAAGACATTTGGAAGCAAATATCCATTGGATTAAAATAATGTGCTATTTCTATTTCCAGGTAGTAGGTTCGTCAGTAAGTCTTCTAGTCATATCTCCGCAACTGACCGGCCTCACACTGTTATGTATACCCTCAGTGGTCGTGGGCGGCACGTTCATTGGCTCACTTCTGAGGAAGTTGTCAAGAGAGGCGCAAACGCAGGTGAGTTGTTTGTCTACGTAATTGGTTCAGTTTGTAAGGGGAGGAGCTTGTAGCGATATAATAACAGGCGCACGGGTCCAAATTGTTGCGAAACTGCTTGTGCGTGTGAGAATCATGTCTGATAACTGCAGTGCGATAAGTGATATCAACACAATAGCTTCCTATGAGGATGTAATTAAAATAACCACCGTTATTGATGAGGTAAGTTGATGAGCTCGTGGCTAAATAATAACAGCCGCACAGGTCGATCATCAGGTTAAGCTACGCTTGCTAGGGTTGGCCCGTTGATGGGTGACCATCTTTACATACCGAGTCTCCTCCGTGCCTCGGAAAGCACGTTAAGCCGTTGGTCCCGGCTGTCATTTGTGCATCTTTGACAGTCGTTGTGGGTCGTCAGTGGTTAAGCTCGTAAATCCGACAGAAGAGGTATTGGATTACTCAGTTGCTGGGTTGTGGAGGTCAGATAAGCAGTCGCTCCGTTTAAAATACTGGTATTCAGCTGCATCCGGTTAGACTGGAAGCCGACCCCAACATAATTGGGAAATGGCTTGGTAGATTGATTTTGGTTGCGTTTCTGAGATCCTCTGATGATCTCTAAGGATATAGTGATTTGATATAGTTATGTTTTTGAGCGAAGGTCTTCCAAAAAACTGTTCCATCGGATGTATTATTCACTATTTTTTGCCAGCGGCTTCGCCCGCGTGTATGTAGGAAATTATATGTACATTGTTCCGGGATAAAAAGCTTATTTGCTATTCCAGACTATAATCTATCTTTGTGCCAAATTTCATCCAGATCCGTAAAGTAGTTTTTGAGTTTATATAAATATTAGTATAGATAGCACAGATTTCTCTCTCTTGTGAGTATATTTAACTGTAGTAAACCTGCATTCAAAAAACAATTAATAAAAAACATAAATAAAGATTACTGTCAGGCTTCTAGTCTGTTAATGTTCACTCTGTTATCTTAGCAGTTAAACATTGGTTTTTTCTTTCTAAAATTTAAACGTAACCAATAAGTAATATACCTAAAATTTCACCTCTTGAATTTAAATATATTGATATTCCGTTCACATGTTAAAAACTTATCCTAGTTAAACAGGGAAACCTATTATTAGCCATACAATACTGTAATCCATATATTCTGTAACATACTATAAGTATCACTATTGGTTGCCCAAATAAAGAAAAGAAAATAATATTTTCAGGGCTTTTAAATTGTTGCCATTCCAAAAAATCTAATTTGAAATCCAGTTGCCATTCCAAAAATCTTTATTTAAAATTTGAATTCCAGATAGAAAAATCAACACTAGTAGCAGAAGAAGCGATATCGAACATGCGGACTGTTCGTGCGTTCGCAGGCGAAGAGAACGAAGCGCAGTTGTTTGCGCAGGAGTGTAAGGCGGCCGCTGATATGAATATGGAACTAGGATTGGGAATAGGCTTGTTCCAAGCTGGAACTAATTTGTTTTTAAATGGGTATGTATGATGTTATGGCCCCATTTTTGTTTTATAGTGCGACTCCCTTTATTTGTTTTAATTTTTATGCGACTCCCTTGTAAAAGAAGATTCCAGCGTGTAGTTCTAGAAAATAGAGTCTAGCCGCTAGACTCATTAGCTCCAAAGGATAATATTATAGAATACTAGTTTTTGCCCATGTCTTTGCTCGCTTTAACCTATTGACTGCCGGAACGCAGATCTACGCGAGACACAATGGCTTTTTAATTGTATCTCGTTTTGATTTAGAATTTGACAGTCAATTCGGAACACGGCACGTACACGTGGCGCCATCTATTATCATAAGAACGTTATTGTTGTTCCTCGGGAATAGTAATTTTTTCGGGATGAAAGGTACTCTATGTCCGATTCTCTATACCTGACTACGTAATTATGCACAATTTCTGAATGATTGGTTCAGTTGTTTAGGCGAGAAAAATAGATTGATAATAATAGTTATTAGTTTGGATTAGAATTACTAACTTTCACATACTTACTTATTATATTTAAATTTTAACAAAATTATATTTTTTTAATTGAGAATTGATGATTTTTAATTATATATATACTCGTAGTAATCTATTGAGGATAGCTTTAAAATTCGGTTTCGTGATTTGACCCGAACAAACATACATGCTTTGCAAAATAAATACAAGCTTGTAGAAACCATTGATGGATTAACAACTTTTTTACAGTATGGTCCTTGGCACCATGTTTATGGGCGGCCATCTAATGTCTACGGGTCAAATGTCAGCCGGTGACGTCATGGCTTTCCTAGTGAACGCGCAAACTGTGCAGCGGTCAGTCGCTCAGCTGTCTTTATTGTTTGGATCAGTAGTGAAGGGAATCAGCGCTGGCGGACGAGTGTTTGAGGTTAGACTTTATGCTATGTTAATAAGGTTCATTTTGGAGTATAAGAAAAACAAAACACTTTGTGTTTGCTTGGTTTATGAAAGGAATTGTATGACATTGTCTTTAGACAATATTTAATTTAAAAAAATCTGCTATTGATTGCTACACGTCACTGAAGTTCTGTGAGGGTGACGTATTGGTTTTTCTAGTACATGCAGTCTTGAAAGCGTTAGGAAGGCAAAAACGACCTTATAACTAAAGGTGTAAGATTCAGTTTTGTATGTATGTTTTGTGTGTGTTTGAGATAGGTGAATTGCATCTTTAAATGTTAATGCCATAAAGTTCAATTTTCAATCACATCTTACACATTTTATTTGCAGTACATCAACAGAAAACCGGTAATGGACCAATCAGGCACGGCGGTTATCAAGTTTCATGAGTTCCACGGTGACATTGAATTCAAGGATGTGTCGTTCGCATACCCGAGTAGACCTGAAGCGGTGAGTGACTACTTTTAGATATTTTATCGAAAAGTATTATAAGCACCGCAGTTAGGTATATACTTTTCTGTGTATGTAGTAAAAAACTGTTATTTTGTCATTACAAACAGACACTTAATTTCTATTTATTCGTATAGATTTGGATATCGCCTAGCGTTATTGGAAAGGGGTGGTACTGTGTTATATATTTTTTTATTATTGTAACTATTTCGCATGATTCACATAGGTAATTCGATTTTTTTTTACTTCTCACTGCTGAGCAAAGGCCTCCCCCAAATCTGGAAGGATTTTTTTGGACAAAGGACATCTTTCTCTTGAGCTACCTCGGAGGATGGATATCCTTTGCGGTATGCGTCTAGGTCTCGCCACCTCTTCCTGGGCCTCGAGGGCGCCGTCCATCCTCAGGCACCCATCTTGTAGCGACTATTGCCCAGCGGTCACTATGCATGCGGTTAACGTGACCCGCCCAATCCCATTTTAGCTTGGCTGCCTTTTTGCCAACGTCAAAGATCCCAGTTTTGGAGCGCATCATGGTATTTCGTATTCGGTCTGTCCGTCCTAACTTACAGTGCTCAGACCTGGTCGCTCACCGAATCACAAAAGTTTCGCCTTACGGTTTGCTAAAGAGCTATGGAGCGCAGCGTTTTTGGCGTTGAACGAATTATAAATAGTTATGATTAATTATTGTGTTTACAGCCCGTCTTGAAGAACTTCAATCTGAAGATACCGGCTGGCAAAACTGTCGCCATCGTTGGCTCGTCGGGCAATGGCAAGTCTACCATCGCTGCCCTCTTAGAAAGGTAACTTTACTGTTTGCATGTTTGGTGGAAATGGAGGAACAGGGTGGGAACTCCCTCCATTGAAAAGGGAAGACCTTCCAACCAGACAGGTGTTGCGTCTGGCGGGCTACTGCCCGACAACTCTTAGTCGCGGCTGAGTATATATGTTAGATCGTGCGGTAAACTCTGCTTGCGCGATGTAGGATTTGTGTGACGTAGTAGTGTCGTCACATGTCAGCTTTTGACACTTCGCTCGCTATCATTGTAGTTCCTATGTAGTTGGATAGATGTCGCCACACAAGTAATAACTTCTGCATTTACTAAAACATATCTCTACTTTTCGGTGAGCAGTGGAAGGCCGGTGGTAACGGTCTTGGGTTCGAAGCCAGACAGGCGCTTTTTCAATATGCCTAGCCTTTTGCCAAATTTTTAAGGAGCGGTTTTCAGTCTAACTGGATGCAGCTGAATACCAGTAATTTACATGGAGCGACTGCCTATCTGACCTCGACAACCCAGTCTGGTCTGGGTTGTGGGGTTGTCGGGTTGTCGATACCCCTTGGTAAAACTGGCTGTCAGACTTTAGGGCTCCTGACTATCCGTAACGACTGTTCAAGATCAACGAATCACATCCGGGGCCAACGGCTTAACTGCTTTCCGAGGCAGTGAAGAGTCTCAATATGTATAGATGGTCACCCATCCACGGACCAACCCCGGCAAGCGTGGCTCAACCTGATGGATTGATCCGTGCGGTTGTTATAACTTAGTCAGGTGCTTTACTTTGTATAAATTATTTCATCACCACTTCATCTGTTACCAACTATACAGTGTTAGGTTAAACGAGGGACATACTTTTAGGTTGTATAGTACTCATGAAAATCAACAACTTTGTCCATACGACCAACTCTAAAACATGAAAAAAAATATCAGCTGTTTCATACATTTTGACGAATTATGCGAACATAACTGTATTGAACAGCTGTTTTTTGTTCATGATTTCAGGTATAGTTCAAATCAAATCAAATCAATCTTTATTTGTGAACATAAGTACAGACGCCAGCACATCAAGCTATCCCTAACTGTCAAATTTTCTCAATTAAAAATGAACCTTATGTCTTTGCAATGAAGTTGAAATACTATCAAAGAAATTTGACAGATTGTGGTAACTTGATGTGCTGGCCTCTGTACAAAAAGGTGTTATTTATACATTTTAGTTCCATAGTCAAAGTTGTTCATTTTCATGAGTATAGTACCCCTGTATAAAGTTCACTTTTGACTTCCAGGTTCTATGACGTGAATTCCGGTGAAGTCACAATCGATGGCATCAATGTTCGAGATATGGATGGCAAGTGGCTCCGCGGCAGAGCTATAGGCATCATCAGCCAAGAGCCTGTGTTGTTCGCCACCAGCGTCAAGGAGAACATCCGGTATGGACGCCCGGAGGCCAGTGATGCTGAGGTGATGTGATTTTTTTCTTCTCAATTTCTTATGAACTATTTTTATATCATCATCTGCCGAGCATTTTCCCAACTAGATTGGGGTAAGCTTTCAGTCTAACCGGATGCAGCTGAATACCAGTATTTTTCATAGAGCGACTGCCTATCTGACCTCCACAACCCAGTAACTGGGCAATATAATACGCCTTGCTAAGACTGGCTGTCAGATTTTCGGGCTTCTGACGACCCGTAACGACTGTCAAAGAAGCACAAATGACAGCCGGCACCAACGGCTTAACGTGCTTTCCGAGGCACGGAGGAGTCTCGTTATGTAAAGATGGTCACCCATCCACGGCCAACCCCGGCAAGCGTAGCTTAACCTTATGGATCAACCTGTGCGGCTATTAGTACTTAGCCACGAGCTCCTTTTCCTCCGAACTATTTTTATATCCATATTACTATTACTATTTAATAGTTATTTTTATACATTTTTATTTTGGGAAATAGGTACACCCCAAAAAGGACGAATTTCCATTCAAACTTTCGTCCCCTATTAAACTTCTTAGTGGGGATCAATTTTTCAAATCAAAAATCCTTCCTTAGTGCTACTTTTGTCGGTCACTAGTTGTCTGGCATTTTGTTGTTGTTGTTCTGGAATATTGTTGTGCTGGGTCAAATAATCAATTACTTTCTTTCAGTATAAAAATTCAGTTTTTTCCTTTGGACGTACGGAACCCTAATAAAAGGTTGGTTCAACCTTCAAAATTTTCTAGAATATCATCGTAACTTTAGTTTTCTTCCCACAAATTCCAGGTGTACCGAGCAGCTCAAACAGCCAATGCGCACGACTTCATCACGGGCTTTCCCGATGGCTACGACACACTCGTGGGTGAGAGAGGGATGGCACTCAGCGGGGGACAGAAACAGAGGATAGCTATCGCCAGGGCTGTGCTTAAAAACCCGCCTGTTCTTATACTGGATGAGGCCACTAGGTATGTAACTTATTGTGTATTGCTCAAACAATACATAAATAATCAAATATGATTTACGAGATTGTACACGTCGTGAAAAAAAGTAAAATAATAATCTCGAAGTATTTTCTGTTGGAAGTGCATGTATCAAACAAACAAAAGTCACAAGTGTATTGTGTGTGTGTGTGGTGTATGTGTGCGTGTTTTTGTATGGTATTTGTGTGTGTATGTGTGTGTTTGTGCGTGGTGTTTGTATGTGTGTGTGCGCGTGTGTGTGTGTGTGGTATGAATGATGATGAAAAGGAATGGCATTTATAATAATCTGAACAGACTGCAAATTACTTACTGATTTGTAAAACGATCTAATTGATCAATCTCTAAACGGCTTGTTGACACTTGCCGTGACCCATGGGTTGGCTTCTACCTTGACCAGAGGCTTAGCATTGCCATACAACGTGGCAATGCCGCCAGTCTCTACGGTACATTAACAGTCGACAGCGATGCGGTGGAATTTCTCGATGCCATATTTTAGATAGCTATTAATTTTAAATACTTGTACAGAGGCCAGCACATCAAGTTACCACAATCTGTCAATTTTCTTTGATAGGATTTCAACTTTATTGTAAAGACATAAGGTTCATTTTTAATTGGGAAACTTTGACAGTTAGGCATAGCTTGTTGTGCTGGCGTCTGTACATTAAATATTCATTTGTTAGTTTTAGTGTGAGAGTATATTGTATACCTATACCATTTGGTCCTGGGGGCCCTGGGTCCGGGTTTGGTCCTGTCCTATACTATTTTAATGTATTAAGTGTAATAAGAGACGACACGGTTGGCGCAGTGGTTGAGCGATTGACTGCTGCGCACTATGTCGCGGGTTCGATTCCCGCACGGAACAAATATTTGTACGACATGCAAGTATTTGTTACGAGTCTGGGTGTTTTTCTATCTATAATATTTTCTATCAAAAAAAAAATATAAGTAGTCTATCAGCCATCTCGTTACCATAACACAAGCATTAGGTTGCTTAGCTTGGGACGATATGGCGTTGTGTGAAATGTCCAAGGATATTATTATTATTATATTATATTATTAATAAAGGAATTTTTGCATTAATTATGAAATATTCATCTCTTTCCCACAGCGCCCTCGACTCAGCGAGCGAAAAAGTGGTTCAGACAGCATTGGAGACAGCCGCCAAGGGTCGCACAGTGCTGGTCATCGCACATCGACTGTCCACCATCATGAACGCAGACCTTATAGTCGTGCTCAACAAGGGAAACATTGTGGAGGTGAGTCAGAGCATAAGAACGTATTAGAAATTACGTGAGATATTTTAGGGGGGGAGGGGGTCGAGTCAAATCTGATTTAATCTTACGATGGAGAGAGGGGGGGTCTCGGCAAATATCACGCAATTTTTTTTCTGATTGAAACAAAAAAAAAAACAATTTTGGTCCATTTAATCCAGATTGTACATGCTTAAGATTTAAGTCATTGACTGCCACGCAGCAGACACAATAGAAAAACTATTGTTCGCACTTCGCGGCTCACCGGTGACCGCGTTGGCGCTCAACGCGTTAATCTTAAGCGTAATCGTAATAAGATTAAGATCATTCACAATTTTTTTTTCTTTTTACAATAATAATCCCACGCGTTTACGTAAGAAACCCACATTTTGAAAAATCTCACGTGAGATTGGGGGACGGGGGGTTCAATAAAATCTCTCGACATCTCACCAGGGGGGGAGGGAGGGACAGAAAATTAAAAAAAACACCTCATGTAATTTATGGACGCCCCCTTAGAAGTCTGACTTTTACTTGTGTACAAATTATTTGTGCTCGGCGCAACATGTCTTTTTCTTCCATACTTCTCTATTAGCCGTCATCTCGGTAGTCACTCCCTTCCTAGCCATATCATCTTTCACACAATCCATCCATCGTTTCTTTGGTATCTATTTGTCCATCCACATTCATGCTCACAACTTTCCTGACAACATTTTCCTCATTCCTCCGCATAACATGCCCGTACCATGACAACCGATTTCCACACAACTTTTCAGTCACCGGTGTCACTTTTAGACTTTCTCTTATATACTCATTCTATATTCCATCCATTCGATTAACACCACACATCCCTCTTAGCTTTCTCATCTCAGCTGCATGCGTCTTTCATTTATTCCTTTTGTAGCCCAAAACTCTGATTCATACAGGACGGCAGGTCTAACCATGCTTTTATAAATCTTTCCCTTAAGTATAAGGGGAATGCGGGAGTCACACTTGGCAATTATGATTTAAAAATGTTCTTCGATTGCAGATGGGAACCCACAATCAATTGAAGAAACAGAAAGGCTTCTACTGGAACCTGATAAAGCAACAAGATCAAGACGCGGACACGACATACAAGTCATTATGAAATGATGACTTATATTAAGTAGCTGAAGTATTGTAGCTCAAATTAGTATAGTTTGCCTTACCTATGTGGAGATGGTTGATTTGACTTAGCACTTTGACATGGGAGGATTTAATAAACCGGCCAAGTGCAATTCGGACTCACGCACGAAGGGTTCCGTACCATTATCTATGAAAACGGCAAAAAAAACACGTTTGCTGTGTGGGGGCCCCGTTATATTTATTTAATTCTATTTATTAGTATTTGTTGTTATAGCGGCAACAGAAATACATCGTCTCTATAAATACCTTTACAAATTAGTTTCTAAGATTTGAATGTTAATATTTTACTAATAATTTTATATTTTCAGACACAGTTGTAGTCCATAGCTTTACATTACACAATTCTTCAATTAAACAAGTAAGATAAGTGTGCGTTGCAGTAGGGAGTTTCATACGAAGAATAATGCACGGCTCGAGTTGACTTAAGTTAGTTGAGTTAATGTACGGTATGCTATGACTTAGCCTACGCTGCCCGCTGTCTGTCTGTTAACGGGCTGTATCTCTTGAAGCGTAATAGGTAGACAGTCGATATTTTCACAGATTGAGTATGCCTGTTTCCGCTTCAACAAAATATTAAAATCATCATCATTCTCCTGCCCTTATCCCAATCTATTTGGGGTCGGCGCAACATGTCTTCTTCTTCCATACTTCTCTATTAGTCGTCATCTCGCTAGTTACTCCTTTCAACAAAATATTAAAATAAAGTTAAAAATTAAACCGGGTCCCAACATACAAGAAACGTGTACATAAATGTCCGACTCGCAGTTGACCGGTTTCTTCTTAATATTCCAAGTCAAATCAACTGATTAATTAAAACTATTTATGTATTTATTGCACGAGGGAGCAGTACTAGGGTAGGGTACACTACTACTCGCTTTCATAGTTATAGTAAGCGTAAACATATGACAAATTAAACCTTATTCGTCCAGTATAGTTACCTCAAAGAGTAATGTTGTGTAAAGTACGCGCCACGAGAAGCTATAAATTATGTAAACAAACATCTTTTACTAAGTAAACATTTTATACTGCGAGATAATAATAAATTGACCATATTCAATCGACATGAAATATAGACGGGTTATATGAAAGTAACAACCTATTTAATTTAGTCGGATCATATTTTAACGACGCAAAGCGCTATCGTTTGTGTTTCTTGGTACCGGAACGCGTCCGTCGCAGGGATTGTAAACTATCGGGACGCCATTTTGAAATAAACGCGTCATTCGAGTTTCGAATGCGTACGAGTTTGTTTCACACAGAAATGGAAACATCTGAATCTGACGAATAATTATTCTTAAATAATATATGTTAATTAATATTTGTTACTCAATAATTTATTAAATCTTAAACAAATTCATTTTTTTTGTTGGTCCAAATGTTGTGAACTCCTGAACACTTGTTTACAAAATTTATAGCTTCTCATGACGGTTACTATAGAAGCGTTGATATTATGTAAAGTTGGGGAAATTAATTCGTCATCAAGTTGACTGCCAACCTAAATTCAAATCACAACTTAATACAATCTATGACGGTTGCATGAAATGATTATAACCCGGCACATTGATATAGGGTGTCAATTTGATAAGCAGCTAATTTTCCCGACCGTATCTTAGGCGATTTATAGTTATTTGTGATTTAGTAATTATTTAAAGCCTGTAGCTGTAAGTACAAACTAAAATTGTTTTGTATGCATTGTGTTACGTTAAACGAGGGACATACTTTCAGGTTGAAAATATAATACTTATGGAAATCAACAACTTTGTCCATGGGACCAACTCTGAAATATGAAAAAAAATCAGCTGTTCCATACATTTTGACGAATTATGCGAACATAAATGTACTGAACAGCAGATTTTTTTTTCATGATTTCAGGTATAGTTCCATAGTGAAAGTTGTTCATTTTCATGAGAATAGTACCCCCTGAAAGTATGTCCCTCGTTTAACCTAACACTGTATTTTATCCATAGCAAGAATAAGAAGTAAGTCGAGAATTTTAGAGGCTTTATCTTCCATAGTATAAAGTAATGTAGAAGCAGTATCAACATAATTGTTCTAAGAACTACGAATAGTTGCCGTACTTACAAGAAATTGTTTGTTTTACGTGACGTTAAATTGAACCTCCATTTTATGAAAAGAAAACCTTAAGGTGGGAGCGCCAGGGTAGCCCGTGAATTTAAAATTTTCTTTAGTTTTTTTGCAATTTGGAAGTCAGTATCAGGTTGTATGTAGATCAAGATGTGATTCGCGGCCGTAGTAATTACGTTTTTACATAATAGGGGATATGACAAATAAAAAATTACAGCCTGTAATTTCTTTTAGGTATAAAAAAAATATTGAAAGGAAAGAAAAAAATACGTGTATTTTTTTCTTTCAAATAAGAATTAGGTAAAAAAAGTTTTTTTACCTAATTCTTATTTATACTTATTTTGACGTAGCGGAGGGCTCGCTATGTCACAACTACTCCCCAACTTTAATGCGTTTTATCTCAGTCACTTTTACTTAAAAATAGGGCAAAAAATACTTGTCTAATATTTTTTTATTATCTAATTGACGGACTAAATATATTTTTTTTTTACCCGGGCGAATATTCTAAGTTTGCAAAAAACGTAAGAAATTTTTAATTTCTCGGCTACCCTCAAGTTTTCTCATTAAGTAATAATAACTTCCAGCTTCCGATGTCTATGGGGTCTTGCGTCTCCGTTTAGATGACGCCTGGTTGATGACGAGCCGATGCGAAGTGATGCCGATACGATGCGAAGTGACGCCGATACGATGCCGAGCTGATATGTGTAAAATCTACGATGTAGGATGACCTCATGCCTCAAGTGAATGGATTCATCCAAGACAGAGGATGCGAGGACGGGTCTTCTGAACAGACTATGTCCCACCTGCTGCTATATACAGAGGCCATCACACCAAGTTACCTCAATCTGTCAAATTTCTTTGATAGATTTTCAACTTTATTGCAAAAGTATATATATTCATGTTCAATTGACTGTTTCAGTTTACAGACATTTGGTACAGACGCCAGATCAAGCTATCCCAAACTGTCCCAATTGAACATGAACCTTATTTTTTTGTGATAAAGTTAAAAATGTTTCGGTCGCCGCAATTAATATGGCCATCTCCAGGGCCGAAACACAGAAACAGCTGATGCACGGTCAAAACGAAAAAGAAAAAAAAAGAGGGCGTGTGCTTACGTCACCACGGTAGAAGTGGAAAATTACGACTAGAGCCGAGTACATCCGATTCAGCCCGAGATTTACCGGAGTTGCGAGAAAAAGCGCTAAGTGCGCGTAAAGAAGTTTTCACTTAAAGCGTACAAACGATAATGCTTTTGTTGACTTTACTGCCTGTAAGAAAGAGGGAATGGGCGTCATCTACCACGTGGGCTCAGTGCGTGTTGGTAGAAGTCACATGTCTTCGAATTTTTGGTTCTACATTTAGTAGAACCAAAAATAAGACGCTAGTTTCCTCACGATGTTCTACTTCACCGTTTTGATAGCAGTGGTGATGAAATAATTTACACTACCTATGTGAAGTGTCTGTCTCGGGTCGAACCTACGACCTACAAGTCGTTAGTCAGAGCCGCCACTACTGTCACCTACCTTAAGTGTACCTTAAGTGCTTGTTATTAGGTATAAGGATATTTAATTTATATTATCAATTAATTAATAATGCATTGTTGATTCGGTTACTGATTTTGTGAAGGAAGACTTTTTTAATCTATGGTTTAATGTTTGTTGTCATCAAAATCATAAATTTCATTTTATAGGGGTGGAAGGGTGTAGGAATTTGTGGAAGAAAATAAAAAAATACTCTATGAAAAAAATCTTGCAAAGCTCTTGCTTTAGTCGATGGCAAAATAAAACACATCCAGTAATTTCACAGTTTCTCCTCTGATGTCACCGTTAGCAGCAACGCAACATCAACCTTATTGCAATGATAATAAAGATCACTGGTGCAAAATCAGAGGTTTGTTTTGTAATGACTGAACACCACAAAAACGAATGTAAAGGTGAGCCCTCACCGCGAACATTCGCCTGTAATGTAACGTTCAAAATCTCACCGTGATCAAGTTAGGTGAAATGAGCGTGAAGTGAGTTGTTCTACCTAATGGATTGACACTATTGACTACTACTACTAACTCACTGAGAATAGTACTATATAGGGTGTAACCGAAAGGGTATATACATACAAAAGCATATACTAGACCACCAAACTGAAGAACTAAAATATGAAAACTGAACTTAAATCGCAAAAAAAATAATCTGCTGTTCTATACATTTTTGGTCACGTGACTCGTCGAAATGTAGGGAACAGCTGATTTTTTTTTCACGTTTTCGGAGTTGGTCCCATAGTAAAAGTTGTTCAGTTTGGTGGTCTAGTATATGCTTTTGTATGTATATACCCTTTCGGTTAGACCCAGTAGATCCGAGCAGAACATCAGTAACCGAGCATTAGTCAGTAGTAGTCAGGAAGGCAGTATTGTAACGTAATGCTCGAAATCCAATCATAAATGTTACATTACAGGTGAATGCTCGCGGTGAGCACACCTTTAAAGGTGGAGATTGACGTGTAACATTTTGGTGTAATGTATCGCGTTCGTGTAACAGAAACCAAAGACTGACTTGTAACGTTAGTTTGTAATGTATCATTCGCGGCGAGGGCCGTGTGCTCCACGCGACTGTCGGTTTTTCGCGAATCCCTTTGTGTGTTATGGATGGAAAACACTTGAGCCAAGAGTTCGAATGATACATAACAAACACGCGTTACAACTCAGTCTGTATCGCCTCGAATGATACATTACAAACAACCTGGTTCATAAGTATCGTGTGATTTGTAAAGACAAAAGACAATCGTTACTTGGTTTGGTTTAGTAAAGTTTTTAAATGTGTGAGTGAAATCATGTTGTTGGTGTGGAAAATATTTTGAGAGAGAATAAAATGTTGTTACCAATTTTGTATTTTATTTTATCCTTCTGCAATGTGTTAGGTTAAACGAGATACATACTTTAAGGTTGTATAGTACTCATGGAAATCAACAACTTTGTCCATGGGATCAACTCTGAAGTACGAAAAAAACAGCTGTTCCATACATTTTGAATATGCGAACATAAATGTACTGAACAACAATTTTTTTTTCATGATTTCAGGTATAGTTCCATAGTCACAGTTGTTCATTTTCATGAGTCTTTTGTCCCCTGAAAGTAATGTCCCGCGTTTAACGTAACACACTATATTATAAATGTGAAAGTTTGTAAAGATGTTTGTTACTCAATCGCGCTAAAACTGTTGAACAGATTTGGATGAAAATTATATCTTGTATAACATATAGGATACTTTTTAAACCGGTAGTGTTCTTGTGAGATAATTTCCGACATCCAACCAAACACTATCAGTCAGCTGCGAAATGCCGACGCCATCTTGTTTTAAAATGTCAAAATCAAATTGACTTGTCAAAAGATTTCGAAAGATCTCCTTTTAATTTTAATATAAATAATTATTTTAATAACAAAATTTTTTTTAATTATTATATTAATTTCTAATATTATTATAATACTATCTATTATTTTATCAAAAAAAACTTTTTCAGATCATCTTATTAATCTATTAATTAAACTAATTTCCCCTATAAGATTTAATCTACAGAAGTGAACGTTTCATTTCACTAAACAGTGTTTATTTATAGCAAATTAGGCCTTGCGTGAAGACTTTACGCAAATTGTGGCTCGAAATGAAAACAAGAAGGGAAATTTTACACATTTTCAGCATCTGTATGAAATAAAGACTTTAAAAAAAGGAAGATAAAACTCAAAGTCCAAGGAAATTTATTATTTATTGCATACATGATCACCGAAATATTATTTACATTAAATGATTTTTAGTAACACTGATGAATTTATTTACAAATTAACTAATAGTAGTACTAATTTACTAAGTATGTTATATTATTATTATGTCATGTTATATTTACAAGAAATAACAAACTTTTAGAATCAAACATTCAAATCTTAGTTTAAGTATACTTGTGGTATATTACACGACTATCTTGTCTATGGTTATACCATAGGCTTATGGTAATGGCATATCTAATGGTAAATTATATTTTAACCTTTTGAACGACGCCAAAGCATAAACGCACGCGCGTGCCCTCCACGCCAAGCACCAAATTTATTTGTTCTCGTTATCATGAATTTCCCAATAACACAAAAGTAATGATTTAATTGTTTATTTCGTGTTATTAGTGCCGCATTGTCACATATTTATCTCGTTGGCGTACAGAGCATGTGCTTGCTTGTCACGTAGGTAGGTATATGTGACAATGGCGTTCAAAAGGTTACCTATAGTAAGAAGAAATCTGAATACTAGGTATTTAGTCTGATAATATTCGCAACTGCTGCGTTTGAGTTCCTCTGTTCGATATCCGGGTCGGGCAGTGTATTAGGGTTTTTCCATCTGGAATATCCAGTAGCACCCCTTCTTTTTTTTTTTTTAAGGCTGGTAAATCATCCTATAACTTCTCCCGCTCTCGGTGGAGCGGAAGGGAGTGTCAGACTTTTACTGACTAAAACCCATCCATGTTCCTTCCGTAGCCTTTTATGTTCCGGGGTAGCGGTACAATTCGGACAATCCCGCTTAAACCAGTAGCACTCCTGCGTCTACATTTGTGCCCGACTGATGGAAATTGGCTCGCCTCATTACATGGGACTTAAACATAACTGGCGGGTGTACTATAGCCACACCTCTGCCTAACCTTTCGAAAATACAGACGTGCGTGTCTTTTTATTATTATTACATTCGGTAACTTTACTAACATTAAAGTTTGTTCATCGTCTATTTCCCGAGTCCGTTTTTGTATAATGTTATTTCGAGCTCGAAAAGAAGTATCGAAATATCGGATATGCATAATATGTGTAGTAGGTACATTTTGTATGTTTGCGTAAAATAAATTCAGATGTCTAATTACCTAGTGACGTGTTACAAACGGCCTAAATTAGAATTTACCTTAATTTTAATTCCTGAGAATTTACCATTAATTAATACAATATCCATGAATCGATAAGGTCGAGGATTTTCATAATTTCGATAAATTATGGTTGGATAATTATAATTTTCGAAAATATATTGAAAAAAAATATTTACATTTATTTCCTTTAAATATTATTGAATTTCTGGCACAGAATAATATTATTTCCTATAATGATTCCAGCGTTTCATATTTCATACGTATAATTTAATTGACCTTATTTCGAAATCTGTTCTGTTAAATTTAGAAATAATAATTACAATTTTAATCAACATACCATTAAATTAAGTATTATTAAATTAACAAACAATAAAAAAAAGAATATAAAAAAGGAAACTAATAATTATTGGAAAATCAATGAACATACTCTTAATAAAAATAAAAAAAATTGAATCCCGCGAAGGCCATAACCATGATTTTTGTATGGTCAATCAAACAATTGTCAGGTTACTTAATTATTTACATTTAAATGAATCAAAATATTATTATTTACATTACCGAGTATCAGAAATTGTTTATAATTTTTGAGCATTATTTTAATGATGACAGAATGTTTTCCACTTAATTTTTAACACTTTTATAATTTTGTAGCTTAATTTTTTGAGAACAACAATTTATTTAACTTTATAATTATTCGAATCTAAAGTTTGGTTTCCATGTCTTATCATTATTTTATAATTGAATATTAGGGTGTGCATACACCTATGAACACGTGTTTCCTTGACGTTAATGCGTAGTTTGCACGTACTGTCATAGGTGTGCACACACCTTTACAGAACAAATCTGGCTTTTTGAATAAAAACCCTTGGGATTATTCGAGTGTCAAAACATCAAAAATCCGCAATATTAATACTAAGAAATGGTTTAACTGTACAATATTGTGCCTATAATATATATAATCTAAATAAGTAACTAAGTTACGTCATTACTTATATTTTGTCACTTTAACTAGGTAATGTTACAATCAACTTATGTTACAATTCAATGATTGGTTTATTTTAAATAATTATTTTTCTACGTTGGCACTGTATGAGGACTTTCTTGCCTTCTGATAGTAATGATTTCTTATTCGAAAATATAAATAGTTCCGGGAATAATTTCATGGCTTAAGACATTTTTTTTACGTTGGGAAATCATCACATTACTCCTCTCGCTCTGTGTGAAGCGAAAGGGAGTGTCAGACTCTTACTGACTTAAACCCATCCATGTTCCTTCCTTAGCCCACTGTGTTCCGGGTCGCGGTTACCCTTTCAGCAATTCCGCTGAATGACCCAAGACCTTACAGATGTCAAAATCTTGCTTCCCCAAATTATAACGTTGTTCTGTTTAATGATATTATCAGTAAAAAGGGGTAGATAGGTTGTACGCGCTCTGCAAGTGGCAAAACTTGACGAATGAGCTAAGTTACATAATTATAATATCGTCTTGGCTCTTTATTGCTCCGGATGATTAGGTACGATTATATAGTTTACTCCCACTTGTCATCTTAAGTCGACCGTTAACTGTTGACCGATTTAGAAAATTCTTCTTTCATTTGGTAAAGGAAGCAGGTGCGGTGGTCCCTTATAAATGTTATTATCATCACTTGGGTAGTTATTGAGTTAACTTCGATACTACGTATTTAATCCACTTTTGTAGATACACAGTGTTATTAAATTGGTGATGGTTTAATATTTCCTGTTACTTTTTACATAGAAAGTAGTGGTATACGAACCGGTGCCGAAGCCATTTACCTACTCCGCAGTCCCCGCGGAGTAGGTAAATGGCTAAAAACTATACTAAATACAAAAGTTACCTGTGACTTTGACTAGTCGGTTTTTTTTTGTAAAAAGGTTTTTTTACTTTTAACCCCTCAATAACCGTATAAATCGTTGAGCTCTTATAAGCAAACTTCAGCAGGCTTCTAATATGCGAACATATAATGGGTAGATATAATTGGTTCTTCCACATTTTTTAATCAGCAGCGTCTAGACAAGACTTGTAAGGCCTCAAAGAAATTATGAATAAGTCGAGTGGGACGTTTAAAAATACGTTTGTAAAATCAGCCATGAAATAATCCGTAAACCAATTTTATTTCGACGTGGAGTTATTTTTATGGTTTCAGAATAAAGCATTATTTATTAGAATAATAAACTGCCTTGCAAGGCAGTTAAATAATTAATGGCGGTGCTTCGATTTATTTGTTTAGCAGTGTAGCCGAATAGTTGGAATCTGTGTGAAATGTATTAAGATAATCATTACAATCTTTTGTGCAAGCGTGTATTGCTCATGGTTTATGTTATCAACGAGTTAAACCCGCGGAAGAATCGTAGGTTCCCGTGAGACGGAACACCGGGATAGTGTTTAGACAGGAAGAGTCTGATAGATCCCTCCGGTACCCCCCAAGGTGGGCGAAATGCATGACTATTTTCCAACCCAGGAAAAAAAAAGATAGGTTCCTTTTCTGACTTTAAATTAGTCCAAAGTCTTACAAATGGAACAGGTATCAAGATGTTCTGCACCTTCCCTAAGGGCCTCAACGAAATAACTATATCCAACTGCAAATTGAGCAATTTTTAACCAACTTGACCATATGACAATATTTGTTTTCTTTGATCTCCCAGGTTAACAGAAAGCATGAGTAACACAGCAACCTATATCCGCCCCCCTCTCTCATACAGTGCCACAAAGCTTGCCATCCCTTTCTAACGTCATCGGAGGCCGAAGTGCATGAGCACCGAGGTCAGCAGCAACAGACACGTGCCGCTGGTGGTGATGCCGTGGATAGCGCTCGTGTTGCGGCGGAGGATGGCAGCCATCTTGTTACCTGGAAAGAGGAGAGTGGTTGAGCTTAGAAAAGTGAAAAAATATGAGTGATTTTAGTTTAGAAGACTAGCTGCTGCTCGCATGGACTCTAATTATTTCTCTAAAATTATAAAAGTAGTTTAAGTCCTGTCAAAATCAGTCTAGCCGTTTCGGAAATTAGCCAGAAAAAAACTCTAAAAATCTAAAATCATGGTATAACTAAATTATGGCGTCGAAAAATTGCTTCGCATCGCTGTCGACTGGTAATGCACTCAAGAGACTGGTGGCATTGTCACGTTGTATGGGTCACGGGAAGTGACAACGAGCCGTATTTATTTGTAAATAATATACTGACAATTTTAGTTTTAGGTTGTATATGTGTTGAAGAGTAATAACGGTTAGCTAATATAATCATTACACAGTACAATTGTAGAGCTGGATCTTTTAAACAAATTCTGTTGTCAGAATACCTATACTATATTCTGGAAAATGCAATATTGCATTTATTTCGCGTGGATATCTAGAATTCTCGTAGAAAATCCATCCGTCCATCCATCTTGAGAAGGTTGAAGGATGAGGATGAGAGGTATCGGACTCCTCCCGACTCAAATGATCTGAGTCACTATTGACTGTTCTCAGCACATAAAACTCAGTAAGATCTTAATACTCACTGCCTTCAGAAACGAAGACATGTATAGAAGCAGGCTCGGTGTTGCTGGCGCTGCAGGTGTAGTTCCCGGAGTCCTTTAGGGTAGCCCCGCGGACTGTGAGCCGGGACTGCGTGCGAGCCCCGGGCTCCGTCTCTACGGTGATCCCGCCCCGCGTCGCATCGTAATTGATCATGCGGTCATTGTGGTACCAGAACACGTATTGCGGGGGTGTTGGGCTCTGGAAATGAGAAACGGAGTCGTTAAGATTGTCAATTCCAGCAATCTTACTGGTTGATCAATACGTAGTACCATAAAAGTGGTTTGGCTAACAAAAGAAGAGAAAGATCAATCATCATAATCTGCCTAGCCTTTTCCCAACTATGTTGGGGTCAGCTTCCTTTTTAACCGGATGCAGCTGAATACCAGTATTTTACATGGAGTGGCTGCCTGTCTGAGAAGAGAAAGACCAATGTGTTTTCAAAAATTACCTACACTAAAAATATGACAGTTGATTAAAAGTCTATTCACGTCCGTATTGCATAGAGAAGTTTTCAATTTCAAGACTTTCGGGGCTTTAAAAAGCGGCTAATTGATAACGTTGAGTAAGGTTAGTTTCCACCAGCCGGAGGTTGCGGAAGTCAGCCGGGGCTTGCAGAAGTAGGTATTATGGTTCTCGCGACCCCCGACACAGGTGAGAGAGGGAATACCCGGGGTTGTTTTTTAGTCAGCTAGATTCTGACAGACCCATGAGGATATCCATGAGGATTTTCACCCGGAGTATAAAAAAAAGGTTAGTTTCCACCCAGAGATGTGCGAGAATGCCTACCGGTGAATGTGCGTAAAACTAACCAATAAGAACACTAGCTTCGCTCGAGCTAGTTATGAAAATTAAGTGATCCTATTAGTGGATTTTTTCCTCTCACAACACCTCAAACATCTCTGGTGGAAAGGCCTTAGGTAGTAGCGTTCACCCATCTAGAGACTCCAACTAACTACGACCACCAGTCCTATTTCCAGCTAGATTAAGTACGGCAACATTACATAATCCGCCTATAATGTTTCCATTGTTGGCTAAGGCCTCCTCTCTAAAAGGGAGCGGGCCATAATCAACCACGCGGGCCCAGTGTGGGTTGGCGGGTCTTCGAATTTTTGGTTCTAGGACATGCCGGTTTAATACACACAGCAAAGCGCCAGGGTTCGAACTCATGACCTACAACTCGTAAGTCGAGGCAGATACCAATGGGCCCCCACTGCTCAACGACAAAATTGTACCCCATAAATTCCTATAATATTTCAAAAGACTGAAGAGAAGCTCAAGTTCAACAGTGTTTACCAGCTGATAATGACAGCCATAACCTCAATATACCTTCCGAGGGCAAATCAACAAAAACGGAATCGATTTACCATATAAAAGCCTCCGTAAACACCACAAATACGACGCCCTATCAACCATTCGTAAGTATGTAAATAAATCCGACCGATTTTTACGAGTACCACGGGTCCTCGTGTAACACGTCACTTCGGTTGTAAACATTGTAAGTACGCAACCATGCTGTAAAATGAGTGACGTAGATAGAAGTCGCCCTTTCTGTGTTTGTTGTTAAGATTTTATTCTACCAGACGGAAGTATGGAGTCATTGAATGCAGGTAGGGTTAGAATTCCCCGGAGATAAAGGTAGACAGTGTGGTACCCCGAATAGCACATAAAACTGTTAGATCCTGCGCCTCATCTCTCCACGTTCATGTTCAGTTGCTGTCGCATCGTGTTAAGATGCCAAAGGAAAAAAGAGTACAGCAAAGAGCACAACCCTTTTTTTTTTGAGGGTGGGAAATCACTGCTCTGTTTGGAGTGGAAGGGAGTGTCAGACTCTTACTGACTAAAACCCATCCATGTTCCTTCGTTAGCCGTTTATGTTCCAGGGTAGTGGTAACCCTTTCGGACAAACCCGGTTATCAAAGAAAAAAATATACAGTTAAGGATAGCTTGATGTGCAGGCGTCGGTACATGTTTAAAATGAAATGAAACTCCGTCACCAATAGTGCCTATCATTCTCAACTTGTAACTAAAGGTACTATTAGGGACAAAGCATTAATTACTGCATTCAGCTTGAATTAAGCGATTAATGCCCACGCTTACCAGGCTACTAATCAACCGAAAACGCATTGTAGCATTAAGGAGAGCTTAGTTAAATGACGGCGTGACGGCGTGACGTTTTGTACAGAGGCCAGCACATCAAGTTACCACAATCTGTCAAATTTCTTTGATAGTATTTCAACTTTATTGCAAAGACATAAGGTTCATTTTTAATTGAGAAAATTTGACAGTTAGGCATAGCTTGATGTGCTGGCGTCTGTACAATCGACCTCGTTATTGCTTTGCCACCCTAAGATTGACTGTCACTTGTCACATCAAGTTACCACAATACCACAAACAGTCATTGTCCCAATCGATTCTGAACTTAACAGACAACGTTTTAAGGTTTAAAATCATTTGGAGAAATTTGACAGTTTGGTATAACTTGATGCGCTGGCGACCGTACCCACGCCTAAAATGACTCTCAGTGTATCAGTCTTTTTGACAGTTAAAAGTCCTTACAGAATCTTTTGATGCTCCAATGACGTTGGCATGGAGACGGTGATGATAAATATTTCTTTTCTTTTTGACGTTCAAAAGTGCCTTTCGGGTGCCTATTTGAAATAAATGTTTTGACTTAGACTTTGAAATGGGGAAGAAAATTGTCAATTTCTCCCGATAGGTGGCGTTTTGTCGTTGGTACTCATCTCTTCTCAAACACTGCAAAATTCTTTATGCATGCAAATAGTTGATACGGTTTGTGTGGGAAATTATTATAATAACTATCAACATGCCACGGTGTCGTGCTTGTAATGTTCAAAATATTAGAATACATCGTTTTCACAGTGATCGAAAATATTAACGTAGAACACAATATATTTATAATTATGACTTTTGCTCTAATTTATCGACTTGTAAAATGGATAACCGCCTGAATAAACACATTAATATAACGTTCCATCAACAACTTACATAACCTCAAAACGTCAATGGTACCAACGATAGTGGTGCCATCTGAGAATTACTTTACCGTCGTCACAATTTGTTTCGTAAACTGTATTCAAAAAACAAGATGGCGGCGTCATTTCTGATACTGGCCACTCGCTAAAAGATTCCATAGGCTGCCTCTTATCTGAGACCACATCTGAGGCAGCTGCGCGGTGCGGGAGCGATATGGTGACGCGACGTGAGAGCTCACTGCTGCGTCAATGTGCAGCTACATCAGTAGTGCTATTCTGTAAAAATCTCACCCTGAAAATGAAGGTAAAGCGAATATAAAGTGAGCTATCAATAGTGTCAGTCCCTAAGTATTTGGGTGGAACGACAGCTCAATTCACGCTCTTGTCACCTAAGTTCTCACGGTGAGATTCTTACAGGATAGACCGGCAGGAACTCTTTCAGTCAAGCGTTGGGTTTCTATATAGTTTTGCCGCTTTCAGCCTCAGTCAAGTTTTATTTAGGTACTGGGAATTACTGTCGAAGGTAGTGTGGTAATGAAATTACGTGGTCGACTTAACTACAAAAACCACTGTCATGCTATTTTATTTTGTAATAACCAATTTCGTTGTAGCCAGAGCCTCTTCAACAATAAGGAAAATAAGTTTTTACAACATAAAAGCGTCGACACGAGTAATTAAAATTTTAATTACGTCCGGCTTACTCTGGGCAGTCTACCATACTAATCTAATTCTGTTACGACAGGAAGAGGACAGTGGTAGGCCGTAGGGGTAAACACAAGAGGGGGGAAGGGAGGTTCAATGGCAAAAGACGATTCTATTTTCAAATTAGTAGTTTAACACGTTTAGCGCCAACGCGGTCACCGGTGAGCCGCGAACAATAGTTTTTCTATTGTGTCTGCTGCGTGGCAGTCAATGACTTAAGGGTCGGTTCGCATAAGCGGGATTGTCCGAAAGGGTTACCGCTACCCCGGAACATAAAGGGCTACGGAAGGAACATGGATGGGTTTTAGTCAGTAAGAGTCTGACACTCCCTTCCGCTCCACCCAGAGCGGGAGCAGTCATTGGATGATTTCCCAGCCTTAAAAAAAAAAAAAAAAAAAAGGGTCGGTTCGCATCTGACTGAAGATGCGTCGAGCGTATCATCGGTCGCGTCTATTCGATCAAGTAGGATGTTTTCATATCTGACGGAAGTTGCGTCGGGCGTAACTTCGTTTTGCCACATTATTACGCGTCTATTCAGTTTCTGCATTGAACATCTACGAAGTGGCTGTGTTGTGTGTTAAATAATTCTAAAATGAAGCCCATCTAAATAATAGCTCAAAATAACGTGGCGCGACAATACGTTGTACGCTCGACGCACTAACGCCTCATCGGTTAAGCGTGAAAGGTTGAATTTTTCTCATAATAAAATTGTCTGTTCTGGCGTTAGGCGACGCATCTTTCGTGTGGTGTGAACTGTCCCTAATATAGTAAGCCTAATATAGTAAGCCGAATGTAATAGCCGGCTGTCATTTATACATCTTTGACAGTTGTGACGGGTAGTCTAAAGCACAAAAGCCTGACAACCAGTCTAACCAAAGGGTATCGTGTTAGCTGGTAACTGGGTTGGTCAGATCAGATGGGCAGTCGCTACATGTAAAATAATGGTATGCAGTTGCATTCAGTTAGAACTGGCAGCTGACATGAATATAGAAAAGTGTCTAGGCAGACTTAGTTTTGAGTGCAATACAATAAAGTAAGTATAGTAAGTGAAAAACTTCCCGCTCTAGGTGGAGCGGAAGGGAGTGTCAGACTCCTACTGACTAAAACCCATCCATGCTCCTTCCCTAGCCCTTTATGTTCCGGGGTAGCGGTAACCCTTTCGGACAATCCCGCTTAAAGTATAGTAAGTATAGTATAGTAAAATAGTAATTCTTGTTAATGCAATTCTTCTACAATTATTTTGTTGCATCACACGAGACCAATCAATATAAATCTAGAAAACCAACTACCCTCTTTTAACGTCGACTTTTAAACGAAAATACCCAACTAAGGGGCGTTAAATCGATAGATTGCCACCGCGAACATGACCTCGCTGCTCTTAATTACACGGAGCGATCCTACATACTTTCCGGGCTGAGCTCCCTCGTTAAGAAAAATAATGTTCAAAAAGAAAAGATCCGAATGAAAATATTATTTTTTTGTAAAACAAGCAATTAGTCCGCTCTATAATTCGCGCGGGAATTTTTTGTGATCGTTTTTAATGTTTTTTTTTGTTTTCTTTCTTTTATTCTTGATTCTTGTATTGTGTATTTCTATGGTATTCTGTTCTAATGAATTATCGGAAATACTCAAATCAAAAAATCAAATCAAATCATTTTATTCGCATAGAATGTGGGTATTTAACAAAAAGTTGGTAAAAAAAGTATATATTGGCCCATGCACATTCTGCCTGGGTATTGGCATGCAAAATTTAACAAATTAAGTATCAACTTATGCTAAGGAACACCAAATAAGTTTAATAATTTCAAAGATAAGTTTTAAATTTAAATGCAGTTGTAACACCAATAAAATATTTAATCTAATAATTTCAAATTTAAATTTTGAACTTCAATACATAATTAAGGAAAACTAATAAAATAATTAATATAATAATTTCAAATTAAAATGTCAATACTAACTACTTAATGTCAGTTATAATTCATGTCAATAATACAGTGTTCATGGTGTAACTGCAATGTCACAGAAGAGGGTCATTCAAAAAATCACTTATTGTATAGTAACATTTCTGAGTCAAATATGCCTTGAGTTTGTTTTTAAATTGTTGAAGGGTGTCATTTTTTATGTTGTCCGGTAGTTTATTAAATATAATTGGACCCATGCAAAGAACACTTTTTCTAAGTAGTGCAGTTTTATAGCTGCTGACAGTTAAAAGATTTTTGTATTGACTTCTAACGGGACCTTTCTTGGTGTGTGAGACCTTAGCAAATAGCTTTATGTTGCTTTTAACAAAAATTGCCATTTCTAAAATGTACAATGACGGAAACGTAAGAATTTTTAAAGACTTGAAGTAGGGTTCACAGCTATCTCTTGGTTTTATACCGCACATGGCTCTTATACACCGTTTTTGGGCTTTAAATATGGTATCTCTTAAAGTACAATTACCCCAGAAAATTACTCCAAACCTTAAGACCGATGCGACTAAGCCATGGTATGCAACTAAGGCCGTCCTAATGTCAACTTTTTTTTTCAAATTAAATAGGACATACGCAGCAGTACTCAATTTTTTACAGACCTCTTCTGCTTGTGGTTTCCATGTTAACTGATCGTCTATAAGGATTCCAAGAAATTTCGCGACCTTCGTTTTTTGAATCGTCTGTCCGTTATAGTTTACGTTAACGCTTGGTGGAATTGTACGTTGGTGAAAATGCATTATATTCGTCTTTACTAGATTGATTACCAAATTATTTTTATCAAGCCAATCAATTATATTTCTAAGACTATCGTTGATGTCCTCTTCATAATCACTAATATCATTACACTTTATAAGCGCTGTGCTGTCATCGGCAAATAGAACCATAGGGTGTCGAATATGTTGAGGCAAGTCATTTATATACAGCAAAAATATTGGAGGACCTAATACACTACCCTGTGGTACACCAAATTTGACTATTTTACCCTCAGATTGGTATTTCTGTTCACATTTTGACTTAAGACAAATTCTGGATAACTCGGTATACTGTGTGCGGTTACTAAGGTAAGATTTTAGAAGATTTAACACATTACCCCTTATACCGTATTTATTAAGTTTGCTTAGTAAAATATCATGATTGACGCAATCAAAAGCCCTAGTCATATCTGTAAAAATAGCACAGATAGGGTTCTTTTTATCAACGTTTATCATTACTTCGTGTAATAAGTCATACAGTGCTGTATTAATA
This sequence comes from Hyppa rectilinea, assembly GCA_951799385.1. NCBI lineage: Eukaryota > Metazoa > Arthropoda > Insecta > Lepidoptera > Noctuidae > Hyppa > Hyppa rectilinea. The sequence continues at coordinate 3,974,575 of OX637318.1, read as the reverse complement.
CTTTTATTCTTTCTGAAACCTGCTTGTTCACTACATAGGATGTCATATTTTGTCAAAAATTTATTAATTAATTCATAGATAACCTTTTCTATAACTTTGGAAAACACTGGAATCAATGCTATTGGCCTATAGTTAGCTATATCCTCTTTGCAATTCTTTTTATGTAGCGGTTTGACTATGACAGTTTTTAAAGCGTCCGGAAATACACCGGTGCTGATGGCTAAAATTAATAACATGACAAATATGTATGCTTATATTATTTGATACAAACTTTATAACTTTAGTTGCTATTTCGTCATATCCGACGCTATTTTTATTTTTTAACGTCCTTATTACCCTGACTACGTCTTGCGGTATAACTGGAGTCATAAACATTGTATTAGGGGTTTCGCGTAAACTACTTGTGTCGACTGAGGCTTTGGATGAGTTTTTAACTAAATTAATGAAATAATTATTGAATGCGTCTGCAATGTCCTTTGGGTTACTAATAATTGTATTGTTTATTTTTATCTGAGAAATGGGTTCTTTAGTACATATTTTATTGTTGATTACTTGCCAGGATGCCTTCGATTTATTAAGTGAAGTATTGATAAAAAAGTTATTTTGTGCTTTTTGAGTTAATTTCTCAATTTTTTTAAATCGCTGGGAGTAATTTTTGAATTTTTATTTGCTTTCATGCGATGGATTAAGTCTGTGTTCCCATAGAAGTTGACGCTGTTTCCTACTGCATAATCGTATTCCCTTAGAAATCCATTTAGGTTTTTTTAATGGGGTTATTGTAATTCGCTTGTAAGGGAAACAAAGATTATATGACAAGCCAAACTGCTGCATAAATATGTTATATGCTTCATTTACATTTTCTGTCTTATACATTTCGGAAAAAGAAAGGCATTGTAGATAGCTTTGGAATTTCAACAAATTTTCCAATGATAGGTCCCGCTTCCTAACATACCATGAGTTCAGCCTATAAGTTTTGTTTACTTTTATCTCAAACATTTGTGCGGAGTGATCAGATAAGGCGAAGTCTATTACAGTACATTTACATTTATTATTTGAATTATGTGCAAAATTATCCAAACAGCTGTTACTAGATTAGATTAGATTAGATTTACATTACCTAATGTTAAAAGTAGCGATTGTGACATCATATTGAACGGAGAAAAGCTGGAATTTATTAAGCAGACGGTTTTCCTGGGAATCACGCTAGACGACAAGTTGCAATGGGGTCCCCACATAACAACTCTTGCGGGACGGCTAAGCTCGGCCGCTTATGCTGTTAGAAAGATAAGGCAGTTAACAGACGTAGAAACCGCGCGTTTGGTCTATTTTAGTTACTTCCATAGTATTATGTCGTATGGCATTTTACTGTGGGGTCGGGCTGCTGACATTGAATCCATTTTTATTTTGCAAAAGCGAGCGATCAGGGCTATTTACAATCTTCGTCGTCGCGAATCGCTTAGGGAACTATTTAAAAGGATTAATATTATGACAGTACCTTGCCGATTCATTTATGAAAATATTATGTATGTAAGAAAAAATAGACATCTTTTTAACAAAATAAGTGATAGGCATAATTTTAATACTAGAAATAAAGATAAAATAATTCAACCATTTTTTCGATTGTCAAAAGTACATACATCTTTTATGGGGTTCTGTGTTAAATGTTACAACAAAATACCTTGTGACATACTGCAATTAAATGAAGAAAATTTAAAACTCATATTAAAAGTACACTTTGTAAACAAGCTTATTACAAATTAGAAGATTATATCAAAGATAAGGATGCTTGGAAACATGCTGGTCCTGCTCCACAGGACAATCTAGTGTCTAGACAAAATCAAACTGGTTGCTAAGTAAATTAGGTAATTTGTACCATATTATTTTATTATATTGGAATAACTTCTCACACATTGATTAATTTATTATTATTAACTTTTAGAATGTTTGTAAATATGTGAGCACCATGCACTTATGACATAATTAAGTTTACTTGCCACTGCTACATGTGTTTTTCTTTTCACCTTTTGTGATGTATTGTTTTTATTCTGGGTGCATCGTCTTCACATATAATGTTATAATACATGTATACAAAACATTGTGAAACATTTTAAAAGAGTAACGGTGGAGTTTCTTGCCCATTCTTCTCCACACGAAACTACTTTTTGGAAGGGGCGACTAGAATCAGTTCTATTTCTTGTTCATTTTGACGTTCAAAAGTGCCATTCTTGTGCCTATTTGAAATAAATGTTTTGACTTTGACTTTGACTTAGATAGCCGAGTTGGTTGGTCTAACACTAATCGCAAGACAAAGCCCAGAAGAAAATATTCGAAATCTAAACTAGTATTATTTCTTTTTAACCTATCTATATTAAAATCCCCGCAAATAACTACTTTTTTATTAGGGTTGGTACAGAGTTTTTTTAAAATAGTCTCAAGATTATCATAAAAGGTATTTAAATTACTCGGCTTTGGTGGTCTATATACACATATAATTATTAGTTTCTGTTGTATTAGTTCAATAGCACAACATTCAATCACACCTGATATTGAATACTTTGTTGCGTCTCTAAATTCTGTGCATTGAAGAGACTTATTAACTAGAATACAAGCGCCTCCCCGCTTCGTCTCACGTCTTGAATAACATGCTGACAGTTTATAATTTGGAATATTAAGTAGTTTTTCTTGCCCACGCATTATAAAATGTTCGGTAATGCAAATGACATCTATGTTTTCTTGTTTTCCAGTCATTTCTTGAAGGTGGACGGTTAGTAGATCTGCTTTGTTTAAGAGTCCAGCTATGTTTTGGTGTAGTATTATAACACTATTGTGAACGAAATAAATTCATATTCTTAATCAAATTCGTGTCACTGTCGTCACTGAGGTCAAATTGTAAACTTTTTGATAGCAGTTCTGGTCGATTAAGTGAGTCAGATTGATTATTTTGGTCAAGATCAACACAGGACAACAATTTATCTAGGCTACATAATTTTATAACTAATTGTTCCAAGTCTGATACAATAATATTTAATCCCTTATTATTCAGTGTGTTATGTCGTTTGTTATAGGTGTTATACGTATATGGCAGATTTAAATTAGAATCTAATACATACGCATAATTACATGTGTGTGCATCCATATAAAGCAGGTTATTAAAGGTTTCTACACGACTGTTATACATAATATTATGTTTTTCCATGTATTTAAAAGTAGGTAAACAAATAATGAAATTGGTGTGATTTAGTGGTAATAACCTTCCACGAATATAAGTGACGAGTTCAATATAATTATGAGTTGTTCGAAAATCTTCCTCACCAATATAAACAATACAGTAGTCATACTCTGTTAACTCTCGGACTTTTGCATCAATATTATCGAAAATAAGTTCTATTCCACATTTGGGTTTACGATAATGACACAATTCAAAATTATTTAGATAAGTTTTTTCAGCCATACTATACAGTCTATTAGATGTTTCACCACTCAATAAAACTATTTTATGTTTAGTCGATGGCTCCGACGACGTGGGCGGCGTCCGTAAGGGCGGTGATGTTTTCCTGCCGGTATTTGTTGTCTGCAATACAAGATCTCTTTCGCTTGAAGTACATGCATTATCGGCGATATTAATTTTTGTGCAGACATCCAAAGTAGCAATATCTTCCCCGACGATCTTCTTCGATAAATTTATAGTTTGCGTTTGTTTGAACTTTGTTTTTATATTAGATGATGTTTTTATTGGTGTCGTTTGTTTCTGGTTCACTGGACTACTGACGATTCTTTGGAAAAGATTATTTTTCTTCAATAGTTCTTCATTGCATAACTTTAAATTATTATTTTCCAATATCAATAACTCAACCTCATGGTGTGCACTATTTAATTGTGTCTTTAAAGTATCGATCTCGTCTTTCAATATTTTTATTTGGTTGTAATCATCATCTTCTGATATATCCGGCATGCTGTTTGAGGTACAATTCAATGTTTGTGATATAATATCACTGTCATCGTTAGTTGGTTCTGATTGTCTGCGTGTACGACGGAAAGTAATATTCTCAAGGAAATTCATGATGATAAATTGATACTAAAATTCAAAAACAGTAATCCTGGAATCTTCGTTCTCAGGGATTCGAACTCACACCTCTTTACTCGAGTAGCTAACTGGTAAGCCGCTTGGTCAACTGGCAGACGCTGTAATGAGTGAAATTAGCGGTCGTATTATGTACCACGATGAAGATTCCACTTCTACCAAGAGATGTCGCTATTCTCAATAGTCAATTAGTATTAATTAGAGCATTGACGTATGGTATCACTCAGTACGTGTTAGTTCTTGTGTGTTTTTAATAGATGGTGCTGTATTAACACTCAATTCAAATAAAAAACGGAATCCTATCGCAGTAATTTTGATTTATCCAGAAAATATATCAACAGATGTTTTTGTTATTGTTGGTAGATGTTTTATTTAGCCGGATTACACGCACACACGTCTTTCACTTTGTCTTTTGGTCATTAATTGGTCATTAATTGTAGTAATACAAGTCTTTATTTGTGCAGGTCGAGTATCACTGTTTTTATGTTAATTATGCTACACAGATTGTTTATAACACTGTCACAATTAGTTTGTTGCGTTAGGTTCACTTTTAAACGGGTTCCACTGTCTAAGAGTTAATTTTTCTATTATTTAAATGATTTTTTTACGGGAGCACAATAAAACCAATGTTTACTTAACAGCGCCACCTGGCGGATCTACTACATCTGTTATTGTTGTATCTGCGTGAATGATAGCGGGCCTTCTTTCTTTGTTTCTTGTTAGTGACTAACCTGGTGTCAAAGTTTTTATGCAGCGCATGGGTATCTGACTTAGATTCACATGGTGTTTAAAAATATCTCTTAGGCAAGCTGACGATGTTATCCTTCAACGTTTTTTTAAACAAGTGACAATTATACAATACGCACATGAATCGGTAAAATCAGAGGTGCGTTGTGAGGTGTGTGTGTAGTACCTTGGGTTCGAACTCGAGACCTATGACTTGGCAGTCCGACGGTCATACCACTAGGCTAGTACGTCTTGTATGTAAAGCGTGACTGTTGATTGCGGTAAATGAAAAAAAAACATGTTGCCCGAAGTAATAAAAGACAATGACAGGAAAATGTTGACCACTTCTGTATTGTATCATCATCTACCTAGCCTTTCCCCAACTATGTTGAAGTCAGTCCAGTCTAACCGGATGCAGCTGAATACCAGTAGTTTGCATGGAGTGATTGTCCATCTGACTTCCACAACCCACTTATTGGGTAAGACTGGTTATCAGACGACTGTCAAAGATCCACGAATGATATACCTACTTCTGCATTTTATCTCCGCTAAAAATTGAGTTTACAGTGCAGGCTTCCCAGGCTTGGGAAGGGCGAAAGTACAAAACCAAGTACAAAAGAGCATACCTACACTTTCAGCTTTATTGAAATATCAGCGATAAGCCAATATTGATATGAACACTGTTTTTCCAATCTTAAAAGCGTCTGAGCGCTTTGATCCGTTCTGTTGAAGTTATATTGGTTTTTGGAGTTTAGGATTTACATAGCTTTATGATTTAGAGCTAGAACTAACCCAATCTATTTATTTAATATTTTACGCACATAGAGGTACGGTCGCCAGCACATAAAGTTACAACCAACTGACAAATTGTCTCAATCAATTTTGAACTGTATATATTTAACATTTTAAGGTTTAAGAGGGAACTCTATTAGGCCTTTCTGCATACAAACGCATTTTTCTTCGTGGATAGTGCCTCTAGAGCAAAATGATAAACGATGGCAATCTAAATGGACTCGTCCCAGAATTCGGCTACATGTTTGGCGCCATCACTAGCGTCCATCAGTTCCTGTAACGTGCAGACGACAGGACAAGCAGGACACGATACTACGTGTCCCATCGTTTGTAGAACGGCACCACATTTACATTCCAAGGCGGAGTTGTCTTCCAGGTTGGCCAAGGCAAATCCCAAATTAATTCTAGAAGAGTTTTACGCCCAACAATAATTTAAAATTACCTTTTCCACGATGCAAATGAGATGTATGACGCTGCCCAGGTCCACGTGGTGTTCGCCAGAGCCCAGGATGAAGGCTTCTGGCACCACTATCTGCAGTCGCACGTAGTGGGACACGATGCCTGTCCGCGTCGACACCTGGAATTTAAAGAAGAGACAGTCAGTTTAACACTGGGTGTACTTTTGTTGACTAACCGGTTTTTCTAGGACTGCAGCTGGGGACAGATGCTCGTTTGCACTTACACTACTTTGCCATCTGCCTTAACCATAGCGTCAAGTCTTACCAGATACAACTGAATACCAGTATTATATATGGGGCGACCGCTTATCTGATCTCCACTGGCCAGTTAAAAAAACGATATGCTTTGATACGTCAGACTTACGAAAAGCAGGAGCAATAACTTAGCGTACTTCCGTTTATGTTATGGTTGGTCACCCATCCATCAGGTAAGTGTTGCTTAGCCTTGAAGATTGACCTTCGAGACTATTATTATTTAGGCCCGAGCCTCTAACACAACAAAGTAAACTGAAACTAGCTGACAACTGAGTGTCGTTACACTTCGTTGAGCAGCGAGACAACAATATTCAATATTATTGTTTATTTTTTCACCAGTTTAAAAAAAACATCATTACACTACGTTACTCTCCAAACAGCGGCTCGTCAAACAAGCCACATATTTAGCGTATACTAAAAACAATGGGTATTTAAATAGAACGGCTTCGTATCCTCAATGAGCATATTCAAGGTACTTCGCAAGGCAGACGAAAAGCCGTATAAATCTCAAAGTAGGTACGAATAAATTATTGTAAACGAAAATTTTTCGTGAATAATATTATTTATTACGTAGTAAGGAGGTATATGTTTGTCGAGCTCAGTGATAGCCCAGTGGTGTGAGCGTTGGACTGTCAAGTCTGAGATCACGAGTTCTAACCATCTTTGACTCTTCGGATTTATGTGCGTATTGCATAATTATCACTTGCTTAAAAAACGGTGAAGGAAAATGTTTTCCTTCACCGTTTCTTTGACGATGTCGTGAAGAAACCGGCATGCCATAGAGATATTACTCAATGGCGTGTAAAGCTAAGTCAGAGGCCCATGGGCAGCGTACAAACACTGACACCAGGTTAGTCACTAACCACACGAACAAAAAAAGGTTTTGTTTAATGCATTATGACGTTGTATCCAGATCTGGTCGCAACTCAGGCTTCGTATACTTAGACGAAATATTAAACAATTTTTAATGTATTTTCTATGGCAACCAAAGTTAATAATAAACTACTAGATTGTTTTAAAACACTTAATTTTAGGACATTTATATGTGTAACAATAAAAAATCCATTGTTCTAAGGAAGGAACATGGATGGGTTTTTAGTAAGTAAGAGTCTGACACTCCCTTCCGCTCCATCCAGAGCGGTCATTTGATGATTTCCTACCCTCGAAAAAAAAAACTTTTATTTTAACTTTTAGCATTGAGCCAAGTGGCGAAGAATACTAATTTAAATTTTCAAGAATACTAAATGTTTTTCTTAGTTATTTGGGGTAGACTGAGAGAGTGACTGAAAGGTTCAGAAGCAGAGAAATGTCATTTTTGCATAGCAAGGACCTCCTCTTAGTCGGTCATAAGGTTACACATCCATTTATGCTGTTTCTTAAAGGGAAGATGATGAGATGATACGTAACCAGAGCCCAAATGATAATAATTGCCTTAAACATCGTTTCAAATATTAATTGAGTCATCGTCGCTTCTACTTCTCGCGTTATAATTGAAATGACAATGGTACCACTCAACAACAGACTATTCTGTATAAACAAAAACAAACCCATATCCAAAAGACAGTCATTCGAGGAGGTACCATTGTTCCCCCTCACCCCGCCTTCCCCATCCGAAGAGTAAGTTGTGAAATCATTTTCGTTATGTAAATCGCGAGCGATACCATCTGCATACGGTGTACGTTTTGTTAAAAGATCCGCCATCTTGATTTTTCAGATCTTGTTACTTTTATTGTTTCTGGGGGAATAAGGAGACGGGGGGAGTTAATCCTGTATGTTCGCGGAATCGGAGTTATTTTTGAGTATTGCTTTCAACGAGATCTGTTTTAAATTCCGTTGGGTAAATTATTGGGTGGTTAATTTTTCAGTTGATTTGATTTGAAATGTTTAGGGATTCTTTTTTGTTTTGAGGGTGCGAAATCATCAAAAATTACTCGTCGCGCTCTGGGTGGAGTGGAAGGGAGTATCAGACTCTTACCAACTAAAACCCATCTACACCCATCTGTTTCTTCCTTAGCCCTTTTTGTTGCGGGGTAGGAGAATTCCCTTTCAGACGATCTCGCTGGCTATTGGCGACCTTTGGAAGATTCATTATTAGCGTCTTGTAGGTTAATACATTCTTTTTCTTCGTGTGGTTAGTGACTAACCTGGTGTCAGAGTTTTAATGCTGCCCATGGGCCTGACTTAGCATCACATGCTGTTGAGAAATATCTCTCAGACATGCCGGTTTCCTCACGATGTTTTCCTGTTAATACATTAAGAATGGTTAAGTTTTTACTGATTTTAAATTTTAAGCCTTCTAGAAAATGCTACAGTCTTATCACCAGCGCACAGGGCATAACGTCGTGCTACTGGAGAGTTGAAACTAAAGTATTTTGTGAAGCCATTGTTCTATTTTAAAAAACGCAGTTGAAACTAAAGTGTTTTGTGAAGCCATTGTTCTATTTTTAAAAACGCAGTTGAAACTAAAGTGTCTTGTGAAGCCACTGTTCTATTTTTAAAAACGCCTCTAAACTGTTTATTCTTCCAAAAGTCCGGATCCTGGCTAGAAACATGGGTTACAGGAAAATGAACCATGTACTACCAGTTACATTATTATTCTATGAGCAACATAGCACCTTAATCTGGTCGCGTTGCAAGTTTTAAGCGCACTGAGAGAAATAGGTCAGTATGCCAGCGGTAAACTTGTAACAAGAGTAAACTATCGCTTATGTGTGTGTGTGGGTAAACTAACTCTGTTAATTGTATTTACTAAAAATCATAATATTTTATTTCAAAGAAAGAAAGAACATATATTTGTTTGAATCAGGTCAAGGCACACAAAAACAAAAGAAAAATACAGTAAAAATGTTAAATGGTCAATCAATCAATCACTTTATTGTGGATCATAGGTAGGTGCATATATAATACAGGTCTTAAATAATAACATTGTGATCAGCTATGGCCCGCCCTTGAGGCATACAATAGTTACACAGACATTAAAATATTATCTTATATGTATATAAAATTTCCATGTCACAATGTTAGTTACCGTACTCCTCCGAAACGGCTTGACCGATTTTTATGAAATTTTATATGCATATTCAGTAGGTCTGAGAATCGGCTACTATCTATTTTTCATACCCCTAGGTATGTAGGTGTCATAGTTAAGGCAGGACGCCGTCTGCCGGGTCAGCTAGTTATTACATATTATTAAGATTTCACATAAAATATAAAAAAAGAAAAAAATGTACCTACATGTCGAATTTAGGTAGAATTTAGGTAGGTACACAACTTACAGTGGTCTACCGAAAACTGTGTTTGAGCAGTGATTTGTCTGATAGAAACTCTATAATAGAGTAGTAACACTTATTTACTAACAATTATGGTATTGTGTGCCTCACGGTTCCGCGAAGTAGACATAAGGCACACAAACAACCAACAAACCAGTAATATTTTTTTAACTTACTCATCGAAGAATTTTTTGTCATATAAGCCAAGTGTTAAAATCTTCCATCCCGTTTTGCTAGGTAAAAGTGGGAAAATGAAGGTTGGCAAGTCTAGACCAATACTTCGATGACAGCAAAGTAAAAACGGACATTAACATTTTTGTAAAAATGCTTTGTTTTTGACAAAAAATAGCTTATATAAACTAGGGTTTATATAAGCTCATTTTTCTCGTAAAAAAATCATGCTAATTGGTTCATAACTCTCAAAATGACCACATTTTTTTACTAAATCTGCTCTCCAGTTAAATAACGATTTTGTAGATGTCCGTTTCTACTTTGCTGCTATCGACTTGTAGATCGTCAATCGTTCTCCTACCCTTAATTTAATTTATTGGATAATAGGGGAACGTAATAGTGGGCGAGGCTATTACTATCAACCGGGAGCAAGTCCCTGGACCTGGGAATCGACTACAACTACTTTCTGCTTACGCTACGAAATTATTAAGCCAAGACAAAACACGGATCTCACGGATTGAAAATGTATGAGAATGGAAGTCCAACCGCATATCTTCCAACCTTTTGCATTAATAATCCCCAGTGCCGATAGCCAAGCCCCAAGCCAGCTGGTACAATAATGTTCCATGTGATAGGAAGCAAATCTAGGGTCCAGCACGAACGGGCGAAAAATCCAATGATTTCGTTTAATCGAAAATACAACAAACCAATAGACAATCCCCCTTACTAATAAAAATTGTATAGCGTCTCTACACGATGCTTTATCTTCTTCTTTCAAATGTCAAATTTCTAACGACTGAAAGAGAGAAATCGGTGTGTAACTACTCACCTGATATAATACGGTTATTAGTAAGGGGGTTTATGTTTAAACGTATGTTGCAAGCACAGTTAGTATCACCCATAGATATGGAAAAAGACTTACGAATCAAGTTTTTCTAATTAACAGACAGCTGTGCTGCTGGGGAATTTGTTGCACCACTTTTTCCCAGCTAAAGCTTCTTTAGCACTAGGAAGAAGTGAAGGACGGGTATTTTGGGGGACTGAATAATGTGATTTTGACAATCAAAAGTGCTGATTCTTAGCCTGGTTTGAATAAATGACTTTTGATTTTATTTAAAACTAAAAGTATATTTTATACGAAATGAAGTCGTGTTTACTCTCTCGTTCATACTAGGCCCACCTACCGCCATTATTTTCCGAATTTCAACTCTAAATAACTTCCAAACAAAAACCTTCATATTTCGTCTGATAAAATCCAGAACCTGCTCTGAGTAATATCGCTCCAATATCGGTAATTTTACGCCTGAACAGAATATATTCTTCAAAGAGAAACAATCAAAGCGTTGATAACGTCGATATTGCTTCGAACATAATACGAATTCAATTTCTAACTATTGTCACTGAGATCTTATAGAAACGTAGATGTTTCTATAGACAACTGCGGTTTGAATAGACATTTGATAGTATTATTGTTTTAAAATTCCTGTTGTGTCTTGATCACACGTAACGAGAGAGTTGGGTTAGCTAGTATGTTAGGTATTTTCTAACTTAGCACCGAGTCAGGACAGTAAGATTGCCTAAAAGGGTTACCGATGCCCCGGAAAGCAAAGGATGGGTTTAAGTTAGTACGAGTCTGATACTCTCTTCCATTCCACTCAGAGCTCATTTGATAATCATCAAATGACTCATCCCGACTGACTGACTGACAGTCAGTCAGTTAAGTTTGAACGCTGTAGACTAGTGAGACAATGGATCACAAAAAGATAATTAAAAATCGTAGTGAAGCGTGCTGCGAACGACAGAAGTGTTTATACCTGTCGAGTGGGCAAGTGAGTCAGTGCGGGGAAGCGTAGGGTTGGGCCAATCGGTCTAGTACATAGAATGGAGCCGAAGTGACAGCCTCGCCTTTTAACTCGGCCGAACACTCGGGACTACATTTATCGAGAACTTTACACGTAATGAGAACACTGTCTCGCCTCTACTCGGCACGTGTGGTCTAGGCATGACATTTTGGTGTGATTTGTCAAATTATGTAAAGGACGTTTCTACATAAGCCGGCACGATAACTGCAAAAACACCGGTACGGTAGCCGCAAGGCAAAGATAAGGTTGAAATGCGGCAAATATGGTCAAATGAAAAAAATCTTGCTATAAATTAACGCTGAAGTTGCTGCTGTTAAATCTACGTGTTTTAAAATCGTCAAAACACTATAATAATAATAATATAATATCCTTGGACATTTCACACAACGCCATATAGTCCCAAGCTAAGCAACCTAACGCTTGTGTTATGGTAACGAGATGGCTGATAAACTACTTATATACATTTTTTTTTGTAAATACATACATATTATAGATAGAAAAACACCCAGACCCGTAACAAATACTTGCAGGTCGTACAAATATTTGTTCCGTGCGGGAATCGAACCCGCGACATGTTGCGCAGCAGTCAATCGCTCAACCACTGCGCCAACCGTGCCGTCACTAGTAGTAGCATATAAGATTAATCAGTCTATAATGTTCCCACTGCAGGAACACGTCTTCTCTCTGTGAGAGGGAGTGGGCCGTAATCGACTGCGTGAGCCCAGCGCGGGTTGGTAGACGTCACGTGTCTTTGAATTTTTGGTTTTAGGACAAGCCAGTTTCCTGTACCGTTTTTGAAAGAAATGGTGGGGAAATTAAAAAAAAAATTAGCGCCTGTCTGGATTCGAACTCACGACATACAACTCGTAAGTCAGGACCCATACCCCTCGGCCACCACTGCTCCCCACACACTTGTAGTGATGCTGATAAATTCAACCTTCTGCGTGTATCTTTGTTTTTGTATATGTTCTTCGATAAAATAATAAATAAATAAATAATAAATATCCTTGGACATTTCACACAACGCCATATCGTCCCAAGCTAAGCAACCTAATGCTTGTGTTATGGTAACGAGATGGCTGATAAACTACTTATATACATTTTTTTTTTGTAAATACATACATATTATGGATAGAAAACACCCAGACTCGTAACAAATACTTGCAGGTCGTACAAATATTTGTTCCGTGCGGGAATCGAACCCGCGACATAGTGCGCAGCAGTCAATCGCTCAACCACTGCGCCAACCGTGTCGTCGAATTCGATATTTTCCTCAACTGTGGACCGATTTTGAAAATTCTGTTTTCATTTCGTAGAGGGAAGTTTGCGGGAAAAACAACGCAAGCAACGAACGTTAGTAAAATTTATATAGTACCCATATAAATTTTAACGTTGGGTGGGTTTTAGGTTAGCTTCAATAATTCGTATTTGTTCCCACTTTGTTTACGTGGATGATGTAATACATTTTATTTGTGTGTAGGGTAGATTGGAATCTACCCTACACACACCCTCTTAAAAATTAAAACTATTTACAAAATAAAATAACCGACTATAAGTGAAAAATAAATTTTGGAAGACGGTGTCTTTGGTTTTGTATTTTTGTTTTTTGCTACCGACTTCCAAAACCAAAGTTATTTTCAGTATGTAGTGTTGCCTTGTAAAAAGTTTTCTATACATTGTATTAACACTTAACTATCCTCAAAAAAGAAACCTTTACCAGAATCTAACAGTGCTAACTCAGCTCTCCCCGAAAAACACATTTTACCTCCAAAATACAAGCTTGTTGGTTCAGTAACAAGGATGTATGTGTAAATATAGTTTACAAGTAACAATGTGTTGTATTGGAGCCTACAAAACAATCAAGGGGAACGTGACGCGACTGAACACGACGCCGTAATGTACTGCCCACTGTGTGGGCTACGACAGAAGGAACGGGATGACTTTGTTTTTATTGGCATTATTTCAGTGGTTAAAATTATTGGTTCTAGGACATGCGGGTTTTCTCACGATATCTTCCTTCACCGATTTTGAGAGCAGCGGTGATGAAACAATTTACACGATAGAAATATGTGACAATACAATGCACAGAGGCCAGCACATCAAGTTACCACAATCTGTCAAATTTCTTTGATAGTATTTCAACTTTATTGCAAAGACATAAGGTTCATTTTTAATTGAGAAAATTTGACAGTTAAGGATGGCTTGATGTGCTGGCGTCTGTACACTATGACACGAAATAAACAATTAAATCATTACTTTTGTGTGTTTTTATATAGGTATCTTAAAAATAACCCGTAAGTCACGGCTGTTTCACTGGGCTATCGCTGCTCCATAAATATTCCATACTATATTTTCTTTGCTGTTTACATAATTATGGAACAATAGCTTTACATCTGGTTGTAAATAACATTTGCCGGCGGGAAAATTAATCAACGTTAGATTTGGGTAAATTCCCTGAGAGATTTGTTTAAATGTTAAAGGCGATGAATTAAGAGTAAAAGTCATATAATTTCTGTTGTCATTGCCAACATGATGAGCTGCCCGTCTACATTTAATTTGAATAAAATTAAGAAATATAACATCACGTTTTTAATCCCCAAATGGTTAGGCAGAGGTGTACCTATAGTCCTATAGGTACCCAAATTTAGCTAGTTATGTTCGAGTCCCATGTAGTTTCAGGCGACTGTATTGCCATCAACCGGGCACAAATTCAGTCTTCAGGCTGCTATTGAGAAATTCCAGTTGAAAAAACCACGAAACATAGCAATATAATAAAAAAGAAAAGTCCAAAGCCACAGTAAGTGAATTGCCGTATGGCTCGGTTTCCAGTCTCACCGAATGGAGCTAAATTCACGACTTTACTATCTACAATTTAAAGTTGTAAGTTTGTTTTGTTTTCCATAATAACACATTGGGAATAGAACCTTTGATTAATCATTAAGTTTGTTACAAAATAATTTATAGTATAGTGTTTAGGTGTATAGTACAGAGTAAGGCCACTAAGTGCTACGAAGTGCTACGGATGCTACGGATGCTACGAAATTGCTACGAGGCTACGAAGCATACACGTCTTGTACCGCAGAACGCTTGCTTGCACGAAATGCTGCATTATTCACATTATATTGTATAGGTTGTACGAGAAATTACATGGCCCATTTACTTTATGTACAGGATTAAAGATAATAGTACTTAAAGCTCATAGTATCAACGTTTGATTTGAGAACAAAGTCGTAATTATCCATCGGAATAAGTTCCAATGTATTTTAGTTATGTTACCCATAATTCGTGTGCCAAGCATTTAAGTTTAGACAACGTCCATCTGAATTTGTTTCAGATTATGTCCATTTTGGTAAACATTTTACGACCTAACACAGACATCAACACCTAAATAAACGAAGAGCAAAATCTTTAGGTACTCAATAACATACTCTGTATAATATATCGTCGTGGTCATCACTTAGCGATATTGCTACGAGGCGCTACGAGACGCTACGAGGCTACGACGCGGCTACGGCGTAGCTAGAGAGGTTGCATAAACTAAATGATGTTAGCGTCCACACTACTTATAGGTTGCAACATGTACGCTGCATCGGTTATATAATTAAATTGTATGCTAAGTTATGTGCAGGAGGAAGGAAAATGTTATACAAAGTAGGGTTTTTACTTGTCGTAGCACACAACAGTAAAGAAAAGTAAGTTGATTACCAACTTAAATTGCCTTTTATTTTTGAGGGTGGGAAATCATCGAATGACCCCTCCCGCTCTGGTTGGAGTGGATGGGAGTGCCAGTCTCTTACTGACTAAAACCCATCCATGTTCCTTCCTCAGCCCTTTATATTTCGAGGTTCCTTTTTGGACAATCCCGCTGAAAGTAAATTTGCGTGCATATTAAAATCGCAACTTGGATTCTTGATAGTTGTGTGAAATGGCTTCATGGAAGACAGATAGGCAGTGGTTCTATGTAGAATAGTAATCAGTTGCAAAATAGTAGTGCTATAGCTAGTAAGAAGAGGTAGAAGCTAGTGTCAAGTGTGAAAGTAAGAATAAAAGCATTTTTACTAACCAATATCACTCACTCAATTTCACTCTTTACCGTTAATAAAGGGCTTATTAAAGGCACTTTGTTGACGGTTACGAGTGGTACTAAGTAGCTTCAATTAATATGAACAACGCCATACCATTACAGATAATCCTCTAAGCGAGGTGATTATCGCAACATCCCCTAGGATTATACAGGGTGAAGCTAAAACTCAACAACAAATATTTATGATCAAGACGCACCAACCGCAACCGAACCGTAAAACCGAGGATTTATTAAAAACAGAAAAATCCCTGTTTCATGAAAAACGCAAAGAAAATCTGATTTCCACCCGTTTTTGTCGATCTTAATTGATTTTTCCGAACATTTCGAGTCGAAGCCGCGCATTTGCTATAACAAAGGGTGATTCAATTTCGAGTGGATATTTTTCTTTTTGTGAAACGTGGACAAGGGCGCGTTTAATTTCGCCGTTAATTAAAAATTTCGTCGTACACGGGTTACTTTACGATTTCTATAAATATTATTCCGTGCGAAATATTATAAAGGTTCACGGTGGAAAATCGCAATCAGTCAGTGTGTTTCAGGATTTTTTATTGCTTTTATTTATCCGGCAATTTCCGCGCGTAAATTGTATGCCGTTGACTTATTAAATTGCATCGTCATTGTGTATTGTTTATTGGGTAAGCGAGGTGAAAATTTGATTCATTATTGCCTTTGTACTGGGCATCGGGGCATAATGGATAATGGCTTTTTTGAATTTCTGAAGCTGTATGTAGTGTCATGAGTGATTTTGTGCTCTAATAATGTTAATGCTTAGTACACAAGGCTGTTCCTTAAAAGTTCATATTGGAAAACCCAGTAACACTTTGCCCAACCTGGGAATTGAACCCAGGACACCACGCTCAGCAGTCGCGCTTGCGACCAGCGGAACAGTAAACAATCAGAGAGGGTCAGTTGTTTCATTTACAATATTGTGTTGTATGTGGTAACTACATACAACACAATATTATAAATGGTATTATAAATGATGACTATACGTATGTAAAATATTATAAAAATAAGCCGTAACATGACGAAAAAGGTAAGAACACAGAGTACATCTAAAGGGGTCATTACTTTAAAAAAAAAGATGGTTTCTAAAGGAATGTTGTTATTTGATATATTTATTTTTGTATTTTCCTTTCCGTTTACAAGATTATATTTGGTAGATCTTTTTAAATGACTGCTAAATAAGGAGAAGAAAGGCACGTTTGTTTCATGTATTAAGAAGGCTTACAAAGAAAAATGATTACAAATCTTTTGCATGATTTTGTGGTATTTAGAGTCAGAGAACAGAGTAAGACTGGAGTCTTAATTTAATTTATTTATTAAATTCACCTTTAATCGGTCTTTTCTTATCTTCTTCTTTTCGTGTGGTTAGTCACTAAACTGGTGCCAGAGTTTTTATGCTGCCCATGGGCCTCTGACTTAGCTTCACATGCTATTGAGGAATATCTCCCAGACATTCCTCACGATATTTTCCTTTACCGCTTTTTAAGCAAATGATATTTATACTATACGCACATGAATCCAACAAATCAGAGGTGCGTGCCTTGAGTTCGAACTCGAGACTTATGAAATGGCAGTTCGTCGGTCATACCACTAGGCTATCACTGCTGACTCCCTGTACGTATAACCCTCGTTTAACCAAACACTGTATATTCTTCATTTGTTCAAAATCACATGGCGAAACATAACGTAACAACCCTCACTAGTTTCAAAAATAGAACTGTCATTTCCTCTCAAAACATCTGAACACAGCATATTGTCGTTCCATTTAACGCAGCAGAACAGAACTACATAAACGAAACTACAACGATATAACTATTTAGTTAGAGAATCAACGACACTTTTGCCTGCGAGCCTACGATTACAGTTCCAAATTGCTTTTGCTAAATTTAATTTCGCCACAACCATTTTGAGAACGAGTTTAGCCCCTAGTTTAGGACACTTTGTGTTATTATTATGAAGGTATACGTATATTGAATGAGAAGTAATTTCTCGTCGATGGATCGATACTTCACGTGACCTAAGGGCTGGTTTTTACCTTGTCCAGATACTAAGTGCCTTACAACGTGGCAATGCCGACACTCACTTGGGTATATCAGTCGACAGCGATACGGAAGAATTTTTTGACCCGTCAAAATTGTTTTTGTTTTAATTTGGTTAGGATATTATATATTTGCATTTATACATAAGTTATACATGTATACATATAAGTTGTTACTTTTTGGGAGGAGCTCGTGGCTAAGTAATAACAGACGCACGGATCGATCCATCAGGTTAAGGAACGCTAGCCGAGGTTGTTCCGTGGATGGGTGACCATTTTCTATGTCAAGACTTCTCTGTGCCTCGGAAAGCACGTTAAGCCGTTGGTCCCGGCTGTCATTCTTTGCCAGTGGTTACGCCTGTCACGACGCCGTCGGTAGTCAGAAGCCTGAAAGTCTGACAGCCAGTCTTACCAAGGGGTACCGTATTACCCAGTTACTGGCTTGTGGAGGTCAGATATGCAGTCGTTCCATGTAAAATACTGGTATTCAGCTGCATCCGGTTAGATTGGAAGCTGACCTCAACATGGGAAAAGGCAGGCAGATGATGAATTAAGTCAGGATGTTACATTTTTCCATTTATAAATTAGGTATAGGTTGTTACTTATGAAGCAGCAGCAGCTGTTTGGAGACCTCGGTGAAAGTTATTATTTAAAGTGCATGGAAGGCAATTTTTCGATTTGTTTTGAGATAATATATTGCCATTATAAATGAAAAATCTATCCGTTCGTTTCTTGCAACTCATTAGTTTAGCTGATAATTAAAATGGAATCCGATCAATGTTGCTCTCAATCCGGAGCTTTTTGCATTAGGGTTTTACGCTGATTAATATAATGACTATAAACTTGTAATGTGAAAATATCATATAAAAATACAGAACCTGTAAAATAGAATTTTCCTAAGATATTTTGTTTCTATTCAAATATAAAATTATACGGGCTTGTTTCACGGTAGCCAAATAGGTCTCACTGAAAAAAATGAATTTGTATGAAACTATCCTCCAGATAACTGTACCTGTTAAAGCCTGTTTAAGCTATTAGCCTCAACCTCACAGCTACTATAACCCTTATAGCGACATCTACATCGCCACATGCGAACTACGCGTGACACGTCTCGCAAAAAACCTGCATCGCGCAAGCAAGGTTTACCGCGCGACTAGCATCAATAGCGTCAACATCCTTACATCAAGAATCGGGCAGTAAGCCCACCAAACACTTAACCGTCTGATTGGAGGATCCTCCCTATTCTATAAAGTATGAGTGATCTTTACACCCAGTTCCTCCTACCTCTGTAAGCAGTAAAGTGATACAAGGTCTTACCTGGCACTCGTATGTACCGTTGTCCCTCTTCTGCACGAACTTAATCTGCAACGTCCAGTCTTCTGAACCTTCTCCATGTAACACCTGCAAAAGAAAATCCAGCATTATCAATTTGTAATATTTACCTAATTGATTATAGTTCTGAAACTCGTCAAAGAGTCATATTATAATGGCCGTCATGAAAATCTGTATTTTTCACCCTTATTATATGACATCAAGGTGTAAAAAAATTGTCATTGTCACCATATATGACACTAGTTGCTCCTGCGCGGTTTCACTCGCTACTCGGTCCCTATTGGTCGTAGCGTGATGTTACCTATAGCCTTAGCCTATAGCCTTCCTCGATAAATGGACTACCCAACACGAACATAATTTTTCAATTCGGACCAGTAGTTCCAGAGGTTAGCGCGTTTAAGGTTGATGTTCCAGGGTAGCCCGCGAAATTCAAATTTTCTTAAGTTTTTTGCAATTTGCAGGCCAGTGATAGGTTGTATGTTGATTATCATTTGATTCGCGGCTGTAAGACGTATGTAGTTACAGAATTATAATCATCAAAATCATTAATACAACCCTCCGAGTTCATAAAGGTGTAAAAATGACTTTTTACAAGGTCAAAGTCATTCCGGAACCATTGAACGCAACCGGAAAATTTGAATTTCGCGGGTTGGTTGGAGGATTCACCTTAAATAATCAAACTCTTCAGATTTATAATATTAGTATAGATTAAGATGTCAAAAATAGGTGAAGGAAAACATCGTGAGGAAACCGGCATATCCTGGAACCAAAATATCGAGGACATGTGACTTCCACCAACCCGCAATGGGCTCGCGTGGGGTATTACGGCCCATTCCTTCTTACAGAGGGAAGATCAGTGTCCCAGCAATAAGCGGGATTGTCCGAAAGAAGCGGGATTGTCCGAAAGAAGCGGGATTGTCCGAAAGGGTTACCGCTACCCCGGAACATAAAGGGCTACGGAAGGAACATGGATGGGTTTTAGTCAGTAAGAGTCTGACACTCCCTTCCGCTCCACCCAGAGCGGGAGCAGTCATTGGATGATTTCCCAGCCTTAAAAAAAAAAAAAAAAGTGTCCCAGCGATGGGAACATTCAAAACTGATTATGCAAATTCGGATATCATTGCCTCCGGTGTCTGAAAACCTATTTAATCGCATGTCTTGTGAATGAACCAATCAACAGGTAACATTATATTTGACAGCTTCAAGTTAATTTCGCGGCATTCAGAACTCTAATTGCGACATGCTATAATGTATCTAAAGGGAAATAGAAAACATTTGCAATTGGAGCTCTTAAAATAATCCTTCTTTTATTAACAGAAAAGCTTCTATGACAAAACTCAGGAACGCTGAGAAATTCTGGAGCTCGATTTGTAGTTCAGCAGTGCACACTGCACGGGTAATATAGGAACAAGAGCCGAAATTTCTGAGACGGCACTGGAGAAAATACACGTCTAAGATACGGATCGGGTCAATGAACAAACGGTTTTACGGTTTTCGATTGGCTACTTCAATTTACGATCGTAAGTAGTGGGAATAGCAGCTAGGTTAGGTTATACAAGGTGTTTTTAGGGTTTCGTACCTCATAAGGAAAAAACGGAACCCTTATAGGATCACTTTGTTGTCCGTTCGTCTGTCTGTCTGTCAAGACCTCAGGAACGCGTGGAGGTATCGAGTTGAAATTGAAACATATAAAAGAATCACTTTGTTTTCGAGGCTGGCCTATTTTTTGGTCAAAGAATCAGCATTGCCATACAAGGCAATACTGCCAGACTTTTGTGAAATTTTCCTAGTGAAATCATCGAATTTGTTGATGTTCTTTGATTATTATACATAATTATTATATATTTTGTACATATTATTACGAGAATTTGCTTTTACATGTTAATATAATGTAAAGAATCACTAGTATATGAAGTATTTTTCAATCGTTTTTTTTTGTATTCATTTTTTATTCAAAATAATTTGTCAAAATCACGATTAGGTTAAACACTCGTGAAAAAATAATATGCCAAAGTCGCTTTTACTTAGCTTTAATAAAATTATGAATGATTGGTATGAATGAAAATGAAAGACTCCTATTTATCAATGAAACTTAGACACATAAATTAAATATGATTGATAATACCTTCGAAACTGTACATTTTTGGAACACATAATTATATTTGGACTTTTTGAATTATTTTTATGTATGCGCTCAACTGTGACTTATGAGACACAACAACTTTTTCTAATATTTTTAATCATATTTGATTTTACAACAGTCTAGCGGTTATAGAAAATTATAACGCTAGAGTTTTGAACTTATAACATATGAAAAAAATTTAAAAACACGTTATACAGGGTCAAAAACATCAGCTGTTCCATACATTATGCTCGTATAACTCGTCAAAATGTAGGAAACAGCTGTTTTTTCGCGATTTCAGATTTGTTCCCATAGTAAAAGTTGTTCATAATGGTGAGCACAATGGCACCTTCAAATATTTCCCATGAATTCAATTTCACCCTGTATAGACGTACCGGTCACAAATCCCATGATCCCCGGTCCAAGAGTGGGAAGGGAACATCGGGGTTGTTGCGAACTCTTTGGTTATGTAAACTTTTTAGAAGATTTTTGTATATTTTATTCGAATGTTATTCTTTTGTTTTTTTTTGCATCTGTCAAAAGGTTTGCGTTCGTTTTTTAATTTATGTTATTTTTTGCATATCCTTTTGTCACGCTGAACTTTAGTTTTATTTCATTCCAACAACCACCAATACATACAGTCCATTTATCGTCGCCTTCAGGGGTAGTTTTGTAGTCAGTAAGAGTCTGACAGACCCTTTCGCCCGCTCCAGAGCGGAGAACATCCCATGAGGACTTCCCACATCGGAACAACAAAAAATGGCGACGCACTGGTGGTGTTCGAGAGGCTTTGATATCGTATTCTGACTTCTGCGGTATTTATTCTTAAATATTTAGTATGTAACTCACGTTCGGGTTTACATACATAAACAAACTCACGCCTTTCTCCCTTGTGGGTAAGTAGAAACTACAGAATGTCAATTGCCATGATCCTTTTGCTTCGTTTGCGATCACACATCTGTTCTTTATTTCGGGGTTGTCAGATAAAATATGCACGTCATAGTTCACTGTGAGTTATTTTGTAAAAGTGTTGCCATTGATATAAATACACTCGAATTTTGAGCAGACTTTAAAATAATTTGTAGCAATTTTCGCGTTTGTCATTGGACATCACTGCGTGGCATGAATAGTATAGTACCCACACTTTTCGATCTACAAAACTAATAATGCCAAGAACAGGTATTTGTTTCCTTTAGAAATCGAACCCACGACCCATAGCGTCTAACCACTGTGCTTATAATTACGTAACTCATATTTTTCCAGACTTTGTTAATTAAAAAGTGAGCTTCGTTATTTAAATGCTGGAACAGACGAAATTCTTCAAATCAACTGTCAATTTGACGTTCGAAAGAATCAGCCATTTTTAACGGTGGGGAGAAAAGTTGTTAAAGCTGAGGCGTGAAATTATCGGGAGGAAATATTAATTAAAAAGGAGGTAAGAATTAAAAATGGTAATTCAGCAACTTTTATGTCGATGTAAAATTTGATGAATGTCGGTTTTTTTGCGTCAGATAAAGTGACGCGTTGTCTATAGAATATTTTAATTGAAAAAAAAACGGACTTTCAGACGTTTTGTGTGTACAATTCTTAAAACTGAGTTGTTCGTAAAATTAAAGATTGTATTTCAATCTTTTCAGAAATAATTTGCATAACTAGATGTATAGATTGTTACGAGCAGAATTATCCAACCTACTCGTGACGAAAGTAAAGTTGACTGGACCTAATACACCAGGAATGCATAACCAATACTTATTTGTATTTGTACTTTAATGTGAGAAGAGACAGAGCTACACAGGACGTATAGCTCCATATCTTTCCCACATTGAAATAATATTAAAAATAATAGCTGCTGTACGAAACCGCGGTTGACCTCTTATTCAAAAAAAAAGCTTTTTATTTTCTGTACAGTGTAGTCACTAATGATAATAATAGCTTCCATGTTGCTAGGCCGGTTATGAACCGACGTAATTACCAACTAAATGTGAGTACACAGAGGGTTCACATCAGCTTTTGTGGAGCCAAAAGCTTTTGACTACTAAGCTCCTAACGCTTTTGAGCTCAACACAACCCATTAACATTGTGGACTCCTGCAAAATGTACCGAAAGCCTCACAGTAGCTATCATATCCCCCTTCATTTTCAGAGCAACACGGAAATAATACCTTATAATCCTATGTCCAAACTGAATTTCATCCAGCAAAGATGACGTCGGCTTAATTCGTGAACACGAACGTTGCCGAAGCAACTTAGGTCGAAGACACACTGCTTGGTGCTTCGTTTAGTTCCTTAGTTCTTAGTTTGGATGTCACAAAAACAATGTGGACAAAGACCATTTTTCTGGAGCAAAAAGAGGTTGAAAAAAAAATTAAGAAGCAAAAAGTTTTACGGATTTGTTATATTGTAGGCAATTAATTAATTCTAACTAATAATATAAAAGCAAAAGTAATTTTGCCAGTTTGTTTTTTTACGCCTAAACTACAGAACTGATCATCTTTAAATTTTCCATATACGTTTTCAGGTGTACAAAGACGGGACGAAAGGTACTCATCCCAAAAAAAAGTACTGTTTCCGAGGAAAACAACGATAACGTTCTTATGAAAATAGATGGCGCCACGTTCTAAGCCCATGATTGCAACGGCCAAGCAACAAGCAGAGTACAGTGGAGCCGTGGGTAAAAGCTAGTGATTTATAAATTACTAGCTTCCGCCCGCGGCTTCGCCCGCATAATATGTCGACAAATTATACATATAAACCTTCCTCTTCAATCACTCTATCTATTAAAAAAAAACCGCATCAAAATCCGTTGCATAGTTTTAAAGATTTAAGCATACGTAGGGATATAGGGACAGAGAAAGCGACTTTGTTTTATACTATGTAGTGAAGCCAGCTTCACTTAACGGTTGTTCACTTAGTACTGAACCTGGTTTTGTGTGTAGTTGTTGGTCACATGAGGGCAAAAACTTGAAACTTCCAGAATCTTCTCTTAGTTATGATAGTCTGGTCCTCGCTTAGTTTTGGAGCCGATTTTCATTATTACAATTTATTCCGTTACAAACTTGCGGAGGCGAAATTAAGATTTCTTGCGGCAGTTCCGCATTTGCAATAGCGGTACCGTACAACCCTAGTTCTTAGTACTAGGCTACACATTTCTAGTGACACAAAAAATGGAATTACTACTGTAGGTAATGGCTACACTGACGCTTGGTGCCATGCTGCATACGTCATTTATAACTTGTTTCAGATACGCTACGCTCTGAGGAAGTTCTTAGCTGTGTGTCTCCGGCCTTAGGCAGGTACCTAAGGCTGGACTTCACCGCCAGCGATTAACGAGCTGGGAATGGGCGACGGCGACGAGCGATGCTGGCAGGCGTATATCCCAAGCGTGAGTCTCTCACCGATTGATCTGCCCGCCAAAAAAGCGTCGCTTCGCTGACGGGATATCCTGCGTGAGCGAGGAATACTACGCGACACGACACGACAGGACGCAATGTGACGCGATGCTACACGCGACAAATGACCTACGTTATTTTGGTCATTACTTCTCCAATCATGGAGAAGTACAGTACAATTTTGTTTTCTAGTCTTTAGTTCGTAGTGTCGCGTCTTGTCGTCCTCAAAACAAATACGAGTTACGTCGCGTTTTGCCGCAGACTGCCATATAGGCCGCAAGAAAGGTATGCCGTTGAGTTGAATGCGTTCGTCGCGTTTGCAGCGTTGCGTCGCGTCGTATTCGTCGTTAACGCAGGGCACCCCGTGAGGGAGTGGTCTCTTTGATAACCGAGTACTTTTGCCGGCGGCATAAACAGTTAGTGATCAACTATTAATATATATCCCTTTTAGCGACACTGGACCTTTTTGTACCTCTGGGGGCCTCGACAAAGTCACGTTTTCACACACAACAAAATTAGATAAATCCGAAATGTATAGAATTGGCATTTGAAGCTTTCGAAATGTCACGTGATCAATGGTTTTCGATCGCTAAATGCTAGACAATGTCAAATTGTGTAACGAAACTCGATCAATATTCCACAAATGCGTTGACAAGTGGCGTTATTGACAATCAGAATCGCTGAGATAACGAATTGTTTAATCAACAAATTTCGAAATCGAATCGACACGGAGCGATTAACACTTGTCTAGGCAGCCCTGTTGTATATGTTTTGAGCGATAAAATCGCTTCCGCGTCGGCAGTGGGACAGCTGCCTAAGGTAGTAGATTTCTAGACCATGATCCAATCGTCTGACGCGGCAGAAATCAGAGACGACGTGCCAATGACGAAATGAGGCCAACGTTGGCCGAAAAAACCGAAACAAGAATTCGGCCATAATGTGTAATAGGATATTTTTTGTTGTATAAAATGGGTTTTTTATGTCAGCGTTGCCGTCAATATGAAAAGTGTGTCAGCGGTTTTTTAACGCAATTTTTCGTAGTTGTGTTTAAGAATTTTACGTCGAAGAGGGAAATAATAAAATAGGGGAAGGGGGTGTATCTGCTTTATATTCTGCTAGAGTTGTGTGATGCAGATGTCGCATAAGGTTGCCTGTCGCATCTGGATTTTTGTTATTTATTCGATCTTCAACGGAGTCTATACAAGTAAATGCAAATAATATGTAACATAGAATAGAGATAAATATAAATGTGCGCTACCAAATAAAGGAGACTATATTATTTAGCGATTCTTACATTTTTTAAATCAATTTTCCAGTTTGCCTTGAATCTCAAACTCGAAGCATTAATTTCAAATAAAATACACAGAAAAACGGCCAAGTGCGAGTCGAAATTGCGCACGAAGGGTTCCGTACCATTATCTACAAAAACGACTAAAAATAACGTTTGTTGTATGGGAGCCTCCTTAAATTGTTATTATATTCTATTTTTCAGTATTTGTTGTTATAGCGGCAACACAAATACATCTTTTGTGAAAATTTCAACTGTCTAACTATCACGGTTCTTGAGATACAGCCTGGTGACAGGCAGACAGACGGACGGACGGACACCAGAGTCTTAGTAGGGTCCCATTTTTTACTATCTGGGTACGGACCCCTAAAAATGGTTTCTAAAGTAAACTTACATTACAAGTTAAGTAGTCACGCGAAATCGTGCCGACCGCTTATTTTCCCACGCCCGCACTCGGCTGAACTAAACTTCCAACGTGTTTAGGTTCTCACTGTTATTATTAACGAATTATTATTCACGACACACTATTACCATTATGAAATTTCGCTTTTTCGTTATTTCCTTATTTTGATTACGTTTGAGATTAATATTCTGATTATGTAATGTGGTATATTTCTCGCACTAGTTGTTGCGGTTCAGTGGTATTGCGCCCGATTTAAAAGTGGTAGGTTGTGAGTTCGAATCCAACCAGGCGCTTTCACCACTGCTCTCAAAACGGTGAAGGAAAATATCATGATAATAATAATAATAATAATATCCTTGGACTTTTCACACAGCGCCATATCGTCCCAAGCTAAGCAACCTAATGCTTGTGTTATGGTAACAAGATGGCTGATAACCTACTTATATACTTTTTTTTTTTGTAAATACATACATATCATAGATAGAAAAACACCCAGACTCGTAACAAACACTTGCAGGTCGTACAAATATTTGTTCCGTGCGGGAATCGAACCCAACATGCTGCGCAGCAGTCTAACTATGAATTCGAAGACATGTGATATCTACCACCGCTGCATGTATATCTACCCGCACTGGGCCCGCGTCGTGATAATGGCCCACTCCCTCTCAATCTCACAGAGAGGAGCCCTATATCCCAGCAGTGGGAACATATAGACTAACTAGCTGCTCCCGCGCCGTTTCTGAAGGGTCAGGGGCAATTTTTGAAGGGTGGGCGTTTTTGGGGGACTGTCTTATGTAACTTTGACCTTCAAAAAGTGCTGATCTTCAGCCTAATTTGAATAAATGACTTTTGATTTTTTGATTTTTTTTCACCCGCTGCTCCGCTCCTATTGGTCGTAGCGTAATGTTACATAACTTATAGCCTGCCTCGATAAAAGGACTATCCAACACAAAAAGAATTTTTCAATTCCGACCAGTAGTTCCAGAGATTAGCGCGTTTAAAGAAACAAAATCATCAGCTTTATAATATTAGTATAGATTATGCTACTCGCACTAGAGTCAAAATTAAAGTTACTCAAAGACAGGATAAATATTTTGTGTATTTTGTTTTTCAATATATTAAATAAGAATGCAAAAAATTGCTATCTCCAGTAATTATTAGAGTACTTTCCCTTCGGCTGTTGTTAAAAATTACAGCCTGAAAATTAGTATTTCGCGGTATAAAATTTATTTAAGCAACTTATTCCGGGCTCCTAACAATATTACCTAATTACTTAATGAATTTTCAGTTTTCTTTCAGGTCTCGTCGAAGGCCTGGCGTTTATTTGATTAACACTTAAAATGTCGCTCATTTAATTCCCTTTTTACGGTCTGTTACTAGGCATAAATTTAAGAGGGTCTTAAGAAGTTTATTCAGTACGTAAATACCTAATTTCATCCTACTTCGCCTCCTTATCAATGCTTTATTGATAACTGAGAATGGGCTTTCTTAATGATTATTATTGTGAACTATAGCTACTGCCAGAGGCTTCGCCCGCGTGGTTATTGGAAATTATCCCAACGGAACGCACTACCGGGAGTCCGGGGTGTTATAAACTATCTCTGTGCCAAGTTTCATCCAGATCCTTTCAGCCGTTTGAGCGTAAAGGACGGAGAAACATACAGAGTTGATACGACAGAGGGGCTTTCCTTTAAACAGCTTATACTAGGGACCATTTTCAAGCTCTGTACCAAAAATAAATTAAATAGGAGCAGTAGTTTAGTCGCAAATGTTTTTTTAAGTTTTTGCCCCGTTTGAACACGATGTATCTTTCCTAACAGCGCTCCGGCGCGCGCGCGTCGGTGCCGCTGCGTTACAAGGTCAGTTTTTATTTACAAAGGGTGGTTGCGTTTTACTCTGATTTGTAAGCTATTTAGTTTGTTTGAAAAAATAAAAACCTCATTTTTGGTGCTTTTTATTTTTATATCGTACCGAGTTAATACTAAACACGTATAGTATACGTAGTGTAATTTAATGCCCCTCTGTCATATCAACTCTGTATAATTTCACACATACAAACTCATTCACAAACTTTCGCCTTTATAATATTCGTGTGATTATTCAAGTAATTCGCTTGATAATTACAGAGATAAAAATTAACTTTCTGTTTCTTGCCATTAAATCTCCCTTAAACGCATAATGCAAATATAGACAATGAATACTTGCAATAAATAAACATTACATTAAAAGATAGACCTTTCCTCGCTGGTCTAGAGGTCGCATGCACTTCTGCGGAGACTGAGGTCCTGGGTCCGATTCCCAGGTCGGCCAAAGTATTATTGAGTTGTTCTATTTGGAATTTCTCAGTAGGAGCCTGGATGTGTGCCCGGTAGATAGTAATAGGCTCACTCCCATGGGACATAAAGATAACTAGCAAAATGTGACTGTACAATAGGTGCCTAACGTTTTGAGGAAACAAGGCATAATGTTGAATTATGTAGTTAAAGTATTAAATACCTATTGTCGAACTACGTTTATACAGTGTGTTAGGTTAAACGAGGGACATACTTTCAGGGGTACTACACTAATGAAAATGAACAACTTTCACTATGGAACTATACCTTAAATCATGAAAAAAAATCAGCTGTTCAGTACATTTATCTATACATATAATAAAACAGTAAAAAAACTGTGTCTGTACATTGAATATATTAAAAAAATAATTATTGAGGGGGGTTTAGAAACAGTAATAGAGCACGAATCCAAAAAAAAAAATTTGTCTGTTTGTCTGTATGTCTGTTTGTCTGTATGTCTGTTTGTCTGTTTGTCTGTTTGTTTGTACACGCTAATCTTCGGAACTACTGGACGGATTGGAATGTTTTTTTTTTTGTTGTATAGGTATTAAGTCTGGGCAACATATAGGCTATAATTTATCTTGGAAACTTGAACACCTGATGCAGAACCGCAACAGACCAGCTAAACTGTAAGAGATACAAAAATGATACCTTAGCAAAAATTGTTCCACGTGATTAGCATTTTCTGCTGAGAGAATAAATTTCAAGATCTGGAACACCTGATGTGGAACTCCAAGAGCCCAGCTACACTGTAACATATATAGGAATGACGTCTTAGCAAAAGTTGTTCGGTCTGATGGGCATTTCCTTTTGACTTATAAAAATCGAAGATCTGGAACACCTGTTGTGGAACTCCAAGAGCCTAGCTACACCATAACACATATAAGAATGACGTCTTAGCGAAAGTTGTTCGGCCTGATGAGCACTCTCTGTTGACGTATAAAAATTGAAGATCTGGAACACCTGTTGTGGAACTCCAAGAGCCTAGCTACACCATAACACATATAGGAATAACGTCTTAGCACAAGTTGTTCAATATGATGAGCACTCTCTGTTGACTTATAAAAATCGAAGATCTGGAACACCTGTTGTGGAACTCCAAGACCCTAGCTACACTATAACATATATAGGAATGACGTCTTAGCAAAAGTTGTTCGGTTTGATGGGCATTTCCTGTTGACTTATAAAAATCGAAGATTAGGAACACCTGTTGTGGAACTCCAAGAGCCTAGCTACAACATAACACATATAGGAATGACGTCTTTGACGTCTTTGTTGTTCAATATGATAGGCATTTCCTGTTGACTTATAAAAATCGAAGATCAGGAACATCTGATGTGGAAATCAAAGCTATCACTAATTTTACTGTTTAACTATAAAATAACATAAACTGGGAGTACCTGCACGCGGTGAAGGCGTTAACAGTTTAGGACTGATTTTCGATGACGATGGTATATCATTAAAAATTTGACTCTACTGGCCAAAACTCCTATTTATTTTTTTATTTTATCGTATGAATATGCCTTCGGGCTTATGTTGTTTGAGTGTTTAATTTCCTTTTCCATTTATCTTCGTGACACGGTAGCCTACCCGGTAACGCAGGGGAGCAGTCATTTTAATTTAGATTTTTATTGATCAGGTATCTTCACAATGAAACTATGACCATGCCTAGAAAGAGGTCAAATCTTTCCCAATGTTCTAAGAGAACTAAAAGATTGAGGATCATAAGATCCCAAGAATCTACCGAAGAGCGTCAGGAGAGACTTGATGCTGTTCGAGAACATTAAGCTGCTACTCGCTCCGTGGAAACCTCTTCGGGTCGCGAAGCACGCCTGCGTTCTCAGCGTATTCATTAGGTCTCTAGAGACCAGTGAAGAATATGATCGCGACTGACCGCTGATCGTGAACGTCATGTATTGTCTCGCGAGTCAGAGACGTTCACGGAAAGAGAATTACGCTTGAGTTCCAAGCGTATCTACGCATCGACTTCTAGGTCTCTAGAGACCAGTGAAGAATATGATCGCGACTGACCGCTGATCGTGAACGTCATGTATTGTCTCGCGAGTTGGAGACGTTCACGGATATAGAATTGTGCTTGAGTTCCAACCGTATCTACGCATTGACTTCTAGGTCTCTAGAGACAAGTGGGGAATATAATAATGCGGTTGCCAAAATGAAAACGATGACAAATGGACTGTATGTTTTGGTGGTTGTTGGAATGAAATAAAACTAAAGCTCAGTGTGATAAAAGATTTAAATGGGAAAAATGATAAAAAATAACATAAATGGCGACCCCGTTGTCGCTGGCATAAGCAACAGGGTCCGCGTACGAAGTCGCGGGCAGAAGCTAGTGTTCGCATAATTCGTCAAAATGTATGGAACAGATTTTTTTTTTTCATATTTCAGAGTTGGTCCCATAGACAAAGTTGTTAATTTCCATGAGTAGTAGTACTATACAACCTGAAAGTACGTCTCTCGTTTAACCTAACACACTGTACAGAGGCCAGCACATCAAGTTACCACAATCTGTCAAATTTCTTTGATAGTATTTCAACTTTATTGCAAAGACATAAGGTTCATTTTTGATTGAGAAAATATGAGAGTTAGGGATAGCTTGATGTGCTGGCGTCTGTACATTAACAAGGACATCAAGAAACAGGAAAAAAAAACCCGAATACGCACTGCGCATTTCAACACACGACACACAACGCCCTACATTCCCAAATCACGTCAAAAAAATGCATTTCTATTTGTCATGGCGATAAGAACCGCTGGTACAGCTTGACACGGATTTGGCCTCCGCCGAGCTCATTCTCATTTATGCCATGTCGCTCGGAATTGCATCTGCGTTTATTACGCTGTTAGGCAAGCGATATAGCTGTATTGTAGCTAAGTATAGCTGTGTGGGGCGTCAGCTTTATGTGTACAGGCGGGTCATTGTGGGTCAGGTTGTGTTGTGTGTGTGCCGGGATGTTGGTTTTGTGGCTGATATGAGTATCTATAACTGCAGTATCAAGTTATCACACTAATATTACAAAGGCGAAAGTTTGTGAGTGAGTGTTTGTATGTTTGTCCGTCTTTCACGCTCAAATAGCAATAGAATGGGTCTGGATAAAATTTGGCACAGAGGTTGTTTAAAACCTGGATTAACACATAGCATATTTTTTATTCCGGTAGTACGGTCCATTGGTCCATTGGGATAGTTTTCAACATCCGCAGGCGAAGCTGCGGGCAGAAGTTAGTGAATTATAAACAAAGGCTTGGCATACAAGAAAACAACCCTTTGCCTGCCGGAACGCAGATTTACGCGAGACTCAATGTCTTTTTAATTGTGTCTGTAATTACGGTATACGGAAGGTACCCTTTCCAACTTTAGTGTAGTAAAACATTACGCTTCTTTTACACGTAGCCGCAGTCTGATAAAACAATTTAGAAATATATAATTATTAGGTCAATCTGCCTTGCCTTTTCCCAACTTTATGTTGGCGTCGGCTTCCAGTCTGACCGGATGCAGCTGAATACCAGTATTTTACATGAAGCGACTGCTTATCTGACCTCCACAACTACAGTCACTAGCTGGGTAGTACGAAACCCCTTGGTAAGACTGGCTTTCAGGCTTCTGACTACGACTGTCAAAGATCCACGAATGATAGCCGGAACCAACGGCTTAACGTCCTTTTCGAGACACGGAGGAGTCTCGATATCTAAAGATGGTCACCATCCACAGACCAACCCGGCAATCGTAGCCTACCCTGATGGATGGCTCCGTGCGGCTGGTAATACTTAGCCACGAGTTAGGAATAGTTAGGTATTGTGTTTATTTTTAATCTTTCATTATTAACCTATGTTGTTTGATAAAGCTTTCAGCAATTTTGTAAATGGTTTCTAGACCAAACATAGAACCTCAAATAACGTTATTTTGAAGAAGCGGAACAAGGAGTGAGGGCAGTGGTGTGTGGTGTGGGGGTGGGTTGATGGGGTAGGTTTTTAGGAATAAAGTTCAGTTCAGATCAAACCTGGCAAATACAGATGTTTTAAAAATATCTTTGACTAGCTTTTGCCAGCGGCTTCGCCCGCGTGTATGTAGGAATTTAGCCCACGGGAACCGTACATTTTGCCGGGATAGCTTATATTATGATATTCCAGACATTGCTTTCAATTTTGAACAACTGTTTAGGCAGCGCATGCAAATAATTCTCTTTCAGAGGTATTTCTTTCCGACTTGCTAGACGAAAATTGCGATAGCTCGGCTAATATGTGTATGATATAAATATAATTTATAGCCTATAGCACTCGGGAATAATGTAGCTTTCTATCAGTGAAAATTTTTTTTAAATTGGATCATTAGTTCCGGAGATTACCCCCTACACACAAACTTACAAATTTTACCTCTTTATAATATTATATAATAATATAATATACAGGGTGGAATTTTGTAATGCCACCTGGAGGGAAAGTACTCTTAATACTGTAGATAGAAAATTTTACTCAAAGCAAACATTCCTTTATTTTTGAATAGAAAGAAAACTGCATTCAAAGATTTCCAAAAAATCGCTTGCTACACCCGGGATTCGAACCGACTAAAATCTGCAAAAAGTACAACCTGTACTTTTATTGCATCGATCGTTAGGATCAATCATAAGGACGAAATCTCTCAAACAAACTTGATAAATTAAATGATAGGAAAACCATGAAATCTTAAATTATTTACAAAAAATAGTAAACTAACTGATTAGTTACTCGAAATGGGCTCCATTTTCTTGGATACTCAAATGTATTCACGTAACTAATTCATATCTAGTAACCTTTAATAACATGTTGTGGTGAATATTACAAATCGTATTCTGAACTTCAATTCCCAACTCGTTTACTTTCGCATAAGATTTAATGAAAATTTGATTTTTCACATACCACCACAAAAAAAAATGTAAAGGGGCGAGATCTGGTGATCTCGTAGGCCATCTGATTGTACCGTTTGTTTGGTACAAACGGTACAATCAGTCAATCGTCTGATCCAAATAGCAACTCGTAATTTTAATGGATAAATCACGTCAATGATAATTATTAATTACTGACATAAGTTTACAGATGAATCTTTGACTTAAAGAGCTTTAACTTGACTCATTGAATTTATAAGTCCAGATTTCATGGTTTTCCTCTCATTTAATTTATTAAGTTTCTTAGAAAGATTTCATCCTTATAAGTGATCCTAACGATCAACGCAATAAAAGTACAGGGTGTCATTTTTACAGATTTTAGTCAGTTCGATTCCCGGGTGTAGCAAGCGAATTTTTGGAAATCAATGAATGCAGTTCTCTTTCTATTCAAAAATAAAGGAATGTTTTCTTTGAGTAAAATTTTCTATCTACAGTATTAAGAGTACTTTCCCTCCAGGTGGCATTACAAATTCCACCCTGTATATATAATAATAATATTATATATATAATTATATATATATATATATATATATAATATTATTATATAGTATAGATTTCCTTGCTACGTTGGTCTAGTGATCGCAAGAGCTACTGCTGAGTACGAGGACATGGGTTCGATTT
Source organism: Hyppa rectilinea (assembly GCA_951799385.1). NCBI lineage: Eukaryota > Metazoa > Arthropoda > Insecta > Lepidoptera > Noctuidae > Hyppa > Hyppa rectilinea. Next base: position 3,940,409 of record OX637318.1, on the reverse strand, counting down.
CCAGGTCGGGCAAAGTATTATCGAGTTTTCCCATTAGAAATTCCTCAGTACCAGCCCAGAGTCCAGATATGCGCCCGGTTGATGGCAATAGGCTCGCCCCCTATTATATGGGACTTTAACATAACTGGTGAAATGTGAGTGTTATTATGGGCCTAAGCATTCTGGAAAACAAAGCGCGATGTTCTGTTGTCTTTTATTAATCAGAATAACCATTACTAATTCATCATCTGTCTAGCCTTTTCCCTTCTATGTTGGGGTCGGCTTCCAGTCTAACCGGATGGAGCTGAATTCCAGTATTTTACATGGAGCGACTGCCTATACCTACTGCTTTGGAATGGGCAACTAGCTTCATCTTTCTGACTGACCGACCCCTTGACAATTCAAAAGTGTCTGTAATTGGTTTATTTGAAATAAATGCTTTGAGTTTGAGTTTGAGTATATCACCCCCATAACACAGTAACTGGGTAATACCCCTGGGTAAGACAGGCTGTGAGGTTTTCGGGCTTCTGACGACCCGTAACGACTGTCAAAGACGGACAAATGACTGCTGGGACCAATGGCCTAACGTGCTTTCCGAAGCATGGAAAAGTCTCGGTATGTAAAGATGGTCACCCATCCACGGCCAACCCCGGCAAGCGTAGCTTAACCTGATGGATCGACCTGTGCGGCTGTTAGTACTTAGCCACGAGCTCCTCCTTTTCATATTTGCAATAACCATTACTAATTGCAAAATAATAATCAAATGAAATCTAACTCTCCTGCACCGAAATACACACAGATCCAAATTCACGCATCAGAACCTACGCTAAGCGTTATTCTAAAATAATTACACGTGCTTCTCGGCTCCGAAATTTCAATGATGGCGGAATTATCCGTAATTCCTACACATTCACGCTCAAATTCGCCCACTGTGGTCGCCGGATCACATATTCGTTAGCATTTTGAGGGCGTTAATTTTGTGGCGAACCAATTTAGGAACAATTTAGAGTGCATTGACAATGCAGCTTGCCGCTCTACTTACGCTACAGGACGTTGGTACTGAGCCGTAATTAAAATGAATGCGGAAGTGAGTTTATAATTTGATGGGGGCTCTAATTAAAATAAAATAGAGTAGAAATCATTACAAGAACGAATGGTCCACGATGCTACTCAATAGTTAGAAGTTCTAATCTAGGTATAAATCCATATACAGATCCATACAAATAGATAAAATTAAAGTATATGTTTATAATGATAGCTTTTTATTAAAGTCATAGAGAAGTATACGAGTAGGTACAACAGAAAATCTATTTTTAAATTAGCCGTCTATCTGTTTGTAACGGCTAATCGCCCAAACGACGGGGTCGATTTTGACGGGACCGATAGCTGATGTTACTTTAATTTTAGAAGATGAATAACCGACCACGCGGGCGAAGCCACGGGTAGTAGCTAGTCACCAATAAGTAATTAGAATGTTACAGCTCTATCAATAAAACTACTGGCAACTTATTGCTGATTGAATGGATAAGAAAACGTAAATTTAGATGAAAATGTGTAGTGACTTGAGTATTTTGATTAGATCGTTTGAATACTTTATTCCGAAATTCTAGATTAAAATGATCCTAAAATAAACTAAAATAATCTTTATTTCGGACGAGTTACATCCATAGTGGGTTAGGAAGTAATTAATCTTGTATCTATGTCAGTAAACCTTAATATTTAGTTAATGAATCCTATATCTATGTTACAACATACCTAAATATTTAATTACAAGATGATTGTTCGAGATGCATCTACGAACAATATCATTTAACATTGGAGAGTCGTATCTCCCTGCTATGGTCTTCAGGATGGAGTTGGGGCTGGCTCGCACACGACGTAAATCGCCTGCGTTGACAAAGATGTTTATCTTTTCGGTTTAGGTTAATTTTATGACCCTACTTTTCGTCGTTGATTTTCGATTACAGTTCAATAATATCAACCAATTATATTCTCTATACAAAAATATAAACTCTAGCCTTTAAATGGGGAGTGGGAGGCAGTCATGCTCGCGAAGGAGGTGGCAGGATGGGAGAGAGAAAGGTCCTCCTGTCCCAGCCGCCGCGGGAGACGCCCCGAGCGTCGGGAGCCACGTGACGACTCCCGGCCACCATAGTCGCGGGCCTGCGGGCGGTGAGTAATGGGTAGCGCACCGTCCGATCAGGACCAGGCCCGTGCCGGACGGCGCGTACATGTTCCACGCGCACCTCATAGAGAAGTCAGCACATGAAGGGGCCCTTTAGGGCCAAGCCTGCCGGGTAAGCGATTGTCCGAAAGGGTTACCGTTACCCCAGAACATAAAGGGCTACGGAAGGAACATGGATGGTTTTAGTTAGTATGAGTCTCACACTCCCTTCCGCTCCACCCAGAGCGGGAGAAGCATTGGATGATTTCCCACCCTCAAAAAAAAGGTTTCTTCAAATGGCAGAAACTATAGGACTTCATCTGCTCCTAAAATACTCCTTAAAAAAAGTTGAAGCCATAATACAAATGTATATGTTTTTAATCATCGTGAGTAAAAGCGTTAGAATCCGTTTATTTATACTTTCATGTGATACTTTTCGAACAGAGAATACATACATGTAGGTATGAAATAACACTACTATTGATCGAGAGAACACAACTTTCTCAATCAAACAAAGACAGACAATACAAACATACAAACAGCCCATTATTCTCTGTTTTCTCGAACCTTGCAGCCAGACAAAGACTTCCAAAGACCTTGAAACAGTGCATACGAAGCCTGGAAACTTCGACGTGTAACTTCCATACAAACTTGCGAGTTGTTCTCGTATGTTTGAGGTTGATAAGAAGTTGATACAGTGCCTCAGTTTCTGCCCGGATGGGCGCAAAAACAGTTGGAAATTCAATGTTCGTTGGAATACAACGTGGCAATGCTGCCAGCCTTTTGGGAAATTTTCCTTCTAACAGCGATGTGGACGAATTTTTTGATGTTGTATGATTGTTTTTTCTTCGTTTTTTTATATACTTTAAGACTGTTTAAATAATGTATTCTTATGCTTTTTTCAGTGTTTTTGGCAGAAAGGAATATCTCAATTATCAAATATAGTTTGGTCGTATTTTTAATCCCCAGTTTTATAGAAGTACACGAAGGTGTAAAAATTATACCTTAACGCTTAAGATTTTTTTATGAAGCCTTGCGGTGTCAAAATTAAGGCGTCACAAATGAAACTCTACATTGTGCTTTTGTTTGTTGGAGAAATATCTCCGCCTGAAATGTAGGTCCCTGAAACTCAGTGCAAATACATAGAAACTCAGAGGGGTTATAAAACGTGTCCAACTTACTTGAAACCGTTCATCATTGGTGTATGTGAACTTCCCGGAGCTCAGGATATGCCAGTCCCTCTTTCTGATCCACGACACTTGCTGAAACAGACAAAATATACACAATTACTATCACATATACCTTCTATCATATATCACGTTGCCAAGCTTGTGTTCTATGAATGGCTGGTTAGGTTAGGTTAGGTTAGGTACGTTGCGGAAGAATTCTTTTTGATTCCCGCGACCCCCGGCGAAGGTGTGAGAGGGAACACCCGGGGTGGTTTTTAGTCAGTAAGAGTCTGACAGACCCCTCCGCCCTCCCCGGGGCGGGGGACATCCATGAGGATTTTCCCCCCGGATCAAAAAAAAAAAAAAAAAAAAGGTATGTTCAAAATCGATTGACAAAAATTTACTGTTTTCGTTAACTTAATGTTCTGGTGCCTGTACATCTGTATACTAAGTATGCATAGTTGGTCTGACTGCCGTGTGTTGGTCTCGTGGTTGCAAGTAGGACTGTTGAGCGTGGGGTCCTGGGTTCGACTCCCGGGTCGGGAAGTGTTATTGGGATTTTTCATTAAGGATTTCTGAGTTTGGAAGTTGGAAGTGCGCAATTAACTACCTCACGTGCCCAATATTGCTCTCTGCTTCGGTCGCCATGCCCGAAAGTCGATCTGGTAGACTTATCTGTATATTTAATTTGTAATCGTAATTTCTTGCGTTATATTTGTTTGTTTTGGTTTGGCTTAAACTCAAGAAGGTGCTACGGAGATATTTATAATTGATGAACCCAATAAAGCTTTGACAGCTCCTGTAATAGTGTTTTTAATAATAGAGGTGCGGCGCAATTACAGGCATGTGTATTAATTAATCCTTTGGGAACGAGTTGTGGCGTCAACGTCCCATTTGTCTGCTCACGTCAATGTCGGGCACAATTACAGGTACACACACCACAAAATACGCTGCGAAGATTAACATGTGGATTAATTTGTTGGCATTAAACGACTGACTATTTGATTACAATATTTAGTTTAATTTAGTTATTGTGGAATATAATTAATGCTAGCTACGTATTACGAAACCCGTATTTTATTAAGTACAAAAATTTTGACATCATCATCTGCCTAACCTATTCCCAACTATGTTGGGGTCGGCTTCCAGTCTAACCGGAGCGACTGCCTATCTGACCTCCACAACCCAGTAACTGGGCTATACGATACCCCTTGGTAAGACTGGCTGTCAGATTTTCGGGCTTCTGACGACCCGTAACGACTGTCAAAGATGCACAAATGAAAGCCGGGACCAACGGCTTCACGTGCTTAAAGATAGTCGCCCATCCACGACCAACCCCGGCAAGCGTAGCTTAACCTGACGGATCGACCTGTGCGGCGGCTGTTACTTAGCCAAGAGCTCCTCCTAGAATGTTAACATATTATGTTAAATGTTGTCTCGTTCAAGTTTAACTCGTCATTTTCCTCACGTAAATGAACTATCTCGTTTATTTTATCTATAACTAGCTTCCGCCCGCGGCTTCGCCCGCAAAATATGTCGACAAATTATATACGTTAACCTTCCTCTTGAATCAATCTATCTATTAAAAAAAAACCGCATCAAAATCCTTTGCGTGGTTTTAAAGATTTAAGCATACATATATATCCTATACATAATAGGATATAGGGACAGAGAAAGCGACTTTGTTTTATACTATGTACTGATTTATTTCGTGTCTTTGTTTCAAAGTTAATTTCATTTTGTTCTATTAATCTATACATATTATTAATTAAAGTCGAATTTCGTGTCTGTCTCTGTGATTGCGTTGTTCTTTTAATCTACGCAAAGGATTTTGTCCGGTTTTTACTATTATTTAGAGAATTAATTTACGGAGGTTTGTGTGTCATCGTCTATCTAGCCTTTACACACCTATGTTGGGGTCGGCTACCAGTCTAGTATTTTACATAGCTCGACTGCCTATCTGACCTCCACAGCCCAGTTACTAGGTAATACGATAACTCTTGGTAAGATTGCATGTCAGACTTATGTGTGTATTATAATAAACTTACCCTTATATACATACTACCTGACCCGACAGACGTTGTCCTGTCTTAACTGTGATACCTACCCTACCTACCTACCTGCCTACCTACCCTACCTACCTAGCTACCTACCCTACCTACCCTACCTACCCTAACTACCCTAGCTACCCTACCTACGCTACCTACCCACCCTACCTACCCTACCTACCCACCCTACCTACCTACCTACCCTACCTACCCACCCTACCTACCCTACCTACCTACCTACCCTACCTACCTACCTACCTACCCTACCTACCAGAAAAAAAAAAAATTAAAAATGTATTCTGCTATTCAGGGCGGAGATAAATCCAACGAAACAAAAACCATGAAAATTGGTCCAGCAGATCTCGAGTTATAATGGAGGGAACAAACCCGACTTTCTTTTATATATATAGAAGATGTATATAAATACAACATCCGTATGTTTGTGGTTGCAAAACTCAAAAAGTGGTAGATGAATTTACTTGAAATTTTGACAGTCGTTGCATTTGTTCCCAAGAGTAAATTATACATACTTTGTATCCCGAAGTTCCCTTGGGGACGGTAGGGTAGGTAGGTAGGTAGATATGTAGGCAACGTAGGGTAGGCAACTAGGCGGTAGTGTAGGTAGGTAGATAGGGAGGGTAGGTACTGTAGAGTTTAGGTTGAAACCTTCTGTTGAACCTAACACGTCGGTTAGAAAATAACTGACAGCATTCGACCTTTAAAAATAAAAGAATATTTTGATATCTTATATATGTCGTAGGATAATTTGATACTTCGAATCTTCGCGGAAATCCTAGGGGTTTTGCGAAAACGCGGATAATTAGACATATGCGAAAAATTATCAAATCTTACTGGACAAAGTCAGGATTTTTGCGAAAATATTCGTTATTATAGCAATATTGCGAAACGAAACGCTGGCTGTTATGAAATAAGAACGCTGATTGGTCGGTCAGCGCGTTCAATAAGAGATCGTCTCTGATTGGTTGACGTCTTAATCATCGGCAAACTAGGAACCAATTAGAAGTCAGCCAGCAAAATTGTAGCCAATCAGTGTTGAGCACATCAAATCTTACTATAGTAACGAGTATTTTCGCAAAAATCCTGACTTTGTCCAGTAAGATTTGATAATTTTTCGCCTATGTCTAATTATCCGCGTTTTCGCAAAACCCCTAGGATTTCCGCGAAGATTCGAAGTATCAAATTATCCTACGACATATATATATAACTCTTCTGTGCGTGTGTATGTCACTGAACTCCTCCTAAACGGCTGGACCGATTTTAATGAAATTTATTGTGTGTGTTACAGTGGCTTTGAGGATGGTTTAGATTTAAAAAAAAAAAAAAAAAATTACAAGGCGGAACGAAGTTCGCAGGGACAGCTAGTATTTTTATAAAAGAAATGAATAAGTGTCATTCAGTAGCCATGCTACTAGACGCATGAAGTCTTGAAAAGTAATATAATTCAATAGCTGCTGTCCCGCGTGTTTCGATTTGTAGGATAGAAATCCCTACAACGAGCTCTACCTCTGAGTGCTCCCTAAATGAAGGCCCATCTGGTCTTTACAGCACGTAGGTAGGTAAGGTATTTAGGGTAGGTAAGTAAGTAGGGAGGGTAGGTAATAGGAAAGTGTGCCGTAGGTAAGATTTTAAAGCTTCCCCTGCCATGTTGGGCCAGGTAAATCTATTACCTACACACGGTGATTTTTAATTCACTATTAACCTTTCAGGAGATGAGAGTACTCAGGATTATAAACAACTTTCACTATGGGACCAAATACGAAATAACAAAAAAATATATAAACCGTGTCATACAGTTTTGTCGATTAACATTGCACTTTTGTGTGAACAAGCCATTTTTTTCGATATTTCAGTGTTGGTCTCGTAGTGAAAGTTGCTCATAATCATTGGTACTTACACGTGAATTAAAAATCACCGTGTATAATAAAGACATTAATAATAATAATAATAAAAATCTTTATTTATACCAAAAAACCTTCAGCAATGCTTAAAAGTAGGTCAAAAGAATTACAGTGAAAAAAGGTTACACAAAAAGAGTAAACCCTGACTCCCAAACTAGGAGATCCTGTGACTTGGGAGTCAGTGTTCTGCTGTCGCTATGATACAAAAAAACCTTTACTAAAAGTGTGTTACATCACATTGAAAATTTTGGCAAAAAAAAAAAAAAAAACACGGGTTTTACTAAAATTAAATTAAAATTAAAATAAAAGTAAAGAATTTATTAAACAGACGGTTGTATGAGTGTGTGTGTAGTTGTGTGTGTGGGCGTGAAGGTGTGTATGTGAGAGTGAGCGTGTCTGTGAGTCGGTGTGATAGTGCGCAAGAGTGTGTGTAAAAATGAGTTTGTATATGTTTAAATGTTCTTGTGTAATTATTTATGTATCAAATTGTACAACTACTACCGGAGATGGAGTAGTTCTTCTGTTCGATCGTAGTCCTGATCCTGAAGCCAATCTTGAACCTTAACCCTGACTTCATGGTGATTTAGCCCAGTGATTTGAATACGTTTGTCAATGTTACGATAAATAAAAGAGCTCACAACGTAGAACTGGCGCCTGGCGAATGCAGTGTTGTGGCTTATAGTTGGGAATGTCATTTTAGCTTTTCGTTTAGTGCTATCTGGTGGGAGAGTGCGTTTATGCTGCCTAAGTGTGGCTCGGAGCACAAAGAGCTGTCTCACCGTAAGTAGCTTACAATAAGCATACAAATCGATGGTGGGAAATCGATATGGTTTACCAAGCATAGTTTTGAGCACAGCTCTCTGTGCCCGCTCCACTTCGATGAACTTTGTTTTAGCGGCCCCACCCCAAACCGGGATGCAGTAAGTGATAACGGACTGACAGAGTGCAAGGTAAACCATGTTTAATGTGCCTTTGTCTGCGCAGAATCTCAGAGATTTGAAGATATAGATGAGTCTTCTGACTTTTGAGGTGATATAGTCTATTTGGTTGTACCATTTCAGTCCATCATCAATCACTACACCCAGGTACTTCGTTTGAGTGACGCGAGTAAGCGCTGCGCATGAGCAGTGGTTGAGATCAGAACATGAGTGTGCAGTAATGTCAAATGCCAGTGGTGGTTTGTTCTTATAGTTGATAAAGAACGGAATGAAGTTGGTTTTAGACACGTTTAGCGTGAGAAGGTTTTGTCGTAGCCACCTCCCAACAATGTTTAAGGACTGTAGTGCTATTCTGTAAAAATCTCACTGTCAAAATGTAGGTGAAGTGAGCTTAAAGTGAGCTGTCAATAGTGTAAATCCCTAGCATTAGGTGTAACGACAGCTCACTTCACGCTCATTTCATCTAAGTTATCACGGTGAGAATTTTGCAGAATCGACCGGCTGTTCCGCAGTACTCTTGACATCGCTCCACGTATTACCATAAATGACAATTGCAGTGTCATCAGCGTACGTGAATATCTGTGATTTATGTAAGGACAGTGTGCATAGGTCATTTATGTAGATTTGAAAGAGGGTGGGTCCTATCACGCTGCCTTGTGGGACGCCGTATGTGACAGTTTCTTCATCACTTAGGCGTGAGTCAATTTTGACAGCCATCTTTCTGTTGTGTAAGTAGTCCTTGAAGAGATCAAGAGGTTTACCACGTATACCTATACCCTCTAGTTTGTGGAGAAGGGTGGGAACAGAGACCGTGTCAAAAGCCTTTTTCAAATCTAAGAAAATAGAAGTGCATTTTTGCTTTTCATCTAGTTTTTGTGACACAAATTGGGTTAGATCGATAACTGCGTCTTCGGTGGAGACTCCTTTTTTGAACCCGTACTGGTTGGGTGCTACAACGTTGTACTTGTTCAGGTAGTTTACTAAGCGACTGTTTATCAACTTCTCCATTACTTTAGAGAGAGATGAGAGCACTGAAATTGGTCTATAATTATTGACACAGTCTCTGGTCCCACCCTTGTGAATCGGGTGGACTAGGGCCCTCTTGAATGGTTGTGGGAACACTCCTTTAGCTATGGAGATGTTTATAACATTTTGTTGTTAAATCGTAAAAACCGAGCGAACTAAGGGCGGGTCGCTACTCAAATATATATTACCTTTCATCGTGAGTCAATAGTTACTGGAATATTAGCTCAGACTCCAGACTTAGGCATCAATGTCAAAGTGACTTAGCAACCCCTAATAAGATTTATCACTAGTGCGTAGATAAAGTTTATCACTTTAGCGATGGCGGCTGAAGTTATTTATTGTGTTAGCAATTCTTTGGTATTTAATATTAGGCTTTATTAGGAGGATTTATTTTATTACTACTAGAAACATACTCATTTCTGTGCTTAAGGTATTAAATAAATAAATAAACTTAGCACAATATTTTTAATTAGGTACTATTATTTACTTACATATATAATATCACGCCTATAATACCTGAAGGAATAGGCAGAGGTGTACCTATAGAACACTTATATTTCGCTACTTATGTTTAAGTTCCATGTAATAAGAGACGAGTCTATTGCTATCAACCGGGCACAGTTCTAATATCTAGGCTGCTTCTGAGAAATTCCTGATGGATAAACCACCAATAATAATTTGCTGACCCAGATGCTCATGATAAGAGAGCTTGTGACCACTATTCAAATTCAAATCATTTATTGCAATCCATAATGTACATTAAAGGTGGTAAAATACAATTGAAGAAACAATCATGGACCCTGTCGGGCACAGCAAAATTAGAGAGTAGGTAGGAGAGAGGATGAGCGCCTTTATCAATTTTCCATATTATTTAAAGACTAGACCAATGAGGCAGACCAATGAGGCAGTCATCATCATCATCATCTGCCTAGCCTTTTCCCAACTATGTTGGGGTCGGCTTCCAGTCTAACCGGATGCAGCTGGATACCAGTTATGAGGCAGTATAATGTATTAAAAAGTATTATAGTAATAACAAATACTCACCCCTCTTTCACTCAGGTGCCCCACTAAACAGTGGAGGTAAGCAGTGCCTCCTAGCTGGGCAGTGATGTTGCTGACTGTGTTGTTGGCCGTGACGTCAGCGGCCGGCTGCACGCCCGCGCGCCAGCCGCGAGCTCTTGAAGTGCCGTGATGTCCTGGTACCAGAAGAAATGGACTTAGAGAGAGAGAACTGATAATCTTCGACCGACCAGACGTTTAGGGTAAGTACTCTTTAGCTAAAGAAATATGCTATCAAATGCAAAAAAAAATTGTTGAAATCTGACTGGTAATTCCAGATATTATTAGCGCGTACAAATCAATAAACAAGAAAAGCAAACAAAATCTACAGCTTTATTATTAGTATCTACATGAAAATTTAAACCTTACTTGAGGCCACCTTTTGATGTGTTAGGGCCTGTTACATGTTAGCTAGGTCAATATATTTTTAGACCTGAAAGATAACATAAACGTAGCAACTTAACAAAAAATAAATTGACAAAAAAATAACTGGGCAATACGGGTTGTCAGATTTTCGGGCTTCTGACTACCTGTTACGACTGTCAAAAAAGCACAAATGACAGCCGGGACCAACGGCTATGCGAGGTTTCCGAGGCACGAAGGAGTCTCGGTATGCAAAGATGGTGATCCATCCACGGCCAATCCCGGCAAGCGTAGCTTAACCTGATGGATCGACATGTGCGGCTGTTAGTAGGTACTTAGCTACGAGCTCCTCCAATGAAACCAAAAAACAAAAATGAAATGAATGATGAAATGATGCCTCAGTGAATAAAACTATCGCCAATTCATCAGGTGTCAAATTCTCAGCATTATTACAACATTAATATTAAAATTATGCTAATTACATTTCGTTTCATCACAATCGGGGACCATTTATTAACTTATTAGTCATTCTGTAATTAATTCAATGGGCATTATTATAATAAGCCGGCGCTCGACGCCGATTATTGGCAAGTATCTACTTATCTCGGGAAAGCAGACGAGCTTATTATAATGCTCACAAAGCTATGAGCAAATATACGTCACGTTTAAAATAAATTACATGTTGTCTTTTATTACGGTCGGTAACTCACCGCCCGATCAGTACCAGGCCCGTGGCGGTCGGCGCGCACGTGTTCCACGCGCGCCTCAAAGAGATGTCAGTAATAAGGAAGTGGCGTAAGGGCCGAAGCCTCCCAGATACGCGGGATAGTCCGAAAGGGTTACCTCTACCCCGGAACTTAAAGCGCTAAGAAAGGCACATGGATGGGTTTTAGTCAGTAAGAGTCTGACACTCCCTTCTGCTCCACCCAGAGCGGGAGGAGATATTTGATGATATCCCAGCCTCAAAAAAAAACTCCTTTATTTATAAATGCTTGAGAGCCATGACAAGTGGACTGTATGAATTAGTGGTTGTTGGAATAAAATAAAACTTAAGCGCAGCGTGATAAAAGGATTTAAAGGACAAAAAATAACATAAATTGGAAAACACAAACCAAACCTTTTGACATACATGGATACAAGAAAAAGCGAAGAATAACATTCGAATAAAAATATTCTAAAAAGTTTACATAACCAAGGAGTCCGCAACAATGCTGCTTAAAGTTAAGGGATGTTTAAACGTAAAAATAAATGGATAATCAGACGCTATTAATGACTTAACTTTAAGCAACGTTTATAAAATAAATATACTCCTTATTTATATTATACTGGGCGTAACCGAAAGGGTATGTACATACAAAAGGATATGCTACAGACCACCTAACTGAACAACTTTTACTAAACTCCGAAATCGTGTAAAAAAAAATCAGCTGTTCCCTACATTTCGACTAGCCACGTGACCAAAAATGAATAGAACAGTTGATTTTTTTTCACGTTTTTTTCTTATTGCCCCATAATTAAATCATCGTCATTCTCCTGCGGATTTGTGCTCGGCGCAACATGTCTTTTTCTTCGATACTTCTCTATTAGTCGTCATCTCGGTAGTCACTGTCTTTCTACCCATATCATCTTTCACACAGACCATTCATCGGTTCTTTGGGCTTCCCCTACTCATATAACCATCCACATTCATACTCAAAACTGCCCTATTTTCCTGATTCTCCGTCAGCCCTTAAACAGGGTTTATGTGCTGATCGCGTTTAGTTACATTGGTGAAATCCGCCCTAAACGGTAACATTTTTGGTTTGTATGATAAGTATTGACTACTCTTGCTGGTCTTGCGGGCTCTGTAGGTATCTCCAGATGTATTAAAGATGCTAAATAAGTGGATAGGCAGCACACTCACGTATGTCTCCTGTCGATGATGTGAAGAGTGGCAGCATGCAGAATATGGCCGCCGCAAGCTGTATGCCCATGCCGCCAGTCTGTCGCCATCTCATCTGAAACAAACAGAGGGAAGAGTTAGCGAAGAAGAAGGGAAAATGCATACGCTAAAAGATAACTCTAGCAACACGGTTGCTTAATACAGGTCAGTGCAGTCACTCTTTAAAACAGATAAACAATCACTCAAAATCAAAATCAAAAGTCATACATTCAAACTAGGCTGAAAATCAGCACTTTTTGAAGGTCAAAGTTACATAAGACAGTCCCCCAAAAACGCCCACCCTTCAGCACTTCCTAGTGCTTTAGCTGGCAAGAAGAAGTGGCGCAACAAATTGCCCAGCAGCACAGCTGTCTGTTTAGTTGGAAGAACTTGACTGTACACATTTATTACTGGAATAGCAAAAGGTCCTTCATTGTGCTGATGAGAAATTGATAAGGTAAAACTTTACAAGAGTAGAGAGTCTCTGTATTAGGCTGTGTATCCACCAGACAAATGCAAGGTAGCTAGACGGTGTGCGAGGAAAAAAACCACCAATAGGATCACTTCATGATCATAGCTTGAGCTAAGCTAGTGTTGTAATTGGTTAGTTATACGCAAAACCGCCAAAACGCAATTTCGAACATCTCTGGTGGAAACGAACCTTTTTCATATGCGTTGACGCCGCGTGAATGATGCATACACGACCTCGAGTGATGAGCGCGCACACGCGTCACTTGTTTCCGTCCGGCACTCCGCAACTAGTGGCATGCTTTAAACAACCACTTTCATTTGTTTTTTTTTGCAGTTTCTGTCAAATGACGGGTAACGCTTAAGCGTAGCTTACGGCCACAAAGTTACGCTGCGTAATCTACATACAAAAATCGAATGGTCACTCACTCATATATTCAGTCAATGATTAAACATGAAATATCAAAAGCTTTTGAACCCACGAAGATAAAATTTGGCATAGAGGTAGATTATGATTTATGAGTAAGAGACGTCAGATAAGAAAGGATTTAAGGAAGCGCCCCCCGTAAAGGGGTCTAATAGAGGCGTAATTTTTATGGAAAATTTCAACATTGTAGCGGGCAGAAGCTTATGAACACATAAACGTGGCTTCCCACGGACCACCATGGACTTATATGTGGAAGCGTAGGCCAGCCATGGATTCGCCACGAGTCAGTTAGGTACTTCAAAAGTGCGGTGCGAGCTTCTTAATTTTGGAATGACAAAATATAACCAATCGACCCACACAGATCGACACGCATCGTGGTTCCGAATCCGCAATATAACGGCCCGTGGGAAGCCGCCTTATGAAACGCTAGCGTGGCATAAACGTGATAGTATCGAAAACACTTCGCGTTGACGCAGCGTTTGCGTTGCGTTTACGCTGCACAAACAGGCGGACGAAGGTATAAACTAGCCAAACATGATAACAGCATGGATCATAAATGTTATCTGCGATGGAGAACACTTCGTTACAGACAATATCTCTGTGTACTCTAGGGTTATAACCTTGAAATAGTTCAGCGGGCTTCGTGCTAGGCAATCAAGCCTTTGATGCTCTAGACGGAGAGACAGTGATTGTGTTTTTGACGTCATCACGCGCTTTAAAGCGAGTACCGTGATTGTATGTTACGCTCATATTCTTTTTTGATGGGTTGTTTACTGGATTTAAGCACTGGTTTGAACGGTTTTGTTCGATTGTATTCGTTCCGAATCCAAATTTAAAATCCGAGTTCAATCTGAATTTGGAATCTGAGTTAGGTTGGACAGAGTTCGGGTTTTATGCGCAATCTCTCATAGTTAAATAGTATGTAGTTATTCGTAGTAGTTTGTAGTAGGGGATATGGATAATTTGGATGCAGTGCCGAACCACTGTTACAAAAAAATATAATTATGCATATTATGAAAGCTGGTTGACCTGAACGTTATTTTATTTTATTTTACTTACTTATTTATAATATCTGAAAAAGCGAACTAGATGAATGAAAAACTTTCCAACATTTTAATCAACATATTAAAAAAACAACGAATAAAGTTGGGATTGCAGTATTTCGTAACATTATTTTCTCTCTGTTTTAGTAAAATTGTACAATAAAAAAATATATATTTGTATTTTTATTAAAAAAGTAATATAAAAGTTGCACTGAATTGTTCCAACAAATCTGTTTTACTTGATTTTCATATTTTTCCGCGATTTTGTTCCCGTAGAATAGCAGATGCTTACTTATAACTATGTGTATAAAAACAGCACAATCCTTTGAGTGGTTTGAGCTATGTGTTGATATATCAGTCAGTCAGTCACGGTTTCCTTTCATTTAATCAGATAGGTAACGATCGTCACGAATTATAACGATCAATTTCGAGTTTAGAACTTTATATTTATTTAAACTTTTCGCACACAATAAAGGTACAAAGGCGGACTTAATGCCTACTAGATGCCTGAATAGTTCGTTCATAACTAATCCTGAAAAGCAGATCAATTTATCCCCATCAAAATCACAAACAAATCCGAGCTCTTTGTCTATAAACAGAGAAAAGCAACACTATCCCCAAGGCGATATCTTTAACTAACTCCAAAATCAGTTTCCGCCCCATTTCGCGTTGCCAATCAGTTGTCAAGGACGTAGAGATACAGCACTGTGTACATGGATACAAACAGAAGGACAAATACTCACACGTAGGTATACGTATGAGGACAATGTATGTGTATATGAATAGTACAAAGATATCCGATACACGTGGAGTAATTGAAAACTTGAAGAGAAAATTTGAATAGGAAAATTGTACCTACAATTTACTCATATTGTGATGTATTATTATAAATGGAACAGAAGTGGAAAAGAATCATTGGACTCTTAGCTTATTTATATATGGACTAGCTTCCGCCCGCGGCTTCGCCCGCATAATATGTCGACAAATTATACACAAAAACCTTCCTCTTGAATCAGTCTATCTATTAAAAAAAACCGCATCGAAATCCGTTGCGTAGTTTTAATAATTTAAGCATACATAGGGACATAGGGACAGAGAAAGCCACTTTGTTTTATACTATGTAGTGATAGCTAAAATATAAATGGTTGGAATTTCTTTTTTGTTGATTTAGGTGATGTGTAGAAGTAGCAGTGTTAAGCTAAGCGCACATTACAGTCACAACCGGCCCCAGTGCAACGCATTTGTAAGCGGGATTGTCCGAAAGGGTCACCGCTACCCCGGAACACAAAGGCTAAGGAAGGAACATTCCGCTCCACCCAGAGCGGGAAGAGTCATTCGATGATTTCCCACCGTCAAAAAAAGATAAAGAAAGTGCAACGCATTTCTATACAGTGTGTTAGGTTAAACGGGTGACATACTTTCAGGCGTTACTATACTCATGAAAATGATCAACTTTGACCATGGAACTATACCTCAAATCACGAAAAAATCAGCTATTTAGTACATTTATCTCGGAATAATTCGTCAAAATGTTCCATACATTTTGACGAATTATTCCGAGATAAATGTAACAGCTGATTTTTTTTTTTCATTTTTCAGAGTTGGACCCATGGACATTTTTATGAGTACTAAATAACCTGAAAGTATGTCTCTCGTTTAACCTAACACACTGTATAAGCAGTGCGGTGCGGCGCGCCTGTAGTGTGCGTTATACAAAGTGCTTTTTTTTCAAAAGCCTTTGTTACGTTCATTTACGTTCAAAAGTTACATTCTTTAATTAAAACTAATACAAAAAATCCTAGAATATAATATGGCCGAAGAATGCATAGTTTAGAAAACTGTCGATTTGTGGAGGTAAATACGATCATTCATATTTAAAGCTAAACAATGCGACGTTGTCATATTTTACGTTATAGTCTTTTGTGTTTTTTTTTGGTTTGTGTTTTGTCATTTTTGTATGAAAAATGACACAAAAAAAAATGAAAATAATTCATACGCCAGTTGTTTTTTTTATGTGGTCTCATCCTTGAGTTATGAGATATAAAATAACACCCTGTTTAACGTAGAGTTAATAAACTACAACAGCATGGCCCGACCCTCCAAAATTCAAAAGTATTTGTTAAACTTATTACAAAGCACCACCAAGACTCACAACGCATGTTGCCGCCGGCTTGCTACTGAAGACGAATACTTACAACTACAAACAAACTCTTTTGTAGGGATGTGACTACAAACATTGAAACAGTAATTGCGAGCGGCGCCATGTTATCGTAGTTTATCTCTACGAGAGTGATGAAGGAGTATTTCTGCAATGCGTTGCGTTGCGGCCCACCCCGCTCCAATCTGTCCTAACCTTTAATAGCCTGTTATCGGTGACCGTACCTACCTTCTCAATATTCATCCTCAAAGTTGGGATTATCTTCCTAGATATAAAAAAGATTTTTAAGCCGAGTAAAACCGGACCTCTTACGAGATTGATGTACCTCTGATTATGCTCTATCCAAAATAATCCTGTTATCCTCAAACCAAATTTCATTTGATTGATTTGTGGTTTGCTCGTAAAATTGCAATTCTCTAAGGTCATCACAGCGTAAGAATCAGTCAGAAGTTTCAACCGATATGATTATGGAACGGGCGATAAAAAACTTCTCTAGTTTCGGAATAAACTTTGACACATTTATGACTAGATAGTACTTTCACAGCGTAGTTTCTTAGTTATTTTATGTCTGACAGCAGTGACCTGAAAGCAATCTTAATTCAACGAAATAAAGATCAATGTGATTTTGACAGAACTTTGACAGGACTGTAATACAATAATCGAATGTTTACACGATTCGAGTTTTAGTTGATCGAGTGCTCGGTAAGTCTAGTTAAAAGCAGTAATAGCTTAGTGGTGTGATCGTCGGACTACCAAGTCATAGGTCTTGAATTCGAACCCAAGACACGCACTTCTGACTTTTCGGATTCGTGTGTGTATCGTATAATTATTATTTGCTTAAATTCGGTGAAGGAAAACATAGTGCGGAGACATCATGTCTGAGAGATATTCCTCAACAGCATGTGAAGCTAAGTCAGAGGCCCATGGGCAGCATAAAAACTCTGCCAGAACCGTCTGAATAGACTTTCAATCAAATTGAATGCCGAGTTCAAAGTATTTTTTTGTTCAAACTTTTGTTGTTCAAACAAAAGTTTTTCAACGAAAATTGAACGTGGGAACCCGGTATACTACGCTACTCCAGTCAAGTAGTCGAAATAAATATCTTAGGGTTAAAAACATTCACTTACGAACACCTACAAACAAAAACTCATTGAATTTTTTATCGCAAAAAATATGAAATTCTTTCATTCTTTTTTATGCTGCCCATGGGCCTCAGACTTAGCTTCACATGCTGTTGAGAAATATCACTCAGACATGCTGGTTTCCTCACGATGTGAAATTAACTTAAAATTTAGGAGTCAGATATACATGCATAAAAAATAGTATCGGTCGAAGAATTTGTGAGTGTTAAAATGATGATAGCTTTTAAATGTTATTATTTTTTAAATAAAATAAATGTACTTTAGATTATAATTCAACAGTAAATTTTCAAATAAAAAAAATGATACTAATATATTAATTTGGCCTCGTTAATCCAGTGGTCGTTAATCATAGACCCCATTATTATTTAACCATGAGCCCTTAGCGTATAATATCATAACTAATATTAAAAATGCTAATGTAAGTCTGTTTCTTACCTTTTCACGCCTAAACCAATGAACCGATCATCATCATCTGCCGAGCCTTTTCCCAACTATGTTGGGGTCCGCGTCCAGTCTAACCGGATGCAGCGGAATACCAGTATTTTACATGGAGCGACTGCCTATCTGACCTCCACAACCCAGTACCTGGGTAATACGATACCCATTGGTAAGACTGGCTGTCGAATTTTCGGGCTTCTGACGACCCGTAACAACAACCCGGGCCAACGGCTTAACGTGCATGCTTAACGTGCCAGACTCCTCTCGTTATGTAAAGATTGTTACCCACCCACGGCCAACCCCGGTAAGCGTAGCTTAACCTGATGGATTAAGCGGGATTGTCCGAAAGGGTTACCGCTACCCCGGAACATAAAGGGCTACGGAAGGAACATGGATGGGTTTTAGTCAGTAAGAGTCTGACACTCCCTTCCGCTCCACCCAGAGCGGGAGCAGTCATTGGATGATTTCCCAGCCTTAAAAAAAAAAAAAAAACCTGATGGATCGACCTGTGCGGCTGTTAGGACTTGGCCACGAGCTCCTCTGGCCGATCATCCTGAAACCACTAAACCGAGCGTCGTAAATCGTAAATCGAATCGTCAAGTATACGGTAACAGAAATAAGGTACTTTTATCACGAAAATACAGAATTGAGGAAAACAGCAACTTATTATAATAGATGGCGCCACGAATCTCTGGAATCATGATTGGATCATAATTATTATTACTAGCGACCCTGCTTTGCACGGCTGCAATGCAAAAATCATCGCGCTGGTGAAAAAGCGGTCAAAAATCTAGTTACACGCGACATAAATCAGTTTCATCACTTACACAAAAAAAATGGTGGCCATGTTTCATTTCACCTGAGCCTCCAAGTTATTTATGTCACACGTGTCTTCTTTATTGGCAGTTATCAGGAACGAACCTTCTTAACCTTTTTATTTCGTCTCAAGACGAACTCTTGACAACGACAGTAGATAGGATTTGTCAAGTTATCCGATTGCCGAGCATTTGATTGATTAAGTGCCGAAGTATTTTGAGAGATTTCGTTCCTTTTGTTATTTACGATTCTTTTGCTTGATTTCATTGATTTTTGGGACATGGCTGTGACAAATTGGGTTTGTGTGGATTAAGGAGTTATGACACTTTCTTTTGAGGGTGGGAAATCATCAAATGACCCCTCCGGGTTTGGGTGGAGCGGAAGGGAGTGTCAGACTCTTACTGACTAAAACCCATCCATGTTCCTTCCTTAGCCCTTTATGTTCCGGGAAAGCGGTAACCCTTTCTGACAATCCCGCTGAGAGTTTTCAATGTTAATATTTTGAGTTTGAGTTTAACAGTATGTCTAGTTAGTTCAGAGGCCCATGGGCAGCATAAAAACACTGACACCAGGTTAGTTACTAACTACACGAAGAAAAAGAATGTGTGAATGAAATTTTCGTGGCACGAACAGTGCTTGATATATAATGTATCGTTACCCATTCACGAACCGCCCTTGGGAACCTTCGATCGAATTGTTTGGTTGTTATTATTAAACCAGGAGCCGAACATAATTGGTCGAAGAAAACAAGATCAAGCAAGATCGAAGTAGAAAATATGTAGGTAAACAAAATAGAAATAAAAAACATTTTGATTCAGCTGCATCTTAAAAAAAAAATTATCTCGATCAATCTGCCTAGCCTTTTCCCAACTTTGCTGGGGTCGGCTTTCAGTCTAACTGCATGTAGCTGAGTACTAGTATTATGGAGCGACTGCCTACCTGACCTCCACAACCCAGGTAATATGATCGCTCTTGGTAAGACTGATCGTTAGACTTATGTGTATAGTATATTAAACTTATCCTTAAATATGATGTACAGAGGCCAGCACATCAAGTTACCCCAATCTGTCAAATTTCTTTGATGGTTTTTCAACTTTACCACAAAAGCCATAAGGTTCATTTTCAATTGGCAAAATTTGATAGTTAGGGATAGCTTGATGTGCTGGCGTCTGTACATATATAAATATAGTATCCGTATTTCTGTTTCCAAAACAAGAAAAGTAGTCGATGGATTGACTTGAAATTTTGACAGTCGTTTCATTTTTTCACAAGACTTTGTGAGTAACTCAGACTACTTTTATTTAAAGCCAAAAATATTGATTAACGTGTATGCCCTTAGCGTGTAGTCGCTTAGTTTTGTAAGTTAGGTTTAGTTTTTATTAAGCCCTGCCTGGAGGCTACAATTCTTTTGTGGCAGCCACAGGCAAGCCCGGTTAAGCAGTAGAAAACCCTTTGGTTGAACTGCGAGATGACATTTCAAAAAAAATAAAAAAAAATAACGTGTATAAGGGTTTTTTGAAAATCTACCTCTAAGAAGGTGAAAGGGGGTAGTGCATTTTACAGGGGATGATTTTTACAGGGGATGATTTTTACAGGGGATGATTTTTTTATTGTATAGGAATGTTCAATATCGTAGACAAAATCGCGGGCGAAGTTTTAGTACTTTATAAGACGAGAAATCATTGTAGAAGTTTGATATTACTGTATTGTGTGTGCATTATGTGTATGTGTGTATGTGACTCCGTTAACATAAACATAATTTTTATGATGCCCACAACAATCCCCAAACAAAAATAACTCAACTCTGTACTTCCATTTGTAATATAATTCTCTCCTTACACAAAAATCCAATACCTACACGAGCAGAAATTTTAAATCGTGTTTTCTTCAAAAGTTTCGTCTTCTAGCAAGCCGAGTCGAGTGCGAGAGTTCTTACAACGATTCTCAAGTTTGATGAGTTCCTGCCGCGGCCGCCTGCCGTCAATTTTTGTCAAAGGATGGAAGATATGTTCTTTGTTTATGTATGTATACAGTGTGTTAGGTTAAACGAGGGACATGCTTTCAGGGGGTACTATACTCATGAAAATGAACAACTGACTATGCAATCATAAAAAAAAAAGTCAGTACATTTATGTGTACATATTCGTCAAAATGAAAAGAACAGCTGATATTTTTTTTTCATTTATTTCAGAGTTGATCCCGTGGACAAAGTTGTTGATTTTATGAGTAGGTACTATACAACCTGAAAGTATGTCCCTCGTTTAACCTGACACACTATAATAGATATTGTAAGTACCGGTTATTTTGTGTACCTGAAAATAACACATTTTCACATTCATTTATTTATTGTTTGTCGCAGGTGAAAAGACAGTTCGTACAATAATAGTAGGTACTAGCTTTTACCCGCGACTTCGTCCGTATGGAGTTCGGTTATATCGCAACATCGGGATAAAACGAAGTTTTCTAGGTATCAAGTCTCTCTTTGCATAAACTGATATGTACCCGTATCTACATAGAGATAAACGACGATAACATGACCCGCCCCTCCAAAATTCCAAACATTTGAAAGTATTTGTGAAAGTAATTACAAAGCGCCACCAAGACTCACAATGCTTGTTGCCGCCTGCTACTGAATACTTTCAACTACATACAAACTCATTCTGTCAGTAGGTCATCCTAGGGGCGGACTTTGTGTAGTTTATAATAAGTATGTGATTTTGAAGCATGTTAAATTCCCTTTTGGGTGATCTAAAATACGAAATAGCCAAGTAACTGTGCATCAAGCATCAAGTTATACCAAACTGTAAAATCTCTCCAAATGATTTTAAACCTTAACAAGTAGTGTTTTAAGTTCAAAATCGATTGAGAAATTTTACAGTTTGTGGTAACTACTACCGACTAATGCTCGGTTCGCCTCCTTCACTGATGTCCGGCTCGGATCTGTAACGTTACATTACAGGCGTATGCTCGCGGTGAGGGACCAACTTAACTCATTTAGTCAAGCTTAGGACAAGCTTGACTAAATGCTTAGTTTCTACGACCCAGAAAAGGACAGATATTAAAAAGATGATCATTTATTTAAAACGGGTGCTGAAAAAATAATATAGAGGCTCATTTATTTAATAAAAGTTCACGTATGTACATCATTGAAACATCGCGAGGAAACCAGCATGTTTTCGAGCTCTTAACAGTATGCGAAGCTAAGTCAGAGGCTTATTGGCAGCATAATTATAAACTCTGACACCAGTTTAGTCAATAACCACACGAAAAGAAAGAAGTACATCTATAGAAGATCAATAACTTTTAGAGGGTCGTTTAATCATTTCCCATTATTTAGTTTCTAATCAGCTCTGCTAATCCTTACATAAGTATACATAAATTAGGTATGTTGAGATTAACTACACCAGACTTAAGTAAACATGTTGTATGTTCATGCAAATGTATACCTACCTACATTAGCACAAGTTATTAATTGCCGTGTTGCTATTCTGTATAATGTACCGAATGAATGCCGGGTAACACCGACATAAATGGAGTCCTTAGAGGTTTCTGACAATGTAAAATTAGATACATGAATAATTATACATTTTGTGCTTCGTTGCTTTCGAAATATTGGTGTGGCTTCGAAATATGAGTTTAATTATGTTCATAAAAGACTAGAATTACTGTTATAAAATAACATTACGTCTCGGATTGTTTCACCAAAGGGTTAGGCAGAGGTACAGAGGCCAGCACATCAAGTTACCACAATCTGTCAAATTTCTTTGATAGTATTTCAACTTTATTGCAAAGACATAAGGTTCATTTTTAATTGAGAAAAATTGACATTTAGGGATAGCTTGATGTGCTGGCGTCTGTACACCAAAATTAAATACCCTCTTTTGTAATTTTGGAGCGTAGCTTCTTCTTCTTAGCGTGTCGATGGCAATCTAAATGGACTCGGCCCAGAATTCAGGTACGTGTTTGACGCCAACACTAGCGTCCATCAGTTCCTGTAACGTGCATACGGCAGGACACGCAGGACACGATATTAAGTATCCACAAACGTTGGGGGAGTAGCTGATCTAAAGTATTTTATTTATAATGAAGGAAGGTGGTAAAGTTGACCTAATTATGGAACAACTAGAAGGCGTGACGGAAAATATATTATTGATTAATAAATTGAGCCGCTGGCGGCGTTGTTCCAACGCACAACCAGAGCTGAAATATACTAATTGTAACTGAAAAGCAGGACAAAGTAATACCTTGACCGCACGTGTATACAGGTTGAAATTGAATTCATGGGCATTATTTTAAGGGGTTTTTTTGCGCGATTTCAATTCGTTCCCGTAGTAAAAGTTGTTCATAATGATGATTACAATGACCCCTTAAAAAATGTACATGAATTTAATTTCACCCTGTATAACTGGTGTTATCTTACGAATCGCTACCTCGCGAAGTGACACGCTCTTTACATCTGTTAACCGAGTGTACAGACACGCTGTGAATCTGCAGGTGAAAACGAGTAGTATCATTACAGAACACACCCATAGACACACTCCTGTCTTCACCGCTGTCTCAGACGGTACCAAGGGCTCCTGATAGAGTTTTTTCATCTTGGTTTCTCAGTAGTAGCCTCTAGTCTGGATTTGTGCCCGATTGATGGCAATAGGTTCGCCCCCTATTACGTGGGTCATAAACATAACAGGCGAATTATGGGTGTACTATACCTAAACTCAGAGGCGATCCTCACACTTGGGCACCAGAGTAGTGTTCGCAATACGACTAATAGGCGTGGATTTGTCGTAGCATAAAAACAAGCATATATAATTATAACATTATCAATTATTTTAATAATTTAAATATATTTGTTGACATCATCGCGCCTAGCAGCCAAGTCCCATGACATCAGGCTATCAAACTACTCTAATTATTTGGTAGCTCAAATGCAGCCAGTTATATAATTACTAGCTGACCCGGCAGACGTCGTCCTGCCTTAACTTTGATACCTACCTACCTTTCCTACCTAGGGGTATGAAAAATAGATAGTAGCCGATTCTCAGATCTACTGAATATGCATATAAAATTTCATAAAAATCGGTCGAATGTTAGTTTCCGTACTCCTCCGAACCAGCTTGGTTCGGAGGAGTACGGAAACTAACATTGTGACATGGAAATTTTATATATAACATGTAACCTAGCTAGGTTCAACATAAGGCCTCATCAAGGCCCTACAGTATTACTATTACATACTACATACTATTACTACATTTTGAGTGGGAGTGATAACCTAGTGGTGTTACCGTCGGTCTGCCAAGTCATAGGTCCAGAGTTCGAACCAAAGACACGCACGATTCTTGTGCGTATAATATAATTATCACTTGCTTAAAAATCGGTGAAGGAAAACATCATGAGGAAACCGAAATGTCTGAGAGATATTTCTCAACAGCGTGTGAAGCTAAGTCAGGCCCATGGGCAGCAAAAAAAACTCTGACACCAGGTTAGTCACTAACCACACGAAAAGAAGAAGTGTACGTCGAAATATTGTCGAATACGAAAATCCACAATGAATCTTGTGCTAGATCCGTCAGGAACTTCCCAAGTGGGAAAGTTAAATATTTGTAACTTCTCAATTCGTTATTTGTTAAACTGTTGTACAGTGAGTTTAAATAGTTTTGTGGTTCGCATTGACGGTCTACCGAAGTAGCGAGTTGTGATCAAACATTTTAGTTTAAACGTTTTTTAAGTCGTCCACTTTTAATTTCGATTTAAAAATGTTTTTTGAGTTTTGGGCTATTGACGATCTCAATGCGAATGGGTCCTGGGTTCAATTCCCGGGTCGGGCAAAGTGTCATTGGGTTTTTGAACTAGGAATTTCTTCTGTCTTTCTTTGATTTCATAATGATGAAACTTTGGTAAGTTGTTGTATGTGAGCCAGAGAAGCTTTCAGACTGGCTAGTTCAATATAAAATAGTTTAATAAAATATATTTAATAAATAATATTAAATTAATGTTTTGTAAATATTCATAATATTCATAACTTTGTATTATAGACGAATGCGTACCTAATTTTAATAATATATATATTATAATTAATCATATTCAATCGTGATAGCCCACGTTGGGGTGATCATTATCTTGTCAATATAGCATTACAGTATAACTAATTAACTATGTCTGACAAAGCAGCGGAGCAGCTGAAGAGCTCGTGGCTAAGTAATAATAGCTACACGAATCAATCCATCATGTTAAGCAACGCTTGCCAGGGTTGGTCCGTGGTTAGGTGCCCATCTTTAAATTTTGAGACTCCTCCGTGCCCCGGAAAGCCCGCTGTTGGTCCCGGCTGTCATTCGAGGAAGTCGAGGAGTCGTTACGGGTAGTCAGAAGCCTGAAAGTCTGACAGCCAGTCTTACCAAGGGGTATCGTATCACCGAGTTAGTGAGTGAGTTGTGGAGGTCAGATAGGCAGTCGCTCCATGTAAAATACTGGTAAAGCTGCATCCGGTTAGACTGGAAGCCGACCCTAACAAATTTGTGACAAGGCTAGGCAGATGATGTGACTGACAAACCAAGTATGTGTATCATAATAGACCATACACTGCTGTCCATCTCCTTGACAGAATCTTCAAGCCTTTTTAAAAGGGAGACCTTTTATTATAATCACAAACCAAACCCCTACAAGTACCCTCCCAAACCTGCTGTAAACCTAACAATTCAATTGACGGTAATAAATAAAACTTATTATAAGGTAGCCGCAATAAAAATAAATCTTCCATAATGCCAGACGTATAAAATAGAAAATCATTGAAATAAATTACAGGTTTTCAGCTCGACCAGTGCTTTCTGTAAAGGTGGGTACACATGTGAGCTTTTAGCTGAACATTAAACCGGTCTAATTTGGCACCTTTTTCGACTGAACTTTGTGCACTGCGCTCGATGTCTTCTTACTAGTACTACTTTATTTTTTTCATCATCTTTACAGTAAAGTAATTATATATAATGTGAATTTTTAGTTAGCTTTTTTTATCGTTTATCTTTTTTTTATTTTATCATTTATGTTTTTGGTATTTTGTACCGACCTTTTTTAGGGTTCCGTA
Organism: Hyppa rectilinea; assembly: GCA_951799385.1. Taxonomy (NCBI): domain Eukaryota; kingdom Metazoa; phylum Arthropoda; class Insecta; order Lepidoptera; family Noctuidae; genus Hyppa; species Hyppa rectilinea. Next base: position 3,914,256 of record OX637318.1, on the reverse strand, counting down.
CTCAAAGGGTAAAACGAGACCCTATTACTAAACCTCTGCTGTCCGTCGGTCCGTCCGTCTGTCTATCCGTCTGTCACCTCATGAACCGTGATAATTAGACAGTTGAAATTTTCACAGATGATGTAGGTATTTCTGTTGCCACTATGACAACAAATACTAAAAACAGAATAAAATAAATATTAAATGGGGCTCCCATACATCAAACGTCATTTTTTTGATGTTTTCATAGATGTTTCAATGGTACAGACGCCAGCACGTTAAGCTATCCCAAACTGTAAAAATTTCCTAAATGAAAATGAACCTTATAATTTTGTAATAAAGTTTAAAATCTCAATCAGATTGGGGTAACTTGATGTGCTGGCGTCTGTACGGAAGTCTTCGTGCGCGAGTCTGACTAGCACTTGGCCGGTTTTAAAATTTTTATCATTAGTGTTTAGCAGTAGGAAATTGTTAAACAGGTTTCTGCTTTCAGCTGTGTAGTTTTTAGAAACACACACAAGTTACCAGTAAGTGTCCCGAATAGAATAGAAAAAAGTAAATAAATACAACGCCCCACAATATTCCGTTCTCATAGTGTGTACACACCTTAGTGTTTATTAACTGCGAACTGCCTATGGTTGTTCGGTAATACGGCCGCGGGAAATTGACCTGGTTAGTCCAAACGCGGGTTTCAGGCCAATTGATTATTATATTCTGGGAGCTAGTATTTAACTAAGTACCTTTTCTAGGCAGCAGGGTATAGTTTGTTCGTCGTATTTTTTTTCTAGAACATTAAGTAGTCGCTGCGTTTTCTAATGATCGTGAGAATGTATTTTCGGTTTTCAGTAGTTTCACGATTATATAGGGTCAAATGAAATAAGCTAGCGAAACTCTAGGACGGATGATGTGATGAGCTTTTTTTGGATGACTTCAAAATCTTAGCAAGTTTATTTATTTTTTGTTTAATTTTCAGTTAGTGTAGCCCTTTCAAACGTCAGTTAAAAACTGTTTTGTGCATGCTTCACAGCCGTGATTTGTATCGATATCTGAACTTAAAAAAACAAAAGAAAACAGATTTTCTCAGCTGTACACTAACAAGAGTGTCAGCGGTCGTTGACCCAAAAAAAAAACAACAAAGTCGTTTTATTTTGTCGTCTTCAGATATTGATAATCGTCACCAGTGGGGAGTTTTGCTAGCCAATTTAATGTGACCCTGTATACTATAGCTACCAATGGAAATTACCACATTATTGTTGTTTAATATTGAAGAATAGTATTTCATACAGAAAAAGTTATGTGTCAAAAATAGGTAGCAGTCTTGTCTTTAACCTATAATCAGTATATTATGTACAGACGCCAGCACATCAAGCTATCCCAATCAGTCAAACTTGATAATGAACCTTATGTTTATATAATAAAGTTGAATAACTATCAAAGAAATTTCACAGATTGGGATATTTCACAGATTGGGATATTTCTTTAAGCACGAAGCTTTTATCAATTCAATATTAATTGATTTTGCATATAAATACTGCTACAGCCGTCCAACACGATAGAAAGGCCCATAATTGATAAATAATTGCGCCATTGGTGAGCTTAACACGAACAGTGTTAGAGTATGTTTCTAATAGTGACGGATTCAAAACATTGTGATCAATATAAATTATTTATTTGGTATTGAACTTTTCCGTTGAATTTAAGTCCTCTTCGTCCAATTGTTGGAGAAAAACTTTATCACCAGCCAGGTATACGACTGCAGCCGTTACTGCGAAATGTACTGCAAAATGTCTGCCCATACACTGCCATGAACACAGCTGTGTGTTTTCTGTTCTATCTCACAGTGCCCCGCATATATGCTCAATACATTTTGATCCATTCTAAGCTCAGTGCCTTCAACAAGGTAAGCGGGATTGTCCGAAAGGGTTACCGCTACCCCGGAACATAAAGTGCTAGGGAAGGAACATGGATGGGTTTTAGTCAGTAAGAGTCTTACACTCCCTTCCGTTCCACTCAGAGCGGGAGGAGTAATTTGATGTATACCCAAATTAAAAAAAAATGTGGTTTCAACACAAATATGTGCTGTCCATACATTGCTATGCTTGTTGAAGGCACTCAGTAGGGATTTTGGCGACACGTATGCGTATTGAAAGCACTGAGCTTAGAATAACACCTGACAAAAAATGGTGGCAGTATTTGCGGTAAGCAAATTGCTTCAGTAACTTAGGCACCACCTTCACGGTGCAAACCTGCCCCGCATGGGCGGAGCACCGCCGTGTCCTCGTAGAGGCGATCGGCGGCGGCGACCTCTCGCGCCCGGCCCTGGTGCAAGCCATGGTCCGGGGCGAGAGGGAGTGGGAGGCAGTCACCTCCTTCTGCGAAAAAGTTATGCTCGCGAAGGAGGTGGCGGGATGGGAGAGAGAAAGGTCCTCCCGTCCCAGCCGCCGCAGGAGATGCCCCGGGCGTCGGGAGCCACGTGACGACTCCCGGCCACCGTAGGCGCGGGCCTGCGGACGCTGAGTAATGGGTGACTCACCATCCGATCAGCACCAGACCCGTGCCGTACGGCGCGTATATGTTCCACGCGCGCCTCAAAGAGATGTCAGCATATGAAGGGGCCCCTCAGGGCCAAGCCTGCCGGGTAAGCGGGATTGTCCGAAAGGGTTACCGCTACCCCGGAACATAAAGGGCTACGGAAGGAACATGGATGAGTTTTAGTCAGTTAGAGTCTGACACTCCCTTCCGCTCCACCCAGAGCGGGAGCAGTCATTGGATGATTTCCCAGCCATAAAAAAAAAGGCACCACCTTGACACTGACAGTAACACCTAAGTCTATATTGGTGATTGATAGATTTGTCTACTAACCTTTTAATACTCAAAAGTCCATTTAACTCATCAGCAAAAAAAACACAGTACCTAACATAAATATTCATTTGACCCAAATAAAGATGGCGGTTCCATCCCCGCAGTGGATGGGACATATTTGTATAATATAGTCCATAATTTTCACGGTTCAACTCATCTGAGTGATCAAAGCTTGCCTAATCGTTCGGGTCGGTTTGACCATTAAATAGAGTGGTCACTACCAGGTACCTAAGGTTATAAATAGGTACTAGATATTGGTGTATACTGGGTTATTATTTTGTTACAACGTCGAGGGAGTCACTATTTCTGTAACTAAATTATGCTTTGTTACATTGTAAATGCGTTGTTCTTTGGTTTGGAAAGGTTTTATTGCTAAGTTAGTGAACCCATTCCAGCAAAGAATTACAAAATTATGTTTGCTACCGTTGCTTTTTTAATAGTCAGATAGCTTTTGTAAAGGATCTAGCTGCTGCCCGAGGCTCCGCCCGCGACAATGTTGAAATTTTTATACAATCTTCCACCCCCTATTTCACTCGTTTATGGGGGGCGTTTCCTAAAATGTTTTCATAACTGTCATCTCTTACTTATAATCTACCTTTGCGCCAAATTTCATCTTCGTAAGTTCAGTAATTTTTGAGATTTCGTGATTAATGAGTGAGTGTAACGCTTTTCTGTTATAGGAGTAAATATAGCGGTTTGACAGCTTTTGCATAGAACAAGGAGCTCTAACGACAAAGCTGGTAAATGTTTGTTTTTATTTATTTATTATTATTGTAACATAAAACGGCCGAGGCCAATTACATTTGTAAAGACGTTATACGCCAATAGACTTTCCATTTTAACACATTACATAATTTTAATTACTATGTATTGTCTCCGCACCAAAAAATCCTTCTAGAGCTCATACAGCATACTTTTTCTTCAGATAATGTTATCTGACTATTAAATATCCAGCCCAAAGACTATCTCAAAAAAAAGACTATCTCAAAGAGCGCTATTATTTTAATATTACTCGAGTTTGAGAAAAAGATGAAGCTTTACAGGAGGTATAGCTCCATCTCTTTTTCACAAAGTGAAGCAATATTAAAATAATACTACTAGAAGAGTAGGTGGTTTACCCCGGGCGTAATCAATATGCAAATTACAAAAGTTAAAAGCTAACATAACATAAAAATTACTTTTCCTGTAATGAATTCCTAAAATCAACCTTTTTCCGATTAGCATAAGATCGGAAGTCAAACAATTTCTTTGCTTCGGAGATACCCAGATGCCACATAATGCTAATACAAAGTAAATACTTACAATTTCCTCAGCACAAATGTTTGTACCATACTCTGGTACTTCAAGAACGACCTATAACTAAAGCATTAAGAGAAAATACACTTTTAGCCTGCAACGGAGAAACCCGTCTCTAATGGCGGTATGGCGTGACAATACATTGAATTAAATAAATAAATGTTCACACTTAATAGCGTATAAGACGTTCCTTTGTCTGGGTTTAACAAGCAAATATAACTATGTTTATTCATTACGGGACGAGGACTCGAATTTTGAGGGAGTCTTTAATATTCGAGTCTTAACGCACTTTGTCTAAGACTCTTTGGATTTTGAATTCTAAATTCGATTCTAAAACGAGACTTCAATATATTAAGAACCTTATTACTATACCCATTAAAGTTCATTTTCGGGTAAATGTGAGCATCTAAAATAACATATTTTACGAATTGACTTAGAGATGTGATGTAAGCCGTTAATCTTTAAACAATTACAAAATTTAATAACATTATAAACAATTAATTATCGTAGTCTGCCCATGTTCCCACTGCTGGGACACAGGCCTCCTCTCTTCGAGAGGGAGTGGGTGAATCCACCAAGAAGGGCGCCCATGCGGGTTGGTGGATGATAAATAAAAATTACGAAATTAAAAAAATTTGGTCCTTTAAATATGTTACACGCGGTTTTAATACCTAATTCAATCAATCTAGCCTTTGCCCAACTATGTTGGAGTCGGCTTTCAGTCTAACCGGATGCAGCTGAATACCAGTATTTTACATGGAGCGACTGCCTATCTGACCTCCACAGCCCAGTAACTGGGTAAAACGATACCTCTTGATAAGACTGGCTTTTAGACTTTCGGGCTTCTGACTACCCGTAACGACTGTCAAAGATCCGCGAATGACAGCTGGGACCAACGGCTTAACGTGCTTTCCGAGCCACGGAGGAGTCTAAAGATGGTCACCAATCCACAGACCAACCCAGGCAAGCGTAGCTTAACCTGAAGGATCAATCCGTTCGGCTGTTATTACTTAGCCACGAGCTCCTCACGGTTTTAATACCTAATATCCAACATATATATTATTTTTGCTAAATCGACAAATAAATACCGCGTATTCAAACTTTTCAAGTAAGCTATAAAACTCGTGTGAGAGCTCATATTACCTACAGTAACAGTACACATACATAGGTACCTACATACTCTCAAACATTCCCCTTTCACGCTCCAAATATCTACAACACAGCTCACAATTCATCTAAATAATCAAGAGGCTTTGTAAACTAGAATCTGTTTAAACTGGAGCTTTCAGCGACTTTAGATTACAAGTATACCTTTGTGACGACGAACTTGCCGACGAAAGTGCTGAAATTCAATTGGCAGCCATTTTGATTCCCGTATTGGTCCGCTCGAGATTCAATTTTGATGACAGAGTTCTCGTTTGAGGTAGAAATATATTAGGTACCGGTTTTCTCTCGCGATTTCCCGCCCAGATAACGTTGAACCCCGAATTGGGAAGAGCAAAAAGGCGGAGGGCTCTCAATAAAGTGGTTATTCTAGTTTCTTTCTACTTGACGTTTCTACTGTTCATTATTGACTTTTCCGTAGTGTATCTCGTTTCATATGCTGATGTCGACAAAATGTGGCAGTTATTCGATATTATATTTGGTTTATTAACTATTTTCGATCTGGGGTTTGGCGTAAAAAAATACGTTTATGTCGAATTTCGTGATATTGTAAATAAAAACCGGGTGCTTGCTTGTACTGTGAAGGGAGGAAAGATTGTGATAGACAAATGGCAATTGCTTTCAAAGTATTATTTATGTATTTCTATGACTTTTGCATTGACATTCGCTTATCGGTAGCTTATGATGTATCAGTCTAATACATTTTTGACTTTTCCATCGTCGTTATCACTGATAGAATGTCACTGAGATTTCTACCCAGCGTGAGGTTATCAAGATTTCAATTCGTCAACACTCAGTAAGCATTTTCTTCTCCATAGGTACGTCCTGATTTGGAATGGGCATCTAGTTTCATTTTTCTGACTGACCAACCCTATGACAATTCAAAAGTGCCTGTAGTTACAGGCACTTTTGAATTCAAACTCAAACTCAAAATTATTATTTCAAGTAAACCAGTTGGTTTACTTGAAATAATAATTTTGAGTTTGAGTTTGTGAGGCTATGAAGAAGGTTTTGAAGAAGTGGTTTTGGCTCTGCATTAGCGCAAATTAGTCCAAACGGTGTATTATGTAGTAGTATATAAAAATCTCACCCTAAAAACTAAGGTGAGTGTGAAGTGAGTTTAAACAAAGCTGTCAGATTGACACTATTGACAGTTCTGTTTGAACTCACTTCACCTGTGTTTAAACGGTAGATTCTTATAGAATAGGACGACTGATCTGTATTAGGGACTCCTTTTAAGGATGATGTTCCAGGGTAGCCCGCGAAATTAAAATTTTCTTAAGTTTTTTACAATTTGCAGGCCAGTGATAGGTTGTATGTTGATGAACATTTGATTCGCGGCTGTAAGACGTATGTAGTTACAGAATTATAATCATCAAAATCATTAATACAACCCTCCGAGCTCATAAAGGTTCCGGAATGACTTTGACCTTGTAAAAAGTCATTTTTACACCTTTCGAATTTCGCGGGCTGGTTGGAGGATTCACCTTAAAAAAATCAAGTCGAATTTCCTGGTATAATGCAATCAAAACCACCAACGGCCCTTTTTGCCTCAAAAATAAAAGCAGAAATCTTACAGAATACTTTAACAGTATTACCAGGATATTTTTTTCCTTTTAACAAACTATGAATTTTAAAAGAGCAATTTTGAATAAGCGACCGTAAAAAACGGCGGCGGATAAAAAGTCTAGGTTGTAATATTAAAAGCCGGGGATTAGGTCTCTGAAGAGGAGGAATTATTTAGTGGTATTAGACGAAATAGGGATTACCCGTGCATTTTCCAGTAGAAAAAGGATTGTTTATAATAAATATGCATTAATTAAATAAAGGCTTTCTTAACAACGTGTTACGACAGATTTTTGAACTCAAAAGTAAAATATATTGACAGGTACAATTTGTTTTGAGGGTGTAATACCCTAACCTAACCTAACCTAACACACTGTATTTTTTTTTTCAGGGTGGGAAATCATCAAATGACCCGTTCCCGCTCTAGGTGGAGCGGAAGGGAGTGTCAGACTCTTACTGACTAAAATTCATCCATGTTCCTTCCTTAGCCCTTTATGTTCCAGGGTAACGGTAACTCTTTCGGACAATCCCGCTTTACACAGTTTAGATCTGAGAGATCAGCATATCTATTGTGTAAAAGTTTCATTGTGAAATCGAAAAGTGAGCAGTCAATAGTGAAAACCGTAGCATTTGGTGGTATGACAGCTCAATTCACATAAGATTTCACAGTGATATTTTTACAGAATAGCTCTCTCTGATCGATTTTACGAACAATTCTTTCCATTTTTCTCAAGTTCACGACTAAATTTCTTCTATCCAAATCACAGACCACATCAACAATACCCTCAAGTTGTATAAACTTGAGGGTATTGTTGATGTGGTCATCTACACATTTCAATCTAAACCTATTCTAAATGTAGCGTGACTGAAAGGCCAGTATACTCCATCTCACTCTCCCCACGCATTCCTTACAGACCTGTTATTTTTCTTCTAAACAACGGTGATACATCCAGAACAATCTCACAAGCTCCGTAATCCGAAGCTTTTCGTAACTGCCGAACAAATGTGTATGGGTCCCGAGATCGATTGCCAGAGCTTTTTTTTCCTCCACTTAGATCCAAGTCAAGGGGTGGACCGATTTCTTTATTCACTTATTTTAAGGTCGCTGTATTATAGCTGTGTGACCGAAGTGCGGTTATAGAACGAGGTGTTTATGGCGTTTAAACAAAAAACATAACATAACGTCATGCCTTCTTCGGAGGGTTATGCAGAGGACGGTGGCTTCTAGTATGTACAGATTTGTTCAATAGAACTTTATTACAAAAGAATAAAGTTCATGATTAATTGGGAATATTTGACAGTTTGGGATAGCTTGATGTGCTGGCGTCTGTACCTAATGTCCGTTTCAAAGTAACCAATTAATGTGTAAACAGAGCAACTTTAATAATAATATTAAACGGCGGCGATTGAAAACTCATCGACAAAAATTTGAGGTTATAAAAATTCTCATTGATGATTTTCAAAGTGATTAAACATCAGAAATTCGGTTTTGAATATTGATATAAACAAGAAAAAGCTGGAGTTAAATGTGGCGATATAAATTGAAATTTACAGATACGTTTTCTGATTAATTTATTTTAATTTTTATAAATGACGCGAGTTTTCACCCGTTGTTTGGACTCAACCTTTAAATACGAAATACATAAAAAAAACAGCCGTATAACATGATAAATACATCTTACTGATCGTCTTGCTAAAATGGATCTCGCTGAGTATAATTATTTACTACTATCATTCTTTTTCGCATGATCAGTGACTAACCTGGTGTCAGAGTTTTTAAGCTGCCCATGGGCCTCTGGCTTAGATTCACATGCTGTTGAGAAATATCTCTCAGGCATGCCAGTTTCTTAACGATGTTTTTCTTCACCATTTAAAAAAAAAAGATCTACTATTAAAAATGAAATGTTCTTAATAACAATTTTACCTAAATTACTTATAAACTGTTAATCTAGCCATTAAGAAAGTCTTTTTCTTATTCGCTTTAAGCTTGTCTTATGAAAGAAAGAATGTTGATTTGCGTCAAATATGACACACAGAAAGAAACACAAAAGAAGGAATTGACGGAAAATATACCATATTGCCGTATGAGCGTTTATTTCTTTCATAGCCATATCATCTTTTTCACAACACATCTTTCTTTTCTTAAATATGCATCCAAATTCGTATTCACAAATGTTTCCGGGAACACGCTTTACATTATGGCCGTTCGTCACAAATATATAATAATCCTGGCATTAAACGTGTGCTTTGAGTAATTTAAATCTTTTATGTCCTCGTAAAAGGAGGATATATATTTCATGGAATGGTAATTCATATCTCTAACATTATCTGTCGCCATTTCAAGAATATTATGCACGATTAGAATTTATTAGGTTTTACCACGGAATTACTGTTTTGGCCTGCTTTTGAATCACAGAAATATAAAGATTTTCACACGAGGTGACCAAAACTCTGTTGTTTTTATCTTACTTATGCGCCATCTTGTTTTAAAATATTGTCGTGTAAAGGTGTCATTAGGTTAAGCGGGATTGTCCGAAAGGGTTACCGCTACCTTCGGAACATACAGGGCTAAGGAAGGAAGATGGATGGGTTTTAGTCAGTAAAAGTCTGACACTCCCTTCCGCTCCACCCAGAGCGGGAGGAGTCATTTAAGATTTCCCACCCACAAAAAATAAATAAAAAAAAGGTGTCATTAGGTCGGTGGGTCGTCTTAGAAAAGATCTACTAACGGAAATAAATATTTCATTTCAAATAATATAGGGGAAAACTATTATATATAACTAAAAGAAAATGGGGGAGCTTTCATAGTCCCACTTAATACGTACCTTTATTAAGCCAATGTTGAATGTATACTCTGTTCGTGTTCCCTAGTAAATAAATCAATAAACAACTATCAATATTAGCAATATATTGCCTAGTGGTGTGACCGTCGGACTGTCAATTCACAGGTCTCGAGTTCAAACCCAAGGCACCTCTGACTTTTCGGACACATGTCATGTGCGCATTGTAGGTATAATTATGCCTGAGGTTTCCTCACGATGCCTGAGAGATATTTCTCAGCTGGTGAAGCTAAATCAGAGGCCCATGGGCAGCATACAAACTCTGACATCAGGTTAGTCACTAACTACACGAAGAAAGAATGAATATTAGCATTATAACCTATAATTTTTGTGGGCTGTCAAATCCTAGACATTATTACTTGCTTCAATGACGCGAATGATCGCGGGTATAAATGACGTAAAAAGAAGGCTTGACATGTCAAAAAGGCTATGGATGATTGTGACGAACCAAATCATTTATTTCAATAAGGCACTTTTAACCCCTCAAATGTCGTATGAAGCCCATAGATTCATAAGAAAAATTCTCTCGAAACGACAATAAATATAACCTTAAAATCGTTGAGCTTACAAGCAAACGTCTTCGAATAGGCGAACATCTAATGGGTTTAACGTCTCAATTTATTTAAAACTAGAACTGATCCCTTAGTTGCCCCTAATAAGATTTTTCCAAAGCTTTATTCAAAAATAAAACTCATTTTAATTGCGTCTCAATAAGATATAATGCATCTTTCCAAACCAGGAACCCCGCTGATAACCCGAGAACCGATCTGCTTAATCGTAACCTAAATCATTCGCTTATCACTGGACCACAACACCACAATTCACTATCCTTATCTGAAGCTTTACGTGCTCCCTTGAACTTATTTATTCCCATTGATTGAGGGTTATTCTGTGACTGATTTCTGCGACAACATGAACAGGGAACAGCACAAAAGGTTGAGTCCAAACAAAGGGTGAAAACTCGCGTCATTTATAAAAATTAAAATAAATTAATCAGAAAACGTATCAGTAAATTTCAATTTATATCGCCACATTTAACTCCAGCTTTTTCTTGTTTATATCAATATTCAAAACCGAATTTCTGATGTTTAATCACTTTGAAAATCATCAATGAGAATTTTTATAACCTCAAATTTTTGTCGATGAGTTTTCAATCGCCGCCGTTTAATATTATTATTAAAGTTGCTCTGTTTACACATTAATTGGTTACTTTGAAACGGACATTAGGTACAGACGCCAGCACATCAAGCTATCCCTAACTGTCAAAATTTCTCAATTAAAAATGAACCTTATGTCTTTGCAATGAAGTTGAAATACTATCAAAGAAATTTGACAGATTGTGATAACTTGATGTGCATTACATTGAAAAAAACATTGATATTTTTTTGAACTGTGTCGCAGTAACTGAGGTTTCTTTTCAATGGATGATAGGCATTTTGACATCAATATTTGCATCGCACAATAAGACTTAATAATAAAATAAATGTTCTTTATAACCCGACCCCGCTTAATTGAGACCGTTCTTGAGATAACCGCGCGGTGCAGGAGTCTCAGTTAAGCTGTCGGTTATATAGTATGGTTAAGGTTTCCGTAAGTCGACTGTACGTATGGCAATCACAGTTTATCTCAATCGAATGCAAGACACGTAAGCGCTTGCACTCACTATACGCAAAACGGGTCTTTGTATGCGTGCGTTTGCGCTCGTTGTATAGAGTTGACCTTCTACTACCTATCTGTTTCGTGATGTTAATGCGGGCCACGTCTCACTTAAACCGAACGATGCCGCAACGACAACGTGACGTGATTACACGACTTGTGTCGGCTTAAAACACAAAGACGTTAATATCCTTCAAGGTAAGTAGGTAAAGGATTTTTGGGAATTTCTGTGACCCTTTTTGTCCCTTTTTAAATACATGTGGTCATGTCTTGAGGGTCGTTCGACTGAGTATTGGGTATTTCAGTCATTTGTTTTGTATACGACATTAGTGAACTGGTAAAAAGCGATTGCCTATGGCATAATAAAAAAATATCCGCCTTTGTAAAGTCTGGGAGCTCGTGGCTAAGTAATAACAGCTGCAGGGGCCGATCCATCAGGTTAAGCAAGGCTTACCGGGGTTGGTCCGTAGATGGGTGAGCATCTTTACGTACCGGGATTCCTCCGTGCTTCGGAAGCACGTTAAACTGTTGCTCCCGGCTGTCATTTGTGCATCTTTCACAGTCGTTACGGGTCGTCAGAAGCCCGAAAGTCTGACAGCCAGTCTTACCAAGAGGTATCGTATTGCCCAGTTAGTGGGTTGTGGAGCTCAGATAGGCAGTCGCTCCATGTAAAATACTGGTATTCAGCTGCATCCGGATAGACTGGAAGCTGACCCCAACATAGTTGGGAAAAGCTAGGCAGTTTTTTTTGTTAAGTCTGAGAATTTAATTGAATATCAACTTAGTCTATTTAATTTTTCTGTATGGTAATTGTTTTCAATGACATGTTAAATGGAAAAGCAAGGTGCGGTGTACGGAGTATAAAAAAAGAAATGTAATGTTAGTCTTTAGATATTAATAAGCATTTAAATTGTTAATTGACATCTGTATGAAATAGTTATCATGGCCAATTCATGTAGATAAATCACTGATTGCCCTGCTCGTACCTACAGGTAGTTGAAGTCTGACACTCCCTTCCGCTCTACCCAGAGTAGGAGGAGTCATTTGATGATTTCCCAGTCCCAAAAGAAAAATAAAAACGGGTCGATTAGTCAGAAAGATGAAGCTAGTTAGTTCCCTATTCCAAAACGTAGTAGGTATGTAACTACCTATGGAGAAGAACGCGCAAGAAACTCCACGGACACTCTTTTAAACAAAATATGGTTACAAAAGATAATTCTGTAACCATATTTTTTAAGCAATATATATTATCATTCGTGTTGTTACTATAAAAACATGTGAGAACGATGCAGAACGTTAAAAGGTTCCGTAAGAGTAAGCTTTGGTAAGAGAGCTTTGAGTTTCAGTGAGATCCGATTCGGAAACAAGTGAACGGGAGTGTTCAACTTATCATATAGAATAAGCAAACTCAACTTGTTCATGAAAATTCTGGCCAAGAAAAGACTATCTATTATAGCTTTTAAACAGATGAGAATAAGGTATAAAACAACTGTAAAGTTTTAAACTTTTCGTGTAAAACTGAATGAAAAACTGCCTAAGGCAAATTAGTCACAATCATCTGGGGTTCCGTAAGAACTGACAGTTGTGTTAGTCTGTGGTTATAAAACCAAATTCGGAGCATGAAAGCGACACCATGTCTTAATGTAAGCGAAACGCGACATCTTGCACGAAATTGCTTTTGTTCCTTTGTCATGTGAAAATGTCATGTTTAATAACAATAACGGTTGGTTTCGCAGTGCCCGCATATTCAACAAGAGGAAATACTTATTTAGATTTTTGTTTTTTTTTTTAAATAAACGTTTGTATTTCTCTTTTTATTTTCTTTAATTATCATTTCAGCCGAAAGACGTCTACTGCTGGACAAAAGCCTCTTCTCTTCGAGAGGGCTGCAATCTACCACACGGTCATGTCACAATGACAGATGTCACGTGCCTTCGAATTTTTAGTTCTAGGACATACCAGTTACCTCACGATATTTTTCCTAAACCGTTTTTGTGAGCAGTTGAGGTGAAATAATTTACACAAAGTCTTCACATTGTGTACACAGAGTTTGTGTAGTCTGGTGCTTTCACCTCTGGTGATGGTCTGGTCTGGGTTCGCAGCCACGACATCGACTCGTAAGTCGAGGTTGGCCCAGCACTGCTCAAATATAAGAAACAATATGAAGCGAAATCAACAGTTTGATTAATATTAGAATTTAAAAAAAACTCAGTAACAGGGATATAAGAAATAAAACAACAAACAAATAACAACAAACAACACACACAACAACAACACTCACTAAATAAACACTCACTCAATATAACTATACTTTTGAAATGGAAATAAGCCTCTCTCGATTTACGCAAGATGGATGGCAAAAAATGGACAAAACAAGCCACAGATCGATTACCAATAAGACAAAGGAGGCAGAAAAAAACAAGGTAGGCTTTTTGCAAATTATTTAAGTATTTTAATTTCAACCCGAAACCTTTATACCACTTAAGATTTTTGACAGAAACGAGACAGACAATAAAAATTACCCTATATTGTGTAAGGCTTCCGTCTTTTCATTATTGTATAAGGGACCCTAGAAACGTAACGCCTATCCTCTTAGACAAGAAATTCGAGCTGTAAAACACTTTTCTTTTTTATGAAAGTAATAAATACCCTTTTGGGCCGTAATAAAAATTTAATTCGCGAACCGAACACCTTCTATCATTGTACGAAATATCTGAGCTTGGCCTATCAAAAGACACCTTTGTATTTTAAATTGGCTATCAAGAAGGATTTTTTGTCGATATTGTGGGTAGATTTTAGGAATGGTTTCGTTACAACGGCCTTGGGGGATGATTTTAATTTACCACATTTTGTTGGTGTGTAGGCGTATCTTTTGGTTAATGACAGCTTGGCTTTCTTTTTTCTTGATTGTCAATCAATCATCAAATGACTACTCTCGCTAAGGGTGGAGCGGAAAGGAGTGTCAGACTTTTACTGACTAAAACCTATCCATGTTCCTTCCTTAGCTCTTTATGTTCCGGGGTAGCGGTAACCGTTTTGGACAATACACATTATATTATATTTTGGTTAATGGTTAGTGCGAAATCCACGATACCCCTTTATTGAGTGGCTCACGTCACAACTAATTCAAGTCTTAGTAGTTATCTTCAAAAAAAACCGCAAAAAGAGAGGCAATAGGGATTAAAATTCTCTGGCAAAAGCTACTCTACCCATAAACCTATCTAAAAAAGGGTTGACACATCCCAACAAAGACTTTATACGTTATTTACAAAAAACACAGCAAATGAGATTAGCCCAACTTTATGATATGTTGACAAGGGTCATTAAAAATAACGCGACATTTGCAGTTCACTGACCTTTTAACATTTTAGTTGGTTTTCAACAAACAGTTGGAAAATGTGTTTGCGTAAACCGCTGTGGAAAAAAAATGGGAGAAGTTTTGCAAACAGAAATTATAAGGTCGTTGACTTTTAGGGGTCCTTACCTAAAACATGCCAACGGCATTCTATTATTAAGGCTGTGCTGTCTGTCCGTCGTCGGTCTGCCACAGGGCTGTATGTATAGAACCGTAATAGAAAGTTATTTGAAATATTCACATAGTGTGTACATCTGTCGCTATAACAACAAACCATAAAAATATAATAAAGATATTTTATTTATTCTAACTATACTATACTGTTCTCGTCTGGCTAACGGTGAGTAGGTACTTGCACAGGCATAACCTTTTTTTTTTTTTTTTTGGTAATGGCATCTCGCAGTTCAACCAAAGGGTTGTCTACTGCTTAACCGGGCTTGCCTGTGGCTGCCACAAAAGAATTGTAGCCTCCAGCCAGGGCTTAATAAAAACTAAACCTAACTTACAAAACTAAGCGACTACACGCTAAGGGCACCCCCTGCGGGGTTTGGACTTCGGCTTAGGGCGTCGCTGGGGGGGGACAGCAAGGGACAGCTGGATCGGGGGTTTTTAAAGCTACTGGCTCAACGGCACATTCGATGCAGATACTTGGGTTTGGCGTGCGCGAAGACGACGCAAGCGTATGTCATAATGGGACGGATTACAGCCTTATAGAGACGCAGTTTGCACCGGAGTGACAATTTGCTGCGTTCTGTAAGCATGAATTGGAGTCTACCGAGAGCGAAAGCGGCCCGCGAACGGACCTGCTTTATGTGCTCTGCGAAACTGAGGTGTTGGTCGAGAGTGACACCCAGGTACTTGGCATGCTTCGCCCAAGGGATCGGCTTGCCGTACATAGTGATCGGATTAGGGGGGTTGGGGAGGGCCCTACGAATTCTCCTAAAGAGAACAGCCTGGCTTTTATCGGGGTTGACCTCGATTCTCCATTTCCGGAACCAAGCGCCTAGGGCGTTGGCCGAGTTCTGGAGAGTCTGAGCTATAGCTGGCGGACTGATCCCCGTGTAGTAAATGGCCGTGTCATCGAATAACGCCAATTGGGCTTTTTTACTCTTAGGGATGTCGCTAGTGAACAGGGTAAAGATTAGGGGGGAGAGAACGGAGCCCTGGGGGACTCCGGCGCGAATCGGGTGGGGGGAGGAGAGAGCGCCCTCGATGCGGTAGCGGAAGGTGCGGTTCGACAAAAAGTCCCGTAAGATGAGCACGAGACGGTCGGGCACGCCGAGTTGGTATAGCTTATATATTAAGCCATTGTGCCAGACTTTGTCGAAAGCCTTCGCTATGTCGAAGAACAGGGCGCCAGTCATAGCGCCAAGCTGGAAGCCGGCACTGATGTGCTCGACTATGCGGTGCGCTTGCTGGACGCACGAGTGTTGGGTACGGAACCCGAACTGCTCGTCCGGAATCAGGCTCTTCGCCTCGGCATAGTCCTTGAGACGCTTATAAATAAGACAGGCATAACCAAGTGGCCAGAAATATATAACTTGTTTTGAAATATGAACCTGAGAATTCTGATATTCTTTTTATTTATTTTTTAAGGTTTTTATGTCTTTTTAACACGCTTTTATTAGCTCGGGTTGTATCTATGTATGTATGTAACGGAATCTTTGAGCTTAATTTTCACCGGTTTCTAAAAGTCTGATCAACTTGAAACTTTGCACACGTCTCAAGGACCGATGACAATGCAATAATTTGATAATAGTTTCCCATTATCCTTATTTTTACACGCTTTATATTAGCTTCACTTGTATGTATGTTTGTAACCGACTCATTTGGAAGCGATTTCGACCCACTTTAAACGGCCAGATTTCATTCAAACTTTGTAGATTTATCGAGGACCGATGACAATACATTAATTTGAACTAAAAAGTAGGAAAAAAAAATTGTTTAAAAAAACTAAAAAACACGCTTTTTATAAACGTGAACGTAAAACGCTAAACTATTTTTTTTATTATGTAATAATGGATTTTATATGGCAACAAACATGTATTTTGTCCTATCGTTTCATTTTTAAATAATATGTAGGTAGTGTTTAATATTTGACGGTGGTTCTCGAAACCCTTCGTGTCTCGATCTTGACCGCTTTTTTGTACCTGAATTTCTTTTTTGCACGTTTTGGTACTTATTTAGATCTGTATTTTTATTCTAGCATTTGTAGACATGGTTTATGAAAAAGCGCTTTAGAATAAGTATCTACCTACACGTCTTACGGGCAGGTTCAATCGTAAAACTTGGTTTAAGAGTGATGTGACAGTTTTAAATCTAGAATTATATACAAACAACGTTCTGGAATACCTTGGTTTTAAGATCTCGTAAATGTTATTGCTATAAACAGATGGACACATCCTTTTGGGGTGATTTTTAGTCACTTTTAAAAAGAACGGGTATGATAAATAAAACAGCATCCGTAGTTTTTTCTCGATATGTATTTACGATGCTTTAGAATGGGCAACCAGCTTCAACTTTCTGAACTGACAATTCAAAAGTCCCTGTAACGGGATGACGACTAAAACTTTTTATTCCGTCAGCTATTATTAAAATATATTGGACATGTATTTTTCTTTTTTTGCGTTAACGTCGATATATTGTGTTAAAATGTAGCATGATGTCACGGTTAGGTAGGTTTTAAACCTAATTGTGACGTAGCGAGCCCCCACTCCCAAACTTAAATGCGTTTTATCTGCCATTTTTTATTAACATGACAAAGCAAAAATAACGTATCGAATATTTTTTTATTTTCTGACTAACGGACTAAATTTTTGTTTTTTTTTACCCTGTTGACATTCCAATGCTTTTAGTTTTAGTTAGCGAAAGAGTAAGTACACTTTTTCTTTGCGGTATTCAAATGTTTTGTTCCATATTTTCAAAAGTTGATTTAAACCTACCTACCTATTGTGGCGATATTTATCACGCCACATACGAAATACACAATACTCCTGACATCACGAATATAAATTCTACATCGCGCATGCAAAGTTTTCCTCAAGAGTCGAACCAGTACAAAAACCAGACTACCCTCATTTTTCGAAGGTGGTTGAGGGTGACAAGGCTATTTTGTAAAAATCTCACAGTGAAAACGACCTATGTGAAATGTCGTTTCACATAGGTCGTTTTCACTGTGAGATATTTGAGTTCACTTCACGCTCGCTTCACCTTAGTTTTCACTGTGAGATTTTTGAGTTCACTTCACGCTCGCTTCACCTTAGTTTTCACTGTGAGATTTTTGAGTTCACTTCACGCTCGCTTCACCTTAGTTTTCACTGTGAGATTTTTGAGTTCACTTCACGCTCGCTTCACCTTAGTTTTCACTGTGAGATTTTTGAGTTCACTTCACGCTCGCTTCACCTTCGTTTTCACTGTGAGATTTTTGAGTTCACTTCACGCTCGCTTCACCTTAGTTTTCACTGTGAGATTTTTGAGTTCACTTCACGCTCGCTTCACCTTAGTTTTCACTGTGAGATTTTTGAGTTCACTTCACGCTCGCTGCACCTTAGTTTTCACTGTGAGATTTTTGAGTTCACTTCACGCTCGCTGCACCTTAGTTTTCACTGTGAGATTTTTGAGTTCACTTCACGCTCGCTGCACCTTAGTTTTCACTGTGAGATTTTTGAGTTCACTTCACGCTCGCTGCACCTTAGTTTTCACTGTGAGATTTTTGAGTTCACTTCACGCTCGCTGCACCTTAGTTTTCACTGTGAGATTTTTGAGTTCACTTCACGCTCGCTGCACCTTAGTTTTCACTGTGAGATTTTTACAGAATCGGTCGGCTGTATCATGCTTGAAGATGCTTACTGATGCGTCAGACATGTCTGTACAGGGTGAAATTGAATTCACAGGAAATATTGTAATACTTATCATTATGAATAACTTTTACCATGGGAACAACCTGAAATGGCGAAAAAAAAATTAGCTGTCCTATACATTATGCTCGCATAACTCGTTAAAATGTAGGGAACAGCTGATTTTTTTTCACGATTTCAGGTTTTTTTTTTACTGTGGAACAGTAAAAGTTGTTCATAATGAAGAGTACAGACGCCAGCACATCAAGCTATCCCTAACTGTCAAATTTTCTCAATTAAAAATGAACCTTATGTCTTTGCAATAAAGTTGAAATACTATCAAAGAAATTTGACAGATTGTGGTAACTTGATGTGCTGGCCTCTGTACAATGACCCCTTAAAATATTGCTCATGAATTCAATTTCACCCTGTATACCTACTGCAGATGTTTACGTTTCCACAGTGATGTAGTAGCGACAGCAAAATCACGATTTTGCATTGTCTAAATTATTAAGATTAATGTTTCGAAATTCGTGTGTTCGGCAAATCCTGACAAATGGCGGGCTTGATGTATAACTAGAGTAGGTATATGTATCGGTAAATGCGATGTGTGCACGTACAATGCAGGGGAGACATAGGTTTACAATTTTTTTTTTAAGTTAGCTGTAGCAAAAAGTACGAGCCTGGGGGCAGACAAGTGTCAACCGCTCCGTGTCGATTCGATTTCGAAAATTGTTGATCGAACAATTCGTTATCTCAGCGATTCGGATTGTCAAGAACGCCACTTGTCAACGCATTTGTATGGGAATATTAATCGAATTTCGTTACACAATATGACATTGTGTAGCACTTAGCGGTCGAAACCGATTGATCATGTGACATTTCGAAAGCTTTTGCCAATTCCATTCATTTCGGATTTATCTAATTTCGTTATCGTTAATGAAATGTGACTTTGACTAAGCCCCCTGTGCCTTCTTTATCTGTTCGATTTTATCGGCCGTAAAATGGTTAACTGTTCCTGATTGGTAGGTCTGGGTGCTAGCCGAATTGGTCGCAGTAAAAAAGCCAGAGCACCCCGTTAAAAGAGGTTAATTATGGGTAGAAATGTGAAGAAAACGTGCGAACCGCACGAGCGTTGCGAGCCGGCAGCGAACAGCGAGCGTTTCTTCCATGTTTATAACAGATTTTCTCAACTCAAAAATACTACCAGTAACAACACATAACTACAGAGGACGTCATCGTAAAAAAAAAACATTTCTATTTTCACGTGTTTCAATAACGATACTTACCACGTAAGGAAAATTTATTTTGATTCGTTATACAAAAAAAACTGCGCTTGTTAAAAATTTAGGAACAGCAACTAACTTTTCCGAAACAATTGCAAATGATACACCATTCAGTAAACATCATTAGTTTATTTTTATTTAGTAAAAGAACCTTCCTAACGTATTGCCCCTTCAGTTTCAATACCGTACGATTCGATCAATACACACAAATCAACATTAAATAGGGTTATTTGTCGGTAGTCGCTTTTAAACGCGGCCATCGTTGATGTCAATAAATGCCTGATGAATGACACTTGAAACTACAAAATGACGGCGTTTTAGTGACCTTTTTGTTTATTGTTTGCTAGATTAGCTTTTCAAATGAAACTTAACTCTCGTTTGTATTAAAGGTTTCATTTGATTTGTCATTTCTACGTAACCGAGATTTTACGGGATATGTGATCTGCGAGGGACCCCATGCGCGCCTCAAAGAGATGTCAGCACGGCTGTTAGGGCCGAAGCCTGCCAGGTAAGCGGGATTGTCGGAAAGGGTTACCGCTACTCTAGAACCTAAAGGGCTAAGGAAGGAACATGGATGGGTTTTAGTCAGTAAGAGTCTGACACTCCCTTCCGCTCCACCAACAGCGGGAGGGGTCATTTAATGATAACCTACCGTAAAAAAGCCAAGTGCGTTACTTGCTGTCATATGTATTTTAGATTGACGCTTCGGTACGCTTCGACTCTACGATGGTATGAACGGACCCTAATAGGAAGACCGCAGTAGTGCACTAATATTTCATAATTCCTTGTTGAGAAAAACCGTATAACTGAATCGCTCACCGGTATTCATTAGGAAATTCCTTATAACGAATCGAAGTATTGGGCTCAGTTAATTGCAATAGGCTCGCCCTTGTGGCCCACCCCTTATTAAATGGTTCTTATCTGTACCTATATAAGTGTATAAAAGCGAAAGGTATATACAGATATTATAAGGATTTAACCTATTTATGTATTTTATTTATAATTCTCAATGTTTTATATGTTCCTGATCTTTAAAGCACCTACCATCTAATCTCTTCACCACCCTTGGTTGACTGGTAGAGAATGTTTAAGGGATTAATTCTGCCTTTGTACCTTTATTGTGTGCGAAGAGTTTAAATAAATAGATAAAGGTCACTCACTCATACATTCTCTGACTGATTAAACACGATATCTAAAAAAACTACCGGACCTACGACGATGAAATTTGGCACATCAGTCAATTAGATTAGTAGAAGTAAGCTAAGAAAGGAATTTAGAAAACGCCCGCCGTAAAGGGATGAAATAGGGAGTGGAGGTTTGTATTAAATATGTTAATAAATGATAAAAAAGCTGTGATAGCCTAGTGGTGTGACCGCCAAGTCATAGGTCTCGAGTTCGAACCCAAGGAACGCACCTCTGATTTTTCGGATTCATGTGCGTATTGTATAATTATCACTTGCTTAAAATTGGTGAAGGAAAACAACGTGAGGAAACCGGCATGCCCGAGAGATATTTCTCAACAGCATGTGATGCTAAGTCAGAGGCCCACGGGCAGCATTAAAACTCTGACACCAGGTTAGTTACTAACCACACGAAAAGAAGAAGAATAAATGATGCGGTCGGAGCCACGGCAGTAGCTAGTATCTATTACAATGGTAAATGTAGTTCTTCCCTTTGCGTAATACAGGTATGATGTTATGTTCTA
The DNA here is from genome assembly GCA_951799385.1 of Hyppa rectilinea. Lineage (NCBI taxonomy): Eukaryota > Metazoa > Arthropoda > Insecta > Lepidoptera > Noctuidae > Hyppa > Hyppa rectilinea. The sequence continues at coordinate 3,892,711 of OX637318.1, read as the reverse complement.
TAGAAGAATATATTTCTACCTTTTTTTTGAGTTGAGATGCAGTGGTTGGTAGGATAGGTACATATATGAAGCTAGTAGCCAGTTCCTCAGCTTGTAATCCCGGAAAGGTTACGGAGAGGTGTACCGTAGTACACCCACATTCATATTTTAGTCCCATTGTTGTAAAGGGGCTCGTGGCTAAGTCATAACAGCCGCACGGATCGATCAGGTTCAGCTACGCTTGCCGGGGTTGGTCCGTGGATAGCTGACTATCTTTACATATCGAGACTCCTCAGTACCTCGGAAAGCACGTTCAGCCGTTGGTGCCGGCTGTCATTCGTGGATCTTTGACAGTCGTTACGGGTCGTCAGAAGCCCGAAAGTCTGTTAGCCAGCCTTAGCAAGGGTATCGTATTACCCAGTTACTCACTGGGCTGTGGAGATCAGATAGGCAGTTGCTCCATGTAAAATATTGGTAATAAGCTGGATCCGGTTAGACTGGAAGCCCACCCGAACATAGTTGGGAAAAGGCTAGGCAGAATATTAAAATAAATGAAAAGGGACCTATTGCCTTCAACCAGGCCAAATCTGGCCTGCTCCTATCCTGTACTTCTGTTATCCTTGCTCAGTGCAAACACGGTACAATTCCATCAATCCACGAGCGAACAGTAAGCGCTGTCCGTCAGCCTGTTTGTGCTGTGAATTGCTTTTAAACGTTGCCAGTACGATCGTTACCTATAGCCGATGTTACCCGTATGAACGATGTTACTACAGGGTAACATCGTACACTCGCATCGTCGGCATTTGTATAGTCAAATGCCGATGATTCGAATGTGGAAGTGTGCCTACGTTACTGTTGTTTATGGGGCGCAAATGAGAATTGTATGCATGTGAATAATGAGCATCTATGTAGTGGACATAGACAATGATTGTTCCTCTTTACCTGTAGTATGTACTTGTACGCATGCCGGGTAAAATAGAAAACCTGGTGCAAGTACTGTTATGGTTCAGCGGGATTATCCGAAAGGGGTAACGTTAATATAAAGGACTAAGGAAGGAATATGGATGGGCTTTAGTAAATAAGAGTCTGACACTCTCTTTCGCTCCACCCAGAACGGGTCATTTAAGATTTCCCACCCTCAAAAAATAAATAAAAAAAGGGGTCATGTGATAATTTGCCGCCCTAAAAAACAAAGTACTGTTATGGTTATTTCCAAAAGGGGGAACCTTATACCATGCCGGCTGCTAGAAAAAAAATAATATGATTATTTTTTACTGTTTTTTTTTATTTTGTGCGTGTCTTTTCTTTCAATATTTCTTACAAAACTGACTCGATACGGCACTTCACTACATAGTATAAAACAAAGTCACTATTTTTGTCTGTTTGTTTGTCTGTATGCTTAAATCTTTAAAACTACGCAACGGATTTTGATGCGGTTTTTTTAATAGATAGAGTGATTCAAGAGGAAGGTTTATGTGTATAATTTGTCGACATATTGTGCGGGCGAAGCCGCGGGCGGAAGCTAGTGTTTTCATAAAACAAGAATGAGGCTTATATTTCAGTAGGACACAAATGTTATCTAATTTGCATGTTTGTGATAGAGATTTTATCTGTATGTTTGACCCTATCGATTGATGCCATAATAGTACAGGGTGTTGTTTTATCTGATTTTAGCCAGTTCGAATCCCGAGAGTTGCAAGCGAATTTCCGAAAACCTTTGAATACATATTTGTTTCTTTTTAAATTATAGGAATGTTTCCTTTCAACAAAATTCGCTATCTCTAGTATTTAGAGTAGTTTCCCTATGAAAAATTCCACGCGTTTCATAATATATTTATATATTTATAGTTTGTAAATATGTGAGCACCATGTACTTTTGACATACTTAAGTTACCTACCATTACTAGGTATATGTGTTTTTCTTTTCACCTTTTGTGGTGTAGTGTTTTTATTCTGGGTGCATCGTCGTCACATATAATGTTATAATTCATGTATACAAAACATTTTAAAAGAGTAACGGTGGAGTTTCTTGCCCATTCTTCTCCACACGAAACTACCTTTTGGAAGGGGCGACTAGAATCAATTCTATTTCTTGTTCATTTTGACGTTCAAAAGTGCCTTACTTGTGCCTATTTGAAATAAATGATTTGACTTTGACTTTATATCTATTATAGTAAATATGTATATCTATATTATTTATTATAAGTTTATAACCTATCTAATTATATACTTGTGTTCCTACCTACTCCGTTATGTATTTATCATCCTAAGACCCAATTTTCCAATCGCTTGATAACTTTTGTCTCAAAAACCAAAATGGCGGTTTGACATATTTTATATCAAGCTGTCAGACTGTCATATATTTTATTCCTCCAACAAAACTCATCTGACTATTGAAAAATTAGCCCTTAATGACATTTTTTTTCAATATTAGCCCTTAATGATATACATTTAAATAAGGCATTAAGTCCGCCTTTGTATTTGTACTAAGTGTGAAAAGTTTATATAAATAAATAAATACTGGACTACTTGAAATTATAGCTACTGAAAACAACACGTTACTTTCGATCTTGGGTTTCTCAGTCGAATTTAATCAAAACACTTAAAAGAATTCTCCAAGACGCCATTTTAAACCCGAAGTCGTATTCGCTACGATAAAACGGAATTCAGAAGTAAGGAACAATGAAAGCGATTTCATTAAGTATCGATACCTTTTCGAAAGCTATTCAGTATCGATACAATTGAAAAGTTAATGTTTAATGAATGGTCGTATACACACTGTTGGACAGTACGATTTTTATAAAGTAAAATGCTGACTAAATTACAAAGAAGTGATATCGAATTGAATGTGGTGGGAGTTTGTTTTATTCAACTACTAGCCACTAGCTTCTGCCCGCGGCTTCACTCATGTGGATGTCTGAAATTATCTCAAGGGAACGTACTACCGGAATAAAAAGTATCCTACGTGTTAATCCAGGTTATAAAGTCAAAGTCAAAGTCAAAACATTTATTTCAAATAGGCACAAGTATGGCAACAAGAAATAGAACTGATTCTAGTCGCCCCTTCCAAAAAGTAGTTTCGTGTGGAGAAGAATGGGCAAGAAACTGCACCGTTACAAACGAAAAACCGTTATAAACTAGCTCATTGTATTTTTATTGAGTGTAGGAAATCGACAAATGACTCCTCCCGCTCTGGGTTGAGCATGAGGAAGTGTCATACTCTTACTGACTAAAACCCATCCAACCCATTCCTTAGCCCTTTATGTTCCAGGGTAGCGGTAACCCTATTGGACAATCCCGCTTGTTGGCAGGCGTCGGCCGGTCGTGAATGAACTACCTCTGTGCCAAATTTCATTCAGATCCTTTCAGCCGTTTGAGCGTGAAGGACGGACAAACATACAAACTCACACACACACTCACAAACTTTCGCCTTTATAATACTAGTGTAATCAATGCAAAGTAAGTTATGACTGAAAGCGAACCTAAAGACTAAGGGGGTTTGTCCATCGCAGCTATCACCGGGACGTTACCGAGAATCGAGATTATTTGAACAGAACGTGACGTCCCGGTGACGGCGCCCGTCCACCGCAAACGAACTCGACGGTTCAGGCGCTGCGCGGTGCAGCGGTGCAATGGCAGTGTCAGAACAAGATAAAACGTGTTTTATATTGTCGGCACATAGGCACGTCACAATCTCAGTCCGAGTTATAGCGGTCGCGCCAAACTACTCGAAACTTTGGCGGTCGAGATGACGGCGTCCGAGTAACGGACGTGCGGTGGACACGCGGTATAATTAAATTTACGTATCTATCGTTACGTCAGCGCCGTCATTTCGTTTTCGGTGACGGTGGCGGTGGATAACGCCCTAATATTTAATCTATAAATAGGTACAAAGAAATAGTAAATTATCAAGATTTAATCTGTCGAGCCTTTTCCCAACTATATTGGGGTCGGCTTCCAGTCTAACCGGATGCAGCTGAATACCAGTATTTTACATGTAGCGACTGCCTATTTGACCTCCACAACCCAGTCACTAACTGAGTAATACGATACCCTTGGTAAGACTGGCTGTCAGACTTTCGGGCTTCTGATTACCCGTAACAACTGTCAAAGATCCCCGAATGATAGCCGGGACCAACGGCTTAACGTGCTTTCTGAGGCACGGGGGAGTCTTGATATTTGAAGATGGTCACCCATCCAGAGACCAACCCTGGCAAGCGTAGCTTAACCTGATGGATCGATCCGTGCAGCTGTTATTACTTAGCCACGAGCTCCTTAATCCTTAACGATCAACATTCAGTGCAGAGAATATCAATAAAACGATTTTATAAAATATTTCACCGTTTGCGTAGGGATTAATAGGTACAATACACATTATAGCCTAAAACCATTGAAGCCAATACCGCACAATTAACCGAATCGTTTACGGTTTTAATGAAGTCTTCCGAAACACCGGAATTTATCGGAAATGGGAGGGCGTTATAACGGTTTTGGCATAATATTAAACTTTAGACGGTATTAATGTGCAATTTAACTTTTTCGAAGTGCCGCAAAGCTTAGCGAAAGGAGGATTTATATGATTACTTCTGTCTTCCAATAATAAATAGTTCGATATTCAAATGTGAGAGTTTTGTGAGCTATTTTTGTTATTTTCCGTGCAAGATTCAATTTCAAATGGTTGAATTCATTTTGATTTTGGAACAAGGGAATTGTTCGATTTGGTTGCGGCTTTATTTTAGGTTCATTTGGACATTCAATAAACTAACCAACGTAACTAACATACATTTGATTACTCCGTGATCCCGTGTAGGTATGTTAACGAGCTTTTGGAGTTTATCAAATACTAGCTTCCACCCGCGGCTTCGCCCGCAAAATATGTCGACAAATTATACACATAAACCTTTCTCTCTATGTATTAAAAAACCGCAACAAAATCCGTTGCGTAGTTTTAAAGATTTAAGCATACATAGGGATATAGGGGACAGAGAAAGCGACTTTGTTTTATACTATTTAGTGATATACCACAAAGGTCTGCTTACACGTACCACGTGTAAGTCGGCTGAACTGAAAAAAAAATTGTGCTGCATCTCCAAGATTTCTTGCATAAACAAATTTTCTTTTCAAACAATCGGAAGTATAGGTACCTACTACAATAATTTTGTTATGAACGAACAAGTATTTGTTAGGTTAAACTTGAATAAAATTTAAATAAATAAATTAATCAATCTGCCTAGCCTTTTCCTGTTACTATGTTGGGGTCGGCTTCCAGTCTATCCAGTATTTTACACGGAGCGACTGCCTAATCTGACCTCCACAACCCATCAGTAACTAGGTAGAAAAATACCTTTTGGTAAGTCTGAATGTCAGACTTTCGGGCTTCTGACGACCCGTAACGACTGCTGCGACTTATAGGCAAAGATGGTCACCCATCCACGGGCCGACCTCGACAAGCGTATCTTAACCTGATGGATGGACCCGTGTGGCTGTTATTAATTAACCACGAGCTCATCGTTGTTAAACTTACATAAATATATTTAAAAATGTGGTCCCTCATTTAAATGAAGACACATGACAGAACATTTTCTATCAAAATATTTTTCGATTTTTTAAGTTTAACCTTTTTTTTTTTTTTTAAGGCTGGGATATCATCCAATGACTGCTCCCGCTCTGGGTGGAGCGGAAGGGAGTGTCAGACTCTTACTGACTAAAACCCATCCATGTTCCTTCCGTAGCCCTTTATGTTCCGGGATAGCGGTAACCCTTTCGGATAATCCCGCTTAAGTTTAACCTGCCAATATATTAATGTTCCTATAAATAGACACAATTCAACCGGCTTTCGAGTCAGACACAAGTTTTTTTACATCCTATATAATGTACAAACGCCAGCACATCGAGCTATCACTAACTATCAAATTTTCCCAATTGAAAATGAACCTTACCCTTTTGTAATAAAGTTGAAAAACGATCACATAAATTCGACAGATCGATGTAACTTGATGTGCTGGCGACTGCACAACCAAATAGACTAAGCGCGAATAGATAAGTACAAAAGACTAACAAAGCCATAAAACCAAAAACATAAACTCGCAACTAACGTCCAATCCAGCAAAAACCTCTGAACTCAATCCGGTCTTTATTACCCAGTTCTCCCCAATCTGTCCCACAAGACGTATGACCGCATTTTTGCCCGAAAATATTTCGAGATAAGACAAGACGATCCTCTAATATACATTACATGCTCGCCTGACCGTGTAGCGAAGGCCAATTCTACCCTATTCATACGTATTTAAAATTTGCACGGTTTGGTTCACTCCTTCCTTCATATCCGATTGTGAGGCAAAGATTACACTGGGATCGAGATAGGTCCTTTAATATTTTATGAAGAAATATTGGGGCTGGTGTGTGGTACAAGGCATGGACTAAGCGTATACACATAAAATAATCAGCCCATAATTCATAGACAACTCCGCCTTGGAGTGTAAATGTGGTGCTGTTCCACAAACGATGGGACACTTAATCTCATGTCCTGTGTGTCCTGCGCCATGGCGCCAAACACGTAGCCGAATTCTGGGCCGAGTACATTTAGATTGCACTCGACACGCTAAGGAAAAGCCTATAATGTTCCCATTGCTGGGACACAGGGTTCCGCTCTAAGAGGCGCATGTCACATGTCTTCGAATCTTTGGTTGTAGGACATACCGTTTTGCTCACGATGTTTTCCTTCAGAGTTAGCGTATTGAAACATAACATCGTGTCTTGTTTCCCTGAAGGGACAGAGGTGTACACCCAAGCGGGATTTTCCGAAAGGGCCAAAGGCCGGGTTTTAGTCAGTAAAAGTCTGACACTCCCTTCCACTTCACCCAGAACGGGAGAAGTCACTGGATGATTACCCACCCTAAAAAAAAAGAGGTGTACACCCACGTTTTGCCAGTTATATTTAAGTCTCATGTCATGTCATGGGGCCCGCACCTTCAACTGGCCCGATTTTGGATTTCGATTTCTCAGTAATTTCAGGCGGCGAAATTCGATTATCTTTATTTATTTATTTAAATAAGGTACATAATCGTATGAATAGTTAAAGCGTAATAGTGAATTTTACTTGGCAAAGTACAGCCAAAATGCAGTCGTGAATATTTCTTACGTGTCAGACCAGAAATGACTATTTAATCTTAGTCATAAATACACACATCAAAAGTGTCTAGGGATCAACATATATTTTTGCAATAACTTTTCTCTTGATTGATATTAATTTAAATTTTCTTTAAGGATTCATCAAATAAAGTGTTTTCGTTTGTCACAGTAACGATAAACCAAGTCACCTTTGCATTAATAAAGAAATTTGCCATTTTCCTAATAAAGGGATTTTTGACATTTGAACCACTAACATTAAAGTTCGAAAAAAAGACTGAAATAACAGTTTTCTTTAAAATTTTATTGGGTAACTTAAACAATTAATAATCCGTGTTTCTACCGCGAACACTAACAACACAAGAACATCGGTTTGGCATACTCAAAATGAGTTCATCCAAATCACGCTGTGGAATGGCCGCCCATGTTCGTTGCAACAACAAAAAAAGGTGTTATCAGTCGACTTTGGACACGTTACCGAAGCACTGGTACCGTGGCTGAGCGCCATGAAGGACGGTATCGCTGCACCACACGGAGACAAGACCGATACATTCAAATCTTAACTCGAAGAGCTCCAACAATAACCGCCATGATGTTAGCCGTGAGGCTTCATCACTCTTCAGGGAACTTAATTAGCGACCAAACAGTCAGAAACCGCTTGCATGAAGTGAACCTTCATTCCCGAAGACCGCTACGGGTACCACCTATAGCAATGCACAATCGTAGGATTCGATATCAATGGGCTCTTGAACACAGAAATTGGGCAGAAGAACAATGGCGTTTCGTGTGCTTTTCTGATGAGTCTCGTTTTGGTATGAGACCGGATACAAGACGTATACGACACTGGAGAACCCCTGGACGCCAACAGCGATTAAAATCCTGCCAGGAAGTCCATCCTTATAGTGGTGGAACCATCATGGTATGGGCGGGTATTTGGATCGGCGGAAGAACTGAGTTGATTTGGATCAGAGGCAACCTCAACGCTCAAATTTATGCTGAGACGATTGTATCTGACGTCATCGTTCCTCTACAAGTGCAAATCGGTCCCTTATTTCAGTTAATGCATGATAATGCACGACCGCACACCGCAAGAGTTGTAAGACAGACTCTCGCCGCAGCTAACATCAATGTCCTGCCCTGGCCTGCTCAGTCGCCAGACTTGAACCCGATTGAGCATGCATGGGATATGCTACAGAGAAGAGCTCTGCCGAATATGGAGGGTATCCAGTTGCAAGAAGACCTTTTTTTGTTGTTGCAACGAACATGGGCGGCCATTCCACAGCGTGATTTGGATGAACTCATTTTGAGTATGCCAAACCGATGTTCTTGTGTTGTTAGTGTTCGCGGTAGAAACACGGATTATTAATTGTTTAAGTTACCCAATAAAATTTTAAAGAAAACTGTTATTTCAGTCTTTTTTTCGAACTTTAATGTTAGTGGTTCAAATGTCAAAAATCCCTTTATTAGGAAAATGGCAAATTTCTTTATTAATGCAAAGGTGACTTGGTTTATCGTTACTGTGACAAACGAAAACACTTTATTTGATGAATCCTTAAAGAAAATTTAAATTAATATCAATCAAGAGAAAAGTTATTGCAAAAATATATGTTGATCCCTAGACACTTTTGATGTGTGTAGCTAAGTGAAGTTCTAAAAACAAAAATCTAAGACAATTAAAAGGTAGTTTTGTAAGCATTACTTTAATTATACTACACAATCTTATAAAACAAGTAAGCAAAGTAATTAATATTCCTAATGTGCTTATTTAAGGTCGACTTTACATTGAAACTTTTTATGTCGATAAAAAGTTTCAAGCAACAATAGCCTTTATAACTTCAAAGTTGGTAGGCCTTGGTCATTATTATGCTGTACTTAAGAATTTTAGGATTTTTTGAAAACTTCTTTATTTTCTTGGGTCGTCATGTTTTAACCTATATTGAAAATTGATTACTGTTTTCTATTATAATTTCATTTGTAAAGTTTTAGAAAATGGTTTTATCAATTGTAGATTGGTAGATTCTAGGACAGGGATAGTTAAGACAGGGCTCGCACTTTCTCTAGAGAAAATACCAGTAAGATGTTCAATCAACTCAGCCTATTGCAGTCCACTGCTGGGCATAGGCCTCTTCCAGGCTGCGCCACAACAACCTGCCCTCCACCTTCCGCATCCCGTCTGCTCCAGCCACCTTCTTAAAGTCATCGGTCATCAGTAAGATATTATGATAGAGAAAACAATCCTTACCAAAATAACGCAAAGGCCACTTTCGAAAAAACATTTTGAAGACATTAGTCAGAATAAATGGTCAGATAAGAGTATTGGTGAGACAGAGGTAACGGCCACACCTTACGAGGACTAGGTCGTGGGTTCGAACCAAAGCAGGCCCTTTACTTTGAGTAAACAATGTCATCACCACTGCTCTCAAAACGGTGACGAAAGATATCGTGAGGAGACCAAACCTCCAAGAACCAAAAAACCAAAGTTATTAAGTTTTAGAATGTTTGTAAACATGTGAGCACCATGTACTTATGACATAATTAAGTTTACTTGCCACTGCTAAATGTGTTTTTCTTTTCACCTTTTATTTTTATTCTGGGTGCATCGTCTTCACATATAATGTTATAATACATGTATACAAAACACTGTGAAACATTTTAAAAGAGTAACGGTGGAGTTTCTTGCCCATTCTTCTCCACACGAAACTTCCTTTTGGAAGGGGCGACTAGAATCAATTCTATTTCTTGTTCATTTTGACGTTCAAAAGTGCCATTCTTGTGCCTATTTGAAATAAATGTTTTGACTTTGACTTAAAGACAACATCTACCAACCTGCACTGGTCACACGTAGTGGATTACAGCCCACTCCCCCTCATAGAAAGAGAAGACGAAATTCCCAGCAGTGGGTATCATGGAGCATCGTAGGCCAATTAAGCAATTGAGTGATCAGATCAGAAGTGGCCCATAACGGAATACAATACTTAATACATCAACTTCATTAATCCTTTGTCTTTCCCAGGCAAGGTACGAAGTATAACTTAAAAACTGCGCAAAAACAAAAAACAGTAGCTTCTATTTTTAATAAACTCAAATAAAAACTAACACGGGTTCTTGAAGATTTTCGCTACTAGACTATTTTATTAAAGAGTAACTAACGGTGGAGTTTCTTGCCCATTCTTCTCCATAATATGAAACTACCTTTTGAAAGGGGCAACTCGAAACAATTCTATTTTTCGTTCATTTTGACGTTCAAAAGCACTTTTGAACGTCAAAATGAATTGTAATAAAAGGTAGTTACGTATGGATTTTCGTATGGACTATCACATACCTATTTAAAATAAATAATTCGACTTTGTAAGAACTTTTTATTCCATATTTTTTTCCAGCGCGCTCACTCTCATACTTTGTACTACCACATTCGTTATCCCCAAGCGATGTCCACTGATTGAACTTAATAAATAGATATCCAAGAGTAAATACGTGCTCTTCTCTTATTTACGATAAAACGTAGACAATGAAATTACCGGGCGGCTGTGTTAGGTAGCCGCTCCGTTTAAAGCTGCGTATCCATCAGAGATGTGCGATGAAGCTAAGCGCTGAGAGAGGAAAAAAACCACCAATCACTTCATGTTCACAGCTTTTTTTTCTTTATTTTTTTGAGGTTGGGAGGGTTTAATACATTAAACTTTGAGTACCTCTTTGCCGAATATTCAGTGATTTAGCCGAATATTCGGTAAACCCGCCAAATATGAAACAAATATTCGGACTATCCCATACCTAATCTTAGGTATTAACTTAATAATATAATGTTGTGGAAGAGCGGAGTCTCCCTTTTTTATCAAATCATCAAATGACTCCTCCCGCTCTGGGTGGAGCAGAAAGGAGTGTCAGACTCTTACTGACTAAAACCCATCCATGTTCTTCCTTAGCCCCTTATGTGCCGGGGTAGGGGTAACTCTTTCGGGCAATCCCTGGCCGCTTCCTTATTGCTTGAGCTAAGCTAGTGTTGCTATGGGCTGGTTTTACGCACATTCGCCGCTACGCGTTCTCGCACATCTCTGGTGGATACGCACCCTTACGCATCCGTCCCACCGCCGCCCAACGAGGAACAACTACCTATCAACGGTTCTGTCGCTCAAGAAACGTACTAGATTTCTGATCTATATTTATGATGAATTAAATAACAAAATTGTACGAGTATTTCTTAACTTTTAAGTATTGGCATTTACAGAAAAACAGAGTTAATCCCACTGCCTGTAATTAAGCGAAATCTTTCCGTATTTTTCTTAAAAAAAAGGGTGGAAAAAGAAACCTCGGCGATTCCATCCAGGAAATGTGTACATGTTCTGGAAACAATGAGTTTAATCATGAGAAAATCATTGAGGAAAACCGGTCAACTTCCTCCTTAGGTAAACAATATCATTAAGCGGCATTTTATACCTAGGAAATAAAATAATTGAGTACGTACGTGGGCTGCACGTTTGTGGTCAAGTTTGACCTTGACCTTGACCTTTGATTATTGACCTTGGTTTTTTAACCCTAAAAAGTATTTTAATTTTTTTTCTCTTTTTCCATCACTATTATTTAGTTTGTTTGAAAAAATCCCTTTTTTTATTTCGGTGTTAGGATTTATTTGATAGTGCCAAAATATATCTATAATAATATATAATATAATAATAATATAATATCCTTGGACATTTCACACAACGTCATATCGTCCCAAGCTAAGCAACCTAATGCTTGTGTTATCGTAACGAGATGGCTGATATACTACTTATATACATTTTTTTTTTGTAAATACATGCATATTATAGATAGAAAAACACCCAAACTCGTAACAAATACTTGCAGGTCGTACAAATATTTGTTCCGTGCGGGAATCGAACCCGCGACATAGTGCGCAGCAGTCAATCGCTCAACCACTGCGCCAACCGTGTCGTCAACCTATGCATTAGTATTGTCAGTGTTTTCATTTATTGTCGTATTGTAGTCTCCACATTGTATGTACATGGGTACTAAGCTTTACAAATATTGGTACAAAACGACTTTAACTCGGTACATAAAAAAGCAATATTTCTATTTCTGGCATATAACAGACAATGAAAAAAACATGGTTACCGAAAATTCCGGTTTCGTGGAAAACGATTTCCAATCAAAAAAATCGCGACAATTTTTGTAAAAAAGAACACAGTTTATTTTTAGTCAACCGACAGGTCTTGAAGTTATTTATAAAAATGGAGCTGTCACCGGTACATTCGCGTAAAACATATATAATAATATTTTATATACCAATCACTAGGTACATAGTATAAAACAAAGTCGCTTTCTCCGTCCCTATATCCCTATCTATGTATGCTTAAATCTTTAAAACTACGCAGCGGATTTTGATGCGGTTTTTTTTAATAGATAGAGTGATTGAAGAGGAAGGTTTATAATTATGTATAATAACATCCAATTTCCGTCATCCACGCGGGCGAAGCCGCGAGCAGAAGCTAGTTTTATAATAATAAAAATAAACAGTTTGTATGTTTTTTTGAACGCGCTAATCTCTGGAACCACCAGTTTGATTTGAAAAATTCTTTTTGCATTTGGCAGTCCAATTCTTGAGAAAGGTTGTAGTCTCTTTAACATACGCTACGAAACATAGGAAGCCAAGGAAAAAGAGTCGAAAGCGAAAATGAAGTAATAGCGCGTGCGGGCGAAAATTCACGAAGACGAAGTGAGTAATATATACGATTTCGTGTCGAATTGGAAAGTTCCTGTCATCGAAGGAAACCCACGCATTCATACATAAATACAAAACTTCGTAATGTCATAAAGACATGATCTTATGACAGTTTTTTTCGGGGCATTTGCGAGATATATTGGATTGTATTAATAGATCAAGGAAAAAGAGCGACCGTATTAATACCACCTTATCTCTTCGAGGTGACCTTATTTGGCCGCCTTTTTCCTGCCGTGGGTGACGTGAGAGGCTGGTAAAGGGATTAGGTGGGTACAGAGGCCAGCACATAAAGTTACCACAATCTGTCAGATTTCTTTGATAATATTTCAACTTTATTGCAAAGATATAAGGTTCATTTTTAATTGAGAAAATTTGACAGTTAAGGATAGCTTTATGTGCTGGCGTCTGTACATCAAGTGAGTGGGAAGCGGCGTCTTCCTACTTATACACTATACAGGGTGAATTTGAATTCATGGGCAAAATTTTAAGGGGTCTCTGTACTCAATATTATGAACAACTTTTACTATGGGACCAACTCCGAAATCGCCAAAAAAAAATTTGCTGTTCTATACATTTTTGGTCACGTGACTCGTCGAAATATAGGGAACAGCTGATTTTTTTCACGATTTCGTGGTAGTCCCATAGTAAAGGTTGTTCAGTTTGGTGGTCTGTAGCATATCTTTTTGTATGTATATACCCTTTCGGTTACACCCAGTATAAGGAATGGTCACCCATCCACTAACCGACCGTGGCAAGCGTAGCTTCAATACGAATGGCAATACTATCTAAAATTATTGGTAGCTTTTCTCGAATTTCTTCATTAATCATTGCTCTCGTATTTCTATCTCCTTTTAGTCAGTAAAATAAAGTCTTTTAAAAATATTACTTCTTTTAATTATTCTACGATCTCGTGATTATTTATTGGTAATCTCAACACTTTTAGCAAGATTAATCTTTGTTTGCTTTTATGTTCAAAGAACGCAATTAACAAATGAATATTTTCTAAATCAAATGACTGTTTCAATATTAAGATGTTCAGAGAATTACTTACGAAATGACTTCGGGGAATGAGGAAAATGTTGTCAGGAAAGTTGTGAGTATGAATGTGGATCGCTATACAAGTAGACCAGATAACAGATACAAGACCAAAGAAACGATGGATGGATTGTGTGGAAGATGATATGGCTAGTAAGGGAGCATAGATATAATAAAGAAGGAGATATGGCGTGGAGTTCAAAATGTATAGAATACCGGTGAAGCCACGATTGGGGCTATCGTATCCATAACGCTTATATTGCACACACAGTTCCATCAAAACAATACTACGAACAAGTGCACACATTCGCCATCGATAACTCAGTCATTTAAATATAAACTTTATTATTCATTACACAGCATGCTTTTTCCGTATAATTTACTCACACTAAAACAATATCAATGTGTGTTGTCGGGACTTGGGGGCGGATACGATATAGTTCTTGACTAAATCGACGAGTTATCCATAAATATATCGATAAACGATATGAAACCAACAAAACATTATTTATTTAATAAAAATATTTTAGAAACAATTACAAACCAAACGACACATAGTTTAGTTATAGGTAGATCATGTATGTTGCCATAAAAAAAATATGAATTTAGTTACAGTTAGGTATTTGTGGAGCACTTGACGTTTAGATAAGATGGGGGTTGCATTCTTGGTTAAATAATGGAGTCTCAATTTAATATACTTTTCCATAACTGCTTCCATTAGTCGACTTTCTTGTCGATAGACTGTCAGACCTACAGGAGTACACCACTATATCGCGCTGACATACGGCGGACCGGAGCAGCGGACGCACCATGCGACATTACGGCTTAATGATGTTTCGTTATGTCAGTTTTACATTGCTTGGTCAGTCACTCAGTGACAGACTGAGGTGGTTGTAAAAGAGCAATGTATTTGATACAAAAATAATACAGTCGAAGTAATGTAGGAAAACAAAAATTAAGTAGTACAAGTCAGATACTTTTTACGGTTTGTTGTTTTCGCGATTTTTAAGACAAATATTGTAAAAAACTTGTACTTACCTGTGGTAACTGATGCCATGACTACTAAAATATTTGTTTTGGCTTCTATTTTTGCACGAAACCACTGAATAAGACGACATACTAGTTGTTTTTACGATCGCGGTTGACAACAAACTAACTCGCGGTACCGGCCATTTTTGCAATACCTGCCCGGAACGCTCAGGTCCACGTGGTCACCAACACGCCCCCTTGCCACTTCTCCTGTTTTTAATATTTCTGTGTAAGGGAGTGACTACCGAGACGACGACTAATAGAGTATTGAAGAAAAAGACATGTTGCGCCGACCCCAAATAAATTGGGATAAGGGCAGGAGAACGATGATGACTTCCGAAATGACTGCCTCATTGGTCAAGTGGTCGCAGCTACTGCTGACCATGACGTGCTGGGTTCGATTCCCAGGTCGGCCAAAGTGTTATTTGTTGTTTTATATTTATGGAGTAACTGAGAAATTCAATTTAATATTTGAGCCCGGTCGATGGCAATAGGCTCGCCCCCTATTACATGGATCTGATAAAATGTGGGTGTTCTTATTGATTCAGCTCTGTCCCACCCTTCAGGGAATATTTTTTTCCTGGTAATTATTATGTTTATGTTTACCTTCTTGGTGGTGAAGGTTTATAGGGTGTGTGCTGTAGAAGTAGTAATAGGAAGTGAAGAAATAAGTCCCAAGTACACAAGAAGAAGAATAAACGTTTATTAGTGCACAGACACAGGTTTCAGTTCACACACACAAGAGTTCCACTTAGATAAGAAGGAGTGGTAGAAATATAGATAGCGGAGAACAGCACAGTTAAATATATAGGCGTAAGCGAATAAGTCTTAGTGTTACGACAACCGATATTCTAAGCTAGATCGTAAAGCTTCGCGCGCAGTGAACAGACTCAAACTCGCAAGTCATGGAGTGCGCTCGCGATCGTCCGTGTGACGTAGCGCATGAGAAGGCAACACCGGATGATGCCGTCTCGCTCATACACACGCAGCGCGAGCGACCGGTGTCGATAGAACAAAAGGCGCGTCATAGCTGCGCCGGCCAACTGATAAGCAATTAGCTATTAGTACAATGTTTGTAATTGTCTGTTTGTTCATTGAATATTATTAAAAATAGTTTTATTTAAAATGTTAGTCTAGTTTTAATTTCCATTGTAAATACATGGATATAAATTGCAATTAATAATAATTTAGAAATATATAATTTTCTTATTAACTTGTTCACTTAACTAGACTAGGTAGGTCACTACAGTGGTTTCAAAGTGAATGGTCAATGTAAATAAAATGATATCTTTCACCACGTAAATTTTCCGGAAGCGCCTTTGCCCGGCAAAATGAAGGATCTTTTTATTTTCTTTTCCCCAACAAAGAGAAGGGAAGAAATCAAAGAATCGGATCTTTAAGGGATTGCTCTTTACTTACACTAACACGGATAGTTTCTTATTATAATATAAAAGAAAAAACAATATCCAATTTTTACTCGGATAAGCACAAGAATAAAGGGAGGGCTCTTCGGGAGTTTCTTCTTGAAGGTAAACACACACGCCCCCAATTTCTATAGGAAAGCGGAGACGTGGAGAGCTTTGTCAATAATTTTGTAAATGTTTGATCTGATAAACGTTGTGTAACTTTTTGTGAATTATTTATTTTGAATCTGGATCTCAAAAGAACATGAGTATACTGAGAATGTTTAATACAGTGCAACCTCGATATAACAAATCGGAAGGGAACAAGTAAATATTCGTTATATCAAGTAATTCGTTAAACGGAGGTTTGTTATGTTGAGGTTACGTTGGTCTAAACTTTCTTATAAAGAGGTAAAAACATAGTTTTACGGAGAACAGCGTGTTGAAACCTGTCGCGACATAAATCACATACTATGGGATTAAGGGTCATTCATTGGTGGGAACGTTACATAAAGGTTTTGGGTTGACAAAATTCGTTAATTAGAGGTATTTACACTTTTTCTTGATAGTTGAAAATTCGTTATAAAGAGGTTATTCGCAAAAATGTTCGCAAAGTAAAGGTATATTTTACACAACGACCATATCGTTGATTTTACATTGTCTCTTATAGACAATTCAAGGGGATTACGAAGAATTTGTTAAATCGAGGAAATCGTTATATTGAGGTACGTTATATTAAGGTTGCACTGTATATAAACATTTGAAGTCGTGCTTATACAGGGTGACATTGAATTCATGGTCATTATTTTAAGGGGTTTTTGTACTCATCATTCATGAACAACTTTCACGATGGGAACCAAACAATATGCAATATGTTATTCATAGTGATGAGTACAATGAGCCCATAAAATAATGTCCATGAATTCAATTTCACCCTATATTTATCAGAAAATTTAAAACAGCTAAGTGGGTGTCGAACCACGCCCCGTCATGGGTTCCGTTGTTGGGATGAAATTATCTTGACAAACATAACAATGTATTGTAGGATTAGGCTACAGGCAATAAACGGGATTGTTTTAAAGGGTTACCGCTACCTTGGAACATAAAGGGCTAAGAAAGGAACATGGATGGGTTTAGTCAGTAAGAGTCTGACACTCCGTTTCGCTCCACCCAGAGCGGGAGCAGTCATTTGATGATTTCCCAGCCTCAAAAAAAAAGGCTGCAGGCAAGCGGAGAAAAAGGCTAAACTATTTCAAAAAGCCCTGGCCACGAGGACATTGTTTCCACGAAAATCTTCCATACTTTTACTCCATTTATTAAGCGACTCGCTGCTCCGGCGTGGTTGCACTCGCTGCTCGGTTCCTATTGGCCGTAGCGTTGCATAGCCTTCCTCGTTAGATGGACTATCCAACACAAAAAGAATTGATCAATTCGGACTAGTAGTTCCAGAGATTAGCGCGTTCAAACAAACTCTTCAGCTTTATAATATTATAGGATATAGATTAGACAAATAAAGGCTAAATAACGTCCATTATTGTGTAATATTGTGGAAATTACTGCATTTATGTTATACATTTTTAGTGTAAGTGGTATATCGTCCCCGTAGAGCGAAAACTCACTAAGTCCAAAAAACCTGTTTTGAGATATTGAGGTTTAAAGTTTTGAAAAATGAAAAAAATCATAACTTTGGTATGCCATAACATATCTCTATGTTTTGAGTTTTATTTTAAAGGAAATTTAGTCAGTTTTATGTCATAGTAGATATACCACGAATAAATCAAATAGTTTACGAGAAAACTTGAAAAATGCAAATTAATTATTTGTTCTATATGGAACGTGTCAGTTAGTTATAGAGTTAGTTAATTTTCGCTCTTAGTTAGTGATTTTTCACTCGGTCCTAAATTATTTTTAAGAAATATAACTCGAGTTAGGTAATTTATCACTAACTGCTACATGAACGAAATGTGTATTGTAAATAATACCTATCTTATGATAAAAAGGGACCCAGCCTTCCTTTCTTAAGATATGTGTTTTAGGGTAAGTTAATATAAATAAATAAATATCTTGCGACGTTTTACGTACGGCCATCTGATCCGAAACTACACAGAGCCAGTATTATGGTAATCAGAAGCCGATGAAGTACTTTTATAAATAAAATAAAATAAATTATGTATATAATATTAAATGAAACAATTTTTAAATCAAATCAGTTGTATTAAAGTACGTGTTAACTCAATGCTATTCTTTAAGCCTGATTAAACAATTATAAAGACAATAATCAATTTTATCAAAGTATGTGTTAAACTTAAAAAAATGTTATACGCTTATTTAAACATAATTAAGAAGACAAATTAATGATCAACAGTATTAAAACACGTGTAGAACTCAAATTAAAAGACAATGCAATAAAATAAAAAGAAGTTCACTCCTCTTCTTCTATATCCTCTGTGATATCTGGCTCCATAATTCTGTCAACTACTTCGTTACTTGTCGGTAAAGACTGATACCACAAGTGGAGCTCTTGAGGAATTACCCCTTTCACACATAAATTGTTAAGGTCCTTCTTTTTAGCCTCTGAAATAGGCAGTAGCGAGGAGTACGCTTGAGGTATTTTAAAGGTTTTCAAATCTTGTATTAGTTCTTCTATCATTGGTTCATTTGTTTGCTCTACTTGCTTTCTCCTCTTTCTTGTTACTAATGTAGTGTTGTTCTGAACTTCTAATATATTAAACTCAAGATACGGACCATTATGTTCATAGCGAAATTTAACCAAACCCGGAATTTTTCTCTCGAATCGGAGACATTTAATTTTTAGCCATTTGATTTTGTTACCGTTGGTATCTTTGCTTGTATTTTTTACTATTTTTTCATTTAAAGCTCTCACATCCAACATTTCCGAGTATAACAATTCCTTAACAATATAAGGTGGTGCTGAATCCCTGTTTCGTTTAGAGCGAGCACGTTGCATAATCAACTTCCAGTCTATCATGGAATACACAGGGGTATGTCTTTGTTGCCTCTCTATGGCACTATGCATCGAATCTACTTCCATATGGGTATGACCACTTTCTAAATATTTTTGTTCGATTACTTCTAGATGCACGTCCGATCGTTGTATTAAATGAACAAAGTATGCCGTAATAAATTGGTTTCTATTTTGACCGGCACATGTATCGCTATAAATGGTAACTTCTGTAACTTGATCTGGTATTTGAGTAACCCACCAGTCTATGGCGCTAGCAATCTCAACACTGCCTCTTTTACCATTAATTTCATTCCAAGTTATACAAAATGCTTCATGTGGAGGTTTTGCTGTATGAATCGTATAATTCTGAACGTTTAACTTTCTGGTATAATATAAAATACCAACACCACTGACAGGTATATGCAAAGTAGATTGCATGTCAACCGTTACGACAAGGTAACTATCATCAATAATAGACCGCTGTTTGTCCGATTCTTTAGCTTCCTGTGCCTCATTTTTCCTTTCAATGTGTGAATCATATTCTGTCTTTAAATGTTCTGGACGTCCAGCATTATCATAACGAGTGCACGTTATGCACAAGTCTTTTTTAGGGGTAAAAAATGACAAATTGAATTTAGTGCCAAATATATTTTTATACACGTAAAAAGAACATGGTTCTTCATTAGCTGATGTAAGTTGATCTTTAAACAATTCGTACATTTTGGCAATTGTCAGTTTGCTATCCAGATACTGTCTCTTACTCTTTTTCCTGCAGTAGTGAGATTCGAGCCGAGGAAATGAATTAATGTGATCAATAACCTTCCGTTCCATTTCTGAACTGGTTTTGTTTGATGGGACTCGAGAACCACGTCCGTCTTTCCCTAGATATATACCCAACTCATCTCTGTATTTAAAAGCTTCATTCACAGGTCCATTTGATATACATAAAGTTTTCAGAAAAAAGTCTTTACACACTCGTATTTTATCATTATTTTTATCAAAATAGTATTCATAGGCAGTAGTTCGATTTTTTTGTGGAGGAATACCAAGCTTCATAGTTTTTAAAGGTTGAGCCACCACGTAATTGAGTAAAAATTGTTTTTGAGAATTAAAATCGGAAATTTTCCAATACGCTTGACAAATTTGAAGTCTCTCGTCCTCAGAAAAATTATTTTGACATTGATAACGACATTTTATGTAGCATTTGACAGGTTTAGGTTGTTTTGCAGGCATGGTTTTGCCTTTTTTTCCCAAATAGGGCAAACCTTTTTGTTTATTAGACTTCGCTATATTTTTTTTCCACTTACTTGGATCACATTTCTTCCAACGCGTAGGTTCGACGTAAATTTCTGATGTACTAGCGACTGAGATTGTCTGTTCTGACGATTGTTGGGTCTCTATAGCGTCAACTGAGTCACAAAATGGTAAAGGAGACGCTTGAGGCTCACACGGAGTATTTCTGTCGTTTTCACTATCGCTTGATGATGTTGCAATAATATATACTTTATTTTTTTTCTTTATACGTCTTTCCTCTTCGCTATCAGGGAACCACGACACGCTAGAATCTGAGAATACTCGAACAGGAGAAGAACTGAGTTCTTCATCCTCTCTCTCCTCTTCAATTGCGGGAGTTAATACTGACGTGGACGGTGGAGCAGATTCAATTAATGTACTATTTTGAAATAAATCTAAATTAAATTCCTTCTCGTCGAGCCGCGCACTTTCCTGAAATGAAAAATTATGCATGATAAAAACGGAATAGTAAAATACTAATATAGCGCGTGCATAATTATGCGATTAACATGTCCAAACCACCACATAAAGCACTTTTGTATAACTAGGAATCAAATTAAGAGTATAACTGGCAGTAAGGAGATTAAAGTGCATTGAACTAATGGATTAGTCAAATAATATTATGGTCAAGCAATATTGAAAAAGTCACGAGTTATTTAAGTAACTTAAATATTATTGCGTCGTGTCGATATTAAATACTTAAAAACAGCTCAAAATGATAAAAGCGTGTTAAATTATTCATTATTTGTTATAATTATGATAAATGGCAAACAAAACCGAGCGTGAATTAATTACTAGCATCAAACACAAAAAAGTTTAAAAATAATCAAAGTCATGCTATTCCAAGCAGTTTTTATAACATTATATTTTTATGACAACAATAAAGTATCCCTTTAAAATGTTATAGTGACACGATTATTCCAAGCATCTCCACAACACACTGAATAACTTAGAATGTAACTACGTGTACCTATTGCTTTAAGATAAGTTAGTCACCCATTAAATATAAACCACACAAAAAGGCAAACAAACAAAGCGACAACAACATCGTTTAGTACCTATAAGGTACTAACTAGTAATAGGTACCATACCAAATCGTTATTTTCAATAATAAACCTTGCGAAGTCGTCATCTGAGCCGATTCCTATAAAATAATATCATTAGGTATTTATCTGCGTACTTCAATAACGTACGCATAATCATTTTCATTTATAAACAACAAGACATCAAACTAAATAAAGCATAATTTAAATAAAAAGACACTTACCTCTACAACAGCTTTTTCGTTTTGATTGATTAAATCAATAATATACTTTGCACGACTCATTTTTACACAGTAGTCACTGACAGTATACAACAACACGAGTGTTATGGCCGACGTCAGCGCAGCGAATGAAAGTCACCACGTGCCGCGCTCGTCGCTCTTGCCGCGACAAAATCACTAACTCGCGAGCGATATGTACCTAAATGTAATTTTGCACGTCGAAGTTATAAAAATAATAACTAAAAGATTTTAAGTATTATTCACATTCAATCTTTTGATACGTTTTTATTATAGAAGAAGTAATTATATTGACATGATGATTTCTCGCTTTTGTGGTATTTGAGAAAATCATTTAAAATATAGAGTGAGTAGTCATTATGTCGAGTTAATTAATTTTCCCTTTCAAAAGTTTTAGCAAACTACTAGATTTAAAAACTCACTAAATCATTTTAGTGATTTTAATCTACCTTAGGATCGATGAATGCAGAAAAACATTAACAGAAAAAGTAATTAAATCGTTTTAGTTTCTAGCTATGTAACTTTTTAATAAACATAAAATCATTAACAAAGTTAATGATTTCTCTAGTTATCTTATGGCGGGTAAAGGGTAGATTTAGTTACTTCTCCCACTTCGTAAATCGGAAACGAATGCACCTTCAAAGTTAACGATTAGACAGATATTTAGAGAAAAAAAATGTAGTTCTAGTGGCATTCATAACTAATTTTCGCCATATCTCGACTTAGTGACTTTTCGCTCTACGGGGACGATATAGATTAGATTGCTTTGTATTTATCTTGAAATCATGAAGTTTATTATACGTTTGTAACGAAAGGGTGACAACTGTTATTTGTGTAATGTTATAATGAATGGGTTATAACAACGTGGCGCTACAATGGTGACATTAATTTAACACATGGGTAGGGTTAGTGCCCATTAATCATAAAAATGTTGATAAGTTAAAATAAATCGCAAATTGGAAAAAATCCTTTTTTTTCAAACAATCTAAATAATAAAATCTATTCGCCTACTTTTTGCAGTAGTTTTATCCTAATGTATTGCTTATTCGTTTTAATTTCATTGATGCGAATGTTAAAATCTTCGACCCCGGCCCCGACCCCTTCTTTCAGTACAGGTTGCTCTAAGATTCTATTTTCTAATATTTTAAATAAATCCGTAAATAATAACGTTCAATGGAAATATAAATACCTACTACTAATAAATCGCCATCCACAAAAACTATAATAAATTATAATTGATCGCCCGTAACAATCCCTAATCATACCAGTTCATTAACAAATACCCAACAATAACAACATAAAAATAATTCCAAATCCAATGAGGCCAAAATCGAGGCCACGGCCTGGCCACATAGAAATCCACGAACACGTCTGATTCCCCAAATTGCCGTGACATTAAGTTAACGTATTATACTTTTAGTGGAATCGAATGTACCATTAATTTTGTCTGTGGTTCGGGGACTGGCGTTATTACAGACATCAATGATCCTGGTTTCATTGTCTATGGTAGATAAGGAATGAGATTCAGGAGGTTTTAATAAGGCTCTTTTTATTAATAACTTGCTTCTTGCCTGGTTTTTACGACTTGGCAAAACAATAAGGTTTCTTTATCATAATGTAAGTTTAATATTTAATAAGTTTTCGGAACAAATTCTCCAAGTAATCGTAAAACCCGATTCAAACAGATTAAAGTTGCCATACAGACAAAGACAAGAGTGACTTTAATGATTAAAAAGATATAGGTAATGAGGAGTTCGTGGCTTAGTAACAACAGATTCATCAGGTTAAACAACGCTTGCCATGGTTGGTCTGTGGATGGGTGACCATCAACGTAAGCACGTTAAGCCGTTGGTCCCAGCTGTCATTTGCCGTCAGTTGTTACGGGTAGTCAGAAGCCCGATAGTCTGACGGCCAGTCTTACCTAGGCGTATCGTATTACCCAGTTACTGACTGCAGGGTTGTGAAGGTCAGATAGATAGTCGCTCCACGTTAACTACTTATATTCACCTGCATCCGTTTAGACTGGAAGCCAATTCCATCATAGATTAGAAAAGACTCGGTATGTGAAGATGGTCACCCATCCACGGGCAACCCCGGCAAGTGTAGCTTTACCTGATGGCCGTTATTATTTAGCCACGAGCTCCTCAACTAAAATAAAATTTCAAACCAAAGCGTAGCAAAAAACAAATCCACTGACAATTAGCGTTCAGTAACTACGTGAATAAAAACCATCCGACGTCAATCATTGCAGGTAGATATAACTTGCAAAGTTTTTGAACAAAATATTTACACCTATCACAATTTCACGAGTGTGAATGAAAATGGAACATCCATGTTTGCCGTGACAAAGGGTAATGCCCGTATGACTCAGCGATTATGGTGTTAAAAACAGCTACATTGGAATGGTATTTTCTATTTCAAGGCGGATTTAAATGGTGCAATTTGTAAGGGAAATATTTCCAGATATAATTGTCTTTTCAATTCTTTTCGTACGATCGAAAGTTTTAAAGAAATTACTTTTCTGTTTGCGTCTTTTCACAAACAATTTTTTTTTATTTTTTTTTGTCTAAACCAAAGAGTTTTAAATAAGTTGGTGATTGGAACCTCCTTTTAAGCATGGTCCGGTTAGTAACAGCCACACGGATCGATCCTTTAGGTAAAGGCTACGCTTGTCGGGGTTGATACGTGGATTGGTGACCATCTTTCCATACCGAGACTCCGTGGCTCGGAAAGCACGTTAAGCTATTGGTTTCGACTGTTATTCATGGACCATTGACAGTCGTTACGGGTCGTCAGAAGCCCGACAATCTGACAGCCAGTCTTACCAAAGGATATCGTAATACCCAGTTGCTTACTGGGTTGCGGCGGTTAGATAGGAAGTCGCTCCACGTCTTCTTCTTCTTTTCGTGTGGTTTGTGACAAACCTAGTGTCACAGTTTTTATGCTGCCCATGGGCCTCTGACTTAGCTTCACATGCTGTTGAGAAATATCTCTCAAAGATGCTGGTATCCTCACGATGTTTTCCTTCACCGATTTTAAGCAAGTGATAATTATACAATACGCACATGAATCCGTGAAATCAGAGGTGCGTGCCTTGGGTTAGAACTCGAGACCTATGACTTGGCAGGCCGACGGTCACACCACTAGGCTATCACTGCAATTTTTTTCTTTACGTGAAATACTGCTTTTCAGCTGGATCCGGTTAGTCTGGAAGCTGACAGCCCAACATAGTTGGTCAAAGGTAATCTGCCTTGATTGATTTGGATAAGTACACGAAAAAACAACCAATTAATAGACTAAAGTGAATCATTATTTAAAATGGAAAATAAACGCATTTCAGTACCTATGAATTGAATACAAAATTGTCCAATAATAAATTACACGGATACCTCGGATACGTTCGCGTGACAATTAACAAAGATTAAAATAATTATTTAATATTGAATAACCATTTATTCAAAATTATTACGCCCTGTAATTGTTGCGATGATGCCATAAGATAGGGACGATTTAATGTTACCGCCGTGTTGTTAATTGCCATTTAATTTTGAACTTTATTGCTGGTTGTTAACGTTGAGTATTGGTTGTTGGTTTTGTTTGAAGCTTTTTTGTGGAGTCATTTTATTGTAGAAATGTTTGGAGATCATGATTGATTGTTGGAAATACCCAATAACACTGTTTAACACTAATCACTACATAGTATAAAACAAAGTCGCTTTCTCTGTCCCTATATCCCTATGTATGCTTAAATCTTTAAAACTACACAACGGATTTTGATGCAGTTTTTTTTAATAGATAGAGTGATTCAAGAGGAAGGTTTATGTGTATAATTTGTCGACATATCATGCGGGCGAAGCCGCGGGCGGAAGCTAGTAATTAATATTTTCAGTCTTGTTAGGTATGGAAACAATAACATGTATTTGAAAGTTGAATTTGATATTTTTTTTAAATAAGTGGTTACGAAAATATAACAGTGTGCCGACCTGAGAATCGACCACGAGACCAACGAGGCAGTCAACTTAGGTACAGAGGCCAGCACATCAAGTCACCACAATCTGTCAAATTTCTTTGATAGTATTTCAACTTTATTGCAAAGACATAAGGTTCATTTTTAACTGAGAAAATTTGACCGTTAGGGATAGCTGGCGTCTGTAAATACAATTCTTTTTATATTTTTTTAGGATGTGAAATCATTACACGACTCCTCGCGCTCTAGGTGGAGCGGAAGGGAGTGTCTAAAACTCATCCATGCCCTTTGTGTTTCAGGATGTTCTTTCCTAAGGCCTTTTTGCCAGCCAGCAGTAACCCTTTCGGACAATCCCAAGTACATACTACTCTAACTAAACACAACAAATTTTAACAAGCTCCTATAAAATCATCTCGATACATTTCTCGAAGGTATACAATACAGAAGTGGTTATATCCGGATTCATCTACCCGGTTTACTTACCCCCCCTCCCCCTCTCCCCTTTTATTAAGGCAGGAAGTACGAAACTGCTGCTTCTGCAGTTCTCTTTTATTTAGATTATGTTCGTTATTGACCTTAATAAGGCTACGAACTTTGAGCGTTGGTTAAGTTAATTTTATTGTAATGAAGCGTGGGGTGCATTTTACGGTTTTTTAAAGACTCGATCATTACTAGAATTAGTAATGACGTCAATTTTTTATAACAATTTACGCCAAGCCTCTCACGCTTTTTTACGATAAAATGTGACTTTGAACTGTTATTTATATAACAAAACTAATAAGCGCTTTTTTACGATTATATGTGACTAATTACTGTTATTTATTTAACAAAAATAAATTGTACGTTTTGTAGCATTCGAAGAACTTTACATAAAAACAATCGAGTCCACAGATAAATAAATTAAAAATCAACCAAAGACAATCAATGAAAGTTTTTTTTAATGTCTTATGTTTTTTTAGTTTAATATTAAAACAACTATCACAACTAATAAAGAGTTATTACAATGAAGCCGAAATTTAACTAGACAATTATGCATTACTTATAGGTATCTAGACCAAAAACAAGGAACCTGCACGTAATTTTCTTTTCCATGCAAAGAAAACCCAACGCAATTTTATGACAAACATAAAATTCTTTGCTCGCGCAAAAGTCAGTAATAATAAAGACCATATCTCCGTCCCGCATCAGTTAATACTAGCCCTAATCCTTGCCGAAAAATTCAAAAGTTATAAAATAAAAATCTTTTACAAAACAGGTATTTTTATGAAACATAAATTCCAAGACATAAAGCATAGGTACTAGAAGTAAATGATACGTTTCAATCTGCCACATTGGTCACGAAGGGTCCAAGATAAAATGAAAATGTCCTTCTAATAATAAGGGTTCATAATTTTAAACCCTTGCACAGAATAGATAAGTACAAAAGGTTGAGACCGTGCAGCGAGCGAAAATGCATGCGCACATAGACATGCTTCACGTACGGTGAGTGGAAGCGCACTCACGACAGATCTCCGTACGTACAGACGCCAGCACATCAAGCTATTCCTAACTGTCAAATTTTCTCAACTAAAAATGAACCTTATGTCTTTGCAATAAAGTTGAAATACTATCAAAGAAATTTGACAGATTGTGGTAACTTGATGTGCTGGCCTCTGTACTTGTAGTGGTATCTACATCGCCACATACGAACTACGTGTCACATTGACGTTACGCAGAATCCTGCATCGCGCAAGTAGAGTTTACCATGCGACGAGCTTATAAGACCTCCCGACATCAATCGTGAGGCTGTTTCATCCGATCCAGCCTGCCTCTTGCTGTCCTTCTCCAGCGATGCCCTAAAGCGAGGTCCATACCCTCAGCGTTTAGTCTGGCTGGAGGCTGCTATTTTATTGTGGCATCCACAGGCAGGCCCGGTTTAGCAGTAGACAACCCTAGGGTTGAACTGCGAAAAGCCATCTAAAATAAAATCATGAGGCAGTTTCATCGGATCCAGCCTGCCTCTTGCTGTCCTCCCCCAGCGATGGTCTAAGCCGAAGTCCGTACCCTACAAAAGGGTGCCATTAGCGTACAGTCGCTTAATTTGTAAGCCCTGGTTGGGATCCTTAATTTATTGAGGCATCCCCAGGCAATCCCGGTCAAGCAGTAGACAACCTGTTAGGTGAACTGCGAGATGCCCTGCCCAAAAAAAATCAGGTAGTAGCCCATCAGACACAACACCCATTTAGTCGGATTATCGTCTATTTTCTATGGAGGATAGAAGTGAACATACTACACCCTGGTCCTCATACCACTATAGTCACCTTCATCTCGTTACCATAACACAAGCATTAGGTTGCTTAGCTTGGGACTATATGGCGTTGTGTGAAATGTCCAAGGATATTATTATTATTCGTTTATTTATAAAATTTCATATTGAATACATTTTTAAATATTTTTATAAAAAAACAAACAAAAACATTTAAAAATATAAAAAATAGTGGTCCACCGGTGTCGGGAGCAGGGTCCAAGCTACCGGTGGTTAGGGCTGCAGAGACAAGAACCTCCTCACAATGCGAGCCGTATCGAGGAGGACTGCCTTCTGAATCTGGCTCTTGATCCAACCGCCTAACGAGAGCCTCGAAAGATGTTGGTCGAGGCTTTTGGCCATCAGGCCGTTGGCTGTTATGACAATCGTTACAATGACAGCTGAGCTCACATTATTATTATTATTATCTCATTTATGCTTGCGTGCGCCTGTTTTCGCTTGCTGTATACAGGATGAAATTCAGGGGCAATATTTTTGAAATTAAGGGGTCATTGTACTCATCATTAAATACCAGTCTTACCAAGAGGTATCGTATTACACAGTTAGTGACTGGGTTGTGAAGGTCAGATAGGCAGTCGTTCCATGTAAAATACTGGTATTCAGCTGCATCCGGTTAGACTGGAAGCCGACCCCAATAAAGTTCGGAAAAGGCTAGGAAGATTGATATTTGTTCTCATCATTATGAATAACTTTCACTATGGGAGCAAAAAAGCTGTTCCCTACATTATGCTCGTATAACTCATCAAAACGTAGGGAACAGCTGATTTTTTTAAAGTAAATTTTTTCATAATGTTGAGTACAATCCCTTAAAATATTGGCTATGAATTCAATTTCACCCTGTAGAACTGACCTTGTGTACCTACTATTTTGTGCTCATTGGTAGATATACTAGTATCTCTTAGGTAGACAAGTATTCGATATAAACCATATTGGAATCGTTAGTGAATAATAAATGATAGGGTTCCAGGAATCATTATCGGGCTTGAATAACTTAGTGCGTGGATGAGTGGCTTAGTCTAGCAGATGTTCAGTTGTTTATTTATCGATATTAACATTGATGAATTGGTATGTTTTACTTTTTGTCCTAGAAATAATAGATAGATAATATAATATTTATTCAGTGCAAACAAAAGACATGAGCATTGGTGGCGCAGTGGTAACTCGTAAGTGGCTGTGACTTCCGAGTTCTAGGTTATGGGTTTGAACCTAGGGAGGCACTTTACTTTGTATGAATAATTTTTCATCACCACTGCTCTCAAAACGCTGAACGAAAATATCGTAACGAAAAAAGGTATCGGCATGTCTTAGAACCAAAAATTCGAAAACATGTGATATCCACCAACCTGTACTGGGCCCGCGTGGCAGCTTACAGCCCACTCCCTCTCAAAGAGGGGGTTTTATCCTACCAGTGGAAAAATTTGCACTTTGCTTTCTAATGCACCTACCACTGTTTATCTCTGCATCACCCAAAGGTTGACTGGTAGTAAATGCCTATGGCAATAAGTCCGCCTCTGTACATTTCTGTGCGTAAAGTATTAAATAAATAAATAAATAAACATTATAGGCTGATTATGCTATACCATAAACACACTTATAATTATGATGAGTTGGGTGATCCCAATTCGAATTCTAGGTTGATCTACTCCTACCTATACCAACCTACTTTCAAACCATAAAGCCAAGCGTTTGGATGAATTAATAGTGACAAGAAAAACGGTTCAACTCACCTTTCGTTTACAAACCACGTGTGCGAGCGAGAAGCAAATATTATGGATACGAAAGCAATAATAGAGCAGCCTTTTCTATTCCAATTCTCTACGAAGGTAGGATACCTATAATTTTGTTAAAGCCTTTTAGTTTTCTAAGAAATATGATATTATTATCCATACCAATATTCTGAATATATAGGAGAAAGTTTATTAAACAGCGCGGCATGTCTTTATTGTTAGCAAAAATTGCCTTTGTTTCCAGGCTGGGGAATAATATTCATAATAGATAGGTATAGAAGGTCGGCTCCGTACAGACGCCAGCACATCTAGTTAACCCTAACTGTCAAATTTTCCCAATCCAAAATGAACCTTATGCTTTTGTAATAAAGTTGAAAAACTATCAAAGAAAGTTGACAGATCGGGGTAACTTGATGCTGGCCTTTGTAAAATGAGTAAAAGGCGCATGTACAGTCACGTGCAAAAATATGTATAGGTACCGTTAGCTAGTTTCAAAAGCGGTTGTCTCCTTAATTATGGAATTAAATTTTACGTTGTCACATAAATAAATTATTACCTTCTGTAGCTATCTTTTCTGTGGCTTTTGCTAGAACGTCCTTGGAATTTTCGGGAGGGCGACATTTCCGGCGCTGTATTGTTTCGTTTTGCCATCGATTCTTCATGATTCTGTGGATTGCGGGACGGTTTGCTTTTGTTTTATTTTCTTTGCTTTATTTACTGATGTTTGTTTAGGGAGCGTTTATTTTTTTTTGAGGGTTTGACATCATCAAATGTCTCTACCTGCTCTGGGTGGAGTGGTAGTCATGAATGAGAAGTTTTGCCGAATCTAAAGCGCACACCAAACTCAAACTCAAACTCAAAGCATTTATTTCAAATAAACCAATTATAGGCACTTTTGAATTGTCAAGGGGTCGGTCAGTCAGAAAGATGAAGCTAGTTGCCCATTCCAAAGCAGTAGGTACCTATGGAGAGTAACGGCCAAGAAACTTCATGGACACTCATTTAAATCAAAATATGTTTACAAAAACTGGATTACATCATTCATGTTGAAATATACATGTGAGAACGATGCAGGACGTAAACCTTCATGGTTTACGTCCTGCATCGTTCTCACGTATTATTTCTAAAAGTCACCAGCTTAGCACATCCATACTTCATCAACATTCGTGATCAAACAATACAAACACGACCTGAAGTAATTAAGTTAAAACGTGCAGGATTAAGCTTTTTATATAGCCTTAGCAGAGTGTGTGCACAGTATACATTGGTTTATTCTACACAACCCCCTGATTTCCACCCCCCACCCCAATCACCCCCTTTTATTCAGCGTTCAGTGTTCGTTTTCCCCACTTTGATAATTACGAAGCAGCACGTTTTCAAGTTAAGCCCATCAAATTAAATATTACTCTGTAGTAACTATAAGAAATAATTAGCTTTTAATGTTCCCACTGGCACTCGTGGCTAAGTACTAACAGCTGCATAGGTCGATCCATCAGGTTAAGCCATGCTTGCCGGGGTTTGCCGTGGACGGGAGACTCCTCCGTGCCGCGGAAAGCACGTTCAGCCGTTGGTCCCGGCTGTCATTTGTGCATCTTTGACAGTCGTTACGGGTCGTCAGAAGCCCGAAAATCTGACAGCCAGTCTTACCAAGGGGTATCGTATTGCCCAGTTACTGGGTTGTGGAGGTCAAATAGGCAGTCGTTCCATGTACAATACTGGTATTCAGCTGGATCCGGTTAGACTGGAAGCCGACCCCAACATAGTTGGGAAAAGGCTAGGCAGATGCTGATGTTCCCACTGCTGGAATTCCCGCCTGGAGTGCTATTCTCTGAACACTAAGGTGAAGTGAGTTTAAAGTGAACTGTCAATGCTGTCACTTTACCTAAGTTTTCACGGTAAGATCTTAACAGAATACACGGTGACTTTTAATTTTCAGGGTGTGAAAGTTAAGCGGGATTGTCCGAAAGGGTTACCGCTACCCCGGAACATAAAGGGCTAAGGAAGGAACATGGATGTGTTTTAGTCAGTAAGAGTCTGACACTCCCTTCCGCTCCACCCAGAGCGGGAGGAGTCATTTGATGATTTCCCACCCTCAAAAAAAAAGGGTTGCTATACTCATGAAAATGAACAACTTTGACTATGGAACTATAACTGAAATCACGAAAAAAATCTGCTGTTCAGTACATTTGTGTCCGCATAATTTCTCAAAATGTATGGAACAGCAGATATTTTTTTTTTCATATTTCAGAGTTGGTCCCGCGGACAAAGTTGTTGATTTTCAAAATAATATAGTGCAGGGTAATGTCTTAAATAGCTCAAATTCTAGGTAAAGTAAGTACATTTAATTGTTGAGCAAAACTGCTGTTCCATACATTTTGAGAAATTATGCGGACACAAATGTACTGAACAGCAGATTTTTTTCGTGATTTCAGTTATAGTTCCATAGTCAAAGTTGTTCATTTTCATGAGTATAGCAACCCTTTTTTTTTGAGGGTGGGAAATCATCAAATGACTCCTCCCGCTCTGGGTGGAGCGGAAGGGAGTGTCAGACTCTTACTGACTAAAACACATCCATGTTCCTTCCTTAGCCCTTTATGTTCCGGGGTAGCGGTAACCCTTTCGGACAATCCCGCTTAACTTTCACACCCTGAAAATTACAAGTCACCGTGTATTCTGTTAAGATCTTACCGTGAAAACTTAGGTAAAGTGACAGCATTGACAGTTAACTTAAATTGAAATTTTCCAGTACTTCGACGCCTCAGTGCCTTTTTTGTTTTTGTATTTATTTACATAGTTAGTTAGATACTCATTTAATTTTGAATACCTAGTGAAGATAATTTAAATTTAAAAAAAAGAAATTCAAATAAGAATATAGATGATGACTATTTTTTAATTTGCCCGTAAGCTATATTATTTAAAAAATATTGAACACGTATTTTCTTTTTTTACAATTTTTTTTTGAATTAAAATGAGGCGTGACGTCACAAGCAGGTATGTAGTTTTTACAATTACTTGTGACGTAGCGAGCCCCACTCCCCAACTTTAATGCGTTTTATTTTAGTCATTTTTTATTATTATTATGATAAAGCAAAAAATACGTGTCAAATATTTTATTAATATCTGATTGACGGACTAAATATAACTTATTTTTTTTGCCTAGGCATCTTGCCTATAATTGTAATTCTTTAATAGTTATATGAAATGGCTACAACACCGAAAATTGACGTAAATGTTGTTAATAAAAATAAAAAAAACACCTTACTATTAATTTCTACTGCCTAACTCGTAAATCAGGTCACCAATCTTCAATCAATCTGCCTAGCCTTTTCTCAACTATTTAAGGTCACTTTCCAGTCTAACCAGGATGCAGCTGAATACCAGTATTTTACATAGAGCGAGTGCCTATCTGACCTCCACAACCTAACAGTAACTGTGTAATACGATACCCCCTGATTTTGTCATACTTTCAGGCTTCTGACTACCCGTAACGACTTGCAAAGATTCATAAATGCTTTCAAAGCATGGAAGTTTTCTCGATATGTAAAGATAGTCACCCATCCACGGACCAACCTCGGCAAGTGAAGCTTAACCTGATGGATCGATCCGTGCGACTTATTGAGTAACTAGCTTCCGCCCGCGGCTTCGCCCGCAAAATATGTTGACAAATTATACACATAAGCCTTCCTCTTGATTCACGCTATCTATTAAAAAAACCGCATCAAAATCCGTTGCGTAGTTTTAAAGATTTAAGCATTCATAGGGATATAGGGACAGAGAAAGCGACTTTGTTTTATACTATGTAGTGATTATTAGCCACGAGTCACTAATCTTCAGTCAGGAAGATAATCCATTCAAATTAAAAACACATCGATAAAATATAAATCACGAATTTATAAGTGTGTTTAAGTAGAATTTGTGAGTCGCATCCGAGTTTACGTGAGTCTTCAATAATATTAGTAGGATAATCTGCATTTTGAGTTGGTTTAAAGCCATGGCTGGAATAAGCTGGGATAGCGAACGGCCTTTTACAAGAGCTACTAAGTGAAGGAATTGCGCATCGCTGCTTTAATAGCTTTCAAAGTGGTATGCTTCGATTCTAGAAGGCGTGTTTCGATTTTTCTTTGCTTTCTGAATTAAGCGGTTGATTTTTATGGCCCCGATTTTAAAATTTAGAATCATTGAAGAGTACATCTTTTATGTTTATGGATATATATAATGTGTACAATTGCACCTTATTCGTTTTTCAAACAACAACATTGCCAGTAGATAATTTTAGTGAAAATTACAATAGAAAATGTGATATGCGCCCTCTAAGTCGGATAGTTAGCTAGAAAAATACTCTTTGAACGTAGGTATAATCATCGAGGGACGGAGGTGTCTTGGTATTAGTTTATAAGCTTATAATAACGTTTATTTGAAACAACTTAAGTTTACAGTTTACGGATAAAAAAATAAGATGGCCACAAAAGTAACTACTGTGGTGCAGCTATCAACGGCCAACTCAAAATATAATTATAGAGAGGTATTGTTCCAGGCTTAATAATTGTCAATTTGTTGATTGAAAAATTAAAAAAAAAAAAGTAATAAAAATTATCTTTTGTTTAAAGAATAGAGGATGTAAGAATGGTCACCCGTTCACGGACCAACCGCGGCAAGTCTAGCTTAACCTGATTTATTGACCCGTGCGGCTGTTTTACATATCTACAAGCCCCTGCTACTTCTAAAATTACTCTGAATATAATTAAGTCTAAAATCGCCAACCCGTCTTCAGCAAGCATCGTGATCAATAATCGTGTCTTCTTAGTATGAGAAGAGGTTTTTCCCCATAGTTGGACAATAATAGGTTGGTTTAGTATGTTATGTAAAGTTTATGACGGATCTGAAGTGCGCTACACGCTGCGCAATACCCCGCCCCTCACCACCGCTGACACAAGAATTTGTTACTGCGCAGTGACTCGCCTCATGTTCCGAGCAGCCAAAAAATTTAAATTGTTCTTTTACCTAAAATAATACGAAAAATCTAGAAAAAGGAAACCAAACACGCACGAATTATTTTTAGAATTATAATTCAGGTAGAGAAGAGAATCACTTGAGATCATCAAGAGAAGTAATTCGATTTTCGAATCTGGCCCCAGGGCAGTGTTTGGCCTCATAAAATATCGAGGCGAAGTTCGCCAGTAACGCAATATCCATTCTGTTTGTGTTACTAAGTTAAAGCTAGAATAAAATTAGTGTTGCGAAAATTTACCTCAATGCCTGTTTACAGTTCCGTTCAAAAGCCGAAACTGTGGTCATTTGTTTTGGTGGTACAAAGCAAGCGAAGTCGTGCCACTATTGTATGTATTTTGTAGTTTGAATACAAAATTGTGTCATTCATGTCACCTCTACTTAATAGATTCTGCAGACTGTGTGGTTCTAGGATTGTTTGCTTTAGAATTTGTGTGTACAGACACCAGCTGCACATCAAGCTACTCCAATCTGGTAAATTTCTTTCATAGGTTTTCAACTTTATTACAAAGGTATAAGGTTCATGTTCTATTGGGAATATTTGACAGGTTGGGATGGCTTGATGTGCTGGCATCCGTACGTCTGTTGTTGGTCTCTGTTAAATTTGGGGTTTTAGACTGACGACAACATGGTAAGAGTCAATATTTGTAAGATAATTGAGTCACTGTTTAGGTCTATTCGGACTACGAAATGGCTTCATACTCGTACTATTTACAATAAGCATACGTTTCCCTTCAGGTGTGTATGTGTCAGTTAAGCTATATACTGCTGAGCCATCGAGACAGCTTAGCGAGGGGTCCTGGGTTCGATTTCCAGGTCGGACAACTGCCGGGCGATATCCCGAAACACTCGGTGAGCAATCGAGCATATGCAGTTTTTCCCTTAATACACACATTTACATATCTACTGTACCTAGTTACATATTTATTTAATTTTGTATATAAAATTAGTTGCTCCCACGCGGTTTCACCCGTGCTCTTTTTGGTCGTAGCGTGATGTTACTTAGCCTATAGGCTTCCTCGATAAATGGACTATCCAACACAAAAATAATTTTACAATTCGGACCAGTAGTTCCAGAGATTAGCGCGTTCAAACAAACAAACTCTTCAGCTTTATAATATTAGTATAGAGTAGTATAGATTAATCAAATCTATTTACAGAAATGTAATAATAACTTAACCTTAAATAAAGGCAGTAACTCACACGCGCGAACGACTCCCGAATAAATATTATCTAGAGTTCTCGTACAAAGATAAAAAGAGTTTCCTAACATAATTAGGAACACCAAAGTTTGTACCAAAAATACTTTTGTCGCTGAACCCTTGGTACGCTTCAGTGGGTACAGGCCTTGAAGGACTTTTACTTTCGCCCGTATTTCGTTATCTATATGTATAATAGAGCTGAAGAGCTTGTTTGTTTTTTGGAACGCGTTAATCTTTGCGGCTGTCAGATTTGAA
Organism: Hyppa rectilinea; assembly: GCA_951799385.1. Taxonomy (NCBI): domain Eukaryota; kingdom Metazoa; phylum Arthropoda; class Insecta; order Lepidoptera; family Noctuidae; genus Hyppa; species Hyppa rectilinea. Next base: position 3,856,415 of record OX637318.1, on the reverse strand, counting down.
AAAAATATTTTTGAATTTTCTAGTCCTATTCTTGAGGAAGGTTGTAGGCTATATACAGCGTTTAACCTAAAAACATACTCGTACTATCAGGGGTTACTATACTAAGCAAGATTGTCCGAAAGGGTTACCGCTACCCCGGAACATAAAGCGCTACGGAAGGAAGTTGGATGGGTTTTAGTCAGTAAGAGTCTGACACTCCCTTCTGCTCCACCCAGATCGTGAGAAGTCATAGTATGATTCCCCACCCTAAAAAAAAGGGGGTTACTTTACTCATGAAAATGAACAACTTTGACTATGGAACTATACCTGAAATCACGAAAAAAAAAACTGCATACCAAACAACAACCGCATAATTCCTCAAAATGTATGGAACAGCTTTTTTTTCATATTTCAGAGTTGGTCCCACGGACAAAGTTGTTGATTTTCATGTCTGAGTACTATGCAACCTGAAAGTATGTCCCTCGTTTAAACCTAACACACTGTATAACATCACGCTACGACTCAAAAGAGCTCAGAAGAAGGAAAAAAGAGCCAGAAAGAATGAACATAATAAAGTCACAGCGCGATGTGCCATTGGTAGGGGGGACCAAGAAATTTCGTGCGGACGAAGTCGCGGTCAGAAGCAAGTCAAAGTATCAAATGAATTCAGAAACTTTATCAACACATAACAGGGACTTTCGTATCGTACACTTTTGTAAGTATATTATATTAAATCACGGAAGTTTTTTTTACTGCCTCGTTGGTCTAGTAGTCGCAAGCGCTACTGCTGAGTATGAAGTCCTGGGTTCAATACCCAGGTTAAGCAAAGAGTTAATGGGTTTTTCCTTTAGAGATTTCTCAGAAGCAGCTTGGAGTCTAGTTTAAGGCCCAGTTGATGGCAATAGGGATGATGCCTAATTTTTTTTAGTCTGCAATCTAGATTATTATAAAATATTGGACACGTATTTTTTCTTTTTTTTCGTAATCCAAAGATTACGTTTATCCATTTAGTTAAAATGTGGCATGACGTCACAAATATGTAGTTTTTATACTTACTTGTGACGTAGCGAGCCCCACTCCCCAACTTTAATGCTTTTTTATCTGCGTCATTTTCTATTATTATGATAAAACAAAAAATACGTGTCAAATATTGATTCATTATCTGATTGACGGACTAAATATAATTTTATTTTTTTACTTACGCGTTATCCCTATTGGCTCGTCTCCTATTACCTACATGGGACCCAAACATAACTGGCTAAATGCGGGTGTACTATAGGTACACCTCTGCCTATTCTTTCAGGGATTATGGGCGTGATGCTATAAATAGTCACTACTAGAAACGAAATAGGGATAATGAAAAACAATATATTTTTGGTCCGTCAGCCTGATAATTAATATATATCTCACACATATTTTTTTCTTTGTAAATTGTTGCCACATTGTAACACAATGGATCGACTTGTATAAAACTGTGGCAAGACATCACGCGTATGTAGATTTTATACATGTTTGTGAATTTAGGTAAAACGCATTATGGCTTAGGTAATAATGCGGTTTACCTAAGAAATTTTTTGGGTTCCGTGCTCAAAGGGTAAAACGAGACTCTATTATTAAGACTCCGCTGTCCGCCCGTCCATCCGTCTGTCTGTCCATCCGTCACCAGGCTGTATTTAATGAGTTATACAGTTGAAATTTTCACAGATGATGTATTTCTGTTGCCGTTATTACAACAAATACTAAAAACGATAAAACAAACATTTAAGAGGGGTTCCTATACAACAAACGTGATGTTTTTGCCGTTTTTCTTGTTTATTTTGACGTTCAAAAGTGCCTTACATGTGCCTATTTGAAATAAATGATTTGACTTTGTTTTATGGATAATGGTAAGGAACCCTTTGTGCGCGAGTATGACTCGCACTTGGCCGGTTTTAATAATATGATAAAGCAAAAAAACTTGTCTAATATTTTTATATTATGTGACTGACGAATCAAATAGATTATTTTTTTACACAGCCATAATTCTTATTAACGTAGACGAAGTCACGGACATAGCTATAACTTAGATAGCGCTTTGTCTTTGTCCATGAATACTATGTTAAACAGTTTTGACATAGCTTTTAATATCAATAAAATGTTTTGTAGTTTTGTTTGTGGCGTTGTCTAAAAGATTTTATGAGCAGTAAGATGAAATGTTGCAATATAATCAGAAATAAAATCGTAAATAAGCGGTTTTTGGATGAAAATTTTGTCCTTTTTGGCAATCACTAACCCAGGTGTGCTAAACAGTCAGCGGGACTGTCCGGTTAGTGGGCCTATCCGGTTAGCGGGATTGTCCGAAAGGGTAACCGCTGCCCCCATGCGCTGATCACAATAGGGCTAAAGTAAACGTCTGACACCTACGGCGGGACGGGTAATTTGTTGGTTTCCCATCCTAAAAAAAGAACTCCCGCTCTGGGTGGGGCGGAAGGGAGTGTCCGACTCTTACTGACTAAAACCCATCCATGTTCCTTCCCCTTTATGTTCCAGGCACTCGCTGTACTCTATACTCATGCTTGACACAAACTTATACCATCGAGCGTAATCACTCGTCGCCGCGCACTCGCTTCTCGTTAATCGCCGGCGGTGGGACAGAGGCCCTAGGTACTCGTGACTCGTGATGTAATGCGAGCCCTGTCCGAGGTATTTTTAATAATCCAGACAGTTTAACGGCACAACTTTTCACAAGGTGATTGATCACGCAAAAAGTTAGATTAGAAAAACGTCATATTTGGAATTTGGTCGCTTTTCGGACATTTGAGATGTTTTATCTTTTTTTTTTTATATAGTCTGTTCGTTTTTCAGTGTGATGGCTGTTATAATGAGGTCATGTAACGTCTCCCTTTGAATCGAAAAAGTTTTTTTGGTAGATTAGGTTTAATTTGATTTGTTGGGGTCCCAATTGGATTCGTTTTGTTAAGGCGTTATGGTGATATGCTTTTTTTAATGGAAAGACGATGTTTTTGGGATTCTGTGGTTGTTCACTTGAAGTTTCTCAAAGTAGCCATAAGTAGGTATGGTATCAATCGGTTTCATGAATGATAAACTTATCTCTACATAGTACAACACAAACTCGCTTCCCGCAGTCTATCCCTCAGTACGCTTAGCTGTTTTAAAGTTTGCAACGGGTTTTATGCCTGTTTGAAATAAATGATTTGACTTTGAATGCAATTTGCATCATTCTGTGATTTTGATAAATACCTCACTAATTTTACTACCAAATATTAATATTAACTCATAAACAACTCTGACTGACTTCTAACATCTATTCGCTAATCTGTCTTGGAGAAGAAGTAAGTACCTTTAACAATGTGAATAAACGAACTTACACTAGGTGAAATTTTGTCATAATTATACGTAGCTAATTCTCCAAGTGATTCAAGAGGATGTTTTATCCATACTAATATTATAAATGCGAAAGTAACTCTGTCTGTCTGTCTGTTACCTTTTCACGCCTAAACCACCCAACCGATTTTGCTGAAATTTGGTATGAAGATAGTTTGCATTCATGAGAAGGACATAGGCATATTATTTTTTGGAAATTCAACCCCTAAAAGGGTTACAAGGGGTGGCAAAGTTTGTATGAGACAAATATTTTTATTGCACATTTTTGCTAGGGTAGGTAGGGTAGGTAGGGTAGGTAGGGTAGGTAGGGTAGGTAGGGTAGGTAGGGTAGGTAGGGTAGGTAGGGTAGGTAGGGTAGGTAGGGTAGGTAGGGTAGGTAGGGTAGGTAGGGTAGGTAGGGTAGGTAGGGTAGGTAGGGTAGGTAGGGTAGGTAGGGTAGGTAGGGTAGGTAGGGTAGGTAGGGTAGGTAGGGTAGGTAGGGTAGGTAGGGTAGGTAGGGTAGGTAGGGTAGGTAGGGTAGGTAGGGTAGGTAGGGTAGGTAGGGTAGGTAGGGTAGGTAGGGTAGGTAGGGTAGGTAGGGTAGGTAGGGTAGGTAGGGTAGGTAGGGTAGGTAGGGTAGGTAGGGTAGGTAGGGTAGGTAGGGTAGGTAGGGTAGGTAGGGTAGGTAGGGTAGGTAGGGTAGGTAGGGTAGGTAGGGTAGGTAGGGTAGGTAGGGTAGGTAGGGTAGGTAGGGTAGGTAGGGTAGGTAGGGTAGGTAGGGTAGGTAGGGTAGGTAGGGTAGGTAGGGTAGGTAGGGTAGGTAGGGTAGGTAGGGTAGGTAGGGTAGGTAGGGTAGGTAGGGTAGGTAGGGTAGGTAGGGTAGGTAGGGTAGGTAGGGTAGGTAGGGTAGGTAGGGTAGGTAGGGTAGGTAGGGTAGGTAGGGTAGGTAGGGTAGGTAGGGTAGGTAGGGTAGGTAAGGTAGGTATCATAGTTAAGACAGGACAACGTCTGTCGGGTCAGCTAGTACGTATATATATATGATCTCTTTTTTCGTGTGGTTAGTGACTAACCTGGTGTCAGAGTTTTTAAGCTGCCCATCGGCCTCTGACTTAGCTTCACATGCTGTGAGTTACTCTCAGGCGTGCCTGTTTCCTCACCATGTTTTCCTTCACCGGTTTTCACCTGATGATGATGATTGACACTGAAGGCTCACTTCACCTAAGTTATCACAGTGAGATTCGTACAGAACAGATCGTCTGGTCCAATGTACACACGCCAGCACATCAAGCTATCCCAAACTGTCAAATAATTCCAATTGAACATGAACCTTTTGCTTTTGCAATAAAGTTGAAAATCGATCAAAAAAATTTGACAGATTGGGGTAGCTTGATGTGTGTGATCACGTCTTCACCTTTGTTTTCACGGTGAAATTTATACAGAATAGCAGTATAGAATAGGTCGACCAGTACCTGCCGACTTAGTAACCACTTTGTGGCATATATCAATGATTGGCTTATCAAAACTTACTTCGACCTACCTACTAAATAGTCATGTGAGTACCTATCTACGTACAGACGCCAGCACATCAAGCTATCCCTAATTATCAAATTTTCTCAATTAAAAATGAACCTTACGTCTTTGCAATAAAGTTGAAATACTATCAAAGAAATTTGACAGATTGTGGTAACTTGATGTGCTGGCCTCTGTACAATTAAATTCTTCCATACATACCCAAATAACCATCGCCATTCCCATAACAGCTATCCCGAAACACTTTACCAAAATTCTCTTTTAACAATCCTCATAAAAGCAAGTCGAGTATCTAATCTAGAAGTATAGTTAGAACTAATAGACAGTTAAAATGAGCAGTTAACGAGAACGTTGTTAAAGTTTTACCGTCCTTTTATATGCCAATGTGGGTTTACGAGTTGGCCGAGATCTGGTTTTGGATGTTTGAGTAAACAGTTGGGTTGGTGACAGTAAAGCAACTGATTTTGAATAAGGGGGAGTTTCGTGTTTTGTTTGGAGTGTGATGGGGTAAGTTCGGCGATGGAAAATACCGTATAAATTAGACTAAAATGGGGCTAAGCATAGTTGTTTTCATTAAAAATATTGCCTTAGCCGGGTTTTCTATTAGTACGGTCTTACCCTAGCGCTGAACTGACCCCAACATACACTATGTGTGTTTATTTGCTGAGTTTCGGTTCTACACATTAGTGTGCCTTATTATGATGATGCTTTTAAAGCCTATTAACAAAAGTTATTTTCAGAATGGAATCTTATATGTCATATTTATTGCCATACCTATAACTTTTTACATTCTCATGTTCATTAATTGCTTTACTCCGTGACAGTAATGTAATGTTCCTTCATGATTTCAATACATATAGGTACTGCGATTTCTACCAAATTGTAATGCTGAGTTTAGTTTGAAATTAATGGGTGGTGGTGTAATTGCAGAGACTTACTTTTTTAGTTTTATTACAGTATTATTAACTCACAAAGTGACACGTGCTTTACTTGTGTTTACTTAATGAACAAACAGGCTGTGTATGTGTGTGTAGAAACTCTCGGCATTGTCCGAGAAAATGGCAAATTCGGAAGTGTGTGTGTATGCGCGCGTATGTGTGTGTGTGTGTGTGAGTGTGTGTGTTGTGCTGATGAAACCCATCTTCACGACCACGTACACAGCGTGTTTGTACACTTGGTTACCACAAGTAAAAGGCGTGTCGCTTCGTGAGATAAAAATATTGTAAATATTATAACTACAATCTCAAACGTTCCGGGAAACGACTCCGGAACGGTCTCAAAAAAACAGTGGCTTATTTTTTAAGAACCCTATCAACTTGATCCACTGCTTACCCTACCATGTCAATTAAAACAACGCTCACTTTTATGTAAAGTCAGATAAGCCTGTACCTAATTGTGGAAAAGAACAATAAAATCCGTCGGCAAGGTAATCCCGTGATCCGGGACTTATTTCCGGGAATTCCGAGATTTGAACGTTGATCTCGGGATAGTACTTTGTAATATTTCCCGGAAACTTTATGTGGGTCAAGCTCTTTAAGAGCGTTTTAACTATAAGTTTTCAAGTAGTTCAGAAATCCCGGGAGATTATTTGGTTCACCGATGCTATGTCGGGTAGTTGGAACATTGTTTTGAAGCAGGTAAGTTAGGATTGAGATGGGATATTCATCGAATTATTGGGAGTGGATTGATGAATATTCAACTAAGTATGAAATTCATAAATGAAAATTATATATTAGTAAAGAGCACTATCATAAACCATATTATTTTGCCTTTAGGTTTGAATTTATATTAAAAAAATTGTGATGGCGTATACTTTCGATTTGACTTATACTTTTTTTTTTGGTCCGTGGTGCAAAATCCATAAGGTTTTTTCACAGTAAACTACAGTTGGGTTGGGGACAGTAAGGGAACTGATTTTGAATAAGGAATTTTTCGTGTTTTGTTTAGAGTTTGATGGGGTACACTCTGCGGGGGTAGGGGTCTGTCAGGCTCTTACTGACTATAAACTACCCAGGTATGCCGTCTAACACCTACGCCGGGCGTTGCGGGGACGTACGATTCTTCCGCAACCATCGTGTTGAGTAAATACCTAAGTTGAATTTCTATTGGGCTTCATTTGAACAACCTATGAATCTAAGTCAACAGTCATCGCGCCTCAAAGAGATGTCAGCATATGAAAGGGCACCTCAGGGCGAAGCCTGCCGGGTAAGCGGGATTGTCCGAAAGGGTTACCCCGGAACATAAAGGGCTACGGAAGGAACATGGATGGATTTTAGTCAGGAAGAGTCTGACACTCCCTTCCGCTCCACCTAGAGCGGGAGCAGTCATTGGATGATTTCCCAGCCCTAAAAAAAAAAAAAAAAAGTCAGCAGTCATCGTTCAAAGAAACACAACAAACAGTCAGCCTTCTTTTTTTCAGATGGTAGACTGAATTTGTTATGATCTGCATATTATTGTTTTTTTATTGTTTTTGTTCGAACTTCCGATACTATAAGTATCACAACCCTAAGTGAGAAAGAGAGAGAGGTTGACCATACACACCGGTCGCACAGATTAGCAGCTGATACCACCAAACCCCAGATAAGCGGCAAACCGAAGGATAATTACTAAAATATGATAAGAATCGGACCTTTTCGTTATGATCCTAATTAACATAGAATAAAAATCCAAAAATGATACGGCCGATTTGGGACCCACATTAATATACACGAATGCATTTAATGAATCTAGAGGAAATTTCCATATGACCCCGATTTTTAGGGTTCCACATTAAGAACCTTTATAATTTGGCTCTGTTTTCTCGAAAGTCCAATTGACGGAAATAATATTGTTATCACACTGGGACCTACATACAACCTTGAGCTTGAAGACAGAAATGGTACTACTAATGGTAGGAGTAATTCTTCCCTGGGCGGCTGTTGCTCTTATTTATTTAAACGCACGCCCATAAGATCACGTCTTATTCTCGCGGGGGTCGGCAGAAACTACAGAACGCCACCTGTTATTATTCTTACATATTCCTTTTGTTTCGTTTACGTTTATACATCTATTTATATTCATATTTTACTTTTATCTGTATAATTATTTTCTTTTCAAGACTAATTTGCTTTAAATGATTGTTATTAAAAATTCCACGTTACTTTTGAAAAAGTTTCTTTTGTTCTTTTTATCTAATTAATGATTATGTAGTATAGTGCTTATGTCACATTTATTACGTTTACACACAAACATTAGATTTTAGCAAAACCTTATTTCATAATTTAAAAAAAATAAACATTAAAAAAAAAATACTCGCTGGCCGGTTGCGAGTACCTTTGACCTATGACCTTTCTGAACAACAACATCACCAATAAGTTCACAATATGTCCTTCTAGAGCGTCCCCTCCCTATTTAAACGTTTTCAATAAATAAATATGTACGGGACCTAACTTCGTCCAAAAAGCGTCACTTGGCAATTTTTTATCTTTCCCGTCTACAGTGGATGTACGAAATATTTTAATATCCCCAAAGGAATCTACGCTATGGAATTTTAATAAGGAGGCCGAATTTTTCTGCCTTTTTTCGGATTACAGGAAAGGGCAAGCTAAGGGAATTGTTATTTGTCACAGTTTTACGTAGCAAGGTCACTGTGTTACTAATTCACAGAAATAGGTGTTTACCTAATCAAAGAATTATATCGCACAATACTACGAATTGCGGAATATTTTGACGATATAACCCCTAAACGGTAAAACCCTGAACTAAAGAATAAATAATTATTGAAAATTATGATTGATATTCATGTTTAGGAACGTTTTTTCGTGTAGGATACGTACAGTAAGTACTGGTAATTTTAGGTATGGTTAAGGGCAGCCTAAGAGACTATTACGAATCTGGCCTTCGGGAATGTTATCAAAATATTTAAACTTACATATTATTGGAAGTTTCGCCTCGACTAGCAAAGGCATTGCCACTTTTTTGGTATTAGTCTAAGCTCCGTCCCTTCAACACACGTACATGTTCATGGCAGTGTATGGGCGATTGTTTGTGCAAAATTCACTGTTTTAAAGTTTTTATCAGATTAGTATGAAAGAAGAAGAAAATTACAAGAATATTCTTAATAATAATAATAATAAGTATATTCCAAGGAGACTCACTCAGCCCATTGTGGTTCTGTCTCGCATTAAATCCACTCTCAAATAAACTTTGTTCTTTAAAGCCCGGGTATCAACTCCAGTATAATGATACAACGACTAACATACAGACTGACCAGCAACGTTGTAAAATTAACCACCTGCTTTATATGGATGACATTAAATTGTACGCATCATCACCAGACGACTTAGATGAATTAGCTAGTACTACTGAACAATTTTCAAATGATATAAATATGGAGTTTGGCATTGACAAATGTAAAATTAATTCAATTAAAGCGGGAAAAATTTATTCACATTCATACAACATGCAGACTGGAGACACCATAGAATCATTAGATAAAAACGGTACGTACAAATATTTAGGTTACATACAGGCTAGACAGATTCTTCATAAAGAAATTAAAGCTACACTGATTAAACAGTTTAAACATAGGTTAAAAACAATATGTAATACACAAATAAACGCTCGAAACACTATAAAAGCCATTAACACTTATGCTATCCCTGTTCTTACTTATTCGTTTGGTATCATAAATTGGAACAAGACCGAACTCATACATTTGCAGCGGATTATCAACACCACTCTGACCAAATACAGAAGGCACCATCCTAGGTCATGTGTACAGAGGCTCACGCTGCCAAGGAACGAAGGTGGCAGGGGAATTATAGATATCTCTAACCTACATAATAAGCAAATAACTATCTTAAGAACGTACTTTAATACTAAAAGTCTGACTTCAACCCTACATAAAGCAATAGCGTTTAATGATAAAAAACTTACCCCTTTAAATATGTTTGAAAAGACCACCCAGAGTAATGAACAACAGACTGACCGACAGACCAAAATCGCAGAATGGACACAAAAGTCACTACATGGTAGACACCGACACGACCTTAATCAACCTAACGTCGACAAGTTAGCGTCGAACGAATGGTTAAGACGTGGAGAACTGTTCCCTGAGACAGAAGGGTTCATTATAGCGATTCAGGACCAGGTAATAGAGACTCGCAATTACCAGAAGCACATAATGCGAGTTCCACAAACAGTAGATCGATGTAGACGATGCAATAGTTCCTCCGAAACCATTCAACACATCACGGGTGCGTGTAAAGCAATAGTCCAGACTGATTACAAACACAGACATGACCAGATAGCAAATATAATCCACCAAAAATTAGCCATAAAATATAAATTAATTTCCACACCACCTGTAGCGTATTATAAGTATCAACCTGAGACTGTTCTCGAAAACTCCACTCACAAGCTGTACTTTGACCGAGCTATACTCACCGACAAAACAACCCACTACAATAGACCAGACATCACATTATTAGATAAAATTAACAAAACCGCACAAATCATTGATATAGCCGTTCCGAATACACACAATCTACAGAATACTATAGCAGAAAAACTCTCAAAGTATACAGACCTTAAAATAGAAATCAGCCGAATGTGGAGGCTTAGTAATGTAAACATAGTTCCTATAGTATTGTCAACAACAGGCGTAATACCTAAACAACTCCACCAATCTTTAAAAACACTCGATGTTCCATCCTACACCTATCAGACTCTTCAAAAAGCTGCAATATTAAATACTTGCAGGATCGTGAGAAAGTTTCTGCAAAATGACCACGAATGTTCTATGGTCACCGCACATACGTATGCAGCAACCACCGCACGAACACAGGCTCATGTACAGACACACTCACTATCACCATCACAAAATCCGTCCACACCTTCATCACATCATAATATAACAAATTACCAGGGGTAGCACTTGGCTTCGGCCCGTACTACCCCATAAGCCCGGTGCAACACCGAGATACATAAATGTATACAAAAGAAATAATAATAATAATAATAATATATCATTTATTTCAGGTAACAAAGACCCATAACATAAATACCTTACAGACTATCATACATATTTATAAAAACTGATAATAACTATAACTATTGTACACGAAGCGACGGTGTCGTGTTGCACTGCGTGGTGTCGCGTAGCCTTCCGCGGAAACGCCGATACATAACACCCTTCGGCCAAAACTCTTCCTTGAGGAAGGTCTCAATATGATGAGTCGGAACTCGCACCACGAACGACTTGAAATTCGTGATGTGGCGCGACTCCAACTTCTCAACCCTCAAGGTCCAGCTGGTATTCGCTCGGACATACTCCACGATCTCCTCAACCTTCGTGGTGTGATGTAGCCGGGACACATAAAGCTGCGTCGTTGGTATTGCCGGACGCAGCACATTGGGTCCTGCCAGCGCGGTCCCGCACTGGTTCCGACTAGGGGCCTTCTTCCTCTTCTTCCTCTCCACCTTCACGAAGCCCTCCTTGTCACACGTGCCCATAGCAGGGCCTTGCTGTTTCGAACCCCTGTTGGCAGGTTCACAGCAGCTCTTCTTTTCCCCCTTTTTGGTAGGTTTGTGCGTGGCGACGATATCAGCGTCGGCACGTTTAGGGGTCAACGTACCCACACGAGTCACTACCTCGACCGGCATCGAGTCAGCGACGGCGGCGGCGCAAGTTGCAACGCGTGCAGTATCAGCAGCGGGTGACGCAGTGGAACTCGCCGACTCAAAACTGCCGACGCTAGCGTTACTCGCTCCGCGACGAGCACTCACGTTGGAGGCATCAGGCGACCTATTTACCGCTACAGCGTTGCGCAACAACTTCACTTCGGCACGTAGCTCACCAATGGTGTTATTCGACACCTCCAACTTGGACTGTACCTCGGCCAGGCTTGCTTTGAGAGTTGTGATGTCCTTCAGCAACCTGGTGACGTCGACGTGGTCAAACGTGACTGGGGGCAGCTTATGAAGCTCCTTCGCCACAAAAGCGGGCACGTCGTCCGGGTCGGTGCTCTTCATCAACGTGATGATGTCCTGCACGCACTTCTGGCCACCATCCCTCCGGCGGGACTGCATCTGCTCGACTTTGCCGAGCGACTGGAACAATAGCAGCTTGGCACTGCCTATTTCCTCCTCCTTGAAGCTGGACTTGCAAATCTGCAAGATGCTAACTTCGTCCATGTAGTCAATGGCATGTTTGATAAATGCCAAGACCTCAAACGGTTCTTAATGGAACCACCTTAACTAATTCGCAGATATCATACCTTAAGTGTTTTAAGGTAAGGCTCTACGTATGGTACGCCTGTTGACGGTGCTATAACCACTCTTGGAGTTGAAATCCGAATGGGATTTATTGAGTTGGCAATTAGCTAGTCGAACGAGGCCTCAATGCCCTGTGGGGTAATCGCATATTACTCTTACAGTAGCAATAGCTTTTAGTTTGACAGTTCAACAACAATCATTGCGACTAGACACACAATAAACTTGATAATTCACACATTTGGCACAGTTGGCGCTGTGGTTGAGCGATTGACTGCTACGCAGCATGTCGCGGGTTCTATTCCCGCACGGAACAAATATTTGTACGACCTGCAAGTATTTCTTCCGGGTCTGGGTGTTTTGCTATCTATAATATGTATGTATTTACAAAAAAAAACATGTATATAAGTAGTTTATCAGCCATCTCGTTACCATAACACAAGCATTAGGTTGCTTAGCTTGGGACTATATGGCGTTGTGTGAAATGTCCACGGATATTATTATTATTATTATTTAACCACAAATAACTAATACTGTTGAAGCGTAAGGAAACACAAGCAACATCTCTATTATTTTTGAACCCCAACGCCTCACAAAGATTCAAAGTCCATACTCCCGCCGGGAATATAACAGAGCGGGTGATCTGTCAGGCGAAAAATTACGACGAAACTGTTTGGCTATAAAAGACAAAATTCTTACACTAAATGGTCGCCTAGAAGGCAGTTCTAAGGGTGGGTACGTACCTACATAAACTTGGACCGGCGGGACCCTTAATTTTAAAGCTTATTTCGGGTACTCCCCGTTGGACGTATACATAATTTATTTAATGTGTAGAGTTGTACAGCAAGGGTTACTGGTCCAAGATGGCGGAGGTATTGTACTTGCGTAATATGAGGGTATCTATTCGCTTTTATAGCAACTCATCATCTGCCTAGTCTTTTCCCAACTATGTTGGGGTCGGCTTCCAGTCTAACCGGATGCAGCTGAATACCAGTATTTTACATGGAGCGACTGCCTATCTGACATCCCAGTTACTGGGCAATCCGATACCTCTTGGTAAGACTGACTGATTGACCTTTATAGCAACTGCTCTATAGAAATTTAGTAGACAAAATATATATTTAGAGTTGTTAACACCCACACAGTTGTTACAATAATTTAAAGTTGTACTATGTCATCTTTAGGAAAAATAGGGAAACCTTTACGAGGTCAGTCACAGAGGTCGATGTGCAATATTTATCGCCGGTAGGTACTGTAAATAAATTTTAGGTTACGACACTTCTAGAACATTCGAATTCTGTTTAAAAATTCAAACCAAAATCATGCAGGCATGATTTTGGTTTGAATTTTCAAAGCTCACTGCGCCATTCCAAAGAGGAAAAATGAAAGAAGAGATAAAATAAGTAAACATTAATTAGGGTGCCAGTACCTAAAAAAGTAAAAAAGTTAAGTCTGGTTGAGCCTAGCGAATTATATTTTTTAATTAACCCGTTTTCCCGGGGTTGGCATTCACAACTTGTGTGGGTTCACAAAATGGCGATATTTTTCGTGTTCCATTTTCGAATAGATATAAAATTGGTCGTTATTTGAAAATTTAATCTGTTCTACATAAGATGTCGTTTTAATGTTCTTTTTGGTTCTTTATATCAAAAGGAAAATAACGAAATCCTTATAGAATCTTCTTTGAAATCAAGATGACAAAAACCCATCCATGTTCCTTCCTCAGCCCGTTATGTTCCGGGGTAGTAGTGACCCTTTCGGACAATCCCACTGACCCGGGCGGCACGGCATGGCAAAGTATTTTTAGGCATCGAATAAAAATATAACTTAAAAGTATGGGTACCATCTTCTCCTGAGCCTGCTTTGATGTCGACAGACGTTTTCTGGGATCCACATGGTGGTTTGTGCGGCAAACATCTCCGGCCCAATTCCACTTAAAAAGTGAAAAAAACAATAATATTTTTTTTGATAAATTATATTCAGTAATGTTTGGATTGCAAATCGGAACTGAACAAAGACAAATAGACCATACAATGTAATTTTAACCGTCCAACGTTCTTGGTACGCCGTATATTGATTGATTATTCCGATTCGTTTACGTCAAACAGAATGCCAAGCATCATTTATTTTTATAAAAAATCCCAAATAAACACAACAAAGTAAAATATAATTATTAATTTGTCAAAACAAATTATTTTCCTAATTATTACAAAGCGCTCCCAAAAAGCAATGGTTAAAAGAACTACAAAAAAAAACCTTTGTAGTGAAATAAATTGTTTTTTTTCCAACGAATTCATTTTGTTACGTCACACCCACAAACAATAGACCGTGGTCGGCCACTTCAAAGCATCGCCAGTTTTTTTTCTCCGCACATTTTGAATTATTACATCGGCAAAGGCCTTTTACTCAAATTCGTAACGTTTTTTTTTCCGTCTTTGTAATGAGCGTGTCCCGTTTTTTATTTTTATTTCATTGGGCCTTAAAATATGAACCATCATTTCCCGGGGAACTACCCCATGTAAGCCTTGGAGGGTAGAATTTTTGGACGCCGGTCATTTTCCTGCAATTGAGTGAAATGAAATGTGTACCTACATTAATTAGCCGATCCGTTTCTTTTCACTGCTAAAGTTGTGAAAGTAGCCTCAAGGAAGTTTTACCTGTTGAAGAGATAAAAGCAGTTAATTAATTTTTCCAATGAATATACGGTAGGTAGGTACCTAAGTATGTTTCGTAGGGACGTGTCGTTTTCAATACGCAAATATTTGGACCAATCCCTCCGACCACCCGGAATTGAAATCTAATTACTTTGTAAAACAATAAATGGAACGGGGTTTATTACCATTTAATTATAGATAGATTTAAAACATTTACATTGCACACCAAAGATTTAACAAAACACACAAAAGCACATTAAATTGACAGAATAATAAAAGCCAAACTTATGTTAAATTTGTATGGGACCAAATGGCAACTATTCCGCATCAAATTAAAGAAGAAACACGTAAATCGGATCATAAATCTCAGCGTCATGGGTATACTTACATAAACAAAAAATACCAATCGAATTGAGAACGCCCTCTTTTAAGAAGTCGATTAAAAAAAAACATGAATATTGCGTGTAATATCAGGGTGCCAATATACAAAAAAAGAAAAAAATACTTGAGGAAATAATATAATGTTCGTCTAATCATATTTACATTTAAAAGTATTCTTAATAATATATCACTACATAGTATAAAACAAAGTCACTTTCTCTATCCCTATATCCGTATGTACGCTTAAATCTTTAAAACTACGCAAAGGATTTTGATGCGGTTTTTTTTAATAGATAGAGTGATGCAAGGGAAGGTTTATGTGTATAATTTGTAGACATATTTTGCGTACGAAGCCGTGGGCCGAAGCTAGTGTATAATAATCAAAGATCATCAAAAATTCAAGAACTAAATTTATAGAGAGAGTATTTCTTGAGGAAATAGAGTGACACTATGACATAATTCAAAATAATCAAATAAAGAATATACACGGTGCGATGAACCTTCAAGGTTTAGCCAAATGGAAGCCCAGATCAGCATGTTTCAGGATACCTGACACTGATATAGTAATGAGCTAACATACAGACATCCAAGGTATCCCCAAAGATTTTCAACTTTATTACAAAAGTATAAGGTTCATGTTCAATTGGGAATATATGACAGTTTGGGACAGTTTGATGTATGTGTCTGTGCCTTCCCAGCAATTTTTAACCGCCCAGAGACTAAAGACCGAGTCTAAACGGCAATAACAAAACACTTACATTCAGGAGGTAGAGGTCCATTTACGCCTTAAAGTACCCTTATAATATTACCTCCCCACCCCCTTAAATACGTTTACGTTTCCCCTAATTAATACCCTTTTACAACGCCCATAACATCAAATTTTATATTCGTAAAATACACACCAACGCCTTCAAATGCAACATAAAAATATGCATAAACGTATTTCCAAAAGTTAACACGAAACACTAAAAGAATCATGAAAAAAATAATTTGATTGCAGACCCTAAAAATAGGGCAACACCATATCATTAAATTAAGTCTAATGGCAACACACAAAATAAATAAAAACTTTTTGTAGCTTAATCCACTTTCGCTGTAGGCTCCCGAGTTCTTCTCATTAAAATTAATTTTGCCGGCGACGTGGCTGCCATTAGGAAGGCAGTTTAAGTAGGTGCCTGCTTACACCCGCGATATTACAGGGATTAAGTTTCGAGAGAAAAAAGGAGAAATAAACGAATTTGCCGTGAACGAGTCGACGACGTCCCTGTAATCCTTCGTGGCGGGCCATGAAAACGTTCTGTTGTAAAAAAAATGTATAGCATGAGAAATAAAAAAAAAACAATTAAGAAACAAGTTATGCACCCGATGGAATTTCGGGCGGACGGATGGGCAGACAGCGGAGTTTTAGTAATAGGGTCCCGTTTAATTTTAAAATCATAACCTTCCTTTGGCTTGGCCGTAGTCGGGTAAAAACTATACGACTTATTAAATAAACTCAATTGAAGATAATGTGAAGTAATAAAACAACTTATTAGTTAAAATATACTGTGTAGTTTATTCAAAACAAACTTTATCAAACTAAACCGTTGAGAAAATCCAGATAGAATAATAATTTAATTGTATAAGTTCAGTATCGGATTAATTTAGTTAATCTACGGCAACAATTCAATTGTTTTTGGTGACATTCATTGTTGTATGTTAATTTACAAACTCTAATTTTATTAAGCTATTGTTGATCGTTACTGTTATTAGACCGTACACTTTAAGTGGGTTTGTCCGAAAGGGTTACCCTACCCCGGAACATAAAGGGATAAGGAAGGAACATGGATGGGTTTTAGTCAGTAAGAGTCTGACACTCCCCTCCACCCAGAGCGGGAGGAAGCAATTCATGAAATCCCACGTTCAAAAAAAACAGACCGTACACTTTATTTATTTACAATAAATGTACACACAGCAATATATAACGAAATATGAATCAAACAATAGAAAATATTCAAAAGAATAAGTATTATTTTGTGTTTATTTTATTTCTTTTTTATGGATTCTTTATCCCAATCATTCCTGGAACAATAGCAAGTTTTTACTATTCCACGTGAACTTAAAATGATCAAGCCAATAACACGAACAAACCTTATAAACGCAGTGAACCGTTACAAACATCGTAAACTAAGATATTGGACGAAAAAACCCACTTAAATTCAAGACAGCCTTCGCTCGTAAACTCGCTGACTTCATGGCCTCACTTAAGGCGGTATTTGCCGGCAAAATGCTTTGCAAATTGGATCATTAAGAGCTTAAACCGACAGTTTGGAGTTGCTTAAAAACCTGTTTCCGTATCATCCGCGTTTTTTCCTGATAATGTCTGGGAACCTTTCGCTGACGAAGAGATTTAGTGAATACTGTAGAAAAAGTTCTTTGACTTTCAGAGACTAACTAGGCAAAGCGAGCTAGGATCAGCTGTTATTTCAGTTGATCAGGCAAGCGTAGACAGAATTTTGTATTACGTGAACGAAAATTATGTCGCAGAATGGAGGTGACAATTGATTGATTTTAAAATGATGTGTTTGTGTGAGCTCGTGGCTAAGTACTAACAGCCGTACAGGTCGATCCATCGGGTTAAGCTACGCTTGCCGGGTTTGGCCGTGGATGAGTGACCATCTTTATATACCGAGACTCCTCCGTGCCCCGGAAATCACGTTAAGCCGTTGGTCCCGGCTGTCATTTGTGCATATTTGTCAGTCGTTACGAGTCGTCAGAAGCCCGAAAATCTGACAGCCAGTCATACCAAGGGGTATCGTATTGCCCAGTAACTAGGTTGTGGGGAAGAAGTGGCGCAAGAAACTCCCCAGTAGCATTGCTGTCTGTTTAGTTAGAAGAACTTGACTCTACACATTTATCGTATGAGAAGTAATTAACATTACGAAACACATGATGCATCTGCCTAGCCTTTTCCCAACTATGTTGGGGTCGGCTTCCAGTCTAACCGGATGCAGCTGAATACCAGTATTTTACATGGAGCGACTGCCTATCTGACCTCCACAACCCAGTAACTGGGCAATACGATATCCCTTGGTAAGACTGGCTGTCAGATTTTCGGGCTTCTGACGACCCGTAATGACTGTCAAAGATGCACAAATGACAGCCGGGACCAACGGCTAAATAAATTTATTTATATATGACGTTCAAATATAATTCGATATATATTTATTTATTATTATATTTATAGTTTGTACCTATATGTTTATTAAATACATATTTACACTTAGTTTCCTATTGTTTCACCACTGTTCATCTCTGCATCACCTAAAGGTTGACAGGTCGAAGATGCCTATGGCATTAAGTCCGCCTCTGTACATTTCTGTGCTTAAAGTATTAAATAAATAAAGATAAAAGAGAGAATTCCCACCAGTAATACACTACGAAACCGGAAGTCCAAAACTCCTTGCTTTACAAGCTTTATTTACCGGTAACAAAATTGTAACCTTTTTACTTATACTTTAACCAAAGCCTGACTGTAAAAATAATTTAAGTGAGAAGTTGTGGCAAAGTGACTCACGAGCTGTAGGTTCAAACCTAAGCGGGCAATTTATTTTGTGTTAATTATTTCATCACCACTGCTCTCAAAACGGTGAAGGAAAACAGCGTGTGGAAACCAGCATGTCCTAGAACCAAAAACTCGAAGATATGTGACGTCTACCAACCCACATTGGGGCTGTGTGGTGGATAACAGCTCACTACCTCTCACAGAGACGCCTGCGTCAAAACAGTGGGAATATTAGAGGCTGACTAGCTTCTTCCCGCGGCTTCGATTCATACAAATCTTCCCCTTGAACACTCGTATCTATTAAAAAAAAACTGCATCAAAATCCGTTGTGTAGTTTTAAAGATCTAAGCATACATACAGACATTAGGACAGGAAGCTTTGCTTTATACTATGTAGTGATTATGAGCGAAGCTACGGCAGCAGTTAGTTCTAAAGATATAAGAAAAAATCCTGGCCAGTAAATACTATGAAAACGTAACCTCCTTACTTTACAAGCTTATGTAGCGGCGACAAAACTGTACCCTTGTTACTTTTATTTTAACCAAAGTACAAGACAGTAAAAAGATTTTTATGTCAACAGTAGGAAATAGCCTTTGTAAAATTATTTCTGTGAGAATATTAAGGGTTTTATAACCTCCTTGGCATCAGCTATTTCGTGTTTTGTGCAGTAAAGAAGTTGGTCTTTTAGAGTTGTACTTGTGTTTTACTTTTTACAGTCACGGACTTTAATTGATGAGCTATTTACGAACTTTTAAATTTTGCAGTTTTATAGATTACACAACTTTACACAATTAAATACGAACTAAAAACCGCATGCTCGCAAATAAGATGTAGAGTGTAAATGTGGTTCTGTTCCACACACGAAAGGTTCCGTAACATTATCTATAAAAACGGCAAAAAAATCACGTTTGTAGTTATAGTGGCAACAGAAATATATCATCTGTGAAACTTTTAACTGTCTAACTATGTTCATGAGATACAGCCTGGTGACAGATGGAAGGACAGACAGATGGACTGACGGACGGATGGACAGCGGAGTCTTAGTAATAGTCAATCCCAAAAATAATAATAGACCTATCAATTCTAATTGATCCGCGCTCATATCCTCATTTGCACAGCCCTTAATCAAACTCCTTATTATTTGGTCGGCATAATGACGTTTATTAAGTCGACCATGTTACCTCTTCCTGTTTGTGTTACGACGTCAACAGACGTAACATGGCGAATTATCGCATAGTTTGCGCCCTAATCCTAACTAAATAGACTTATTCGTTACACAAACAAAGACCGATGGCGTTACTATTGGTTATGCTGGGAATATGTCGTGCTGTTTGTCTTGATACGGATGAGAACATTGAGTTTGTTTGCTTTCTTTTATAACCCTTTAACTTGGACTAATGAGACACAGTTACTTTTTCTATTGTGAACTGAATCAGCTTGTTTAACGAACGGGATATTAATATATTTCTTAGTGACATGAGGATTTCGATGATCAGCAAAAATGACTTCTTCTTCTTTTCGTGTGGTTAGTGACTAACTTGGTGTCAGAGTTTCTATGCTGCCCATGGGCCCCTGACTTAGCTTCACATGCTGTTGAGAAATATCTCTCAGGCATGCGCAATTCCTCACATTGTTTTCCTTCACCGTTTTTAAAGCAAGTGATAATTATACAATACGAAATACGAATCTGAATAGTCAGAGGTGCGTGCCTTGGGTTCGAACTCGAGACCTAAGACTTGGCAGTCCAACGGTCAAACCACTAGGCTATCACTGCCTACAGAAAACCTTTATACATATTATCAAAAGCGAAAAATATGCGAGTTCCATCCGTAGTGGACCCAATCTAATTTCGCTGAAGGATTGTTATAGGTGTGATAGAGTAGCAAACAAACGATACGGTCTAATCAAGAGAGAGTAATTATATAGATAACATTCATACGTAGGTAGATTAACATATAGGTACTTACCTACTGAATCTGTGTTGCTTACCAAAAGATCAGAGAGAAGAAGCTATCTATCAAAAGTATAGACGCCAGCACATTAAGCTATCTGATATGTTTAGAGGCCAGCATATCAATCTATCGGTCAAATGTTTTTGATAGTTTTACTTTATAACCAAAGAATAAGGTTTACGTTCAATTGGGAAAATAGACAAATGGTTAAGACAAGGATACATTAGTTGGTTAACTAAAGTTCATACACATAAGGTAATCCTTTTTTTTTAGGTAATCATCCAATAACTTCTCCCGCTCTGGGTGGAGCGGAAGGGAGTGTCAGACTGTTACTGACTAAAACCCATCCATGTTCCCTCCTTAGCCCTTTATGTTCCAGGGTAGCGGTAACCCTTTCGGACAATCCCGCTTAGAAAAAAGACCCTTGAAAATTTCAAACGGAGTCACGGTTCTCAGCAGTGAGAGAAGGATTGAGAAGAATAAGAGACATAGTGGTCAAAATTCGGTCAGCAAGATATAAAAAAATAATAGGAAAAGTAGACAACATGATTAATAATGATATCAACCTAAAATAAGAAAGAAATCACAATCAATCTACTTTGTTTTTTGTACTTTCAAAAACTTCTACCAACAATAAAGAAGTACCCGTAATTGTTAATTAATAAAAAAAAATTGTTGCTGTCAATTTCTAACTTTCATCGAGTTTTGGAAGTCAATTAACGAAAAACAGTTAATTTATTTCAGGGGCCTTTTCGTTATTGGTCAGAACTTTTTTTATTGAAATGACTGAAACAGATCGTTTCTCTTTTTAATAATAATAATTATGTATATCCATGGACATTTCACACAACGCCATATAGTCCCAAGCTAACGAGAAGACTGATAAACTACTTATATACTTTTTTTTTTGTAAATACATACATATTATAGATAGAAAAACACCCAGAACCCTAACAAATACTTGCAGGTCGTACAAATATTTGTTCCGTGCGGGAATCGAACCCGCGACATACTGCGCAGCAGTCAATTGCTCAACCACTGCGCTAACCGTGTCGTCAAATCTTGTGTTAACAAGCATGGAAGGTGGTCATTGTCGGTCCTTTGCCTTTTCATGGGGCATTTCAGACTGATTATTATTTTTTGTATGAAAAACTGCCGAAGTTGTATTGTACAGAGGCCAGCACATCAAGTTACCACAATCTGTCAAATTTCTTTGATAGTATTTCAACTTTATTGCAAAGACATTAGGTTCATTTTTAATTGAGAAAATTTGACAGTTAGGGATAGCTTGATGTGCTGGCGTCTGTACTAGCTGCTACCCACGGCTCCGCCAGCGTCAATGTTGAAAATTCCACCCCTATTTCACCCCTTTACGAAGATAGTCATATTAACCTCTGCGCCAAATTTCATCTTCGTAGGTCCAGTAATTTTTGAGATTTTGTGTTTAATCAGTGAGTGAGTTAATGTATGAATGTACCTTTCGTTTTTATATATCACTACATAGTATACCTAAAACAAAGTCGCTTTCTCTGTCCCTATATCCCTATGTATGCTTAGATCTTTAAAACTACGCAACGGATTTTGATGCGGTTTTTTTAATAGATAGCCTGATTCAAGAGGAAGGTTTATATGTATGCACATGCAATTTCCGTCATCCACGCGGGCGAAGCCGCGGGCAGAAGCTAGTACTATATTATATTAACAATAAAATACAAAAACATCACATAAACTAAACACAAAAGTCTTAGTATCCAGTGCCAAAACTAACGAAGCAAACTTTGACTTCGGCAAACTTCGTCAAACTTCGGTGCTCTTCGGGGAACTGAACAGTTTCTGTACCGGACTGTACCTAGGGGTTCGCTGCAAAAAGTTACTAAACGTCTCTGGGGGTCTTGGTGTATCATGGCCGGAGTTTGGGCTATTGTATACCTTCGTAAAGGGGACGACCCTTACTAAGTGAATATTGTATAAACTTGTTATATTTCTACACTTGTATCTGGGCGGCCATTTCTATTAGGTTGACGGGAGATGTGAGGGTTAGAATTTCTTTATTAAAACTGTGTCCGTGGATTTGCTCACGTGACTGTGAATCAAACAGCTGATATTTTTCCGCCATTTTGGCAGAAACCATTGTTTTTTTTTTTATTTGTTATTGTTTTCCAAAGTTTTCTTCAAACAGAGTATAACACAGTAATTTGATGACGTCAAGTTATACTTGCGCTGATTGCTATGGAAAGTCATTGAGAGGGTAATTTCAAAGGAAACGTGACGTGGCCATGGTTCCGTAATCAGTATTTAAGGTTCCTTTGATCTTCGCACCGTCGTCGTCGTAGTTCAGTTAATTATCAAAGACACTGGTTTAAGCCTGTGTTTGATATACCGAATTTCGGGCGGTTTTTCCTTTAATTCGGTAAGATTGAGGTCAAATTATAACACAGTTGCGTTTCTTTGTTTACCGTGTTTTAGAGGTCCGTGGATTTTAACTGTTGTCTTGAAGGGAATGCAATATATTAAATTTACTCGTCAAAGTTATATGGGTGAAATGTCAGCAGTAAGAGTAATGTACAGACGCTCGGGGCTGGCTGGGTCGCTCCAACACTGACTGTATAAGTACATCCGTGGTGGGGAGACCCTGGCTGCCAGGCACTTCTTCTCCTGCAACCGAGCGGGTGGGCAGGTTGCGGATAGCCCAACTCCGGTTGTGGGGCTGATGCGCAAGCAGCCGGCCCCGCATCCGGAGCATCTCGGTTTTGAGATCCCGGACAAGAGAAGTTCCTTAGAGCCAAATCCCAGACCCTAAGGTAACCTAAGCACCCTCATCCCATGCTCCTTCCCTCAACTGAACCATCCTACCCACAATCCATACTTCCCATCT
The DNA here is from genome assembly GCA_951799385.1 of Hyppa rectilinea. NCBI lineage: Eukaryota > Metazoa > Arthropoda > Insecta > Lepidoptera > Noctuidae > Hyppa > Hyppa rectilinea. The sequence goes on along the minus strand of OX637318.1, from coordinate 3,832,883 downwards.
GTCCATAAACCCGCATGCCAGATCCCGGGCATACGGTGACCCCAAACAACCCAAACCCACACCCAAACACCATCCCTCCCACTCCTGCATCCTGTCGGTCCCAGAGGAAGGGCAACCTCGATTCCAAAAAAGCCCACCCCCTAAAAAAACAAAATGCAAGCGGACAAAAGGAAACGTACCCAGGTGGGTCCCGGCCAAGCCGGGGAATCCCACACCGCTCCGGCGGTCAGCCCCCATCGTATTCTGGGGGGGGCATCTTCTTGTGATTTGGAGCCGCGCTCTTTAGCGCGGCTGGCTGCTACTTTAGCGCCCAGCACGCAGGCAGCGACCAACGCGCCAAACAATAACACCCAGGCAGCGACCAACGCGCCATTACCATCCACCTCGGCAGCGACTAACGCGCCACAAACCCTTCCCTCGGCAGCGACCAACGCGCCAATATCCTCATCCCCGGCAGCGACCAACGCGCCAACACCAGCAACGAGCTGTACACCCCACGCTGGCCTCTGGCAACAGAGCATCGTGAGGAACAGTATAAAAAACCCAGACCAAGACCAGAACAGACAGACGGGGAGTAAGGACGGACCCGGCTTCTCTGGCAGGAAACCAGGCGACCGAAAGCGCAAGACCCGCGAAGGCTTCGGTCAGCGCGAAGCGCGATCGGCCGCCGCAGAGGAAGTACGCGACCAGCCGCAAGTACGCGAAGGGGCAACCCAGCGCGAAAAACGGCCGGACGCGGAAACACGTGACCAGCCGCTAATCCGCGAAGGGGAAACTCAGCGCGAAAAGCGACTGGACACAACCAAACGCGACCGAACGCTAATCCGCGAAGGGGAAACCCAGCGCGAAATGCGACCGGACGCGGAACCGAGCGGGCTCGGGCAAGTACGCGAAGGGACAACCCAGCGCGAAAAGCCCCAGCAAGCACCAGAGCACACCGGAGCCGTTACTCGCCCCAAAAACACGGACAAGATACCAGACAGACCAAGGAGGCCAAGGGGTAGGCGGGCTGGAACTGCAGTCGCGAGGACGCTGCCGGCCACTACCACCGCGGCTGGCACCTCTAATCCGCAACCTGGACCAAGTGGTACAGTACCGGCGAAGAGGTTGCGCCCTGACGACACAGCTTCACCGTCAACGCTACAGGGGGACGCCAAGCGAGTGAGAGTCCACTCCGCTCAAGGGGAGCAGAGAACCTACGCGCGAGCCACGAAGGACATTCCGGCGCGGCTGGCCGTAGCGATCTGCTTCCCTCCCCCCTCCAGAGACTTGACCAGAACGGAAGCCGAATACATAAAGACGCAACTGGAACATCTGATGATGGACACCGACTCAACCACACCACTTCCCGCCTTCCGCGGCTACCCGCGTGTGGCGGAAGGCACCGTGCAGCTGTGGTGCGAAGACGAGAATGCCCTGACCTGGCTTAGCCAGAACGTACCAAAAATAACGCTCCCTGACATCGACCTTCCCCTCTCAGTTGTGAAGCAGTCTGACGTGCCCACCCGTGTCCGCGCCTCGCTTTTTGTCCCTAGATACAAGGGTGACATAGCGCGTCTGCAGAGTATTCTGATACGCCAGAATACTTGGTACGACATCGCCAGGTGGTCACTGTACAGGGCAACTACCGTCGGTGGCGACAACTATGGGACGTACCTGACCCTTGGATTGCCACCGAAGGAAGCTGAAAGAGTCCTGGCCCGGGAGCGCCGGGTATCGTACCTACTCGGGTCGATATACGTGCGCTTCTGGCCCAGGGCCCTACCCTCAGACTCCCAACCCGACGACGAAAACCCGACGCCGACAACACCGACTACCATAAAGACGGACGACACGGACATGGTGAAGTTAGAGGAGGTCATGGCCCGTGCGGCCATGGCTGACGAAGAGGACGCCATCCCACCCGAATCACCTGGCTGGAACGAACGGCTGCTAGCCTCGTCGCCAGGCGACCAACACGCGGACGCCTACAGGGAGGAGGACGCGGAGAAATCCACGGATGGATCCATCTCCGACTAACCCCACCCCACCACCACCGTCGCCCCTAAACATCATCCAGACCAACCTCCAGCATAGCCAAACTGCCACGGCCAGCTTACGCAGGGCACTGGAGGAAAACCCCCAAACAATCGCACTGATCCAGGAGCCGTGGATCAGGAACAACAAGATATGCGGCCTCGGTAACATCGGAGGTAAGATAACCCTCAACACACACAACCCTGACAAACCCAGAACCTGTATCTACACACCCAAACAGGTTCCTATCACACCACTCACCCAATTCTGTTCCAGAGACCTGACAGCCGTCAGGCTCCAAACGGACAACAACGTCCCAGACGTTGTACTGGCTTCAGTATACATGCCTGGCGAAGACACAACATGCCCACCAAAGGAAATGGCCGACTTGGTGCAACACTGCGAGCTCACCAAGATGGACCTCATCATCTGCACCGATTCGAACGCTCACCACCCGCTCTGGGGTAGTGACGCATCAAACACCAGGGGAGAGGTATTATCCACATATTTATTCTCCACTAACCTTAATATTATAAACCGTGGCTCGGAACCCACCTGGGTCACGGCTCGAGGTCAAACAATAATAGATTTGACACTAGCCACAGAATCTGCTACAAAACTCATCACAGGCTGGCATGTGTCGAACGAACCATCCTGTTCTGATCACAGGAGAATCCGCTTCACACTAGCCACAAACACACCAAAACCTGAACCCAAGCGAAACCCGCGACGCACCGATGTCCCAGGATACAAACGTCTCCTAGCTTCCATGCTAGCCAGACATGTAGCGCAAACACCCATAAGGGACCAAGCACACTTAGAATACACTGTTTCAACACTATCTAGATACCTAACCGAAGCCTACCACGCATGCTGTAAGCTAAGGGCGCCACAAACAAGCAGTCAGAGGACGCCTTGGTGGAACGCCGAACTCAGCAAACTCAGAGACACACTACGCAAACAATTCAACAGAGCCAAAAACACCAGACTACCGGTAGACTGGGAACTATACAAAGAAACCCAATACACGTACAAAAAACAAATCAGAACTGCCAGGAGAACAGCATGGCGGAATTTCTGTGAATCCATTGAAACAAACAACGAAGCCGCCAGGGTAAGGAAAATCTTATCAACAGATCAGAACCAAACCCTGGGTGTGTTGATAAAACCGGACAAATCATACACATTAACAGACCAAGAAACATGTAGGGTCCTCCTCGAGACCCACTTCCCGGACTGCAGACTCCTAGAGGACAAGGAATGGGAAGCTGAACCAGAATGGACCCCAACAGACCTAGACTGGTCCAGAGCCCACAAAATAGTCACAGCAGAGCGGATAAGGTGGGCAATCGACACCTTTAAACCATATAAGTCTGCAGGGCTGGACGGCATCTTTCCAGCCCTTCTGCAGTGGGGACTAGACCAAGTGACACCATGGCTGGTAGAGATATACCAAGCCAGCATAGCACTCAAATATGTACCTCTCGCATGGCGAGAAGTGAAAGTCATCTTCATACCCAAACCGGGTAAGACCGACTACACACAACCCAAAGCTTACAGACCAATAAGCCTCACATCATTCCTACTGAAAACCCTCGAGAGACTCTGTGATAGGTACATCCGAGACGGACCTCTCAGAGTAAAACCACTACACAAACAACAACATGCATACTCCGCAGGCAGATCAACGGAAACCGCGCTACACAGCGTGGTTTCCAAGATCGAATGCGCAGTGGACCACAAATGCTCGTCCCTGGCTGCCTTCATCGACATAGAGGGCGCCTTTGATAAAACCACTTTCAAAAGCATCAACATGGCCCTCAACAACCACAAGATAGACCCAACCTTGAACGGCTGGATCACCAATATGCTCAAAATGAGAGCTGTACAACTTACAGTAAACGACACCACAAGGGCCATCGTAGCGAAAGGATGCCCGCAAGGGGGCGTCCTCTCACCGCTACTATGGAACCTGGTCGTTGACAGCCTCATAAAAACACTCAACGAAAAAGGCTACTACACAGTAGGCTACGCCGACGACATAACCATTATAATAAACGGCACACATGAAAACACACTATGCAACCTCATGCGCCAAGCCTTGAAAATAGTAGAGGACTGGTGCCACAGACACCAACTATCAGTGAACCCAACGAAGACCGAGCTGATCCTCTTCACCAAAAAAAGGAAAATGGCCACACTACAACTACCCCGATTCTTCGGAACAACCCTAAGCCTATCAACTGAGACCAAATATCTGGGAATCTTTCTGGATAGTCAGCTGAACTGGGCAAGGCATACTAAACATATGATCACAAAAGCCACCATATCACTGTGGCAATGCAAACAACTGCTGGGCAGGAACTGGGGTGTTAAACCCAAAATCACACACTGGCTATACGCCACGGTCATCCGACCAACCATCACATATGGCTCACTAGTATGGTGGCCCAGAACAAACCTAAGCACAACCCAAAAAGAACTTGAGAAACTGCAGCGACTTGCTTGCGTAGCTATTACTAGCTGCATGAGAACAACGCCTACAGCTGCCCTACAGGCGATGCTAGGACTGCCGCCTCTACACCTCATCGTGCGAGAGGAGGCAACCATGGCCGCCTTTCGGCTAAACATAGCAGGAACCCTAAGTAAAGATTCCAGAGTAAAGCACACACGGGTAAGGGATGACGCAATCAGACATCAACCAATGCTAGCGTCACCCTGCGATAGAGCCCCAAAACATCACCAATTTCAAAAACACTATGAAATATCACTTATCGAAGAACAGTGTGACTACTCTGGTCCGGAAGAACTAAGAGTATACACTGACGGGTCCAAGACCGACTCCGGAAGCGGAGTCGGGGTGTTCTCACGAGACCTTAACATACACATATCCAGCCCACTGGGCAAGCACAACACCGTCTTCCAGGCGGAGTGTGTGGGCCTCATACAGGCGGCACACGCTATAGAAGCCAGGAAAGTCACCGATGCGCAAATACGCATAGTTTCCGACAGCGCCTCGGTCCTGCAATCCCTAAAGAAGCAACACCACACCTCAAAACTAACACTAGAATGTCACAACGCACTAGAACGTATATCAGTACTCTACCGCAACAAAGTGACACTACACTGGATAAAGGGACATAGCGGATCACTAGGTAACGACGCAGCTGACGAGCTAGCGAGGAGAGCCTCCAGTACGCCAGCCTGCGGACCGGAACCCATCATACCCATTCCCTTCAACCAGCTACGCAGATGGCTACAAGAAATCACACACACACAAGCGGAGAGATGGTGGACCTCGTCACCGGGCTGCAGGCAATCCAGGGAGGCCATGCCATCCCTGGATAAAAGGTTAACCAGACGGCTACTCCGCCTGAACAGAACCGGCCTGCGCCTGATGACGGGGACCATCACGGGACACTGCTCACTAAACAAACACTTCCACACAATAGACATAACGGACAGTCCTCTGTGCAGGGCCTGCATGGAGGCTGAAGAAACCGTTGCGCACGTACTCTTTGAGTGCACAGGAGTCACACAGATTAGGACACAAACCATTGGAACACCTAAATCTTTTACAGAAATATTACACAGACCAGGAGACGTCATCAACTTCTGGAAGGAGGTGGGCTGGCTGGAATAACCGCCACAGGCCGCCATGGCCCACGCACAATGGTCCGCCAAGGACTGAGTGCGGAAACCAAAGCCTCAAGAAGAAGAAGAAGAATGTACAGACGCCAGCACATCAAGCTATCCCTAAATGTCAAATTTTCTCAATTAAAAATGAACCTTATATCTTTGCAATAAAGTTGAAATAATATCAAAGAAATTTGACAGATAGTGGTAACTTGATGAGCTGGCCTCTGTCCCAAATGCTAAAAGGCTACTATTATCAGCTAGTTTCTTAAATTTATATCTTGATGTTCATTAGAAGAATAAATGATATTTATTTCTGTAAATTATTATTAACTTGCAAATATTTACACGTGCATAAAAAATTGAGGTAAAATAATTATAGAGCATCACGAATTTCGTCCGCATCGCTGTCAACAGGAGAAGTGCCCAAAATGCTGGCAGAATTTCCAAGTTCTATGGCGATGCTGATTGAAGACTCGACTAACTGCTTGACGATGGCTCGAAAAACTAAGTGGGCACCCGTACCGCATAATTTCTTGAAATTGGTTGATATTGTTTGGTAATCAACCAATCTGCTTAACATATTTTCCAACTATCTCAAACACAAAGCATTTATTTAAAATAAACCAATTACAGGCACTTTTGAATTGCCAAAGGGTCGGTCAGTTAGAAAGATGAAGCTAGTTGCCCATTTCAAAGCAGTAGGTACCTATGGAGAAAAGAACGGGTAAGAAACTCCACCGACACTCTTTTAAACAACATATTATTATAGGTACAAAATATTGGTTACATCATTCATAAAATTACTATACATATATATGACAACGACGCAGAACGTTAAAAGCATTCCTTATAAATATAAAAAAAAACCAATTAAAACATTAAATTGAAACAAGCCATAGCGGCTAAGAGATGACAGTCGCTACCCCTACTGATAGCGCCCATTCACGAACATGACGCATGAATTAGCACCATTCAGCTCAACCATTTTGAAGGAAGCTAAATGATCCAACGAGTATGTTGAGGTTGCCTTCCAGTCTAACTAGATGCAGCTGAATACCAGCATTTTAAATGGAGCGACTGCCTATCTAACTTCCACACCACAGTTACTGGCAAATACAAGGCTCCTTTGAAAGATACGTACGCAAATTTAGCGCATTGACGTGGAGTTGCGGACAACAGCTGGAACCTAACCCTTGGTCTTCTTCTTTTCGTATGGTTAGTGACTAATCTGGTGTCAGAGTTTTTATGCTACCCATGGGCCTCTGACATAGCTTCACATGCTGTTGAGAAATATCTCACAGACATTTTCTCACGATGTTTTCCTTCACCGATTTTTAAGCAAGTGATAATTGCACATGAATCAGTAAAATCAGAGGTGCGTGTCTTGGGTTCGAACTCGAGACCTATGACCCGTTGGTAAGACAGGTTGTCAGACATTTGAGCTTTTGACTACCCGTAACAAAGTAATGAATGAATCATTCACGCAGTTTGAAGTTATTAGCAGTCGCAGGATATGAAGGCCGCCCGGCTGCCCGTTATCTAAAATTCATCTCTCAGTTCGTTTTTCATGACACAAGCTAGAAAGGAAGTATCCTACTTCTCCCCCACAAATCTCATCGATCATTTTTCCTATTTATTTTTATCAAAAGATGAAAAGAAATAAAGTCTGTATTTTCAACGTCGACATTGTAAGAAGAATCTCGAACCACGTTAACAAACACATCCTATCGATTCTTATTACATTTAATATTATTTTCTTGTCATGTTCGACATTTCCTATAACAAGAAATAAAGGTGAAAGCTTTCTTCATGTGAGATTGGTACAACTTAATTTATTTTGTAGCCAAGAGCCATGATTGACTATTTGACACGGTCAAAAATAAAATGTGAAATCACATAGAAAAAAGACCGCTCGTCTCAAAAACTTATATCACCGTTTATAAATTAAATATTATGCGAAGTTATAATAAAATTGTAAAATGGCATTTAATGCAGTTCCTATGCTAAAGGCTCCATGAGACTTCACAACTTGGTCTCTGGTTGACCGCATAAGATCGCAGTTATGCTTTGAACGTCTTGTACGCAATGTCACGTAGCTAGTAAATGCAAGGTGACAACTTCTTTTTTTGGTTTGTGTGAAAGCCCAAAAATCTGGCTGCCAGCTTTACCAAGGGGTATCGTATTACCCAGTTACTAGGTTTTGGATGTCAGATGGGCAGTCGCTCCGTGTAAAACACTGGTATTCAGCCGACCCCAACACAGTTGGGAAAAGGCTTGGCAGATTGGTTTGCACCACACTGGTGTTCTCTTTCCACGCTTGGACAGGGATTACGAGAAGTCGGGCCACCTCTGGCCTTCGGAGGGGGAGAGACAGGTGTAAGACTACCCCTGCGACGTCCAGTAGGGGGGCCACGTGGAACACTAGGCGCCACCCGCCGCCTCGAAAGAGGTGATTACCCCAGTTCAGTGGAATAAGCATTCATGAAACATAAATGGTTATTTTTCAGTTAAACCATTTTATGTGTAGGTACTTTTACAATAATATACTGAACAAAAGAAACATAATAAAACTGTAAATGGTGTGCTTACTTCGCGGCCTTCGTTGTATGTACATTTATGTCTACTGACAGTTGCATGTTGAAACAAGAAGGCTAAACTTTAATCAAATGTTTTTTTTTTAGGGTGGAAAATAATCAATGTCTACCGCCCTGGAAGGAGCGGAAGGGATGTCAGACTCTTTAGTTGTAAAAATAGTGCACAAGGATTAAAAAAATACGGTCTATAAATCGATGAAAACGATCGTTTGTCGGGTCGACCGTATGTTTTACTAACTATCTTTACTCCCTTCTTTTTCGTGTGGTTAGTGACTAACCTGGTGTCAGAGTTTTTATGCTACCATGGGCCTCTGACTAAGCTTCACATGCTGTTGAAATAAAACATATCTCTCATACATGCTTGGTTTCCCCACGATGTTTTCCTTCACCGATTATATGCAAGTGATAATTATACAATACACACATGCCTTAGGTTCAAACTCGAGACCTGGCTTGACAGTCCAACGGTCACACCACTAGGTTATCACCACCCCTGATTCACGCAGATAGAATTACAAGTTTTTTTATACACACAAACCTTCCGAAAAATAAATCTTAATAATGTTTAAAACCGCATGAAAATCCGATGTGTAGTTTTGAAAAACAACGCGGTCACCACATACAGACACGAAAAGCCACTTTAATTTATTGTATGACTGTATTATATTTAACCAAAAATAAGTCCGCCTTCTCAGACCGTTAATTTATCTTTGTAACTGTTACTTGTACAAGCCCCTACACTAAAATTTCACAAAATACCATTTAGACACGCAGCGGAACGAAGATGTCTACCTCTATCACAGTTATAATAATACCCTAACAATGCTTAGACCACGAAATATTATCAACGAAAAACAGTATCTTAGTTGTAAGCTTTCAAGCGTTCATTGTCCTACTGGGAGAACATTGCCACAGAATATGTACACGTAGAAGGTTGACTCCGTACAATGAACGAAGACAGGCGCCCGATATACCGAGGGGCTTTCGTTTAAACTGCCTATACTAGATACCATTTTCAAACTCTGTACCAAAAATCAATTAAATAAGAGCAGTAGTTTAGTCACAAATGATTTTTTAATGTTTTGCCCCGTTTGAACACGATGCATCTTTCCTAAAAGCTGATTGTTTATACGCATAGGTGATACCTACATCTTAAAACGATAAATCTTAGTATAACGTACGATGCGTTATTATATGGTCAGTTTTTATTTTAACAGGGTGGTTGCATTTTACTCTAATTTATAAGCTATTTAGTTTGTTTGAAAAAAAAAACAATTTTTTGTTGCTTTTTATTTTTATACCGTATCGTATTAATACTAAACACGTATAGTATACGTAGTGTAACTTAATGCCCCTCTGTCGTATCAACTCTGTAGATCACAAACTACACAATTATGTTAAAACGGAAGCGTCAGGGTAGTTCCCGAAGTTTTTTGTAATTTACAAAATAGTATCAGGTGGAATTTTGGTCTATTATAGATGAAACAAAGAAGCGATGGATGGATTGTGTGTAAGATGTTAAGGCTAGAAAGGTAGTGACTACCGAGATGACGACTAATAGAGAAGTATGGAAAAAAAATATTGTTGTGCCGACACCAAATAAATTGGGATAAGGGCAGGAGAATGATGATGATGAATGAGATGCACTTTTGTCTCACTCTTTGAAGAATACACACATGAACTACGTTTATGAATACATATAGCCGCTTCATTTAAAGTCCATTTTATGCGAGAAACTGCATTCTGTAACTAACTTCACAGCATACGTGATCGCTGACTTTTTTTGCTCGTTGTACAGCGTTGAGCTTCTGTACCAGTCTATATAGTGGTACAGTTAACAGGGACCGCCTACCAGATTTATGTCGGCCGTACGAACGGGAGCAATTATCTCATACAATTCCTTAGGCCCTAACGGTTAGCGCAAGGCTACGCATATGCGACAAAGTTGGACGATTTGTTGGTCAATCTGTTGGTGAATGAGTTGATAAACCTGGGGCGGTTTAGTATGGTCTATGTAAAATATGGAGCGAATATCTACCTAATGGTGAATATTTATTTATTTATTTAGTGAACCAACAATTCATGGGTTAAGTTTTAGTAACCACAAACATTGAAAGTAGTTTTAAAACACCAATATTTATTTCCAAGCAATTATTATCAGTAAATATTGTCAAACATCAACACCTATCTTTATTGTTACAATAAAGTGCTAATATTGAACTGTGAACTCAAACAAACGTCGTTTTAACCGCAGATACCTACCTCTCAAATCGATATCATTCGAGTGACATGCAAACATCACGCCACCGGAACCACGACAAACATTGGCCCAAGCATTGGCCCAATTTAGCGCCCAGTCACACGCTCAATAAAACAAAGACATTAGGATTTTACGCCCAAAGATTTTTATTCACAGTTATATTTACGGGACAATTATTGTTATATATTTGTTAATTATTGTTATACTGGAACTTTCCTGATGAAATTTACCTCATTTCTAAAAAGAAATACTTCTCTATGTATCGAAAGACGCGGTCAAACTTCAACACGAACATAACAAAGACAACAAAAGCCGTGCGATTTTTATTCCCTGCGACCTATATTCGTAGTCACGGTTTCCCTTGCAATTACCATACGGAACCAATTGTAACAGTCCAAGGGTATGCCTTAATACTTTTAAAGGGACCTCAATAAATATCTATAAAATAAAACGTAAGTGGTTGCGGTCGCCTCGGTCTTATCAATTCGACCGCATCGGACGGTTAGAGCCGCCATGATGCTGGTTTTTTGAATTTCGAATCGGTATTGAATCGTCTTTTGTTCAACGTTTATAAATACGTAGTTCTTAAAGTAAATGTACCAGAGTACATACAAGTAGTTGTAATTTTTAAAGCTTATTTTATTTCTACAACGACTTTCCTTGACAATTCAAAAGTGCCTGTAATTGGTTTATTTGAAATAAATGCTTTGAGTTTGAACGAGAGAAGTCGTCTTTGACCTTATTGCTGCTGATAGAATGTCGCTTTGCCTAGACCTGTTCCCTCAGATACCTGTTTTTCTTCTTGCGTATGTCATGAAAGCCGACTAGAAGATTCCACCGTGAGTTTTGCGCGCAGTCTTTTTTTTTTTTTTTTTAAGGCTGGGAAATCATCCAATGACTGCTCCCGCTCTGGGTGGAGCCGAAGGGAGTGTCAGACTCTTACTGACTAAAACCCATCCATTCCTTCCGTAGCCCTTTATGTTCCGGGGTAGCATGAAAGGGTTACCGCTACCCTGAAGCATAACGGGCTAAGGAAGGAACATGGATGGGTTTTAGTCAGTAAGAATTTGACACTCACTTTCGCTCCACCCAGAGCGGGAGAAGGATATCCCAGCCTGAAAAAAAAGCCCAACCCCTTAGGGAAACAAGGCGTGATGTTATATTATATTGATAAAATGATTGTCCCGTGCTTTAGTATGGGACTTAGTACCGAGCGCAATCAGTTTATGAGTCACTTCAGGAAAAATATTATCATAGGGATTCATTTTGTATTTCTATTTATGTCCGTCCTATTTATTCAACCTACATTATATTATAATACGAATACATTTTCTGCGTATTAGTATGTACAGACACCAGCACATCAAGCTATTCCAAACTGTCAAATGCTCCCAATTGAACTTGAAACTTTATTCCTTTTGTAATAAAGTTGAAAATCTATCAAAGAAGTTAGTTTAATGTGCTGGCCTGTGTACATTGCTATCATTGGGTGATTCACCGTTATGTTGTGCAAAAATAACGCAGATTTTTGCATGAAACAATGGAAGGTTGATAAACTTTGTAGAATAATAATAATTATTATAATAGCGGCTGGTTGAGTCTTCCCGTGACCAAAGGACTCGCTAAGCATTGCCATATAACGTGGCAATGCACGCGATTCTGATAGAATAACTTCCACGAAAAATTTTTAAAATTCATAGAATTTCATTCTATATTTAATTTGCTCTATTAGAGTCCTGTCACGCTGTCGCGTCACGTCTGTCCGCGGGAGCCTTAAACTGGCTTATTAGATGCTCTGAATTGTCATCTAATAATTATTACTTACATGTGTATACAAAACAAAACACCGATAAGGTACCTATATCTTTGTAATTTTAAAACTTTCATTAAAAAAATGTGCTTGAAACAATGCAATGCAATATCTTGAAAATTGAAATAAGATATAGTTTTTCGAGACATCGCCAAGCGGTTGATCGACTCTTCACGTGACCAGAGGGCTGGCCTATCTTTTAGTCAAAGAATCAGCATTGCCATACAACGCGGCAATGCTGCCAGTCTTTTGGGAACTTTTCCTGTTGACAGCGATGCGGACGAATTTTTTGATGCTCTTTGATTATATACATTTCTGTACATATTATTATGAATATTTAGCTTTTAATGTAACTATGATAAGAATAAAATATATCAATAATGATATAATTACTGTAATAAAAAAAACAGTTTTTCCACGCAGACAAAATGTGTTATTAAAGAATTGTGGTGTTATCAAAATGTTTAAATAATTTTTTGTGTAATTAATGAGAACGGTCACATTTTTTATCATTGATCTTTACGTTAAAGGCGGCAAACAGACACGACGCAACGGTACGACGCGAATCTGGTAGAATAACTGCTATGAAGTTCTTCTTTCTTTCGTGTGGTTACCGATTCACCTGGTGTCACAGTTTCTAAGCTTTCCATGGGCCTCTGACTTAGCTTCACCTGCTGTTAAGAAATATCTCTCAGGCATGCGCTGGTTTCCTCACGATGTTTTCCTTCACCGTTTCTTAAGCAAGTGATAATTATACAATACGCACATGAATCCGAAAAGTCAGAGGAGCCTGCCTGGGGTTCGAACTCAAGATCAAAGATTTGGCAGTCTGACGGTCACACCACTAGGCTATCACTGTTACTATGAAGTTTTCATAGAATTTGCTCTACTAGAGTCGCATCACGTTATCGCGCCTGTCTGCGGGAGCCTTAAATCAACTTATTAGAACTCAATTCGTCTCATAATTATTATATTTGTATACTAAACAAAACAACGATAAGGTATCTTTGTAATTTTTGAACCTTCTTAAAAAAATCCAGCGGTTCATCTGTTCACCTAATTTTGTTGTTGTTTTTTCCGCGCTTATTACTTTAATCAAATGCCACTTACTTAATTGTTTTTTTTTTATTTTCCGTAACGCTGTTTCTGGACTCTTGTCGTCAAACTCAAACTCAAAGCATTTATTTCAAATAAACCAATTTCAGGCACTTTTGAATTGTCAAGGGGTCGGTCAGTCAGAAAGAGAAAGCTAGTTGCCCATTCCAAAGCAGTAGCTACCTATGAAGAAGAACGGGCAAGAAACTCCATGGACACTCTTTTAAATCAAAAAATGGGTTACATCATTCATGTTGAAATATACATGTGAGAACGATGCAGAACGTAAAATGGCGTCAAATGGCTAGTCCAGCTACCGTGTAGGTGCGAATCAGATATCAATCCAATACAGAAGTCTGAATTACGTACGCAACACGACAAGAAAAACGGGTGACCATACTTACAATAATCTCCCACAAAATTCCCTACTAAAGTAGCACGAAATTCTACACATCTCAACCATATGGCCACACTACTGTTTTCCCACAATAGGCCAATAAAATCGCTGAATTGCTGAAAGAGTCTATTACCGCCCTTCTTGACAATTGTATCGTAATACTTAACATTTAACACTCGGCTCTGGTTGGATAGTTTAGACATGACCGCTTTGGGGCACATATTTTGTACTTTATTACATACCTACGTAGGTACAGTCTAAGGCATAAGTATAGGTACTTAACTGTACTATACTCTTAACCTATTGACCACTTGGTTTTATATCAATTGCCGTGCCTCCAACGCCCAACCCATAAAAAAAAAACTTTATTTCAGACGAATATGGTCTTGCAATTATACAGACTGAAAATGGATTCATTGGCATTGAGCGGTCATTGTACACATAAACAACTTTTATATGGGAATAAATCTAAAATCGCGAAACAAAAATCAGCTCTTCCATTTTGACGAGTTATGCGAGCACAATCTATGGAACAGCTGACTTTTTTTCGCGATTTCAGATTTGTTAAACGCGAACGTATATGTATACACGACTCAGGCAGTACGGGCATGAAAACATTTGTCGTATTAATCCGACTGTTAACGGGGTGGTTAATAGGTTAACTGTATACTTACACTTAACTGCCACGTTGGTCTCGTGGCTGCAAGTCCAAGAAAAGAAAGAAAAAATGTCGAATGACGATGTCGAATGTTCGATTCCGGCTCGGGCAATGTGGTAGAGGTTTTCCCATTAGGAATTTCATAATAACAGCCCGGTGTTTGGAAGTTGGCGGTGTGATACCCCCGTACCTTCGAAAACCACACTAAGCTGTTAGTTCTTATAGGTGTTTGTTGCTCCACCTCTTCTTCCCAGCTAAGGCATTAGAAAGAGATGAAGGGCGTTTTGGAGGACTCATCTGCCTAGCCTTTTCCCAACTATGTAGGGGTCACGTTTTGGGGGACTATGTTATGTAATTTTGATGATCCATAAGAGCTGATTTCCAGCCTAGTTTGAATACTTTTCATTTTAATTAAGGAAACAACATCGTGACTTTGATGACTTGTGTTTGTTGGAATTGGAAAGGACTGCTGAGGCTGAGCTGATTTTAGCGGGTTTGTCCAAAAGGGTTACCGCTGCCTCGGAACATAAAGGGCTAAGGAAGGCACATGGATGGGTTTAAGTCAGTAAGAGTCTGACACTGCCTTCCACTCCACCGACTGCGGGAGGGGTCATTAGATGATTCCCCATCCTTAAAAAAAATGAGGCCGACAACCACCTCATAAAAAAGGCTAAGCTAATTGATATTTGACACTAATTATTTATATCAAGGACTAAAATTTAGTTCGGTCATCGCAGTAGGCACGAGCCATTGTTATTATTAATAGCATCGTCTTTTGTTATATAAGTCATTTATAACAAGACAATGATCTGCGTTTAGTTATTCCAGTGGTAACAGAACTTATAATATTTAGGAATACCTAGTCCCTGACTGTCGACTTTACATAAATATTTTATACGAGGTGCTGCCAGCGGCTTCACCCGCGTGGGTGTTGGAAATTACTACCAGGATCTTCTTCTCTTCGTGTGGTTAGTGACTAACCTGGTGTCAGAGTTTTAATGCTGCCCATGGGCCTCTGACTTAGCATCACATACTGTTGAGAAAAATCTCTCAAGCATGCCGGCTTCCTCACGATGTTTTCCTTCACCGATTTTTAAGCAAGTGATAATTATACAATACGCACATGAATCTGAAAAGTCAGAGGTGCGTGTCTTGGGTTCGAACTCGAGACCTATGACTTGGCAGTCCGACGGTCATCACCGGGATAAAAAGTATCCAATGTATTAATCCATCATTGATGGTCCATCCAGGTTTGATGATTTCCAACCTTCAAATATAAAAAAAAGGATAATAAGCTAGAATTTGGTGACTAGGCTTTAAAGCCTGACTCATCGGCAGGGTTGCTTGCCTGTCTATACAGGCTGTACTTCAGAGAGGGTGCGCAGGAGCTCCTGATCCTCCAACCTGATCCCACCATCGTTGTTTTAATATCAGACGTTCTGCATGGTACCATCTGCAGTTGGTTTATATCCCGACTAGTCGTACTCAGCGCTTCGTCTCCGTATTTATTGTACAGCCAAGGTGTGGAGCTCTTTGATAGTTTTGGTGTTCCCTTATAACCCGTCTGCCTGCCTAGCCTTTTCCCAACTATGTTGGGGTTGGCTTTCAGTCTAACCAGATAAAGCTGAATACAAGTATTTTTCATGGAGCGACTGCCTATCTGACCACAACCCGGGAACTGGGTAATACGATGCCTCTTGGTAAGACTGGCTGTCAGATAACTCGTCTCCCTTCAAAGTAAGAGTGAACAGCCATCTTCTGTGCCCAATCGTTCCATCATGACCTCATTATAGCTTTCCATCAGGCCTGATCGAGGTCAAAAGCATGACAAATTTAAAAAAAATGTTTCCCGAAATAGTTAGTTTTTCGGGAAACACTTTTTTTTAATTCTTACCTATAATTACTTACCTTCAAATTATACTTACCTATAATTCTTGGCGTTTAGAATTATAGGTAAGTACCGCATAAAAAAGAGCATCAAAAAAATAAAATCTCAGTGAAAGTGGCGATACGAAAGAAAATAACAGATGTAACGTTATGATATGAAGTTATCTCATGTAAAAAATAACAGGGTATTCCTTTTGGAGCAGTCATCAATCAAACTGGAACAAACGAGGCCGCAATAATTCCTTTGAAGTACAAGCGCTCACTATGAAATATTATATTTGGATAGCTACGGGTATAACGGAAAATCGTAAATAGAAAAATGTTTTCACAAACATCTTTTTTCTACCACTTTTACTGGCGAATTTCACCAATGAAACTAAACGCACGTAAACCCCATTTAAGGGTGGTCAATGTCATAGTTTCCTATGGAATACTGACAAGGCTTACAGGTCTGAACGCAATTTAGATTTGCACTGATCGCGTTTAGTTTCATTGGTGAAATTCGTAGTTAGAAAACTAAAAAAGATAGAATCTCATAGGCTATAATATTCTATGTCCGCTATACTCTGATCAAAAATAATTGGATGAAAATGTAAACAAATAGGTCAGAAAACGTACCTGTGCTTGGCAAATTATAGTGCCACTTACAAATTGAATGATTGGATTAGAAGATTTGGATACTAAGGCCCGAATTATCGAACCTTACTCAGGACTCAAACAGTGCTATAAATCTAGTTTCAACCCATTAACTGGCTATGAGCTAGTTTTAAGTAATGCTAAGTTATTAAAGAAGTACTAAATATCTGAATTCTAATTTAAATCTTTATACGACAGATATTGTGTTATTGTGTTGAAATTACTACCCTACATATAATTTTTTTTAATGTAAATGGTAAATAAATTACATTGCTTACAAAGCATTTTATCGAAAAATAACAGAGTTTATTATATGTTTTTATCTAAATAACGAAAAGGTGATAACTGATATTTGTCTCAAGTTATAATAAATGGAGTAGTGTGTATGACTGAAACTACCTACAGTACATTAAAGTGGACCTTTGTCATAAAATATGTACAGAGGCCAGCACATCAAGTTACCACAATCTGTCAAATTTCTTTGATAGTATTTCAACTTTATTGCAAAGACATAAGGTTCATTTTTAATTGAGAAAATTTGACAGTTAGGGATAGCTTGATGTGCTGGCGTCTGTACTTCGCAAAACAGGTCCATTCTAGTCATTCGGATGTAATACAATTGATAACTCCACGCATGCAATATCCTGTGAACAATATGGTAGAGATTCCTTACTATTAATTTTTTAATGTCATTATATTTTTTTTGCCCAGTTACTCGGTTGTGGAGGTCAGATAGGCAGTCGCTCCATGTAAAATACTGGTATTCAGCTGCATCCGGTTAGACTGGAAGCCGACCCCAACATAGCTGGGAAAAGGCTAGGCAGATGATGATTATATTTTTTAGTACAGAAGGGGTCGGGGGGGGGTTAGTTCTAGATGACAACAAATACATCAGAGTAGCATCGCACATGTTATACCTTAAAGCGCTTGACACTTTTAATCACAAAGAAGCTGCTGATCCATTGCTTCCTAAGTTTGAAAAATTCGTCTACTTGACAAAGAAGTGAAGCAATGAATGTTGTTAAGCTGTCAGTATTCAAGGTTTGTAAGTGTTTATGAGTGAACTTGAACCTTAATAGGTTAATTTAAAACTCACCGAACCAGAACAGATTTGGGGCAAGCGTAGATCATGACCTATCCTGGGATAGGACTTCGGACTTTATATCCCAACATTCACGCGGGTGAAGCCGGAGAAGAGCTATAAATAACAAAAATAAACTCAACGATTTACCACAAACACGTTCTTCTTCTTCGTGTGGTTAGTGACTAACCTGGTGTCAGAGTTTTCATGCTGCCTAAGGGCCTCTGACTTAGCTTGACATTATGTTGAGAATTATCTCTAAGGCATGCCGGTTTCCTCACGATGTTTTCTTCAACGATTTTTAGCAAGTGATAATTATACAATACGCACGCAGAGGTGCGTTAGGTTCAAACTCGAGACCTATGACTTGGCAGACCGACGCGCGCGGCGGTCACACCACTAGGCTATCACTGCTACTACAAAACTTGCTTATCTCTATGTTTAAACATTATTTATCCCGCTGCGTAAGTAATTTTAATAATACTCACTAAAATAATAATGTTAGTAGCGTCTCCATGAATCATCTGTTCCCAATTAATCATTAAACAAAGACCGTGTTCCATTATTATCACAACGTCCGTCGACATAAACAGCAGCTTTCATTCCTTTTTGGTAATTATAACAATAACTTCAACTTAGGAAATGGAAATGAGTTTCTTTGGAAGTGCAGTTTTTGTGAAGTGAGAAAAAAACAATTGTTAAAACAATTTTTCGGTGCGTCAATATGAATTTCAAAACTTATTTGGGTATGGTTTGGTTTATTAAAATATTCTTATTTTTACACGCTTTATATTAGCTTCACTTGTAACTATGTATGTTTGTAACCGATTCTTTTAGACGCGATTTTCACCCACTTTAAACGGCCAGATTTCGTTCAAACTTTGTAGATTTATCGAGGACCGATGAAAATACATTAATTTGAACTAAAAAGTAGGAAATAAAAAATAGTTTAAAAAACTAAAAAACACGCTTTTTATAGAAAACCGAACTAAAAATAGAAAATAAATTTTACTTTTTAAAAAGCGTAGGGTGCATGGTGGTGGTGAATATTATCTTAAAAAGCACTCCACGCTTTTTAAAAAGTAAAATTTATTTTCTATTTTTTAGTTCGGTTTTCTATAAAATACGTGTTTTATAGATTTTTTTAACTATTTTTTAAGAATGTTTTTAGTCTTTATTGTAATACAAACTATCTACTCTCAGCATGTTCGAACTACAGTCAAAGAACAGGTAGGGTAGTTAATGGCAATTCGTGCTTAACTAATTAACTATAGTCATCTAACGTACAGAGTTATTGCTAAATACGACGGTAATCCTTAAAGGGGATGAAGGAAAGATCATTTGCATTCAAATATCTCCCTATGACCGCTGTGCAAATATCAAGCATTTTCTAGAAATTTGAAATTTTGTACCGCATATATCTTCAAAAAAGAAATAAAATTTCAAATTACTCGTAAGTGTTTGGCATTTGCACAGGAGTCATAGGGGGTCAATTGGTTGCAATTGAAGTGACCTACATCCCTTTAACGGATTTCCATCATATTACCTATGACCCTGTCTGTATATTATAGAAAGTTTGGATGGATATTTGTCATTCAATACCGCCAGAACGCATTAACAGATAGGTACTTTTATCCGTTTTTTTAGTAGTTCGTTTCCGTGGGATAATTTTCGACATTATAACAGACACTAGTAGTTGATAAGAGTGACTGCGTGATTTTAGCCTCTTTTTTTCGCTGGTTAGTTACAAAAATGGCGGCGCACAGGGCGCAAACATTTATTGTTATTACTTAGTTCTAGTTCTTACTATAACCAAACTTGAGAGCTAAACATTATCATTTGCATATCTTAGATGGACTCATTGCAATTATTAAAGGTTCTAGAGATATGCTGAACACTAATAACTTTACTGGAGAGGTAATTATCTAGACCTCTTCATTCTGAAATTAAATGTAAACATAGAGATTCCCAAAATACAAGTTTGACTTAGTTTGATAGTTGGTAGATCATCTATTAAGTAGAACCCTTAAACACCCTAACAATAATACTGTTCTGTGTGTTGTTACGAAACAAAATTAAAATTAATTCACTGAGATATCCGATATTGTTGAATATTTTATGAGTTTTCAATTTTTTAGTTCCACTATCAGATGAATTTCTATCAAGAACTTAATGTAACTTGGACTTTTGTTACTTCTAGGTGTCATCGTATTTGCATCCACCATCGCTTCGTCAGCTGCTAGCTGTAGTTTGATCAATAGACATGATCCCTGCAACTACACCATCGCTTGCACCGCAAACCCTAGCAGCATCAACAACCCCAACTGTGAAGAGGATCCCTACGTCATTTTCAGCATCACGAACTCTATCATAACATTTCTTAGCACTGGATTTTTTGCCGCTACCAACTTCGACTCCCGAGTTCGTGAAATTAAAGCCAATGATAATTCATGGGTTCACATTGATACTTCTACATTTCGATACTACCCGAAGACTATCAGCTTAGATTTATCGAACAATAACATTGAAGAAATTCACAATGAAGCCTTCAAAAACTTGAACTATCTTCAAACCCTGAATATATCGAACAACAAAATACGAACGCTGAACTCTAAGTCCTTTCTAATCTCTGATTCTAGGTCTAACGATGTACAAGAACTGGATTTGTCGAATAATAAGCTAATAGAACTATCAAGTGAACTAAATGACTTGTCCAAGTTGAAAAGGTTGCACTTACAGAACAATATGCTGTCAAAAATGGCAGACGATTGTTTCATGAGTTTAAAGAATTTGGAGTATCTTAATTTGCAATATAATCGCTTGTCACTTTTGAATTTGACCTTAACGAACTTAAAAATGTTGAAGACTCTCGATATCTCTTACAATAATTTGATAAAACTATCAGGCTATGAAATTAATCGAATGGCTACTATTGTTAACTTCAATGCATCGCATAACGCATTAACATCAGTCGAATCAAATTGTTTCAACCAAGCTATTTCTTTGGAAATTGTCGATTTCAGTTACAATAACATTAATGCTACCATCGAAAATGTAAGATTTGTTGTGAACAATCAGTTAAAATATCTGAACTTTTATAATAATCATATTAGGGGAATACAAGAAAATTCCTTTTTGCACTGTAGTTTGTATTACATCAATTTTGAAAACAACAACATAACAGGGGATATAAAAGAAAATACCTTCACCGGCTTGCACAATGTCACAAACCTCGATTTGTCTCGACAAAGTATTAGTGGTATCAAGAATAAAGCATTTACAGACATGATAAGCCTCACACATCTTAATTTAAGTCGTAACAATATTCAAGAAATTGAAAATTCTAGCTTTGATAATTCTTCAATCATTGTTTTAGATCTATCTCATAATCAAATATCTAATTTATTATACCTTGAAAATTGTTTGCCAAATCTAACTGAACTGTATATCACCGATAATAGTATTACTGTAGTACCAAAAAACATTTTTGATAATCAATCACAGATTAAAAAATTAGATCTTTCCATGAACAACATCAAGATTATTGAGCAGTATTCCTTACCATTAAAAAACTTGCAATATCTCAACATTGTAGGTAACCGTCTAAGTGGTATTATAAAGAAAAATGTGTTCAGTCCAGCGAAGTATTTAAGGTTACTAGATTTAAGTAACTTTAGCATTACAAAAATTGATGATTCAGCATTTGTCGATTTACCAGTATTGGCTCGTTTAAATCTTTCTAACAATCATATAGAAACGATAGAACCTGACAATTTCAAAGGAGTTGATAATATGTATAGTCTAGATTTATCCCACAACAACCTGACACATTTGTCCTTTAATAGAAGTATTTTGACGAGTAATTTAAAAGCCATATATTTGAATAACAACAAACTCACAAACGTATCGAAACTTTTTGTAAGTATATGCAAGCTGTTATACCTTGATTTATCCAACAATAACATAAATAACCTCACGACACTTGGCGCTGATATCTTTCCAAATTTGACAGGGTTATATCTAGCTAACAATAAAATTAAAAATTTCAATAACCCCCAAACAAACTCTTTGACGACACTAATTGACCTAGGGTTATCTTCAAATGAAATAAGCAATATTGATCTGAGTCATTTTAAAAAACTGATGTCGGTAGATTTAAGTAATAACAGTTTAACTTATTTAAATAGCACGCTATTTAAAAATAATGAATACTTACAGTCACTAGACGTTAGCGGAAATAATATAACAGATCTTCCACCTGGTACGTTTCAATTTATGAGAAATCTGAAGTTATTGAATTTATCTTATAATTATCTGACGAAACTTAGATTCGGCAGTCTAAAAGGTCTTCATAAAACGGAACTCTTAGACTTATCCAAAAATCATATAGCAGCTTTAGATGTCGACGTTTTCCATGAGTGTGATGAACTGAAAACTTTGATAATTGACTACAATCGTATCAAAACATTTGACGTGGAAAGATTGATACTAATATCGTTAAGGAAATTAAGGTCATTGAGTTTAGGAGGTAATCCTATTTCTTGTAAGGAGATTGTTCATAATATAAAATCTACAAACGTTACGTTTTATGCTATCAGACAGGTAGCAGTAACTTCTATTGATAGAATATATCACGAAGACAATGTTCATGGCATAAAATGTGGAGATGATGACGGATTTAATAGTACTACTATAAAACCGTTAGTAAAGGAGTTGACAGTGGATACTGCTTCGTCAGTGTCTTCAACTGCTATAGTATTAACTTGGTGTTCTTTAGTAACATTACTACTCATTGGAGCTGGTGTATTTGTATATATAAAACTGTATAGAAAACGCATTTTGGTTGTTGGTAGCAACGTGACTATGCAAATGAGAAATTCAATTGTATCGGATGGTTCAGATTTCCAGAGCGATCTTTTGAGTTAGGCTTTTTGATTTGTATCCCATAAGGGTATGATTACGTTTAAGAAATATTTTGTTTTGGTCTCAAAGTCCGTAGGGTAATTTTATGTTAAGTTGGTTACTTTTTGTTAGTGTTTTTTTAAATTTGATTTAAAGCTTCTCGACCATGACAGGTAAATGTAGAGAACTGTCGATCAATCGATATAGACTGACTTCTGAATCCTAACTATGCGAAATGATTCATGGACAAGGCGCTTTAATGACTAGATTTTATTTAATAATGTTGACGGAGTTCATATTTTATAATGTTGTCAGTAGGATAATAAAAACTGTATACCAAAGTATTTTAAGCCTTATTGCCATTTTCTTTAATTCATCACAGGTTTTGTCTCAATATTGCCTTAATAGATTAAGGCTTGGAAACCCTTTATATAACCCTAATATTTTTAAGCTCGTCATGTGAGGAGGTTTTGAAACTCGAGTGAAATCGTAACCATTACAGTAAGACGTAAAGGATGGTCTAACAGAAAGTCAAACATAAAAAAGAGTGTAAAGGAGAAAATGTTAACTCTTTAGGCCATTCGCACACAATAACGACGTACTAAAAATAATTTTACTTCTAAATAAAATAGGTATTGATAAACGTTGCTAAGCCAAAACAAATTACTTACTGGTAAAATTTTGCGGTTCGCTGAATCCAAAGCACCTGATTTTGCTGGATACAAAATTAAGGGTAGGCAGTTCTCCGTGAAATTTTAATGATGGCTCCGAATTTTCGGCATACATTAGAGATTTTGTCGAATTAGTTTTGCAACTTCGACAGAATTAATTTCTGCGGTTCGAGGTGATCTTGAAGTGGGAATTTCTGAGCTAGATTTATTAAATTGAATTTCAATGCGTTGTCAAATGCTTTCTCTATGATAGAGTGCATAAAGTGAGTTATCGGCGAGTCTCAAAATGCACCAGAGGTCGAGGAAAAGCTTTGAGAATTTGGTAACGTAATTAATCATGGTGGTACTAATTTGAGTGACATTTTAGCCGAAACCAGTTTGGAATGAATATTTAGAGAATTAATTTATTAATGAAAATTTTGGACGGTTTCATTAAACATCGTAATCGCTAAAAAAATATCGACTCTCTCATACAAAACTGCAATACATACTCGACCCAATTGTATGGGACGGTTGATTATTTTTTCACGATTTCAATGTAAGTTCCATGAAAAAAGTGGTTCAGTTTGATGGTCTGTACCACATCCTTAAAAAAATACCAACACATTTTTCTCATACATGTTGTATATCACAATCTTTGATCCTAATCTTGGTTCATGTGAAGTCGTAAAACATGCGTCTGACACCCAGACGTTGCTCACTCAACTACCAAAGCAGCTGATGTATAACCTAACACAAAAACAATATAAATAACAAAATCATCCAAATACATCTCTAATTCACGCGAATTGAACTCACAAACAAAACGTTAACGTAAACGTTACCGTTTAAGTTCATACTTTATGTTGTGGTAACGGGGAGTTGGCAACTTGCCAGCGGTAATAGGGCCATAGCTCCCAAAGTTTAAGGTCAGTCCTGAATTTATTGTTTATCATCGGTTCATTGATTTGGGGAAATCGCGTGCGGATCCTATTGATTGAAATACGAATTTAAAAAAGGATAGCCATATATTTCACCGTTTGTGTCTTTGAGTTATCTCACTAGTGTGTATTGAAGTTAAAAAGTCGAGAGGTGTTGTGGGATACCCAAATGGAAAGAAATTATCTTCGGTGTATATAATAATATACGACTTTTTAATTATGTATTCAATAACAGGCACAATTAAGTAAATGAACAACGTTTCTGGGTAATTGAATATAAAAAAATATTACTGTGTGTTAGGTTAAACGAGGAACATACTTTCAGGTTGTGTAGTACTCATGAAAATCAACAACTTTGTCCGTGAGACCAACTCTGAAATATGAAAAAATAATAATACTTGTTCATACATTTTGACGAATTATGCGAATATAAATGTACAGAATAGCTGATTCTTTTTCAGGTTTTTAGCTATAGTGCCATGGTCAAAGTTGTTTATTTTCATGGGTATAGTAACCCCTGAAAGTATGTCGCTCGTTTAACGTAATACACTGTATACAGTTGACGCGCATCCTGCACCTGCACCTTCATCTATACTACCTGCAGTAATATACTTAAACATAGACAAACATCACTACATAGTATAAAGCAATGACGCTTCCCGCGTCTGTCCTAATGTCTGTATGTATGCTTGGATCTTTAAAACTACACAACATATTTTGATGCATTTTTTTTAAACAGATAGAGTGATTCAGGAAGGTTTATATGTATAATAACATGCTTAATATATTAGAGAACCACTGATAATTTCAAGATTTGGTAAATAATGCGAAGTCGTAAAATGTAGTTTAGGAATTTAGATATTCCAAAGTTAGCAGGAAATCTTCCAAATAAATGCACGTTTGAATTGACAAATATTTTGTGCGCTCGGCCATAATGGCGCGCGGTGACTAACTTACTCACTTGAGTGCGTTTAACCGGATAAATGCACTTTCGAATTGTCAAGGAGTCGGTCAGTCCCGTGCCGGACGGCGCGTATATGTTCCACGCGCGCCTCAAAGAGATGTCAGCATATGAAGGGGCCCCTCAGGGCCAAGCCTGCCGGGTAAGCGGGATTGTCCGAAAGGGTTACCGCTACCCCGGAACATAAAGGGCTACGGAAGGAACATGGCTGGGTTTTAGTCAGTCTGACACTCCCTTCCGCTCCACCCAGAGCGGGAGCAGTCATTGGATGATTTCCCAGCCTTAAAAAAAAAAAAAGGAGTCGGTCAGTCAGTCAGGAAGTTGCAGCTAGTTGCCCACACCAAAGATAATGGAGAAGAACGGGCAAGAAACTTCAAGGTTACTCTTGGATCAAGATATTACAAAATCCTGGGTAAACACCAGCATATCAAGCTATCCCATACTGTCAAATTTTACCAATTGAAAATGAACCATATGCTTTTGTCATAAAGTTGAAAAACGATTAAAGAAATTTGACAGATTGGGGTAACTTGATGTGCTGGCCTCTGTACATTATTCTTGCTTCCCATAGGCACTATAGCATAAGTGTCGTGGCGTGATGTTCAAAATAAAACTTCAGTCTTGCTCTCATTCGCCTGGTAACTATGCGGCGTATAACATGCGTTAAGGAACATTTCCAAATCCTGAAAAAAACTACACCCAAACATGTACGTCGACTTATGAGTCGTAATTCCGACAGGCACTTTACTTTATGTATTTAATTTCCTCACCACTGCTCTCGAAACGGTGAAGGAAAACATCGTGAGGAAATCGGCATGTCCTAGAACCAGAAATTCGAAGACATGTGACATCCACCAACCCGTACTGGGTCGTATGGTAGATTATGGCCCACTCGTTCCACAGAGACGAGGCCAGTGTTCAGTAGTGGGAATACTATAGGATGATTATGCTATGTTTTTTCTAAACAATCATACAATCTTAAATATAATATATACGTAATTACTTGGAGTTTTCAGAGTATTTTTCGTTTAAAGTATGTGCTCCAAACAAAATATCTACAAAACTGTGAACTTTTAAATAAGAAAGAAACAGTGTTATTTTTTATCATTTTAAGAGCTATTCAGCTAAGACAAACTATATTTACAGGACATATTCGACGATAGATAAGATAAAGATAGTAATAAATTCTTGAGTGTACGGTATTACTGTAGTATTCATGAATTTTGAAAGTGGAACAGTAATAAGGCTTAATAATTTCGAAATCGCTTGCCTTATCTGATTAAGAAAAGTCAATAATGAATTAATGTATATACAGTGGAACCGGTATAGTGTTTATATCCGGAGTAAAATTAAACCCAACTCATCTGCCTAGCCTTTTCCCAACTATGTTGGGTCGGCTTCCAGAAAAACCGGATGCAGCTGAATACCAGTATTGTAGTAGCGACTGCTTATCTGACCTCCACAACCGAGTAACTGGGCAATACGATATCCCTTGGTAAGACTGGCTGTCAGATTTTCGGGCTTCTGACGACCCGTACCGACTGTCACAGATGCAGATTTTTAAGCTAGTGATAATTACACAATACGCACATGAGTCGTGCGGTGCGTGCCTTGGGTTCGAACTCGAGACCTGTGACTTGGCAGTCCGACGGTCACACCATTAAGCTATCACTGCTGTAAAATTTAATATAAACACTATATTATTCTCTTTAAATGCGATAGATAGCGGGTTGTGGAGGTCAGATAGGCAGTCGCTCCTTGTAAAATACTGGTATTCAGCTGCATCCGATTAAACTGGAAGCCGACCCCAACGTAGTTGGGAAAAGGCTAGGCAGATGATGATCAAAAGTGTAGTCACGCACCGGTTTCATTCAATGACTACGGAATTCTAAATATTTCTATAATCTGCAAACAAACAAAGAACAGTGTTATCGTTACTTCCTTTCTGCGACAATCAGTAATGCACGCGTCGACACCCGACGAACATTTTATACAAACAGATATAAAAATATGGATATAAGAATATTTTTATGTGAGTGTTTCATATTCGGTTCATAACTATTATTGGTCGAGAGAACAATGAAAATTGGAAAATAAATTAATATATTTGCATTCTGTGAACTACATACCTTCATGGCGAATTGAGCACGAGTGGGGATAAATTACGTATCTGTAAGAGAGTATCTTCTCAAATACGAAGTGATTGAAGGTCAAGTGCTACGTGAAAAATATTAGTAGAGACTCGAGAGAGAGGCCTGTGCTTGGCAGTGGCTATGGATACAGATGACAGGAAAATTGTAAGTGTCTTTTACGATCAAATAGACGAAGGTGTCGCTGCGTCTTTAAGCTACAAGTCTATTGAAGAAGACAAAACACGGCTTGGAAACATAAATCTGTATAATTTTACTAAATTCTCGTCATTGAGACGGAATTTTAAGTTTTAAGGTTGAGTTTTTTTTATGTTCAAAGGAATCTCCTCAAAACGAATCATATTCTGAAAACCTTCTTGCCCTATAATACAATACATAAATCCCTACCCTATATTGTGTTTATACAAAGGCCTTCGACCAGAAATGTTCAAGGTTGAAGTATTAAATCATCAGTTTTAAATGGAACTTCCATGTGATTGTGAAAATTGTTCAATTAAGATAACAAACGTTTATAGCATAAACTACCAATGAGGCTGTTGCGATAACTGTTTTGCTAACTGTTGATTCAGTCATATCTAGATCCATTAAAATAGAATCAGCATCAGCTTTGGCAGAATCTTTAATAATCTGTATTTTTCAGGTCTGGGCATCAGTTTCTTGATAAAACCGTCAGTGGCAGCCTCTTGTACAATAGCTGACAAGGATAACTGTTACTTAACCGTTAATTGTGATGACCCCGCCAAAGTTGATATCGTTCCTCATTGCGATAACAGCGATCTATACATCACACTCGTCATCAACGAATCTCCAGTTCACAATGTTACAGCTAATTTCTTTAAAACAAAATTTGATGCACATGTCCGGATCCTGACAGCTATTGGAAACAGCTGGGATGCTGTACAAAACAATGCGTTTAGTAACTTCAAGAACGTTGTATACATGGATATATCTGAAAATCAGATAAAGAGTATAGGCAACGCATTTATCGGGTTAAAACAATTGGATTCCTTGAATTTATCTCGGAATCATCTAGAAGTGATAAAACCTGAAGTTTTTACGCTATCGGAAAATAGAAGTAAATTATCTTTATTAGATTTGTCGTACAATTTGTTGACGTATTTACCTGATGACTTCTTTGTGAATATGCACAACTTGAGACAGCTATATCTACAAGGAAACAAACTGACAATGTTGGAAGACCAGTTTTCAACGAACTTTAAGCACTTGAATTACTTAAATTTGTGTTGTAGTAACATTACAACACTTAATATAATTTGGAAAGATTTCAAGTCCTTGAGGGAATTGGACTTGTCATATAATCATTTAAAAGACATTGATATATCTAAAGCAGTGTCCCTAGAAACAATTAATTTATCACATAACGACATTGACGAGTTCATGTTTGAATATTTTGAAATTTTTCCTAGTCTTGAAGAGTTAGATCTTAGCTACAACAAGTTAAAGAAAATATATGGCTCTAATAGCATTCAAGACGCTAATAAAACCAAACCGTTGGTCAAAATATATCTAAACAATAACAATATAAGTCATTTAGATCAAACATTTTTCAATACTTTCAACAATATTGCTCTTTTAGATTTAAGTTACAACAAAATCGCTGAATTCAAAGAAAAGCGATACACGCAACAAAAGATCAGCAGTCGATATTATTTCGAATAAATCTATGTGTTGGTATTGTCAACCGCAATGTTTAACTATCATAGTTTTAACTATCCCAGTTTATAGATAAATTACTGAAGAGTCAGGACAGTCATTGCTATGTAAAGTACTGGTATTCAGCTGCATCCAGTTAGACTGGAAGCCGACCCCAACGCAGTTGGGAAAAAGACAAACGACATAATAGACAGATTTATTAGTTGTAGGTATATAAATTACTGATGAAACAGTTAGAATGTAAAATACTAAATTAATCGTTAAGACACAAGTAAATAAAGAGTCGAACTCATGTGATCATGTTGATTAGAGATTTTATGGTTTAGGATATAGTTCTATAGATAAGATTTGTGGCATCATCATCAGTAACTTTAACTACTTTTGTATTATATTGGTATTTAATTACTGTCTTCTTGGAGCAGCCAACCTTGACAATTCAAAAGTGCCTGTAATTGGTTTATTTGAAATAAATACTTTGAGTTTGAGTTTGAGTTTGCAGCTAGTTGACGATGGCTGATTTTTTTTCTGTCAGATATGTTTTTATATCTCAGGAATAAAATTGTTGTTTTTCAGATGTTGTTTCATTATTCTTCTTTCGTAAGTTAAAATCATGTTTCAGACTGTAAAGCTTAGGAATATGAATGTATGATATAATTGCTCAAGAATTTGCTTGTTTAAATACTGAATGGATATATCGCCAATATAAGCGACACAGGAATATAAACATCATTATTGTTGACACGTTTTCGATAAAAGCGATTAGTAACAAAGAAAATGAGTCGGTAGCGAACGTGTGTAACTGTTCAAGTAATATAATAATATTATGACGCGTGGCCAAACTCGGAACTAATGCTTCCATCTTGATTTTTTAATAGCGTGCCCCTGTCATTCACTTGCCAGCACTTGACAGCAGTGATAGCCTAGTGGTGTGACCGGCGGAGTGATAGATTTCGAGTTTGAACCCAAGACACGCACCTCTGATTTTACTGATTCATGCGCGTATTGTATAATTATCACTTGCTTAAAAATTGGTGAAGGAAAACATCGTGAGGAAACCAGCATGTCTGAGAGATATTTCTCAACAGCATGTGAAGCTAAGTCAGAGATGGGCCTCAGACTTAGCAGAGGCAGCATAAGAACTCTGACACCAGGTTAGTCACGGACCACACGGAAAAAAAAAGACAAAAAGAGTCACTAGCTAAAATGTCTTTGTAGCTAGAGTAGATACTGTAGAAATAGCTGTTTCATAAAGAGTATATTTTTAATTACAAAAATAATGAGACAGACTAAGTAACAGAATCATGTCATTAATCTGCAAACCAACAAAGAACTGGGTTATCATTGTTCCATTCAGTCGCAAACTGTTACGGACGCGTCGACACGATCATATAAATGTAAAAATATGGATAAAAGAATATGTTCATGTGAGTGTTGTTGTATAGAAATATATTTTAAAACATTTCTGTTGGCTGTAAAAATTATAATATTTTATTTTGTGAACTGTAATTATAGACGGAACCATAGAGTTTATATACACACATTCAAGCCTTCTGTTTATTGTGGTAGGCAGAAACTACAGAATGCTCATTGCTTCGATTCTTACACCCTCTTTTTGCTTTTTTTTATGTTCATACATCTGGTGTGCACGCAAGTTGCGACTACTACGCACTTGACCTTTCTGAAGAACAAAATCAATAAGGTTAATATGTCCTTCAAAGGTGTCCTCTCCCCATTTTCACTCTCACCTGCTTTACAAATTCCTTTTGTTGGTTGCCTATCATTCATCATCTTAACATGACCAAATCACCTAAGCATAGGCTTTTTGATTTCTGTCACTACATCTTTTTTAAACTGCACAAAAAGCCACCGAAGGCTTCGATTTTGAAACTGTAATTTCTTTTGGTTTTGGTATATGCCGAGCCAAAACAGAAAACGAGCCTTCTTGCTAGTCACCTAAGGTTTTATGTCCATTAAAAGTTTATGGCCTCTACAATGACAAAGATGAATCATTCATTTTCAATAAAAGTCTCATGTTGTAACGTAGGAAACCATGAAGATTGTTCGATAAAGATAAGAACATGTTTATAGGTTTTGACGATCATTATTTAAGTGATTGTATGTGGAGTTCTAGTCACTATAATAGAAATCTAGATAACGATGTGGAGCACCAGCATCAGCTTCTATAGAATCTTTTATAATCTCTATTTTTCAGGTCTGGTCGTCACTTTCATAATCGAATCGTCAGTCGCATCATCCTGTGCAATCAGAAACGACGGGAATTGTTACTACACCGTTAATTGTGATACTCCTGCAAAAATCAACATCATTCCTTATTGCGATTACGGTCATCCGTACATCACGCTCGTCATCAACGAATCTCCAATTCACGATGTTACAGCTTATTTCTTTAAAACAAAATTCGATGCACATGTCCGGATCCTAACAGCTATTGGAAACAGCTGGAATGCTGTACAAAATTTTGCTTTCAGTAACTTCAAAAACGTTGTATACATGGATATATCTGAAAATCAGATAAAGAGTATAGGCAACGCATTTATCGGGTTAGAACGATTGAATTCCTTGAATTTATCTCGGAATCACCTAGAAGTGATTAAACCTGAAGTTTTTATGTTATCCGAAATTAGAATAAGACTATCTTTATTAGATTTGTCGTACAATTTGTTGACGTATTTACCTGATGACTTCTTTGTGAATATTTACAACTTGAGACAGTTATATCTACAAGGAAACAAATTGGCTATGGTTGGAGACCAGTACTCTGCGAACCTGAAAAACTTGAACTACCTGAACTTGTGTTGTAGTAACTTTACAACACTTAACATAACTTTCAACAATTTCCCTAAATTGCAAGAATTGGACTTGTCATATAACCAATTTAAGAATGTTGATGTGTTTGAGGGAGAATCTTTAGAAACGATTATTTTATCACACAACTTATTTGAAGAAATAGTATTTGATAATTTGTCACAATCATTTCCTCATCTTCAAAAATTAGATTTAAGCTATAATAAATTGAAGAAAATGCCAAAAACAAATAGCCCTCAAAACCCGAAGGGAAAAAATCCATTGATTGAAATATATGTCAACAATAATAATATAACTCACATAGATGAGACTGATTTTATTAATTTCAAATATATTCAACTTTTAAACTTAAGCAACAATGAAATAAGAGAAATAAAAAGCGGTACATTCAAACATGTGAAATTTTTGAGAATATTAAGTGTTTCTAATAGTGGATTGAAAGTGAACGACGAAACTTTTTCGGACTTGTCTCGCACACAAGTCATCGAGATAGCAGGAAATAAATTAACCTCATTAAACGTTTCGTTTTTTACCCATTGTCAAAAACTGGTAATAATAGAAGCTGATTCCAATTACGTGACGTCAGTGGATACTGAAATGTTTGAGAAATTAATACCATCACTTAAAAGAATTTCCCTAAGAGGTAATCCTGTGGCTCCGATGGAACCCACGGAGTTGCCATCAGTGACGACTACTGAAAGTATTAAAATAAGTTCATTCATGCAAAAAGCAATGAATTCTGTTGATTTGCTAACGGAAATATATTATGATATTTTAATCATACTTTTTTTGTTACTTGGAGCTCTGTTATTACTAATGTATGTACCTGGGAGTACGTCAAAGACTTATATCAGATACACTCTAAAAGTAAAAAAGGTTTGAAATGTAAGTTTGATATAAAGCTTACTAGATTTTAAACAACATTTTGTTAGAAAAAATTGTTGATACTGTTTATAATAAATGTTATTGAAGGTTTTAGTTTTATTTCTATTTGATGAACCAACACGAGAAAATATTGTATGAACATTTAATGAAACATGCTAAGAAAAACCTGCCTAACCTACTCTTCATATTCTTTTCCCAAGTGTGTTGGGGTTGGAAAATATAACTGTATATCCTACTTTTGAAATAAAAACCTCTACCAAAATAGCATATCTATATCCAGATCTGTAGTGGAAATCACAGCAGCTGTCAACGATCCAACGCATTATAGTGACTTTGCGCGTGACTCTATGAATAAACGTGGTGGTCGTAACGAAATGGCACACGACCTAGCTGAATAATCAACTTAATATCGTAATGCACGCGACCATGATAACTATGATCTACGACAGCGATCAGTGATGATTGGAGTGTGCAGTCATGTTGACGTGAACTAAATTTATTTGGTCAGATAAATGTTAGCTACCTACTTACTGGTGAAAGAGCGTTGCTGAATATGAATAATTAATTGTATAAGAGCATCCAGACTTCAGATCCAGTAAATAGCAGTGATAGCCTAGTGGTGTGACCGTCGGACTGCCAAGTGATAGGTCTCGAGTTCGAACCCGAGGCACGCACCTATGATTTTGCGGATTCATGTGCGTATTGTAAATTTATCACTTGCTTAAAATCGGTGAAGGAAAACATCGAGAGGAAATCAGCATGTCTGAGAGATATTTCTCAACAGCATGTGAAGCTAAGTCAGAGGCCCATGGGCAGCATAAATAAAACTCTGACACCAGGTTAGTCACTAACCATACGAAAAGAAGAGAAGATCCAGACTGTATAGTTATAAAACTTGAGCAAGTGTACTGCAATCATTGTTTTGTACGAGGTTCTAACGATGTGAAAGCTAGGAGAATAGAATACATTTTAGCATTTACATAAAAAAAAAATGGTACAATAAATTTAAAAAAATATATATTTTTGTGGGAATTTATATAGCTAAAAGCTATGATGGTCTGATGGTTTGGTAACCTAAGTACTTGTTATAAGTCCTAGTGGTTGCTTCAACTGTTCAATTTTAAGTTTTATTTTCGTTATTTGTTCTTCTTATTTTCGTGTGGTTAATGACTAACCTGGTGTCAAAGTTTTTATGCTGCCCATGGGCCTCTGACTTAGCTTCACATGCTGTTGAGAAATATCATGTGCGTATTGTATAATTATCATTTGCTTAAAATTGTTGAAGGAAAACATTGTGAGGAAACGAGCATGTCTCAAGAGATATTTCGTTATTTGTTGCAGTCATTAAATTAATTCTTGTTTAACTATTTACTCTTGTTTTAATTAAAGTTAATAATAAAATAATAACTAATTAAACTGTAGAAGGAATCGTCAAAAGCAAAAGTTCAAATGTATAAAACATTTATAAGACAGAAAGACACTTGTGAAAAACAAATCAATTTTCAGTTATCAAAATCGAACACTCCTTTAGAATAGCAAATTGATGCTGAATAGTTCATTGAATCCCTGAAAAATCCAGTTAGAGTTCACGCTAATGGAATTAATACGAATTCAATGAAAAAATATTCAATTGAACATTCAGGGAAAAATTTAAATCGGAACGGTAATGTTTTTTTGCTGTATGGATTTGAATATATTTCCATTTGGTTTTATAAAAGAATTGGACCAGTCCATATATTTTCGTGTCTTAATAATTGCGGTAGACGACCGTGAGGTTTAAAATATGTCTTTGAATAACCTACCAAATAAATGCATTATCAACACTGTTGAAAATGTCATCGTCATTCTCTTGCTTTTTAACCCACGACGCAAAAATAATAATATCTTTGGACATTTCACACAACTCCATATAGCTAAGCAATTTGCTTGTGTTATAGTAACGAGATGGCTGATTAACTACTTACATACATTTTAATGTGACTAACTTGGTGTCAGAGTATTTTGGAACGAAGTTCCTTATCGCGCGTTGCGAAAGGAGGCTAGACACTTTTTTGGAGTAAAATATGATGTCTTTATAATCAGTATTTTTTGATTGGTTAATTTTACATCAGATTTTTTTTAATTTTTTCACTAATTAATCGAAAGGAACTTCATTCCATCCGGGTGTCCCTTGTTTTTTTTATACTTTTCCATTAGGTATTGGTCATCTAAGTAGTCACCTCCTTTCTAGCTATATTAGTTATCACGCAGCCTGCTGAGAGCTGGTAATTTTTTAGGTTAGAGAAGCAGCGTTGCAATACAACGTAGCTTTGGCACATTTTATCTGACGCGATGAGGACTAATTGGTTGATGCTCAATGAGCTCTTCTACTTTTTTCCTTTCTTTATTTGGAACAATTTATATTTGTTAGTTTGATAAATTCAAGAATGAAATGAAATAAAAACTTAAGCTTTCATCTTCAGCGATTCTTAGGCCTCGAGTTCGACCCCAATTTCCGCACCTCTTCTCGACTTTTCGTAAACATGTGCGTATTGTTTATGTATCACTTGCTTAAAAAACGGTAAATGCTAAGACAGAGGCCCGTGGGCAACATAAAAACTCAGACACCAGGTTAGTCACTAACCACATGAAGACAAAAAGAAAGTGTTCATCGACTTTTGTCGCTTATGTTACCTTCCCTTTTGCATACAATTTGAAGTCGAGCCACGAAACAAAATGTTATACGATATCATAGAATAGAGTTGTAAGAGGGAATATATAAACTGGTTTGGGATAGAAACGTTTGTGCTTTAATTAGAATGCAGCTCTCGTTGCACATCGGTGCTACACTACATATTCAAGTCTGCTTATAGTTTTTTATGCGAAAACTTCTCAAATGTGGTGCAGATAAATTTGGCTCATGTGCGCACTAAAATAGTTTCATCCACTGGGGGAAGTATTGTTCTAGATGGTCTTTTTTGTATGTAAGTGAGTATTTTTATGTGGTTACGGTTCTTGGCTTAATTTGGGGCATGAGCCTGAATGTACAGCTCAAAACCAGCTAGTTTGGGAGTCAGGAGTTCCATGAAATCGAGAATGTACTTAGTCTAATTACTTTACGGATCTAAGTTACTTAAGTAAATCATTGTAAATTAGGAATATGAAATAAATTATGTTTATTGATATATATGTGGGGTCTCCAATGTGGAAATAGGTCCCGAGGCGTAAAGTACGGACTGAAAATTAAATATGGAGTTTGAAACTATACAGGGTGGAATTTTGTAATGCCCCCTGGAGGGAACGTACTCTTAATACTGTAGATAGAAAATTTTACTCAAAGGAAACATTCCTTTATTTTTTAATAGAAAGAAAACTGCATTCAAAGATTTCCAAAAAATCGCTTGCCACACCCGGGAATCGAACTGACTAAAATCTGCAAAAAGTACACACTGTACTTTTATTGCCGCGATCGCTAGTATCAATTATAAGGATGAAATCTCTTGAACAAACTTGATAAATTAAATGATAGGAAAACCATGAAATCTTTAATTATTTATAAAAAATTGTAAAGTAATTAATTAGTTGCTCGAAATGGGCTCCATTTTCTTGGATACACAAATGTATTCTTATAAATAAATACCTTTAATACCTGGATTGGTACAAACGGCACAATCAGATGGCCTGCGAGATCACCAGATCTCACCCCTTCAGATTTTTTTTTATGGGGATATGTTAAAAACCAAATTTACATTCAATCTTATGCGAATGTAAACGAGTTGAGAGTTGAAGTTCAGAATACGATTTATAATATTCACCACAACACGTTATTAAAGGTTACAAAAATGAATTTGTTAGAAGAATACATTTGTATATCCAAGAAAATGGAGCCCATTTCGAGCAAGTAACTAACTAGTTTACAATTTTTTGTAAATTATTAAAGATTTCATGGTTTTCCTGTCATTTAATTTATCAAGTCTGTTCGAGAGATTTCATCCTTATAATTGATACTAATGATCGCGGCAATAAAAGTACAGTGTGTACTTTTTGCAGATTATAGTCAGTTCGATTCCCGGGTGTGGCAAGCGATTTTTTGGAAATCTTTGAATGCAGTTTTCTTTCTATTCAAAAATAAAGGAATGTTTCCTTTGAGTAAAATTTTCTATCTACAGTATTAAGAGTACTTTCCCTCCAGGGGGCATTACAAAATTCCACCCTGTATTATTATTATTTTCCACTGACAGCGATGAGCAAGAATTTGTTAATATCCCAATGAGCTCCTTTTTTCCCTTTATATTATACTTGTACATAATTTATATGTAGGTACAATATTTTATTTTTAGTTTGTATATTGTATTTAGGTGAGGAGCTCGTGTTTAATTCGGATCAGTCCATCAGGTTAAGCTACGCTTGCCGGGGTTGGTTCGTGGAAGGGTGACCATCTTTACATACATACATACTCCGCCGTGTCTCGGAAAGCACGTTAAGCAGTTGGTCCCGGCCGTCTTTCGTGGATCATTGACAGCCGTGACGGTTCGTCAGAAGCCCGAAAGTCAAAGTCAAGTCAAGTCAATTCGGTAGAGCACACGGTGCAAACCTGCCCCGCTTGGGCGGAGCACCGCCGTGTCCTCGTAGAGGCGATCGGCGGCGGCGACCTCTCGCGCCCGGTCCTGGTGCAAGCCATGGTCCGGGGCGAGAGGGAGTGGCAGGCAGTCACCTCCTTCTGCGAAAAAGTAATGCTCGCGAAGGAGGTGGCGGGATGGGAGAGGGAAAGGTCCTCCCGTCCCAGCCGCCGCAGGAGACGCTCCGGGCGTCGGGAGCCACGTGACGACTCCCGGCCACCGTAGGCGCGGGCCTGCGGACGGTGAGTAATGGGTGACTCACCGTCCGATCAGCACCAGACCCGTGCCGTACGGCGCGTATATGTTCCACGCGCGCCTCAAAGAGATGTCAGCATATGAAGGGGCCCCTCAGGGCCAAGCCTGCCGGGTAAGCGGGATTGTCCGAAAGGGTTACCGCTACCCCGGAACATAAAGGGCTACGGAAGGAACATGGATGGGTTTTAGTCAGTAAGAGTCTGACACTCCCTTCCGCTCCACCCAGAGCGGGAGCAGTCATTGGATGATTTCCCAGCCTTAAAAAAAAAAAAAAAAAAGTCAAGTCAATTCAGTCTTACCAAGGGGTATCGTATGGCCTAGTTACTGGGTTGTGGAGGTCAGACAGGCAGTCGCTCCATGTAAGATACTGGTATTCAGCTGCATCCAGTTAGACTAGAAGGTGACCCCAACATTGTTCGAAAAAGGCTGGGCAGGCAGATATTGTATTTAATCAAGTGTATAATTATAATCTTCTTCTTTCTCGTGTGGTTAGTGACTAACCTGATGTCAGAGTTTTTTATGCCGCCCATGGGCCAATTATCTACTCAAGCTTAAACTGGTAACTATGGAGAAGAATTGGCGAACTTCACGGACACTCTTTTAAACAACTTTTTTCTGCAAATCCATGTCAATTTACATATCTACATATTAATTAAGTTTCCAAGTTTGTACAACTAAACCACAACAGAACACGCGAGTCCCACCATCAAACGAAAATAACATCGGTCAAGTTTTTGGAACCGAATAGACACAAGTATCGAGTTAGCCGCGCCAACTTCCTATTTAACTTCGTCCGAATCAACAAGACAAGATTCCTTTAACAAAATGGCGTTTGGAACTTCCGAATGTACGAATTAAGATTGGACCTTCTCAGAATTTGGGGAAGTTCGACTTGAAATTCGCCCATTGTCAGAGTAAGTTGGAATAATATTTTTTGTTGGACTTTCCCTGACAGAAATCATCTATCCGTGTTTGAGTTGGCTCACTTATAATTATGAGGCCAGTTCGAAGTTTGTTTTCGGAAACTGAAGGCATTTCGGGAGCTTATTTTTATTAAATTCGCTTGATCAGGTTTAATTTTGTTCTGTTTGTTTGATAATTTATACTTTAACTTGATAAACTTTTCTCATGCAAACATTATCGAATAAAACGTTCATGGTGCTCAATGGTGACATTATTTTATCATTTAGTTTGTTTCAAACATTTTTTTTTAATTTGCGATGTATTTGAACGTATCCACATTTATATGATTAATGGGCACTAGCCGTGTGTTAAATTAATGTCACCTTTGTAGCGCCACGTTGTAATCGGTCTATAGTCTCTTTGGTCTACTGCTCGCAAGCGCTACTGCTGAGCCTGCTGAGATAGACTGATGGAGTCCTAAATTCGATTCCCGGGTCGGACAATGTGTTATAAGGTTTTTCCTTTAGCAATTTCTCAGTAGTAGCCCAGAGTTTGGATTTGTACCCGGTTCATGGCACTAGGTTCGCCTCCTATTACATGGGGCTTGGCTTGGCTTCCCTATAACTGGTGAAATGTGGGTATACCTATTATGGGCACTCCTCTGCCTAACCCTTTAGGGAAACAAGGCGTGATGTTATGTATACTATAGTTAACGTTACTACAAGGTAGCTCTCGTTCACTGTTTCATTGATATTCCATAACCATTTGTATCATCTATATATCTATATATATATAAAAATCAATTGCTGTTCGTTAGTCTCGCTAAAACTCGAGAACGGCTGGGCCGATTTAGCTGATCTTGATATTGAAAGGTTTCTCGTAGTCCAGGGAAGGTATAAAAGGTAAAAAAAATAAGTAAGGAAGGGAGGTTACCAGGATAGGTAGGTAGGTATGGTAGATAGGTAGGGTAGGTAGGTAGAGTAGGTAGGTATGGTAGGTAGGTATGGTAGGTAGGTATGGTAGGTAGGTATGGTAGGTAGGTATGGTAGGTAGGTATGGTAGGTAGGTATGGTAGGTAGGTATGGTAGGTAGGTATGGTAGGTAGGTATGGGAGGTAGGTATGGTAGGTAGGTAGGGAAGGTAGGTAGGTAGGGTAGGTAGGTAGGTAGGGTAGGTAGGTAGGGTAAGTAGGGTAGGTAGGGTAGGTACGTAGGTAGGTAGGGTAGGTATCATAGTTAAGACAAGACAACGTCTGTCGGGTCAGTTAGTAATATTTTTTAATCTTTCCTATATAAATAGCAAGTAAAAATATAATTTAT
Organism: Hyppa rectilinea; assembly: GCA_951799385.1. Lineage (NCBI taxonomy): Eukaryota > Metazoa > Arthropoda > Insecta > Lepidoptera > Noctuidae > Hyppa > Hyppa rectilinea. Next base: position 3,792,746 of record OX637318.1, on the reverse strand, counting down.
TATCGCCGTCAACATGACTATCTTCCTTACATTCTGTTAAAAGACAAGGACGTCACTATCCACTAATATCCCCCCCTCTTTCTTACTTAGAGAGCATCTGCACGCTACAGCACGCTACATACTCTGATCATTTAACTGAAGGGCGTCCATACATTGAGTTGTATCGTTAATTACATTAATGTGATGACCTGATAAAACTCACCCTTTATGCATCAGATGGGAGTGAGTAGACATTATGATTGGAGTTCAGTTTTATCGGAGTTTTGAGTCCCAAACGGACTCAATGCATGATTAGGTGCTTTAGGAGTTGGTTGAATTTCATTCTGTAATTTTTGAATATTGCCTATACAGGGTGTAACCGAAAGGATATATACAAACAAAAAGATATGCTACAGACCACCAAACTGATCAACTTTTACTATGGGACAAACTCCGAAATCGTGAAAAAAAAATTGCTGTTCCCTTCATTTTGACGAGTCACGTGACCAAAAATGTATAGAACAGCTGATTTTTTTTTGCAAATTCGGAGTTGGCTCCATAATAAAAGTTGTTCAGTTTGGTGGTCTGTAGCATATGCTTTTGTATGTTTATACCCTTTTGGTTGCATCCTGTACATGGTGGAAGGATCGACAGGTTACCGTGGGTACAGTGCATGGATCTTACCAATTTTTTTTTTTATGTGTGGTCAGCCTGTGACCCCTCATCATAAAAAAATAAACCGACAGGGTTACCGCTACCCCGGAACATAAATAGCTAAGGAAGGAACATGGATGGGTTTTAGTCCGTACATGTCTGACACTCCCTTCCGCTCCACCCAGAGCGGGAGAAGTCATTGGATGATTTCCCAGCCTGAAAAAAAAAAAAGCCAGTGAGCCCTCCCGTTTTGCGTTGAACGGAAGTAAGTGTTCAGACTCTTACTGGCTAAAATCCATCCATGTTCTTTCTTTAGACCTTTGTGTTCCAGGGCACACAAAGTTGGTTGGTTGTTCTGACCTCCTAGCGTTAAAATTATTCGTCAGTTATTTAAAAAAAGTCAATTTTCTAGTGGACTATTAAGTTACAGCAAACACGTAGCGTACTTAAATGTTGGTGTTCTGAGGAATAAAAATAACCGAGTTGTACAGACGCCAGCACATCAAGCTATCCCTAACTGTCAAATTTTCTCAATTAGAAATGAACCTTATGCCTTTGCAATAAATTTGAAATACTATCAAAGAAAATTGATAGATTGTGGTAACTTGATGTGCTGGCCTCTGTACGTCGCAGGTTCGAATTCAGGCAGGCGCTACTTTGTGTTAATATTCCATCACCACTGCTCTCAAAAAGGAAAACATCGTGAGGAAACTGACATGTCCTAGAACCAAAAATTCGAAGTCACGTGACATCCGTCAACCCTCACTGGGCCCGTGTGGTGGATTATGGCCCACTCCCTCTGGAAGAGAGGAGGCCTGTGTCCCAGCAGTGGGAACATTATAGGCTGATTATAGTTCTAAGGAATCAACAGAATTCCCAAGTTTAGTTTATAAGTCAGAATAATCTTTAAAGACATCTGCCATTATAAACTGTTTTCCTTAAACCGTTTGATATTTGACTGCCTAAGTCCTGCCTGGTCTAGTCGTCACCTGATCAGACTGCCTCTGAGCATGAGGTCCTGGGTTCGATTCCCGGGTCGGGCAAAGTGTTGTTAGGTTTTTCCATCTAGATTTTCTCAGTAGAGTCTCCTAGAGCCTGGTTGATGGCAATAGGTGAGCCTATTGCCCCCTTAGGACTTGAATACACGGTTAAATTTTAGTCGTTTTAATCCCCTTAAGGGGTCATTGTACTCATTATAACGAGCAGCTCTTACTTTTGGACCGAATCTGAAATCGCGAAAAAAAAATCAGCTGTTCAGTACATTTTGACGAGGTGAACATAAATGTACTGAACAGCTCGTTTTTTTTTCGCGATACTGGCGGAATGTGGTTGTACTATTGAAACACCTCTGCCCAACCTTCGGGGAAAAAAGCGTAATGATATATCATCTCATAATTTAAGCATGACGAGCAGACATATCCCTTCACCTACAGCAAACGCACAAAGCATCATACAAATTCTTCGTGTTCCAAGGTATCACCTTAATGTTACCCGTATTTCTACCTACCGTACGAAACTTAATAAAATTTGTTGGAGCGAATACCCGAATTCGAATTTCGAATTCTTTATAAGTCCCGTCCCTCCGTTCACGAAACTTTCAGATGGACAGTTTTTCTTTTCTTTGATCCTATATTTATATTATGTTTCTTGCCAGAGTTTTTTTTTCTTATTTTTATTTAACTTTACTTACCTCCTTTATTACATGCCAGTGTATTCTCGGGAAGCTTTAAATAGATGTTACGTACCTTTTTGTATATGTGTGAGTACAGAATTGTGGTGAAAGTAATAAAATCATGCTCCGAATGGGGTTCGCGTTTAATATTGTTGTACGTTTCTTGGTGATTTGAGTACAAAAGGTATGAGAATTGTGATTTCTTTTACCGTATGCTTCCTTTTATCTATGGTGTACAGATTTTTTTTGTTGAATATAAAACCTCGTTTTTATTATAAATCATAATTTTAGGATGTTGTTAAATAGTGTTTTATGCAGCATTTCTAACGTCATACTAGTTAATAACATGTTTTCAGCAGCACCCATGCTGCAACACGTACAACCAACTGCACAATTAATGTTTACCATGAGCAGTTGTTAGTTTCATGGAAATATTATATATCTGTTGCCCGCGGCTCCGTCCGTGTTAATGTTAAAAAAAATCATACAAACTTCCATTTCCTATAACTCCCCTCTACTGGGAAGTTTCCTGAAATCTTTTCTTAGCTAACGTCTCCTACTTATAATCTACCTCTGCCTCAATTTTCATCTACGGAGGTTCAGTAGTTTTTGATATTTCGTGATTTCTTTATTTAATGAGTGAATATACGAAAGATATGATATTATGTAGATTACCGTTATATAATTTAATATTATATATCTATAATACTAGTGGACCACCTCTATCACGTTAGGCACCTACCTTTATATTTCCAATTAATCTTTACCTACCCCAAAATCATTCGAAATTCTAATCACCTCACCGGATTTCCATTTTTAAACCAAATCACGGTTAAAACTCAATTACCGTTTCGAAAGCCGAAAAGTTTGAACAATTAGAATTTCGAAACGGCTGATTCTAGGTTCGACCGTTAGAGATTTAAATCACGTTCGTTTGAACTTATAAAATGGCTGACACAATAAATCAGAGGGGACAACTATTTTAGGAGTCAGGTAAATTTGGATCTCCAGAGGAGATCAGCCAATCGGTTGGAACCTCACGGTAATTTACTTGTCTTTGATTCGCTAATTGTTACATAACTTCATTGAGGCAACCTAACGATACCCAATATGAATTGTCTTAAGAGCCCAGTGGAAAATAGAACACAAACTATGATGGTTTCCGCAAGCCAGGGAAAATAAAAAGTGGCGGCACACCTAGTGCGCTAGTCTACTTGGCCAGTTTTTTGCTTGCTACGCCTAATATTAATTTCAGCAGGTAAGTATACAGAAAACCAATGAACAATTTGAGAAAGCTCCTCAATATTTTTAGTACCAATAAATTAATTGTTCCGCAATCTGTTTACCTCATAATAGAAAGTTTTCGTAAACAAATACCGAGATATTTAAAACAATAAATTAGAAGGGAAACTATTTGGAGTTCAAATATTTCGGTTGAATCGTTTGGGTCGTGGGTACGAAAGAATCTCATGAATTTGTTACCTATATTAGGCCTAGCGCGCACTGCCGCGCGTTTTTTTTTATCGCATAATCTATGATGTGTGAAATTTCACAGGAGAGTGCGATGAAAAAATCGCATGCGGTTTATTCACTTTGGACATCCTGCTGCAAAACGGCACGTTATTTTGTATTGTATAGAGATATCTCTCTATTAAGGATTTTTTTTTGAGTGTGGGAAATCATCCAATGACTTCTCCCGCTCTGGATGAAGCGGAAGAACTTTTACTGAACAAAACCTATTCATGTTCCTTCCGTAACCCTTTCGGACAATCCCGCTTAACCGGCAGGCTCGGCCCTGATGGGCCCCTTCAAATGCTGAGATCTCTTTGAGGCGCGTGTGGCCGGCACCGGCCTGGTCCTGATCGGACGGTGAGCTACCCATTACTTACCGCCCGCAGGCCCGCGCTTTATTAAGGTTTGCGTAGTAGTTCATATACGTATATTAAGTAGCCTTAGTAGAACTTTAGGCCGTCAAGTAATACACCCAAAACCGTTTGGGATACTGTATTTTATGCAACATGCAACATATATTATGCAGATACTTTTTTCGAGTGAAATTCGAATTTTAAAAAACATGTTTTTTTTTCACTGCCAGTGCGTGGTTTTGTGACTGCGTTTGTTATACATATACTGTACGGTAGAAATAGCGCACCGCATTCCACCACACCCTAGTGCGCACTAACCCTTACAATGTTACCAGGAGGGACGAAAAATGAATCTATATAGTATGTATAAGGGAGTTTTTGCTTCTATTTTCAATTTTTGGGCTCATTGAGAGTGGGGTCAGTTGAAACATTATCAGATTTTTTTATCTGTAGTCGACCGATAATGCTTTCTTGGGCTAATTTTATTCCACTGCCATAAAGTTTAGTTATTAGGATCATATGGCTCTTCTTCCATGTGAGGATTCTTCTTCTTATCGTATCAATGGCAAATAAAGTTGTTAAAAATTAAAATAATAATAATCGCCTAATAATAATCACCCAAAATTCTGCCACGGGGAAATAAAGTATAATACATAAAGTCTAAGCATGTCAGGATTGAGCGAAGATATTTCACCATGTTTAATCTGATTTAAATTTTTTTTTGTGTCAACCTATTTAAAGTGTTTTTTTAATCCCCTCTGTGGGGAAATTCAGCAAGGGTTCCATAAGAGGGTATGTGGTAACGTTTGCCACATAGCATCGGCAATTTACAGGAATATTAATTATTGAATAGTTATTTATGAAAGTAAGTTAGTGTGTTTGTCTAGAGAGCGTTTTTTGACACCATAAAGTCCGCCATAACTTTAATGACGGCCTTCGTTGGGGCCGTTGTATGACGGACTCCGCGTGTCTAGAAAACCATAGCTTTGGAGCTCTGTAGACAGGCAAATTAATGGAAAGGCTGTTTTATTTAAAACATGACGCTGTCCCGTGCAAATGGGATATCGGTATTACAGACGTCTTATCAACTACGAAGTCAATCTGCCAAGCCTTTTCCCCATTATATTGGGTCGGCTTCCAGTCTAACTGGATGCAGCTGAATATCAGTATTTTACTTGTAGAACTTTGAATACCAGGTTAGTCACTAACCACACGAAAAGAAGAAGAGGAGACATGGAGTGACTGTCGATCTGACCTTTAAAATCCAGTCAGTAACTGGGTAATACGATACCCCTTGGTAAAACTGGCTGTCGGACTGTAACTTCTGACTACTCGTGACGACAGTCAAAGATCCACGAATGACAGCCGGGACCAACTGCTTAACGTGCTTTCCGAAGCAGGGAGGAGGCTTGATATGAATCTTATAAACTACGAAGTAATAATATAAATATTTGTAGGTACTTACTATAGCTATTGTTACATTAATCACTTAGCTAAGGCATCTAATTTATTTTCCAATTTTCGTCGTATCTGCCTGATAGGTTTTCCATTATTATGTTGGAAAACTTATAAAATCCAGAGAAATCCATTAGAATCGTATCACCTGATACCTTACACATATTCAATAGGGGTTTTATACTTATTCGTAGGGGTGAATTCACAAATAGAATAGTTTTGTAAGGGATGAAAAGGGGCGGACCAAGGGTGAGTTTTTGTGGGATTTGTTGAATAAGAAATTGGAAGGTATGGTTTGGTGGAAGTGTTATGTTAAATTAAAAGATTAATTTGGTCAGGTTACGTAATAATATAGTTCATGATCACTTAGAATGAATATAGTGTGATATACGGTCGCCAGTCTATTCAGTTATACCAAAGTATGTTTTTCCAAATGATTTTAAACCTTAAAACGTTGAATGTTGAGTTCAAAACCGATTGTGAAAGTTTGACAGTTTGTCGTACCTTGATGTGGTGAGTACCTATTTTGAAATTTTAAAGACTTTTCTCATCTGAATTTCTTATTTCTTTCATAGAAAAGGAAGGTAGAAAAGACTGAAAGAAAAAATAGAAATAAAGAAAATACAGTTATTTGCGACAAACAGGACGCAAATAATAATAATTTAATAATAATTTATTCAAAAAAGTAAAGTAAATAGTGACAAAACTTGAAAAAATAATTATCATAAAATTAAATTAAAATGATCTACCTACACAAACTTAAACTAGGTTAGAGTGTAATATGTTGCACAAACTATACACGCGCGTTGTTTATGCAGACGACTGTAATTTTAGCTTCGACAGCGATTGTCCGAGTGTCAGTAGGACAGTGCAGCGTAACACGGAAGTCCAACCTTGAGCTTGAAGTGACCCAGGCACTAGGTGCCTAATCATAGTCATAATCAATCGAATTAATGTAACGATTTTCTTGCAAAGAAAGTACACAAATACAAAAAAAGGAAAAGTTAGTTTGGGAACATTATGCATCACATCCACGCGAAACGGCCATCGCTCAGAATAGTGCTGCAGCCAGACAGAGGCCCAGGGCTGGTTTTCAAAGACAGCCGGGCGTTGACGTCGAATGATCTTTAAAAGTAAGCATGATCACGTTGGAAGAAAAACCTTTAATAAATTATGATTGCGCTGTATAATTTCTACAATATTACCATTATTGTTTTCTGCATCTGCAAAAGTAGTAGTTTGATATTTACCTGAAACAAAAATTAAATAATTAATATGATAACTAATAAATAAACTACCTAATATTATAAATTCCAAATTGAGTTGAGTTGTTTGTTACTCTTATCTACTTCTTTTTTTAACATATTATTTATTTATACAGGGTGACTGGAAAATAGTGGCGGAGCCGTTAAGGGGTGGTAGTCTAGGGTTATTCTGACAGATATCTTTAGGAGACCTACCGTCCTTACTTAATCCTTTCCAAGATATTCCTACTTAAAGAGTGTAACCCAAAAATTCGTACAAAAAATTTTCAAATAGTAATAAATTAAAAAAAAAAAGAGATTTTGGCCTACTTTTTTTTGTTTTGCAACAAAGATATTCTAAATAAGTAATATTAATTGTTAAATTTCCGCGACTGTCATTATTTTATGCAAAAACTGCTAAACAAAAACGGAAAATGTAAAGAAAATACTTTCATGGTTGATAAAACATTAATTTTCTTTAAAAAGTCACCCTTTATTATTACGTACAAAATAATTAAAAAACTTCTACGTTTCGTTCGCTTTCAAATGAGATATTAAAATCCAAAATCGGTTAAGGAACCATCAAGATAAAACTAATAATAAAAATGAAAGAAAAAACCAAACTACTGAAGAATAAAAATTTATTGAATAAAAAACTGTCTACAGTTCATTTTCGAAGTGCCCACCATTATTTCTAATACAAGCTCGTGCTCTTCTTACGACACCCGTTTTTACGACCCTTGAGTCTGTAAGCTCCCTTTGTATTTCCTGCGCTGCGTTGATTATTCTGTTGCGCAAGTCTTCAACGTTTGGTACAGGGACGTCAGTGGCATAAACCAAAGTTTTCATTCGACCCCACACGAAGAAGTCCATGGGTGTGAGGTCGGGGCTACGTGCCGGCCATGGTATTGGACCACCTCTACCTATCCATCGGTCGGGGAAGTGTTGGTCTAGCCAACTTCTCACAGCTAGCCTAAAATGCGCCGGACAGCCATCATGCATGAATATCATGTTTTGCCTCGTTTGTAGCGGCACATCTCCCATTAATTCAAAAAATACATTCCTCAGAAAATTTTCATATTCAACCCCATCGAGGTTTTGCGGTACGAAATGTGGTCCAATCAAGCTGTTATTAATTATACCCATCCACACATTTTAATTAAACCTTCTCTGTGAACCTTTTTGTCTTTTCAGGTGTGGATTACCCATGGCTCGTTCACTCTAGTAATGAGCATTATGGTAATTCGTAATACCGTCCTTATCAAACTTGGACTCGTCAGTCCATAAAATTCTTCTGAGATAATTTCTATCTTCAACGTCCGCATTTATTAAAAATCTGCAAAACTGCATTCTTCTTAAAGGGTCCCCTTCTTCTATGGCCTGAACAGGTGTGTAATGGTAAGGATGGAGGTCATTTTCGTGAAGAGTGTACCACACCTTCCATTGAGAGCGTCCCATACGGCGAGCTATCATTCGGGTAGACAGCGTTGGGTCTCTTTGGAAATAATTTAAAATTTCCTCTTCGTCGTCCCCGACATCCAGTCGAGGTCTACCTGCGTCACCTAAAAACAAAAAAGTTTTTTTAATTAAGTGTTACTACCATGGCTATTGTTTAGGTTGGTGTGGCTCCGTGCAAAGACCCACGTCGGTTGGACCATAACATAAATCACTTCTGTAATTTTAAATAAAATGTAGGAATGCGTCCGTCGACATAGTGCAATGAGCGTCAACAATGACCGCACAATAAAAATTCTTACGATAAGAAGCTTTACCAAAATCCATCGACTTCGACAAAAATAGTAAACAATAATAGCGCGCTGCACTGCAACTTGGTGACGTCACCCATAAGACGCGTAAGTGCGAGAGAGGAAGTGATATCCGTTATCTTGTATGATTTATGGCACCCATCTCTGCGAGTCTTGGCACGGACTAATTTGGACAGCGACATTTGTTTTGCAATCTTACAATTTAAAGGGCACGATAATAAGAGTGATAGGAAAGGTTGATTTTTATAGCTGGACAATTATCGAAAGCGCTAGAACAAAACATTTTTATAGCGCATGTATGGAAACTAGCGGCGGCGCAGTAATGTAGAGCGGCCTGTACAGGAAGGAACTACATTTTGTATGGCGAAATCTCTGGTTTGAACATGCTTTAATAATAATAACTTTCTCTTACCTTGGTATCTTACGACGGTTCCGCGCTCTCGCACCCGCCGGAAGGTTCGGGAGAATACGCGGGCATCAGGCAGTCGACAATTAGGGAATACTTCGCCATATTCACGACGAGCTTGTTCAGCGTTTCCTCTGGCAGCTCCGTAATAAAAAAGAATATCTGCGTATTCTTCGTTACTAAACGATGTTCTTCCTGCCATTATTGGTCCGATAAACCACACAGCCAAATCGAAAGGAGTCACAGAAAACAGGGCACAGTCCAAGTTGTCGGGAAGAGAATCAAATACAAAAGTCCAGGAAAAAGCCAAGTCGTTAGAAAAATCAAAACTGAGAGAAAGTAAGCACATCCGAACACAGTAAACCGTAAGAGCGGACTGAGCAAGAAGGAGGGGCAAGCTCGACTCGTGCGCGTCGACCGAGTCCTTTGTTCTCGGAACAAAAGGCTCTACACGGGCTCTACGGGTTTTTTTCCATTGACCATATCTTCATAGTTCCTAAACCGATTTTGGACTTTAATATCTCATTCGAAAGGGAACAAAATGTAGAAGTTTTTTAATTATTTTGTACGTAATAATAAACGGTGAGTTTTTAAAGAAAATTGATGTTTTATCAGCCATCAAAGTGTTTTTTTTACATTTTCCGTTTTTGTTTAGCAGTTTTTGCATAAAATAATGACAGTCGCGGAAATTTAACAATTAATATTACTTATTTAGAATATCTTTGTTGCAAAACAAAAAAAAGTAGGCCAAAATCACTTTTTTTTTAGAATTTATTACTATTTGAAAAAATTTTGTACGAATTTTTGGGTTACACTCTTTAAGTAGGAATATCTTGGAAAGGATTAAGTAAGGACGGTAGGTCTCCTAAAGATATCTGTCGGAATAACCCTAGACTACCACCCCTTAACGGCTCCGCCACTATTTTCCAGTCACCCTTGACTCTGAGTTCTTGACGTTTTGACAACACAGACTAAAAAATATGTGTTGCCATAAACTTAACACTGACAAAATACCCACAATTGGGTATTTGAAAGGGTAGTCAATAACGTTACTTTTTGACGGTGATGGAAGTTTTGAAGACGAGCGGTTTTTTATCTATGTGATTTCATATTTTATTTTTGACCGATTTTTATAGCAATTACGCTTCAAGGCTAGTTTATAACGTAGAAGAAAGAATTTCTTGCTTATATATATAAGCAAGAAATTCTTTCTTCTACGTTTAACAGCATCTACTACCGTAATAGTAATTTGAAATAAGGTTTGGCTCTACAAAAACCGCCTAGTCTTTGCTATTTTCATTTATAAAAATGTAGTATTTTCCTCAAAACAGGTCGACAGGCCTCATTTCATAATTTGACGAGTGAAAACTAAAAATGTTATGAATAACGAATACTGCGACCCCTGACCCCATTCCGGTTGGAAACACACGGCCCGAAAGTTTTGTGGCGGCACCGGCGCGGCGTTGTAGCGGGCTTCATAAAATGTTAATAATAATTGCTAGTTCATTTTCCTAGGTGGTAACGTTTTTTGGTCGGTATATTATCTAGTGAAATATAGTCGGAAAGTTTTCGTTAATTGTTATTTAATTTTTGTTTGGTGATTAGGTAATAAAATATGAATAGTTTTTAATATTAAAATGTATTACAATTACGGCTGAGTTTCGTTTGCTATTCATTTTGTGTGTATTTATTTTTTTGTTGGAAGGATTTAGGGGAGGCTGGGGGAGAAGTTGGATGGAATAAATTATTACGTCTTTAGACTCCTTAGCCAAACGGCTTGCTCTTTTCCCAACTATATTTGAGTCCTTATCCAGTCTAACCGAATGAAGCTGACTATGACCATTTTACTTGGTACAACTGCTTGTTTAACTGATGATCTCCACAACTTAGAACAGTTACTACTCCTTGGTAAGCCTGGTTAGCAGGCTTTCGGTCTCTCCTAGATATCATAGATCTACAAATAACAGCCAGGACCAATGGCTTAACGCGCTTTCCGAGACACAAAGGACCTTTACAGGGTTATTTGTAAAACACAAGAAACCTCTTAAGAGGTCATTGTACTCATCATTATGAACAACTTTTACTACGGGTCCAAACCTGAAATCACGAAAAAAAAATTCTGCTGTTCCCCATATTTATGTTCGTATAACTCGTCAAAATGTAAGGAACAGCAGATTTTTTTGATGGGTACAATGACCTCTTAAGAGGTTTCTGGTGTTTCACAAATAACCCTGTATACTCTTAAAGAATGAACATGAAACATCCTACACCGTTGCCGCTCAAAAACGTTTCCCGTGTTTTTCATTCAACCCCGTTTACTAATATTTACTCACACATCTGCAATTCGCTTTAACGTTTTGAAATTCAAAGTATTCATTATAATATTAATGTAAAAACGTATGATTTACGGTTTCAGAAATTAATCAAGTACTTTAAAGTGAAATTGAGTTCAAATATTGAAAAGGGTTCCGATACACAACGAAAATATTTGATATGTTTTCGTTGATGACCATAATATTTTGTTGATGTATATTCTGCCTAGCCTTTACACAATTATGTTTGCGTTGGCTTCCTGTTTAATCGAATGCACCTTAATACTAGTATTTTTCATTGAGTGATTATACTATATTTAGCATTTATTAAAAAAACAAACTTAAAATTCAAGTTAGAAACATGTTCTCTCATAGATACATTGATATACATCACGGTCAAATGTCTAACTGCAAATGTGAGTTTATTAACTTTTATGATGTCATGATTCTAGGTCTGGAAGTAACCTGGTTTTATATGTGGACTTTGGATTACCATCATGGTGAAAGGATTAGCCAATCAGCGTAGAAAGAACGATGCACGCTAGTGATGGCGCCAAACACGTAGCCGAATTCTGAGCTGAGTACATTTAGATTGCCATCGACACGATAAGAAGAAGAAGAGGATCTGGATTTATTTGTGAGTACCAACATTATGTGACATAAACGGCCGTATTTTTTTTAAAATTTACTTTAGAAGCTTGATTTTTTCAGAATTCCAATGGTCAGTAGAATTACATATTTCATATTAATTACAATTTGATACCTCAACGCGGTCCTGAGAAAAACATCTTGACCGACTGACAAACAGATAGACCACAAAGTAATTATGTAAGGGATTCGTTTCCTTTTGACATACAGAACCCTGAAAATTCGAAGCGTGAAAATGTTACAGCCTGTCTTGTACGTAATGTGTGTGTGTGTGTGTGTAAAGTGACGTGAAGGGCATCAAAGACATCAAAGGAATCTTTAGTAACACAGGTGCGCTATTGTTACAGAATTCCGAAATCCCTTTTATCTGCTCTTACATATCAATAAAATTGTCTAAAATAATGTTAACTTATCATTATCAAAATCTTACAGATTTCACTTCTAGATTTTACTTTGAATAGGTACTTTTGATATTCACAAGTAGAAGAATAATATACAATATGTTATCGAAATTATTAACGAAAGGCCTGCCCGTTATCCGGCAATATATAGTACCTATAGTGCACATACATGATAAAAAAATATTAACAAGAAAAGGTTCGCAAAAAAAAAACTGCTGTTCCCTACATGTCTTCGAGTTGCATACGTAAATTACCGAGACTCCTACAAACTCAAACTCAAACTCAAAGAAATTATTTCAAATAAACCAATTACAGGCACTTTTGAATTGTCAAGGTGTCGGTCAGTCAGAGAGATGAAGCTAGTTGCCCATTCCAAAGCAGTAGGTACCTATGGAGAAGAACGGGCAAGAAACTCCATGGACACTCTTTTAAACAAAATATGGTTACAAAATATTGGTTACATAGTTAGATCATATTATTATTATTATACATGTGAGAACGATGCAGAACGGTGAAAGCATCCGATATAAAATTATGTAAAAAAAAGTTCAAAAATTAAATTAAAACAAGCCATGGCCGCTAAGAGATGACCAGTCTCTACCGACAGCGCCCGTTCACGAACATGACGCATGGATTAGCACCATTCAGCTCAACCATTTTGAAGGGAGCTAAATGATCCAACACACACGCCACCATCAGCGAGACATTAAAGTGAGCATGACATACTCTCAGCCGCCAAAGCACATTCAAGTCAATGAAAGACGTACCCAGTAAATGGTCACTTTATATTAGGTACATAGTACTCACATATGTGCTAAGCAATTATACAATATTAAGAAATTGAATTTATACAATGCAAATATAGTTTTTATTGTTGTTGATCTTCCGCAGCTCCAACAGTTTTTTAAGAAGTCTAATGAAACGCCCTTGTGGAGCAGGAATAGCTACATGCCTCAGAAAGCACGATAAGCCGTTGGTACCGGCTGTCATGCGTGGATCTTTTTACAGTCGCTACAGGTCTTCAGAAGCTTAAGAGTCTAACATTCAGTCTTACCAAGGGGTATCGTACTACCCAGTTAGTCGGTTGTGGAGGTCAGATGGGCAGTCACTCTATGTAAAATACTGGTATTCAGCTGCATCCGGTTAGACTGGAAGCCGACCCTAACATAGTAGTGAAAAAGCTAGGCAGATTGATTTACTATTGCGGGGTTACGGAAACTCCTTTTGTTATTCAACATACTGTATAATATTAAGATACTAAACTTAAAAACTTTACCACACCAACAAAACTTAAACCACGCCACCGAACCCGAAAGGCAGTATTTTTAATCTCCATATTCATTTTCATTCTCAGTAATTGAAAAAGAAGCTCGTTAAAATAATTTCCCACTTAAAAGAAAGGGCGTGAACATAGTAAGCTAACTGAAATAATACCTACTTATGTTTAATGTTTGCATGTTACAAATGAGCCGCGCATAGTTGCGCCACAGAATAATGGCTACAGAAGATTGACTCTATACAACAAGCGCAAACGCGCGCCAGATTGAAGATCGCAGTCTATCTCAGCCGAAATCCATTGGGGAATGCAATTCCTCGCGGTGTACGACACAATAATCAGCTTATAATTTTCCCACTAGTGGGATGCAGGCTTGGTGAGAGGGAGTTGGGTGTAATCGACGCGGGTCCATTGCTGGTTGGTTAGATGTCATACGTCCTCGAATGTTTGGTTGAAGCTTCGCGCTGTACAGAGGCCAGCACAGCAAGTTACCACAATCTGTCAAATTTCTTTGATAGTATTTCAACTTTATTGCAAATATATAAGGTTCATTTTTAATTGAGAAAATTTGACAGTTAGGGATAGCTCGATGTGCTGGCGTCTGTACATGTAACAAATCATTCGTGCGCGTGATTAAGTTATGAATGCTTTGTGACGTCATTAAATCAATAATTTTGAAGTACAGTCAACAGCAAAAGTAGATGATCAAAATCAGAAACTCAATACTAGTGAACGGAGTTCGCGTCAGAACTGTGTGGCGTCGGAGTGATTCAAAAGTATATGATTGTAAATTATACCAAACATTTAGTACTAGTACAGCTGTCATATATTCGTGATCAGTTATAACTCCAAAAGTTATAAACACAATTCGCATCAGTACTAAGAAGTAAAAAAAAATTCAAAACTAGTGAACAGTCCACGATTGTTACTTGGAAAGCAATAAAGATATTGAGTATTGAGTACAGTTGAAATCAAAAATTAAATGATGAAACTGAGGCCACGTAATCATGAAGCAAATAATTCTTATTTTTAATTATCCCAGTAATTTTGTTTGTTATGTTTTACGGAAAAGCTGAATTTGATAAAAATTTGCATATTTAATAATATATGCCAAATTTCATCCAATTGAACCCCGAAAAAAGCATATGTTTATTAAAAATCATATAATTTAAAAACTTTACTATATTAATTGTTTTTTTTTTGTAACTTCTGTCAAATGTTCAAAAGTAGCTGATGTGATACAAAACGATAATTCAATAAATATTATTATCTTTGTATGTTCGCGAATTTATGTCAATGTTCAAAAGTAGCTATACAGTAGCGGCTACAGTATATTAAAAACGGAAGGTAGATTGATATTTTTATCCCTAGTCTAGTCTATTGACACTGCTTGCAATGTTCTAAAGTAGCTGATGCGATACAAAATCATAACTGAAGCCGACTGGGCAAAAGCAATTATTGAGTTATGATTTTGTATCGCATCAGCTACTTTAGAACATTGCAAGCATAACAGTAGCCGACCGACTGGTCAAAAGCAATTATTGAGTTATGATTTTGTATCGCATCAGCTACTTTAGAACATTGCAAGCAGTGTCAATAGACTAGACTAGAGATAAAAATATCAATCTACCTTCCGTTTTTAATATACTGTAGCAGCTACTGTATAGCTACTTTTGAACATTGACATAAATTCGCGAACATACAAAGATAATAATATTTATTGAATTATCGTTTTGTATCACATCAGCTACTTTTGAACATTTGACAGAAGTTACAAAAAAAAAACAATTAATATAGTAAATTTTTTATATTATATGATTTTTAATAAACATATGCTTTTTTCGGGGTTAAATTGGATGAAATTTGGCATATATTATTAAATATGCAAATCTTTATCAAATTCAGCTTTTCCGTAAAACATAACAAACAAAATTACTGGGATAATTAAAAATAAGAATTATTTGCTTCATGATTACGTGGCCTCAGTTTCATCATTTAATTTTTGATTTCAACTGTACTCAATACTCAATATCTTTATTGCTTTCCAAGTAACAATCGTGGACTGTTCACTAGTTTTGAAATTTTTTTTTACTTCTTAGTTCTGATGCGAATTGTGTTTATAACTTTTGGAAATATAACTGATCACGAATATATGACAGCTGTACTAGTACTAAATGTTTGGTATAATTTACAATCATATACTTTTGAATCACTCCGACGCCACACAGTTCTGACGCGAACTCCGTTCACTAGTATTGAGTTTCTGTTTTTGATCATCTACTTTTGCTGTTGACTGTACCTATTATCTACAAAATTAAAACATTGCTTGTTGTTAACCGACCTGTAAATTTATACCAATGCAAAAGAAATTTGACGGTTGTGTTTACAAACGATATGGTAATATTATTATAATGGTACTTGTAATGTGTCGCTAGAAGCGGATTTTTACAGACAACCTTTGTTTGGATTAAAGAGAGAAGAAGAGAGAATTCTCTCCTTCTCCATTCTTCCATATACATAAGTCCAATAAATACATACGTACAGAACCAAGCACATCAAGCTACCCCAATCTGTCAATTTTTTTAAATAGTTTTTCAACTTTATTACAAAAGAATAAGGTTCATTTTCAATTGGGAAATTTGACAGTTTGGGATAGCTTGATGTCTGTACATAAAATGCAAGTGCGTTGTGTGGGCCTTCTGTATTCAGACTATTCTGTGGCCGTGCACAGCGCAGGCATGGGTGCACAGCAAATCGCATGAATACATTTAATATTATGACTACCAAAAGTTTACCTTTTCACTCGTAGTTTAAATGCAACTGCTATTTGGCGTAACTGCTCAAAGGATTCGGTTCCAAACTATGTTTGTGCGTCATTAAAATTAGTTTCTCTTCCTTGAATATGTCGGTAATAAATGTGTAACTAAGTCATTTGGGAGGAACTCTTATTCAAAAATGGATTCTGGAAGGATCTACATATCTTTTAAGAGGTGATGAAGATAAAAACCTTGACCATTTCATCACCAATGGTTTCAAAACCGGTGAAGGAAAACATCGTGAGGAAACCGCCACGTCCTAAAAACATACATTCGAAGACACGTGACATCTGCTAACCCGCACTGGGCCCGTGTGGTGGATTATGGCCCACTCCCTCTCACAGAGAAGAGGCCTGTGTCCCAGCAGTGGGAACAATATCAGCTGATTATGTTAAATAGGAAAAAAAAAATATTGTTCTCAATTTAGCATAAATTATTAATTAAACTTAATATTTACATACCTAAAACATCATTAATAACTATGTACAAGTATATAACAGGAGGGAAAAAAATTAAATAAATCAAAGGGCATCAAAAAATTCGTCCACATCGCTGTCAACAGGAAATGTTCCCAAAAGGCTGGCAGCATTGAAAATAGATAAATGAGACCAGATTTTCAAGGAGATTCGTTTGGCTTTAAGCACAAACCCATTGATTTAATCCAGAGATTTTCATTATAAAAATTCGGAAGCTAAGGTTTGATCGAGCTTGGGTAATAGAAATAGGCTTGCTCGCTCCTTTTTAGCATAATCAGCATATATAATGTTACCTAGGGCATAAGCCACTTCTCCATGAGAGCCGTGAGCCGTTAACCAGCACGCGGACCCAGTGCTGATTGAAAGACGTCACATGTCTTCGAATTTTTGTTTCTAGAACATGCTGTTGTCACATATACTCCTTATTACATAAAAAAAAACTAAAGTGATATTCAATATTAATACGATCATTCTTTGAACCCATATTCGTATGACCAAAGGGCTGGTTTTTTCTTTGGCCAAAGAATTATTTTTGCCATTCAACGTGGCAATGCTGCCAGTCTTCTGGGCACGTTTCCGGACGACAGCGATGCGGATGAGTACCTACTACGACGCCTAAATGTCCTTTTTGTTTTTTTATTTAATTTAAGTATGTATAAGTTGTTAATATGTAGAAATAAAGTAAACGATATTACTTTAATGTAATATTCGTATACACAAATAACTACAATATTCCAAATAGGCAGAAGAACTTTCACAGATAATAGTACGTAAACTGGCCCGACAGAGGGCGTACCAGCTCGATTGTATCATAAATCATAAGACATGCAAGATGTGGACTGCAATAAATTACGTAGTTCTGTCCCCCGGTCTGTTTGTGCATTGAAAATGTTAACTGCGGTTGTATTGAAAAAGAAATAGGAAGTTTCATGGTTTGGTACACGTTTATAGTTATTTGATATAGACTTGATACATTGTTGGACAGAAATTGATGGTGTTGTTTGGTTATTTACTGAAAAAATACTCATTATTCAGGGTGAATTTTTCAAGTGGGCGTAGATGGCCAAATTTGAAACCGTGAGGAATGCGAAAATACTCAAAAGAGACGCGGCCCCGATTTTGATGAAAAATAAACTACATCATTGGATTTCTGAAAAATCAATAATTCTAGCCATTTTTTTATGTAGGACAATTAATATTGTGTCCTGCGTGTCCTGTCGTATGCACGTTACAGGAACTGATTGGACGCTAGTGATGGCGCCAAACACGTAGTCGAATTCTGGGCCGATTCCATTTAGATAGCCATCGATACGCTAAGAAGAAGATTATTGTAGGGAAAATCACGCTCTAACTTTTTATAGCGTGATTTTCGGCATTCGGAATTTAGTTTAGTATATATAACAATTTCAGATGAACGTAATATTATTTAGTTTTATACTTTTAAAGAACAAAATAATATTATTGTCATCTGGAATTGTTATATTAACATTATTCAATATAATCATAAGAATCCTCTTTGAAATAAAGAATTTGTACATACTATATGGATGTAGTGATGTTCAGAGGATATCAGTGGCTTTATTATTATATTATTTATATTATTTAGCTTATGATCGCTTACTACTGATACCCTCTCTTGTTTTTTTTTTGTTAGGGTAAGTGGTATACGCCCTTCCTCATGAAAATCCTCTATGAAATGCTCATGGTAGCAACGAGAACACCGTCAGATTTATACATCGGCAGTAAAATAAAGCCCTCCCTGTATATCATACTAAAGCAATCCCCGAGGATTTCTTCCCAAACAAAAATTCCTCACGTCAATCCTCTCAAGACACAAACTCCTTTATAAATGAAATATGGCAACAGTTAATTTCACATGTTTTCTCCCATCGTAAATCAGTCCTTGCTTTTTTTTGATGGTGGGAAAACATACAACGACTTCTCCCGCTCTGGGTGGAGCGGAAGGGAGTGTCAGACTCTTACTGACTAAAACCCATCCATGTTCCTTCCATAGCCCTTTATGTTCCGGGGTAGCCGGAACCCTTTCGGACAATCCCGCTTACCCGGCACCTACCACCGCGTCTAGCTTTAGTGTGCACACTTTCATATTAGTGCTAATGTAGTGCTTTTCTCAACTCATTAGTAATTACGCTAAAACTAACGGGCCCCTTCACATGCTGAGACTAATTAAACCCAGCTAATCACTACATAGTATAAAGCAAAGTCGCTTTCTTTGTCCCTATATCCCTATGTATGCTTAAATCTTTAAAACTACGCAACGGATTTTGATGCGGTTTTTTTTAATAGATAGAGTGATTGAAGAGGAAGGTTTATGTGTATAATTTGTCACCATATTTGGCGGGCGAAGCCGCGGGCGCAAGCTAGTATTAAATAAGCGACTTTATTATCTAACGGCCATATTTAGGTATACCTGTATGGATACCTTACCATGATCGGATCATTACTGACAGTATTCTAATACAACCGCAACGCGACCGCATCGCCGATCATCCGACGGGAATAGCAAATAATTGGTGGTATTGCGCGGCCGCCATTCGGTTCATTCGCGGTTTTGACTAGCATAAACACGCGGTCCGACGCCGGCGGGGGCCGGATCCGGTCACGTGATCGGAATCCTAAAGTACTATTCACACCTCACAGCGCTTTGGAGCACGCTGGAATGGGTATGCTGCGAAGCGGGCATTTAGCAGCGCAAATCGTGCATTTACGTTGTCAGCTGAAATTTCGACTAGTTATTAAGCTTATATTTTGGCCTTTTTTATAGCATTGAGGCAACCGAACTTTAAGCCCTATCTATATATATAAAAGAAAGTCGGGTTTGTTCCCTCCATTATAACTCGAGATCTGCTGGACCAATTTTCATGGTTTTTTTTCGTTGGATTTGTCTCCGCCCTGAATAGCAGAATACATTTTTTTTTTTTTTAGGTAGGTAGGTAGGTAGGGTAGGGTAGGTAGGTAGGTAGGGTAGGGTGGGTAGGTAGGGTAGGTAGGTAGGGTAGGTAGGTAGGTAGGTAGGGTAGGTAGGTAAGTAGGGTAGGTAGGGTAGGTAGGTAGGGTAGGTAGGGTAGGTAGGCAGGTAGGTAGGTAGGGTCGGGTCAGCTAGTTAATGATAAAAAGAAAATCATCGTTAGGAAACCGGCATGTCCCAGAACCAAGAACCAGAAATTCGAAGAGATGTGATATCCACCAACCGGCACTGGGCCCGCATGGAGGGTAAAAGGCCCACTCCCTCTCTTACAGAGGAGGCTTGTGTCCCAGTAGCGGGCTCATTTTAGGCTGGACTAAAAGATATAGAGGATACTAAAAGGACACCACTACCAAAAACATGATCATCATGAGTTGTGATACCATAGACAAAACGGTAAATTACTTATATGTCACTGACACCCCTCATGCAGGTTGCGAGCTAAGCTAAGTTAGTTTAGCTTAGCTCACATAGCTGACACAGTTTTTCATACTTTTGTACATAGTTTGGAGTCTGCACACAAGTATGAAAAACCGTGTCAGCTATGCAAGCTAAGCTAAACTAACTTAGCTTAGCTCTTGGTCTGCAACCGGCGTCAAGCGGGACTCATAACGCTGTTAGGCGGCAAAACTAGGTAAAACGATAGCACATCTCCATTTAAAGTCATAACCAGATCCAATGACCCCTCCCGCTCTGGGTGGAGCGGAAGGGAATGTCATACTCTTACTGCCTAAAACTCATCCGTGTTTCTTCCTTTATGTTCCGGGACAGCGGTACCTCTTTCGGACAATCCCGCGGATCCGGCAGGCGTCGGTCCTAACGGGGGTCCGTTAGGACCGTTCCTTAATGACATCTCTTTGAGGCCCGCGTAGAACATGAATGCACCGTCCGGCATGAGCCTGGTCCTGATCGGACGGTGATGCGGTACTCACAATATCGTCACTAAAATACCGACGAAAACAAAACACAAACGAAGCCGCATTCCTCAGTAGTATAGTACCTAAACGATAAATTACCATGTCAAACATACAGAGCCTTTGGCCTGACAAAGTTGCCAAGCCAGCGGTGATTGATCGCCCCCGAGCCATTTAACTGAAACCTCCTGAAGACATCTTTATCGTTTACGTTTCATGTTTTAGAAAACATCGCACACGATGTTGACTCATGAATTATGTTTTTAAAAGTCACTCGTTCATGACAAGGTTGGTTTTTGGATATTAATAAGTACTTTTAAGGTTACGTTTTTCGTGACGAGAGCGGAATTTATCGGTATTTGGGTTTGTAAGTGGTTTGTGGTGACAAGGATGATGACTTCGTACTTCTTCGTAGCTTCTGCCAGCGGATTCACCCGCGTGTATGTCAGAAATGAACCCACGGGATAAATAGTACTCTACGTTCTATTTTAGACTATAATCTATCTCTGTGCTCAATTTCATCCATATCTGTTTAGTCGTTTTTGCGTGAAAGAGTGACAACCATACCACACATCCATTCAAAATTCGTACACACAACGCGGCAATGCCACTAATGTCATGGGTACTTGAAATTATACATGTACACAAAATACAATGCCTGCCTAGATTCGAACTCACGATTTACAACTTGTATGTCGGGGCGGATACCACTGGGCCATTTCTATACTTCTATACTATAATATTATAAAGAGGTAAAATTTGTAAGTTTGTATGTAGGGGATAATCTCTGGAACCAATGATCCAATTTCAAAAATTTTCACTGATAGAAAGCTACATTATTCCTGAGTGCTATAGGCTATAAATTATATTTATATCATACATATTAGCCGAGCTATCGCAATTTTAGTCTAGCAAGTCGGAAAGAAATACCTGTGAAAACAGAATTATTTGCATGCGCTGCCTAAACAGTTGTTGAAAATTGAAAGCAATGTATGGCAACCCGGTTCGCCTTAATTATTTCTACAAAAAAGTCCGCGACACCATATTCATATCTTTTGTATTTTAACTTTTATATTTCGTGTTATGTTTTAAAAAAGTATTTTTTCGACTTACTTCTAATGTTAAAACAAGAAATTTTCCGCGGACGAAGTCGCGGGCAGAAGCTAGTATTTAATAAAGTATATCTTATTAAACTATTAATATTGTGTATGTATCCAGTATGTCAAAAATTATAGAGCCAATCATCACTTCAAAATATTTTCTTCAAACTTTCCTACGCAACTTTTTTTATAACATGGCAGGTTATTCAAGGAAGAATAAAAACAATATTCTTTTAACGAAATGGTAGCAGAATAAATATTCTACGCCGCCATATTTGTCCCTACATGACTTTGACAACCAAATGACCGGAAAGTAACGTCCCAACATTTACGTACAAGAGAAATCAAAGGGAAAGCTAGTATTTGTGTAATATTAAAGCATTGTAGTTTACATTCCTTCAGTGGAGGTCAAGAATGTGTACATTTCCCTAACAAAGGAAAGTTACCCTCGCTCTGTTTATGAATATAAACGTTTTGAACTCTAAAACAACAAGAATAAGTTTCAAAGTTAGATGTCAGGGTGGGGCGATATTAAAAAGGCTCTGAGCTATGGCACTGAGTAATGCCAGGACGTAATATGACTGAAATTTGCGATAAAAATCAGTTCTACATGCCGTACATGTATTTTTAATTAATTGATACTAATATTATAAAGCTGCAGATTTGGTTTGTCGGTATGCGCTGCTAATCTTTGGAACCTTCAGTCCGATTTGAAAAAAAAATTTAAATCTGACAGCCTAATTCTAAAAAAAAAATATAACATAAGTCTAGGACCCTTAAAAGCCGAGCAAAAAGAAAAAAAGTCAGAAACGACGCAAAGCGAAAATGAAGTGAAAGCGTGGCGGGCGATGCGATGTGACGGGTTACTTCGGGGGACAAGAAATTTCACGCAGACGTGGGCACAAACTAGCTATGGATTAAACACCAGTCATTAAAGAAATGAGTCTTTTCTGGGGAAAAACAAACCTTACTAACTAGCGGCTAATATAATGTTAAGCCATTTTACTTTTTAAGGAAATAACCATAGGATCGGTTTTGGATTAACCGTTTGGTCAGCTAAGTGTGTTTACGAGTATATTAGCACTCTTTTCATTATAGCGGGCATTCGGGACTGGCTAAAAAACTTGAATTTATAAGTTAAGAAAATCATATTTTTGTTTTGTATTGTTTACATTTCGCCCGACCATGTCTGTGAAGTTTCGATAGATTATTTAAGGTGACCCCGTAATTGCTGCCCTTGACACTAGGATCACAGTATTTTCAGTTGGAAATTCAGCAGTCTAGTTTCTATTGGTCATCGTCTTGATGTAATACTTCATACCTAGTGCCTCATGTAAGGGTTGCCTTGGCCTATTTTTCGCCGGGGCATATACAGAACTGACAACACGCTGGGTCTTTTCCCGCGTTATATAAAAATGAAACAAAGGGTTTTATGGCCTAGTAAAGGCATGCATTGTTTTCAGTTGACCTTGTCTGACGAAACATTATAAGCCGTTGTAATGATGTTAGAGGCTGAGCTGAACTGTGCTTTTTTGGGAATAAGGTTCGGAAATCATCAAATGACTCCTCCTACTCTGGATGGAGCGGAAAGGAGTGTCAGACTCCACTAAGGGCTCGTACACAAAACGGCGATGCGACGTCGCATCGTAAAATTCTGCGAGCTCGACGCTTAATAAAAAAGGTAATCTAGTGATTTGCGAATTCGCATCGCATCGCATCGCAGTTTTATGTACAAGCCGTTATGGCTTCAAAGTTTGTGGGTAAGAATGTGATAAATACCAAAAAGTAACTTGAAACTAAGTTTGTTTGTTACTAATATACAATATGCTTGAAATATATTATTATAACCAGAGTATCTACGACCCAAATTGACTGTCAAATTCTAAATTAACGCGAACAAAGCCGCGGGCATAAGCTAGTTGCATAAATTACTTTATAATCTAAATTTGGACATCTCTGACTGACTGACTGACCATGGGACCAAACCAGAAAACACGAAAAAAAAATCAGCTGTAAGAAACAGCTGATATTTTTTTAATAATACAGAGTTAGGCCCATACACAAAGTTGTTCATTCTCATGAGTACTAATACCCCTGAAATAATGTCCCTCGCTTAACCTAAACACACTGTATTTGTTAATTTATCTAATTAAATCTACCGTTACAGAATAACCCAATATATTATTATACGGGCTATTATTATTTACATTCAGGATTAATTAAATCGTCTTGTTACGCCAGCTATCCTAATAGGTACATCTGTGACTGATATGTTCTGACATCTGAATGATGCATGGCTACTTGAATTAACCGACGATGTGTATTAGGCGTTAAGACTGATATGTTGCTGGCAGGTTGGTTTATTATAAAGCACTATTGGATTAGATTCGAATTTTGAATTTTCTGTCATTGTTTTTTTTTTTTAAATAGGTGTTCGAAATAACTAATGTTAAAGCTAGTGGAACAACCATATTATTAGTTCATATTAAAAAGAAAAACAGTTTTTATTATTTTAAATATCGTACGTTTTTCATATTGTTTTTTTTTTTAAAGAAAAATCGTTCTTCGGCTTCTGCTGTGCGTAGGTGTATGTATGGTAAGCGGGATTGTCCGAAAGGGTTACCGCTACCCCGTAACATAAAGGGCTACGGAAGGAACATGGATGGGTTTTAGTCAGTAAGAGTCTGATACTCCCTGCTGCTCCACCCAGAGCGGGAGAAGTAATTGGATGATTTCCCAGCCTCAAAAAAAAAAGGTGTATGTATGGGACATCATCATTCATCATTTAAGCCGCAAGATGTCCACTGTTGGCCTCCTACTTCGACCTGCTCTATGCCTACCACATCCAGCGGATTCCTGCTGCCTTTACAAGGCCATCGGTACATCTTGTGGAAGGCTTTCTGGCTCGCGGTCAGTGCGGTCACCACTCCAGTAATTTTTGGCACTATCAACCATCTGTTCTCAATGTGCCCTCCCCACTTCCACTTGATTTTGGCAATTATTCTGGCTATGTCAGTTACCGTGGTTCTCCTACGAATCACGTAGGGAAAGTCTTAGCGGGCTTATAACAGTTCTCCATTGCCCTTTCAGTGACTTTTAAATCAAAATCAAAACTCATTTATTGAAACTAGGCTGAAAATTAGCACTTTTTGAAGGTCAAAATTACATAAGACAGTCCCCCAAAACGTCCACCCTTCGCCACTATCTAGTGCTTTTGCTTGGAATAAGTGCCCGAAAAAACTCCCCAGCAGCACAGCTGTCTGTTCAGTTGGAAGAACTTGATTCTATCAAACCAGGGGCCATTATGGGCGTCATAAGACTTAATAAAATAACTTTATTATAATTTTATCTGCAGATAAATAGAGAATAATTAACGATACCTTCAAAACAAATAATAAAACATGGAATGTCAACGCTTTTTGTAACAAAACCTTGATTAAACGTGTGAAGAGGGACAATATCGTACCTAAACATTTTGGAGTCTTGTTAACCAAACGCCTGATACCACATTAATTTACCTTTGACATGTAAAAGGGTTGTACCCTGAATTATTTATTGCGTCATATTTGACTCTGAATTTTGTAGTATGTAGGAATTGTGCCCTTTTCATAAATATTCTTAAATTAACCTTTATTCTCTCTGGCATAAAACTCTATATCGTTGGTAATTGCTTTATCACCTGAAGGTTTAATGTCACTTGCCCGTCATAAAACGGCAAGGTCTATTTGTCTATGTGACAGTTACTTGTTTTTAACCTAAGTGACGTTTTAATTGCATGGGAATTGTTGTCAAAATAGGTTAAACATTAATTCCGAGGTTGACTATATAGGTACTAAAATAAACGTTTTCCATTCTGCGGAGCTTTTCCTCAACTATGTTGTGGTCAGTTACCAGTCTAACCGGATGCAACTGAATACCAGTATTTTTAATGGAGCGACTGCCTATTTGACCTCCACAAACCAGTCTCTAACTGGGTAATACGATACCCCTTGGTAAGACTGGCTGTCAGACTTTCGGGCTTCTGAATACCCGTAACGTCTGCCAACGATCTAGAGACGACAGGACCAACCGTGTTTTTCGAAGCACGAAGGGGTCTCGATATGTTATAGATGGTCACCCATCTACAGACTGACCTCAGCAAGAGTGGCTTAACCTTCGAGCGACACGTATGGTATTATTTAACGAAAACTCCGCTGTAAAATAAACGTTTCCATAAAAATATAATACAAAGATACACAGAGGACTTAATCGATAAAGGTCAGACCTGTTTATGTCGGGCATTTTTATAAAGACGTGTCCCTTCATGATATGGGTGCGCAAGATAATATAATCTACAGGGACAAGGAAAGGCCTGAAATAAATAAAAATGTTATTTATTGCTCAACCTGAGCTTTTCTTAGCCTAGATCTCGGATGGACTAGATTGGACTGGAGTAAGCTATTTATTAAGAAAGGGTGCTTGCTATAAATCGTATTAAATAAATAATATACAATCGTTTTTTTTTATATTTTACAATTGTTTAAATACGCATTTTTTTTTCAAATATTACAATCAATTCATTAAAGTAGTAGGTATACAGAGTTGATATGACAGAGGGGCATTAAATTACACTACGTATACTATACGTGTTTAGTATTAGCTCGGTACGGTATAAAAATAAAAAGCACCAAAAATGAGGTTTTTATTTTTTCAAACAAACTAAATAGCTTACAAATCAGAGTAAAACGCAACCATCCTTTGTAAATAAAAACTGACCTTGTAGTTGTAACAAAGCGGCACCGACGCGCGCGCGCCGTAGCGCTGTTAGGAAAGATACATCGTGTTTAAACGGGGCAAAAACTTAAAAAATTATTTGCGACTAAACTACTGCTCCTATTTAATTCATTTTTGGTACAGAGTTTGAAAATGGTTCCTAGTATAAGCTGTTTAGAGGAAAGCCCCTCTGTCGTATCAATTCTGTATACAATATATCATCTAACACAGAAATGTAAAGAATATAGGTAATATGTAGATACAAGTATTTAAAACTAACGACTGGTAATCTACCCAAGAAACTGGCGGCATTGAAAAATATAAAACCGTTTTATAACACGGTACTAAAAAAATACTGGCGAAAAGTGGATATATATCTACTATGGGGGTGGGACTCTGTCTAACCCGAGGGAGCAACAAGGGCTGGTATTATGTTGCGTTACTTTAGTATTACTAAGTTGTTGATGTAGTTTTCAGTCAAGATATTGGTATAACTCGTTCAAGGACACTGATCGAGTACAATGGACGATTTATTGTTATATGGAGGGCGTTCAGTGTCTTTCTTAAAGAGTGTAAAACACATTCTATGAACGGACATGACGCTCGATATGTACAGACGCCAGCACATCAAGCTATCCCTAACTGGCAAATTTTCTCAATAAAAAATGAACCTTATGTCTTTGCAATAAAGTTGAAATACCATCAAAGAAATTTGACAGATTGTGGTAACTTGATGTGCTGGCCTCTGTACAGGTAGGACATCAAGCTACCCCAACCTGCCAACATACTTTGGAAGATTTTCAACTTTATTAAAATAAAACATAAGGTTCATATTTAATAGAGCATATTTGACCGTTTGGGATAGCTTGAGCTGCTGGCGTTTGTACCTAATTCTTCTACTACATAGTAGGGTTTTAGGAAAAATGTTTTCATAATCAGCCTATGTTGTTCCCACTGCTGGGACTTAGGCCTGCTCTCTGTAAGAAGGAGAAGGCCTTAATCCGCCATTCGGGCCCAGTGCGGCTTGGTAGATGTCACATGTCTTCAAATATCTAGTTTTAGGACACGACGTTTTTCTTCAACGTTTTGAGAGCAGTGGTGATGAAATTATTTACACAGAGTAAAGTGCAGTGATGACCCTGTGATGGCCCAGTGATGGCCCAGTGGAATCGGCCCCGACCTACGAGTAGGTCATGAGTTCAAACCCGGAAAAATGTTTAATAATGCCTGAAGAATGCTCTGTTGTAAGTGTGAATACAGCCTAAACCATCCAAAGTAAAAAAAAAGCTAAAATAAACACAAGACCTAAAACTTTGCCCGAACTCAAGTGTCCTGTCTAAGGTTCAGTATTATCCTATCACTTTTATGTACAAGCCTACTCAAACTGTTTGGATATATTCATGTCACGTCGAGAACTTCAACCAAACATGATAGCAGACAGTACCTGACACCCTGGCAACATTTTCACGATAAAAGAGAGCTGAAATATAGTTGACAGATAGAGCAGTTGTAATTATTTCTTTAAAAAAGCTAACAGACTTACAATAATCATGTGTACAGCAGCGGCTAGCACATATTAATAAACCTACCCCAATCTGTATTTTTTTTTAATGTAATATATGTTTAACTTAATTTTTTTACAGTTTTTTAGTATTTGTTATTATTGTGGCAACAAATATACGTTATCTATGAAAATTTAAACTGTCTAACTATCACGGTCCATGAGATACACAGCCTGGTGACAGATAGACGGATGGACAGATGCACATTGGAGTCTTAGTAATAGGGTCCCGTTTTACCCCTTGGGTACGGAACCCTAAAAAAGAGAACAGAATGGGGAATAAAAAAATAGTCCGCATCGCTATCACAAGAAAAAGTGCCCAAAAGGCTGGCAGAATTGCCACATTGTATGGTAATACAATGTGGCAATTCTGCCAGCCTAAAATCTGCAACTAAATTCTTTGGCCAAAACAGGCCATCCTTCTGGTCGCGTGAAGAGTCGACCAACCGCTTGGCGATGTCTTAAAAGTCGCGATCCTTGCTCACTGCTGCTCATACCAGCAGTGGACAAGGACATCTATCGGCTGATATGGTGATGCAGTGTGGCCAAACGTAGCACACGAAAAGGGCCAAATGTCAATTATGTGTCTTGGTGACGGGATTAAGTAGTATATTTCAGCTGTCATATTCCTAAATGGTTTATCACCACAGAAAGACAAAATAACTATCTCGCATTCTGCCAGATTTAAGTAGGTACTGTGAAGACCAAAGGGGTCTTCACTCTAGAGCACTCCTGCGCTCTAGTGTGAAGACCCCGCAGCACTCCTGAACTACGAGACATAGCTATATAAAACAGCTATAAAACCATATCAATTAATTAATTTTTATGATCCTTGTTTACCTAATCGCGGCTAGCAACAAAGTCCCAAAACGTCACGCTCGCAAAATATTCAAATAATTTGGAAGCTTGAATGCAGACAGTTATAACTAACCAGCTAAGTGCAACATAAGGTATCATCCAGGCTTTACATTCAGCTACACCCATCCTTGAATAAAAGGAGGAACGTAGTCTTAAAAACTAAGAAAGAATTTTATTCATAGCATCCAAACTTTCAAACCCTTCCTACCTATACCTTTAAGAACAATTACCTAACATCCGAAATTAAATTTACAAGGTGAGGGCTCTTCAGGGGCATTGTAGTCTGAAACTCGCTCGGTTATTTGATGATTTCCCACACTCAAAAAAAAGTGAGGTCTTTCCTTTGCAAAGGCAGGCTCAACAAAGGCCAAGCAAAATTAATGACACACAAGAGCAATTAAAGCGCTATACTGTGCCAATATGCACCCACACAAACTAACGCTTGCCAGAGTTCAGCCTGCCTTTGCAAAGGACGTCTGTCCTTGTTTAGTTTCTATGAATGTTTGAACGAAAGACACCCACGATATGAAACATCATCTGCTACACATATAATATTTAGAATTCGCACCCAAAAGCGGCGGACAAGTGACAAAACTTGTGCCGACACGTCCAAACTTCCATAAACACTGGCATTTCAAAAGGGCACGTCTATATGAAAGTCAAACAACTGAAATTACCCAAATACTTTGGCTAGCACAAAGTTGGAGAACTATTTTACTTGATGGTATACAAGGGAGGTGGTTAGAAGCCGTTTACCAAGTTCTGACGTTCTGACTTAAATTAAGAAGTGGTAACTTGGAAATACCAGACGAGGAAAAACTAAAACGAAAGATGGACGGAGATGGAATATTGGAATGCGGAGTGAAGTTATAAGCTTTTAAATTATGCAATATACTTGAAATGTATTTATATGTATGTATGTAGTTCGGGACAAATCTGACAGCTTCTTCTTCTTTTCGTTTGGTTAGTGACTAACCCGGTGTCAGAGTTTTTATGCTGCCCATGGACCTCTGACTTAGCTTCACATGCTGTTGAGAAATATCTGTACCGGTTGATGACAATTTGGATCACAATGCATGGTAAATAAACTGACAACATTCTAAATCCAATATGGCGAACCACCCAAGATGGCGGGAAAGTTATTTTTTGTGTATTTCCAGGATATGGGTGTCAAATTAAAGGGTTTACCGTTTGTTTGATAGTATGGCAGTTTCTTTGGACTACTTATCCATATCCACATACTTCATACCACCATCTCCTTTTATTTTATGATTCCCTTGTAATCTTCAAAATACGTACCTAGTATATGATAGTAAATGATAGCTGCTGCTTGCAACTTCATGCGCGTGTTTTTTTTAACATTATGACACTCGTCAATACGCATCTGTAGGATGAAAACGACACAATTAAAAAAAAATACAAAAATTGAGTTATCGTGATAAAATGACTCAAAACTAAAAAAGTGGAACGACTTTTTATAATTTGCGGCACAAACATAGTCACTGACGTAAATAATCACGAAATAATACGGAGGTGTCAGAATTTCAAAACTTGTTTTGCTATAAAATTTCCCTAAAAGCCAATTTTTTTGAGTTACGTCGTTTTGATCCTAAAGGTGAGAATACTGTAGCTTCCCATCAGAGAAAGAATTTTCGGGATCGGATCAGTAGTTCCGAAGATAATCCCCTACATAGAAACTCACGAATTTTCCCTCATTATAATATGGGCAAAAGTAGTGGTGGCTCATTGGTATCGGCCTCGACTTCTTCTTCTTCGTGTGGTTAGTGACTAACCTGGTGTCAGAGTTTTAATGCTGCCCATGGGCATTTGACTTAGCATCACATGCTATTGAGAAATATTTCTTAGACATGCCGGTTTCCTCACGATGTTTTCAATAAAGATAACTGTACAATACGCACATGAATCCGAAAAATCAGAGGTGCGTGCCTTGGGTTCGAACTCGAGACCTATGACTTGGCAGTCACACCACTAGGCTATCCACTTACTACGGCCTCGACTTACGAGTTGTAGGTCGTGAGTTCGAACCCAAGCAGACGCTTTACTTTGTGTATTTAATTTCATCACCACTGCTCTCAAAACGGTGGAGGAAAACATCGTAAGGAAACCGACATGTCTTAGAACCAAAAATTCGAGGACATGTGACATTTATCAACCCGCACTGGGCCCACATGGTGGATTATGGCCCACCAGGTTTGTGTCCTAGCAGTTGGAACATTATAGGCTGATTATGTATGTATAATATTGCCATAGATAAAAGCTAGCTAGTAATAATAATAATAATAATATCCTTGGACATTTCACACAACGCCATATCGTCCCAAGCTAAGCAACCTAATGCTTGTGTTATGGTAACGAGATGGCTGATAAACTACTTACTTATATATTTTTTTTTTGTAAATACATACATGTTATAGATAGAAAAACACCCAGACTCAAATACAGTAACAAATACTTGCAGGTCGTACAAATATTTGTTCCGTGCGGGAATCGAACCCGCGACATAGTGCGCAGCAGTCAATCGCTCAACCACTGCGCCAACCGTGTCGTCCTATACCTAGCTATTGAAAGCTTACGTATCAGCGTGCATTATCTTGTTACAGATAAATTACTCCTGTATATTATGATGTATGGTGTTCAACCTCCGATAACGTAAGAGGAGCTTTTTCAGTTCTTGTTATTTTTCTCGGAGGGGCTCGTGGCTAAATAACTGTAGTAGGTATTGTACTTTCTTTTTTGAGGAGCTCGTGGCTAAGTATTATCAGCCGCACGGTTCTTTTCATCAGGTTAAGCTACGCTTACAAGGGTTGGTCCGTGGATGGGTGACCATCTTTGCATATCGAGACTCCTCCGTGCCTCGGATATCACGCTAAACCGTTGGTCCTTTGGTTGGTGGTGGATCTTTGACAGTCGGTACAGGTATCCAGAAGCCGTAAATTCTGACAGCCAGACTTACCAAGGGGTATTGTATTACCCAGTTACTCACTGGGTTGTAAAGGTCAGATGGGCAGTCGTTCCATGCAAAATACTGGTATTCAGCTGCATCAGGTTAGACTATAAGCCGACGCCAACATAGTTGGGAAAAGGCTTCGCAGATTTTTTGGGCAGAGGCTAGTATACAATAATAATATCTACGCTACGCTATATTGCAGACGTGTAGGTACAAACTAGATATTCGAACAAAATACCTTCGCCTTTGACTATAAACATTTCTACGCTGTTAGATCGTAGACTATGAAAGGGTTGGTGTACATATAGGCACTTCCAATGCCACTTCAATTAACGTCTACTCCACTTTGGGGACTCGCTTTGGGGAATCGGGAATCGATTTTGGCGAGACGAATGTTATTTTAAGTTGGCAAAGCGCTATATAGCCTTAGAGCATACTGAAATTGGTTAGTTCTTCATTACTATACTGGGTGTAACCGAAAGGATATACATATATACAACCAAAAGGATATGCTACAGACCACCAAACTGATCAACTTTTACTATGGGACCAACTCGGAAATCGTGAAAAAAAAATCAGCTGTCCGCTTCATTTCAACGAGTCACGTGACCAAAAATGTATAGAACAGCTGATATTTTTTTCACGATTTCGGATTTGGTCCCATAGTAAAAGTTGTCCAGTTTGGTGGTCTGTAGCATATGCTTTTGAATGTATATACCATTTCGGTTACACCCAGTATACTCACAATTATTTTTGCAAAATAGTGTGGCCCAGTGGTAACAATTGCGACTTATGAATTGTAGGTCAAAGGTTCGAACCTTGACAGGCGATTTACTTTGTGTAAATTCTTTCATTATTTCATCACCACTACTCTCACAACGCTTAAGGAAAACATCGCGAGGAAACCGCCATGTTTTAAAACCAAAAATTCGATGACATCTGTCATCTCCAAACCCGCGTGAAGGATTATGGCTCACTCCCTCTCCCTCACCAAACGGAGACCTGAGTCCCAGCAGTGGGAATATAATAGGCTGACTATGTGTATGTAAAAATATTATCACACAGTGAAGAATTTATTGTGAATTCTTTATTCTTTTCACATGTGAACATGGTAAGTTTAGTGGTAATGGAGGAACAGGGTGGAAAGTCCCTCCATTGAAAAGGGTGGTCCCTCCAACCAGACAGGTGTTGCGTCTGGCGGGCTACTGCCCAACAACTCTTAGTCGGGCTGAGTATAATATGTTAGATCGCGCGGTAAACTCTGCTTGCGCGATGTAGGATTTGTATGACGTAGCAGTGTCGACACTTGTCAGCTTTTGACACTTCGCTCGCTACCAGTGTAGTTCCTATGTGGCTGGATAGATGATGCCACAGTAAGTTCTATAAAAATACTAGTGTTGCCAGCGGCATCGCCCGTGTGGATGTCGGAATTTATCCGAAGGGAACGTATTACCGGAATAAAAATTATGTGTTAATCCAGGTCATAAACTACCTCCGGGCCCATCCAGATCCGTGCAGCCGTTTGAGTGTGAAGGATGGACAAACATACAAACTCACAAACTTTTAACTTTGTAACATTAGTGTGATGAATATTATGGACTCTGACGAGCGCAGCAAAAGTAGTCAAGTAGATAACTTTATCTACACTTACTTAGGGCGCGTTCTCACTATGTCGTGACGACAAAAAATCGTGTAGTTTTAAGTGTCGTGGCTTACATGTTTAAATGGAGGTGTTCATATATAGAACGACACGATTTACTGTCGTCTCCGACATTTTTTTGCAGTGACGACAGATTGTCATGACAGTGGGAACGGCTAGCACGACAGTCGTATAACGATAATAAATCCTTACGACTAAATCTAATAAATCGCGACTGCCATGAAATGATAAAATCCCGTCGTGATCCAATGGGAACAGCTAGATACCACAGTCGCTGAACGATAAAAAATCTTGACGACAAACAGCCGTTATAATGGGAACAGCTAGACACGACAGTCGTCCAACGATAAATTAATCGTTACGACAAAGTGGGAATGCGCCCTTACCTGTCTCTCGTATTCTCTATGAGGACTGAACTAGTTGAAGATATCGATTTAAAAACAGAACACTAGGGTGGTAATTGGATCAAATACAGTGGATAAGAGGGAACATACTGAAACAGATATTCTACGACTATGTGTCCCGTCGTTTCTTCAAGCGTGATAGTAATAACTGTGGTGCTATTCTGTAAAAATCTCACCGTGAAATCGTAAATGAAGTGTATAATGAGTTGTCAATAGTGTCAATTACTATTATCAGTCGATCATTCTGTAAAAATATCACCGTGAAATCGTAAATGAAGTGTATAATGAGTTGTCAATAGTGTCAATTACTATTATCAGTCGATCATTCTGTAAAAATATCACCGTGAAATCGTAAATGAAGTGTATAATGAGTTGTCAATAGTGTCAATTACTATTATCAGTCGATCATTCTGTAAAAATATCACCGTGAAAACTTAGGTGAAGTGAGAGTGAAGCGAGTTGTTTCACCTAATGCTAGAGATCGGCACTATTTTTAGCTCACTTTAAACTCTCTTACACGAAATAGCACTACTTGTATAAGGAGAGGTCACTTTATGCTCAATTCACCTACGTTTCCACGGTGAGTTTTTTACTGAATCGATCGACTGTCACTAGTGAGTAGCGCAGCGCACTCACTAAAAAGTTTTATCGATTGATTAGTCAACCAAAATATTGAATGATTGTGTTTTTTTACTAAGTCAAACTCGATTGAAAATTCAAATATTAATTTGAACTGCATGAATACTAATACTTTAGTTCGTAAAATTAAAACAAATTTTCTGTTGTAAAGAAAAATATTTCAATGCAATTCTTTGAGGAACTTTAAATAATTATTTTTAAATTTAGTCATTTTTATTTTTCTTTTTTAGACCCCGCTGCAGAGATTTAGACGATACATTGTCAGTCTGTGAATTCAAGAATATTATTAAAGTGGACGATAGTGCGATTCCTATAACAGGAAAAAAAATTTTTTTTTCGTGAATCCAAAAGTTCCTCAAACGCGCCAGTTTTAAATTTACTATCGCAAAACTACTATAATAAAAAACCGTGTCATGTATATAAAACATGCTCACCTAATTAGCATTTTTATGTTTGTATGGGCATCTAAACTGCTCGACCTTGCAGTTAACGAAGAACAAAATAAATTCTACTTCGATCTTTTTTGGCGCCAATGACGTATATTTGTCTGGTTTGGCGATGGCACTATGATCGTGAGTAATACTGCCGGGAATAACCGAATGGGAACGAAGCCGCCCGAACGCCAATCGAGCTTCAATACTTGTTCTGATTCAATGTTGCCAATCTGTAGAAACTCCCCAAAACAATGGGAGTTTTCCAACTACTTACTAACCTCATGAAATCTGCTCATAAGGCTTTGCTTAAACGTAACTGCATTAATTCCTTATTCAAATATTAATTGAACGTCACAAATATATCAAATATATCAATATATGCGTATTTCACCGAAAACAAAAGAATAAACTGAACTGAAAGCATTCTAATAGTCTAAGGGTTATCTTTCAAACGTATAGCTAATGGTAATAGTTTTATCGCGAAACTAGTTTTAAATGCTGGCAGCATAAGTAAATATCCGTGGGAAATACGCCCCCATTTACAGGTATTTATAAACTGGCAGTGGCAACACTGATTGCAAATTGTCAGTGTAGTCGAACTCAAGTCAAAACTAAAACATAAACAGTGCTTTTTACCAAAAAGGTTATTTAATAAATAAAAATAATGAGTGAACAGAATGATAAATTATTGAACCAGCCTAATTTTCATGTAGAAGTGACAAATGGTAGTAGAATTAACGAGAATAAAGAAAATTATGAGTTGGAGGAAACAAGTAAACTTGTGCCTAAAAATGGTAAGTACAAATTAGTTTACATAATTATTTTAATTGCCATAACTGCTTAGAACATAATGAATTGGTGTATTCATTTAATAATGTGAACATAATTTACTATTGACAGCTGATCGAAGTACTGTAGTGATGCAAACCGCTCGTAGGCATAAACAAAGTCTAGGATACCTATAAAACACTCATTTCGTAATAGAGTACTAGAAAGGGATGGAAGACGATGTTTTGTTTTTATTTGGCATGCTTTCTCTCTTTCTGCGTTCATTGATAAACGTGACATAGCGATTTTTTTGTTGTTTTATTTTTTTTTGGGTTTTGGATTGTCTTTACTTAGGGTGCGTACAGATTATGTAATATAACACATGAACATTTGTTATTTAAAACGTTCACGTTATTGCTACCTTGCAAACCACTCTATAGAAATATATTATATAACTACGTTTTATACCATGTTATGTTATACAGTGTGGACGCACCTTTAGACAGTTTTTTTTTTTTTTTTAAATGTAGAAAAAAGAAAATAAAAATAGACCACTCAAACTTACCAAAATTAACAAAATTAGAAGACGCGAGCCGGCGCTAGTATTCTGACCACCCTTTTTTTTTAAGGCTGGGAAGTCAGTTTCTCTCGCTCTGGGTGGAGCGGAAGGCAGTGTCAGACTTTTACTGACTAAAACCCATCCATGTTCCTTCCCTTACTCACCGTCCGCAGGCCTGCGCCTACGGTGGCCGGGAGTCATCACGTGGCTCCCGACGCCCGGGGCGCCTCCCGCGGCGGCTGGGACGGGAGGACCATTCTCTCTCCCATACCGCCACCTCCTTTTCAGACCACCCTGGTCAGAATATCAGCGCCGCGGTATTACTGTTTTTTTTTCAAGTTTAAAACAAAAGAAAACCAAATCGTTCTAGCCGTTTCCAAGTGGTGCGCTTGTCAACGAATACTATTTCATTTTCATTAGAATATTATAAAGGCGAAAGTTTGAGAGTGAAATGTGTGTGTGTGTTTATATGTTTGTTAATTCTTTACGCAAAAACGATTGAACGGATCAGAATGAAATCCGGCAGTGCGAAAGAATCCCGGAATCAAATTTTATCCCGTTACTTCGTTCCCGTGGAATCACTTCAGACATCCATGCGTGCGAAGCCGTGGACAGAAGCTAGTATAATTATAATCATGTAATAAAGTGTATAAAACGTTCTATTACGTCAAAATACTCAAATCATTGCCGCCTACTTAATTTTATCTCATTGCAATAATTTATCGAGTACTTCCATGTCAATCGTTCGGTGAGTACCTATGTTGAGCACTTAGATAAATTGCGCTAATATGTTGAGCACATACCTACGTATAATATTATATGTATTAGATTTCTGTGACTCAATCAAATAGATGCTAGTCATTTCGATAGATACTCCTCTAATATTATGTTGTAATTTAAGGCAATAATGTTATTATTACTCGTATAATCGTATTTCAAAATGATTTTTTTTTAAGGTTGGGGAATCATCAAATTACTCCTCCCGCTCTGGGTTAAGCGGAAGGTAGTGTCATACTCTTACTGACTAAAACCCATGTCCCTCCGTGTTCCTTCCTTAGCCTTAGTTCCGGGGTAGCGGTAACCCTTTCGGACAATCCCGCTTATTGAATATGAATTATATATAAGGTGACTGGTAATTAGTGACCGATATTTTAACACGTGATTGTACTCATAATTACAATCAACTTTCCCGAAGAAACTTTTTTTGTATACTCAATAGTTTTATTTTTATCATAATGGCAATACAACTGGCGCTCGCAAAGTTTAATTAACTTCGCGCCATTCAGCTGTTAGCAGCTATTGATTATACAAAAAAAGTATACCTTATATATTTTTGAAATATTGTGACTGAAAAATAATTGCGTCGAAACATGAATGTTTGTACATTTTGGGTTCGGACCGCATCTGAAAAAAAAACAGTGAAGATGTAGGTGAAGTGTGTTTAAAGTGAGCTGTATGTATCAATCACTAGCGTTAGGTGGAAAGACAGCTCAATTCACACTCACTTCATCAATTTTTTTTTAATTTTTAGGGTTCCGTACCTCAAAAGGAAAAATGGAACCCTTATAGGATCACTTTGTTGTCCGTCCGTCCGTCTGTCAAGACCGTTTTTCTCAGGCACGCGTGGAGGTATCAAACTGAAATTTATATCTAATATTCAGGTCTACTGTCCCTTGGAGCTGTGAAAAAATCAAACTTCTAAGCCAAAGCAATCAAAAGATACAGCTGTTTATGCCGCAAATTTTCGAAACTCGCACGGGAATCAAAACCTACAGGGTACTTCCCGTGAACTTAGAATCTTGAAATTTGGTACAAAGTAACGTCTTACAGTGCAGATAAAGGAAAAATTGCGAAAACCGTAAATTTTAGTTACATCATATAATAAAAAAAAATGTTTTTTTTTTTCAAAATATAAAAATACCATAATCGATTCTCGTGATGGGTAAACTTTTACTTATATACCTACAGGTTTGTACGGAACCCTCGGTGTGCGAGTCCGACTCGCACTTGGCCGGTTTTTGTACTTGGTTAAACTGACGAACGAGTTTATGTCATTATTTTTTTACACATTTCTGTGCGCTCTAATTATTTAAGTATCTTAATTTTAGATGTTTCTCAGTAAGTGAATTATCTATGTAATTCTTATGAGGAATAAAGTTATTCTTAAACCTAAAAAAAAAAAAAAATTTCATGGTGAGATTTTTACAGAATCGACCGACTGAATGACATTGACAGGGCGACGTCGAGTTGGTAAACATTTTGTGAGACAATCACAAAAATTGTATTAAAACAAGATGGCGAAGTAGGTAAAAAAAACTTGAGAGGTGTCAAGGGACACCCGGATGGAACGAAGTTCCTTTCGATTAATTAGTGAAGGAATTGTAATAAAATTTTATTTCTTTTAAGTTATACCTAATAAAAAAAAAAATCTGATCTAAAATAAACCAATAAAAAAATATTGACTAAAAAGACATCATATTTCACTCCAAAAAAAGTGTCGTTACAACTTTTGGCCTTATTTCCGTCTAGCCTCCTTTCGCAACGCGCGATAAGGAACTTCGTTCCAAAAAAACCTTGTATGTTGTACCCAGGAACCTATATCGATAACATTGAACAAGGTATTCCGAATTAGAACGCATTACTGATTAAAATGTCCATCCTGTAGATCACCAGGAAACCATCAAATATACTATACATTACATTTTATGTTCAGCAATAATAGATAAAATGTAAAACGTTTTTTAAATTCATACAAAACGTAAAACGACTGAAACCCGTTTTAACGTAATAATTATCAACATTATACGCAAAGAGTATTAATACACATAAAATATAAAGAATATTATTGTCGATGGAGTATTACGGATGATTAAATTAAGCCTTTGACGTGGACATTTTACAATTTTCTTTTAATGAAATACTTTTTACATTCAAAGTGGCCTAATTACCTTATTTTAATGTTTTCATAGTAACCTTGAATGAAAAATATAAAAATACAAATAATAATTTTTACTGTATTCGCGGTAATAATATAATTATAATTGTAATATCGATCACCCCTAAACTTAAAATTGATACAATCAGATCTCTAAATCAGATAAAAAAGTATTACATTTTGAGCGGCCTTTGCTGTTTTAATTTTTTTTTGGCAATTTTTTGTGCCATTGTTACTAGTAATGTGGCTTTTCTATAGAATTTTTGCATGTTTTCTCTTTGCTGGTATTTCCAGGGTAGGGTCAAAGGGCTTCTAAGTTAATTACTACATTGCGCTCATTATAATTTCACGATCTAAATATCAGTCTTCTGTCAATATTCTTAAAAGTCAATATAATTTAAGCATTTTTTCTTTTGTATCGTCCGAAATACATAAGTAGGTACCTAAGCAAAAAAAATGCGAAAAATCACATCGTTACATCATAGACAATTATGTGCCGGTTATTTGCAAGTTACCCCAATCTGTCAAATTTCTTGTATATTTTTTCAATTGAATTTCAAAAGCGTAAAGCAGTTCATTTTCAGTTTGGAAAATTTGATAGTTTAGAATAGCTTGATGTGCTAGCGTCTGTACAGTCTGGAAAATTAACCGCTTATCTAAATTACTATCAACATAAATTGTCTAAATCACAACTGTCATTATAGTTGTGTAAAATCACTAGTACCTACATGAAAAATTGACATAGTTTGTCAATTTAATCCTACTACTATTATAAAGGCGAAAGTTTGTAAGTATGGATGTATGGATGTTTGTTACTCTTTCACGTAAAAACTACTGTATAGATTTGGATGAAATTTGACACAGAGATGGTTTATATCCTGGATTAACACATAGGATATTTTTTATCCCGGTAGAACATTCCTGTGGGATAATTTCCGACCTCCACGCGAGCGAAGCCGCGGGCAGAAGCTAGTATACGATAAATTTCCCTCTAACCGTGTTGGACTAGTTAAATAACCCCAAACTGGATAACAATAAGAATACGAACAGCCTTGACAGTGAACGAACCCACTCAAGGGCAGTCCAATCAAGTTGACAACGATGTGTGAAATGAATATAATTCCGATGTGTCGCCATTTTCTATAAAAATACCAAACGAGGTTTAAAGGCACGACGATGCGACGATTGTGGTTTGTGGCAGAACAATTTCCATGAAATTTTTATAGAATTTGTTCTACTAGAGCCGCGTTGCTCCCGTCTACGGGAGCCTTTCGTAGGTAGTCTGGGTTAAATCGTGTAATAATAATGTCTTCAAGGTTAATCGTAGTTATTTAGATAATTTTTTTGTACTTAGTTACTACTAAATGATTACGCAGATATTGAAGGTCGAAATCTCAATTTATTCATGATTACGATATTTTTTTTTGAAAATACTTTGGACAACTTAACTTTAAATTACACCCATGTTTCACGTCACGTTAAATACTCAAATAACCAAAGTATTTTGTATATACATATCTAAAAACTATGTATATCCATTTCTACTTGATGTTTTCTGTGGAATATTAACTCTTATTTCGCAAACTATGCTTCACCTTCTATCCTACCCTCTGTGTCCCAAAACATGCAGCCTAAGTGATCTCTGCACTGCCACCGACGACGCTGTGGAAGTGGCGAAGTTTTGGATCAACAAAATTTAAATTTGAAATAAAGTCGTGCTACCCGAAGAAGAAGAATAAGACTGACAGGTCTTGAACAGCGTCAGATGATCGCGTTCAGTTTCATTGGTGAAATTCGCCCTAAGCTGTACAAAGTCAACTGCCTACCCTTTGCCCATGTTAGGATCGGCTTCTAGCTAACCGGATGCAGCTGAATACCAGTATTTTACATGGAGTGACTTCCTACCTGACTTCTACAACCCAGTAACTGCGCACGATACCCTTTGGTAAGACTGGCTGTCAGATTTTCGGGCTTCTGACGACCCTTAATGACTGTCAAAGATGCACAAAAAACAGCCGGGACTAGCGGCTTAACGTGCTTTCCGAGGCACGGAGAAGTCTCAGTGTGTACAGATGGTCACCCATCCACGGCCAACTCCGGCAAGCGTAACTTAACCTGATGGATCGACCTGTGCGGCTGTTAGTACTTGGTCACGAGCTCCTCAACATCAATAATTCAACATCCTACATTTATAATTTAGTGGGATACCTTATTCTGTTTGAGAATGAGTCCTGAATTAATTGCCAATCAATTTCCTTATTAATGTGATCAGAATAACCCAGATCAAGGTAGATACCCTGAAGGTATAATTAATTGTCATAATATAATTATTATCTTGGCAAACCTAGATTAATGTTTGTGAAACTAATTATAATAATCTACATGATTTTGACAGTAGGTAATGAAAAAGCGTTTAGTTGGATTGCCAGACAGATTATACATCTTATTTTATCATGACATTGGACAGTAGATGTAGCATATTCGGAGCTCGTGGCTAAGTACTAACAGCCGCACAGGTCGATCCATCAGGATAAGCCACGCTTACCGGGGTTCGCAGTGGATGGGTGGCCATCATTACATACCGAGACTCCTCCGTGCCTCGGAAAGCCCTTTATGCCGTTGCTCCCGGCTGTCATTTGTGCATCTTTAACGGTCGTTACGGGTCATCAGAAGCCCGAAAATCTGACAGCCAGTCTTACCAAGGGGTATCGTATTGCCCAGTTATTGGATTGTGGAGGTCAGATAGGCAGTCACTCCATGTAAAATACTGGTATTCAGCCGCATCCAGTTAGACTGGAAGCCGACCCCAACATAGTTGGGAAAAGGCT
This sequence comes from Hyppa rectilinea, assembly GCA_951799385.1. Taxonomy (NCBI): domain Eukaryota; kingdom Metazoa; phylum Arthropoda; class Insecta; order Lepidoptera; family Noctuidae; genus Hyppa; species Hyppa rectilinea. The sequence continues at coordinate 3,750,410 of OX637318.1, read as the reverse complement.
AGGCAGATGAGATAATGTAACATATTCGGAGCACATAGGGCTAAGGAAGGAACATGGAAGAGTTTTAGTCAATAAAAGTCGGACTATACCCTCCGCTACACCAACAGCAGGATGAGACATTAGATGATTTCCCATGCTTAAAAAAAAATTAAGAACGTTTTTCGATTTTGTGATCTATTTATTACCACACCCTTAATTTGTAAGTGGTGTTGTTCGAAAGGGTTACCGCTACCCCCGAAACAGAGGGCTAAGCAAGGAACATGGATGAGTTTATTCAGTAAGATTCTGACACTCTCTTCCGCTCCACCCAGAGCGGGAGGGGTCATTTGATTTTCCACCCTCAAAAAAAACCTTTTCATTCCTAAATAACACTCCTTTACGCAACATCACCTATAAAAATCGAAAAGTAATATATTTAAAGTACGCTAAGTGCCAATGAAACTGAACGCGAGCAGCACATCTAAACCGCGTTCAAGAGCTGTCAATTTCAATATTCTATAGAAAATAATCACACTGACAGGTCTTAAACGTAGTTTATGTGCTGATCGCGTTCATTTTCAATGGTAAAATCGGCCCTAAGAATCAGCACTTTTGAAATGTCGTCATTACACTAGACACTCCCCCAAAACGCCCTTCACATGTAACTCGTCATGTTTTAGTCTATTAATGCTCTCTACTAATACTCATAATTAAATCAATTGATCCAACTAATGTACTAACTTACAAAATGATCAAATGGCATGTGTAATATGATAATTAAATCCTTCAATTAATAGACCCAATCTGCTTCGATACTGTTTAAATACATTGGTGCAAACTAAATGCGTTTATTTAGGCAGTTGAAATGTTCGTATTGATAATAATTTTGTTGTTGAAATTTTCTGCTTTGTCGCTTTGGACGACCAGAGTCAGTGCATCGTGTGTTGGTTCGATTCTTATTTTTTATTGTATTATCAGTGTACCTATTGTTAAATACTTCTAGATACCACATTGAAATTTGAGTACGAAGATAATGCTAATTCTTTCATGCTTTTAAAAAAAATGTTTTGAAGAATTATAAAGAAATTTCTTAAACATTTATTATAATTGTACATGTTTTTATTATTGAGGTTTCCGTCATGTTAATGTTAGATATTTTTCTTTTTCAGAATGAAAATTTGATTTACAGAATGTGCTTTTATGTTATTTATGCTCCATTGTCAAAATCTTTTATGTAATAATGATCTTCTTTAATTGAAGGAGTACACCTACAAAACCCTTTGTCGGTCATTATTAATCTTAGATTAGTGTATATATGTTTTGTTGGAGTTCCTGAGAGAATACGATACTCCTTGGTAAATAGCTAGTATGAAATAAACTGATATAATCAACGCAATTCACTTAAACAAATAATCTTATTATTTTGTTAGCTTCTTATGAAATGTTTTGTTTTTTCCTTATAGCATTTTCCTATCAATTTATAACATGTCTAAAGGAAAAAATAAGAAAGTTACGTCATGTTACCCCGTCTGATCTCGACGTTTGACGATTGATAGGTGTACCTTTTGTTTACGTGTATTTTCCTCTCGAAACATAACGCTTGTTTATCGAAGGGTTGGTTAGAATTAGACCCGTATTTCACCAGTTAGTTTTAAGACCTGGCAGTACAACCAGGCTCCAAGCTACAGATAAAATCCTCCTCTCGTAATCCATATTTTGTATCCATGAGCATCTGTACCTGGTATTCGCGTTGAATTTGTGACCAAACAAATTAAACAAAAAATATTTATGTGTAGGTATTATGTTTCCATCGACACGTAAAGAAGAAGATCTGTATCTGTAGTTGCCTATGTTGTTATCACGTACCGCTCGTGTGTAGGCAAATGCATGTGTATATCCAAAGTAATATCTCTACACTTTATATAGGATGTAAAAGTTATTCAGTTTGGTGGTCTAAAGCATATACTTCTGTATGTATATTCTCTTTCGGTTACACCCTGTATGAAACAAAGTCGCTCCCCGCCGTCCCTCTGTAGTCTTAGATCTTTTACACTACGCGTAATGGATAGAGTGATTAAAGGAATATAAGGTTAACGTAAGGTTAAACTAGCTTTCTTCCGCGGCTTTGCCTGTGTGATAGAATCTACATTGCACCTGGGAGGATAGCTTGCCGAGGTTGTTCCGTAGATGGGTGACTATCCTTACAGAAGAAGCTTAAGGTGCTTGCCGAGACCCCTTCGTCTTTGACAGTCATTATGGGTCGTCAGAAGTTCAAAAGTCTGACTTTCAGCCTTACCAAGGGGTATCGTATTACCCAATTGGGTTGTGGAGGTCAGGTAGGCAGTCGTTCCATGTAGAATACTGGTATTCAGCTGCATACGGTTAGACTGGAAGCCGACTCAAACATAGTAGGTAAAAAGCTGTATAGATTGATTGACTCTAATTACTATAACATAAGAAAAATAACGGTAATCCCCCAAATATTAACGTAGGTATAACAAACTATATAATATTACGATAAATAGAATAAAAAGCAATGCAACCTATTAACCATTAAATTAAAAAAAAACTAAAGTGAAATAATTTCAATACCCAATAACTGTCGTTATTTTGCTGATAGAGTTTATTGACACACCTAAATCTATATCCCATACCATAAGACCAAATATTTTTATCGATATCACAACAAAACCTGACAGCAACTCAATCCTTTAAATTCTCACCATCAGGCTTGTCACCAAGCCATTAGCGGAACACGCGTATTCAAGCTCTAAATGGCATTTACAGTGAAATAGTGCAACTATAAGGCTGGAGCTCAGTACGTGAATCGGAATAAACAACGCGACCCAGGCGCTACATCGTTTGGCCTAAATTCCTATCTGTTATACAATAGCAAGGTCCGTGGTTGCTGTTGCAGCGAAGGATTCAAATGGAGGTTGTTTTAGCGTAATTACTAATGAGTAGAGAAAAGCACTACATTAGAACTACTATGAAAGTGTGCACCCTAAAGCTAAACTGTGGTAGGTAAGGTAGGTAAGCGGGATTGTACGAAAGGGTTACCGCTACCCCGGAACATAAAGGGCTAAGGAAGGAACATGGATGGATTTTAGACAGTAAAAGTCTGGCACTCCCTTCCGCTTCACCCAGATTCGGAGACGTCATTGGATGATTTCCCACCCTCAAAAAAAAAATTGTTGGCAAATGACTTCACTGAAACTTTATAAAAGTTGATGTGTTACGAGTATGTTAAAGATCGTTTTTTGACATTATTAAGTCAAACCCCAGCACCATCTTTTTATGACAGCCGTCACTGAGGCCGTTATTTACCGGCGACCGCTCTTCTATGAAACCGTAGGGTTAGAAAGCACTTTGGTTGCCAAATACTTTCTATTTTTATATTAACATCGTTTTGGAACTTCAATACTTAAAACCATAAATATACCAAATTAATTTAGGCACAACTTCAAAGAGCTGTATTATTTAGCTACATCAAAGTAAAGCTTCATCTCATTCCCAATATAATCCTTTTTTTTTGAGCGTAGGAAATCATGACTCCTGCCACTCTGGGTAGAGCGGAAGAGAGTGTCAGACTCTTACTGACTAAAACCCATCCATGTTCCTTCCTTAGCGTATATGTTCCGGGGTAGCGGTAACCCTTTCGGACAATCCCGCTTACCCGGTCCCAATATGATACTGCTGAGGTGTTCGGCAACTAGAAACTCGACAATATTCCTGTTCGCTGCAACTGGCACCACACCCTAAGGCCTGGCACACATTGTAGATCGAGTCGCCAATTTGTGGAGCTACATTAATTATTTGCAGCCTGTGTTTTAAATTCTTGTGGAGCACAGATGTTTTTATTTTAATTTGTTCTCTTCCGTGTGGTTTTCCCTTTATGTCTGAGTAGCGTGAGATGTGGTTAGTAATTAAGGGGTATGTTTGTAGGTAGAGCAAGTTTTAAGTGGACCGGTAATTCTGCCTCCTGGAAGGTGAGAATAATTAATTGAATGTTTCAGCTGAAATTATGATTGGATGGGCTGAGGGCCTTGTTAAAGTTAAATTCTGCCAGAGACAGCGATGATGGAAAAGTCAAAAATGTTATATACTAGCATCTGCCCGCGGCTTCGTTCGCGTATCCGAATGTCGGAAATTGTTACATTATAGGCTTCGCAAATTATAGGAGATTTAGTAAGTAACCCATTTTTTTTAAAATATTATATAGCCTATGTCACCCGGGGTAGTGCTTCCAAACACTGAAATAATTTTTCAAAATGGTTCAACGGTTTCGGAGCCTATCCAATGTAAACAAACAATCAAGTCTTTCTTTATAATATTAGTGTAAACTAGCGCGGATATCCGTATTTGTGAAAAATTTCAACTGTCTTACTGTCACGGTTCATGAGATACAGCCGTGTGACGGACGAACAGACAGACGGACAGACGGACGGAAAGCAGAGTCTTAGTTATGGGGTCCCGTTTTATCCTTTGGATATGGAACCCTAAAAAATATAGCAAAAGAATAATAAAACGTTGTGTATAGTAAAATGTAGAGATATGGGTCTCATAATATTTTGTTCTATATTACGGTCCTAAAAATACTAAATCGTACTACATTCAACTTTATCATTGTACCCATTCGGTACGTGACATTGGTACCTTGTACTTTTACCCTAACAAGCAGTGAGAACCTTATTGGTGTGACCTACGGACTGCCAATTCTTAGGTTTCAAGTTCGAACCCAAGGCACGCACCTCTGAATTTTCGGATACATATACGTATTGTTTAATTATCTCTTGCTTAAAAAAACGGTGAAGGAAAACATCGAGAGGAAACCGACATGCCTGAGAGATATTCCTCAACTGTATTTGAAGCTAAATCAGATTCTCATGAGCAACATACAAACTCTGACACCAGGTTAGTCATTAACCACACGAAGAACGAAAGAAAAGACCCTAACAAGCGTAGTGATTGAAAACAGTTGGGGGCATGTATGATATAAGGTTGGGAATCACAGCTCTAGAAGCTTTTAAACTTGCTTCCTATCTATTCGTTCGAACTCCTCGCCGCGAATGATGAATACGGTAGAATTCCAACACTTCAATATACTTATTGAGTATTTGAATTTTAAATGAGGATCGCTATTCGGTTTGTGGCACTTTGTACGTGTTACTTGTGTGCTTACGTGTGGCTCTGATGATGTGTGCTTTGTGGGACGAGACGTAGCATTTCGAGTACTTTGTGTAGGTACTTCTAGCTACATGCTGGTGTAGAATTTGTGATCTAGGTTTAACATAACAGTTCTGAGTACCTACTGTCTTATTTGTTGTTTATCGAATTGATTCAACTAAACAGACAGCTGTGCTGCTGGGGAGTTTGTTGAGTCACTTCTTCTTCCGAGCTAAAGCACTAGGAAGTGGTGAAAGTTGGGCGTTTTTGGAGGACTGTCTTATGTAACTTTGACCTTCAAAAAGTGCTTGTATTCAGCGTACTTTGAATAAATTACGTTTGATTTTTGATTTGCTGTGTATTTTTTGACAACTGCGAATATATTTTTTTTAACGTCGGACCCAATGAACCGAAACTCATGCAAATCTGTCAATCTGCCTAGCCTTTTCCCAACTATGTTGGAGTCGGCTTCCAGGCTAACTGGATGCATCTGAATACCAGTATTTTACATGAAGCGACTGCCTATCTGATCTCCACAGTAACTCATGGAACTGTTTAATAATCCACTCAGCCTTTCGCAGTCCACTGCTGGACATAGGCCTCTCCCAGGCTGCGCCACAACAACCTGTCCTCCACCTTCCGCAACCAGTCTGCCCCAGCCACCTTTTTAAGGTCATCGGTCCATCTAGTTGGGGAGCCTCTCATATCGGGGCGTAATTGTATATTAATACTCGAATAAAATATAAAAAAGACGCCTGTTCTACTTCACTGAGCACTAACTCGTGAACAATATGATTGACAATGATTATATCAGGCATTATTTGTTCATAATATAATAATAATAATCTTTATTTATCCAAAAACATACAGAGTTTGAAATACAGTTTTGATATTTGGTTTAGAAAAACATTATAGTTTATGTTGCAAAATCTGTACAGAATAGTATTCTCTACCTCTTAAGCTAGGATATACCTACCTGTATTATAAGAGGTAGTTTTACGGTCAATATCAACAAAAACTTATATCTCAAGTGGACTGTGTCATTCTACTGTATGGTATAAAAGAGTAGAATTGTATGCTTTGTTGTAGTGTGTGCGAGTGGTGTGTGTGTGTACACACACCACTCACCTACACAGGTGTGGGTGTCAGGGTGTAATTGTAGGTGTGTGTGTATTTTACAAGATAGGTGAGTAAAGACTCCGTGTAAGAGTAATCCTTGAGGAGCAGCCACTCCGTTACTTTAGATTTTAGTGCATGTGAGTTTAGATTTGTAATAATGAGATGTTGAGATGATAAATGGCACTGTGACTTATACATTATCAAAAAATTATTCGTAATGTTTATTAATTAACTTATTGTTTTGCGCGGATGTGACGCATATTTTTCCGTCAACTTGTTTTTTTGTTGTTTTTTTTTTACTTTGTCTTGCTTGCCCCAAATAAACATATTTTCATTCTTCTTTTTCTAATTGGCTTTCTGATGACTAAAGATTCCTTTTTTTGTTTGTTTTTTTTTTGGACGTAAGTCTTCCATAGTATGTACAATAAAAAAATACCAGCCTATATTATTATCCCAGTGCGGGTCAAAAGCTTCTTCTCATACAGAGAAGGCACAAGCATTGATCATTATGCTTGCTTAAGGCCAAGATATACTCGGAAAATAAGTACACATGAAGTGTTTTTTATTTAACGCCAGTTAACTTTAGAGCAGAGTAAGTTAATTTTAAGCCCATTGAAAGCTAAGTTTATTAAGATAACAAAATGTAGGTGTTGCCAATGTAAATAGGCCTATCCAGAATAATCCCGATAAGTACCCATATAACCGTAACGAACGAGCGGTAGTAACATTTTATCATGTTTTCGTTCATAACATAATAATCCCTATTAACACTAACATTAAACGTTATAGTCCATTAATTAGTATTAGTAATGACGGTATTCTTGGTAGGTACTGCGGATTTGAGCCTGTCTAAACTATGTATAAGCTTGACTTCTAGGACTTGACTTGACTTCTAGGAACCAGAGTAATATATTAAAAAAATAAAATAAATGAAAGTTAAACTCTATCTAATTTCGTTCCATTTTTTTTCGAACTTGATAATTAATGTATTAATTTTATGAAGTAATAGCTTTTGGCCGCGACTTCGTCTGCGTGAAGTTCGGTTATACCGCAATTTTTGAGAAAAAAAGTAGCAATGTCCTTTCCTTCCCCGAGATACAATCTATCTCTCTGCCAAATTTTATCGAAATCCATTCAGTGGTTTAGGCGTGAATGGGTAACATACAGACAGACAGAGTAACTTTCGAAATAATAATATTAGAATGGATATAGTATGTAGGTATGGATTATGAAAAATTTACTTTAAATTGGAAGTTTTATTGGTCTTGACTTTGTAAAAAAATATATATAATGAAAAGAAAACGGCATAATTTCTAAACTAAAGGCGTTGTACTCCGCCAGTCTATAATATTTACTCTATTTTTTCAGCCTGCAATCCAGTATGATGAATATAATATTCATTCTATTTCATGTGTAACAATTATTAATTTATTATTCAAAATAAAAAAATATTCCATATACTTATTGTTAGTAAATCATACTTATAACTATGTTAGTATAAGATTATTCAATGTCAACATTACTACTTATAAATTACTAGCTTCCGCCCGCGGCTTCGCCCGCAAAATATGCCGACAAATTATACACATAAACCTTCCTGTTGAATCACTCTATCTATTAAAAAAAACCGCATCAAAATCCGTTGCGAATTTTTAAAGATTTAAGCATACATAGGCATATAGGGACGGAGAAAGCGACTTTGTTCTAGACTTTGTAGTGAAGTGATTAATGGATTACATTTACATTATTTTCCTTTAAAAAGGAAATAATATTAAAATGAATTAATAGTTTAATACTCTTTGTAGAAAATATCGATAGTAATCAAGTCACATCACTAAAGTTCACTGTCAAGAAAAAACGTATGTCAATCGTTTGACGTTTTAAACGAATTAAAAATTCACCACATTTCCTTACGTAATTTGTTGTATTTAACAGTTTTCTGGTGACCACAGGATGTAAAAGTTATTGTGATCCTTATGTGTCGTGATAAAAGGTGCATTATTCATCAGTAACACGTAGCTATCGCGTTTTATTCCTGGGCAAGTTCAATGTTATCGCTTTTGGTTCCTGGGCAACACCTCTTGTTTACATTTACAATGAATTTCTATTTCCGCGGATTTACTTGAAAGCATCTATTTTGGAATAAGCAGCAATATGGACTCAGGTATTTTGATTTTATTTTTTATCTTGCGTAACTCTACATAGAAATTGGCTGGATTTATTCCCCAGTTTTTTAACCTGATGGGGTGAAAACGGATGCAGGGGTGGGTGAATTGGGACAAAATTTTAAAAGGGATTTTTACTTTAAAATAATGTAAGTAGTTTGTTGCTAACAAAGGCACTTAATTGGTAATTATAATATAGTAAACACATAACTGGTCCTTTTAGGCCACAACGGATATTATTTCTATGTTAAAATCCTTTTTAAAGTTTCGTCCCAATTCACCCCTGCATTCCTATTTACCCCGTTTGACTGTACGTAAAACTGCAACCGGTTAAAAGACATTTCTGCCGCCATACTTAGCGCAGGCGCACTCTGCTTCTGTTAGCAAACATAAATCGAAGCCATAAATGAAGTGCTAACACTGTTCAATTTATTATTATCTATACTAATACTATAAAGCTGAAGAGTTTGTTTGTTTGAACGTGCTAATCTCTGGAACTACTGGTCCGAATTGAAAAAATATTTTTGTGTTAGATAGTCCATTTATCGAGGAAGGCTATAGGGTATGTAAAATCACGCTACGACCAATAGGAGCCGAGCAGTGGGTGAAACCACGCGGGAGTAGCTAGTCAAGAATAAAACCGTGATATAGTACGCGTCAAATTTTGTAGCGCCTCTGAAGTGCGCTACTTACTGCGCAGTACCCCACCCCTCACCCCCGCTGACACATGAATTTGTTACTGCGCAGCGACTCGCCTCCTGTTCCGAGCGGCCATTAAGTTTGAATCGAACTTTTTAAAATGTCTACAAGACTGATGTGTGCGCTTAAATATATTTAATAAATTATCATATGCAACATTTATAATAATTAAGCAGGTAATAGTATTTATCTGCCTTTATGGAAGTTATATGTTCGAGTCGTTTGGGGTTGAAACACTTGGGCCGTGGGGTCCGAGTGCTCATCGAGTATTTCGGGATATCGCCCAGCGATTGGTCGACTCTACACCGGCTAATAAATTTTTAGGTCAAGGAATCAGCATTACCATTCAACGTGGCAACGCTACTATTTTTTAGGGCACATTTCCCACTGACAGCGATGGGGATGTTGTCGCCCTATGAGCTCTGTCCAAAAAATTTCCAACAGTATAACATTTTTCGACCAAAAAATTTTCGTGACCCTAAATTAGAAACCGTGGCACACAAAAAGATAAAAGATATCGCTAGCTTCGGGTGCAGTATATTTTGCAAAAAATTGGAGCCGTGCCGAGGATGGCCGTCACCTGTCATGGTTGACGGTGAGGCGTGGAACTGACAAGCCTGGTTTTAAAAAAAAAAACAAAATCCGAAAAACTATGAAAGATAAGGTTTTTTCACGGCTCCGCTCGCATGGTCTAATTAATGGTCTGTTCAAAAATTATCTGAAGAAAATGTAAACAAACGGATTAGAAAACGTACCTGTGGATGCATTGATGGCTTAGACTTGATTTTTTGAATACTGAGTAGTCCGAAATTTTAACTATTACTTTTGTAACTTTTTTTTTTGAGGGTGGGAAATCACCAAATGACTTCTCCCGCTTTGGTTGGAGCGGAAGGGAGTGTCAGACTTTTACTGACTAAAACCCATCCATGTTAACCCTTTATGTTCGAGGTAGCGGTAACCCGGTAACCCGTTTAAATAAGCCCGCTTACCCGGCAATTAGTAATAATAATTATTTTAGTTAACTTAAATATGTTTTTCATTTAACAGTTGAGTTTAATTTTAATTTTAGAGTGCCCATGCTCATTCTTTGTTTTTCAACGGCTATTTAATAATGTTGTTTAAATAATATTTTTTAGGAAAAAGTTGTGACGAATTAAATTGGAAGTTTCTTAATACAGATGAGTATTATATTACTAATTCCAATTGGCTTCGGATTTAACCTGAACAGGAATTATTTACACTTTCATGAGATAATTTATAAACATAATATTATTGTGATACGTGAATCTAACTAGTGTGATCATGAGACAGAGCTATAGCTCCATGTCTTTTCCACATTGAAGTAATAGTAAAATAAAACTGTGGTGGTCGACCTGCAGAGAATAGTTGGAACAGATAGACAGGAACGTTACGCTTAACGTAATGTAAGGTTAGATGCAATAGCGCGTAACTGACTAAAGGTTTCCGCAGACAGCAGCGACGCGCAAGCGCGACGCGACACTAGCAGAACAATATAATATCTATACTAATATTATAAAGAGGAAAACTTTGTTTGTTTGTTTGGTTGTAATGAATAGGCTCAAAAACTACTGGACCGATTTTAAAAATTCTTTCACCGTTCGAAAGCTTAGTTTTCTAGGAGTAACATAGGCTACTTTTTATCCCGGGAAAAATAACGGGTCCCACGGGAAAGACCACGGGAGCGAAGCCGCGGGCAAAGTGCTAGTGTTTGTATACAATTGTTTGACCGGATTAGCGTCGCACCTTCGCGTCGTCTGCGGATGCCTTAATGATCAAGTTCTCGCAATACCTACACTACAAAGTATAGGCAGTCACTATTATTAACCTTTAAGTGCCAATTTCACCATGAAACTGTACGCGATCAGCACATCTAAACTGCGTTTAAGACCTGTCATTGTCAATATTCTCTAGTAATGTTCACACAGACGACTCATAAATGCGGTTTTCTATGCTGACATTCGCCATGAAGGTACAGTCAGAGACATTAATCGTTTGCCAAATTTATAACCAACTCAAATGGTCAATACTGTCATTCTTTGAAAGTTGTCAAAATTGGAGGGTGGAAAATCATCAAATGACCACTTCCGCTCCTCCCAGAGAGAGTGTCAGACTCTTACTAACTAAAACCCATCTGACATCTGTTCTCTGTTCCTTCCATAGCCCTTTGTGATCCGGGGCAGCGGTAACCCTTTCCGACAATTCCACTGACCGTGTAAAATAGATATCACTTGGCAAATCGGCACAGAATTTGATGAACAAATAATTTCTGTAACTGTGCAAATGACGTAGAACACCAGTTAACTCTTAACACTCGAGCAAGCGATACTATTCACTTGTAAACACACATTGAATGGCTGCGTCGGTTTAACCTAGTTCTCTCAATCAAGGCTGTATTGAGGAGAATGGGAGAGTAAGCAGTAGACGGGCAGACACTATTGAGACAATAGGTATGATAACAGGGTTAAATAAAATATTTAGTCCGTTCTCGTCAGATACTATTACGTATTTTTTTGCTTTATTATATAAAAAAAAAGAAATAACAGATAAAACGCATTAAAGTTGGGTTGAATTAAGTAGGGCGCGCTACGTTCATCATTTGCGTAGCCTTTTCCCAACTATGTTGGGGACGGCTTCCAGTCTAACTGGATGCAGCTGAATACCAGTATTTTGTATGGAGCGACTGCCTATCTGACCACCATAACCCAGTAACTGGGCAATACGATACCCCTTGGTAAGACTGGCTGTCAGATGGGGCACTCTACGTTACAACTAAGTATAAAATCTACAAAGGAGTGACGTCACGCCACGTTTTGACACAATGCGTCGACGTTGTCTTTGGATTATGTAATAAAAGAAAAAATACGGGTCCAATATTTTTTTGCAAAAAAATAAAAAATGACAGTCTAAAATAAAATTTGTCATCCCTATTAGGTTGAAGCCGTGCCGATACATATTTAAGGGTTTGGTGAATGAAGTTAATTGTTTATTAAATTGGCACACAACGCCAAGTTGCCATTTATAGCCATTTTATGAAACTGTCAAAGAATGACAGCTGTGATTTGAAATGGACCATATAAGATGTTAGTCAACTTGATAAATAATTAATTTTCTTGGATTTGCGGCATGAAACGGTTCTTTGATATCATTTTCATTTTATTTCACTGGGTGCCAACACCTCAAAAATCAGCACTTATTATTTTAGTATTAGGTACTTCAGCGTTAGAAAGAGATGAAGCTATACAGTAGGTAGGCTCTGTCTCTTTCCCAAATTGAAGCAATATTAAAACATTACTACTGGGATGGTTGCCCCCTGACGGATTTAATTTATAAGCACGTTAAGAAAATAATATTTTTATATGTTCAAAAAAGCATTTTTTTAAGTTCACCTCGTGTTATTTGTACATTTTAATGCCTTTTAATTTGCTAAATCAGTCTATCGTCACGAGAAAACGAAGTCTCAAAGTGCTTTTGTTGAGTTTTCTCGAGCGTGGCGGTCATGTTAAACATTTGAATGACGTCGGAATCGTAGACAAATCTCGACAAAACGTGAGAGAGAACGTGCTTTGTCGCGCTACTCATGTTAGCTCTGCGGTGAAGTAATTATTCGTAAGGACACATGAACACCCCGAGTGTTTACCAAAACAGAACCCTAACACTGTTGAATTTACGTGTATTCTACAAATTGAAGCGATAAACTTAAGTTATATCCCAAAATTAATGTTCACATCCTTTGTTACAAAGTCGCGAAAAATTCACATCCCTAGAGAGAAAAAAAGTGTGAGAAAACCTGTTAACAACTCACCCTAAAACAACGTAAAAACACAGCATCGCTACCTTTTAAGGGAGTGCCCCATAAATTAAATACTGAAACTTTTACGAAAACATTTTAAATTGTTGAAAAACAGCGCGGCTTCTGCCTTCGGGCGTCCGTTGTCAGGGAGGCCCTTTATCTCACAGTTTTATATCTCAATTTCCCCGTTTTTTTACACGGGATTAGGGTTGTGTACCCATACATAAGCGCTGCCACATTCGGACGCCACTTTAAAAATTCAATAGAATTGGTGAAAGAAATTTTATTAGCACCATTTTTCTAGTTTGGGGTGAACTGTTAACTAACAGGAGGTAATAGTTTTCGTTTCAGAGTATAAGATGGGTCTAGGATGGTTGGTACTTGGAATACTTTGTCGGATTTTATGGTTCCTCATTTTTCTCTTCATAATATTTAATTTAAATTAAAAATGTGGAACCCTTCTCTCCGCTTAGAACTTTAATGTTATTTCTAAGGAGTTCATTGACCTAATCTGGAACGTTACACAATTCTAATTACATAACATACCATCACGCTTTGTTCTTCGAAGGGTTGGCCAGAGGTGTACCTATAGTACAGAGGCCAGCACATCAAGTTACCACAATATGTCAAATTTATTTGATAGTATTTCAACTTTATTGCAAAGATTTTTGTTCATTTTTAATTGAGAAAATGTGACAGTTAGGGATAGCTTGATGTGCTGGCGTCTGTAACCACATTTCGCGCATTTAATTATCAGAAGTAACCATTTATAATTTTCATAACAATGTTAAAAAAGGAAATCCAAAAGTAACTTTAGTAGATATTTTTTTTTTTTGAACATATTGTGACATTTTATTTTTCATTTTTATTTTTGATATTTTGTGACATTTTCTTTTGATATTTTAAATAATTTTTATTTATATTTTGACATTTTTGAATATTTTGTATTTGACTTTTGAATTCTAAATTCAATTCAAATTAATTAACATTACGTAACATTTTTAGTGCAACCTTGGCAGTTGTGAATTTCCTTTTTAATTTTAATATGAATTAAAGTTACCTGAAATAAATGCATTTAATTTAATTCAAAATAACACAGCATTCATTTTAAATCTTCCCAAAATCATCGATGTAAAAAGCAATTCAACAAGATGTTATAGCTCCGGTCGATGGGCAATAAAAATTTAAGGGTGAACAGGGTAACTTTGGACAACCCTATTATATCCCTGATATCTATCTGACACCGTGCGGATGCCAAGTTAATGTTGCATACGACTCACTAACTTTTATAAGTTCAAACATAGTATTTTATAGGACCCTACTTGTAAAAGTAAACAAACACATTGCATATTAAATATAAAAAAAAATTGTGCCTTCGAAAGTAGGAACTTTATGGTTGCTATGGGAAATATTTTTTTAAAGATAGGAGTTACAATAGAGAAAAGTGACTGCTCATTTATTTAATATAATACTTACGTGTGATGAAATGCACACAAAATAAAGTGCACATCACCAAAAATCGCATGTTTTTCCGTAATCATAAAGGTTAAAAAAAAACTAATAAATTCTCTAATATAATAATTAAAGAGAAAGAAAATTAAAATAATTAAGACAATATATAATTAATATAGAGAATTGTTTCTATAATAATTCTATTAATTCTCGATATTAAAAGTAAAGTCAATCTCACTTCAATAGAAATATATATATAAAAAAAAGAAATTGTAGATCTTACTATGTCATCATTCTCCTGCCCTTATCCCAATTTATTTGGGGTCGGCGCAACATGTCTTTTTCTTCCATACCTCTCTATTAGTCGTCTCGATAGTCACTCCCTTTCTAGCCATATCATCTTTCACACAATCCATCCATCGTTTCTTTGGTCTCTCTCTACTTGTATAGCCATCCACATTCATACTCATTCATACTAGATCTTACTATGTATTTTATTAATAAAACAAATTCCTCCTATAACATTTAATATATACCGTAGCTCAATAAACCCAATTATCACTTGAATATGAAAACCCATTTATTCCGACATCTTCACCTTAAATCTCACTCGACATCCCAATTCGCCACGACAATGAGCCAATACTCGATAAATCATCTCGAACAAGCAAGCAGTAGAGATTTCACATCTGACATTAAGTGGTCTAGGTATCACAATAGAACATCATAGTAACTAGATTCTCTAGCTAAAGCCTGCATTAGCAGAATTGCTTCTCGGAGCGCCCTGACTACGTGAGCTGTATGTGAGTATGCGATGCGGGAAATTTAGCATAATATATGTACATATTTGTACATATAATAGTAGTTTATAGGTAGGCTGTTGTGGATGTTATATGCCTACCTGCCTGCCTAGCCTTTTTCCAACTATATTTTGGTCGGCTTCCACAGTCTAACCCGATGCAGCTGAATACCAGTATTTTGCATAGAGCGACTGCCTATCTGACCTCTACAACCCAGTAACTGGGTAATACGATACCTCTTGGTAAGACTGGCTGTCAGACTTTCGGGCTTCTGACTACCCGTAACGACTGTGAAAGATCCATGACAGCCGGGACCAACGGCTTTCCGAGCCACAGAGGAGTCTCGATATTTAATAATAATGATAATAATAATAATCATTTATTTCTGAATCATTTCCATATTTGTTAGTAACAATGTAATTTTATCAACACCCACAGACCAACCCCGGTAAGCGTAGCTGATGCTAAACCTGATGGATCGATCCGTGCGCATGTTATTACTTACCCTCGAATTCGGTGACATAAAAAATACACATACATAAAAAATAAAATTATTCGATAGCTACAGCAACAATAAACAAAAATAATTTTATACTAATTTGAGCTTCGATCAATGTAATTTGAATTTGAGCTATATTTTGTAAAATGTCATATTCAAAATGGATTGTGTTTATTTATTTACCTTCAATCGTATTACAACCTCTAAGCTACAGTTGTTAATAAACTGATTTGATTGCTAATTGTCACATTTTTATACAATATACTATAATCCAATCACTGTAAGCAGGACCCTTTTGCCGAAGTATTTTACAGCAAAGAGGTTCGTGTTTACAGCTGTCGTGTTATAGCATATTTCTGTGCAAGTCCATGACTGTATTCCTGGCTTCAAGCTACTGAATATGAAAATTTTAACCAACTACTTGGCTTAAACAACTGCTGGCATAGCTTCAAGAAACACGGAGTGCGTTTGTGTCTCTTTTATCCAGACGAATGAATGGAAAGATTTAACTTTATCACGCCTGGGAAGTTTATGTGTGATTTTCTTCGTGTAATGGGGCTGTGGTTCTAGTTTATAGTTAATTTATGATGGTCTTGAAAATGTTTTGATCTGTGCAAAAAATCTCCATATTTTTTCGTTGATGTATAACAGCATTAAATACACATTAATCAGAATATTAATCACACGTCGGAACGTCAAACACAATACATTCAATTAACAGAATTGATTACCAATTACACCCATACTAGATGATTCTACACACATTTTCACGTAAACCATCGACTATAGAGTATTGATGTCGATCGAATCTGACGTCTCACGACGAACCACCCGTGAATCCCCGTGTCAAACATAATCCCTATCTCACGCTGAATTGACGGCAAGACGTTAACTTTACCCGACCAGAAAACTATCCCAGATACCGGAACTCCGGAACTCCGGAACTCGGCCAACTAATTCACTAAACTTGAATAATTCTCCCCAATATAACACTACATGCAAAGTTTTTTACTTTTCATAAAGTTCTACTCAAACGGGAATATAAAAGTTTTCAGTGAATCTGTTGGTGCCTGTACTATGAATAGCAGATATTCTATTGATCTATAAAGTTTGGTGAACTTTTTATATTTGGCAGCTGGGAACGATTTCGTTGGGAGAAAACAAATTGTAGTGACGATTGCTCTGCGTAGTGAATAGTATAGTGTGTTTCGTATTCATTTATTCGACGGTCGTTAGTTGAAAATGTAGCGTTAAATTGCCTGCGGTTCATTTTGACCGCACTCACCCTCTTGGCGTGTGAATATTTAAAAATTAATATACAATTTTGGCATGTAATTTTGGAATGATGAGGTTTAAATTCGGTTAAAGTGTCTTCCAATATTTTCTTGCTTGGCGTTTTGGCAGTATTAGTTTTGGTACTTGTTTAAGTACAGAGGCCAGCACATCAAGCTACCTGCTAGCTGATAGATTTTCAACTTTATTACAATAGAATAAGGTTCATGTTGAATTGGGAATATTTTTGACAGTTTGGGGTAACTTGATGTGCTAGCTAGTCTGTACATACAGGGTGGAAGCCGGGACACCGACGCGAAGCCGTTTACTATGGAATCAGTGCTGGATTTTCAACCTCCATGCGATAAAAGTATTCGTCGGTTATTAAAACACCCCTGTCGATCTATTCTGTAAAACTTGGATGAAGTGAGTATAAAGTTGGCTGTGTGTGATTGCCACTATTGACAGCTTGCATGAAACTATGTTTTCACGTTGAGAGTAGCGGTAAGCAGTGATAGCCTAGTGGTGTGACCGGACTGCTAAGTCATAGGTCTCGAGTTCGAACCCAAGGCACGCACCTCTGATTTTACAGATTAATGTGCATAATATTATAATTATCACTTGCTTAAAAATCGGTGAAGGAAAACATCGTGAGGAAACCAGCAGGTCTGAGAGATATTTCTTAACAGCATGTGAAGCTAAGTCAGAGGCCCATGGGCAGCATAAAAACTCTGACACCAGGTTAGTCACTAACCACACGAAAAACAGCAAATGGTGAGATTTTTACAGAATCGACCGGATGTTCTGTAACAACTCACAGTGAAAACTTAAGTAAAGTGAGCGAGGAGTGAGCCGCGTCATTCCAACTTATGCTAGACTATTGCTACCATTCACGGCTCACTTTAAACTCACTTCACCAACATATTTCCGGTGAGTTTTTTACAGAATAGCATCACAGATCCGCTGTCTTCTGAGTTTATGTCCTACGTTATCATAAAATCAGGAGGAGCTCGTGGCTAAGTACTAAGAGCCGCACAGGTCGATCAATCAGGTTAAGCTACACTTGCCGGGGTTGGCCGAGGATGGGTGACCATCTTTACATAACGAGACTCCTCCGTGCCTCGGAAAGCACGTTAAGCCGTTGGTCCCGGCTGTCATTTCTGTATCTTTGACAGTCGTTACGGGTAGTCAGAAGCCCGAAAATCTGACAGCCAGTCTTACCAAGGGGTATCGTATTGCCCAGTTACTGGGTTGTGAAGGTCAGATAGGCAGTTGCTCCATGTAAAATACTGGTATCCAGCTGCATCCGGTTAGACTGGAAGCCGACCCCAACATAGTTGGGATAAGGCTAGGCAGATGATGTTATCATAAAATCAACATCTCCGTTCTATTTCAATTGATAGAAAATCCACTCAATTCACCCAGCCTAGACAAAGATTAGGCCAATACCAATTGAAATAGATAGGTCATTTGCGTTGGTATCTCATTTCACTAGGCTCATCGCTATTGAGATACTCTTGAGGGTAACGTCTAGTATTTAAGGTGTGACGTAACGCAAGCTTATACCCCTTTGTGGAGCTCGATTGAGCTCGACAAAGAGGGTTTACGTTTCACGCGAGTAAAGGAGAATAAAGGTATTAAATTGTGATGAAAAATACATTTCGTCATCCCCCCCGACCCTTGCTCGACCCAGCCCTCGTTGCCACTGAGTCTGTAGTTTTAAATACGGCCGATCCAGCTGGTTCCTTGCTGTCCTCCCTCAGTGACGCCCTAAACCGAGGTCCGTACGTACACTACAGTAGGTACTTATCGTGTAGAAGCTTAGTTTGTTATAAGCCCTAGCTGGAGGCTGCAATTTACTGTAGCATACACAGGCATATGTGGTTAAGCAGTAGACAACCCTATGTTTGAACTGCGAGATGCCATTAACAATAAAAAAGCACATTGGTCCAGAGGTCGCAAGCGCTACTGCTGACACTTCGTAAATATGGCGTATCGAGTTTCGGAACAACTTAGGTGATCAAATATTCATAGTTAGCGGTTATAAAAGTAGCCTAAGTTAGTCGTTATAATAGCAGCTGTAAAAGTCCCGTCAAAGTCGGTCAAGCAGTTTCGGAGATTAACAGATACAGACTGACAGCCAAAAAAAAAGGATTTTTTTAATTATAATAAGTGTGTATAACTATCATGTTTTTTTTGTGTTTATGTATGTACAGTTTTTACTTTCAAATGAATTTATTAAAAAGCTTTTGTTTTGACACGTGACTTTTTTATAGATTTATAGATCGACATCATTTATTAAATATAGAAACGATCGACGACCTCGTAATGAGCAAACAAAATAAATGGTTGGATAACATCGATTTATCATCCATGGATGACATGAAGTGTAATTAATTCCACGTTTTTGTTCACAGATTTTCACTAAAGTTATTATCAATACCTATATAATATTAAATAAAAAGCAATTGACTCGGCAAACGGGTAAACCGATTTGCCTAATTTTTGTTTTCGAATATTTAAAAGGTGAAAAAAGTAACTGTCAAATTTTCTCAATTAAAAATGAACCTTGTCTTTGCAATAAAGTTGAAATACTATCAAAGAAATTTGACAGATTGTGGTAACTTGATGTGCTGGCCTCTGTACAGCAGTAAGGGTAGGTAGAGTAGGTAGGGTGCGAAGCCGGCCGGGAAAAGCTAGTCACATATACATACATGAAGGAACGTCTTTTCCCCATGAGGGTAGGCAAAAACTCTTTTTGCAGCCATTCTATAAAAACCTCACTGTGAAAACTTAGGTGAAGTGAACTGTCATTCCGCCTGATGCTAGGGACACACGTTTGACAGCTCACTTAGAAAGAAAGAAAATACGTTTATTGGCGGCAAACATGACGCAGTAAAAAAAAACAGACCACAAAAAAAAACATTTTGTGGGAATATATGCGTCACATCCGCGCAAAACGACCATCGCTCATCATAATGCTTCGACCCCATGCGAGACAGAAACCTAGCGCTGATTTTCAGCGACAGCGCGTTCACGTGTGAAACCGGAGCAGTAAAATAAGAAATAAAATAATAAAAAGAAATATAATTAAACAAAACAATAATTATTTAATAAGATTTACATTCCGGGCAACGACTCACGCGCTGCCTTTTTTTTATTTTGAGGCTTGGAAATCATCCTATGACTTCTCCCCCGCTCTGGGTGGAGCGGAAGGGAGTGTCAGACTCTTACTGACTAAAACCCATCCATGTTCCTTCCGTTTTATGTTCTGGGGTAGCGGTAACACTTTCGGACAATCCCGCTTACCCGGCAGGCTCGGCCCTAACGGGCCCCTTCATATGCTGACATCTCTTTGAGGCGCGCGGGGAACATTTACGCGCCGTCCGACACGGGTCTGGTCCTGATCGGGCGGTGAGCTACCCATTACTCACCCGCGCCTACGGTGGCCGGGAGTCATCACGTGGCTCCTGATGCCCGGGGCGTCTCCCGCGGCGGCTGGGACGGGAGGACCGTTTTCTCTCTCCCATCCCGCCTCCTACTTCGCACCAGGGCCGAGCGCGAGAGGTCGCCGCCAATCGCCTCTACGAGGACACGGCGGTGCTCCGCTTAAGCGGAGCAGAATTCCATCGTGTGCTCCACCGTGTCCTCTTGGCGATCCTCGCAGTGGTGACTATTTCTCCTCAAAGGTGAAATTTTTACACGGGAACGATAAGGTGACGCGACGCTATAGCTCACTGGTTTTTTAATGTGTGACAGCAGTCACTTTTCCGTGTAGAAATCGCCCCAAACCTCTAAATATAATTGATAAATTGCCGATTTCAGAGAAACACGATTTAACAGTTAAAAAATAATATTTTTAAATAAAGTTAGTGCGAATTTGAATAGCCGAATTCTTCAATAACTTTTATACACGCCGAAATTTGCACAAGCTGGATATGTTAATATTTTTTGTACATAATAGATTAGTGGAAAATGATTTTTCCTGAAACTCTGTATACATTTTATTTATTTCCAAAATACTAATCTAATAAATACAATATTGGTTTTAGTCATACACGAAATAAACATACTTATAAGAGTTTATTTGTGTTATGGCAGGTCGTAAATGATAAATGATTTTATTTTTAGTAAATGAGTTTTCACAAACACTTTTACACGTCAATAATATTTTTCAAAATATAATGGCTGCTGAATATCCTAGGACTCCTAGAATATTTGACAGTCATTACTGTCAAATATTCTTTATTTGTCTTTAAATGATAAATAACAAATTACGCCCTGTAATGACAGGTTGTAATTTGTTATTTATTATTTACATTAAAAGTCTTTGTAACAGTCTAATTTCGTTAATAAAAATAATATGCGCCGTTAATACAAATAAATATAACAGTTCTATGTGGCAGTTATGTTCTGTTTATGTCAGTCAATTAAATCGTTAGTATATTAATAACAGTCACAGGAGGAGCTCGTGGCTAAGTACTAACAGCCGCACAGGTCGATCCATCAGTTTCAGCTACGCTTGCCGGGGTTGGCCGTGGATGGGTGACCATCTTTACATACCGAGACTCCTCCGTGCCTCAGAAATCACGTCAAGCCGTTGGTCCCAGCTGTCATCTGTGCATCTTTGACTGTCGTTACGGGTAGTCAGAAGTCTGAAAATCTGACAGCTAGTCTTACCAAGGGGTATCGTAATAATATATCATTTATTTCAGGTAACAAAGACCCATAACATAAATACCTTATAGACTATCATACATATTTATAAAAAAACTGATAATAACTATAGTATACGAAGTGACGGTGTCGTTTTGCACTGCGTGGTGTCGCGTAGACTTCCGCGGAAACGCCGATACATGACACCCTTCGGCCAAAACTCTTCCTTGAGGAAGGTCTCAATATGATGAGTCGGAACTTGCACCACGAACGACTGTACAGTTACTGGGTTGTGGAAGTCAGATAGGCAGTCGCTCCATGTAAAATACTGGTATTCAGCTGCATCCGGTTAGACTGGAAGCCGACCCCTACGTAGTTGGGAAAAGGCTCGGCAGATGATGAGATGAGTCTTATGTGGCAGATTATATGTATGTTCTGTATAAGTCAAAGTCATTTAATAAATCGTTAGTATATTAATAACAGTCACAGTAAGAGCTTCTTAAGCACTATCTATTTATCTATCTCCAGTAGGTATATAATATGTTACTGTAACAGTTGCAGCAGCCGTAGAGCGCAGGTGTTCGCTGTGAAACACGGACACCATTAACGAATGATTAATTCTGAAGCTATGTGCCGTACAAACGTATAGGTAAAGGTGGGGTCGCAGTTGCAGCGGGAGAACTCTGTTTAACTACTAACTATCACACAAAGTATTGTTATCCATTTTTGACTGTGTTTAAGTTCGCGTAGCATGAATCAAACTACTGTTCCCTCTGCTAGGTTACTGGCCTCCTCTCTTCGTGAGGGAGTAGGCTATAACCTACAACGAGGGCCCAGTTGTTAGATGTCACATGTTGTTGAATTTTTGGTTCTAGGATATGCCGATTTCCTCACGGTGTTTTCTATCACTATTTTCAGAGCAGTGGTGGTGAAATTATCTACACAAAGTAAAACGCTTGCCTGGGTTCAAAGCCAAGACAATTGTGTATCCTGGTTTTGGTAAGTAGTCAGTCAGGACCGTTACCAATGGGCACTGCTGCTCTCTTGTTCCCTTAACTTTGAAAAATGTAGGGAATAGTATTTTTTTTGCAATTTTTTTTGGTCTATTTAAAACCGTTAACCGTTGCCAGTCAAAACTAGAGGGTTTGTTCTACCCAGTTATAGGTTAAGTTGTAGAGGTCAAATAGGCTATTCGCTGCATCCGGTGAGACTGGAGCCTACCCCGACATAGTTGGGAAAAGGATAGGCAGATTGTTTTTAGGGCTAAACTTTTCAAGTGATATCTAGTTGAAGCTGCTCTGAATGTAGATAGTTATCTGTTTAATTATCCACCACACCGCTGACACTAGCGCCCCACCACACGCTGTGTAAATGGGACTTTATTCAACGAGGAGTAGCACCATCTTATAACTATTTCATGAATACCTGTTTTTGTGCTACAAAGTACAGCGTTGAACGTGATTATCGCGCGAACACTAATCCATTGCCGGTTTTATGCGGAACCTGAATAATTTATTAAATATTTACAGAGCATTACTCATCAAGGCATTTCCGCGTGTGTTTACACAGCGTTATTTGTTTGAACTGGTAATGTTTGATATACGAGTAGTACGTGTTTGTTGCGCAAGGTATTGTAATACGATTGGTAGTTGATTAGTAGCTTTAAAATTTATTTATTAGGTACCAGCTTTTGCCCGCGACTTCACCCGCGTGGATGACGAAAATTGTTCCATTATTGGAGTTGTATAAGTACAGAGGCCAGCACATCAAGTTACCACAATCTGTCAAATTTGTTTGTTAGTAACTCAACTTTATTGCAAAGACATAAGGTTCATTTTTGATTCAAACAATTTGACAGTTAGGGATAGCTTGATGTGCTGGCGTCTGTACATTATGGATTGCAATAAATAATTTGAATTGAATTGAATTGAGTTTTAGTAAGGATCCCAAATTTTTTTTTTATAGCATATAGTTTATGTTACCTGGGGATAGTGTAGTCTCCCAACAGTGAAATAATTTTTCAAATCAGTTCAGTACTTTCGGAGCCTACTTAATGCAAACAATCAAATATTTCCTCTTTATAATACATAATTATTCTATTTAATATTTTATAGTTAAATTTTATATTTTACCCTAGCTTATGCCACAAATGTATAATATGCGTTTAGCGATAGATTTATTTTAGTGGTATAGTGTAGCGCGTAGTAACGAGCATTTAGTGGTAGAGTGGTGGATTTTCTGAGTAAAGGGCCTGTACAGTGTGTTTGGTTAAACGAGGGACATACTTCCTCAATAAAATGTTCATTTTTGACTATGGAACTATACCTGAAATCATGAAAAAAAATCAGCTGTTCACTACATTTATGCTCGCATAATTCGTCAAAATGTATGGAACAGCTGATATCACTACATAGTATAAAACAAAGTCGCTTTCTCTGTCCCTATATCCCTATGTATGCCTCAATCTTTAAAACTACGCAACGGATTTTGATGCGGTTTTTTTTTAGTAGATAGAGTGATTAAAGAGGAAGGCTTATGTGTATAATTTGTCGACATATTATGCGGGCGAAGCCGCGGGCGGAAGCTAGTTTTTTATATTTCGGAGTTGGTCCAATGGACAATGTTGTAGATTTCGAGTACTAAGCAACCTTAAAGTATGTCCCTCGTTTAACCTAACACACTGTATATGTAAAAAATATTTTGAAAGCCACGCATTTCTGTACGCGCTTGTACCTCAAGACCCACTTAACCTATATACGTTTTTTTTTTAGGCCAGTGATGATTATTTTCTTTCAGTTTTCTGATTATTTTATACTTACTTACACTACGCAAATTAGTACACCGCAAGTCTAATTAAAGTTAGATTACGACACGAACCACCGCATTACACGTTCATTAATAAAATATTGATTTAAGCTGACACGCAAAAACAACTTCTATGACACATTCAAATAGAAATCATTACAGGAAGTTACTTTATAATTTTATCTAAAATTTACACATAGATACCAGTAACTTGGCCAATATAACTTGAGCTCTCAGGTGAATTCTCTCGAGAGAGATCTGAGCTCAAGTTAGACTGGTAATTAATCATTCATCAAGGTCTTTGCATGAAAATCAGGCTCTTAAACGTAATATTCTCAGTACTATATTAATACTGAAACTAGCTGTAATAATTATGTAATAAAATTGTCTGAAAACGTGATAATTACCTGCTCTATTTGAGAAATAAATAAAATATTTATTAAAGTTAAATAAATAATTGTAAAACAAAGATGGCTGATGATATCCACGTGGTAGAAAAAACTGGTGCGTATTCCTTTTATTTCGCTTCTTTTGTATTGAGTTCATTATCATTATTGTAATCATACTTAACTTGTATAGATATAGATAAGACAGAACTATAGTGAACCGCAATTCTTTGAAAGTATTTTGACTTTGACTATACCTTCAATTTCGTTGGATTGGTTTTTGAAGTGTTACTCCTGCCGTGTAGTTGACTGTACAGTCGCCAGCACATCAAAATACCACAAACTGTCAAATTGTCTTAATCGATTTTGAACTTTACAATCAACGCTTTAAGGTTCAAAATTATTTGCAGAAATTTGACAGTTTGGTGTAACTTGATGCGCTGGCGACTGTACCTACCTATGGCTTTATGTGACTCCGATAAAACTCTACGTACTAAATAATGCGAGCACTTGTAATAAGAAGTCTTATTTTTATCGTGTGGTTAATCAAACTGGTTGCTAAGTAAATTAGGAAATAATTTATAATTGTTACCAACTTTTAGAATGTTTGTAAATATGTGAGCACAATGTACTTATGACATAATTAAGTTTACTTGCCACTGCTACATGTGCTTATCTTTTTACCTTTTGTGGTGTATTGTTTTTATTCTGGGTGCATCATCTTCACATATAATGTTATAATACACGTATACAAAATATTGTGAAACATTTAAAAAGAGTAACGGTGGAGTTTCTTGCCCATTCTTCTCCACACGAAACTACCTTTTGGAAAGGGCGACTAGAATCAATTCTATTTCTTGTTCATTTTGACGTTCAAAAGTACCATTCTTGTGCCTTCTTGTGACTTTGACTTTGAAATGACTAACCTGGTGTCGAAGAGTTTTTATGCTGCCCATGGGCCTCTGACTTAGCTTCACATGTTAGCATGAAGTTACGTTACGTATTTACTTTTAGTCGTCGACTAACGAAAATGTATTATTTTCTCGAAAGATAATTTGAGTGTAGGTAGAATATAATAGAATCGGATACTCTTTACTTCACTTTTTTAGGTACAATCTGTTCAAATATTATGTTATGAAAATGTAAACAAATGGACCCAAAAATGTATATGTAATTGTAGTCAATGGATGCCAATTTGTTGGCCCACTTATAAATTGAGTGCTTTGTATTGATTATTTGAATATAATTAATCTCGAAATTTGTATTTGAAATCTTAAGCTGTTTTCCATTTGAGTTTAATTTTATAGTTGTAATTTTAAAGAGTAATTTTCGTCTATGATTATTGAAATACAATAAAAGGAAATGTATATATGAAATGATTATATATTATTCTAAAAATAATTGTTGAAAAACTTGAGATATAAAGTTCTTTCTTTATTTTTGTGTAGTTAGTGAATAACCTGGTGTCAGAGTTTTTATGCTGCCCATGGCATGGGAATTATTAATTCCTTTACTGAGCGAATTACCTATAAATAATTTTACGTGCTTTCCAAAGCATGAAGAGGTGTTGGTATATAAAGATCACCCATCCACGGACCAACCGCGGCAACCGTAACCTGATCGATCGCCCCATCCGGCTGTCATTACAATCTATTCAGATATAGGAATTATTAATCAATCTTCTTTTCGTGTGATTAGTGACTAACCTGGTGTCAGAGTTTGAATGCTGCCCATGGGCCTCTGACTTAGCTTTTCATACTGTTGATAAATATCTCTCAAACATGCGGGTTTCCTCACGATGTTTTCCTTCACCGATTTTTAAGCAAGTAATAATTATACAATACGCACTTGAATCTGAAAAGTCAGAGGTGCGTGCCTTCGGTTCGAACTCGAGACCTAAGACTTGGCAGTCCGACGGTCATACCACTAGGCTATCACTGCTTTTTGAATTAATCAATCATATACAGATACAAAAAGAATTTTAAAAATCTCAGAATAATTTACAATGACCGTAAAATCTACTCTATAAAACTAAAACAGGAAAATATTATGCTAGTAAAGTATTTTAGGGATCACCCGGGTAGACCATCGCTCATCATAATCCCTACTTTGGTCCCCGTTCACCCTTATGCAAGGGTCGCCCTTATATAAAATTTAGTTCAACATTACTTTATTATGGGGCCAGCTTTGGCTAAGCTTATTTTACTAGCTGCTACCGCGCGGTTTCACCCACTACTCGGCTCCTATTGGTCGTAGCGTAATGTTACATAGCCTATAGCCTTCCTCGATAAATAGACTATCCAACACAAAAATAATTTTTCAATTCGGACCAGTAGTTTTAGAGATAAGGGCGTTCAAAGAAACAAACTCTTCAGCTTTATAATATTAGTATAGATGTGTGATTACTTTTTGTAATGCCTAGTCATGCTAAAACCATAATCGGTTAAAACCTAAACACCTTTTTAGATTATTTCTAAAATTTTAATGATAGTATGTTACCAATTTTAATTCTGTATAACTTTTTTTTTTGTCATTTGACATAATTTCTCGGTGACCCGGGGGTCCCAGACCTTTGGAAGACGTACGAAGGGCCGAAGCTAAGTCACAGATGTCCCTTAGACAATTTTAAATGTTGGGTAGGCATCAACTGATGATTATCCCTGTATTCACTATGCAAGTGCACCCAAGAAAAACCCCCGGATTAATAATAATAATAATATCCTTGGACATTTCACACAACGCCATATAATTATAGTCCCAAGCTAAGCAACCTAATGCTTGTGTTATCGTAACGAGATGGCTGATAAATTACTTATATACCTTTTTTTTTGTAAATACATACATATTATAGATAGAAAAACACCCAGACTCGGAACAAATACTTGCAGGTCGTACAAATAATTGTTCCGTGCGGGAATCGAACCCGCGACATGCTGCGCAGCAGTCAATCGCTCAACCACTTTGCCAACCGTGTCCGTGACCGTTATTATTATTATAGCATTAATAAATCATTTTGTGGTGTTATGTTTTTATTCTGGGTCTATCGTCTTCACATATAATGTTATAATTTCATGTAGGTATTCAAAACATTTTAAAATAGTAACGGTGGCGTTTCTTACCCATTCTTCTCCACACGAAACTACCTTTTGGAAGGGGCGACAAGAATCAATTCTGTTTTTTGTTCATTTTTGACGTTCAAAAGTGCCTATTTGAAATAAATGATTTGACTTTGACTTTGACCCGCGAACTGATTTAAAGTTTTAACGAAACTGATTACGTCTAGTCTATACAGACGCCAGCCTATCAAGCTACTCTAATCTGACAAATATTTCCAATTGAACATGAACCTTATTCTCTTGTAATGAAGTTGAAAATCTATCAAGTTAAATAATAGAAGGTTAGTAATAGGGTTCCGTTCGCACCGTACGGGTACAGGAACCATAAATCAATAGAATTTCAATTTTTTTTTTCAGAAGCAATTAAATAATGTCCTTTGTAAATACGGCCAGGATTTTGTGTATTAATTAATTTATTTTATTTACAGAACCCGTAACTCCTATGCAAGAAATTAACAAAGCCTACGCAGTATGTAAATTTGGGAGGTTCCACGTTAAATTATTGTTTGTTACGTTCTTCGGTTGTATTGCCAGTGTTCTGGTTACTAACACAACTTCATACCTATTACCCATCGCAGAATGCGACCTCAACATGAATCTCGAGCAGAAAGGACTTTTAAATGCCATGCCTTATTTTGGTAAGTGATTTAGATTTAAGATGGTAACAGTCATATACAGTGTGTGAGGTAACACGAGGGACATACTTTTGGGGTGTATAGTACCCATGAAAATGATCAACTTTGACTATGGGACTAACTATAAAATCACGAAAAAAAAAACAGTTGTTCAGTACATTTTATGTTCGCATAATTCGTCAAAATATGAAATAGCTGATATTTTTTTTTCAGGTTTGGTCCCATTGTGAAAGTTGCTCATTTTAATGAGTACTATAACGTATAATTATCCCTTGTTTAACCTAACACCATCATCATCATTCACCTGCCCTTATCCCAATTTATTTGGGGTCGGCGCAACATGTCTTTTTCTTCCATACTTCTCTATTAGTCGTCATCTCGGTAGTCACTACCTAACACATAAAAAAATTGCAGTTTAAAAGACAATTACTATAGACCTATGGTATGTACGGAACCCTTCGCGTGCAACTCAGACTCGTACAGACGCCAGCACGTCAAGCTATCCCTTACTGTCAAATTTTCTCAATTAAAAATGAACCTTATGTCTTTGCAATAAAGTTGAAATACTATCTAAGAAATTTGACAGATTGTGGTAACTTGATGTGCTGGCCTCTGTACTTGGTCAGTTTTTGTTAACCCATAAACTGCCATGAACACTAATGTGTGTTGAAGGCACTGAGCTTAGAATAACTCAAAAAAGTGGCAGTGTTTGTGTTAAAGTTCTTTTACTACCTATTTATATTATCTATCAACAAAGAATGGTCAATCATCCCATGACTCATCACGAAAAACCAACTCCCCAAAATAATAAACGTATCGATTAAATACAAAAATTCTAATCTATATAATTATTTTACAGGTATGTTCGTATCAACAGTAATTGCGGGTTTTTTGATAGATACATTTGGAAGAATATATTTCCTCCGGATTGGTTTTGGAGGTATATTCCTTTGCACATTATTTTCGGCCTCGAGTCAGACCTACGTGATGTTGGCAGCTGCTAAGCTCTGCGAAGGTGTTCTGTGAGTAGATGTCATTATACTCTTTATTCTTATTAGGACAGGGTTCAAAACCCATCAGCTACATTTAGGTTCAGTCTTAACCCGTCAAATGTGCGACTACTAGACAACGTTTGCTTATAAGAGCTCAACGATTTTAACAATTACGAGTATTCTACATTCGAAAATGGAATCTTATTATTATTTTCAAAATCATTTTTAAATTTTCTTATATTAATATAAAATATAAATACTATACTTTATTTAAATGACTATCTAATGAACCATATACAAATAAATACAAAAACAAAAGCTTAGGCGTCGAAGTAATCATCCGCTAACTGTAATTCGGGAACGTGCCCAATTTAATAATTATATTCATTTATGGTCGTTTCGAGTGTATTTTTCTTAAGAAGAAGAAGAAGGGCTTGCACGAAATTTGAGAGTATAAGATACAGAAAAAAACCTTACTTAGACTACATTCTAAGATCTAATATATATCTATAATAGGTAATTTTCCATACTTGAAAGACAGCCATTCAGCCAATGAAAAGCATCGACGTACCTGAAAGCAAAAACAAAACATAATTAGCAGATGTAAAACAGCTCTCTTCTTTACAGCAGATGTTGGAAGTAAAAAATAGAAATATTCAAAGGAAGGACTGCACTACCCTTGATTTAATCAGTTATTGTAATTCTCGCTATGACTGTCCACTTACAGAGCAAACGACTTTATTCATAACTAGCTGGTCCCGCAGGGTTTCACCCACTGCTCGGCTCCTATTAGTCGTAGCGTGATGTTATACAGCTTATAGCCTTCCTCGATAAATGGACTATCTAACACAAAAATAATTTTTGAATTCGGACCAGTAGTTCCAGAGATTAGCGCGTTCAAACAAACAAACTCTTCAGCTTTATAATATTAGTATAGATTACCTATCTCTCAGCTAGTCAGTGGAATTGTTCATTTGTGTACCCCAAATACGCAATTAACAGGATTAACTTGTCCATCCACGTTAAAATCCTCTGCTGACCCTTGAGTTAAAGGGAGCGTGAAGATAAAATGAGGCTGCGGACTTGTCACCCGAGTACCTACCATAATAATTCCCTCTCTGACGGATTCACCAGACCGTTGCGATAAGCCGGAGACTCAGTATTTTTCTTTCATTACCACTTTGTTTTTTAAAACTGCAATTTTAAGAAGGAACTCTATTCGACCTTTTTACATACAAACTTCCTTCAAAGTTTTTACCTTGTGGATAAGGCCTCTAGGGCAATTTTTTTTTTCTTAATTAGTACGTGCCGCTATCATTTCCTTTTTCCAAAAAATAATCACTTACAGAATTTTATTATGACAGTAAAAATCCCGAAAACTAGCCCGTTTTTACCGCCATGTTCAGACGACTATCAGACAAATTTGATATTTTTTTAACAAAAAAAAAATTAATAGAAGCATAGATATACTTTTCCTCTAAATTTTGAAATAGGATTTTATTAGATCAGTCCATTTTTGAAAAAGTAATAGCGGGATACAAAACGTCTTTTGGTCCAAGTTTCTGTCCGTTTCGCACTTTACGGGCGTCGCAGCGTGATGGCAATAGTTTCTTAAATACCTTTATTCAAATTCCTCGAGACTAAAGTCCCATCTTAAGTGGAAAGTTAATTTAACAAACCACTTGCCTCAAGTATAAAGAAAATTTCATATTTAATGATAAGGAATATCACTTCGAAGCAGTGTTTTTCGTCTCCGTTGAAACTTTACGAGGTTTGTGTACTGTTTGGAATTAAAACTCCATGCGCTGCGAATGAAAAAATTCGTACTGGCGTGGCTTTCGGAATTTTTTTACAAAACTCCTGAGGAGTACGTGAATTTCCAACGAAATATCGTAGTTGCCGTAGTAATTAAAATCAGTAATTGGGCCCGTACCAATTTGGTTAATTAGGGGCTAAGGACTGCATCAAAAATCATAGTAGGCTGTGTGACTATTTACTACATGGTACCAAATCTGAAATATGATTAAAAAAATATCAACTGTTCCATATATTTTGACGAATTATGGAACATAAATGTACTAAACAGCTGATTATTTTCGTGATTTCAGGTATAGTTTCATAGTCAAAGTTGTTCATTTTCATGAGTATTAAAAACCTTTAAGTATGTCCCTCGTTTAACCTAACACACTGTAAATAGCATTATTAAACCTAGAGGGTTGTATTGTTGAAAATTCAGATTGACAGAATTATAACCAGTTATTGGTTACGGTATGGTTACCGTGTACCTGTTACGGTCGCGAATCACAATATTTTCGTCAACATACAGCCTTTTACTGGCCAGCAAATAGTAAAAACGTAAAAAAAAAAAAAAAATAATGTCGCGTGCTACCATGTAGTTTTCCCCTTATGTAGACTCTTTGGTACAACGTACACATCTATTATTCCAAATTTAAACTGCCAATACAATATCGGTACTGCGGCTAGCATCCAATACTGTAAATAATACAGTACTTGTGCAGTACACTCGCCTGCATGTTGGTCGCGTGCCCAAAATACTGACAGCATTATTATCTTGGCCTGGGATATGGTCCTCTGTTATGCGTAGTTGTGATATATTGGTTTTCTCCGAATCTGGCGTTTGATGTTTAGTATGTATTTAGTTTGAATCAGGTGGATGAATTATTAACGTTTGTGTAACAGTCTTCACCTTTTGAACGCCATTGTGACAAGCAAGCGTATGCCCTGTACGCCAACGACACAATATGTGACACTGACAACAACACTATAACACGAAATAAACAGTTAAATCTTTACTTTGGTGAGTGTTTATATCTTAAAAATTAAAGCTCTCGTACGTATACATTGTACATATACATTGGGAAATTCATGATAACAAAAAGAAATAAATTTGTAGCTTGACGTTTGAGGGCACGCGCGTGCGTTTATACTCTGACGTTCAAAAGGTTAATTTACACATAAGTTATTCTCTCTTTTTTATTAAGACTATTATAAATCTATGAGGAACAGGATCTAAAGTTCTCTCATCCACCATAGAAAAGGAAAGATTCTCCGACCTGATGGGTGTTATGGCGACAGCCCGAAGATTGTTTTCGGGATGTTTTATTAATTCTAGTCGCGCGGAAACTTTACTTGCGCGATGCAGGATTGTGCGCGATGTCTGTGTGACGCTTAGTTCATAATATGTAGCAATCGGATTTTAACCTAAACAGCTGAGATTGTTTTGAGAAATTACAGATAATAATATTAGTCATTTTATTCAAATTTTGGCAGTAAATCATAATTATAAACAGTTGGTTACTTGTAGTCGTTTTTCTCATAACTATCTTGAGGGGTTTTCTCGTGGACCTACTATTTTGTCCTATCACAAGAGTATGTTATTGCTGTTGATCCTGATATTTTGACATATTTAGCACTGTTCTAAATATAATATTGGACCAATCGAAGGTTTGTTGTCGTTCATAGATGTTTTTTTTTGTATTTTTTTTTAATATTTACTTTGGAATTTTAACAATGATTTCCACTTAGCCTTGATGTTTTTTTTTAGCTTCTTTCTTATCTCATCGCATCTTTCTTTATACTTTGGCATCTCTCAAATGAAAGATATTATCGGCAAAGGATGCGAAGTGCACTTGAATTAATTACGGATCGCTAAGAAACATCTTTCAAAGTAGACCTCTTTCATTAAGTATCATAGACGGTACATTTGAAACTGAAGTATGAGGAAATAGCTCCATCAATTTTTAATGAACACTTTTAAGGAAAGATTTTCAGTAAAAAATGTTGGTACAGACGAACAAGCTAATTGGTAAACAGGCAGTTAACTAGCAACTAATTTTCAATAATGTTGTGACTTTGTGAGTGTGCTGAGTAGTCATGTCTTTTACATCTCTCTCTTTAGTATGCCATAAGGTTAAATAGTTTTAACGCACTCAGTAAACCCGACCAAAATATCATTATCTATAAAAACGGCTAAAAATCACGTTTGTTGTATGGGAGCCCTCTTAAATATTTATTTTATTCTGTTTTTTGGTATTGTTTGTTATAGCGGCAACAGAAATACATCAACTGTGAGAATTTCAACTGTCTTACTATCACGGTTCATGAGATACAGCCTGGTGAGAGACGGACGGACGGACAGCGGAGTCTTAGTAATAGGCGGGACCCTATGCACCCCTACGCAACCCTAAAAATGAATATTGCCAGTGTAGAAAGATAAATATGTTTGCCTGTATACCAAATAGCTTGTTCGACTAAGCGAAATTAATATTTAACAGATAAATACTCGTAGAGGAATAAGCAATCATTAAATCCTCAAATATGTATAGTAAATAGGCATATGTATAAAACTAAGATTTACAACTTGTACATAACAAAGTGTGTTGTTTTGTTAATTAAACGAGAAAGCTAATGAAGATAGGAAATAAAATAACACTAATAAAACTATAGTGGAAGTCTATAGCAAATAAGCTGAGAATATAATCTATATATATAAAAGAAAGTCGGGTTTGTTCCCTTCGTTATAACTCGAGATCTGCTGGACCAATTTTCATGGTTTTTGTTTCGTTGGATTTGTCTCCGCCCTGAATAGCAGAATACTAAGTAGGTAGGGTAGGTAGGCAGGTAGGTAGGTAGGTAGGGTAGGTATCACAGTTAAGACAGGACAACGTCTGTCGGGTCAGCTAGTATGCAATAAATCTTTATACCAATTCAGAAAATATACATAGTGGAGACTACAATACGATCATAAATTAAACTGCGTATATCTAATGCTGGCCCCAGCCTGCATACGAAAATTCAATCTATACTATAATATTATAAAGCTGAAGGGTTTGTTTGTTTGAAAGCGCTAATTTCTGGAACTACTGGTCCAAATTGAAAAAAAAAATTGTGTTGGATAGTCCATTTATCAAGGAAGGCTATAGGTTATGAAACATCACGCTAAGACCAATAGGAGCCGAGCAGCGGCTGAAACCACGCGAGAGCAACTTGTCAAATATATATCCAATAGTTTAGTCACTACTAGCTAAAGATTGGCAAAACCCATAGTCGGCCCGTCACTATTATTTAGTTTGTTTGAAAAAATCACTTTCTAAATTTCGGTGTTAGGATTTATTTGATAAATCCAAAATACTCATATTCATTGCTATTGTCAGGTTTTTTATTTATGGTGCTATTGTTTTTCCACATTGTATATATTTTAAGCTTTAGATTGTATGTTGTATTTAAGATTTGTGTTTAAATAAAATTAATACAATAGAATAATTTATTTGTGAAACATATGTGGTTACATACGTGTACATGATTTAACAATAAGTTAGTTCGCTGTGAATTCCCAGTAATGACAGTCATAAAATATATTATGTATTATAAAAAAGAAAAACGATTAAATTTGATAGTCTTCATAATTTCTGATTATTTCTGATCAAAAATACACAACTTTCAAAAATGTTTTACAGTACAAGCCATATTCGATCACTGTTTATTATCATCATTATCATTTTTGGCCGTCATTTTTCAACCACAGCTGCTGAATATAATTTATATTATCTGTGGTATAATACTCCTTCCTTTAATTCAAACTTCCCTGGTCTGCGTGAGTCATATTCAGGTCTTTCCTGCGTCCTTTCGTCAGTAATCCTCATCATCACTGATATTATCATTAGAAAAAATTATTAACGTCATAAATTATTAATATTTTTTAGATTCGCGACATGTTTAGCTGCTTTATCGTCACTAACGTCAGAAATGTGCCACACCACAGTGAGAGATCGCGTGATGTTATGTCAGTCGTCTTACTCTGCTCTTGCGCAGATCCTATCCCCAGCAATGGCGTGGGGTATACTTATACAGGACTGGAGGGTTAGCTTCTTTGATGGGGGTTATGGTAAGTAAGGTGATGTTAACATCAACTTAACAACAAAATTTTATAATTCATGTATACAAAACATTTTAAAAGAGTAACGGTGGAGTATCTTGATTTTTCCGAAACTCAGTACCTTTCGGAAGGGACGATAAGAATTAATTCTATTTCTTGTTAATTTTGACGTTCAAAAGTGCCTATTTGAAATAAATGATTTGACTTTGGACTTTGACATCTCTTTTGTAAATATCTTTTTCTGTGGCATGATGTCTGTTATTTAAAATTTTATTTCTTATTACGAATAATTTAACTTTTAAACTTGAAATGTACCCGCAATAGTATTCAGAGTTCAATTAAATTAGCTAGCAAAACTTGCCAACATCATGCGTGTCGATTTGAAAACAAAAAGAACCAAATTTTTCTTTTGTTTTTGTGTTGAAACCCATTGGTTTTAGGTTTAATTGGAAGAATACTTGTGCGCTTTCAACTTAATTAAACCCATTGTATTGTAAATTGTAAAATTTATTCTTCGTCAACTTTATTCCATTTCAGTACTTAACGTTTGGAACTTCTACCTTTTCGCCATGTCTCTATGGTCGTTGACCGCCTTCCTACTCTATTTACTATTACCAGAAAGTCCAAAATTCCTGGTCACGCAGAAAAGATACGTTGAAGCAAGGAATATTTTGATCCAAATATATACCGAAAACAGTAGAAAACCTGCTGACACATTTCCGGTGAGAATATTGCATTTTTTATCAGAATTTTTGATGTTCAAAGCTGATCAGGGAGTACAGCTGCCCATTTTTTATTCAAAAAGTGCTTGACTGGATACAAACAGCCATAAAATGGCTAATTTGAATGTTGGGGGTACGACAGTGACCAGAAAATGCACTTAAATGCAGTGCATTAACCGCATTCATTTGTTTTTTTGTGATATATTTTTATATTCACACCATACTAGACGGTTGTTTGATTTGATTGCAGAGAGATTGCATGCAGCTGAAATGAGAATGCTAAGAGGGATGTGTGGTATTACCCGAATGGATAGAATACGGAATGAGTATATAAGAGGAAGTCTGAAAGTGACACCGGTGACTGAAAAGTTGTGTGGAAATCGGTTGTCATGGGCATGTTATGCGGAGGAATGAGGAAAATGTTGTCAGGAAAGTTGTGAGCATGAATGTGGATGGCTATACAAGTAGAGGGAGACCAAAGAAACGATGGATGGATTGTGTGAAAGATGATATGGCTAGGAAGGGAGTAACTACCGAGATGACAGCTAATAGAGAAGTATCGAAGAAAGAGACATGTTGCACCGACCCCAAATAAATTGGGATAAGGGCAGGAGAATGATGACTAGACGGTTATTTGAACAGTCGGTCGATTCTGTAAAAAAATGTGAAGTGAGCTGTGGTTCCATTAAATGCTAGGGATTAACACTATTGACAGCTCATTTTAAAACTATTGACAGCTCATTTTAAACTCACTTCACCCACATTTTTCAATTTCATTCAAAACAATTGAGATTACTAAAATTTACTTAAACTGACTAAAATTCATTTTGTACGCGAAGCCGCGGGAAGAAGCTAGTGTTAAAATAATAAAAAAAATGTAAAGTGGCAGTTGTCCCCTTTTTTTTTTTTTTTTTAAGGCTGGGAAATCATCCTATGACTGCTGCAATGGCAGTTGTCCCCTAAGACTTATACAGGGTGTAACCGAAAGGGTATATATATATAAAAGCATATGCTACAGACCACGAAACTGAACAACTTTTACTATGGGACCAACTCCGAAATCGCAAATAAAAATCAGCTGTTCTATACATTTTTGGTCACGTGCCTCGTCGGAATGTAGGGAACAGCTGATTTTTTTTTCACGATTTTGGTGTTGAATTATAAAAGTTATATTTTTCTTTTTTTTTTTCTAGTACCCAGACATATTTGAAAAGGAAATCAAGGAGGTAGAATCACAAAAGGCTGATGATGGTGACCGTAAAGTGAAGTTTCGTGAAAAAATCATGGTGGGCCTTAGAAACATGAAACCTTTATTACGGCAACCATTACTTGGATATTTAGCATTAATAGGATTCATCCAATTCATTACTTTGGGAATGTATGTATATTTCTGTTATTTTTTATTTTTAATATTTTTTTTTATAATAATATAATAAATTAACTATAAGAATTTCTTAGGAGAATAGTACCTATTCATCGTTACGAACAACTTTTACTATGGGATGAACCTTGAAATCGCGAAATAAATATGAGCTGCTCCATACATTTTAATGAGTTACCTCTGTATATTTTTTCGAGATTTCAGTTGTTCGTAACGATGAGTAGAATGCACCCACGAGTTAATTTTAAGGAGTCATTGTACTCATCATTATGGACAACTTTTACTGTAGAAACAAAACAGAAATCGCGAAAAAAAAATCAGCTATTCCATACATTATGCTCGCATAACTCCTCAAAATTTAGGGAACAGCTGTTTTTTTTTCGCGATTTTAATTTCACCCTGTAAACACCTAGAGGTTTAGAGATATGTTCAAATCGAGAAGACTGTTCTGTACTCAGCAGAGTCCAGTCGCCATTTCAATTATTCCAAAACTGACATTTTAAAATCATTCAGTCTTTAAAGTTCCACTGGAACATGGATTCAAAGAATTTAACGCAATAGAGGGCGTTAACCCCTTTTTTCATCTGGACTTATTTTTTTATTTACCTCCTGTTTTTAGCCAGACTCAAAGGACTATTTCGCCTGATTCAACCCATTTGACGTCATTCGCGTTTTATTTTCTTCTAAGCCTTCGTCAAAGGTTTCATGGCTCCAAATATTCGACCCAGTACGTACTGAAAGGCAATGAACCGACAAACCACAAATGTTGGAGTTAGATTTCCTGATATTCATAAATTTAATATGTATGAAACATTTAATATTCTAATTGCTAACTTTATGGTTCAAAACATAGGGTACAAAATCGCGTGGTCGCAATTATAGGGACAATTTCCATATGAAATTACTAGATAAAGCTGAACATGTACAAGAATTTTAGTGTTTATTTTTCAGACACAACGGCATCAGGCTATGGTTCCCACAATTATCTACAATTGTAGAACATTATAGTTTTGCTGGAAATCTAAATCTATGCGACCTATTGGACTCTTATACAGGGAGTTTGAAAATCAAGAGTACTTCAAATGCGACGTCAGAAATTTGCGTTCCGGTAAGTCAAATTTTATTCACTGAAACAAGATTTTATTTAGAGGATATTGGCTTAAAATTTTGTTGAATTGGGAGTATCTTGTAGAATGTCACGATTGTTTGCTATGCCAGTTTGGTAACTGCGAAGCTGGCGCTACAATGGTGACATTCATTGAACACACATTTATTTTTCAGATTTTAACCTTGCAACATTTATACGATTGATGGGCACTAGTCCTACCCGTGTGTTAAATTAATGTCACCATTATAGCGCCACGTTGTATACATCCGATTTTAAGGTCAGAAATACAATAAATGTTGACGATTCTGCAATCGAGGGACTTTTACGATCGATACGTAAGTCCATAGTAGCCAACACCTGAACGTAAATAAATATACATGCGATTCTACAATCAGAACTGAAGATTTTCGATACAGAAGTACACCTCATAATAGTAAACCTCTCCAGTAAATAAGCATAGTATTATCCGATCTCTAGTTATAATATAGAATACCTACAACAAAAAACAAGGGTGGAAATGGAATCGAGCTATCAAAACCTAAAGTTCCAGTCAAACAAACAAAAAAAATCCCAGTTTTCGATATCTTTGGAAACAGCTTGAAACTAACTAAGTAACTTATCTCCAAAGAATATGAAGACAGTGATATATGATTGTAGAAACTTCGGCCTGCAGTTTTACCCACTTTGGAATCGATGATGGGGGCCTCTCGAGACCGAAATTGAGTTCCGGGGAAAAATATCCTACTTAGTCTCCGGCCATGATTTATTTTCGTATAATTTTTCACTGAAATCGTCCGAAGCGTTTTCGTTAAATTGGGTAACAAACAAACTGGC
This sequence comes from Hyppa rectilinea, assembly GCA_951799385.1. Classification (NCBI taxonomy): domain Eukaryota; kingdom Metazoa; phylum Arthropoda; class Insecta; order Lepidoptera; family Noctuidae; genus Hyppa; species Hyppa rectilinea. Next base: position 3,710,917 of record OX637318.1, on the reverse strand, counting down.
GTAGATTTGTTATGTAAAGGAGAGGGCTGACGGCTGTGGTTCTCAATTTCAAAAACCGCCTCGTAACTTAGATGGCTTTGAAGTAGGCGTAAGAAAATTAGAATGTTACCTACATACCTAACACGTACTTGGTAGGTATAATCATCAAACGGCGTATACAAAGGTTTGCGGTATCATCAACTATACTATAAAATCTAATTAAATTCTATGATTTTACTGCGTGAGAAAAATTTAACAAGACGATGTAAAAGTCAAAAGATTTGGTGAAATACCTAATAGTATATATTTGTATTTAAAAAAATATTTGTTGGGGTTCAAAATCTTTGCTATACGGAATAATAAGTCATGTTGTCCAGCATTATCAACCAATGATACTCCCACTGCCGGGATACAATGTCTCCTCTCGTTGAGCTCGGGGAAAGAGTGGGTTATGATACACCACGCAATTTTATCCTCCATACAAAAAGTTCTGTCACGTGACTACATTTTGTATGGGAGATTAATTTTTTAAATCAAAATTTTGTAGTTTTTACAGTAGTGATAGCCGACTGGTGTGACCGTCGGACTGCCAAGTCATAGGTTTCGAGGTCGAATTCAAGACACGCACCTCTGATTTTACGGATTCATGTGCGTATTGTTTAATTATCTCTTGCCTAAAAATCGGTGAAGGAAAACATTGTGAGGAAACCAGCATGTCTGAGAGATATTTCTCAACAGCATGTGAAGCTAAGTCAGAGGCCCATGGGCAGCATAAAAACTCTGACACCAGGTTAGTCACTAGCCACACGAAAAGAAGAAGTTTTTATGTTCTTACACGACACTGAAAACCCCACTTTCAGGTCATACACGGGTTTTTTTTTATAATCACCTACTATCTGTTTTATCTTGTCCCAGTTCCGTTTTTGGGTCACATAACAGTTACATTTTTCCTCGACTCCTCGTTGTAAGTTTTTCACCGTGTATCTTTAATTAACAAAGTGATACGTAAGTTTAAAGCTTGCCCATCCAATTAGGGCGAATGTGCTTCCACTAATACACACATCAAAAGTGTCTAGGGATCAACATATATTTTTGCAATAACTTTTCTCTTGATTGATATTAATTTAAATTTTCTTTAAGGATTCATCAAATAAAGTGTTTTCGTTTGTCACAGTAACGATAAACCAAGTCACCTTTGCATTAATAAAGAAATTTGCCATTTTCCTAATAAAGGGATTTTTGACATTTGAACCACTAACATTAAAGTTCGAAAAAAAGACTGAAATAACAGTTTTCTTTAAAATTTTATTGGGTAACTTAAACAATTAATAATCCGTGTTTCTACCGCGAACACTAACAACACAAGAACATCGGTTTGACATACTCAAAATGAGTTCATCCAAATCACGCTGTGGAATGGCCGCCCATGTTCGTTGCAACAACAAAAAAAGGTCTTCTTGCAACTGGATACCCTCCATATTCGGCAGAGCTCTTCTCTGTAGCATATCCCATGCATGCTCAATCGGGTTCAAGTCTGGCGACTGAGCAGGCCAGGGCAGGACATTGATGTTAGCTGCGGCGAAAGTCTGTCTTACAACTCTTGCGGTGTGCGGTCGTGCATTATCATGCATTAACTGAAATAAGGGACCGATTTGCACTTGTAGAGGAACGATGACGTCAGATACAATCGTCTCAGCATAAATTTGAGCGTTGAGGTTGCCTCTGATCCAAATCAACTCAGTTCTTCCGCCGATCCAAATACCCGCCCATACCATGATGGTTCCACCACTATAAGGATGGACTTCCTGGCAGGATTTTAATCGCTGTTGGCGTCCAGGGGTTCTCCAGTGTCGTATACGTCTTGTATCCGGTCTCATACCAAAACGAGACTCATCAGAAAAGCACACGAAACGCCATTGTTCTTCTGCCCAATTTCTGTGTTCAAGAGCCCATTGATATCGAATCCTACGATTGTGCATTGCTATAGGTGGTACCCGTAGCGGTCTTCGGGAATGAAGGTTCACTTCATTCGTTCCTCTACAAGTGCAAATCGGTCCCTTATTTCAGTTAATGCATGATAATGCACGACCGCACACCGCAAGAGTTGTAAGACAGACTCTCGCCGCAGCTAACATCAATGTCCTGCCCTGGCCTGCTCAGTCGCCAGACTTGAACCCGATTGAGCATGCATGGGATATGCTACAGAGAAGAGCTCTGCCGAATATGGAGGGTATCCAGTTGCAAGAAGACCTTTTTTTGTTGTTGCAACGAACATGGGCGGCCATTCCACAGCGTGATTTGGATGAACTCATTTTGAGTATGCCAAACCGATGTTCTTGTGTTGTTAGTGTTCGCGGTAGAAACACGGATTATTAATTGTTTAAGTTACCCAATAAAATTTTAAAGAAAACTGTTATTTCAGTCTTTTTTTCGAACTTTAATGTTAGTGGTTCAAATGTCAAAAATCCCTTTATTAGGAAAATGGCAAATTTCTTTATTAATGCAAAGGTGACTTGGTTTATCGTTACTGTGACAAATGAAAACACTTTATTTGATGAATCCTTAAAGAAAATTTAAATTAATATCAATCAAGAGAAAAGTTATTGCAAAAATATATGTTGATCCCTAGACACTTTTGATGTGTGTAGCTTGCCCACAATAATTCGGCGTGGTTAACTTCGGAACTACACACAACCTTTAGTGCTGTGGTCTTAGTTCGAAAACCACAATGGTTTCCATTATTTTACAAAGCACTACCATTATAGATTTCAATTTGTACTGTTAAAAGGATTTGGAGTAATATTTTATTGTCAGTAAATCAATCTGCTTAGCCTTTTCCCAACTATGTCGGGGTCGGCTTCCAGTCTAACCGCATGCAGCTGAATACCCGTATTTTACATGGTGCGACTGCCTATCTGACCTCCATAACCCAGTCAGTACCTAGGTAATACGATACTCCTTGGTAAGACTGGCTGTCAGACTTTCAGGCTTCTGACTACCCGTATTGACTGTCAAAGATCCACGAATGACAGCCGGGACCAACGGCTTAACGTGCGAGGCACGGAGGAGTCTCGATATGTAAAGATGGTCACCCATCCACGGACCAACCCCGGCAAGCGTAGCTTAACCAGGTGGATCGGTCCGTACCGCTGTTTTTACTGTCAATAAGATACATTACTAAAATAATGGCGGGAATCGAAATCTATGTACGTATACTTGGAACACAAAAGTGTGACATTAATGACACATAATTATGTATATATCCCAAAGTTGGTCACTGATCATTTATACATATGCCGTTAATTATCTACGTTACGTTTGGCACTGATAATTACTGTCCTTCCAGTTCAGTGATACCATCAGTTTATTCATCAGCCCATAGATTTTTCCTTAATTATTATAACGGACATTACGCAATCACTACATAGTATAAAACAAAGTCGCTAATTTTGTCTGTTTGTTTGTCTGTATGCTTAAATCTTTAAAATTACGCAACGGATTTTGATGCGGTTTTTTGTAATAGGTAGAGTGATTCAAGAGGAAGGTTTATATGTATAATTTGTCGACATATTATGCGGGCGAAGCCGCGGGCGGAAGCTAGTAATAGATAAAGGAAAATGTTCCGGAATAAAAGCATTATATTATCTTTCTTTCGATGTAGTGTTTACATACAAAGTTGAAAAATATGTGTTCTACATGTTGTTTCCACTGTTTTTGTTTACTCTTAAAAGGCTAAAACAAATTGTGAATACTAGTCGTAGAACATAAATGTACGTAATGTAGGTGTATAAAACATGAGAACAAACAAGCGTGTTCTAAATAATGTTATTATGAAAACATAAATAAATAATAATAATAATAAATGTTTATTTCAGAATCAAGTTCCATAGTTTGTTAGTAACAGTATAAAATGCCTTATATCTAGTGTTAGTAAATAAACTAAGCTAACGGGTATAAATTTTAAACTAAGTAAAACCGCTAGAGACGTAATAGATATACTAATAAATTAACGATAAGTGTTTATAAATATACGAGTAACATGTTTTTGATCAGTCTTCTTTCTTGCCCATTTCAGTTAGAGTTTTTGCCCAATCTTCTCCATACGAAACTACCTTTTGGTAGGGGTGAGTAATGGGTGACTCACCGTCCGATCAGGACCAGGCCCGTGCCAGACGGCGCGTATATGTTCCACGCGCGCCTCAAAGAGATGTCAGCATTTGAAGGGGCCCCTTAGGGCCAAGCCTGCCGGGTAAGCGGGATTGTCCGAAAGGGCTACCGCTGCCCCGGAACATAAAGGGCTAAGGAAGGAACATGGATAAAGGGCTAAGGAAGGAACCCAGTCAGTAAGAGTCTGACACTCCCTTCCGCTCCAACCAGAGCGGCAAAAGTCATTGGATGATTTCCCAGCCTTAAAAACAAGGGGCGACTAGAATCAATTCTATTTCTTTTTCATTTAGACGTTCAAAAGTGCTTTTTTGTGCCTATTTGAAATAAATGATTGGACGTTGACTTTGACTTTGGCTTCTTTAGCAAATTTGTTGAAAACATATTTGTGGATGTAAATGAGGAGTCAAACATAAATGTGTGAAACAAGAAGTTTCTAAAAAACGCAACAAGTCTGAATGCCATCATTAGTTTTAAAATACAACTTTTCTTTTTTTTTCAGCATGTAAGCGGCGCAGAAACCTACATTAACAGCATAATCATAGGTCTCATAAGCCTACTGCCTTACTTCATAAGTGGAGTCGTGGTGAACAAAGTCGGCAAAAAGGTCCTGCTTTTCATCGGTGGTGTCCTATCTATAGCATCCTTGCTAGGACTGAGGTGGTCCAATTCAAAGACCACGATGGTGGCATTGTTTTCTGCTAACATAGCAGTTACGCAGACAATGAAGAGTTTGACGCAAGTGGTGCTCATTGATGTCATTCCAACTGCTATGAGGTAAGGGGATAAAACTCTGACTCCAGGTTTGTCACTAACCACACGGAAAGAAGAAGGTGATGGACATCATGAAGGAGCTATTTTTTTTTTGAGGGCGGGTAATCATTTAATGACTTCTCCCGCTCTAGGTGGAGTGGAAGGGATTGTCAGACTCTTACTGACTTAAAACCATCCATGTTCCTTCCGTAGCCCTTTATGTTCCGGGGTAGCTGTAACCCTTTCGGGCAATCCCGTTTAATCATGAAGGAGCTATGGTTGTCCCTTGTGAAAAAGGGATGGAGTTATTGGTCTATATTTCCATTTCTGCATTGCAATGGAACAACATTATCTTTTGTAGCTTTAAAACGATTAGAACCTTGAGCTTTTTTTGTGCTTTTGATTTCCTTTAACAAAAATTTTATTTATTTCTTCGTTTTTTTTTATCAGGGCCCTGTCCTTATCTCTGGTGATGCTGATGGCGCGTATGGGTACTTTGGTCAGCAACGTCACCTTCCCCGTTTTGCTCGCCATGGGATGCTCCATTCCCTTCTATACGATGGCTGCAATGATGTCATGTAAGTTTACCAATTTATGTATTTGTAGGATTTTACTGGGTTTCTTGTAATCGTCTATTTCTCTATCTTGAGGATGGCCAGGTTTATCATTAGGGTATGTACATATTAACTATGGATGCTGTTTCTTCGTTTTGAGAAACTATGTTAGGTTTTTGAAACGAAGTTCTTTTTGCGGCTTGCGTTAGAAGTAAACTGGCAGAAATCGTCACGTAACGAAAACCCCTTATGCCTTAAAACGTCGTTTTCAAGTGTCAAAAGAATAAATTCTTCATAACAATGCATCGAAAGGAGTTTTTGTCCAACTGAGTTTCTCACGATTCTACTAGATTTTTTTTTCTTTAGTAGAAAGTAATTTAATGACATTATTGAGCAAGTTATGTAAGAGAATCAGTCGTAAATATATTTTCAGAAAATATTTTTATTTCAGTAAAATCATTATTTCCGGCGTCTGTCTGAAATGATTTTACAAAGAACTTTTGACGATCGAAAAATCGTTATAAAAGTTGTCCTCAATATAACCTAGTTCTAGTTTCATAAGTCTATGCAAAATATTTTGTAAGCTCGACCGTCTAAGTGGTATTTTATGACATGGTATTAAGTCACATTTTATATCATGATACCTATTACATCACATTTTGCTAAGCTTCGAGTGCCGGATTTGGATTAGAACCTACGACGCGGCGTCTCTGGCTCCAATTACGTATAAATTTGGATGGGATCACTGCGTTCTCAACCAAACTCCTAATTTGGGAGATTGGAAATATCTAGATTTTATTTGGAATATTTCATAGGTAATATCTACGTTAAAAGCTCTGTCCGTTGTATTTTCTTACTAAACCGAGGCTTTTAGGGTAGCATATAGTTTAAGGGTATATTAATTTGAAAATAAATGTTTTTTTTTTGTTTCAGTCGTGGTTGTCATGATAATATTCTTGCCAAAGAAGAAAGAATAGAGAACGAACTTAATATTGGACGTAATAAACTTGACTGTTCTTGTTATTTTGTAGTTTTATTTCCTTTTTTTGTCATGGATGCGTTTATACCGGGAAATATTTTGAGTGGTCATGTTTCTCATAAATATGAACAACTTTTACTATAGGAACAAATTTAAATCTGAAATCGCGAAAAAAAATCTGCTGTTCCATACATTATTCTCGCATAACTCGTCAAAATGTAGGGAATAGCTAACTTTTTTTAAACCCCTTATCAAAATATTTCCCATGAATTCAATTTCACCCTATAGGCATAAATAGGCCTATATCACTTGACACAGACATAGAAAAAAGCACCTTAATTGCATAATTGAGTATCAATCGCAATCTTTATCAATTTGACGGATATTGCTAATCCATTGCTTGTTAAGAGTGAAAAACGTATCTGCTCAACAGCGTAAAATAATAACGCAATGACTGTTGTTGAAAAACTCTTTATTTAAAGATGCAATCATCATTTCAATAGAAAATCGCTTTTTCATTACGCGTAAGTGTAAGGTGTTGCTGTTATGCCGTTTGCATATGTGGTGATATTTATAACACCCATTTTTACATCTATGTTTTACAAACAAAACACCCACCCTCAAAAAAAAAGTCAAACTTTTTGAAGTGAGACTTCTTGACCGGCGTTGAAAAAAAATTTACCGTCACATTTTTCCGTTACGTGCCATCTTTTTCTTGCCCCTACCACGGCCGATTCGAACGAAGAGTACCTTTTCCAGCGGAGTAGGGATTTCTTTTTTTTTCACAGGCTGGGAAATCATCCAATGACTTCTCCCGCTTTGGGTGGAGCGGAAGGGAGTGTCAGACTCTTACTGACTAAAACCCATCCATGTTCCTTCCTTAGCCCTTTGTGTTCCGGGGTAGCGGTAACCCTTTCGGGCAATCCCGCTTAAAAACTTTGACTTGACTTTATGCTCATGACTGTAGCCTTCTTTATTGTCCTCGAAGAGGCTATTGGCGGCCCTGGTGCAAGCCATGGTCTGAAGCGAGAGGGAGTGGAAGGCAGTCACCTTCTGCGAAGCAGTCATGCTCACGAAGGAGGTAACGGGATGGGAGAGGGAAAGGTCCTCCCGTCCTAGCCGCCGTGCGAGACGCACCGAGCGTCGGGAGCCACGTGACCGTAGGCGTGAGCATGCGGGCTGTGAGTAATGGGTAGCTCACCGTCCGATCAGAACCAAGCCCGTGCCGGACGGCACGTACATTATGAAGGGGCCTATTAGGGCCGAGCCTGCCGGGTAAGCAGAATTGTCTGAAAGGGGTACCGCTACCCCGGAACATAAAGGGCTACGGAAGGAAAATGGAGGTGTTTTGGTCAGTGAGAGTCTGACAGTCCCTTCCGCTCCACCCAGAGCGAGAAAAGTCATTGGATAATCATCCAATGACTTTTCTCCTACTTCTAAATAAAAACATCCAGATGGGAGATTTCCCAGCCTCAAAAAAAAAGCCTTCTGGATGTTTTTATTTAGGTTCTTAATTTAATTGTATGACAATTTCATTTACTTTGATTTGATGATTTTATTGTACTTGATTTTATGTAGATGTATAACCATTTATTTTGGCAATGGCTGTTGTTACCTGAAATAAATAAATAAATTATTATTAAAGCAGAACCCAATTGTATTTATTTAACCTGACATAAAAACAATATACAAAGGCCGGCTTAATGCCATAGACATTCTCTACCGGCCTACCTTACCATTGTTATTCCTGGAAAACCTATTATCATGATATCAGATTGAATGTCCGCTGTCAAACAATGACACTGCAAAGGGAGGCTGTTCAAGCGAGGTAGATATAAATAAAGATCGCAGTTGTATTGTGATCAATCGAGGGCGGATTTCACCATTGAAACTGAACGCGATCAGCGCATAAACCACGTTTAAGAGTGTTAGTGTCATTATTTTCTGTCAACATGACATGACGCGTTTAGTTTAATGGGCAGTACTTTATGGATTCAGTAATTAATGGAAATATGGAATAAAATTGGGCATGGTGAAGTGTTTTATCCTGTCAATATTTAGCTAGATTATTTTAGCCCAGTGATGGCAATGATAATGGCAATGTCGGTGGGTTGGTTGAGGTCTTCTTTCTTTTTCGTGTGGTTAGTGACAAACCTGGTGTCAGAGTTTTTATGCTGCACATGGGCCTCTGACTTGGTTTCACATGCTGTTGTGAAATATCTCAAAGGCATGGCTGTCGGAAATTGTTACATTATTGGAGTTTTAGTAAGGAAGGAAGTAGATCCCTAATTAAACAAAAAATATATAATTCAGCCTGTGTCACCAGGGGATTGGGTAGCTTCCCAACAGGGAAATAATTTTTCAAATCGGTCCAATAGTTTTGGAACCGATTCAATACAAATAAACAAAAAACAATCAAATCTTTTATCTTTATAATACTTGTAAAGAAGTATAGAAGATAAGTCTTTCAGAAGCCTATCTATCATAACTAAGCAATTGCTCACAGTTCAACTTAGCTAAATATACTTTTCTACTAACACTTTCAAAGGAACTAAGCCCGTATTTGTATACACATAAGTACCACATAGGTAATAGGGAGAGCTTAATATAAGACGATTATGATTAGCTGAACGATCGAGTGGGCACGGGCATTAGTTTCATGACGTGAAGCTTGGGGAGTGTGAGTGACGTCACTCGACGTACTGGCGTGGCGTACGATAATCGTATAAGACGCGGTAACATGACGTAGTTAAATGACGTTATCATTTGTGAAAGAAAGGCAGGAAAAAGTATTTATTGGGTCAATTGTATACGGAATATGTAGGTCGATTCCACCAATGAAACTGAACGCGATCAGTAGATCTAAACCGCGTTCAAGAGCCGTCACTGTCATAAAAAATTCTTACGGATTATTGACTTACAAGAGTTACCGCTACCCCGGAACATAAAGGGCTAAGGAAGGAACATGCATGTCAGTAAGAGTGACACTTCTGTCCGCTCCACCCAGAGCGAGAGGAGTCATTTCATGATGTCCACCCTCAAAAAAAAAGGGATTATTGATACTGAGGGCTAAGAGCGCGGAGCTAGATATAAGACATAAACGTTAAATAAAAATATCAAACAGCAGTTATTTAGAGAACACTGAAAATGAGTTTGAACGAGGCAAAAAAAGCTTAGCATGATAGTAAAATAAACTGTAGTTACGTAGCGGAGATTTCAAATAAGCTCATGCCTTTTACATTCGTTAAATTATCAATGATTAGTTTTCACTGTAACTTCAATAACTATTGATGATGCCATCATAAAATGTACCCGAGATAAGTGGGTTATGGTGTTGTTGTTGGCAATTAAACACTCTACATATTTAATCAGGTTCTGAAAAACACCTTTTAGGGCCAATTTTACCAATAAAACTGAACAAGAACTGAGTGTCAACATTCCATAACAATTTTGACGCTGAAAGCTCTTGAACGCAGTTTAGATGTGGTGGACGCGTTCTGTTTGATTGGTGAAATCGTACTTACAGCAGTGGTATATTAATATTACTTCACACTAGGAAAGAGATGGAGCTATACATTCTGTTTATTTCCGTCTCATTGTCACAAAGATGTAATGAATAAATATAATAAATACTGCTATAAAAGGTGGGATGCTGGTCTAGGTGCTAAAAGGTAAAATCTTTTCATAGGTTAATGATTTAAGAGAAGAGATAAGATCTAAGGAAAAAGGGAGGCTAATTCGTTTTAATTGAGATTTAAATCAACGCTAGTGAAAACACAGATAAAAAATAGACAGATCAATTTTAACGACACACTGTTAAAATAGATTTCATTCAACGTGAAATGAATTGCGTTTTTTTTTGGGCGAAATGAACAGAATTGGAAGTAGGTATAGTATTATCAACTTTGTAAATAATTGTTTTATTTCACTCTTTATTTACACGTACGGTAGTGGAATGTAGGCACACATCCTGTGTGCTGTTAATTTAATCGGGCTTTACACGATGTTTTTTTCTTTAAACTTAGTCTTGCCCCTGCTTCACCCGACTTTTAATAATAGTTCGAGTTTTCGTTCTTAAAAATAATAATTATAATATAATCAGCCCGTATTATCTCACTCTTGAGGCCTTTGCTTATTTTAATCCGAAGACGATTCTTTATAATGTAGGTTTGTCAATTGTTAAGTTCAAAAGCCAAGCAAGTCATCCGTTCCGCTCCACCCAGAGCGGGAGAAGTCAGTGGATGATTTCCCAGCCTGAAAAAATAACGACAACGGTATCCATGCGTTGCAGCTGCAGTCATCGCCCTAACGGATCACATGACACGCAAAATGTGTGAGTGCGTCCCAGAAAATGCAATAAGTTATAGGTGTAGTGCAAACGAAGTTTTTTCTTATTATTCAAGACTTTGTTATATTTTTTGTTTTACACTGTTTACCTTTTATATCTTTTTATTATTTTTAATTTGTTATGTAAGTGTACTGTAAAAGGATACCTATTTAGTTTATATTCTTTTTCAAAAAGGGAGAAATAATGTGGTGCATCAGCAATAAACCTTTTGTACGTAATCAAATAGTTGTTATAACGAAATAAATTATTATCCATTTTCAGTCGTGTATTAGCACTCGCCAGAAACAGTTGTTTTATTTGCCGACTAATCACTTTCATAGACACGCATACAATAGGTACACTTACAAAGTCATAGGTCTCGAGTTCCAACCCAATTCATGTGCATATTGTATAATTATCACTTGCTTAAAAATCGGTGAAGGAAAACATCGTAAGGAAACCAGCATGTCTGAGAGATATTTCTCAACAGCATGTGAAGCTAAGTCAGAGGCTCATGGCCAGCTTAAAAACTCTGACACCAGGTTAGTCACTAACCACACGAAAAGAAGAAGACGTTCAAAATTGATTGAGAAAATTTGACAGTTTGTGATAACTTGATGTGCTGGCGACTTCATCTACGAAATCTTCCATATGAAATACTTATATGAAATATTCTCGCGTGCAAGCATCCTAAGACAAACAGTGACGTAAAACCCGTCAACCATCAGTAGCAAACCAGAAACACCTAAATGATAACATTATCTTAAGTTTACTCACACAATTTAACCAAGTATCAAGACCTCTTAGAACAAATTTCACCAAAGGAAACTGAACACGATCTGCACATAAACTACGTTTAAGGACTAGACAGACAAAAATATCAACACTAACAAGTGTTGATATTTTTTTATGGATAGCTCTTAGACGCGGTTAAGATGGTAGTGGTAGATGGAAGTTCAGTTTCATTGGTGAAATTCGCACCTACTCTCTTTACTCCACAAAAAAATAAATGAACGCCGTTCAACAAGAAGGATCAAGATTACTTGGTCGTAGTAACAAGTTCGTTGTCATATAAGATAAATTAATTTTATTACGTCACATTAAATCATGCTGCGATGTTATTAAAGCAGTTCCCACTGACATGATACGCAGGTGTTATGGGACTTTAAGTGATTTATATTTTTTGGTGTTGGCAAGAAACAATAGGTTTAAGAAGATGAGTGACTTGGATTTACCGGCTTTAGCGGCGAAGGAAAGGGGTGAGTGAAAGAAGTTTTATTATGAAATAATCAATGAGTTTTTAACCACTTTCAAAATTGACAATCTGACCAAAGATTCCCATACCAAGTACGGGGGATGTGTTTATGCAGAAAAAAATCCGGCCAAGTGCGTGTCGGACTATGCACAATGAAGGGTTTCGTAACAATGCGGAGGAATTACCTTAATTTAATTGCGCTGTGAATCCAACAGCGAGCTGTTGTACGTCGCCAGCGAGAGCGCATCTAGTTATACCAAACTGTCAAATTTCTCCAAATGATTTTAAACCTTAAAACTTTGGAACTTAAGTTCAAAATTGATTGCGAAATTCGACAGTTTGTAGTAACTTGATTTGTTGGCGACAGTATTAATCTGTAAAAATAACACCGTGAAAACTTTGGTGAAGTGAACTTGAAGTAAACTATCATCCTATCTGATGCTAGGGATTGACACTATTGACATCTCACTTCGCCCAAGTTCTCCCGGTGACATAAAGATCGGTTTAGATACTGGTTTAGATACGGTTTAGATATAGAATTGATCAGCTTTTCTTTAGGCATAATTTTGGATGTTACCTAGTGTTTGTGAATACAGGCATTAGTGAAAGAAACACCTATGGAATACCTTGAGTGGACGTATTATTTAGCAACTAGACTAGTTTTCCAGGTAACAACAAAATAATAATATTTACAAAAGAAACTGTGAAACTATAGGCACACGAATTGGTTTTTCTTGTAACCTTAAATCTAAATATATCAAAGTGTCGAAATAAAATAGTCTGAGCCATTTGAAACCACTGGGGAGGCTTATTTTGGAAACAACACACTCTATTTAGGTGATATCTTTTGTAGGCAATGACTTCTCATAATACCTAGGTATTTGTAGTTGGACTAGGAATTTTGTTTGGTACTCCAAATTCCGGGTTCTATTTAAAAAACGTCAGTGAGGATCTCAAACTGCCTAGTCTTTTTACAACTATAGGGTCGGCTTCCAGAGGAGCTCGTGGCGAAGTAATAACAGCCGCATAGGTCGATCCATCAGGTTAAGCCACGCTTGCTTGGCTTGGCTGTGGATGAGTGACCGTCTTTTTATACCGAGACTCCTCCGTGCTTCGGAAAGTACGCTAAGCCGTCGAACCCGGCTGTCATTTGTGCATCTTTGACTGTCGTTACGGGTCGTCAGAAGGCGAAAAATCTGACAGCCAGTCTTATTAACGGATAACGTATTATCCATGTTTAGATGTTACTAGATTGTGGAGGTCAGATAGGCAGTCGCTCCATGTAAGCATCCCGCATAGCTGCATCCCGTTAGACAGGAAGCCGACCCCAATCAATCTGTCTAGCCCTTTCCCAACTACACACATCAAAAGTGTCTAGGGATCAACATATATTTTTGCAATAACTTTTCTCTTGATTGATATTAATTTAAATTTTCTTTAAGGATTCATCAAATAAAGTGTTTTCGTTTGTCACAGTAACGATAAACCAAGTCACCTTTGCATTAATAAAGAAATTTGCCATTTTCCTAATAAAGGGATTTTTGACATTTGAACCACTAACATTAAAGTTCGAAAAAAAGACTGAAATAACAGTTTTCTTTAAAATTTTATTGGGTAACTTAAACAATTAATAATCCGTGTTTCTACCGCGAACACTAACAACACAAGAACATCGGTTTGGCATACTCAAAATGAGTTCATCCAAATCACGCTGTGGAATGGCCGCCCATGTTCGTTGCAACAACAAAAAAAGGTCTTCTTGCAACTGGATACCCTCCATATTCGGCAGAGCTCTTCTCTGTAGCATATCCCATGCATGCTCAATCGGGTTCAAGTCTGGCGACTGAGCAGGCCAGGGCAGGACATTGATGTTAGCTGCGGCGAGAGTCTGTCTTACAACTCTTGCGGTGTGCGGTCGTGCATTATCATGCATTAACTGAAATAAGGGACCGATTTGCACTTGTAGAGGAACGATGACGTCAGATACAATCGTCTCAGCATAAAGGAGATGGCCAGAATCTCTTAGGACCTGTGCCCCAGAATGTACAGAGATGAAATTAGTGTTGTTCAATAGGTCATATCTTCAATTATTAAGAATTGTAAGTTACTTATAGCTATGCAGTCGTGGAACAAAGTTATGAAGATTTGAAAGTCTTGATTTTTTCACTCGGGTTTCACCATGATTTTACAATGTATTCATAAAATTATAATTTCCTGACCGTTTAATAGGTTGAGGTGTATATATATTTGTCTTAGGTAATGAGTTAATATCATATTATAACTTGGAAAAACTGGCACAGCAGATACTGAACTTTTTTGTAGCATAGGTAAGTATACTAGACACAATAAAACCACATAAGTGCATTTTTATATCCATTTAATCATTTAATGTTATGTATGGGAATTATTATTGGATAATACAAGTTTAACAAATACTTTCACAGCTATTCAAATTGAAAGTTTATTAGATAATAAACAAGAAGAAAATGTTATTGATTTTGAAAACATGGAATCAATGCCTAGTCATATATGTCACTCTTGGACAGGGCGCACTACACAAGAATTCATAGAATTGCATACTAGCATACCAATACAGTCGGTTGTTTCCAAAAACTCGAAAACTGCATTAGCAATTCTTTTAATGAAATATAGGACTGGTGACACACCAACACCACCAGTTTTGACGTTTGACGGATTCATTGAATGTTACTAGTAATTAAGTCAAGTAATACCTTTATGTCAATATTGTAATGCTAGAATACACGACGTAACTGTATTAAAATATGCTATCAGTCTGCGTACTTTGACTTTTGATCTATAAAATCATAACGAGAAGGTTGGTTTGATGGATTACTTACCGTCAAAAATATATTTAAATAAATATTTTGTTATGAATATTTTAATTGCTACATGCGTTTAGTTATATTTTCCTCTAAGCATTAATATTATTAAATGGCAACATTGAAGATACTTTAAAGTGACATTGAACGGATAAAATCGCTTACAATTCTTTTATTTTAGTATTTTATTCAGAGACTGCTATGAAATATTATTAGATATTATAAGTTCTTTGTTTATTTGAATTTAATTAATTGTAATACTTTTAATTATGTACAGCTTGGGGCAAATACTGGCCATGTCCTTTGAGCGTTGAGGTTGCCTCTGATCCAAATCAACTCAGTTCTTCCGCCGATCCAAATACCCGCCCATACCATGATGGTTCCACCACTATAAGGATGGACTTCCTGGCAGGATTTTAATCGCTGTTGGCGTCCAGGGGTTCTCCAGTGTCGTATACGTCTTGTATCCGGTCTCATACCAAAACGAGACTCATCAGAAAAGCACACGAAACGCCATTGTTCTTCTGCCCAATTTCTGTGTTCAAGAGCCCATTGATATCGAATCCTACGATTGTGCATTGCTATAGGTGGTACCCGTAGCGGTCTTCGGGAATGAAGGTTCACTTCATGCAAGCGGTTTCTGACTGTTTGGTCGCTAATTAAGTTCCCTGAAGAGTGATGAAGCCTCACGGCTAACATCATGGCGGTTATTGTTGGAGCTCTTCGAGTTAAGATTTGAATGTATCGGTCTTGTCTCCGTGTGGTGCAGCGATACCGTCCTTCATGGCGCTCAGCCACGGTACCAGTGCTTCGGTAACGTGTCCAAAGTCGACTGATAACACCTTTTTTTGTTGTTGCAACGAACATGGGCGGCCATTCCACAGCGTGATTTGGATGAACTCATTTTGAGTATGCCAAACCGATGTTCTTGTGTTGTTAGTGTTCGCGGTAGAAACACGGATTATTAATTGTTTAAGTTACCCAATAAAATTTTAAAGAAAACTGTTATTTCAGTCTTTTTTTCGAACTTTAATGTTAGTGGTTCAAATGTCAAAAATCCCTTTATTAGGAAAATGGCAAATTTCTTTATTAATGCAAAGGTGACTTGGTTTATCGTTACTGTGACAAACGAAAACACTTTATTTGATGAATCCTTAAAGAAAATTTAAATTAATATCAATCAAGAGAAAAGTTATTGCAAAAATATATGTTGATCCCTAGACACTTTTGATGTGTGTATGTTGGGGTCGGCTTCCAGTCTAACCGAATGCAGCTGGATACCAGTATTTTATATGGAGCGACTACCTATCTGACATCTAAAACTTAGTAACTGGATAATACGATACCTAACTTCCAAACCTCGGGCTGAAACTAAGCAATTCTTAATGAAAAAACTCAATAATCCAGCAATCACGCACTTGCGATCACAAAACCACGGGGCAGTTACGTATTCATCCGCTACTCGTATCTATCTACATAATAATATTATGTACAGACGCCAGCACGCTATCCCTAACTGTCAAATTTTCTCAGTTAAAAATGAACCTTATGACTTTGCAATAAAGTTGAAATACTATCAAAGAAATCTGTCAGATTGTGGTAACTTGATGTGCTGGCCTCTGTACATTCATACTCTAAAACAAGCAGTATAAATAAGGTGACTTGAATGAGATACATTATAGTAACGTGTAACAACCTAATATAAATAAATAAACCTATTGTACTGTGAAAGACAAACAGTGGGTGTACGATATTACCTTACCTACTTATGTACATACATAAATGTACCTATTGGTTATATTTAGCAACATAAAGATACATTCAATACATGTAAAGAAATAACATTGCTGCATTTCTTTATTTTAATTTACCGCGCATAGCGTTACTCGTTTGATATGTACATAGTCTGTGGTTTTGTTTAAGTAGCTGTTGAATGATGACGGTTATAAATGAAGTTTTATTTTGAGGTTATGTAAAATAGAAAAAGTAGTGATAAATGTATTAATAGAAATAAGGAATTGTGAAGGAGGGAATTATAAACTTTAAATGTCGTTTCTTTGATTTCAGGTATGTGTTTGGCTAATTGAGATAGTGTACATTAGTTCATATCTTTAGATTGTAGTGTTTAACAATAAAATCTTTGATTTCAGAGCAACACAAGTTTATTTCATTTAAGTACCTACTTCATAGTTCAAGATCAAACCTCATAAAACGACATTTTTGTTTATAAGAAGCCTAACAAAGCATCAAAGATGGAAAAACTTAGATTCGTATTCTCTGTACTTCCGGGGAGTGACGGAAAATCAAACATATATGGTGTAACCTCTACAAGTGAGGATAAAATGTACGCTATACCAGAAGAGCGTCAAGGTATTTCTCATCACAAAGAATTAATGAAAACAGCAGCTTTCAATAAGGTAAAAAACAGCCTAAAGAAAAGATATCAGACACGAAAAGTTTGTATAACAATGACAGAAGAACTTAGGCCAATATACTTAGATGAAGATGATAATCTACAATTTGAAGATCAGTACTTAGAGGAAATAGAACAAGAACAAACTGCGACTGCACAAAACAGAGAAACAGGAGTATTAGAAAAAATATTTGAAAAACTAATGCAAAATACACAAGATTCTAAACAGCAAAACTTGAAACACATTGCAGAAAAGTTTGTAATTGAAAAATTTACCAGCAAAAATATGAATGCAAACCAATGGATTGACACTTTTGAAAAAGAATGCCTACGTTTTGATGTGATAGATGAGGAAAAAAAAATTGAAATACTCAGACTATTCATGGATAAGAGTTGTATAGACTGGTACAATTCCATGATGATAAAATTGACCATAGACTCGGAATGGAAAATATGGAAAAAAAAATTTAGTGAATCATTTGCAAACAAAGGATGGAATCAAATTACCTACGCTTTATCATTCAAATACAAAGAAGGAATGTTGGTGGATTACGCCATAAGGAAAGAAAAGATGCTATTGGATATGAGAAACTCAATTGATTCAGGTACCCTAATAGACCTTATTGCAGCTGGTTTGCCAGAACATGTACTTAACAGGATTGATAGGGAAACATTGAAAGATACAGTAGATCTTTTCAATGAACTGAGAAAGTTTGAACATTTGGTAAATAAAAAGAATTATTCTAACTATAAAAACTATGGAAACTTAAAAGGCAACTATAAAAACGAAGATAAAACCCCATGTAAAATTTGCGAAATGTTAAAAAGAGGAATTCGCTACCACCCCGAATCTGCCTGTTGGTTTAAAACAAGAGAAGATGATAAAACAAAAGAGAAATACATAAAACATGTAAACAACTCAGTGATAGAAGCCGAGTTACATGAAACAGAACAAAAAAACTAATAGTGACACCGTTAATAAATGTCAAACTGTTAATAAATGATACATTAGCAATTGATGGAATATATGATTCGGGTTCAAATGTTTCTCTTATTAATTCAAAATTATTAAAACTAAAAGGCAAAGGAAACAGTTTGAACGAAGCAAATTTAGTAACAATTAATGGTGTCAAAAAGGCAAGTGGTTTGACAAACTTAAAAATTAAAATATTTAAAATAGAAGAAAATGTCAAAGTATACATTATAGATGAACAAAACTTCAAATATGATTTTTTGATTGGATTAGACATGATAAAGAAGTTCAAGTTAATACAAAATGAGGACTTAAAAATTACCCAGAAAGTAAACATGAATGAAGAAAAAGTAGAAGATATCGATACAAATATTCAAATAAATACTAAGAGAAAAATAAAAAAGGAAGTGGAAGAAGCTTCTAATGAAATAACAGAAAACAAAAATATACAGAAAGAATATAGGATTAATTTTAATGAAAATGTAAAAGAAGAGGATTTCGAAACAGATATTAACCATTTAGATGAATATCAGAAAGCAGAAGTAAATAAATTGATTAATAAATATGACACAGTTTTTGCAAAGAATAAATATGATGTTGGAACTGTTAACGGCTATGAAGCCAGAATAGATTTGTTAGTAGACACATATTGCAATAAAAGGCCCTACAGATGCACTGTGGAAGATAAAAAAGAAATAGAGGAGCAAATAGGGAAATTATTGGATAATACACTCATAGAAGAATCCTACAGTCCATTTGCTGCACCTGTCACATTGGCATTTAAAAAAGAAGAAAATAAAAGATCAAGGCTATGCATAGACTTCAGAGATTTAAACAAGATTGTAGTACCGGAAGCTCAACCATTTCCATTAATAGAAGATTTAATAACTAAGACAAGAAATTGCAATTTATATTCAACACTTGACATAAACTCTGCATTCTGGTCTATCCCTTTGAGAATAGAAGACAGGAAGAAGACAGGATTTGTAACACAAGAAGGGCACTTCCAATGGACTTGTCTCCCGTTTGGTCTAAAAACTGCACCAGCAATTTTCCAGAGGATATTAAGTAACATACTAAGAAAATACAGGCTCACAGATTTTGCTGTAAATTACATAGATGACATTTTGATATTTTCAAAATCTTTTGAGGAACATATCCATCACCTAACACAGCTGTTCGAAGCCATAAAAACAGAAGGATTCAGATTAAAATTTAAAAAGTGCACATTTGCATCAAACTCTGTAAAATACTTAGGTCATATAATTCAAAATAATTCTATTAAACCAGTGAAAGATAATCTGATTTCGATAAGGAATTTCCCTACTCCTAAAACTCAGAAAAATGTAAGACAGTTCCTAGGAAAAATCAATTTTTATAATGAATATATACCAGGAAGTGCGATAATATTAGATCCGTTACATAATTTACTTAGAAAAAATCAACCATTTATTTGGTCTGATGAATGTCAGAAAGCATTTGAGAAAATAAAAAGTCTCCTATGCTCTCAACCAGTGCTAGAAATTTTTGATAAAGATTTACCGATTAATATTTACACAGATGCTTCTATACAGGGTGTTGGAGCTATTTTGAAACAGACGCAGTTAGATGGAAAAGAAAAACCAGTAGCTTATTTTTCTAAGAAACTTAATGGAGCTCAAAAGAAAAAAAAAGCGATATATTTGGAGTGCTTGGCTATCAAAGAAGCAGTGCGATACTGGCAGTACTGGCTGATTGGAAAATCATTTACAGTTTATTCAGACCATAAACCACTAGAACATATGAATTTGAAATCGAGAACAGATGAAGAATTAGGCGACTTAACATACTACCTATCACAGTATGATTTTAATATAAAATATACTCCAGGAAAGGATAATTTAGAAGCAGACTGCCTCAGTAGGAATCCTGTGTTGGAGGCAAATGAAAACACAGATGAACAATTAAAAATTGTGAACTTGGTTAACCTAGAAGAGATTTTAATAGATCAGACAGAAAATGAAGAAATCCAAAAGAATAAAAAAAATATGATAAATAAAGAAAACGTATACTATAAAAAAATTAGAAACAGAGAAAAAATAATTTTAACTGAAGAATTTAGTATTAAACTTTTAAAAAATATACATGAGAATCTTTGTCACATTGGAATAAAACAAATGCAAAAGACAATTAGTCCGCTATACATAGCAAGAAATTTAACGAAAAATATTATAAAAGCATGCAGAGAGTGTGAAATTTGTATAAGAAATAAATCAAGAGGACAGTACAAATTTGGATTTATGTCTCATTTGGGTCCAGCCACTAAGCCATTTGAAATAATGTCTATAGACACAATAGGAGGTTTTGGAGGGTCAAGATCTACAAAAAAGTATTTACACTTATTGGTGGATCATTTCACTAGATACGCATTTATCTTAACTTCAAAAACTCAAAGTGCAAATGATTTTATCAAACTAGTCTCAAATGTATCAGAAACAGAAGACATTGGTATGCTGCTCACCGATCAATATCCAGGTATTAATTCAAAAGAATTTAAGGAATTCCTGAAGGAGAAAGACATAACTTTAGTATTTACTGCAGTAAACACACCATTCTCAAATGGTTTAAATGAGAGGCTGAATCAAACGTTGGTAAACAAAATTAGATGCAAAATTAATGAAAATGGAAATAAGATGGCATGGACAACAATAGCACATGAATGCGTGACAAAATATAATGAAACTATTCACTCAGTAACTTGCTTTGCACCAAGTTATCTTTTGTATGGTACAGATATCACAATTTTACCCAAGGAATTGAAACGAGAAAAAACACATAATGACTGGGTCAGAAACAGGACCACAGCACTTCAGAATACAATAAAATCACATAACTACAACAAAACACAATTCGACAAAAATAAAAAATTCCATGAATTTAATGTCGGAGATATGGTATATGTGGAAAACGGCAACAGGTTAAATAGAAAAAAACTTGAAGAACTGAGAATTGGACCCCTTCAGATTATAGAAAAAGTATCAAAATCAATATATAGAATAAAATTGACACAGGACACAAGAAAACAGAGTCAAATCTTTTTCATGTCACAAAACTTGTTCCAATACCCATCACACAGGAAGAAAAAGCAAGAGATGAAAGATTAGAAGAGGCTGACGAAAATTTACTCCTGTAAATTTTCTTCCCCAAGGGGGGAGATGTAAAGAAATAACATTGCTGCATTTCTTTATTTTAATTTACCGCGCATAGCGTTACTCGTTTGATATGTACATAGTCTGTGGTTTTGTTTAAGTAGCTGTTGAATGATGACGGTTATAAATGAAGTTTTATTTTGAGGTTATGTAAAATAGAAAAAGTAGTGATAAATGTATTAATAGAAATAAGGAATTGTGAAGGAGGGAATTATAAACTTTAAATGTCGTTTCTTTGATTTCAGGTATGTGTTTGGCTAATTGAGATAGTGTACATTAGTTCATATCTTTAGATTGTAGTGTTTAACAATAAAATCTTTGATTTCAGAGCAACACAAGTTTATTTCATTTAAGTACCTACTTCATAGTTCAAGATCAAACCTTATATACATATAAGAGATTCATCCGACAAAGGTACACCTACGCTGGTCTGCAAATAGTATGAGGATTTATAGATAGAAGAAGATGGATTCATTTGTTTTTGACGGCACGGCTGGCGTAGTTGTTGAGCGATTGACTGCTGCGCAGCATGTCACGGGTTCGATTCCCGCGAACAAATATTTGTACGACCTGCAAGTATTTGTTTCGGGTCTGGGTGTTTTTCTATGTATAATATGAATGTATTTACAAAAAAATGTATATAAGTAGTTAATAAGCCATCTCGTTACCATTACACTGTTGCTTAGCTTGGGACTATATGGCGTTGTGTGAAATGTCCAAGGATATTATTATATTATTACTGCTTTTGTTTATTTGGCAGTTAGTTAGCAGTGAGCAGTGGTGGCCCAGTGGTTACGGCCCTGACTTACGAGTCGTAGGTCGCGGGTTCGAACCCAAGTAGACACTCTACTTTGTGCAAAGCCCGTCGACGTTTCCGTACTTTTGAACTGTTAATGTATTGTTAATTATTGTAAGTTAATGTTTTGTTGACGACACGTTTGGCGCAGTGGTTAAGCGATTGACTGCTACGCAGCATGTTGCGGGTTCGATTCCCGCACGGAACAAATATTTATACGACCTGCGAGTATTTGTTCCGAGTCTGGGTGTTTTTCTATCTATACTATGTATGTATTTACAAAAAAAAATGTATATAAGTAGTTTATAAGCCATCTCGTTACCATAACACAAGCACTAGGTTGCTTAGCCTGGGACTATATGGCGTTGTGTGAAATGTCCAAGGATATTATTGTGCCTTTACCTCAAAAAATCAATCTGCGTAGCCTTTGCCCAGCAATGTTGGGGTCGGCTTCCAGTCTAACCGGATGCAGCTGATTACCAGTGCACTTTACATGGTGCGACTGCCTATCTGACCTCCACAACTCAGTAACTGGGTTATACGATACCCCTTGGTAAGACTGCCTGGTAGATTTTTGAGCTTCTAACGACCCGTAACGACTATCAAAGATGAATAAATGACAGCCGGGACTAACGGCTTAGTGTGCTTTCCGACGCACGGAGGAGTCTCAATATGTAAAGATGGTCACCCATCCACGGACCAACCTCGGCTAGCGTAGCTTAACCTGAGGATCGATCCGTGTGGCTGTTATTACTTAGCCACAAGCTCCTCTTGTGTCTTGACCTATTTCCTTTAATTATTATCATTTTTTTTCTTCTATAATTAATTGTTATTACTGTCGTCCGCTGTGACGCTCCGTGTGGGAGGGCTATGTCCAGCAATGGACTGCAATAAGCTTAAATAATGATAATGATTTTCAGAGTAGGCTTACCTACTGTCTAAAATCTTCAGAACACTTCAGTCTGACCATCACAAAATAAACAACGCTAAAGAAACACTGTCTAATCGAAAAACATCAGACCAAATAAAACTATGATTTCATTGTTATTTAGACTCTTATGCGTAAAACGTACGAGTAATTATGTAACGTTCACTCATGACTTGTCGTGTATAATCAGTACCTACCTAAACAAACATTTCAGATTTCATGTACTTTTAAAAATAGAATCATGATTTAAAAGTAATTGCGTTTTGTGATTGTGCAATGGACAGTGTCGTTGTTTTTTTTAAATTTTTCTGCTTTTTTTTTTAAGGCTGGGAAATTATCCAATGACTTCTCCCGCTCTGGGTGGAGCGGAAGAGAGTGTCAGACTCTTACTGACTATAACCCATCCATGTTCCTTCTGTAGCCCTTTATGTTCCGGGGTAGCGGTAACCCTTTCGGACAATCTCCTGCTTGATCCGACCTTATGTTGTAGCAGACTGGTAAGAAAATAACACTGGCTGCTTCCAAGCTTTTAAATTAATTAGAATTAATTTAAATAAAAAAAGGATTGTGTGGTTTTATGAAACCACGGTAAAAGTGAAACTTTTTTCACATTAAAGACATTTCACACTATAGGCGCCGCCATATTGGCCTTGGCTGCTCTGACGAGCGCCTTTCACTTTATCCCTACTCCGCGGCCGACCGTCACGCGACATGCAACACACAGACGAAAAAGTTTGAGACGATGTAATTGTGAGCAGTGGTGTCCCAGAGGTAACTGCCCCGACTTACCGAGTTGTCGTAGGTTCGATCCCAGCCAGGCGCTTTTCTTTGTCTTAATGTTTAAATGTTATTCTATTCTGTTATGTAATTAGATCGAGACTCCTCCGTGCCTTGGAAGTTGGTCCCGGCTGTCATTCGTGGATCTTTGACAGTCGTTATCGGTAGTCAGAAGCCCGGAAGCCTGACGGCCAGTCTTACCAAGGGGTATCATATTACTCAGTTACTGACCGGGTTATGGAGGTCAGTCGCTCCATGTAAAATACTGGTATTCAGCTGCTTCCGGTTAGACTGGAAGCCAACCCCAACATAGTTGGGAGAAGGCTAGGCAGATATTGATACACATCACGCCTCTAATCTACGAAGGGTTGGGCGGAGGTGTACCTATAGTACAACCACATATAGCCAGGTACCTATGCTTGAGTCCCATATGGGCCAGCCTATTGGGGGCACAAATCCAAACTTCGGGTTACTATATACTAAGAAATTACTCATGGAAAAATCTAATAACAGTTTGCCCGACGCGGAAATCAAACCCAGGGCCTCATGCTCAGCAGTAGTAATTGCGACCACTAGACCAACGAGGCAGTCGAATATTCTTTTGTCTTTTAAAATTATTTGAATAGTTTATCAAGATATAAGTCCGAAGAAAAGATAAGAAAGAAAAAGTATTAATTAAATGTTCCTAGAACGACCTAAAAACCTAAATCCGTAGACATAGGCCTAATCTAAATCAAGACCTTCACCCAATGACCCTAAGGCGTATATTCTTCTGACATTATTTTTCTTTGTTGCCGCCACAATTTGTAAAGCCAAGCAATTTTTACTTGTCCAACTTGATTGCTCCTGGAATCGACTCATTTTTTATTCACACATAAATATTTTATTAGATCATTTGATTTTTTTGCGAGCCTTGGGTAAAACTTTGCGTGACTTGATTTTTGACAATACTAAAATAACATTTCCTTCAATATTAATAAATAAGATGTCATTCAAGGGTAAAATTAATGATTTATTTTATCTTTACGTCGATTCCCGTTTTGTTTCACGTTTTGTTCGTATTGGATATGTCTGGTATATTCTTCTTCTGAATATATAAAAGGAAACCGTGACTGACTGATCTAACAACGCATACCTCAAACCACTGAACGGGTAGGGGCTGAACTTTGGAACACAAATCGTTATTATGACGTAGGCAGCCGCGAAAAATGAATAAAAAAAAAATCGACGATAATCAGAACGCCCTCAGGCTAGGTGGAGGGACGATTTTCGTTGGGTGGCTGGTAGCAGCTGGATGAGAGTTGGCCTATTTCCAGTAGTGAACTGCCATAGACTAACATGGAGAAATGGCTGTTCATCATCTGCCTAGCCTTTTCCCAACTATGTTGGGGTCGGCTTTCAGTCTAACTGCATGCAGCCGAATACCAGTATTTTACATGGAGCGACTGCCTATCTGACCTCCACAACCCAGTAACTGGGCAATACGATACCCCTTGGTAAGACTGGCTGTCAGATTATCGGGCTTCTGACGACCCGTAACGACTGTCAAAGATGCACAAATGACAACCGAGACCAACGGCTTAACGTGCTTTCCGAGGCACGGAGGAGTCTCGGTATGTAAAGATGGTCACCCATCCACGGCCAACCCCGGCAAGCGTAGCTTAACCTGACGGATCGACATGTGCGGCTGTTAGTACTTGGCCACGAGCTCTTCAGACAGACCCTAAGACAGATGGCTGTTATTTCAGTTTATTGTGAATTTTATGACTTCCACACGAACGAAGTCACGGGAAGAAGCTAGTCTTATACTTCTTCTTTCTTTTTCGTGTGGTTAGTTACTAACCCCGTGTCAGAGTTTTTCAGCTGCTCACGGGCCTCTATCTTAACTTCGCAAGAAGATAAGAATAGAAATGCTGGAAGGGACCGCCCTAGAAGGGCATAATATTTATGATAGTGCCCTTATTGGTGATGTTCTTCAGAAAGGTCAGGTGTATAAACGTCAATAAAGAGAACGGATTTTTGGAACGAAGTTCCTTGTCGCGCGTTGTGAAAGGGGGCTAGGCGGAAAAAATTCTTACGAAAAGTTGTCACGACACTTTTTGCTATAGTAAGCTATTGTAAGCTGTGCGGCGTCGCATGTTTCTCTGTCTGTCTCTCTCTCTCTTATAGAAAGCAAGCCAGATATTTTCGTTTTACGTTTTACGTTTTTTTTTTTATATTTGTTCATAATAAAAAAAATATTATTATAACTTAAAAAAAATAAAATTTTATTACAATTCCTTCACTAATTAATCGAAAGGAACTTCGTTCCATCAGGGTGTCCCTTGACACCTCTCAAGTTTTTTTTTTTGAGCGTGGGTGGTTAATCATCGTGTAGGTACTCCCCCCGCAAAGAGATCAAAACGGGGGTATTATGATCTCTGTTCCTTACTTAGCCCTTTATGTGCCGGGGTATTAACCCTTGTTGGCAATCCCGCTAAAAGCAAAAGGAGTAAGGTGGCGTTCAGTTGTTTCTGACTGTCCCCATGAGACGAGAAAGCACCGGTTCATTTATAGATAACAGTAAACTGTAACCTATTATAATAAAGGACAATTGTGATGGTCGCCGGTCGACGATCGCCATTTTGAGCGCAACAGCAGGAACGGCCGGTTTACTATAGAGCACTAGGAATAAAATACAAAACAAAACGTTAGCTTATCTCTTCGCACGTGAGTGGATATTCAAACCAACGAGCAGTGAGGTGACTTTAAATTGGTCACAAACACAACAGTATTAATATATATATATATATATAGTACAGCCAGTTTGTAACTAACACTCAGCATTGTTAAGATTTTACGTTATTTGCAATTTATAAAATACTTAAGTTAGCATTGTGTTCGGATTAAGTCTTTAAGTCATTTCGTTTCAAGTCTTTTTGGAATCTAAATGAAGAATTAATACTGGATTTAACACTTTGTTTAAAATCGGTAAAGGAAAACATCGTGAGGAAACCAGCATGTCTTTTTTTTCCTGAGGCTGGGAAATCGTCCAATGACTTCTCCCGCTCTGGGTGGAGCGGAAGGGAGTGTCAGAATTTTACTAATTAAAACCCAACCATGTTACTTTCCCTTTGTGTTCAGGGGTAGCGGTAACCCTTCCGGACAATCCCGCTTAACTTTCACACCCTGAAAGGTTAACAAGTTTTTAAGACGAGCGGTTTTTTTTAGGTGATTTCACATTTTATTTTAGACCGTGTCAACTATTTGACACATATAAAATCATCAATAGTGATTGAAAAAAAAAAGTAAACTATTCCAATACAAGATAAGTTTATTCCAAAATGTCACAAAATAACCTCCCATCGAGAATCTCTCACAGGCATGTAATCCGGCCACTCATCATTTTCATCAATAACATTATCTATAACATTTGATCTTGCTCTTACAGCCTTTTGTTTATTTTTCTTTACATACGCCTTTCTATAAAGACTGCGCCAATCAGCTTCCCTCCCATTCCTCATCTTCGGAAAGTCTCTTCTAAAAAGCCTGTACCAGAAATTATCATCTTTCAAAACTTTGTTAAGGTTTTTTGAAGATTCTGCTACGTTTAAAATGTCGGTCAGGGACAAACTTAATAGAATGTTATATAGCGCATCGTCGGGTAGTCCGTATAAATTGCTGCACGGCTGGCTATGATAGCTTAATATGCTGTTCCTCACAGGAGTAACGATTCTCTCTTTCAAAGAAATTACCAGCTTTTCCAATTGACTGAAGGCAGACGGAATACCTAAGCGAGACGTTGTTAGATGATCATTAATAGATAGACATAAGGAATGCGTTTCTTTAGTAGCATCGACAATTCCATTGATTAACATAGTATCATTTAGGCCACAAACAATTATGTTCGCCGGTGAATCTTCAAAAGGATATAAAACGATATGTATTTCATAAACTTGACGGTTATCCTTTCTTTTCTCTAATATGTAATCAACAACGTCGATTTCTGTATTCCCTTGCTGTACAAAATCATTTTCTTTAAGCACAACGAGGAGTATAGCGAAGAACAAGTCTAGTTTCAAAGTTTCTGGTTTGATTAAGGCCTCTATCAATTCGTTCAGTGTTCGGTGGAACTGGGACGAGACAGCCTTACTCTTGTTCGAAGTGAGGCTACACAACCACTCCATTGTCTTAGGCCTTTCAAGTTTTCCGATGTATTATTTTATTGCCTATTAAAAATTTCTTCTTGACTTTTTTGCGATAATTCTCTACCCGAACGTCATTTTGACTTTTTGAGGTTATTATTCATACCTGCTTTACGGCGTTTTAGAAAAGATTGATTTATGATTCGAATAAAAACTTCTTTTGATTAATGAAAACTTTGTTGTAATATAATATACATATATTTCTCTTTAATACAATTAACATTGACTCATTGTGTTAATATGAATTTTCTTTGAATTTTCCTTTTTGTAATGACATTGTGTGTTAAGCAAGGAATAGACTTGCCTTTAACTTGCACTGAAAAATGCAAGTAGCTTGCATGCCCCACCCATTTTTCATCAATCAGAATTCTGTTACAGCATTTGTACAAGTTACTGGCAGGTTTAATCCAAACTTTAGGAAATCATTTCAATTAACTTCAGGAAAGAACTTGCCTATTATTCATAGCTAACTGCTGCCAGCGGCTTCGCCTGTGTGGATGTAAGAAATTATTCCATAGGAACGTACTACCGGAATAAAAAGTATTCTATGTATTAATTCAGGTCATAAACTACCTCTATGCTAAATTTTATCCAGATCTGTTCAGCCGTTTGAGTGTGATGGACGGACAAACTCACTCACAAACTTTCGCCTTTATAATACTAGTGTGATATGTAGTATGTGTATTAGAAAATGCGTAGGCAATTGTTTCTTAGATCTAAAATACCCCACTTTATTACAGTATCAACTATCAGGGGAGTATTGTGACCTGTTTTACTGGCGCCCTTATATAATCTTGTTATGTCAACAGTAAACTTCAGGTAAACACTAACAGGAACAGCAATAAATTCAGATAATTACAATGGAAACGATTATAGCTACAAAAGTCAAAACTGTGTCGTAACTATCAACGCCCGTCAAAACTTATGTAAGATATTGGTTCCAGACTTACATATTTATATCATATAATTATATACCTACATAGTTTGCTATTTGCTGTGCCCGACAGGGTCCATGATTGTTTCTTTTGGCTAATATTTACCACCTAAGCTTACATTGTGGAATGCAATAAAGAATTGAGTATTGAGTATTTAAATAAAGGAGATCATTTTTTTTTGGCCTATTCTGAAAGTACCGGCCAACGAAAAAAAAATGGTACGCGTAATGTGGCACACAAGTTGTATGGATTGCTCTCAGCCAAGTTATACAAGTTCAGAAATCAATAAATGTATGAAAATTACAAATCATTGAAGTTGTATAATTTGGCTGAGAGTAATTCTAAAACTTTTGTACTATATTAACTATTCCTCCAAATGACTAGTAGGTACCAACCACCATTTGTTTTTCGTTGGCCCAAAAATGTATGAAGCCTAAATATTCTCTTTTAAAAGTCAATATAGAATATCATGAACATGCAAAGACAAACGTAATAAATTGTGCACAGTAAATAAATAAATAATAGTCTTCATAAAAATTAAACACCTAAACCCAACAAAGAATTTTAATCAAAATTCCTTTACACTTAAATAATAAAATATTTGTATTAAACTAAATTGAAATTTTATTTTTGTTGACTAAATGGAGCCAACGTGCGCTTCAATGGGGACTAAAACAGCAAAACCTTTATAATAATAATTTAAAGAAAAAGTTTTTATGCACTTTTGAAGTAGACATACTTTTTTTTTTTTTTTAAAGCTGGGAAATCATCCAATGACTGCTCCCGCTCTGGGTGGAGCGGAAGGGAGTGTCAGACTCTTACTGACTAAAACCCATCCATGTTCCTTCCGTAGCCCTTTATGTTCCGGGGTAGCGGTAACCCTTTCGGACAATCCCGCTTACCCGGCAGGCTTGGCCCTGAGGGGCCCCTTCGTGGAACATATACGCACCGTACGGCACGGGTCTGGTGCTGATCGGACGGTGAGTCACCCATTACTCACCATCCGCAGGCCCGCGCCTACGGTGGCCGGGAGTCGTCACGTGGCTCCCGACGCCCGGGGCGTCTCCTGCGGCGGCTGGGACGGGAGGACCTTTCTCTCTCCCATCCCGCCACCTCCTTCGCGAGCATAACTTTTTCGCAGAAGGAGGTGACTGCCGCCCACTCCCTCTCGCCCCGGACCATGGCTTGCACCAGGGCCGGGCGCGAGAGGTCACCGCCGCCGATCGCCTCTACGAGGACACGGCGGTGCTCTGCCCATGCGGGGCAGGTTTGCACCGTGTGCTCTACCGTGTCCTCTGGGCGATCCTCGCAGTGGTGACACCCGGGCGTTTCCTCCCGCCTGATGATGTGCAGGAACCTCCCGAAACATCCATGTCCGGTGAGGACCTGCGTCAGGCGGTAGGTGAGGGCGCCATGACGCCTCTCTAGCCACTCCTCAAAGAGGGGCCTTACCGCCACTATCGTGGCGTGCCCTGCGCTGGGTTGCGACAGTCGCTGATTCCAGGCCGCCATGAGAAAGTAGACATACTGGCAATCAATAAAATTAGCGTCATCATAGTTTCAAATTCGAATTCATGACCATTTAAAAAAGAAGCGTGGTTCGATTAAGGATTCCGGCAGCATAATAATAATATTCATAAGATAAAGACTAAGTTAGGAGAACTTTCGTATTGCCCTCATTTCCTAATACAACTATTTTCGTAGAATGATGTTTCTCATATTTGCTTCTTATCTTTACTTGGTCGGAGAAAATACAATCTTTCATAATGTTTTCTGATATTGACACAAGTATTACTGGCTGATATTATAGCTTCACAAATGTTTTTATGTTTTATATATTCTTCTTGATGTGGTGGTCTTATCGGAATCTTGGGAATCGAATAGTTTGCTGAATAATATTATGCATTGGTTTAGGTACTTATAGACTCGAATTATATGTAGCTCGGTCACTAAACATACCATACGTACCTATTGGTGATTACTTGACAAAAGTGAAGTGTGGGAGTCGGACGATCATTTACCAACTTTGTTTTTGGTACACTGATCTGTTTTATTTTAGGGTGGGGAATCCTCAATTGACTATTCCATCTCTGGGTGGAGTGGAAGGGAATGTCAGACTCATACTGACTAAAACCCATCCATGTTCCTTCCTTAGCCTTTTATGTTCCGGGGTAGTGGTAACCCCTTGCGGACAATCCCGCTGACCCGGCAGGCTTCGGCCTTAACGGACCCCTTCCGTGTTGCTGACATCTCTTTTAGGCGCGCATGGAACACGTATGGCACGGGCCTAATCCTGATCGGACAGTAGGTATACAGGTATTTTAAATGAAACTATAAAAACTTCTTTTGAGATTATGAAAAATAAATGTTGGACGCAGTATCCAATCTAGGGAATCCCGACCAAGTGAGTTAGGTTATAACTGTGACGAACCACGCTCAAGCCGAGTTTGGGCATAGCATCGCAGTTACACTATTGTAACCTTACCTAATACATCCAAGTCGCACTTACATGACGTCTATTTTATATTTTTCGAAAACCAAAATAAGAATGTTTGAAGGTAGGCAAAAATAGGCGCATTAATATTTAGGTACATTAGATTTTCTCTTTGTAGGGGAATGATTTATTTAACGTGGAATCTTTCCATGATTTTTTCTGATTATAGATAACTTGTTTTCCTTTGAGATTTCTATATTTAGAACCTAATCCTACCTACAAAATGGTAAATGTGAAAGTAAGTTTGTCAGTTTGTTTGTTACCTTTTCACGCCTAAACCACTTAACCGATAATCCTGAAATATTGCATATACATTATCGGGTGTACAGAAACAGACAAAGGTTACCTTTCATCTCAAAAAAAAGTACTGTTCCCGAGAAAAACAACAATAATGTTCTTATGATAATAGATGGCGCCACGTGTACGTTCCTTTCTGGGCCCATAAGTGCAACGGCCAAACAACAAACAGAGTACAACCCGAATTGATTGTCAAATTCAAAATTAACGCAAGCAAAGGAGCGTGTAAAACCTAGTCAAGTATCATGTTTTGTAACATGAACTTTCGTGGTCTAATAACACATAACAGTAATTACAAAAAAATACTAATTTTGTTCGAGGACGCAATAATTCTTTATAAATTAGGGGTTCGATGTTATTTTCTTGTAATTACAGGCGTATCTGACCTATTAAGATTAATAAATTCTTGATTAACCGTGATTCTAAAAGTTTATTTAATTGCCTTTCAGCCCAGGCCCGCGAGGAATGGAGGACTCCAATGAAGGAAATCGACGCAGCGCTCATAGCGTGTACTTTCGGGAGATTCCATATAAAAGTACTGTTAATTGCTTTTGTGGGGTTCATGGCAGGAGTTCTTCCTAGTTCCACTACCGCGTATCTGCTACCTAGTGCAGAATGCGATTTGGAAATGGATTTATTGCAAAAAGGGCTCCTGAATGCCATGCCTTACGTCGGTAAGTTAAAATTCTTGAAACCACTATAGTTTGCACACATATACGTTATACGTATATTTTCGTTTAATGAAGACATTATATTTCCATTCAATGTTATTAAATACGAATTTATTTAAAATGTAAGAAAATAGCATCTTAGAGTAACCTGTAGTTAAAGAACTGTCGCGCAGCGGTCATTTGCCGGGGTCACGGATCTTAACATTTGCATCAATGAAATTAAAACGAATAAGCAATACTATTACGATGAAACAATTGCAAAAAGTAAGCGAATTGATTTTATTATTTAGTTGTATGAAATATTTTTTTGTTCTATTTGGTGTTTATTTTAACCTTGCAACATTTATTTGATTAATGGGCACTAGCCATACGCGTGTGTTAAATTAATGTCACCATTTTAGCGCCACGTTGTAAATAATTTTAACCCCCCAAACTCGTAAAAAATTACCAAAAAAAAAACCTTCATAACACCAAAAAAAAGTTAAAGTTAGAAATAAATAACCAAACTATTAAAGAAAAGTATTTCCAATATTACTGAAATCCTCACCAAAGTCGAGGCACAGGGTGAATTTACAGCTCCAAGAGTTATGCTGGCTAATGGAAAAGTAGTATGTGACTGGAATTTTGTTTATTAGTAGTTGTGCCCCCAACTCTACTAGGGACTAGAATTTGGTAAATTCAGCCCTGACTATGAATCTATGAAAACAAATAAAAATCATGTAAAACCGCCCGTGTATTCGGCAACGTTAAGTGAAATTGTGTATAGGATATATTATGACAGCTAATACGAGTAAAGCAGTAAGAGTGCAGATTAACTTGTTTATCTGGCGAAGGAAACATTAAAACATTTATTTTCACCTCTTATTTTGTTACTTTGTGTAAATAAATGTGATTATTTCTTTCTTTTAAGAATAATTAAGGTTAATCCTTATTTGTATTTATGTAATTATTGCAGGCATGCTCTTATCGTCTGTAGTGGCCGGTTTCCTAACTGATGCATTTGGGAGGAAAATATTTTTAGGAGTTGGTTTTCTGGGACTGTTCATATTTCAAGTAATTGGAGGTTCCAGTCAGACATACGAAGTACTTGCCGCAGCCAAGTTTTTTGAAGGATTATTGTAAGTACCTATAGATAATGTTTATTTTAAACCGTCACTGCTACAAAACGTTGTTGATTTAGATCTTTCTTTTATTTTTTCGTGTGGTTAGTGGCTAACCTGCCGTACGATTCTGTAAAAATCTCAACGTGATAACTGAAATGAAGTGAACTCTCGTTTCACCTGATGCTAGGGATTAATACCACTGACAGCTAACTTCACAATCACTTCACCTATGTTTTCACGCTGAGATTTTTACAGTATAGCACTACAGGTGTCGGAGTTGTTATGCTGCCTATGGGCCTCTGACTTAGCTTCACATGCTGTTGAGAAATATCTCTCAGGCATGCCGGTTTCTGCACATCATCAGGCGGGAGGAAACGCCCGGGTGTCACCACTGCGAGGATCGCCCAGAGGACACGGTAGAGCACACGGTGCAAACCTGCCCCGCTTGGGCGGAGCACCGCCGTGTCCTCGTAGAGGCGATCGGCGGCGGCGACCTCTCGCGCCCGGCCCTGGTGCAAGCCATGGTCCGGGGCGAGAGGGAGTGGGAGGCAGTCACCTCCTTCTGCGAAAAAGTTATGCTCGCGAAGGAGGTGGCGGGATGGGAGAGAGAAAGGTCCTCCCGTCCCAGCCGCCGCGGGAGACGCTCCGGGCGTCGGGAGCCACGTGACGACTCCCGGCCACCGTAGGCGCGGGCCTGCGGACGGTGAGTAATGGGTGACTCACCGTCCGATCAGAACCAGACCCGTGCCGTATGGCGCGTATATGTTCCACGCGCGCCTCAAAGAGATGTCAGCATATGAAGGGGCCCCTCAGGGCCAAGCCTGCCGGGTAAGCGGGATTGTCCGAAAGGGTTACCGCTACCCCGGAACATAAAGGGCTACGGAAGGAACATGGATGGGTTTTAGTCAGTAAGAGTCTGACACTCCCTTCCGCTCCACCCAGAGCGGGAGCAGTCATTGGATGATTTCCCAGCCTTAAAAAAAAAAAAAAATAAAAAAAAAAAAAATAAAAAAAAAATAAAAATAAAAAAAAAAAAGGCATGCCGGTTTCCTCACAATGTTTTCCTTCACCGTTTTTTAAGCAAGTGTAGGTATACAATACGCATGAATCCGAAAATTCAAAGGTACGTGCCGTGGTTTCTAACTTGACAGTCTGATGGTCACACCACCACTATTATTGCTTATTTAGATAAAGTAATTCCAGTAACTTTGTAACAGAACGGAGCGGCGCCACTTGCTACGCCGTCACATATATATTTTTTTTTATCAGTAATTTAGCAAATTTTTATTTTATCAGTAGATACCTACCATCAGATACGCCATGGACAGTTGTATTATAACAAAATACGAAAGGTAATTTAAATAAATCCTGTAATTAATCGAATTTCCATATTTATAATCCATAGAAAACGTTGCAAACAAAACAATAATAATTATGCTTTCAATACCTTCCGCGTAATTGATTCGCGTAATAAATAACGTGTTAAAACACGATCAACAAAAGCATCCAATAGTGATTGGATTATTCAATTTAATTTATAATCAACACATAGTATTATTTTTGTAGGTAAGCCTTGCATCAATATTTAAAATACACGAAAACGTGTACCATTTAAAATGGTATCAACTTTACATTTAACTGCGTATATTATTTCATTTCGAATGATCTCGACATTTTGGACACTAATGTTTATTTGTGAAAGGATAACTGTCAGAATTCATTACAATTTAATTCACTACTTAACTGTTAAGCAGTTAATACACAATGCTTGTAACTTGAACTAAACTATGCAAATGTTTGCATGCCATTTCGTACTTCTGATTGGTAAATGTCATCGTAGTGACAGAAAAATCATCATGAGTTGCTTCGCTTTTTCCCAATTATGTTCAGGTCAGCTTTCAGTCTTATTCGATTCAGATAAATACTAGCACCTATTTTACATGGAACAACTGCCTAAGTATGTAACTTCCACAACCCAGTTATTGGGTACCACGATACCCCTTGGCTATTGGTTGTCAGACTTTCGGGTTTCCGACTACCCGTAACAACTGTCAAAGATCTACGAATGATAGCCACTTCACTACCTATCTGACTTCCATAACCCAGTTACTGGGCATCATAATACCGTTTGGCAAGACTAGATGTCAGTATTTCGGGCTCCTGACTGCTGTTAACGACTGTCAAAGTTCTTATAATTATGTAGGAAAGATAGTGAAGTGTAAGGCCGCTTGTAGACTAATGTACCGCGCGGACCATGACAGGCCTCAACAGGCTTCGACAGCCGTAGCAATGCCTAGTGCGGCCTGCCAGTTATCAGGCCTTGGGCACGTGCTTAATAAATACTAAAATTACACTCACATTAAAATCAACCAAGGACAGATTTTTACGGTCTAAAAACTTTTCTTTTGTTATAATGAAATTAATGTCTAGGCTAAGTTTTCTTGAAGCATGTCTAGATCTTATGGACCTTTATTCAGTAAATTTTCTTTGCCTTTTTTGTCTACGAGGGCAGACTTGGAATTCATAGTATTGTTTCGACACAAAAGAATAATGTTTTATGCTTGCTGTAATTATTTCACTACAATGGAGATCTCTGGATTTTTCAGTGCGCTGTTGCTACTTTAGCTGACTTAAATGAGGGTTTTCGTTTGAAAGTCTTGTTTCATTACTTGTATCCTCAAGCTGAAGCTATTAATCAAAACTATAATTTTGTGTTTTTTTTTAATTATGTAAACAAATAATGTTTATTGCAAATCACACATGATCCATAAAAGAACACAATTAATTAAAAAAGTTTATAAAAAATGCGTTAAATATCCACTATTTCCTTATAATGTTAAGGCCCATACATAAAATACATAATCAGCCTATAACCGTCGACAAAAATAAATAAGCTGTTTCCTACATTTCGACGAGTCACGTGACCAAAAATGTATAGAGCAGAGTATTTTTTTTACGATTTCGGAGTTGATCCCATAGTAAAAGTTGTTCAGTTTGGTGGTCTGTAGCATATGCTTTTGTGTGTATATACCCTTTCGGTTACAACCTGAATAATTGAATTCAAGATGTTTTCTTTTGTTCTACAGTTTTCTTGTTTTACGTTCTAATTTCTTCTTTTTTTCCAGATACGCGACTGCATTTAGTGCCTGTGTATCTTTAACAGCTGAGTTTTCCTACTCCAGTATAAGGGATAGGATGCTGCTATGTCAGTCTTCATTTATCGCCGTGTCCCACATAGTCATCGCTGCCATGTCCTGGGCGATCTTAACTAATGAATGGAAGTATTCGTTTTTTGGCGGCAAATTCGGTAAGGATATTTATTTATATATTTAAAGATACTCTAACGACTAACGGCTAAAAACATACATATGAGACAAACATTGGTTAAGATTGTGGTCAATTTGTCGCTTATAGAAGTACCTACACAGCAATTACATACTAAGACGTAGTCAAACAGCGACGAAATAAAAGACGATCGAAAATAAAGCAAAGATAAAGACTACAAATATAAATACAACCAAAAATAAATATTTAATATACAAAAATATAAAACTAATTGGAATAATGATAACTATTTACGGTATTTGTGAAGCTCATAAGTTACAATGATATATATCCGCTACTCTCTATGAATAGAAATACATAATAATAATATAGAATGATTTATTAATAATAGCGTTTTTTACATGGAACACAAATAGAACACATGGACAATTATATAACCAGTAGGTTATATAATTGTAATACGCTATTATTAATAAATCTTATAAATGTGTAATGTGTATAAATGTGTTATATATTATGCTGTCTTTGTAAGAACTCTGATATCAAAAAAAGATTTATCTTGTATTATGGATACAAGATTTCTCACATAAATGAAAAATACATGTGGGTAAATCAAACACCCAAACTAATAAATTGTAATTCAATAACTGTTAATTAAAAATTGCCCATTATTAGACTGACTATACGAGAGGTTTCTTTGCTGAACCATCAGAAAGCCTCACATCTGGGCACAAGCTACCATGGCCTACTTGGAAAACCTTAAACAGACTTCGTATCCAAGTAGGTCGTAGTAAGGAAAACCTCCTCAAGTGGGGCTCATAGACAGTTCAGATCTCCGATGTGTATGCGACGTCTTCCCACAGACAATGGCTCACCTCCCATCTTGCACGGAATGCCCCGTCACATGCACACGTGAGGACCTAATGGCTGCGTCAGCGAACGGTATTCGCGTTGCTGAATTTTGGGCCAAACAAATTTAAAAAATAAATAAACAGGGTGAAATTGAATTCATCATCAATATTTAAAGGGTTCATTGTACTCATCATTATGAACAACTTTCACTATGGGAACAAATCTGAAGTCAGCTGTTCCCTTCATTTTGACGAGTTACGTGACGAATATAATGTACGGAACAACAGATTTCTTTTCGCGATCCAGTAGGTATATGTAGGTATTATTTTGCTATAGACATGCTTTTTTTTTTAAGGCTGGGAAGTCATCCAATGACTGCTCCCGCTCTGGGTGGAGCGGAAGGGAGTGTCAGACTCTAACTGACTAAAACCCATCCATGTTCCTTCCGTAGCCCTTTATGTTCTGGGGTAGCGGTAACCCTTTCGGACAATCCCGCTTACCCGGCAGGCTTGGCCCTGGGGGGCCCCTTCATATGCTGACATCTCTTTGAGGCGCGCGTGGAACATATACGCGCCGTACGGCACGGGTCTGGTGCTGATCGGACGGTGAGTCACCCATTACTCACCGTCCGCAGGCCCGCGCCTACGGTGGCCGGGAGTCGTCACGTGGCTCCGCTATAGACATGCTGAAACTGACACTATTGACCGCTCACTTTAAACTCACTTCACCTCAGTTTTCACGGTGAGATCTTTACAGAATACCACAACACAAACATTCATCCTTTCCCCGCCCTACATCCACACAAAGAAATAAAAGGTCTAACCCTCAACGACGCACTAAGCCTAAAAGTACCAACATAACACACTCCAGGTTAAGTTACTAAGCATGTTTGCTTAGATCTCCGACAATAAATCCTGGCAACAAAGGGACTGGACTCAAAAAAAGGGATTTCGCTCAATCTTTTTGAAACCGTAATAATTGTGCCAGGATTTCTCTTGACTTTTCACGTTTTAAGTTAAGGTGTAATTTTGCTGTTGCGAAGGATCTACACATAGAGTTTATAGTCGGTTCTAAAAGTATCTGAGGGCAATGTAAACAAACCCTGTTCTGGTTAAATATTATTGCGTCATTACTTACTGAAAGGGAATTGTTATACAGATCATTATATTGTATTATCTGTGGTTATTTATCAAAATATCAAATAATAATTCTGTTTTTGAAAGGTATTTAAAACATTATGTCTTACCACTCACCAATTATTGCTAGAAAACATGATTAAATTGTAATTGAAAACAAATCGACGAAAATTGAGGTAATGAAATTATCCTTAATATTATTTTCCAATGAAAGACTTCTATGATTCGATTTAAATAAGAATTTCGACTTAAAGTATTCAAATAATAAAATCTAAGCAATACGCACGTTTCTTAAATTTGTTTACATTTCCATGAAATACTTTTGGGACAGACCATATTCGCGTTAGCAACGCGAGTTAATTTTTTTGCCAGACACGCATCGGCACGCGTTTAACCGTGTGCAGCAATGGAACTTCACCTTAAATGCCGACATTTTGTTTTAACCTTTCAGTGCTCAACACATGGAATTTTTATCTTTACATCATGTCATTATGGGCCTTGGCAGCCTTTTTGATGTACGTGTTCTGTCTTCCTGAGAGCCCTAAATATCTGCTGACGCAGCAAAAGTATGATGAAGCGAGAGAGATACTTATTAAAATATATAAAGAGAACACGGGGAAACCAGCTGAAACTTATCCGGTAAGTTTATAATTGCCAATTAGAATACTTTCTATTTTAGTGTTTTTACTTTATGTTTTTTTAAGGTTAAAGAAGAGCTCGTGGCTAAGTAATAAATGCCGCACGGATCGATCCATCAGGTTAAGCTACGCTAGCCGAGGTTGATCCGAGGATGGGTGACAATTTTTACATATCGAGACTCCTACGTGGGTCGGAAAGCACGCTGAGGAGTTGATCCCGGCTATCATTCGTGGATCTTTGACATTCGTTATGGGTAGTCAGAAGCCTGAAAGTCGGACACCCAGTCTTACCAAGGGTTATCGTATTACCCAGTTACTGGATTGTGGAGGTCAGAAAGGCAGTCACTCCATGTAAAATACTGGTATTCAGCTGCATCCCGTTAGACTAGAAGCTGACCCGAACATAGTCAGCAAAAGGCTAGGCAGATTGATTGGTGAGGTTTTGGCATCTTTCTTCACCCACAGCCTATTTCATCCCTTGCTGGGAACTGGCCTCTCTTTCTTGTGCCAATCTCCAAGGTCCTATGAATCCTCCATTAGTTCATCGAAGTTCAACGAGCGATGACTTTGACTTGACTTTTTAGTGAATACTGCTATCGATTTTGAAATTAGTTGATTTGCATTAGGCTTTCTTTGTCCAAACTGCAGTCATGGAAAACAATGTTAGGAAAGGGTACTTTTTTTTTTGAGCTTTGGCATTCTTCAAATCACTCCTCCCGCTCTTGGTGGCTGGAGTGGAAGTGAAGTGAAGCGTCCCACTCCCTCTCGCTCCAGACCATGGCTTGCACCAGGGCCGGGCGCGAGAGGTCGCCGCCACCGATCGCCTCTACGAGGACACGGTGGTGCTCCGCCCAAGCGGGGCAGGTTTGCACCGTGTGCTCTACCGTATCCTCTGGACGATCCTCGCAGTGGTGACACCCGGGCATTTCCTCCCGAAACATCTATGTCCGGTGAGGACCTGCGTCAGGCGGTAGGTGAGAGCGCAGCGACGCCTCTCTAGCCACTC
The DNA here is from genome assembly GCA_951799385.1 of Hyppa rectilinea. Lineage (NCBI taxonomy): Eukaryota > Metazoa > Arthropoda > Insecta > Lepidoptera > Noctuidae > Hyppa > Hyppa rectilinea. The sequence goes on along the minus strand of OX637318.1, from coordinate 3,670,390 downwards.
CTCAAAGAGGGGCCATAACGCCACTATCGTGGCGTGCTCTGCGCTGGGTTGCGACAGTCGCTGTTTCCAGGCCGCCATGAGATCGCGCCGAGAGGTGGCCGCCGCAGGAAACGGGTACTATGTACAGCGTTATGAAAAATTGTCATAGTTTAGGTACTGAAATTCGATCATGTGCTGTATGAGAGAAAGTTGCCTTGCTGGTAATAATAGACATTATTTATTTAATCACACTAATATTACAAAGGCGATAGTTTGTGAGTGAGTTTGTATGTCTGTCCATCCTTCACGCTCAAACGGCTGAACGGATCTAGAAGAAATTTGGTACAGAGGTAGTTTATGACCTTTTTCTTTTTAAGGCTGGGAAATCATCCAATGACTGATCCCGCTCTGGGTGGAGCGGAAGGGAGTGTCAGACTCTTACTGACTAAAACCCATCCATGTTCCTTCCGTAGCCCTGGATTAACACTTTTATATACCTATGATACTTTTTAGCCCGGTAGTATACTTTAAAATTTGACAGTGAATTCGGATTGTATTCTGCTTGTTGTTTAAGTTATTTTTATTTTGAAATCTAATCGACAATGGTAGATACACATAATAACTGTCTTTTTGTGTCGCGATCGCGTTCAGTTTCATTAAACTGAACGCGATCAACACATCTAAAACTTGATTCTCCGTGCCTCGGAAAGCACGTTAAGCCATTGATCCCGGCTGTCATTTGTGCATCTTTGACAGTCATTACGGGTCGTCAGAAGCCCGAAGCCCTTGGGATCATTTCCAACATCGACGCGGGTGACGTCGCTGATAGCAGCTAGTATCTAATAATAATGAATAACTTTTGCATTTATTTTCTTACAAGGGCGGGTCACAATTCATTAAGTAAATTGAAAATGTCAATAGACCTTATTATAATTAACTCCAAAAACTTTGTGCAATTATTAAATGCTCCAAATGTAATTGCGAAGTATTCAAGTCTTTCAAAACGTTTAGAAATTAATTCAACGATAACATTTTACACTAAAATACGTACATTAATTTCTGAATGTTCATTTTAAATCATTGTTATCTAAGGCAAATATCAAAGAGACGATATTTAAATTTAGTGTAGGTTAGTATATTTAAATGTTGAGTTTAAATATTTCAATTTTGAAAATAGGGTTGTCAATGTTAATTTTATTGCTAGACGCCAACCAAAGAGTGAATTAATTGTCATTGGGAACAATGAAAAATTCCATTTGTCTACAAGGTTATTCCCAGTTGTCGCCACTGGTGACGCCACCACTGGTGACATCTGGGATTTTTTTTGAAAAATATTCCCATTAAATTTGTCGCCAGTGGTGGCGTCACCAGTGGCGACAACTGGGAATGGCCATTCTTCTAGTTCCCAGTTGTCACCAGTGGCGACAGATGGGAAATATAAATTGATACGCCTCCGGTGAGGGCGATGCTAGAGCTGCATTATATAGTGATGGGGTTTCATTTTTATGTCACTAATGAAGTTAAATAGGTACATTTTATATTTTCTTAAATAAAACTTGTACACGTTACTTGGGAAGATATATATTTTTATAAATCACAATATTGGTATTCATTGAGATTAAAACTGCACAAGTACAGTTTCCAGTACTACAACTATTATAGATCGTATAATTATTTTACTGTATTATTAGGTTCTTATCACAGATTAATCAACGTATGGCATTATGTTTATTTATTTTCTTAGGTTATTTTTATAAAACAGGCTTGTAAATATTAATCACAATAATTGACGGTAGGGTAGGTAGGGTAGGTAGGGTAGGTAGGGTAGGTAGGGTAGGTAGGGTAGGTAGGGTAGGTAGGGTAGGTAGGGTTGGTAGGGTAGGTAGGGTAGGTAGGGTAGGTAGGGTAGGTAGGGTAGGTAGGGTAGGTAGGGTAGGTAGGGTAGGTAGGGTAGGTAGGGTAGGTAGGGTAGGTAGGGTAGGTAGGGTAGGTAGGGTAGGTAGGGTAGGTAGGGTAGGTAGGGTAGGTAGGGTAGGTAGGGTAGGTAGGGTAGGTAGGGTAGGTAGGGTAGGTAGGGTAGGTAGGGTAGGTAGGGTAGGTAGGGTAGGGTAGGTAGGGTAGGTAGGGTAGGTAGGGTAGGTAGGGTAGGTAGGGTAGGTAGGGTAGGTAGGGTAGGTAGGGTAGGTAGGGTAGGTAGGGTAGGTAGGGTAGGTAGGGTAGGTAGGGTAGGTAGGGTAGGTAGGGTAGGTAGGGTAGGTAGGGTAGGTAGGGTAGGTAGGGTAGGTAGGGAAGGTAGGGTAGGTAGGGTAGGTAGGGTAGGTAGGGTAGGTAGGGTAGGTAGGGTAGGTAGGGTAGGTATCATAGTTAAGACAGGACAACGTTTGTCGGGTCAGCTAGTTTATTATAAAAAGTTTGACATCTGCGGCTGCGGTCGAACGCCGGCCGTCAGAAAACTAAGCGACTACCATCGTAGCTATGTAATAACAGCCGCACAGGTCGGTCTATCAGGTTAAGCTACGCTTGCCGGCGTTGGCCGTGGATGGGTGACCATCTTTACTTACTGAGACTCCTCCATGCCTCGGAAAGCACGTTACGCCGTTGGTCCCGGCTGTCATTTGTACTTCTTTGACAGTCGTTACGGGTCGTCAGAAGACTGAAAATCTGACAGCCAGTCTTACTAAGGGGTATCGTATAAACCAGGTACTGGGTTGTGGAGGTCAGATAGGCAGTCGCTCCATGTAAAACACTCGTATTCAGCTGCAGCTGGATAGACTAGAAGCCGACCCGATCATAGTCGGGAAAAGGCTACGCAGATTGGATACGTATAATATTAACAGGTTGAACAGACTTCATCAGTTCAATTAATACCTTTAGCACTTTACAAATTGTTGTTTATTACAAACTAAAGTAATTATTCTGTTTCTTTTCGTACAAAAGGTGCTTTGAAAAGAGTGCCAAGATTGCTTTTTGATTTTATTGAAATTGAAAAGTTATGTCACTTTGTATTTATTGGAAAGATAGCGCTTTGGATTTATTTTGACTGTAAAAGATAAGTGATTGATTCATAGAGTGATCGATTCGAAATTGATTCATAGAACCAGTTGTTATTATAATGAAGATTGTTTAGGAACTTGCTCATTACTTATTACAAAGCAAAGCAGTGATGATCTAGTGGTGTGACCATCGGACTGGTATAGGTACTGAGTTCGAACTTAAGGCACGCATCTCTGACTTTTCCGATTCCTGTGCGTATTGTATAATTATCACTTGCTAAAAAGGTGAAGGAAAACATCGTGAGGAAGCCGGCATGCCTGAGAGATATTTCTCAGCATGTGGAGCTAAGTCAGAGGCCCATGGGCAGCATAAAAACTCTAACAACACTCACTAACCACACGAAAAAGAAGAAGGATTAGTTTTGACTTAAACAGTGCTGGCATAATGCGGGTGTAGGTATTATTGGTATGAGATATAGCCAACCCTACGGGGAACCAAGGCGCAATATATGTTCGTTAGTTAGGAAATCAAAATTTTAATGAGATCTGTCATTGGTTATAATGACGAACTTCCATACCCTATTTAAACGTCTTTTGTTTTTTTTTTTGAGGGTGGGAAATCATCAAATGACTCCTCGCGCTTTGGGTGGAGCGCAAGAGAGTGTCAGATTCTTACTGACTCTTCCATGTTCCTCCCTTAGCCCTTTATCGGGGTAGCTGTAACCCTATCGGAAAATCCCGCTAAATTAAACTCCTTTCGGGGAGGAATTTTCAAAAATCATTCCTTAGTGCCCACTGTAGCTATAAAAGAAACCAGTGAAAAATGTATTCTAACGCCTTAGGCTCTAATGATTTAGGTTGTGCGGCGTCAGTCAGTGATTAAACAAATGAATTTAAAAATGTTTATAAGAAGAACATACATACCTACCTTAAGAAGCTATATGTATAAGGAGTAAGGCGGTGACCGAGTGGTATCCAGGACGAAAGACGCGGGTATTTATTATCGCGGGTAGAACCTGGATAGGTAAGGTTGTCAAAGTAACGTGAGGATTGGCACGTGTAAAGAGAGGTTATGCTCACCAGTTAGTGATAAATGATGAGATATTATACCTTGTGAACATCATAAAGACACGAACCATCCAGTATCCGCAAAAGAAGATCAATCTTTAAACGTAATTTCATAATACTTTTTCAGAAACTGTCCCTACGATAACATCATCAACCAAATACCCAAATACGTCAAGGAAAAATCAGTTTACTAGGGAACCTCGTATTATTAATACTACTAAATATTACGGCGGAAATATCTTGCGATTATAACGTACTGCCTATTATAACACCAAGCAAGAAAACTATAAGAAGGTTCAATCCTATTTTATTTGCTTATTGTTACGAGCTCGTGAGTCGATCCATCAGGTTAAGCTACGCTGGCCGAGGTTGGTCTGTGGATGGGTGACAATTTTTGTATATCTAGACTCCTCTGTGCCTCGGAAAGCACATTAAACCGTTGGTTCCGGCTCTCGTTCAGGGCCGGCTCTCATTCGTGAATCTATAATAGTCGTTACGGTTCGTCAGAAGCCCGGAAGCCTGACATTCAGTCTTCTCAAGGCGTATCGCATTATCCACTTACTGAGTTGTGGAGGTTAGATAGGCAGTAGCTCCGTGTAAAATACTGGTATTTGGCTACAGCCGGTTAGACTGGCAGCCGACTCCAGCATAGTTGGGAAAAGGCTATGCAGATTGTTTTTTTTGTTCCACTGCTGAGCAAAGGCCTCCTCCAAGTCCATCCAGGAAGTTTTTCTCCGCGCCATCTCGAACCTGCCCTCGCTGTATGCTTCCAGGGCGTCTTGCCACCTTTTTTTGGTCGGCCGTCGACCTCCAGGCACACATTGTTTGGAAACTTACCCAACGGTAATTTCACGCCTAACCCTATTTGAACCTATCTGCATTCTATCCTACACTCAGTTTGGAACGCTGTTCAGTGTTCCAAACTTTCCTGTCTTTTTATACCCAGAATGCTGCATCCCATTGCTCTTTGTCAAACTCCAAGGCGGACTTTTGCGACTCGCTGAGCGACCAAACCCAACAACATCAAATAATCAACTCACGTATTAGGTATTTGTCTTTCAAGGTGTAGCAATACATTTTCAGTTTCAATACATTTTCAGGCGTTGGTCGTTGGAATGACCAACGCCTTTGGCAATAATTCAATGTGCCTGAAACTGGTTTGATTAAAATAAATACTTTGAATTTGTATAACTACCAATATAGTATGCTGGCTTGTTATTCTATTATATTCTCAAGGTGATCAGCGGGACTGTCCGCAGGGGTAACCGCTACCTCGGAACACAAAATGCTTTTTTTTTAAGGATGAGAAATCATTAAATCGCTCCTCCCGGCCTTGGTGGAGTGGAAGGGATTGCGATTCTTACTGACTTAAACCCATCCATGTTCCTTCCGTAGCCTTTTATGTTGGCCAGGGGGATTGTACGAAAGGATTACAGCTGCCCGGGACACAAAGGGCCAAGGAAGGAACATAGATGGGCTTCGCCCTGACCACCTTGAGACCCACAACTTGAGGGTCATTTAATGATATTCTAACCTTAATTAAAACAAATAAAAAAAGAGCATCTCAAGATCACACTGTTATAATAGACGTCGGCTGTGTCCAGTCAGAATGAAACTTCTGTACATAGGTATCCATGTTATGACTTGCGTGTAATATTGTATCCATTTGTAAAAATTATTCCGCCATTCGCTCGCATCATCAACTTGAGTTATAACATCGATAAATATGTGGAAACTCCACTTATTATTACGATATTTCCTGATTTTGTATCGTTGCTATGTCATGGTGAGGTTGTCCTAGATTTTTTTTGCCGGTTAACAGAATTACTGGCGAGGTATAACCGTTTTTCTTCAAACCTTGATTGTAATTACCGATTCATTTTAGTAATACTCGTACAATGTTGAACTTAAAAACTTAAGTATTGTTTACTGTTTTTAGCTGTATGAAGGAATGAAAGTCCGTTCAATATGTATTACCGGAAATACTGGAAGTATGTTATTTTTTAAACAGCCGCGACTTACAAATAAAACGTAGGTTCAAACTAAGACAGACGCTTTAGAAAAGAATAGAATATTTTTTATTTGCGTTGAAACATGGTACAATAATGGTGTTTATACTAGGGTTATGTACTACATGTCTCGCCAGTGACTGGCATACAAATATTTTAAAGAAAACAACTCTTATCACTCATGTATAATAATAATATGAACTATGTAACCAATATTCTGTAACCGTATTTTACTTTAAAGAGTGTCCATGGAGTTCCTGCTCGTTCTTCTCCATAGGTAGGCTTCTACTTTGGAATGGGCTACTAGCTTCATCTTTCTGACTGACCGACCCCTTGACAATTCAAAAGTGCCTGTAATTGGTTTATTTGAAATAAATACTTTAACTTTGAGTTTGCTTAGAAAATAGTCATTTTAATGTTTTACAATGTCTATATCTAGTTTATTAGTAACAATATTTGTCACTTACTTTTTATATTATTCTGGGTGCATCGTCTTCACATATAATGTTATAATTCATGTATACAAAACATTGTAAAACATTTGAAAAGACTAACGGTGGAGTTTCTTGCCCATTCTTCTCCACACGAAACTACCTTTTGGAAGGGGCGACTAGAATCAATTCTATTTCTTGTTCATTTTGACGTTCAAAAGTGCCTTACTTGTGCCTATTTGAAATAAATGATTTGACTTTGACTTTGACTTATAAAAAAAATCCTTTCAACTATAGAAGTATTATGTATGAGCCATTTGCGCACTGCCTGCGCAGTACCTACTTTATGTAAATTCTTTCACTACCAATGTTATCACTTTTCTCAAAAAACGGTGAAGGAAAGCATTGTGTAGAAACCGGCTTGTCCCGGAACCAAAAAATTGGAAACATATGACATCTACTAACCCTCACTGGGCCCACGTTGTAAACTACAGCTCTCTCTCACCGAAAGGAGGCCTGTTTCCCATCAGTGGGAAAATTATAAGCAGATTATGATACCATAGTTGATTAAAAACAAAATAAAGATACAAATGACAGAGACCCGCTTCCATAAGATCTCAATAGGGACTGCCTCTTTGGACTGACGACACGGTTGGCGCAGTGGTTGAGCGATTGACTGCTGCGCACTATGTCGCGGGTTCGATTCCCGCACGGAACAAATATTTGTACGACCTGCAAGTATTTGTTACGAGTCTGGGTGTTTTTCTATCTATAATATGTATGTATTTACAAAAAAAAATGTATATAAGTAGTATATCAGCCATCTCGTTACCATAACACAAGCATTAGGTTGCTTAGCTTGGGACGATATGGCGCTGTGTGAAATGTCCAAGGATATTATATTATATTATATATTATACTTCCTCAAACTAAAACGTTTCACTGCTTTGGGTTCTACCACCTGCTCGGTTATATTCTGAAAAAATATTAAACAACTAGACTTCGTAACAACCAATGTACTCATTCTCGCACATTCCCAACTTTTGCGACTCGTAAGTGACAGTAGCCTGTCGGTCCATATCTGTCTACAGCTTGTTTCATAACATAACCTCTAAATTCCAGTTTGATCGGCCTTTTATCTCAGAGTAGTTAGATAGGAAACGCCTACCTCATCTAGTTTTAATAATAGTATTGACGTGTGAAGATCCATTTACAAAATAAAGATAATTTATCATTTATCTATAAATTAAAATAATTTATCATTTATCTATAAATTAAAATTATTTATCATTTATCTATAAATTAAAAATAATTTATCTATTTCAGTTCTACAACATTTGGAAAGACAAGAATAAGCACACTATAGACGAGTCACCTGAACATCACGTTCATACAAACATTCGGCACCAAATAGTGGAAGGACTTTATAATGTCAAGCCGATGTTTCAGAAACCGTTGGTAGTGCATCTAGCTATGACGTGCTTCACAAATTTCGTTATTATGGCCATGTAAGTATCTTCTTCTTTTTCGTGTGGTTAGTGACTAACCTGGTGTCAGAGTTTTTATGCTGCCAATGGGCCTCTGACTTAGCATCACATACTGTTGCATCAACAGGCCACAAAGTTTTTCAAAATTTGGCTGTCTCGTTGGTCTAGTGGTCGCAAGTGCTATTAATGAGCAAGAGGTCCTGGGTTTTATTCCCTACTCGGTTAAAAAGTTATCTTTTTTTTTATCTTGAATTTCTCAGTAGCAAAGATGGGATTTGTGTATGGTTAATGGTAATAGGGTCACCCCATATTAAAAATCAAAATTGAAACTAAGCTGAAAGTCAACACTTTTTGTAGGTAAAAATTACATTAGACAGTCGCCCAAAACGCACTATTAAAAGAGACTTAAAAACATAACTGGAAAAATGTGATTGTATCATAGGTCCACCTCTGCCCAACCCTTCGGGGAAATAAGGCGTGATATTATGTCAAAAAAAAAAAAAAAAGCTTTTTTTTAAAAAATGAGGCTAATCGGTCGAGCCGTTCCCAAGTAATGATCTTTCTTACATACGGCAAGTAATACATTATCACAATACATGGCTCATGTTCTAATGTTATTCGAGCAACTTTATTTCTTACCTTCTTATTGGGACAGCAGTGATAGCCTAGTGGAGTGACCGTCGGACTGCCAAGTCACAGGTCTGCAGTTCGAACCCAAGGCACGCACCTCTAATTTACGTATTTAGGTGCGTATTCTATACATTATCAAATGCCTAGAATCGGTGAAGGAAAACATCGTGATGAAACCAGCATGTTTGAGAATTATTTATCAACAGCATGTGAAGCTAAGTCAGAACCCTATGGACAGCATAAAAACTCTGACAGCAGGTTAGACACCACACGAAAAGAAGAAAAATTGGTACTAGAATTAAAATACAAACATTTTAGTTCTAGTAGCTAGTAAGAAACAAAAGTATGTTACTAGCAGAAATTATGAGCACGAACAATACTTACGTGTCCTGTTTGGCATCACTACATAGTATAAAACAAAGTCGCTTTCTCTGTCCCTATATCCCTATGTATGCTTAAATCTTTAAAACTACGCAACGGATTTTGATGCGGTTTTTTTTAATAGATAGAGCGATTCAAGAGGAAGGTTTATGTGTATAATTTGTCGACATATTATGCGGGCGAAGCCGCGGGCGGAAGCTAGTAATACATAATCAGCCTATAATGTTCCCACTGCTGGGACACAGGCCTCCTCTCTAAGAGAGGGAGTGGGCCATAATCCACCACGTGAGCCCAGTGCGGGTTGGTAGATGTAACATGTCTTAGAATTTAAGGTTCTAGGACATGCCGGTTGTCCCGCGATGTTTTTCTTCACTGTTTTTGACAGCAGTGCTAATGAAAATTAAATACACAAAGACAAGCGCCTGCTTGGGTTTGAACTTACGACCTACAACTCGTAAGTCGAGGCCAATACCACTAAGCGGGATTGTCCGAAACGGTTACCGCTACCCCGGAACATAAAGGGCTACGGAAGGTACATGGATGGGTTTTAGTCAGTAAGAGTCTGACACTCCCTTCCGCTCCACCCAGAGCGGGAGCAGTCATTGGATGATTTCCCAGCCTTAAAACAAAAAAGGCCGAGGCCACTGGGCCATCACTGCTTTGGCTTAATAATAGTAGAATAAAACATTTTTTCTTATGCCCAGGTACAACGTTCTAAGGCTCTGGTTCCCCCAGCTATCAGCCATAGTGGAGCACAACCCACTGACAGAAGGACAGGATCTATGTTCTGTTCTGGACACGTACACAAGCAGCTTGAAACCAGTTATACACAACTCTTCTTATGTACAAGAAGTTTGTGTGCCAGTAAGTACCTACCTACCTTAGAACCGACTAAAATATAAAAGAATGAAATATAAACTATAATACGATTGTTTGACAGTTGTAAGGTCTTGCACATAAAACAGCGATGCGACGCGATGCGAATTCGCAAATTACAAAATTACCAATTTTTTCAAGCGTCGACCTCGCAGAATTTTACGATGCAACGTCGCATCGCAGTTTTGTGTACAAGCCCTAAATTACCATTGTCTCTTTCTAACCCCACTTTTAAGTAAGAGATAGCAATACTCCAAACTAAGTTCAGTCCGTTCACAACCAAATCACCAAGCAAACAGACGCATCGATAAACACAAACGATTCATATTCTCCCAGGGTGCATAAACTCAACAAATCTACCCAGTTCATGTGAATCGGGGGTAACATGATGTTAGGCGTGAATTTGCCAATGTGTGCGCAATCTTAGGCCCCCGGGACGAGACCTACCACCTGCGATAATTGAGTAGGGACCACTGAGTGTGCGTAACGGGCCACTAAGATGGAGCTCCTGTAGCAAAAAGGAAGACGTAGATGTGAGATTTTATTTGATTAGCAGAAAATTGCAGAGTTATAAGGGTAATGGACTACACTTACATTTTAATGCTAGGGAATTTAATTGTGAAGCAAATTGATAACCATGTAATTCAATCTGCCTAGCCTTTTCAAAACTATTTTGGGGTCTGTGTCCAGTCTAACCGGATGCAGTTGAATACTAGTATACAAGGTGAAAGGAGACGGGCGAATCTGGGCCTAACGTTACACAAATGAAATATTTATCAATATTTTGTTTCAGTTTTTTTGTGGTCAATTATAAAATATTAAGCAGTTTTATCATGGCATAAGAAATTAAATATTTAATTAAATTAATCCTGACTTCCCTTCTTTCCTTTTTGAAAAAATGTTGCCAGATGAAATAGGTAAGTTAATCGATGTTACAATCGACTTATTACAAAAATGGAATAACTAATTATCTAAAATAATTTAAAAGCGTTTCGTTTTTATTCTTTATTACATAAGTTTAAACAAACCACATATATGTATTTATTAAGCTTTTTCCTCGTGACACTTTAACGTTTTAATAAAAGTCGTACAAATAAAATTGATGAAAAATCGATTTCACAATCGATCGTCAATGTTTTAATATACAGGCAACAAAACGGAAGTCATGTCAATGTCAGGTCAAAAACTCAAACGTCAATCAAATCATTTGCTTCGTACGTTATCTTTGAGTTTGCGGCAGTAAGTTAGTGAATATTTGCTGTTGTGTTTTCGTTTGCTGTAATAATTATTATTTATTGATCTTGTAACGACTTTGGCTACGTATAAAGGATTCTGACGGTTATTGCTTTAACGATCGACCCACGCATTTAAAAGTGTTTTTAATTCATACGCCCTCTGCTGCTATCTCAAACTTCTAGAATCTAGTTGGACGGCGTCCGAATCTTCAATGCATGAATGTCCTACAATAAATTCAGGTTTATTCTAATTAACAATAAAGTCAAATAGTTATTTTCTCGAAATATAACGTGAGGGCACGGTGTCTAACCTTAGCTTAGAGTTTGTTTTGTACAAACCAATAACATCCTATATTTTCTTCATCCCAGGGAGCAGCCGTAAATAATTTAGTTTTTTTTTAATGGTATAAGTGTATAAATAAAATAATTCAGTAATTGTTACTGTAACATCAAGCCCAACTTTCTATGAACTTTCGCCCGTCTCCTTTAATTCATGGGCATTTTTTTTAAGGGATTATTTTACTCATCATTATGAACAACTTGCACTATGAGAAAAAATCTGAAATCGCGAAAAAAAAATCAGCTGTTCCATGCATTATGCTCGCATTAACTTGTCAAAATGTACGGAACAGCTCATTTTTTTTCGCATTCTACTGATAGCCATCTAATTATCCATATTGTATTCAAATTAGAAATATAATTTTTTGTCATTTGTGTGAAATGTTATGGCCATTTCACACAACTGTCAAAAAATGTAATTTCAACGGGAAATTTAAATGTGTCGAGTTTTCGTAATAAGTTATTTCTCTGACTGTACATTAGACAGTATTGGTGCCTATCCCCCGAAATGTAGATACGTGTTTCCCCCCAAACTGAAGTGTTCGTGAAATTCGTGAAGGCAGTATTCGGTTACAACGCTGACAGGAGCTATTTCATTGTTTACGATTCGTGTCCCATTTCTAGTGACTCAAATCGCAGTGAGCGTGCATTGTTGAACAATGAGTGACGAAAAAGAAATCAATTTTATCAGTCTGTTTCATTTCCAAACGGATCTTTACTTAATTGAAAGTATTCAAATTCAGATCTTAATAATAATAACATTAACGATACGTCTTGCCATCAACAGCGCACAAAATATTCTAAATACAATCTTTAATAATTAATCCATTAAAAATACAACAAAACATCCATATAAATAAACAAAAAATTTATCTGTACCGAAGAAGAATAAACACAATTTTTTTTTACAGCCACATAGTTAAAACCGTGCCTCGACCTACAGGCTTCAAAACAAAATTAAATTCTAAGTCCTAAGCACCACTGATAGGACACCGCTTGGTGAAAGGGAGTAGGCCATAATCTACCAAGCGGGTCCACTGCGGGCTGGGAACCCAACTCTAGAAGGACAATCATAGTGACGAAATTGGCGATGTTCTTGCAACCGGCGTGCGCGCATGACCAGATGTAAAAACGTAAACAAAGGATCGTTGCAGGTGGCATTCAGTTCAGCCCTGGCTTTATTCTATTGAGGCATCCGCAGTAGTTAAGCAGTAGACAATCTTCTTGGCTGAATTGCGAGAAGGCCATTAAAGAAAAAAAAAGACGTTCTGATGTTTCTACCTAACCCGTGGTAAATTGCATAACCGATTTACATCTCTCGTTTGCACCATCGCAAGACAATACTAGAACGGAGCCTTGACCCAATTCTATATTTAGTTTACGCTGATTATTCCAAGACACGATCCAGACTATTTATAACATACTATTTACTAAGGCTCAATTTACATTGCTAAGGAATGGAATGGAAGATCGTTTTGTACAAAGCATAATGAACTCTATGTCAATAGTGTAACGTACAATCTAGATACAAACTTCTTACCGCGGCAATTATCGAGAATGCGCGAGAATTCTTCGGAAAACGCGCGACCTGTCTTTAGACTCGTATTTATTTTGAACGTTACAGTATTGACATAAAGTTCATTATGCTTTGTACAAAAAAAATCGCTTCCATTCCGTTCCGGGGCAATGTAAATTGAGCCTAAGTTAGCAGGCACGCGACTGGACTACAAAGGAACGGTTCTAAGCCATGAGTGAATTCGTTCATGGTATGAATAACCATTATTTTACTTAATACACTAATAAATATGGTTGGAACATGGAATATTGATTCTTACATTATCATATTTTAGTTTGAACATGAATTGGCTCGCAAACAAGTCAAGGTCTTTGTTTAGACGGAAGCGTGCCTAGCAATAAGTTATGGGTTGTCTTTGGAATAGAATACTGTTTAACAATAAATTACATTGGGTTAGATCCCCGTGCGGAACCGTTTGGGACACTGACATTTGGTGCTTCATCATGTCAGATTTGCGATTGTAAATGGTATATCGCTGTGAATAAAAAATAGTGATCCAGACCTAATTTCGGGTATTGCGACCAATCCCAGCGGAGACTAGCCTTCGGCGCAACGTATATTGATGAAGTTTTCAACAGCATCTTGTTAATTGATTCCGGAAGTTTTTTGTGTATAACACATTAAGATTAAAGTCACATTTATAATAAACTAGCAGCGATGTAGATACTATCACGTGGGTGAACCCGTGGGCGAAAGCTAGTAAATAAAATAATAATAAATTTTTATTCATCAAAATATGAGTAGGTAGGTACAATGATGTAAAAAATGATACAAAAGATAGCCTATGTCACTCAAAAATAATGTAGCATTTTATTGGTGAAAGAATTTTTGAAATCCTTTCAGTAGTTTTTTAATTTATTCGATACAAACCTTTAAAATATTAGTGTAGATAAATCTTGATATTTTGTCAAATTGGAAACCGAGCGAAGCAAGGGCGGGTCGCTTGTATTCTTATACATAAAGAAACATGACAAATATCCCGTATTAGTGCTTATAATAAATCTAGAAATTCCAAGTAAGAAAATTTTGTCTAATATCATAAATCCTATTAGTAACTTTTAACGTTTCAGCCTAATATTTCTTACTGCGAGAAAAAATAGCCAGTATTACATTTTAATTTCCAAATTCCTTGTGAAGGGTCTTTTTAATAGCGACTTTTTGGAGCAAATTTCTTCATTGTACAAGAGTTGGAACAATGGGGCGAAGGAAAAAGGGGTTATTTTCGTACCTTTCAGAATGATTATAGAATAATTGAATAGGGTCTTGGTGCACATTCGCTCTCAAAATTATTTAGGTGCGAAAGAATTACGGTGGTTTCTGAGGTATTAAGGAATTCAGTACTTTTATTTGTTAAAAAAAAAACAAAAGAATGATTACTTTAAAAATAGATCTTGAATAGATATCCAAACAATTTATCATACCAAAATTTGCATAGCCTTTTCCCAACTAAATATGTTGCTGTCTTCTTCCAATCTAACTACACACATCAAAAGTGTCTAGGGATCAAGCATTTTTATGCGGATTTCTTGAGATTGAGATGTGGCTTTGTAATAAATTTATGATTTTATAAATTTATATGGATCCTTTTTGGTGCATTTCATAATTTGAAACAGGAACTGTCAATCAAATTCGAATAAAAGATGAAAATCAGCTGTCAATATTTTCCCTATAAAAACATACAACGCATTGAAGACATTATTAGTGCTACTGTTTCCCTACTACTGATTAAAACCAACGTTATTATGGAGCGGCGACGTCATTTAAGCAGGGAAGAAATGCTCAGAGCCGTGGGAATGATAGAAGCTGGTTCCCGGCAACGTACTGTGGCTTTAGCTCTGAATACAAGTCAGAGTGTTATCAGTCGACTTTGGACACGTTACCGAAGCACTGGTACCGTGGCTGAGCGCCATGAAGGACGGTATCGCTGCACCACACGGAGACAAGACCGATACATTCAAATCTTAACTCGAAGAGCTCCAACAATAACCGCCATGATGTTAGCCGTGAGGCTTCATCACTCTTCAGGGAACTTAATTAGCGACCAAACAGTCAGAAACCGCTTGCATGAAGTGAACCTTCATTCCCGAAGACCGCTACGGGTACCACCTATAGCAATGCACAATCGTAGGATTCGATATCAATGGGCTCTTGAACACAGAAATTGGGCAGAAGAACAATGGCGTTTCGTGTGCTTTTCTGATGAGTCTCGTTTTGGTATGAGACCGGATACAAGACGTATACGACACTGGAGAACCCCTGGACGCCAACAGCGATTAAAATCCTGCCAGGAAGTCCATCCTTATAGTGGTGGAACCATCATGGTATGGGCGGGTATTTGGATCGGCGGAAGAACTGAGTTGATTTGGATCAGAGGCAACCTCAACGCTCAAATTTATGCTGAGACGATTGTATCTGACGTCATCGTTCCTCTACAAGTGCAAATCGGTCCCTTATTTCAGTTAATGCATGATAATGCACGACCGCACACCGCAAGAGTTGTAAGACAGACTCTCGCCGCAGCTAACATCAATGTCCTGCCCTGGCCTGCTCAGTCGCCAGACTTGAACCCGATTGAGCATGCATGGGATATGCTACAGAGAAGAGCTCTGCCGAATATGGAGGGTATCCAGTTGCAAGAAGACCTTTTTTTGTTGTTGCAACGAACATGGGCGGCCATTCCACAGCGTGATTTGGATGAACTCATTTTGAGTATGCCAAACCGATGTTCTTGTGTTGTTAGTGTTCGCGGTAGAAACACGGATTATTAATTGTTTAAGTTACCCAATAAAATTTTAAAGAAAACTGTTATTTCAGTCTTTTTTTCGAACTTTAATGTTAGTGGTTCAAATGTCAAAAATCCCTTTATTAGGAAAATGGCAAATTTCTTTATTAATGCAAAGGTGACTTGGTTTATCGTTACTGTGACAAACGAAAACACTTTATTTGATGAATCCTTAAAGAAAATTTAAATTAATATCAATCAAGAGAAAAGTTATTGCAAAAATATATGTTGATCCCTAGACACTTTTGATGTGTGTAGGATAACAATATATGAATCACAATATATGTATACAGGGTGAAATTGAATTCATGGACATTATTTTAAGGGGTCGTACTCATCATTATGAACAACTTTTACGATGGGAACAAATAAGAAATTGCGAAAAAAAATCAGCTGTTCCATACATTATGCTCGCATAACACGTCCCAATGTAGGACAACAGCTGATTTTTTTGCGCGATTTATATGTTCGAACAATTTGTCTGCCCAACAACGTAAATGTCGCAATGAATGTTGTTGAACTGTCAAAATGGAACACGGTGCTACTGTTAGTGTGTAATGCCATTACTTCGCTGGAGTTGTGAGAAAGCGTAGGAGAAGCCTTGTCTAGCTGTGGACTGCGATAGATTGAGACGATTATTTTAAGACTTTTCTTACCATAATTCTATACATAACCTCAACTCTTTGCTACTCTACCTCTATCAAATATAATTATGTAAAAGTAAATTCTTCTCTTCAAAATTCTAACTCACAATTTCTTTTCAGAAAAAATCCGGCCACGAGACCTATATAAACAGCATCATACTTGGCGTCGTCTGCGTGATCCCTTACTTCATCACTGCTATGCTGGTGAACAGGGTTGGAAAAAAGCCCCTCCTCATTGTGGCCGGTATGATCTCCGTGGCCACTTCCTTAAGCCTCCGCTGGGCTAACAGCAAGTCTTTAGTTGTAGCTCTGTTCTCAGTGACTGTGGCTATCGCACAATCCATGCTGAGTTTAAATCAGGCGATGACTGTTGAAATGTTTCCGACTACTACAAGGTTTGTTGTTCTTTTTTACTTAGCCGACACTGTCCCACTGCTAAGCAAAGGCCTCCCCCAAATCCTTCCAGACATCTTTCTCTTGAGCCACCTCGATCCATCCTTTGCGGTATGCGTCTAGGTCGTCTCGCCGCCTTTTCCTGGGCCGGTTTCGACGGCCCCGTCCATCCTCAGGCACCCATCTTGTAGCGATAATTGCCCAGGGGTCACTATGCATGCGGCTTACGCGTTTTACCATAATCCGAAAACTTTGAGGAAAACTAAACTAAGCGTTAATACAATACAAATTCAATGTCCTTGAATGGGCTAAGTATACTGTTGACGTTACAATATAGGTACAAGGTGACTTTTAATTCACTGTTTACCCATGATTATGAGCAACTGCTACTATATGACCAACTCTGAAATATAGAAAAAGGAATTGGCTTTCTCATACAGAAATGCAATATTTACTAGATGAAAATGTATGACACAGATGTAGATTTTTATTTGTTGTTTCTTAGTTGGTCCCATAGTGAAAGTTGTTTATAATCATGAGTACTCTCATCTCCTGAAAGGTTAAGAGTGAGTTAAAAATCACTGTGAATTGCCAGTAACAGTCAAAATAACTCTCTATGTATTACAGTGGAAAAGTATAATTATTCCTCATTGTTTTTACATCCAGCTATACTGGTTATGGTCGTGAATCACATTTTGATCAGCATAAAATCTGATACTGACTTGCAATTGCAAAAAAACGTAAGATAAAATTAATTTCACGGGCTACCCTGTAATAACAGCCGCACAGGTCGATCCATCAGGTTAAGCTACGCTTGCTGGGGTTGGCCGTGGATGGGTGACCATCTTTACATACCGAGACTCGTCCGTGCCTCGGAAAGCACGTTCAGCCGTTGGTCCCGGCTGTCATTTGTGCATCTTTGACAGTCGTTACGGGTCGTCAGAAGCCCGAAAATCTGATAGCCAGTCTTACCAAGGGGTATTGTATTACCCAGTTTCTGGGTTGCGGAGGTCAGTATGGCAATCGTTTCATGCAAAATACTGGTATTCAGCTGCATCCGGTTAGACTGGAAGCCGACCCCAACCAACAACCAAACCAAACAACCAATAGTTGGAAAAAGGCTAGGCAGATTGATTGACCCTGTAGTTTTCGCATTCAAATCCAGGATAACAAAGAGCCTGGATCAATGAGGCATCATATCCACTTGTGACCAAAAGCAGATTTATCCCAATGAGTATTTTATCAAGCGTAGGTACATAAAAAAACATACATAAATTTAAGGCACACAAAAGACGTGAACAAGTCTATTTTAGTTCCATTGTCAATCTTGCAAGTATTAAATAATAGACAATAGCCTCAGATATCTATTGGCTCATTGTTCCAAGGGTCGAGGGAATTCAATAGGCCTCAACTGGTTCAAAATAGGCACAATATGAACCAGATACCATCTGTCCTCTCCATGTTTAGCAAAACGGTCCCATACTGTTTGTATTGAAAATTAAGTTTATCTTTAAACTCAACATTAATTTTCAACAAAGTTTACGGGTCTATTTTAATTATGATGAGTAATTTATTGTTGAATTCATATAATTTATTGTGCTTATTTACGACGGACTGTTATGTCTCGATGATGAAGATAATTTGGGCGTTAATTTGAGTTTAATGTTTTGAATTACTGCAGATGGTGTTTAATTGCTGCTGATTGGCTTTTCATTTAGTTTAAAATTGTTTATTTGTAATTCGACGTTTTGTACAGAGGCCAGCACATCAAGTTACCACAATCTGTCAAATTTCTTTGATAGCATTTTAACTTTATTGCAAAGGTTCATTTTTAATTGAGAAAATTTGACAGTTAGGGATAGCTTGATGTGCTGGCGTCTGTACTTCGTGACTTCATTATTAAAAACAAAAAATATGAAATAATAAATTATGTAAGTCATTTCTGATTGTGCAATAGTGTCCTTATAAGAAAAAGAGATTATGATACTCTTTATAATGACAAAAAAAATAAAAATTTAAATTTAAAAAAAAAATGTAGCGTGGATTTTAGAGCGAGATAGTACAAGTGAAATGTTACACACATTTGCCTCTGCCTAACCCTTTGGGGAAACCAGGCGTGATGTTCTGGTAAGCGGGATTGTCCGAAAGGGTTACCGCTACCCCGGAACATAAAGGGCTAAGGAAGGAACATGGATGGGTTTTAGTCAGTAAGAGTCTGACACTCCCTTCCGCTCCACCCAGAGCGGGAGCAGTCATCGGATGATTTCCCAGCCTTAAAAAAAAGGTGTGATGTACTGTTAAGTAGTACAAGTCATTGGCAAATGGTGATTATGTATTCAAGAGCATGTATGGAACAGCTCATAATTTTTTCGCGATTTCAGGGTTCATCCCATGGTTAAAGTTTTTCGTAACAAGGAGTACAATGCTCCCACGAAATTCTTAGAGTTAATTTTTTTACACCTTATTTAGTTAGCATCATACCAAGACTACACGGAGTAGTCTTGGTATGGTGCTTGGTAACCGCGTTAAGCCGTTGGCCCCGGCTGTCATTTGTGCATCTTTGACAGTCGTTACGGGTAGTCAGAAGCCCGAAAATCTGACAGCCAGTTTTACCTAGGGGTATCGTATTACCCAGTTACTGGGTTGTGGAGGTCAGTTAGGCAGTCGCTCCATGTAAAATACTGATATTCAGCTGCATCCGGTTAGACTGGAAGCCGACCCCAACATAGTTAGGAAAAGGCTTAGGCAGAGGCAGAGATAGTAAGCATCAAAAAACGTTAAAACACAATTTCATAAAATTCCGTTTTCTAAAGACTCCCACAGCAAATTATAAAATGTATTTGTAATAAAACCGTATCGCTTTCGGTTATTTATATAACGTAACAGATGTTTAACTGTAGTTTTCATTGAAAATAAAATATATTTCACTTGGTATTTCGCTTCGCCGTTTGAATGTTAATATTTAGAGCTATTTGCCGTCATAGTATTCAATATCGTTATTATGTTGTACGTGTCTTTGGCTTTTTAGTATTTTAAATTTCTATTACCGTCGGATTTTATGAGATTGGTATTGTGAAGGCAATATTGTTGCAATAGTGATAGTTGTAGTCTAAATAAAAAATGAAACGTTCTCTCAAATAAACTTATTTTCTTTGTTTAATTTCTTTCTTTTTAATGAAAATATTATCTACTCATAAACACACGCTTTCATTAAATGAGGGTTGGCAGAAACGATTGTAAGCCTGGTACGTTCTGTTCAAGATAGATTTGCTTACTAATGACCTATCTTTCGTAATTGACCACTGTCTTATAGACAAGCCATCCAAGTATCGATAGTATAACTAAATAATTCCTTATCAGAGCATTCTTCGCAGAAAATAGTATAAAAAAGCCATCCGTGGGTTGATTTTTTTTCTTAAAAAATGATATTTTTTCTGTGCATCGTAAATCATAGTTAAATCATCATAGTCAGAAGCCTGACATTGTGACAACTAGTCTTGCTAAGAAGTAACAAATTACGATCAAACTTAATGGCCGCTCGGAACATGAGGCGAGTCGCTGCGCAGTAACAAATTCATATGTCAGCGGGGGTGAGGGGTGGGGTATTGCGCAGTGTGTAGCGCACTTCAGAGCAGTCAAAAAGTTTGACGTGTATTATACCCAGCAGACGGGTTGTACTGGTCAAATAGACTTCTAGTTTTACCGCATGCAGTTGAACTGGTTTTTTCATCGTAATTGGTAACAGGCTCCTGATAATTACCAACTAGTAAGAAATTCTAGATGAACACAACTTAGTAGATTGTAATTCAATTATTATAATACCTAGCTGAAGTTTTTGGATGGTTTGCGTTAATTCTGCCCGATGAAATATCAGAACCTGTCAACTTCAGAACAGGTTGTTAAAGTACCGCACAATTTTAGATTTAACCGATTGTGGCTTAATGAGAAGTAAGGAGGTTATAATTTTTTTTTATTATTTCCAGGACTCTGGCGATATCTTTCATAATGGTGATTGGGCGTATTGGCACCTTATCAGGCAATATTGCCTTCCCTATAATGTTGGAAATGGGGTGTGCCATCCCGTTCTTTGGAATTTCTGGATGTATGGCTTGTAAGTATTCCTTACTGTTTTTTATATCGATTTTTCCAATGGTTTTGCTCTCATGGAGTCGAAAATTATACCAAGAGAAATCACTACCGGTATAAAAATAGACCATGACTTGGGTTAGGACATAGGAATGTCTTTTTTTGTCCCGGATCGGCAGTCCACCATGGGCCTCTTTAGGTAATGAGGGAGTGAGGTTTTTCACTTCAACCGCAAGGTCTAAGAACAGCGCGAGTGGTACACTACACGTCACCGCCTCGGGTCCTGACGTGCCTAGAAATGTCACGAAAAGTTTTTTTGTTTTTGGGTGAATGACAGATTCTTATAACAGCCAGTCAGTGTAATGCGACAGACCCAATTTCTTTGGAAATCATAGCTTCAAAGTTTGGTTATAATTATTTTGGTTTGGTTGTGCGGCCGACTAGATTTTTGGAGTGAACACGCACGAAATTAAGAGATTACTTGCTCACGTTTATTGGTATATATACTTAAATAATAAGGTCATTAATTATTATCCATTTTCTTTCAGTCGTCACTGTCGTTGCGTTATTTCAACCGAGCAAGAAGCAATAACCATTTTAAAAAGCTATACCAATGTAATATACTTAAGGGAAAAACTAAATAGATTGTGTTCGTCAAATAGAAAATAATATTAAAACGAAGAGGAAGTGAAAGAAACAAGGATGACTGTAAATATTATTACAATATAATATTTTTGAAAATAATGATCAATATAGCTTTCATTTTTCGATCAAGGTTGCTCGATTTCAGGTTACTTACTTTTAATTTCGCAAAAAAAAGTTAGTACGTAAAGGCTTTAAAATAAAGATCCAAGGAAATATAATTAATAATTGTTTTTTTTTAATTATCGTAAGAATTGATTTCTGATTGCTTTACATTTTAATTATACAAAAAAAAATGCCTATTGCCATCAATCGGCCACACATCCAGACACCAGGCTGCTATTGAAAAATTTAAGATAGAAAAACCCAATAACACATTGGTCAACCTAGAATCGTCGTTCTAGCGGTCTGTTACATCTTACCTTTGTTCCCTTCCTGGCCTACTCAGCAGCCTACGCTGCATTCCCGCTGCTGACGCAGCATCCTATCATTCCTCTCTCCCGCTCCTCGCAATCCAGCACCTCAGTCGTCTTCCATCCTTCCAACCGTGCACATGTAACTTGCACTCGTGTATTTAAAAGTATAATACAAAGTTTATTTTTAGTTTAAATGGTTTTTCCTTTTTTTAAAAACCTAATCCGGAACCCCGTTATAACATTGGTGGCAGCGTAAAAGGGATTAAATATCCTTGGAATTCCGAAAAGTGATAGTCCTTAAGTGAAAAGTGCCAAGTTCTAAAAAGAAAAGTGCTAAATCCTAAAATCCTTTAAATTCGAAGTGCCAAAGTGCTTCAAAAGCTCCGGAGACGACTCATCTCACCGGTAAACCCGGTACTGACCAAATTCAAGGTCAATCCAGTTCCAGTTCCAGTTCCAGCTCCAGATCCAGTTCTATCCAGCGAAAACATGAAGAAAATGTGCGCAATAATACTGTGAGTTGTGAAGTTACCTTTTTAAATACTAAAGTGATCAAAGTTCTATCTACAAATATCTCACAACAGTTTATGTTGAACATTCCAATCCTCGTATCAACGGATGTTGTCTCGCCACTCGTCGCAGTTCCCGTCTCAACGCAGAGCATAAGCGATAAGGAGAGCTTCTAAGTTACATTGTTTAATTATTTTACTTACAGCTATCTAATCTTATTCTTTTAATTTTGTAACGATTTATTATTGTTAGTAATTATGTCGAAAGAATCAAAAGCCCTGAAAGAGGAGTCTAAAGAGGGAATACCCTTAAATGTTATCCTTAAATTCATTAAGCCCTTTGATGGCAGTAGAGAAAAATTAAATGCTTTTATAAATAATTGCGATAATGCAATTTCCTTAGCCTCCTCTTATCAAGTTGACATAGTATTTAAATACATTATCAGCCAATTGGACGGCAAAGCTGAAATTGCATGTTCAATTAAGGAGTTCGATTCGTGGCTATCCCTCAAAGATTTCCTCCAAAAACAATTTGGAGAGCGTAAACATTACGCTCACCTCCTAGCAGAGCTCCAGGATTGCAGACAAGGCGCACAGGAGAATGTTAACCAATTCTCACTTAGAATAGAAACCTGTCTGTCTAAATTACTCACAGAGATCTCCGTATCCAGCCACAAAAAGAATGAAATTCCCGGCAGAGTAGCTGCAATGGAAGATCTTGCTCTCCACACATTCACGATGGGTCTTATTCCCCGCATAGCTAACATTGTTAGGTGCAGGGACCCGAAAAACCTTAATGACGCGATAAACTACGCGATTTCTGAAGAAAAATTGCAGCAATATTCCTATAAACAAAATTTAGCTGCGAAATCATTCCGTCAAAATGACACTGGGTTTAAACCAAATAAATCCAATAATTCTAATAATTCTAATAATACCCAATTTCAAAAACCTACCTCTTATCAGCCTTCCGTTAATGATTTGTTCTGCAGATACTGCAAAAAATCAGGGCATATTCTAGAAAAATGTCAACTCCGCGAATTCAATAATAAAAGATTTAATCAATACAAACCTTCCACTTCCAGCGCGCAACCGAGCACATCTACTTTCAAACCCCATATTAATGTCGTAACCGAAGTAGAAGGTTATGATACGGTTGACAATAATTTAAACTAAATAATGTCCCGATTAGGCGTCGCACGGGACAGATAACCTCTATAACAGAAGACGCCAAAACCCAAATAATGACCCATGGACAGGGTAACCAGCCCCAAACTCGAGGTCATCATTCCATTGGAGCCAAGCAGCAGGGTAACCAGCCCCAAACCGTAGACTCTATTTCCTTAAAAAATATTAAAGTCAAGCAACAGGGTAACCAGCCCCAAATCGTAGACTCAAACCCTTTAAAAATTCATGAAGTCAAGCAACAGGGTAACCAGCCCCAAACTGTAGACGTCATCCAGAATCCTGAAAATAAAAAACATATTAATAAAGAAATATACGAATTTACATCTAATATACCAAATAAATACTTACCTTATATACAAGTGAGTACTCCCGTATCCACTAATGGTCTATCCCTCCTCGTCGATACTGGCGCATCTATAAGTATAATAAAAAAATCAGCCATTAGCAATATGCCCATAATTAATAAATCAGTTACATTTAAAATCAAAGGCATTGATTCAGCCTCTGATAATCCTCTACGCACACTAGGACAAATCCCTATAACTATGTATACACGTGATAAATCCCACAGTGATTGTAAATACCTTACACATATATTCAATCTAGTCAATGAATTAAGCCTACCCTATGATGGTATTATTGGCAACGATTTATTCAATTCCATAAGTAGCCAAATTAACTATGACGAAGGTATACTACACCTTAAGGACATTAAACTTAAAATGCATTTCAATGAACCCGTCTATAGTATTATTCCACGTACTGAAACCGTAATTGAATGTACTGTAGCAAACCCAGAAATCGGAGAAGGCTTAATAATTGACCAACATATATCCAAAGATCTATTAATAGCAAACTGTATAGTCCAAGTTAAGAATAACAACCGTGTTAATATTTCTGTTGTTAACACCTCAGAAGAATCTGTAAGCATTGAGTCTGACCTTAGATTACGTTTAATTCCTTTTGATCCACAAAGTTCAGTATTCATCGGTACCACAACCGAACCTCATATTCATGAACGCACAGAAGAGGTTTTAAAACAGCTTCGCGTGTCCCACCTTAATACAGAAGAAACTGAGGCATTATACTCTGTCTGTTCTCAGTTTTCAGACATTTTCCACCTACCCGACGACCAGTTAACTTGCACTGATGCAATAGAGCATAAAATTAAAACCACTTCTGATAACCCAATTCATGTTAAAACATACAGATTCCCCGAATGTCACAAAAAAGAAGTTGACTCTCAAGTTGAAAAAATGTTAAAACAAGGTATAATAAAACCTTCTATGTCCCCATGGTCCTCACCTATTTGGGTAGTACCCAAGAAGCTTGATGCGTCCGGTCAAAGGAAATGGCGCGTCGTAATCGATTACCGTAAACTTAACGACGTGACCATTGGAGATTCCTACCCTATCCCAAACATAGCCGAAATCCTAGACCAATTAGGCAAGTGCAAATATTTCAGCACATTAGACCTAGCTTCCGGCTTTCATCAAATTAATATGTCTCCTAATGATTCTCCCAAAACAGCATTTTCAGTCCCGACAGGGCATTACGAATTCACACGTATGCCATTTGGACTAAAAAATGCACCGTCCACCTTCCAGAGATTAATGAACTCCGCTCTATCTGGTCTCCAAGGCATTCAATGCTTCGTATATTTGGATGATATTGTAATTTACTCATACGATATCCCTTCTCACATAAATGACCTAACTAACGTATTTTCTAGACTCCGCCAATTCAAATTAAAACTACAGCCAGACAAGTGCGAATTTTTACGAAAAGAAGTTTCTTATCTAGGCCATGTCATTACCGACAAAGGCGTAAAACCAAACCCTGAAAAACTAAGAGCAGTTCATGAATTCCCTATACCAAAATCTCCCAAAGACATTAAATCATTTCTTGGATTCGTCTCTTATTATCGCAGGTTCATCTCTGATTTTTCAAGTATCGCAAAACCCTTAACAAATCTGCTGAAAAAAAATGTAGAGTTCGTATGGACAAATGAACACCAATTATCCTTTGAAACCTTAAAAAACAAACTAACTACAGCTCCGTTACTATCATATCCTGACTTCTCCAAACCATTCCTTCTCAGCTGCGATGCATCCAATTATGCAATCAGCGCTATCCTTTCCCAAGGCGAAATAGGCAAAGATAAGCCTATCGCCTATGCTTCCCGTACACTCAACAAAAATGAGTGCAATTATAGTACAACTGAAAAAGAACTACTTGCAATTATTTTCGGCTGTAAAACTTTCCGTCCATACCTCTATGGCAGAAAATTCACTATAATCACTGACCACCGTCCTTTACGATGGTTATTCAATCACTCTGACCCCAGTAGTAAACTCCAGAGATGGAGACTAAAATTGGAGGAATACGAGTATGAAATAGTATATCGAAAAGGGAAACTAAATAACGCCGCTGATGCATTATCCCGCTATCCCATAACTAAATCCATTAATCCTATAAATCCTATACCGAGTACTTCTAATCAAAATGTAAACTCACCTGATCACGATGAACCATTAAATCCAGATATCCTTCCAGCTGTTTCTCCGGATGATTTAATTCAACTCGAAGATCTTACAGATCCCCTTATCCAACCTTCGAGCTTACCAGAGCTAGGCAATCTTGATGACCTAGATAATATAGTTAATGAAAATTTAACTCCACCTCCCACTAATCATCCAAATCCAACATCACCTCCTGATGTCTTGAGCCCTAGTAGCTCCAATACTCCAGATGGTAATTACTCAGAATTCCTTAAAACCATTTCTAAAGACTTTGATCCTAATGTTACTATAATAGAACATAACGAGAGCCTATCTAAAACTGATAAAAGATATGTTATCATCCCTACGTCTATAGATATGGATGAATCCATCCCGTATACTGAAGAGATCGTATCCAATATTCCTAATTTAAACGAGTTTTCCTTACTAGAAAGAACACTGCATTCTTTCCTTAAATATGAATATCAAGATAAAATTTATTATTTTATTTTTACCAAGGTCAACCACTTCGACACCTGTACATATGAAGATATCTACAAGTGTCTTAAATCCGTAAGAAATGAGTTAGTTGTCAGTCTCACAGGTCAAAATAACCCTGAAATAGCTATTTCCGACTTCAATAATCCTTTCGATACTCATCAGTATATTAAACTATATAATATGATCCTGTATTTATTTCACAACTCAGAAATGACAATACACATCTATAAGAACACTATTATCTATCCATCACTCAGTGAAATTCCTAAAATCATGAAAGAGAATCATGATCTCCCTATAGCCGGTCACTTAGGTTCTGGTAGAATGCTGAAACGCATACAGGAAAAATATTACTGGAAAAATATGCGTGCAGACGTAGAGAATTACGTAAAGAAATGCCCGCAATGCCAAATCAACAAAGCCCTTCGAAAAACCAATCGTGCCCCTATGCAAATCACATCTCTTTCCACGCGCCCTTTTGAACGCGTAGCTTTTGATATAGTAGGACCACTACCAGAAGCCGGTAACGATAGATATAAGTATATCTTAACACTCCAAGATGACCTTACCAAGTTCTCAGCCGCTTATCCAATCATAAACACTACCGCTGAAGAAACATGTGAATGCTTGGTCCACTTTATTACATTATTTGGAATACCCAAAACAATCCTAACAGACCAGGGCACCAACTTCACAGCAGAGCTGTTCAAACAAACATGCAATTTATTAAAAATAAAACAGTTATGGTCCACCCCATACCACCCTCAGACTCAGGGTGCTCTTGAGAGAAGTCATTCTACCCTAAAAGAATACTTAAAGTCCTATGTAAACGAACAACAAAATAATTGGCCTCGCTTTGTGTACACGGCTATGCTTGCGTATAACACAGCCATTCATTCAACCACTCATTTCCCTCCCTACGAACTTGTGTTTGGACACAAACCATATATACCTAATTCCATTTACGAAGAAACATCAGGCGCCACTTATCCTGAATATGTCCGCATACTTCAGAATAGACTTAAATATTGCCGAACAAAGGCAATAGAACATATCCAAAAATCAAAGATAAACTCTAAAAATTATTACGATACTCACACAAGGCCAATTAAATATAAAGTCGGTGATCTTGTTTACCTTAAAAACCATTTGCGCCTTAGGAAAGCCCTTTCACCCATCTGGAAAGGCCCATTTAAAATCGTGAAAATCCACGGAAATAATACAGCATCACTACTAATAAATAGACGTCACGTCAAACATCATTTCGATGAAATGAAATTAGCCACTACTAACGAGACATAGTATTATACAATTTCGTTAATTTAAGTTACATTTCCTTCCAGAATTGGTTACATATATCCTATCCTGGCGTCGAACAGCCAAGAATATATCCAGCCAGCATCAGACGACGCAGGCATATATTTCGACCCCATTGGCTCTTTAAAAATAACCGATGATACTCTAGATATTATCATTCCCATAGATGTTTCTTTTATACAACCACATTTAGATAATATAAGGGATATCCTAAGAACTTCTAAATTGTTATGTAATCAAAGCAATGCATACTATGAAGGCGAATGTCACTATTTGTTCCAACCATTGTCATCTCGTTATTCTGATATAGTCAGAGACTTTGATTCTATTTCCCATCTTATATCCAAATCTCATAAGAGATCAGCTTGGTTTGGCGGAATGGGCTCAGTAATTAAACAACTATTCGGTAATATGGACCAAAATGATGCCGAAAAATATAGTAATGCCGTCCAAACCTTAGAGAATGATCAAACCAAATTGGCGACCCTCATGAAAGAAAACATGATGGTCACAACATCCACACTCTCGTCTCTGAAAGAAGTTGTCGATAAAATTAATGCTAACGAAGTTAGTCTAAGTTACGCTATTGATACCCTGAACCAGGAAATGGCGAATTTAACACTAGTTTCCAATAAACTATTAATGAGATCTAAAATATCGGGACTGTCGAATATTTTAGAAAGTAGTTTATTAACATTATCATTTAAGTTAGAAGATATTATTAGTGCTATTATGTTTAGTAAGTCTAATATACTATATCCATCTATTATTACTCCCAAACAACTGTTTTCAGATCTTGTGGGTAATTATAGATTTCTACCTAGTTCTAAGCAATTACCTGTACCTTTAATTTTAGATAATATCCATATTTTAGAAAATATATCTGATGTGTCTAGTTATTACGCAAATAACAAAATAATATTTGTATTACAAATGCCCTTAGTAAATACAAAAGAATTTGACTTGTATCATATTACACCTTATCCCATTGCCCTTAAAACTGTAAATAATACTTTGTACTCTACAATTATACCATCCACTAAATATTTGGGCATAACTAAAGATAAATCATCTTATTGTAAATTAAACTCACTCAATTCCTGTAAAGTTATAAATACACAATATTATATTTGTGAAATGCCCAACGTATACTCCACGTTAGCCGTACCAATATGTGAAACTGAGGTTATTTCAAAAGCTTTGACATCTGTTCCGCCTCTTTGCAAAACTGAGTTTGTAAATGGTAATTTCGAAACATTTCATAAATTACACAATAACCAGTGGATATACATGATTAGTCAAAATTCTAAAATTACAATAGAATGTAAAAATCAAGATCTATTTGAATCTTCCATTTCCGGTACTGGTATATTAACTATACCAGACAATTGTATTGCCTATTGCAACGACAATAAGTTAATACCAAAACATAATATTGAAATAAAAATCAAACCAATAGTATTGCATTTTGAATTAATTAACGATACTTGTTGTAGTTCTACTACATACATAAAAGACAACATAAGAGTTCCTTACGTTAACTTAAAAAACATAGATAATTTAGACTCTCTTTTCTCAAATTATAATAAAGTAACCAATCAAATTAAAACAAACCTTAATGAAGTAATTGAAAAACCTCATATTGTCCTTTACGGTAACTATTATTCCTATACTACTGTTATTATAAGTTTAATTATAATCTTAGTTATTTCATATAAATTGTATCGTTATTATAAGTTAGTTAAGACTTCTAGATGTAATCCTGTACCCGACACTCCCATAGAAATGGCATCCATAGATGTCGAAGATATTCCTGCTCCTCGACTCCGGTCGTCCTAAATACCTGGAAAACTTACCTTTTCCTTCCCCCGTCAACTTACCTTAAACCCGTAAGTTTCCTCCTAATCGGGGGGCTGTTACATCTTACCTTTGTTCCCTTCCTGGCCTACTC
Source organism: Hyppa rectilinea (assembly GCA_951799385.1). NCBI lineage: Eukaryota > Metazoa > Arthropoda > Insecta > Lepidoptera > Noctuidae > Hyppa > Hyppa rectilinea. The sequence goes on along the minus strand of OX637318.1, from coordinate 3,640,456 downwards.
AGCAGCCTACGCTGCATTCCCGCTGCTGACGCAGCATCCTATCATTCCTCTCTCCCGCTCCTCGCAATCCAGCACCTCAGTCGTCTTCCATCCTTCCAACCGTGCACATGTAACTTGCACTCGTGTATTTAAAAGTATAATACAAAGTTTATTTTTAGTTTAAATGGTTTTTCCTTTTTTTAAAAACCTAATCCGGAACCCCGTTATAACAGGTCGCTAAGACCCTATCACTAGGCCAACGACGTAGTTATTTTTATTAAAAACTATACTATAAAATTTTTATTTTCATGTTTCTAAAATTTTATTTTATTTTACTATGGGAACATACCTGAAATCGTGGTAAAAAAATCAGCTGTTCCGTACATTTTGACGAGTTATGCAAGCATAATGTATGGAACAGCTGATTTTTTTATCCTGTATGGCTAAGTTAGTGGTGGTCTAGAGTGATTTATAGTTCAGGTTTTTCTACCCATGCTCTCTTTAAATTAGATAAAATTTTAAGTATGAAGATAAAGTATCAATCTTCGTAAAATAAACATAATATAAAACCCTAATAAAACCTTAAATAACGGTTATAACTCATTTTACCTCTTGCAAAATTGGAAAACCTCTTTATTAAGCTTAACAATACTACTTAATGATTTAGAAACAATTGTCTGTAACACAAAAGAAAACGGACTAGCGCTATTATTTTAAATCTGATAATATTTATCCTGTTTATTTTAAAGGCTCCCCGCAGATAGGAGCGACTCACCTCCTTCTGCGAAAAAGTAATGCTCGCGAAGGAGGTGGCGGGATGGGAGAGAGAAAGGTCCTCCCGTCCCAGCCGCCGCAGGAGACGCCCCGGGCGTCGGGAGCCACGTGACGACTCCCGGCCACCGTAGGCGCGGGCCTGCGGACGGTGGGTAATGGGTGACTCACCGTCCGATCAGCACCAGACCCGTGCCGTACGGCGCGTATATGTTCCACGCGCGCCTCAAAGAGATGTCAGCATATGAAGGGACCCCTCAGGGCCAAGCCTGCCGGGTAAGCGGGATTGTCCGAAAGGGTTACCGCTACCCCGGAACATAAAGGGCTACGGAAGGAACATGGATGGGTTTTAGTCAGTAAGAGTCTGACACTCCCTTCCGCTCCACCCAGAGCGGGAGCAGTCATTGGATGATTTCCCAGCCTTAAAAAAAAAAAAAAAAGATAGGAGCGACGCGACAGTGCAACGTAATTCTGATAAAACAATTTCCAAGAAGTTTTCATAGTTTGTTTCACAAGACTACTTAAGACTACTTAATCCATAGGACCAACTCTGAGCAGTGGAAAAAAAATCAGCTGTTCCATACATTTTCATGCATTATGCGAACATAAATGTACAGAACAGCTGATTTTGTTTTCGTAATTTCAGGTATAGTGCCATAGTCAAAGTTGTTCATTTTCATGAGTATAGCACACCTGAAAGTATGTTCCTCGTTTAACCTTGCACACTGTATATATGCAGAATACTTATTCCGGAAGATCTATCATACCGGACACACGACATAACACAACATCACGCCAGTTTTCTCCAACGGGATGTGCAGTTGTGAACCTATAGTAGTATGTAAAGCAGGTAGGCAGGCAGGCAGGTAGGTTAAGCAGTGATAGCCTAGTGGTGTAACCCTCGAACTACCAAATCATAGGTCTCGAGTTTGAGCCCACGGCACGCACCTCTGATTTTTCGGATTCATGTACGTATTATATAATAAAAAAAAAAAAAACAATTGCTGTTCGTTAGTCTCGCTAAGACTCGAGAACGGCTGGGCCGATTTAGCTGATTTTGGTGTTGAAATGTTTGTCGTAGTCCAGTGAAGGTTTTAAAGGTAAGAAAAGTTAGGTGGGTAGGTAGGTAGGGTAGGTAGAACAAGAGGACCACAAGACAACGTCTGTTGGGTCAGCTAGTCACTTATAATAATCGGTGAAGGAAAACATTGTGAGGAAACCGGCATGCCTGAGCGATATTTCGCAACAGCATTTCAGAGGCCCATGGGCAGCATATAAACTCTGACACCAGGTTAGTCACTAACCACACGAAGAAGAAGAAGTAGGTACAGCCACATTTTGCCAGATACGTCGTGTTTAAGGCGATGCGCATGCTGCACCGCAGCGTTGCGCAGAAATGCGTGTTTTTTCGTTGCTTGAAGGTATCTCTCTTTGCAGCGTAAACATGCGTAGTGTAGCACATAGAAAACGCATTCACACGCAGTACCATAACTTCATCGCCACGCACTCCGCAGCGTATAGCGGGGTGTGTGAATCAACTAAGTCTCATTTAATATAGGGTGAGACTACTGCCATCAACCGGGTACAAATATGAGTATAAAAACTTTATGACCAACCCAGATTAATTATTCATGAGTATAGTTCTTCTAATAAAAGCTGAACACAGATTTAACCAGTGAAACTGAATGTTATAGCATATCTTAACCGCGTTTAAGAGCTACACTAACAGGTCAAAAAAAAAAAAAAAAAAAAAAAATATTACACTTACAGGTCTTGAACGTGGTTTATGTACTAATCACGTTCAGTTTACTTGATGTTTTAATCATAGACATCACTGAACGTCGAATTATTGCTCGCGAATGTGAGTTGTTATAATAAAATCAGAACAAAGAATTATGCAAACTCTTAAGACGATTAATTATCGAATTAAATTTTCTTGAAGTTAATTTAATCTTAGACATCACCAAGTGCCAATTTCACCAATGTAACTAAACACAATCAGCACATCTAAACCACGTTCAAGGCCTGTCAGTGTCAATATTCCACAGAAAATAATGACACTGACAGCCTTTTAAGGGGTTAATGTGCCGATTGCATTCAGTTTTAATGGTGAAATATTTGCCCTCAATGATGAATTAGGAACACTGGGACTTATTAGTGGTCACAAATTGCTAAACCACAGTGATAAATGCTCGTTATTCTTTGCATGAGACGAGTCCTTTGTTCGGCAGTTGGACTAGTACGATAAAAATAGATGTGACTTTAAAATTTCTCTGCTAAATTCAAAGACAGTTGTACGAGCTCCTTGTTAAAAACTTTGTCTGGGAAAGTATATAGGTAGGTATCTACTACAATCATATGTATCTTTGCTGCCAGCCAGCTGGGGTCCCGTTCGAAATTAAACTATGGGCACTGGAACTATGGTTTAATTTTGACTCTAGAGTCTAGACCAGCCTTTCCCAGAGTGGGCGATAACGCCCCCTTGTGGGCACTGCAGGCCTAAAGGGGGGCAGTAAAAGACTCAGAATAAAAATGAGGGCGTTGTGTAGAGGCTTAAGGGGCGATTTGTAATTTCATAAAGATAGTTTTTAAGTAGTCGAAAAAAAGGTGCCGCTAAAAAAATATTTACTCTAAAATTTTGCAGTAGACAAAATAAGTTTGCGAACCTCCGGTCTAGGCTATTGGCGTAAAGCCACGTTGTACAGAGGCCAGCACATCAAGCTACCTCAATCCGTCAAATTTCTTTGATAGGTTTTCAACTTTTACAAAAGGGAAAGGTTAATGTTCAATTGGGAATATTTGACAGTTGATGTGTGTCTATACCTAATTATACTAAGTGCCAATTTCACCAAGGACCAACTATCATCACATAAACCACATATAAGGGCTGTCGGTGTCATTATTTTTTTGTGGAATATTGACAGTGACAGGTCTTGAACGCGGTTTAGTTGTGCTGATCGAGTTTAATTTCGTCGGTAAAATTTGCCCTATGCGAACGTTACTGGCCATGGAATTTTAAAAACCTTTTTTGACAATTCAGTAACGGCGCAGTGGCAGTACAATATGGCGTTAACGACGGCGTTGACGTTATGGCGGTTCCCGCATGAAACAAACGAACTTTGTAGGTAGTAAAGTCAAATAATGTATTTCCATTAGGCACAGAGAAGACACTTTTGAAGGCCAACATTTAAAAGAAAAATTGAAAAATTTTAAGTTAGTATTTCTGCATGTAAAATTAAAGGCTCCCGCAGACAGGCGCGATGCGACGGTGCGATGCGATTCAGGTAGACATTTTTTCATGAAAATTAAAATTGTTATACCAGAGATTCTTTGCGCTATCGAGTCGCACCTGTCTGCAGAACCCTAGATGTAACTCAACCCATTAAAAGTCAGTGCGCTTCAAATTTAACGATTAATTAATATTAAACAACCAGAATATCGTCTAACAAGCTTTAGACAACGAATAAAGGCTGTCCCAGACGACATGACAGCAGCAATGCGAAAATATTTCAATTATTTCTCCAACAATGCGGCATTTTGCTACAGAAACAATTGCATGGAAGACAAAAGAACGCTGTAATTAATAAATAGAATAAATTATTTCAGTGGAGTTTGCACCTGACATGTTAATTAGGTCATACTGCAGGGATGCTGCGACTGTTTTTATGTTTATAGAGAGATCTAATTTTAAGGTTCTTCACGCTTAACGGGAAACATAACTTTATGGGAAATAGGTTATTTGACAGCCAGATCTTTGACATAATGTTCTTGTGAACCAAAATTTTTTGAAGATTTAGGGATGCTCCGACTGTTTTTATGTTTCAACAGCGATCTACTTTTTTGATCTACCCCTAGCAGAAAATATATCTCTAACATAATGTGTAGGTATCTGTAACGTAATTTTTTTCATAATACAAAAAATCATAATACATAAAACTTCCTTCATGGGGATGAAGGCAGTTTATCCATTTGCTGGTCTCTACCACACCCTTACTAAAATTACAACACTTGTTTCAAAAAAACAGCGGTTCAGTACATTTTGACGAGTTAGGCGAACATAAAATGTACTAAACAGCTGTTTTTTTTTCGCGATTTCATGTTTGGTCCTATAGTAAAAGTTTCTAGTTATAATGAGTACAATGACCCCTTAAGAGGTTTAAAACGATTAAAATTTAACCATGTATAGCAAGGTTGCCTGCCCTGAGTGTAAAGCTGAACGTACTAAGATATACAGGGGGTGTAACCGAAAGGGTATAATATCTATACTTACAAAAGCATATGCTACAGACCACCAAACTGAACAAGTTTAACTATGGGACCAACTCCAAAATCGCAAAAAAAATCTGCTGTTCTATACATTTTTGGTCACGTGACTCGTCGAAATGTAGGGAACAGCTGATTTTTTTCTCACGGTTTCGATGTATAAAAGATAAAAAATTAATATACTTTGGCTAAGTAGCAAGTTGAACACAGCTTAGGTTGTGTATTTCAGTGGAGTATGTAAGTACCTGAAACAAAAACAAACAAAAATTAGATTTTTAATCCCGATGTATGCAGCAAAGTTGAAAACCTTGGGGACTTTTTTTTTGAGGTTGGAAAATCATCAAATTAGTCCTCCCGCTCTGGGTGAAGCGGAAGGGAATGTCAGACTCTTACGGACTAAAACCCATCCATGTTCCTTCCTTAGCCCTTTATGTTCCGGGGTAGTGGTAACCCTTTCGGATAAACCCGCTGAAGGCTTGGGGATGAAGGTGATCTTCGACGTGTCGACTAGAGTTTAGACCTGAGTCCTATAATTTGCGGATTGATCAAAAATCAATCTGCGGTCTTTTCCGAACTATGTTGGGGTCGGCTTCCAGTGTGACCAGAAGCAACTGAATACATACCAGTATTGGTTTAAATTAAATTAAGACTTATCTTTACCAATAATGAAACAAATAATTGCATAATTGACCCTCGCAAACGGCTTCTAATAGGCGAACATCTAATGGGTTAACTAGTTTAAAAGTAAAACTAGGTATACAAAACCACAAAAATTTAAAACTACCACCCCTAGAATACAATAATATTTATCACGTGAGAGAACGCGCTTATGACATAACACGTGCAACGGTAAAATATAACATTTTTATTGATAACCTAATGAGCTAGTCGGCAGGGTTGTGTAAAGTTAAATATTTTAATTTGATCATGTTGGAATGAAACAATATCGCTAATTAATCTTTTGAACGCCATTGTCACATATACGTGACAAGCAAGCGCGTGCCCTGTACGCCAACGACACAAATATGTGACAATGGCTACAACACTATAACACGAAATAAACAATTAGTAGGCCGGCAGCAACATGCGTTGTGAGTCTTGGTGGCGCTTAGTAATTACTTCCACAAATACTTTCAAACGTTTTGAATTTTGTAGGGTCGGGCCTTGTTATCGTAGTTTATCTATACTCAGTAATAAATTCCTTTACTCAGTGGTAAAATAAAAAATAAATGGGTACGAACTGCTATTAAGAGCCACCCCTATTCTCAAAGCGCTCTACTGCTGAATATTCCATATATTGGTTTTGCAAATGTACGACGCGGTACGGCGTGGGTTTATTGCCCAAGCGATTTACGAATCGAATGGTTGTTAGAATAATACCAACTCCTTTTTGTATTCTAGAATATTTATAGAAAAACCTTGCGGTTAGCGGAAAACTGTGGTGGCCAATTGGTATCGGGCCCGACTTACAAGTAGTGTCACGAGTTCGAATCCAGACAGACACTTTATTTTGTGTATTTATTTAGATGATCATGATGATGATGATTTATTAGTACATCGTGAGGAAACCGACATGCTTGGGAGATAATTCTCAACAGCATGCAAAGCTAAGTCAGACGCCCATGGGCAGCATAAACTGTAAATTATTGATTAATTAATTTTGTAATTGTAACTTTGATAATTTTTTAATTTTTGTTTTTATTTTTAATTTTTATTATTGAATGTATTGTTGTCAATATTATGGACTATGTCTGAATTTAAATAAATAATAATAATAATAATAAAATCTCTGACACCAAGTTAGTCACTAACCACGCAAAATAGAAAGAAGATTTAGATGATATCTCCACTGTTTTCAAAACGGTGAAGCAAAACGGTGGGTGGGAGGAAACCGGTAAGTCCTAGAACCGAATCCAAAGACATGTGACATTCATCACCCGCGTAGATTACGGCCCCCTCCCTCTCACACAGATGATGCATGTATGGTAGTTTTATTTTATGATATTTTTACAATTTTAAGAAAGCTTATTAACTAATTCACTTAAATAGTAACAGACAAATTAACAATTGACAGTTGCCAATTACAATCTTCCACATTTGAATAACCATTATGAAAAAATAACAAAGAAAAATAATAAAGTATAGAAAACAAGTAGGTATGCCATGATAAACGGCAAACTGAAAAACTTTAAATAGTTCAAACTTATTTAAAAAAAAAACAAAACCCGACTTAAAAACCTAATAAACACTAAAAACTTAAAAATGAGGGTTTTCCTCGATTTCTCCAGGATCCAATGATCAGATCCTGACTTGGTGACAATGGGACCACTTCCGAAGTACTTCATTTCGACCAAAAAAAAAATTTTGAAAATCGGTCCACAATTGGCAGAGTAATCGCGTAACAAACACACAAAAAAAACATACCGTCGAATTGAGAACTACCTCCTTTTTTGAAGTCGGTTAATAAATACCTACATTTATTTCGTTTAGTAGAGTAATCGATCCTTCTTACTGTTCAGAATTTGTAACAAAATATTCTTCAAGGGCGTTAGAACTAAGGGTTATTAGGAAAATAATCAATCATTACGTACCTTAAGTCCTAACTAATTACTAAGTAGGAAAAGAAAATAAGTACGTAGTTCAAAACAAAATAATAAAGCTTATTTACAAAAAAGGCTGAAAGAGGAGTTCGTGGCTAAGTAACAATAGTCGGATCGATCCTTCAGGTTAAGGTACGCTTGCCGGGGTTGGTCTGTGGATGGGTGACCATCTTAGGATATCGAAACTCCTCTGTGGCTCGGAAAACATGCTGTGCCGTTGGTCCCCGGTTGTCATTTGTGGATCTTTGACAGTTGTTACGGGTAGTTAAAAGCCCGAAAGGATGACAGCCAGTCTTACCAAGTGGTATTGTACACCCTGTTAGGGAATAGTTTGTGGCGGTCAGATAGGCAGTGGCTCCATGTAAAATACTGGTATTCAGCTGCATCCGGTTAGACTGTAAACCGACCCTAATATAGTTGGGAAAGGCTAGGCAGATTGATTGACAATAAAGGCTGAAATATGTAGGTACTAGGACCGCATGGTTTTAAATACAAGTTCTGATCAATGAGGTTTATTGTTTGGCATTCGAACTACTCGAGTAGTATTACCACTCCATAGTGAATTGACACCACGTGTGTTAAAGTCTAATAAAACTGCACTGTGACGCAGTAAAACAGTACAAACCTGAAATTGTCGTCTCATCAAACATTTCTATTGCACTTAAATTAGAAACAAAGTTACAATAATATGCATTGGGACTCGTACGTCAAGCTAACAAACTTAACTGAACTAGTTGAAGAAACATAAAAAACAAAAGCCTGCCGAAATGTAGGTTTATTAGAGCTGCACCTGGTTCTCTGCATAACCCTTCGGAGAATAAAGGCGTTATGTTACGGTTATAAAAATGAGGGGAAATAATCTTGAGGGATTAAAAAATTCCTCCGCATCGCTGCCAACAGGAAAAGTGCCCAAAAGTCTGACAGCATCGTCACGCTTTAAAGCAACGCTGATAATATGACCAAAAAACTAAGGCAGCCCTCATTATGTTAATGAAACTTTATAACTATTTTAATAATAAACTAAAGCATCTTTGCAAACATCAAACTAGGCTTCTTAGTTCAGTAACTGCCAAACTGAAGGACTGGAGCCCGGAACAGTTCGACTAATATCAAGTCGAGCCCAGTAGCACTATTTATAAATAACTTAGCGCAGCTTCAGGGATGAATTAATAGAGGGCGAAGTTGGACTCAGAAGTGAGAAGCAAGTGTCTAAATTTATTGTGTCTAATGTTTTGGCAAGTGCTATATTGTATAAGTTTGTAACGTTACGCTAAATTTTTTAACTGACAGTGTATGTTTGAGACCTCCCCTAAAGGGGTTAAATTCAGCGGGATTGTCCGAAAGGTTTACCGCTACCCCGGAACATAAAAGGTCAGGAAAGAACATGGATGGGTTTTAGTCAGTAAGAGTCTGACACTTTTTTCCGCTCCACCCAGGGGGGTGATTCCCCACCCTCAAATAAAAGGCAAGACTTTTTAACTGTCCGTGTATGTTTGAGATTAATCGCGCGGTAAACACTGCTTGCGCGATGCAGGATTCTGCGTGACGTCATTGTGTAGTTCGCAATTGGCGATTTAGAAGCCGCCACAAAAATGTGCCGGTTGTTGGAGCTTAAGGCTTCTTGCTCTTTCATTCAACAAACCGGCCTCGGCTGCTCCGTTTATCTTTAGACAGTGTAAAGTCATTGCACTTATCTTGCAATGCTGTAGAATCACTAAACTTGAACCCCTCGGCCATCGAATTTGTTAGATACACACGCTAGTACATCAAGCTATCAAAATTTCCCAATTGACAATGAACCTTATACTTTTGTAATAAAGTTGAAAAACTATCAAAGAAATTTGACAGACTGCTGCAACTTGATGTGCTGGCCTCTGTACTTCTGAATAATTTGAGTCTCCTACATCCATTTACTCTATTGGATTTCTGTTTTTAATGCTGTCAACAATGACGTTGACTAATAACCTCTTTGGGACCCCATCGATACAAAATGTCTCGATCAAAAGATAATCCAGGCAAGAGAGCGATACGACGATTAAAATCATAGATTTAATTGCTTGGATTTAAAAGCGACTGACAAAAGTCATTTATAAGGCAGATGTAAGAGGAAACGTCGGAGGAGACCTCTTAAAAGATATGTTGGTGACCTAGTAATGTTCTTCGGAAAATGCGTAGCAACCGATCGACATATGAACGTAATCGAAGAAAAATAAAAAACAAGTAATTTTTCAAACTAGGCTGAAAATCAACACCTTTTGAACGTCAACTTTTCATAAGACAGAACGCCCTAAACGCTCGCCCTGCACCACTTCCTAATGCTTAAGATAGCATGAAGCATTCATGGCGCAACAAACTCCCCGGCAGCACAGTTGTCTGTTAAGTTAAAAGAATTTGATACTAAACATAGCCTGGAAATTAACATTTCGAAACGACATATTAATTTAAATTATTTGACAGAAAAAAAACCATTCGTAGGTCTGATCGTCATTGCATCAAGTTATCAAAACTGTCATATTTCTCCAAATGATTTTAAACCTTAAAACGTAGAACGTTAAGTCTGAAATCGATTGAGAAAATTTGACAGTTTGTGGTAACCTGATTGTACTGACTAAACCGTAACAGTTTGCGTTCTGTAGTTTCTCACTATCCCATGGGAAGAAGACGTGAGTTAATATAGATATGTTTATGTTAATTACTTAAGTAAGACGGTACCCAAAAGGTGCCAATGAGACCGTGTTACGTAATCAGTCAATCTACCTAGCCTTTTCCCAACTATGTTGGGGTCGCTTTCCAGTCTAACCGGATGCAGCTGAATACCAGTATTTTGCGTGGAGCGACTGCCTATCGAACCTCCACTACCCAATAACTGGGCAATACGATAACACTTGTTAAGACTGGCTGTCAGATTTTCGGGCTTCTGACGACCCGTAACGACAGTCAAATTTGCACTAGTGACAGCTGGGTCCAACGGCTTAACGTGCTTTTCAAAGCACGGTGGAGTACATCTACGGCCGACCCCGGCAAGCGTAGCTTAAACTGATAGATCGAGTTGTGCAGCTGTTATTAATTAGTCACAAGCTCCTCACCGTGTTACGTAATATGGCCTTAAAACTTATTTATATCATTGCTTCAGTGATGACATCAAACAATTACCATTCGTGAGAAGTGAGTTTGTAGATAAAAGTCTGATTTAGTGGCAATCAAGCTTTACCAAACTGGCAGGCATCAATGGAACTAGGTCATCAAAAAGCAAATTGGAGTACCTATGAAGAGAGAGTCTGATTGATTCCTTTTTAATGCAACTACGAAAAAGACTCCATTGATTTCGGGAAAAAATGCGACTCCGTTTTCAGTTTCCATACCTTATTTTTTATTGCGTTGACTTTGAGCTCTAAGGGCCGTGGACCTACGAAGGTATTTGATATTAATTTTTAACTTGACACCTCTATTTCTTGAGATTTATTTTTTAATGATAGACGGGCAGACGGACGGACTGTGAAGTGATGATCACTTCACAGTCCGTCCGTCTTAAATACAAAAGTAACATATTTAAAAAAATATGAAAAATGTTTTTTTTTTGCATAAAATTAGAATTTCTAAGTTAGAATTGCTCTCAACCGTCATGATTTCATGAAGTAGTCATTCCGTAGACTTATATGAACTTTGAAGTTTGTATCGGTGGTGATTTTAATTATTACAGTCGCAAAAAAACTTAATTAAACTTAAATTTCGCGAGCGTCTCTGGCGCTTTCACTTTAATTAAGGTCTAGTTTAATGTATATCAATTAGTTATTAACGACAGATAAAACGACGAATACGTAGCCCTAAATAATAAATCATCATTACGTCTTTTCCACAACAATTAATTAAAACCAGAAATGGAATCACATCATTAATTTACTTTCTAACATACATATAACTAGTCTTATTTCCAGGAGTAATCGATAAACAATATAATTAATGCATGAACAAGAATGGATTGATTTCCAAGTATAATCATGTTCAACTTCACATGGAAATGTTCGCTAACGGGCGTGTGTTGGGTTTCTGGACGAAGTTAACCTTAGCTCGTAAAAGCACTGGAGGTAATCAAAAGGTTAAGGTTTGTTATAACACTGATATCACACACACTCACACGCACACACACGTATACAGGGTTATTTGTAAAACACCAGGAACCTCTTAAGAGGTCATTGTACTCAACATTATGAACAACTTTTACTATGGGACCAAACCTGAAATCGCGAAAAAAAAATCAGCTGTTCCTTACATTTTGACGAGTTATACGAACATAAATGTAGGGAACAGCTGATATTTAGAGAGGTTTCTGGTGTTTTACAAATAACCATGTATACGTGTGTGTGCGTGTGAGTGTGTGTGATATCAGTGTGTATTATTACACACACATAGAATGAACTTTAGAATTTTACCGGCCATTGTTATATTTGTTTTTCTTTTCATCTTTTGTGGCGTAGTATGATTATTCTGGCATCGTCTTCACATATAATTTTATTATTCATGTAAGTATACAAAACATTGTAAAACATTTTAAAAGAGCAACGGTGGAGTTTTTTGGCCATTCTTCTCGATACGATACTATCTTTTATGAAGGGCAACTAGAATCTAATTCTATTTCTTGTTCATTTTGACGTACAAATTAAAGTGCCTTTCTAGTGCTTATTTGAAATAACTTTGTTGTTAATACTTGCAGTCACTGGACCGGGCCGCACAATCTGTATGGTTCTTTCCTCAAAAACCATTTCTGACACGAAACTACGTGGTCCCCACATGGTCTGAACAAGATTATAATTATCTTACTTTAAAAGAGCACAGTCACTTCTTAGTTTGTTTTGACCTTTCTTCTTAGAGTAGTCAGATAGGAAACCCTAACTCTATTTACTTACAGCATAATATTTTTTTAAATCTTTAATTTGACGAGTAATAGTGATGCCATTAACCTATGTACCCCCCTTTTTTTAGGGCTCGATATCATCAAATGACTCCTTCCGCTTTGGGCGAAACGGAAGGGAAAATCAGACTCTTACTGACGGAAACCCATCCATGTTCCTTCCTTAGCCCTTTATATTCCTGGGTAGCGGTAATCCTTTCGGACAATCTCGATGGTTTCTCTACTCCTGATGTAGAACAATTTCTAGACAAAAAAAACACTCACGGAAAAGTAACACCCCTATCAGTATTTAAATACAAGGCCGTTTTACAAACCACCCTGTACATAACCAGGAACGCTAATAGAGCGTCTCGAAGCACCAAACAATGTAAACCTATTACCGACCGCAGTAAATTGAACCGAACCAGGAATTAAAACGAAGTTAAAGTAACTAACGACGTTAACTGTGTTACCTCGCTCAGTTTGTGACGACACCTCGCTAAAGGAATATAGGGGGAGTCCCCCCCCCTCCCTGTTAATGAGGAGACGGGTTGATAGCCTACTCATCTATACTACATTATGTTTGTACTATACTGTTCTATATAATCTTATTGCCCAGTTACTGGGTTGTGGGGGTCAGGCAGTCGCTCCATGTAAAATACTGGTATTCAGCTGCATCCGGTTAGACTGGGAGCCGACTCCAACATAGTTGGGAAAAGGCTAGGCAGATGATGATACTGTTCTATATAAGTGCAAAAGTTTGGATGGGTGGATGTTTGTTACTCAATCACGCTAGGACGGCTGAACGGATCTGGATGGAATTTGGCACAGAGTTTGATTATGTTCTGGGATAGCACATTGGCTTCTTTTTGGTCTGGAAAAGTGGCCGGTTCCTATAGGAGAATTTCTGACCTCTACGTGGGTGAAGCCTGAGAGGTAGTAATAGTATAAATGAAAAATGTGTTTGTTTGTTCCACTGTCACACAGGAACGGAGTGGCCTATAGACGTAGCTATTTACATGGACATAGTTTGGGAGTTGGAAATTGACATAGGCTACATTTTGTTTCAGAAAAATGAATGGTTTCTGTGGGATATACCGCAGAAGTCAATCCAAAGGCAAAAACGAATTTTTAATGCTTCAGACAAAAAACTAGTTTTTAATACTTTAGATAAAAAAGTAGCTTTTGGTTTAGGCTTCGCTAATGTTTCGCTGTTAAATGGTAAGTAATCAGGCGACTGGAACCGTTCTCAAGCTGAGACCACGATTTCCGGAGCAATTTTTTTCAGGCGTGTTTGACATTTTTATTTTCTTCCATTCACATTTCACCACCATTTAGAGAATTTATGGACTTAGATTTATTTGTATAAAATCAATACTTCAGTATTAAAGTTACATAATGAATAAAACACGATCGTTTTGTGTTATCGTATAAACTGTGCCAAGCAGAGGCGGTTCCGAATTTCAAAATAAAACAACAATTTTCAACAACGAAGTAGGGAGGAAGAAAATAAAGAACATAGCACTAACAGAATTAACAAATAACAATCGACAGTCTATATCGAAACAAAAAGAAATACAGCATCCCATTGCTGAAATCAATCTTGCCAGCAGTCGCAAATTACGTTAACTGCCAAACATAATGAAGTCTTAACTAAGTTACCATCGGACTTACATCAGCAAGCCAGATCAATATACAACAAACAATCTTCGTGGGTGCCTAGTAATATTACTGTAAGTTAGTTTGTCTTACTTTCACGTATTAATGACTCAAACAAGTTTCTGAAGTAAAAAAGAGTATAAGATAGAAGGATGTTTTCGATAGAAAACTTTTTTAGGTGCGTTAAGCGATTTTTTGTACCGGAAAATCTTAAAAACGAGAGTCATAAGTGTGACGTGTTGCGTTTGGAAAAAACACTGCTATTTTAAAGTCTCTAAAGTTCTATTTCTGTTGGCAGTAGTGTAGAATACCATAAGCCACGTTAAAGAATTGCGTTCCACAAACGTGGGTAGTCATGGGGACTGATGACAGTAGTGTAGAATCGGGAGTTCTCTCTCGTTCTCGCTACGCTCGAAGTGTGTGTAGAGTACCCTGAAATCTTTTTATTGTGGCCTTTTTTTTGAGGGTGGGAAATCATAAAATGACATATCCCGACGACGACGACGACTCTAGATGTAGCAAAAGGGAGTGTCAGAGTCTGATTGACTAAAATACATCCATGTTCCTTCTTAGCCTTTTGTGTTCCGGGGCAACGGTAGCCCATCCCACTGACCCGGCAGGCAGCGGCCCAAACGGGCCCCTTCCTTAATGCTGACATCTCTTTGAGGCGCGCGTAGAACATGAACGCGCCGTCCGGCACGGGCCTGGTCCTGATCGGACGGTGACCTACCCTTGCTGTCGGCCTATGATACAGTTTGCAATACAGAGCGAGAGCAAGGGATACTGAAGACTCAATATTACCAAAATGCTCGACAGCGAAAGCTTACATTGCAAACATGTCTTAAACAGCCACGATCAGCACATCTTAACTGTCGAAATTCTTAGGGAATATTGACACTGACAGTTTTTGAAAGCGGTTAAGTCGTGGCTGATCGCGTTCCAGTTCCATTGGTGGAATTGGCTCTAAATCGAACACGGGAAACCACGCTTGTTTCAAGTACTGCAACACTGCATCAATTTGAAGTACCACCACATTCACATGCACTCCATTATTCCACGTAATGTAAATTACGTACCCGATTCACTTAATACGTCATTACGTATTCGGGCGGTTGATTCGTGCTCAATGCACAAATGCTCTCGATAATTTCGCTTTGAATACAGTGCTTCGTAAACACAGTGTGGCTTGTATAACGTGTATGCTCTCACAAATACCTGTCCTAGTTGTGAATAAAAGGATATACAAAGTGGAGACCACAATAAAATCATAAATTGAAAAAAATTGAATTGCGTATATATATCTAATGCTGTCCCCAGCCTTAGCCAAATATAGCCAATAGTTTAGTCACTATAGCTAGTCAAAGATTGGCAAAACTCATTGTCGGCCCGTCACTATTATTTAGTTTGTTTGAAAAATCACTTTTTAATGTTCGGCTTTAGGATTTATTTGATAGTTCTAAAATAGTCATGTTCATTAGTTGTCAGTGTTTTAATTTATGGTCGTATTGTTTTCTCCACATTTGTATAGTCCGACATAAAATTAAAATAGATTCCTGATAACCGCTGTTTTCAAATTACTACTTTGCAGTTGTATGGCTCGTCTGTTTATGCTACTCTATGGTTTTACAATTATTTTTTGTTTTTTAATTCATCATCATGTTTTATTATATTCTGTCCCACTATACCTAGTTTTTTTTTGGTAAATCATCAAATGACTCCTCTCGCTCTGGATGGAGCGTTAAAACTCTTCCATGCTCTCTTTGTGTTCCGTGGCATAAGTAACCCTATCTGATAATCCCGCAGACTCGGCAGGCATAACGGGGCCCTTTCCTGATGCTGACATATCTTTTAGGCGCGCGGAGGACACGAATGCGCCGTCTGGCACGGATCTTATCCTAATCAGACGGTGAGCTACCCATTACCACCTTCTGCAGGTCCAACTATACCTATCTACCTTAGAACTAAGTAAAGGTATGAAACAAAATCCTAAGTGCTATCTAAGTCAACTTGCTCAGTATCCAACAACTCACATTAATTCTACGCAACACAGTTTAATGACACGATACTGTTTCTTGCACCTCTAATGCCTTTTCTTATACAAACTTAATTAAAACGTAAGTGAGTCTATTAAAAAGCTTCTAGAATAGACATTAAAGAACATTGGCTATCATTAGTAAAATAATTCGTCTAGGAATTATAAAAAAAAAATAATGACCTATATTTTTCTTTTGGAATGTCACATTTCCGTAAAAAACATCTTTTTCAAAGAATGTGCGTATATTTTTTTCATATATTTTATACACAGTTATTAAGTATATTAAACATTTTCAATTCACTGTCAACGTTTAAGGGTACAAAAAATACTCGCTATGAGACAAACTCTGAATAATCGAAAATAAAATCAGCTGGTTCCCCCTTTCGGGAAAGATGGCGTGAAACTATATGTATGTATAATAATAATAATCTAATAATATCATTGGCCATTTCACACAACGCCATATAGTCCCAAGCTAAGCAACCTAATGCTTGTGTTATGTAACGAGATGGCTGGTAAACTACTTATATGTGTAAGAGCGGGTGGGCTCGGGGATCTCAAATGATG
Source organism: Hyppa rectilinea (assembly GCA_951799385.1). Classification (NCBI taxonomy): domain Eukaryota; kingdom Metazoa; phylum Arthropoda; class Insecta; order Lepidoptera; family Noctuidae; genus Hyppa; species Hyppa rectilinea. The sequence continues at coordinate 3,623,694 of OX637318.1, read as the reverse complement.
ATCAGACATTTTGTAAATTCTTTTTATTTTCCTTCACAACCAACAGTAATTCACACAACTTAGTTTTACGATGCACACAGTTCGAAATACAATTTCATACTGTGCCGTCTGCGTTTTTTTTTTAAATGGCATCTCGCAGTTCAACCAAAGGGTTGTCTACTGCTTAACCGGGCTTGCCAGTGGTTGCCACAAAAGAATTGTAGCCTCCAGCCAGGGTTGTGCCGTCTGCGGTTTGAGCTAGCCTATTTATACGCTTAAACGACTATCAATGTCTCACGGCAACGACTTCCGGTGACATTTGATTTTCTTTAAAGTTTAGTTTTAATTTAGTAAATAAGCAATGTAAATTCGCAAAATGATTGATTTCTAATTAAAAACAATTTAAATAATTTGATTTGTAAAGTTAGATAAATAAGAATTATTTTATGTAAACAAAGTTTTGACTTCCTTTTTAGCCTTAAAAATAATACTTAAATAAAAACAAAGCTTAAAATAATAAACACTTAATTTTGTTAGATTTAATAATGAAATGCAAAATCACTTTTTTATATATTGCACTGATTCGTGTTTTCGTTACGTCATCAGCCATTTTGACGTTTGTTTTGTTCTGTGGTACGGTCGTTATTTGCCAGCGCTATCATATGTATGCATTTTTTTTTGGAAATACATACATTTATAGTTAGAAAAACACCCAGACCCTTAGTGTATACATAAAATAAATTAAAATACCCTGTCAAAAAAATTTACATTTACCCGTATTATAGAAAAAAAAGGTAAAAGTAATAAACATCTACCTTCGTGTATAACTCAAAATTAATTAACTTTTTTTGCGAACCATGTTACACTTAGTTAAAATAAACTCTAGATAAAAATATCTATTAACTCTTAAACGTTCTACATAGCAAGGGTTTACGAACACAATGAGCTGTCATATTGCAGCTGCAGCGTTATTAATAGTGCCGTCAGCAGTTTAATAACTTAAGACTCAGTGAACATTTGTCACGGTCTCAAAAGTTTTCCACTAGTGATGTTGTTAGTGTTTCCAAAAATCTGATGAGTTGGGAAAGACAGACACGTAGACAATGTAGACATGCCTTGATTTGTGTATCACATTTCAAGTATGTACACACTTTGTATTATATTGACGATGATCGACAAGTTACTCGTAAATGAGGACTCCAATTTTATGTACCTATCTGATCTGAATGAAGATCTATTTGTAGGTTTTTGTTTATACATGTATAAATACGACACTCATAACAAAAAACAAAATGCTTTGATGCTTGTACATAGTTATCATTAATATTTTAAGTCTTTTAGGTCATCATCTGCCTAGCCTTTTCCCAACTATGTTAAGGTTGGCTTCCAGTCTAATGTGAGTATTTTACTTGGAGCGACTGCCTATCTGACTTCTACAACCCAGTAACTGTCCAATACCATACCCCTTGGTAAGACTGGCTGTCACATTTTCGGGCTTCGGACGACCCTTAACGACTGTCAAAGATGAACCAATGACAGCCGGACCAACGGCTTAACGTACTTTCCGAGGCACGGAGGAGTCCGGTCCCGTTATGTAAAGATTGTCACCCATCCACGGCCAAACCCGGCTAGCGTAGCTTAACTTGATGGATCGTCCTGTGCGGCTGTTAGTACTTAGCCACGAGCTAGTGATGTTGTTAGTATTTCCAAAATTCTGGTGAAGTGGGAATGCTAGTCACGTAGACAACGTAGACTTGTCTTGATTTGTGTATCACACTTTGTATATATTGACGATGTTCGACATGTTAAATGAAGACTCCGATTTTATGTACCTACCTGATCTGAATGAAGATCTATTTGTAGGTTTTTGTCTATGTGTACAAATAAATGTGTGTCTGTCTGTTTTGACAAAATAACAGTTTTTATTTAATCCATAATTTTGAAAGTAAATACAGCACTTATAGCAAAAAAAATCCGTAGCTTATATTGTGGATACGAGATTTAGGCAAATTGCACCAAAGAAACTGAACGCGTTCAGCACTTTTAAACCGCGTTGAAGAGCTGTCAGATCGATTGTATTTTTGTATGAAATAGCCGATAATTTTTTTCGATAGTGAAACTTGCTTATAATCCCATGAAGTACCCATGTACTTTCACGCTCTAAAAGGTTAAGAGTGAATTAAAAATCACCACGTAGATATACTATCCAGTACTTATGGTGTTGGTAGGAAGGATTTTACCAAACATCGATTTATATTCAACTAAAAACAACGTAACGTAATATATAAGTATCTTTCTATAAAGATAAGAACATTTCATTGGGCACTTTTCTTGAGAATTGCGCAATCACACGGTACAATCAAGTTGCAATCCCACTGACAGCAAAATCATAAGATGTTGTGAATGGACTTTAATAAGACGGCATTACGGGACTGTATGGCCGGGTCTATCCGGAACTCCGGGACTTGGGAAACATTTCTCAAGCACAACACTAGTGAGACATTCATTGCAATGAAAAATTTGTTGAGATGATGAAGTGAGTGAGAATTATATACTCGAAGTACGAGCTAAGCCTCATATTATATTGGATTTATATGTTTCTCCTAGTTATTTACGGTGTTGAATTTGGAGGCATGTTATTCAGGTGGTGTTACGTGGATAAATGCGTTGGTTTGGATAACGCAGATTTGTCATACGGAGAAATAATTAAAAGATAATAATTAATGGTGGATGAGCTGCAAGCATCGCTGCTTTATTATAAATTTTATAATATTATTTGAAATGTTATTATAGGTGGGCTTTTTCGTGCCTCGAAAAACATGATAAAGCGTTGGTTTCGGTTGTCATTAGTGGATTTTTGACAGCTGTTATGGATCGTCACGACACGACAACCAAGGGCATGCCCTATACTCCAACGACACAAGTATGTGACAATGCGGGTACACAATAACACGAAATAAACAATAATTAAATCATTACTTTTGTGTGTGTTAAATATAGATATCTTAAAAATTGAAGCTCTCGTACGTAGGTACTGTAGAGCCTTAGAGTAAAACCTTATGTTGTACATGGCTGGTATTTATCTGACGGCATTCGAACCTTTCAAATGATTATAAGATAGTTAGGTTTTTACATATTCTAGACTTGACGTCCGGCGATGAAGCTAAACAGATGTATTCGTTATAACAAAGTGAAAATATAATAACATACGTTTAAACCGCTAAAGCGTTTATCTTCATAGTATAGAAGCCCTATACCCACATTACACGCTCTACCACTGAGCCCCCTTAGTAGAGGATCTTCCATCCTCTACATTTTGGTGGAGTACGCCAGAGTCTCCATTAGAAGACGCGGTACGATCCCGCTCGTTTGTTTTTTGGTGTGTGCAGAACCTTACAATATCTGCACGAATAAAATGTTATAAAATACGAAATATATGGAGAAAACCGTATAACGGGCATTCTATGCATCCTGTTAGTGGTGCACAGTATTATAAAAACGACGCCCTAGTCGTATATATGAAGCAAAGCGATTAAAGCAGGCGAATGAAACAACGCCTGGATATTTAAAGCTAAGTGGTTTTTATAGTTTCGTTATTATGGTTACCATGGAGACCATGATTATTTATTCCGCCTACAACGGTGTATGCTTCGAGGAATTCTTAGCCGAATTTCAAGTGTTAGCGATAGATAAGCAGTGGCCAAAGAGCAATTGGGCTCTGATTATGGGCGCATTTATGCAGGGTCCAGCCCGCATTTATTATTCGACAGTTTTGTATAATGATCAAGAGATCAGTTTTGAAGCGATGTGTGACGCACTGAGGAAAGAGTTCCCGTGCAGAGTTCACAAAAGAATGTGTGCTCCATTTGTGTTGGAAGGTGTAGTAGATGTTGCTGTGGAGGATGTTTCCTCACCTAGCGCAGCGCAGGAACTGTCTGAGGTTGACAGACAGGAGAGTTCTGTAAATGTTTGTGTTGATGCTGTTGTAATTTCTAGCGCAACAGAAGAGAAGGTGCTAGATATGGAGCCAAGCTGCCTTGTGAGCAGTGATGATGATGATGTTGTTAGCAGCGTTGATGACGACGTTGATGATGTTGTTGGCGCTGACGCGCAAAGCTGCCTAGACAGCTGTGATGTTGATGAGGAGACGGAAGTGTTCGAGTCTGAACATGAGGAAGAACTGGACGAATCGGGTCGGTCCAGTCCTGTTATTAATGATCATGATTCTGTTTCAGAGTATAATGATGAATATTACCATGATCACGATGTAAAACTAAATAAAAATAACATCGCTGTTGATCGTGTTGATGAAGATGGTCTCGTATCCATTTCATTGGATGTTGTCCAAGAGTTGGTTGTGGTTGATGCGGAGTCACATAAATTGAGAAGTGAAATGGTGCAGATGAAGGAGGATGAACCTTTAGTTAATTCTTCAACGTTAGTTTTTTCGAAGATAGAGGCGGAGGAGAGTGAACATTTTGTTGGTTCTTCAGCGATGGTGGTTACAAACACTTATCGTAACTTGTTCATACATCGGCGCATAGTTAAAGCTAGAGTTAAACATGTTTGTAATGCTAAAAAGAAAAATCAACATAGAAATAAAATTTTCATGAACGATTCTATGACGTATAAAAATAATGTCAATGTAAGATTTAGACGTCTTCAGAAAATGACTTTGTATGTCAGAAAAATTAAAAGGAAAAAGTTTGTTTCCAAAATTATGACCAAAAGAGGTCATAGGAAAACTCGTAAACCTTTTGAAAATAAATTTGCTTTTTTACAGTATGGGTTTACAAAATCAAATAAAAAGAGGTTTAGATACATTTTTAATAGATGGAAGTTTTTACTTTTTAGAATTATATAATTACGACTCCAAATAGTTTTCATATCATGTCGCTGCATAATTTTTGAGATAAGTAGTAGCGAACAAAAACTTTTTACAGCTAAATAGGTTAAAGACTTTTCTTTTTTATGTTGATAATTAATTGTCAGTTTTAGACATATTTGCCACTTGTTGACATGTCTGTCATGTCAAGCAGATGTTACAATAATGACCGGGGGGGGATTAATGATTATGCGCAGCGACGTAGTCAGCATAATGCTCTAATCAGTTGTGCTATAAATAACATAAAAAAGGCGCAAGTTAAGCAGAAAGCTGCTTACGATAAGAGAGCAAAGATAAAAAACTTTGTACCAAATCAGTTGGTTATGGTTTATACGCCGAGGCGAGTAACTGATAAGAGCCTAAAATTATGTAGGTTATATAAGGGCCCTTATCAAATAGTTCGGAGATTATCGAATGTAAATTATGTTATCAGATTGAATAGAAGGAGCAAAGACATTATACATGTAAATAGATTAAAACCCTTTTATGTTAGGATTTAATTGGCAATACTTAGATGTCATCTGTCGACATGTCAGTCATGACGATGTCACGTAGTTGTAAACAACATTTTCTCATTATTTTAGCTTAGTTTTAAGATATAGTTTATTGATGCATTCCTCTTTGTGTTTTTTGCATAATAGGGTGATCAAAAATGAATGAGACGCTACCGGATGAGCGTGTGGGAGACACACCTCGCCGCGTCAAAGCGTCAGAGGGAGCGACACTTCGTCTTCATATTTCTCTAGTGCTAGGGTTTAGCATGAAACGTTTTTAAGTTCAGCCTTCTTTGCAGTCAACCCCATCAGGGTCGATATGAACTTTCATATCATTGTTTGTTTTCGGAGGCTGGCTGCACCCTTTGCCCCGGGTTTTGGTGCAGTGGGGTTCAAACTGGCCTAGCGTTAGTTTGTGTGCACATTGGCACACATTAATGCATTCATGGACTCTTGTGATGTCGTAAGATTCGCTTTGCCAGAGTTGAGCCTGCCTTTGCAAAGGCCAGACCTCACATGTAGATTCTCCTGGGGTTAGGTAATTTTAATATTAGGCTAGGTAGGGGTAGGAATAGATAGATTCGAATGCCAAGAGTAAAAGTGCTTAGTTATTTTAAAACTAAGTGTTCCCTTTTACTCAACGGGGGCGTAGCTGATGTAGAACCTTAGAGTAAAACCTTATGTTGTACATGGCTGGTATTTATCTGACGGCATTCGAACCTTTCAAATGATTATAAGATAGTTAGGTTTTTACATATTCTAGACTTGACGTCCGGCGATGAAGCTAAACAGATGTATTCGTTATAACAAAGTGAAAATATAATAACATACGTTTAAACCGCTAAAGCGTTTATCTTCATAGTATAGAAGCCCTATACCCACATTACACGCTCTACCACTGAGCCCCCTTAGTAGAGGATCTTCCATCCTCTACAGTACCTTTTTAATGACATGAAACTTTAAAGACACCATATTAGATATTCATTCATTTATAACAAGAAGAAATACATTTGTAGCTTGGCGTGGAGGGTACGTGCGTCCGTTTATGCTCTGGCGTTCAAAAGGTTAAAACCGATCACTCTCGATCGCGCACAAACATAAGACCGTAATTTCAGTATAACTTAACTTGAATCAAGTTAATGAGGCTTGGTGAAGTTACCAATAGAACTTGAATGTTACTGAGAATTTCCAATTGATTATGAAGACTCGTAACTTGAGTCTTCTATTGAATTATAGCTTTAAATGATTTAATTATGTCTGATCAAGTAATCTACTCTAGAGATAAACTACGATAACATGGCCCGCCCCTCCAAAATTCAAAACGGTTGAAAATTTGGGAAAGTAATCACAAAGCACCACTATACCTCAAACGCATGTTGCAGCCGCCCTGCTACTGAAGACGAATACTTACAATCAAATACAAAATCTTTCGTAAGGATGTGACTACAAACATTGAAATAGTAATTTGGAGGGGCGCGCCATGTTATCGTAGTTTATCTTTATTTGTAAATAAATGTTGAATGTTGCTTTGGTATAGAAATGTAGAGAAATTACTAAAACATACACAGGACGCGATTTATTTGCCTGAGACGTATTAACTAGCATGTCAAAAGCAATCTAAGTAGAGTCGGCTTATCCGGGAAGGGCTACCCCGAAACATAAAGGGTTAAGGAAAGAACATGCGTGGGTTTTAGTCAGTAAGAGTCTGACACTCCCTTTCGCTCCACTCAGAGCGGAAGGGGTTAATTTGAAAATTTCCCAGTGTCAAAAAAAAAGTAGATTCGGCTCAGAATTCGGCAGCGACTTTGGCAGCGTCAGTAGCGCCCTAATGCCATAAAATAAACTAGCAATAAACGTTGCACCATCTAAACGGCGTTTAGACGATGCCAGTTATAATATCTGTTGCTTCCATATTGTTGTTTGCTACTGGCAAGAAACTAGCATCGTGCAAATGGAGAATCGATTCCGTAATACTATAAGAAAAGCTTGGAATAAGACAAAGGCTAATGAAGGGATTGGGTAACGTGGAATAATAAGCTGATGAAGGAGACTGGATGTGAATCTGGTTTTAAATTTCTTTTTTTACACGGTGCCCCGGAAAACAAATTGGTCATAAAATGTCAAAAAATTGATGGGAAATACTATCACCCTGTTATAATCTTGCAAGTCCTGGGGGCTACAAATATCAACTTTTATTCTATGTTTTTCTGTAAATTGAAATGAATTTTAATTCTTTGTTAAAAAATAACCCGTCTCTAATTGCAGTTTTAGTAGTTTATATTTTGCTGTTAAATGTTACTCACGAGATTAGTCGATACACACAAAATAAAGTAGCAACCATGACAGAATAAATAAAACACTACTTGTATGTATGCACACTTTTTTTTTGAGGGTGGGAAATCATCCAATGACTTCTCCCGCTCTGGGTGGAGCGGAAGGAAGTGTCAGACTTTTACTGACTAAATGCCATCCATGTTCCTTCCGTAGCCCTTTATGTTCCGGGGTAGCGGTAACCCTTTCGGACAATCCCGCTTAATGTATGCACACCTAGTAAAACATTTAGTTCGCTAAAGAAGCAACAAGCTGCGAAATGTCTAGATTTTTACATCGATTGTACAGACGCCAGCACATCTAGCTATCCCTAACTGTCAAATTTTCTCAATTAAAAATGAACCTTATGTCTTTGCAATAAAGTTGAAATACTATCAAAGAAATTTGACAGATTGTGGTAACTTGACGTGCTGGCCTCTGTACAAGAAACCGTCTACAAATAATTACAAATAATTAAATAAGCATCAATCCAGAAATATACAGAATTCTTAATCGACATCCAAGAAGCAACATCGGATATAACATCGCAACCCAACGCGGCCAACACTAACTTAGTTTGTCACTTGACGCAAAAGCTGAGTTGGTCTCAGTTTCAACTGTATTTCAGCTTTGATAAATACTGGAACCTATGTAATTCAGTTTTGGAAGTTACACCAAGCTCAGACCAAAATTCATGTTCCTTTGACATAAATTATTTATAGCACTTTAGTTTTACTTTCTCTCAGATGCTGTAGTAGGTAGTGCTTGACCGTACTTAGTGCATTGCCTAAGGGACTATTCCTACCGCCGGCGATTATCGACAAGCGAGTATAGCTAGTAAGTTGGTGAGCAGAATTACGACGATAATGAGCGATTTCTCGCTGATATGTGTATGTGCCAAGCGTGAGCGTAAAAGCTTATAATAAAAATGGTTGTATCACTACATAGTATAAAACAAAGTCGCTTTCTCTGTCCCTATATCCATATGTATGCTTAAATCTTTAAAACTACTCAACGGATTTAGATGCATCTTTTTTTAATAGATAGAGTGATTCAAGAGGAAGGTTTATGTGTATAATTTGTCGACATACTATGCGGGCAAAGCAGCGGGTGAAAGCTAGTTCTAAATATTGAAATGTTAGTTCATTTGCAGGTACTATCGATTTTATGTTGTTAAATAGTGTATGCCAATTAATGGGTAGTTTTTAGGATTCCGTACCCAAAAGGTAAAACGGGACCCTAATATTAAGACTTCGCTGTCCGTCCATCCATCCATCCGTCTGTCCGTCTGTCACCAAGCTGTATCTCGTGAACCGTGATAGATAGTTGAAATTTTCACCGATGATGTAATTTTGCTATCACTCTATCAATAAACACTAAAACAAACAATAAAATAAATATTTAAGGGTTTTTTATACCTATACAACAAAAGTGTCTTTTTGTCGTTTTTATAGCTACAACAAACGAGAAATCGCCGGCGGTGTATACAGTCAACAATCAACTACCAATATTGGTGTCTTTCGTACAAATCTTGAGCGAGAAAATCGTCGGCGGTGAGACAGGTACCTAACAAGCTTGGATCTTAGAGTATCTACCAGTGCATAATACACTAGAGATTCCTTAAGTACTCTGGAACAGCTAAATACAACCACTAAGGGAGTTTTAGTGAATTAAATTTACAAAAGGTCTTAGAATATGTTGTAAACGTAAACGAAAACTTTTATGGGAATACAGAAAAAAACCTACAGAAAACAATAGAACTAAATTCTTAACCGTATCCTCACGATTAAATCAGATTATTAAGTTAACACAAAAGTCTCGCAATGATAATTACATAAAAACTGCCCGAAATAAATCGCAAGCTACATGGAAGATTATAAATACCAATAAACTAAATATACCAAAGGATCAAATACAACAGATAACTATAGATGGTAGTATAATAACTGACCCTAAACAGATAGCAAACTATTTTAATAATTTCTTCATTGATCAAACTAAAGCTTCCATACCAAACCATTCAAGTTGCAGAATCCCGTCTGAACCAAACTCAATATTTATGCGTCCAACTATACCAGAAGATATACACAAAATAATTAGAGCCCTAAAGAACACAAATAGTACCGGATATGACAATATATCAACAAAAGTTTTGAAACACGTTGCCCCGAAGTTATCATGTATACTTAGTCATATAATAAATTTAAGTATAGCAAGCGGAGTCTACCCAGAAAAGCTTAAATTAACTTTAATTAAACCTTTATTTAAAAAAAATGATAAAAATGACATGAGCTGCTATCGTCCAATAGCACTTGTACCAGTCATATCAAAAATATTCGAGAAAGTGATCCATGATGGTATCTATAGTTACTTTGACAAAAACAATTTATTTTGTAAAGAACAAGTTGGCTTTCGTAAAAATAAATCTATTAATATAGCAGTATTTAACTTTCTTCAGAACATATTAACCCACATGGATAAAGGTAAACAAACGTGTGCACTATTTATGGACCTCACAAAGGCATTTGATTACGTGGACCACAAAATACTTTTAAAAAAATTATACGCCTATGGTGTTAGAGGAAACATTTATGACCTGATTAAATCGTACTTAAGTAATAGAACGCAAATAACACAAATAACCAGGATATGTCCCTATCTGAAAAAAATGACAACATATTCATCCTCATGTAGACAGGTTACATTTGGCGTTCCACAAGGAAGTGTAGTGGGTCCGCTTCTTTTTATAATATACATCAATGACCTTCCAAAAGCGACAAAACACAACACAATCCTATTTGCTGATGATAGTACAGTAATGTTCGCAGGAGATAATAAATCACACATGGAACATGAGATAAATACGACTTTAGATAGCGTTATAAACTGGTTGACATCAAACAATTTACATATAAATCTCGACAAAACCAATTTTATGACATTTAGAAGTAGAGTAAGTAAAATAGCAAACATGAACATAAATTACCGAAATAATAAGATTCAAGAAGTTGACGTTACGAGATTCCTGGGTATACAGATAGATAAAAATTTAAATTTTGAAAAACATATCGATGCATTATGCACTAAACTGAATACCTTCTCTTATGCATTGTTCAAACTCAAACAAACGGTCAGCACTTCTACAGTCCTTACAGCCTACAACGGCTATGTTGCACCTATTCTAAAGTATTGTGTTATTTTTTGGGGTAATTCTACAAAAAAGGAAGCGGTATTTAAAGCCCAGAAGAAATGTATACGAGCCATAACTGGTATAAAAGTACCCGACAGCTGCAGACCATTTTTTTTTAAATTAAATGTTCTTACGTTACCATGTGTATATATATTTGAGGTCATAATGTTTGTTAGAAAAAATACAAACTACTTTAGTAACTTAAACAGCAAAAGATACAAATGCCACATATCTTTTCCAATTAATAAAACAATGTTGTTAAATAAAAGTGTATTATGTATGGCTCCACGTATATATAACCATTTGCCAAAGTCACTTCTGGAGATAACTGATATAAATATATTTAAAAACAATATAAAAACATTGTTACTAAAAAAATCATATTATTCTGTCACTGAATATTTACAGGATAAACTGATCTAATGTTACTCCATACAATATTTTTAGATAATGTCTTTTATTTTTAAGTTTCTAATTTTGTAGGTCTGTACCTATGTAAGTACTTATTTGTAAATTTGCATGCCTTACGGTAGGATATGGTTAATGGACACTATTGTTATTATAAGACCTTTTCTTTTGTACCCATATACGCAAATGAATAAATGATTATGATTATGAAATGCCCCGGGTCACAGCGGGTTGGGTCTTTAGCAGGGATTCCTGAGATGTTATTGGAATACAGTGAATAAGCTAGAACAGGAAGTGTTTATTAAAGATATTTGTGTTGGAACCTGCACAATTTTCTACCTTGTTAGTGTGGTCATCGGGAAGGTGGCATTGGAAATTGAGCTCTGTGGTAGTTTCAATAAGATGTCATATTTGTTGCATATTTATTATTTATAGAAGAAAATGGCGCATTTCTGCGCAGTAAGAACGCGGTGATGATATTATTATAAAAAAATATATAATATTATATACTGTTCTTTGAGATGGTAGTCCCCGTTCAAATTCTAATTTCAGTTGCTGTCTGTCAAATTCGAATTCCTACATTTCTGTCATGGATTGTCGCTAAGATTGGAAATAATTTATAATTAAAATGAAACATAATAAAATAGATAAGTAGAGAGAGATAGAGCTTAAAATAATGGGTTTCTTAAAAGATATTATAATTCTTTAAGATGATTTACATTCAGTCAAAAAAGTATCGGGAGTGGATGATTTGTTTATGGTTCCAAATTCAAATTTTTGTTTTTTTGTAGTTGTTAGATTGGCACAACTGTTTTCCATTTTGGCGCGGAGTTTGAGTTGCATCTGTTATTTATATTAAATACAGTGCTGGTTTTAGTAATATCATATAATTATAGTGTGTATTGCGAATTTCATAATGGACAAAAATATCGAACTAAGAGTTTGTCTTAAATTTTGCATCGCCAATGGAATTTCGTGTTCGGAGTCACTGAAAATGTTACAGAAGGTTTACGGTGAATCGACTTTATCAAAAACTCGTGCTTATGAGTGGTTCAAAGCGTTCAAAAGCGGTCGAGATGTGATGGAAGATTTGCCTCGCTCTGGTAGGCCGTCAACGTCTGCAACTGAAGTTAACATCGCAAAAGTGAAGAAAATAGTGACTGAAAATCCCCATTCAACTCTGAGAGAGATAGCCGCCGAACTTTCTGTATCTCACGAGTCGATCCGTACCATTTTAACTAATCATTTGGGTATGAAACATGTTGCTGCTCGGCTAGTCCCAAAAGATCTGAATTTTCTCCAAAAACTCAATCGCATGAAAGTCGCTGAGGACATGCTAGAACGAGTCAGTTCGGACCCAACATTCATGAAACGCATTGTTACTGGTGACGAGACGTGGGTTTACGAGTTTGACATGCAAACTAGTCAACAAGCTTCGGAGTGGCGCCTTCCAACTGAACCGAAACCGAAAAAACCACAGGCAAATTCGACGAAAAAGGCCAGATTTGTGGAAAGAAAATTCTTGGATTTTGCACCACGACAATGCGCCTTCGCACAAGGCTATCATTGTGAACGAATTTTTGACCAAACACTCAACAAATACCATCCAGCAACCACCATATTCACCAGATATGGCTCCTGCTGACATTTTTCTTTTTCCTAAACTCAAATTACCACTTCGTGGCACCCGTTTTCAATCGATAGAAGACATAAAGGAGAATTCGCGGCGAGAACTGAACTCAATTCCGGAAGCAGCGTTTAAAAAATGTTTTGATGAATGGATTATTCGTTGGCGCAAGTGTATCGTTTCTAAAGGAGCATACTTTGAGGGTGATAAAATAAAATTGGATGAATAACAGACATTTTGTGTATTATTGATCTTTTCCCGGTACTTTCTTGACAGAGTAGTATTATTATTAATTTATATAAATAATAGCTTCTGCCCGCATGTCAGAAATGATTACATTATTGGAGTTTTAGTAAGAATCCCTCATTTTTTGAAAATTTAATACATATTTTACCCGGGGATAGTGTAGCTATCCAACAGTAAAAGAATTTTTCAAAACGTGTTAGTAGTTTCGGAGCCTATAAACAAACTAACAATCAAAAATATCCTCTTTGTAATATTAGTATAAGCTAATTAAACTAGTAATTATGAGCTCCATTAACGAAGCACCAACATCAGCCTTTACCCAAATAACTCTCAAGAACAGTAGACACCATCGTAATAAAAAAGATAATATGAAGGTTTACCGGAAAAGATATGATAATGTAGAAGGACACTAAAGAACCCTTATAAAAGATATATTGGGGTTCCGCATACAGTATGCGGAACCCAACTCGATCTATGTGACATCTTTTACAGATTGCATATTTGGACCCTCTGACACTTTACGATTCGCGATTTGGCTCAGGTGCTGGATCAAAATGTTGATCTGGAGACTTGATTAGATAAGACTCGACTGGAGTTATATTTTTCGTAAAAAAATTGTCGGTTTTTTCGAATCCGGAGAGTGGTCTCAATTTGTGGATTGAGAGTACTTCCCTATTGGGTGAATTGTCATATTAGTATCTCAAAACTCAAACTCAAAGCATTTATTTCAAATAAACCAATTACACGCACTTTTGAATTGTCAAGGGGTCGGTCAGTCAGAAAGATGAAGCTAGTTGCCCATTCCAAAGCAGTAGGTGACAACAGGGTAAAAAAAAGAAATTATATTTTGTCCGTCAGTTAGATAAAATAAAAAAATAAGACACGTATTTTTTACTTTATCATATTATTATTAATAAGAACTGGTTAAGATAAAACGCATTACAGTTAGGGGGCGGGGCGCGCTACGTTCCAATTAAGTTTTAAATCTACCTAACCGTGACGTCATGCCACATTTTAACACAATGTGTAATATTATTGTTGATTGTTTCCATAAAGAAGATAATACTTATATTTCAACTTTTTGACCCGACTGTAATTGATGTCCTTTGGGACTTTAACAGTTTTTGTTTACCGCCCAATGGCCCGCGGTCCATTCACTTCGGGCAGTTCCGGGAAAAATACCCAATTTAACAAACGATTATATTCGATTCTGAAATAATCCTAATTATAATAAACCAATTCCGAAACTGGAAGTGTTCATATCAACAGTAACACTAGCCCTCAATTCTCGTGACACCCGAACATCAACATTTTACGGTAATTAAACAATTAGTAGGAAACCGGAATGTAAATATAAATTAATGTATGGTTTCCCGGTAAACGTTTAACTATCGCAGGTTTCGCCACAATTTTGATGAACCCGCAACCTCGCGGTTCTGTGTCAACACACACCCTTTGAGTATTGACTGCTGTGCCTACAGCATTACATACTGAAATATATATACAGAGCTGATATGACAGAGGGGCATTAAATTACACCACGTATACTATACGTGTTTAGTATTAACTCGGTACGGTATAAAAATAAAAAGCACCAAAATGAGGTTTTTATTTTTTCAAACATACTATATAGCTTATAGCACTTTGCCCGCGGCTTCGCTCCCGTGGTCTTTCCCGTGGGACCCGTTATTTTTCCCGGGATAAAAAGTAGCCTATGTTACTCCTAGAAAACTAAGCTTTCCAACAGTGAAAGAATTTTTAAAATCGGTTTAGTAGTTTTTGAGCCTATTCATTACAACCAAACAAACAAACAAAGTTTTCCTCTTTATAATATTAGTATAGACAAATCAGAGTTAAATGCAACCACCCTTTGTAAATAAAAACTGACCTTGTAACGCAGCGGCACCGACGCGCGCGCGCCGGAGCGCTGTTAGGAAAGATACATCGTGTTCAAACGGGGCAAAAACTTAAAAACAGATTTGCGACTAAACTACTGCTCCTATTTAATTGATTTTTGGTACAGAGCTTGAAAATGGTCCTTAGTATAAGCTGTTTAAAGGAAAGCCCCTCTGTCGTATCAACTCTGTATAATTAAAGCAAATGAGACATAAACTTTGTCTATAAGCTCCAACCATCTTTTTAACGCCATTGTCACATATACGTGACAAGCAAGCTCATGCCCTGTACGCCAACGACACAAATATTCAATTTACTTTTAAGAGCAGATGTATTTAATGTTTTCCATGATTTGGGCAATTTATTAAAAATGGTCGGAGCCATGCAAAAGATGCTCTTACGCATAAGAGTTGTTTTAGCGGCATGAACACATAGTTTGAAATTATCACGTCTATTCCTAGGGACAGCATCAGACAAACGCTGAAATAAATGAGGGTTGGATTTAATGAACATTACTGTTTCCAGGATGTATAATGAGGGCAATGTCAATATCTTACGTTCTATAAAATAAGATTTACAGCTGTCCGTTGTTTGCAGTCTAAACATCGATCTAATGCACCTTTTCTGTGCACGAAACGCTATTTGATTGTCCGTGCTATTCCCCCAGAAGATGATCCCATATCTAATAATTGATTCGGCTAATCCATAATAAGCAGTAATTAGCGCATCTGTGTTGAGAACCACAGCAAGCTGTTTCAGAGCGTAGGCTGCACTACTCAATTTTTTACTAAGTGCTTCTATTTGAGGTTTCCAATTCAATTTTGAATCTATTATTAGTCCCAGAAATTTTGTTGTGTCAGCTTCATTAATATTTATATTATTAAATTGAATATTAAGATTATTGATTGTTTGTGTACGTTGTCTAAAGTGCATTACGTTAGTCTTTTTTAAATTAATTATTAAATTATTATCATTTAACCAATTTATAATAGATATTAGTGAATTATTAATGTCATTTTCATATGTGTTTATGTCATTACAAGCTATTGTCAAAGTGCAATCGTCAGCAAAAAGTGT
Source organism: Hyppa rectilinea (assembly GCA_951799385.1). Classification (NCBI taxonomy): domain Eukaryota; kingdom Metazoa; phylum Arthropoda; class Insecta; order Lepidoptera; family Noctuidae; genus Hyppa; species Hyppa rectilinea. The sequence goes on along the minus strand of OX637318.1, from coordinate 3,607,582 downwards.
CATCGGATGTTCAGTTATTTTAGGCAAGTCATTTATATACAAAGTGAACAACGGAGGCCCCAATACACTGCCTTGAGGTACTCCGTATATAACTTCGCGTTCTTCTGATCTAAAAGTTTCTTCACGTTTACTTTTTTTATTTATTTTACGAATTTCTGTAACTTGTTTACGGTTGTGAAGATACGATTTAATTAATTCTAAAACGTTGCCTCTAACACCATAGGCTTCAAGTTTCTCAGCCAGGGAATTATAATGGACGCAATCAAAGGCCTGTGTCATGTCGCACAGTATAGCACAGACTGGTGTTCTCTTATCAACATTTAGCATGACATTATGTAAGAACTCATAAATAGCCAAACTTATACTTTTATTTTTGCGAAATCCCTTTTGTTCGTCACTTAATATATTATATTTTTCAAAATAGGTATTCAATTCACCATATATGTATTTTTCAAACACCTTAGACATAACTGGTATAAGCGCGATCGGTCTGTAGTTCACCATTAATTCGTGATTATCTTTCTTATATAGCGGTTTCACTATAGACTTCTTTAATGCATCAGGAAATACACCTGCACTTATACAAAGATTAATAATGAAACACAAATGAGCACATATTTCAGATGCAACTGCTTTCAATATTTTAGTGGCAATACCATCGTAGCCAACGCTGTTAGTGTTTTTAAGCTTCATAATAATATTTAGTATGTCATAGGGCGTAGACGGAGCCATAAACATAGACTGTGCTCTGCCAATAATTAATGACGTAGAGTTTGTTCCCGCGTTAATAGTTGGTTGTATTTTATCTATAAAATAATTATTAAATGTATTGGCAATGTCCTTTGGGTGTGTGATGTTTTTACTTTCAAACTTGATGCAAGAAATTGAGTTTTCCGAGGCATTGCATTTACTCTTATTAATTATTTGCCACGTAGTCTTAGATTTGTTATTAGAGGTTTTAATTTTGTAATTGTTTTGTGCTTTTTGAGTTAGATTCATAATTCTTTTCAATAATTTTGAATATCTTTTGAATTTATCTCTATTAGATTGACTTGGTTTTAACCTATATTGCCATAGAAGTTTCCGTTTGTTTTTACTACACAACTTTATCCCACTTGATACCCAAGTAGGCTTTTTAATAGTCTTAATAGTAATAATTTTTCTGGGGAAACATAATTCGTACATTAACTGGAACGTTTCAATAAAACAGTTATAGGCTGCATTAGGATCGTCCATCTCATACACATCTGAGAAGGATAGACTACTTAAACAAGTCTTGAATTTTTCTATATTTACCTGACTGTAGTCTCGTGTACTTTTGCGATAATACTTAAGAACATTCTTTTTTTTAACGGGGCACTGTAACAGTTGTGCTGTGTGATCAGATAGCGCGAATTCCAATACCTTCGATGCACAACGACGCTTGTTAAAATCATGAGCAAAATTATCTATGCATGTTTGGCTTGCAGCCCGAGTAGGTTGTCTCAAAGCAAGTTGTAAATTAAAATTTAAAAGAATACACTCGAATTCGACTGACAGTTTACTTCTCTTTAAGATGTCAATGTTGTAATCACCAGCTAAAACTATATTCTTACATCGTTGTTTGGATAAATATTTTAAAAGAGTTTCCAGTTTATCAAAAAACTCGTTGATATTATTGGAGTTAGGTACTCTATAAATACACACAATTATAATGTTGTAGTCCGTTAATTTAACTGCACAACACTCGAATATACTTTGAGTGGACATGTTTGCTACAGTGGTCAATTCTTTCCATTGAATACCATGCTTAACAAGTATACATGCACCGCCTCGTCTACTTGTCTGTCTACTATAACAAGCAGCTAAACTATAATTAAGTAGGTGTAGCTGAATCTCACAGCCAGCCAACATAAAATGCTCTGAAATGCAAATTATATCTATATCAACCTCTCGTTCTGAAAGTTCACATAAACAGACTGAGAGAGCGTCAGACTTATTAACGAGACCGGCAATGTTCTGATGTTAGTATACATAAATATTTAGTCAAGAAAAAAAGTGTCCTTATTTGTCAAATAATTATCAATAGTTATGTCAGTTGTATCACTTATACTATTATTATACTGTATGTCAATTATTAAACTATCTATGTCCTTAAATATTATATACATTCCATGGTTACTTACTAAGCTAGTTCGCTTATTAAACATTTTGTAGTCAATGGATAAATTTAAGTTACTATCTAACAGATATACATGTTCATAAGTCAGTACGTCTAGATACAAGAGGTTGTTGAAAGTTTCTATTCTACTGTTAAATAAATTAGCATAGTTTCCATTTTTATACGTCGGTAAACAGATGATCACATTCGTATTATTTATGTTTTGAGTAACTTCTCTTATACGGAATATAATATCATAATAATTATTAGTATTTTTGAAGTCTTCATCACCTAAAAGAATTACACAAAAGTCATTCATAGTGAATTTTACAAGTTTTTCTTTTAAACCTTTCAAGAGATGTTCAGTTTTCCCGTTACTTATTAAGTAGTGACAACAGTCAAATTTGTTTGCGAAGGTAGTCTGCGCTATGGATAGTATTTTATTCTTATTATTCGTGCTCAGTATGCATAGTTTATTCTTGTGGGCAAAGCTGGCGGCTGACAGCTGGCTTTGGTTGCCCACACTTGGGGTGGTATCTTTTCCAAGAGATTCCTGGATACTTCTAGACTTCCTTTTAGAACACTTATCTTGCTTCGGTTGTTCTACATTTATGGGCTTGTCAGGGATAATAATAATATGTTGATCATTATTTTTCTTCGACGGAGTGTTAGTCTCATTCTGGTATTTCTTTTTATTCTTCCGCATTGAAGTTGGTGGGGTGGAAGAAGACTCCCCATATCCGACCTTTTTATATAATTCTATGATTTTATAACTCTTTTCCAATTCACATTTTAATTTTGTATTTTCTGTGTTTAGATTGTCTATTTCATTATTTGCAATCAGTAATTCCTCCTGTACAGATAATAATTTTTCTTGTAAGTCACATACTTCTAAAGTTTCGCATTGGTCAGGGAGACTTTGCATCGTGTTATCAAACAGTGACGAGTTTGAAGTGTTCATAATCGACACATTATTATGAGAGTTTGTTTTTCGTATTTTTCTCATTGTTATATTACTAGTGTCTCCACTCGCCATTGTTGATATTAAAATAAGTAAACAGTACTAGAAAAATATAAAAATAGTATAAAAATCAAAATATAAGTATGTCAGAATCGAACTTGTGCCCAATCCAATATTATATAAGTTTTTTTTGAAAATGTAATGATGACCAAAAAGAGAATACGATGGTGGTATCGAACCCGCGGCACTTCGTTCACACTATTTCTGATGTCGGCACTGCTCGTACTTCACCAACTAAACGATGCTTTCAGTTACGAAATCGTGGGTCTGTTCTAATTTTTATTAATTTTAAAACATCAAACAGCCGTTAAGTGACTCATGCTGCAAAAATGTCCACACTGTCAAACTGGATTTGCTGCACGTTTTAAACACAATGATTTATTGATTTTTAAGTAGTTCACGATCCACTTTCGTTGAGATATTGTTTTGAATGTTTTAAACTGTACTTCTTAGGGATTTGTTGCACTTATTAGTCTTCTTTTAAAGCACTAGTTATATGTTACTTTTAGATCACTTTTTTACTTTTCTGGGTATAGTTGGAGTCCAGATAACGATAGGACAGCTAATTACATGTGATATTGACACCTTAACACCACTTTCAATGTTAAAAACTTGGTAATACTATTTTAAAATATTTTTATACACGGAGCCAATGTTTACGTGACGGCAGCGCCATCTCTCTCACAGATGAAGTGGTTGATCGTTTAGATAACAAAAAGAAATCAATTTGTAGCTTGGCGTGGAGTTAATATTTAATTCAAAATATACTGTTACTACGTGTTACACAGTAACTGGCTCGTGGCGGTCAGCTATGCCGTTGCTCCATGTAAAATATTAGTATTAAACTGTATCAAGTTAGACTGGAAGCTGACTCCACACAGTTGGGAAAAGGCTAGGCAGATGATGATGATGATTAGCGAACTGCCCGCTTCCCTGGGCACACTAGCATCATATCATTTTGCATAAACCTTCCGGAATAAATACGCTAAATAATGATTGCAACCACAGCCAACCCCATTGTAAAGCTTAAAAAATCCAAGCAATCACACTGACACGAAAAGCTACTATGTTTTATACTATATAGAAACTTATTTTTATTTTATTAGTTTGATATATAATTACCTAAAGAACTCACAAACATATTTAATTCTGTTAAATATTAATGTCAAGAATAAAACTTTAATAATGTTATAAGTTAAATTAATCTCCAATTTGTCTATAAGTTAGGCCAACGAAGTGTTTACCACTCGATTTAACTCGAAAGAACTTTTACTATTTTTATAATCTTTGATTGAAAATATTTTATTTTGCTCAACTCATTGCGCCTTTTTCTCACTTTGTATACAGAGTTTCTTATGAAACAACTGCCATCTGACCTTCTTAATTCAATTACCTTGTAGTGACACAGTACTTGGCCACACCCACACACTGGCGAACCAAGGAGTAAATTAAATACATCAAAAGAGTACTGGCTGGAGACAGCGTGGTCGCGAACGTCAAGACAACACGAGCTCGAAACTGATTGGTCGTGTTACATCGAATGTCGTTATAATAATTGTAGACAAAAAAAGATTTAATTGATAGGATAACTTGTTTTAATTAACCCCAAAATATCGACATTTAGTTCAACTGTATCGGAGGTTTTTTTTTCTTTTCTTTTTCCATCAATGCGTGTGCATTGCTTTTTCAATTCACGAGACATTGGCAGAATGGTTGACATCGGCTTATTGCCATACATAAAAAATAGAATAGAACTTGTTTAAATATGGAAGCTATGAATTAACATTTTCCATTCTCAAAATGTAACAAAATATACTTAAACAATTTTAATTTTCTTTTGTAATGTTTAGTTAAACGATGAAAATTATTCTCAACAATTTTTTAGAAACCTTACTAAGTATAGTCGGTCCACACTGGTGTTTAAATCTGCCCATTGCCTTAAAAGCAGTGAGTGATCTCGATGTGCAAAGGAAGTTCGAACGCCTAAGCCTGGCAGCGGATAGGTCCATTAATATCAGTCGGCAACTACAAGGCCACCTTAGATTCAAATAAGTTATCACGAGAATTTATAGCCAGTGAACTGGCTAAGTAATAACAGCCGCACAGGCCGATTCATCAGGTTAAGCTACAGTTACCGGGGATGACCGTGGATGGGTGACCATTTTTACATACCGAGACTCCTCCATGCCTCAGAAACCACGTTAAGCCGTTGGTCCCGGCTGTAATTTGTACATCTTTGGCGGTCATTCGTCGGTCGTCGTCAGAAGCCCGAAAATCTGACAGCCAGTCTTACCAGGGGTATCTTATTACTCAGTTACTGTGTTGTGGAGGTCAGATAGGCAGTCGTTCCATGTAAAATACTGGTATTCAGCTACATTTGGTCAGACTGGAAGCCGACCACAACATAGTTAGGAAAAGGTTTGGCAGATAGATTGATTGATTGAACTGGTACGAACTTACAATATTTGATACCAACAACCCTGTAATTATTCCACTGTGAGGCGAAAGCGTTGTTTCGGACAAAAGAAAGGACATGTATTTCTCATGTCCCAGTTACCCCACCAATGTTTTTACCTCCTCAATACTTAGAAAGTAATTGCGATCATCGACAAAATTCGATTAACATTACACATAATCTAAACTGACTCATAATATTAATACATCGTATTTCATTATTTCCTGTAAAGAAATTAAAAGCAAAAATAACGCTTTGAGACATTTATGTAATAGCGTGGGCGGGAGTTGCGATACGAAGCGGTGTACAGACGCCAGCACATCAAGCTATCCCTAACTGGCAAATTTTCTCAATCAAATTAGAACCTTATGTCTTTGCAATAAAGTTTAAATACTATTAAAGAAATTTGACAGATTGTGGTAACTTGATGTGCTGGCCTCTGTACCAGAGTACCTATCGAGAAACACGAGGTCACGGATAGTATAGTTAGTACTGTTTGTAAAATCTATTTCGCAATCAGTCAAATTTCTTCGATTTATTTTCAACTTTATCACAAAAGTATAAGGTGCATGTTCATTTGAGAATATTCGACAGTTTTGGGGTAGCTTGATGTGCTGGCCTCTGTACATTAAGTAGCTATTCATAGATTATTTCAATGTTTATTTATCAATCACGCCTCAATGCATTGCTCTATCCAAACCTAATACTATCTATATCTCAATGCATTATCGAAGCCAAATTCCAATCAATCCATCTTGCATTAATGCGATGAAATTTCAATCTGTCATTTACTTTTTCAATCGATCATCATTTCTGTGTATTGAGGCTGGACAAATAACATTTGTATAATATAAATTGTTTTTTTTAGTTCATAGACACTCGTGAGAAGCTTCACACAACACACTTTTTTTTTAAATTCATTATCATCATTCTCCTGCCCTTATCTCAATTTATTTGGGGTCGGCGCAACATGTCTATTTCTTTTATACTTTTGTATTAGTCGTCATCTCACCGGGTCAGCGGGATTGTCTGAAAAGGGTACCGCTACCCCGGAACATAAAGGGATAAAGAGGAACATGGATCTGACACTCCCTTCCACTTCACCCAGAGAAGTCATCTAATGATCCCGTCATTAGATGACTTCCCACCCTCAAAAAAAAAACAAAGTCGTCATCTCAGTACTCACTCGCTTTCAAGCCAAATAGATTCGCGAAGAACTTGACACAACACATCATTTTTAAAAAAATCCTCTAAAAATAAATACAATATATTCGTCCCTCGCGGCGATAAATGTTGTCCTACACGCCTCCCTAGGGGCGAGACTTGAAGATATAATAAAAAACTCGGGCGAGCTTGCGTCATATTTCTATAGGTAGGTATTTCTATCTTTTACTTGTGATATGTTGACAGGGAATCCTGACAAATTCGTTTCCATAAAGTATAATAGATATTTTGTGATCGCTGTTTTTGCTCCATTAAACAAATGTTGTTTTCTAAGTCTTTGCTTTCAATATTGTGATGCTAGGCAAACATGTACCTGCGTCACGGCGCCCTCACCTATCGCCTGACGCAGGTCCTCACCGGACATGGATGTTTCGGGAGGTTCCCGCACATCATCAGGCGGGAGGAATGGCCCGGGTGTCACCACTGCGAGGATCGTCCAGAGGACACGGTAGTGCACACTGCCCCACTTGGGCGGAGCACCGCCGTGTCCTCGTAGAGGCGATCGGCGGCAGCAACCTCTCGCGCCTGGCCCTAGTGCAAGCCATGGTCCGAAGCGAGAGGGAGTGGGCGGCAGTCACCTCCTTCTGCGAAAAAGTCATGCTCGCGAAGGAGGTGGCGGGATGGGAGAGAGAAAGGCCCTCCCGTCCCAGACGCCGCGGGAGACGCCCCGGGCGTCGGGAGCCACGTGACGACTCCCGGCCACCGTAGACGCGGGCCTGCGGACGGTAAGTAATGGGTGACTCACCGTCCGCGTCCTCTTTGTGAAACTGTTTTTCACTTGCCGATACGCTGTCTCCAGTCCAAGACCCGGCCCAAGACGTTCATAGGCCATCGGTCCTCACGGTGCAAACCTGCCCAGCATGGGCAGAGCACCGCCGTGTCCTCGTAGAGGCGATCGGCGGCGGCGACCTCTCGCGCCCGGCCCTGGTGCAAGCCATGGTCCGGGGCGAGAGGGAGTGGGAGGCAGTCACCTCCTTCTGCGAAAAAGTCATGCTCGCGAAGGAGGTGGCGGGATGGGAGAGAGAAAGATCCTCCCGTCCCAGCCGCCGCAGGAGACGCCCCGGGCGTCGGGAGACACGTGACGACTCCCGGCCACCGTAGGCGCGGGCCTGCGGGCGGTGAGTAATGGGTGACTCACCGTCCGATCAGCACCAGACCCGTGCCGTACGGCGCGTATATGTTCCACGCGCGCCTCAAAGAGATGTCAGCATATGAAGGGGCACCCCAGGGCCAAGCCTGCCGGGTAAGCGGGATTGTCCGAAAGGGTTACCGCTACCCCGGAACATAAAGGGCTACGGAAGGAACATGGATGGGTTTTAGTCAGTAAGAGTCTGACACTCCCTTCCACTCCACCCAGAGCGGGAGCAGTCATTGGATGATTTCCCAGCCTTAAAAAAAAAAAAAAAAAAGGCCATCGGTCCTGCGACAAACAGCCACCCCACTGCCATTTCAGTTTGCTTGCTTTGCAAGCTTTATCAATAACACCAGTTCTTTTTCGGATAATTTCATACCTGGTTAGTAGTGTGATGATCCCCCTTTTTTGGGGTTGGGATATCATCAAATTACCCTTCCCGCTTTGGGTGGAGGATAAATATATTGTTGGGCAGATGACCTTAAGAAGGTGGCTGGGACAGATTGGATGCGGAAGGCGGAGGACAGGGTGTTTGGGCGGTTTGGCGCAGCCCGGGAGAGGCTCATATCCAGGTGCAAAGTTGAGTTGTCATTTCATTTGTGTTTCCTTTTTCACCTGTTGAGTATTTGTCCGATTCAGACAAAATCCACTGATAATTCACTATCTGAAACTCGATGTATGAAAAACAAAACACAAATCAAAATGGCCGCCACAGCCGTAATAAATAAACCAAACACATAGCACACAAGCCTAGGTAATACCGTTACCAAGGTCACGTCATAATAATCATGAAAAATGTCCGAAGGACTGATGTGAAAAAACGTATATCTTCAAACAAAATCTCTGAAGGCGCTGTAAGGAGGAAAAAGTGTCAACTTTACTCCAGTCCACAAGTTGAAAAAGAAAAATAGGGACAGATAGATAAATAATACATGAATTGTAGTGCCTATTTGTCAGAATAACCAAGAGTTATATCGGTGTAGAACGGATAGGTAGTACCTATGTGGGAGTATGAGGTTTTGGTAAGTAAATAGCGACCAGCCGTGGTCGCTAAGCAATCGTTCGATATTTAGTTACATAGGCCAAAAGGGTAAGATTTTGGGAAGCAAATAGTCCGGTTTCATATTGTTATATTTATGTACTAGCTGTCGCTCGTGGCTTTACCCCAAATCAAATCAAATCAAATCATTTATTCCGCCAGAGATATGGTACAATGGATGTTACATGAAAAAATAGCCCTTTACACATCTCACCTTTAGGAGGCATGCGAAAATTTACTATACGACACAGTCAAAATAGTTTGCAAAAGTTCACAAATAGTTACACACAATCAATACATACTTACTTAGTTCAATACATACTTAGTTATACCCGCATAGAAACTTATTAATTTTTTTAAAATAATAAACGCAGTCTAAGTTATGAATTATAATATCAGGTATCGCTACCAGTGGAAGTCTTGTCAACAATTAGATTAGCCGGAATAAACAGATGGACAATTTTTTTTTTATTAGTATTTTTAATTCTTATTAGAGACATTGTAATTTTGTGAACATTGGTCTGAAAAATAACTACCCGCCCATCCAAAATCATCTTGCATGCAGCTGAACCCTGGTTTAGTAGGAGAACAAGCTGTATCCGAGCTCTAAATCAGTGGCGTTTGGTCTTGCCACAGATTAAAAAAGGTTTTTGTTTTTTTACTCTGAAATGTAAAACCGAACTCGAAATAATAATTATGTTAAAACTCTTTGTTTAATTTATACGATCCTCGGTAATTATCGGTTTGTTATTATAAAGTGGTGGAGCGCGGCGATGTTTTAAAAGTTTTTCAGATAAAACAATTGTGTGGAACGAAGTCTGTGCACCACTAGACTAGAGAGATGTAAATCGACTGCCCGCGCCCCCAGACAAGTTTATTATTGGAGCGAAACTGCGCGCATGCCAAGCAAAGTTTAAAGCAAGCGATAAAACGACGCCTGAATATACATGGCTAAGTTTTTTTTTTGTAAAGAGAACACGAAAACTTGAACATATGTTATATTTCTTGTACTAACAAAATACGAATTAACTGTTGGTTTTTTTTGTTAAATATGTTCATAGAATGCGAGGAATGTTTCTTTACAGTATTATATATCACTTGCTTATAAAATGATTAAAGAAAAACCTCAGCATCAACAGCATGTGGAGTCAGAGGCCCATGGGCAGCAAAGAAACTAACCACACGAAAAAGAAAGAAGATTACAGTATTCGCGTTACATTTTACTTAATACTAGCACTTTGCCCGCGGCTTCGCTCCCGTGGTCTTTTCCGTAGGACCCGTTATTTTTCCCGGGATAAGAAGTAGCCTATGTTACTCCTAGAAAACTAAGCTTTCCAACCGTGAAAGAATTTTTAAAATCGGTCCAGTAGTTTTTGAGTCTATTCATTACAACCAAACAAACAAAGTTTTCCTCTTTATAATATTAGTATAGATAAATAAAATAATGATGTCTGCCACAAATGGTCGACACGGCTCAATTGCGTTAGGGTTTGTGAATTTTGACTTTATTAATCGATTATTTTAAATCGAAATTCGTAGTTTTCATTTTAATATTTTACGCTGGCAACTGTACTTTGATTATTTGCAGTCGCACTGTTACTGGTTGACGCAAAATGGCGGGCACCAAATCAGAGAAATCACTACTGCCTGCTAAAAATAGATTTTCTAGGGTTAATGGAACGCTTGGTCAGTTGTGTGTGTCTCTTGTGTTTTGGAACTCGATAAGTTGTTCTAGAATTGATAAGTACTTAGTGCTAACTATTGATTCTGGTACGTTGAAGTGAAAATATTATAATCGTTGAATCATTATTTGACTTCGACCTGTTCGGTGTTCCTGTTGGTGGCTTATTTACAATTGGTTTGGAAATGTCAGCCTTATGTAGTTGACGATGGATTAGATGTGTTAAGGCATTTATAGCCAAGTTCAGGTTATTCGCTGCCAGCAATGAGTGAAGGTTCTATCAAGAATAACTTGCCTAGCAAAGGCCTAGAGCCAGAAATTGTACCTAGGTAATAGCAATAAGCTCGCCCCTTTTACATGGGACTTAAACAAATGTGTCTTGTGGATGGACTCCTCTCTCTTCTTTTCGTGTGGTTAGTGACTTTTTTTTTTTTTTTAAGGCTGGGAAATCATCCAAAACCTGGTGTTAGAGTTTTTATGCTGCCCATAGGCCTCTGACTTAGCTTCACATAGACACTATGGACTATAGGTCTGTCCAACCCTTTCGTAAAACAGATGAGGTGTTATGTTACATAGGTAGACACATGGCGGGTTAAACAAATTGCTTTTAAACCCATTTATTATCTCATCCTCGCGTGAAACATTTAGCGCTGGTCATAATTCCAAGGACTAAATGTGACACAAATGACTTACAAGTTACGATTATTTGCGACGAGGGACTAACAGTTATGTTTTAATTTATTTGGAACTGTCATACGCAATTTGATCGTAGAGTCCAATGTTAGTATTATAATGATTGAAGTGTTAACTTGTGTGTATTCGAAATAATTTATTTATTAGTCTAGTTAGAGACCCACCCCTGATTCGTATCGTTTTACAACGTTTAACCGACTGCCTTAAAAGGAGGGTAATGTTTTATGTAAGTTTCTTATCTAATAATAATGAGTTTCATAATACACATTACCTTAAATAATGTAATATAGTATAAATAGTAGGTATAAAGTATAAATTCACTTAATAGTGAAAAACCGGATTTGTGGCAAAGTAATAACAGCACCCCGGGTCCATCGACCAGGTAAAGCTAAGATTGCCGCTGTTGGTCCGTGGATGGGTGACTGTCTTTACATACGTCACCATGCCTCGGATAGCACGCTAAGCCGTTGGTTCCAGCTGTTATCCGTCGGTCTTTGACAGCCGTTACGGATCGACTGAAGCCTGAAAGTCTGACGATCTTATCAAGGGGTATCATATTAATCAGATGTGAAGGCCTGATAGGCAGCCGCTCCATGTAAATTACTGGTCTGCTGCATCCAGTTAGACTGGAAGCCGGGGAAAAGGCTACGCAGAATACGGCTACATGAAAAGCCACATGGTTCTTCTTGAAGAACAATGCGAACACGACAAACTCGAAAAGCGATTGATTTTTCAATAGGTTATGTTTTATTGGAGGAATAAAAATAGCATTTTGACAGCTTTGACATAGAAAAAAAAGTCAAATAAAAGTTATCAGGCGATTGAAAAATCGGCCCTTAATTATAATAATGTATTGATAACGTTATTCATTTTATCAACATTCTTGGTACCCATCTGTTATATTATATTGATTGGCATCGATATTTCTGGTAACAGCATTTTTTCGGTCGCTTCTCTCTCTTGGCCCGCGTCCAGCAACCACAGTTTTAGAATTTCAAAGTATAACACGACGCCTTACGCCAGCTACCGGACTCTGTGCATAACACTACGCCACCCGAGTAGATCACAACTTACACAAGATCAGTCATCGATAAGACAATAATATCAACTACTAACAGACTACTAGTGACATCTTAATTAGACGTGAGAAGTGTCCGTGACGTCAACAAAGACTACAACCACATACAAGCATGAGATGGTGAAGACACACACTGTCATCTGTCAAACCGCCTATATAAACCCGCACCGAGGAACAAGAACTGACTCGCTACTTAGAAGGCACAGTGGTCGATAGCCCCGCAGTCACCACTGTTGTCATAAGCTTGCCCTGAGCGGAGGCCCCGTCGCCCTCAGGAACAGCCTAGCTAGGAGGTGAAGGGATAGGATAGCCCCGCAGTCCATCCCTAGGTCCACCAATAGGTCTTACCTTAGTCTAACTTTTGTTTTGCTATAATCTGTCAAGTGTTGAAGTAAAGAGAATAAACTCCTATTTGTCATCAACGTTGGTTTTATTCCATCGCCACCATTATATTGGCGCCCAACGTAAAAATCTTCTTCTACCCGCAACAATTATATCGGAGTACCCACATTTCTGACGGTGTACCCACATATTGGCGGATAAACAGGAGCCTACCCTCAAGAGCATTTATATTGTTTTGACAGTATTGACATGTCTGAGAAAAAACAAGAAATGGTGATGTTGACTCAAGAGCAATTCACTGCACTCATAACAAAAGTGACAGAAGCGAACGAAAGTGGAAATAGACATTCGAAAAGTTTTGCTGCGTGCACAAAGCGTTACGACGGTGAACGAAATTTTAATACTGTAGAAGAATTTGTGACCAGTATCTCAGTTTATAAAAAGATTGAGAAAATCAGTGACGAAGACGCCTTGGAAGGTTTCACTTTGTTATTGTCTGGCACTGCTGCTACGTGGTGGAACGGTGTGAAAAGTGACATTAAAAAGTGGTCACAAGCTCTCGACGCCATTAAAACTGCTTTTGCGCCGAAAATGCAGCCTCATGAAATTTATTTGGAAGTGTTTTCGAAGAGGCAAACAACAGAAACAATAGACACGTTTGTGTGTAAAAAACGTGTCTTACTCGCACAATTACCAGCAAAACGACACAAGGAAGACGAACACTTAGATTATGTATACGGACTACTCAACATAACCTATAAAAAGGAGATTGCTCGCACGGATGTGAAGACATTCGCAGAACTCCTGGACCGAGGTCGTCATATTGAGAGTCTGCGCAAGGAAGCTGGTGACGTAACGGCATCATCACAACCGGAACGAAAGTCGCTCAAAAGATGCTCTTTTTGTGGCAAGAAGGGTCATCTATTTGACGTATGTCGCAAAAGGTTGGCAGAGCAAAAAGAAACGGCAGTTTCTCAAGCTGATAAGAAGCCAGTCATCACGTGCTATGGATGTGGAACACCTGGTGTTTACAGGAGCAGCTGCAGTACCTGTCAAACAAAGGAAACGCCACCAAAGCCCGTTGCATTTTGTACAGTACAAAATACCTTGAAAATACAAGCCAAAATACCGACAATAAAGGTAAATATTAAAGGGGAAGAAGGCTATGTATACATAGATACTGCTGCCCGTCGCAGTATCGCCAGTATGCAACTATATAAGACGTTGTTACGTAAGGGAACACAGTTTGACCAGCAAGTAACCGACATCAAATTGGCAGATGGAACGGTGAAGAAATCAAACTTGTTAACAACGACAACTGACATACGAATTGGAAAACGCACATTACCAATAACATTGTCAGTCATATCAGAAGCTGTTGACAACCGTACGTTGTTAGGTATAGAATTCCTAGAACAGGCAGGAATAATACTTAACGCACCACAACGCTGTTGGAATTTTATTGACGAACCAGAAACAACATACGACTTCGATCAACTAAACAATGACAACGAATATTGTATCGATCCACGTATTGGTTATTTACCAATAAACCCAACTTCTTTGTATTCTGTTGATCTTCATTTAAAATCCGATGAAGGAACCCTACTTACAAACAATGAGCAAAAAATGTTCAATGAATTGTTAATTAAGCACAGCGACATCTTTGAGAAAAACACGGAAGCAACTCCTTTTACACAACATAGAATCGACACAGGCAATCATCCTCCAATTAGTGTTAAGCTTTATAGGTTGTCATCAACAAGGCAAAAGCAATTAAGAGAAAAGTTGGATGATATGATAAATGATGACGTAATCGAGGAATGCGATTCCCCATGGTCAGCACCTGTAATTCTAGTTCCAAAAGAAGAAACCGATGTTCGAGTTTGCGTAGATTATCGAAGGCTCAACGAGATAACTAAACCAGACAGATATCCGTTGCCTCGAATTGATGACTTATTACATCAGGCAAAAGCGATGCCATACATGTCAACAATTGATTTACAGTCAAGTTACTGGCAAATAATGATACATCCAGATGATTACGATAAAACAAGCTTTATATCACCATTTGGAACGTTCCGTTTCAAACGTATGCCGTTCGGTCTACGAAACGCGCCCGCTACGTTCCAAAGATTAATGGACAAATTCATACAAGGATTGCACGCGATGTGTGTATTATGTTATTTGGATGATCTAATTATAAGATCTAGTACTTTCAGTCAACATATAGAAGACTTAAGAGAAATATTTATTAAACTGAGAGAATACAAGCTTCGAGCCAACAGAAAGAAATGTAAATTTATGTGTTCAGAAATTAAATATCTGGGCCACCTTATAGTTTCTGACGGTATCAAAACAGACCCAGAGAAAATCTCTGCTATTGCAAACCGTCAGGCGCCTAAAAACCTAAAACAGTTAATATCATTTTTACAAACCGCATCATGGTATCGGAGATTTATTCATAATTTTGCAGACATTGCTAGACCACTTACCAATCTAACGAAGAAGAAAATAAGCTGGAAGTGGGAACGAGAGCAACAAGAAGCATTTATGAAATTAAAAAATGCCTTGACTACGTCACCAGTTTTAAAACAGGCAAGTGACGATTTACCCTTTGCTATCAAGACTGATGCCAGTCAGTATGCCATTGGCGCAGCTTTAGTGCAGGGGGAGGGGGACAATGAGCACCCTGTTGAATACGCAAGTAGACTCTTAACACAAGCTGAACGCAATTACAGTGTCACAGAAAAAGAAGCACTAGCCATAGTATGGGCAATTGCAAAATTTCGTGGCTATATAGAAGGAACAAAGTTCATAACTATTACAGACCATCAACCGTTGAAATGGTTAATGAATCTTAAAACACCCACTGGTCGATTAGCACGATGGGCACTACAGCTGCAACCATACGAGTTCAAAATCCAATATACTCCAGGACGAACTAATGTAGTAGCTGATACATTGTCTCGACCACCGTGTGAGCAGCATGATGGATTATGCATAATATGCACCACAGAGCTAGATCTACCGAGATACAATGAAAAACAGTTAAGAAATGAACAAATGAAAGATGACATCCTTCAAAATATCATAAAAATATTAGAAGAAGGGAAAGAAATACCAAGTTATGTAGAATACATTAAGAAAGGGTACCTAGTGCATAAAGGTGTCCTATATCTTTACATGCCAGAACAAGAAAACGACAATGCAAAGTTAGTAGTTCCACGTCATGAAATACAAAACGTTCTGAACACTTACCATGACTCACCTACTGCTGGTCATATGGGAGTAGAAAGAACAATACAACGTATAACAAATAATTTTTATTGGACGGGACTACGAAAAGATGTCATAAAATACATAAAAACATGTGTCGAATGCCAAAAATATAAGCCCACTAATAAGAAGCCAGCAGGCTTATACCAGTCCACCCCAAACTCTAAACGATTTGAGGTATTGTCCATTGATCTTTTTGGACCTTTACCAAAGGGACCAACAGGAGAAAAGTGGATTTTGATCATAGAAGATACTACTTCAAGATGGGTAGAATTATTCCCAATAAATGAAGCAACTAGTGGAAATTGTGCCATCATTTTACTCAATGAAATATTTCTTCGCTATGGGTTGCCAAGGAAAATTATCAGCGACAATGGAGTACAATTTATATCAGCGATAATGCAAAAACTAGCATATTGCTTAGAAATTCAACAAATATTTACACCCGTATATCACCCTGAACCAAATGTGGTTGAAAGGAAGAATAGGGACATGAAGTCACAAATTGCAATTATGGTGAAAGACAAACATAAGAATTGGCCATCGACTTTGCCAACAATAAGATTCGCAATGAATACAGCTAAGTGTCAAACCACAGGCTTCTCACCATCATACCTAACATTTGGGAGAGAATTGCGTACACCATATGAGTTGACACATGACTTAAGCTCGGTTGTAGAATCAGAAAACTTTGTCGCAGAAATCACCCCAAAGTTAAAACAACTAGCCCAAGATTTGGAGCTAGCAAAAGAAAATATAGAGTGTAACAAAGAAGCGACACGCCAAAGAGCAAATAACAAGAGAAGACCTGACCCAGACTATGAAGTTGGAGACTTAGTCTTGATAGAGTCTCATCCCGTTAGCAATATCGATAAACAGTTTACTTCAGAATTTGCTCCTCGACGAGATGGACCGTATGTTATATTAAAGAAACATGGAACCTCTACTTATGAAATTGCTCACTCAGAAACTCCAGACAAGCCTATTGGAAAGTATCATACGTCAGCAATAACGAAGTTTGAAAAGAGAGACAACGTGATATCCAAACCAACTTATCCGATACGCCGAAGAGGACGGCCGCGGAAACAAACTGGTGCTGGTACTCAGTCGGGACGACCATAGAGTACCAGAGGGGGAGAATATAACACGACGCCTTACGCCATCTACCGGACTCTGTGCATAACACTACGCCACCCGAGTAGATCACAACTTACACAAGATCAGTCATCGATAAGACAATAATATCAACTACTAACAGACTACTAGTGACATCTTAATTAGACGTGAGAAGTGTCCGTGACGTCAACAAAGACTACAACCACATACAAGCATGAGATGGTGAAGACACACACTGTCATCTGTCAAACCGCCTATATAAACCCGCACCGAGGAACAAGAACTGATGTGCCCTTAGCGTGTAGTCGCTTAGTTTTGTAAGTTAGCTTTAGTTTTTATTAAGCCCTGGCTGGAGGCTACAATTCTTTTGTGGCAGCCACAGGCAAGCCCGGTTAAGCAGTAGACAACCCTTTGGTTGAACTGCGAGATGCCATTTCCAAAAAAAAAAAAAAACAAGAACTGACTCGCTACTTAGAAGGCACAGTGGTCGATAGCCCCGCAGTCACCACTGTTGTCATAAGCTTGCCCTGAGCGGAGGCCCCGTCGCCCTCAGGAACAGCCTAGCTAGGAGGTGAAGGGATAGGATAGCCCCGCAGTCCATCCCTAGGTCCACCAATAGGTCTTACCTTAGTCTAACTTTTGTTTTGCTATAATCTGTCAAGTGTTGAAGTAAAGAGAATAAACTCCTATTTGTCATGGTTTTATTCCATCGCCACCATTATAAAAGTTTAATATTGATTGCTTTTACTCTCTATTTATTAGCTAGCTGCTGTCCGAGGCTCCGCACGCGCCTACCCGTTCTTAGTTGACGTCTCCTACTCATATAATTTTATAATTCATGTATAAAAAACATTTTAATAGATTAACGGTGGATTTTCTTGCCCATTCTGCTCCATACCTTTTGGAAGGGGCGACTAGAAACAATTCTATTTCTTGTTCATGTTGACGTTTAAAATAGCTTTTCTTGTGCCTATTTGAAATAAATGATTTGACTTTGACTTTAATGTACCTATGTGCCAAATTTCGTCTTCGTAGGTCCTGTCCAGTTTTGACGACACGGTTGGCGCAGTGGTTGAGCGATTGACTGCTGCGCAGCATGTCGCGGGTTCGTTTCCCGAGTTTCGACCTGCGAGTATCTGTTCCAGGTCTGGGTGTATTTCTATCTATAATAATATGTAGGTATGTATTTACAAAAAAAATGTATATGAGTAGTTTATCAGCCATCTCGTTACTATAACACAAGCATTAGGTTGCTTAGGTTGGGACTACATGGCGTTGTGTGAAATGTCCAAGGATATTATTATTATTAGTAGTTTTTGAAATTTTGTTATTAATCATTGAGTGAATGTTTGAATGAGTGACCTTTCGCGTTTACATAGAATGCCAGTTTTTGTTAACAGTCGAAAAAAAAAACTAAGAAACGTAGTATTTTTCCTATTTAGTCTAGAAATTTTCATGAATAGGTACCCTACTCTTAGGTTATATCAGCCTCTTACCAAAGAAAGCCTCACAGTGTCCCCGAACTGACATTTGGGCATCCTCCCAAGTTTCCCGGCGCGCTCAATGATATCGACATTGCGATTGTGATCAAATCACAATGGATTCGCGCTCGATCAAGTATGGGTAGATGTGGTTTTGTTTCCACTAAAATGTATTTTTCACAAACAATGCACGTGACAGCTTCATTGCCAAACAATTTCACGCGATCGTGAACGATTTTGAGGTGCTAACAGCGTAGCAATATATTTTATTTGGTACAAAACTGTAAAACAATTTTGTTATATAAGGTGTTAAATTATATACATTTTATTGAGTTACGTGTGCATAAATGTATGAAACAGCTCATGTTTTATTCGCGATTTCGGGGTTCATCCCATAGTAAAAGTTGTTCGTAATGATAAGTACAATGCTCCCACGTAGTTCTTAGAGTTATTTTTTAACACCCTAAATAAATTGATTATTGAAACTGAGCCACCACTGGTCTTTGCACTACGCCATGTACTGCCTCGCAAATAGAAAAGTCATGGTGATATAACATGTTAAGGAAAGTAGAAGAAAGAAAATACTTTTATATGCGACAAACATGACGCACTAAAAAAAAACAAGTTGTGGGGGAATGTGCGTCACATCCGCGCAAAACGGACATCGCTCAGCATAATGCTTCGACCCCATGCGAGTCAGAGCAACAGCGCTGATTTTCAATGACAGGCGGCGTATACAAAAAGGAATCAGTTGCTCATACGTTTTTGGTCACGTGACTCGTCGAAATGTAGGGAACAGCTGATTTTTTTTTTCACGATTTCGGAGTTGGCCCATCGTAAAAGTTGTTCAGTTTGGTGGTCTGTAGCATATCCTTTTGTATGTATATACCCTTTCGGTAACACCCTGTATAAGTATACGAGCGATGCGTATGCATGCAGCGTGTTATGTAGTTAAAGCAGCAAGCTAAAATGCTAGTCCTGTTTTTCCGTAACTTCTGACTCCCAACCTCTTTGCGCGACACAATACGATTACAATCATCGTTAAAAACTGAATACTGTAATCAACTAAAAAAAATCTAAACATGAATTTCCACTCAAGAAAAGTAAATTACACCAAAAAGGTATTATATATTATATATTTGCTGTTACTTTAATTATAACGTAAAAACGACTCAGCTAACTACCTCCTATTGTTTGTCCATTAAATTCTAGGTCACCTTACTTAAAAATAGGTTCTACTCGATATACTATAGAGCCGGCGTCTGACAGCCTTGTTTATCGATACAAAGGTATCGTTCAAGGTTGCTGTCAGTCTTCAGCATATTGAATGGCGGTGTGGTGAAGCTTCTGTTACATAGCAAGAGGGGCGGGCGCGGGTAGCGGTGGTAATTATTACAGGCTCGTCATCATCTGCCTAGCCTTTTCCCAACTATGTTGGGGTCAGCTTCCAGTCTCAATCGGATGCACCTGAATACCATGGTAGTAGATACCATAGTATTTTACATGGAGCGACTGCCTATTTGACCTCCACAACCCAGTAACTGGGTAATACGATACCCCTTGGTAAGACTGGCTGTCAGATTTTCGGGCTTCTGACGACCCGTAACGACTGTCAAAGATGCACAAATGACAGCCGGGGCCAACGGCTTAACGTGCTTTCCGAGGCACGGAGGATTCTCGTTATGTAAAGATGGTCACTAATCCACGGCCAAACCCGGCAATTATTACAGGCTCGTGTAGACAATTAGTCACTATCAACGTTGTATCATGCCCTAGAACTAAAAAATCGAAGACATTTGACATCTACTAACCCACCCTGGGCCTGTGTGGTGGATTAGGGGTGCGTTTCTACCTGAGATGTCGTGCGACGATGCGTAGAAACGAGTGTGCTTAACTGCACCAGCTTAGCTCACACTATGAAAATGAAGTCATCCTATTGGTGGATTTTTTCCTCGCACACCTGCTTAAATACCTCGCACTTCACTGGTGGATCATCATAATCAGCCAATAATGTTCCCATTGTTGGGACACGGGCCTCCTCTCGAGGGGTAATGGATGTCATCGGATTGTTTTGATCAAGGACAAGCCGGCTTCCTAAAGATGTTTTCCTTCACCGTTTTGAGAGCAGTGGTGATGAAATTATTTACACAAAGTAAAGTGCCTCCTTGGGTTCGAACCCGCGACCTACAACTCCTAATTTGGGCAGTTACCACTGGGCTACAGCTGGTTGGTACGCAGTCTCCGTCTCTTTAGAAGAGACGACGGCAATGTCCCAGTAGTGGGAACATTATAGGCTGTATATGCTAAGAGACCTAATCCTTATACCCAAAAGCTACCTTATATAGAAACACAGAGCAGCTAGAGGGCACTTGTCATGTTACTCAGGTCCTGTCTATTGAAGATGTTGATAACGTGTTTAAGTGATTTGTTAGAGTCTTAATACTTTTAGCTTTCCTGGCATGCTGCCAACTCCTTTCAGAGTGGATCTGGATTAAATAAAGGCAATTTCTATGGGTGTGGTAAGAGGTGATTATGTGGTTAAAATGGAGTAACGGTATTCATTGAGTTTCTTGGCATTTGTAAACGCTTTATTAGTACCTTGGCAATGGGGTGGGTAAGTAATATGTATTTCTTAGAACAAGTGAGAAAATAATACACATTGATGAAACACTGTTAAGGTTATCTGCAAAAGGAAACCTAACATCATGCAGACTGGCAGGAAAATGGACAAATGGCATTGGCATTGCCACGTTTTGTTCAAGAAACATGCCAAAATTCAGTAGCAGTAGTTACAATTTCCTACAGAATATAACTATGTATTTTCTGTAGGAAATTGTAAATTATGTAACCAATATTTTGTAACCATATTTTGTTTAAAAGAGTTTGTAACGGGTAATCAGGAACCCGAAAGTATGACAGCAAGTCTTACCAAGGAGTCTCGTATTACCCAGTTACTGACTAGGTTGTGGAGGTCGGATAGGCAGTCGCTCCATAATATAAAATACAGGTATTCAGCTGCATCCGGTTATACTGGAAGCCAACCCCACATAGTTGGAAAAAGGCTAGTCAGATTGAAGGTTACCAGTAAAACTAGCAAGTATCAAGAATTCAAGATACTACACTGAGAGCAATGTATTTAATCCTTAGATACTTAGCCGAGACCAAATCCTCTAGCACAAAGCGAGAAGCTTAAATAACGTAACGGGTAGATAAAGTAAGAAAAAGAAGTTGAAATACATGTGAGAAACCTAACATATGGAATCTTTAGAACAGAATTCTCGAAAACAAACGAATAAAAGAAGGTACCCCCGTTTTCTAGAAAAAAATTAACGAAGTTCACGAATTTTATTTTTACATTCGATTGCGTTGCTATAATAGGATAATGGTCGAAAAACTTGTAGGTAGAGAGTAACGAATCGTAAAACGGGATTGGAAAGGTCTTTTTTAACAGAATTATTATTTTGTTCGTACAATGGCCGCATAAGATTAAATCTTTTTCTATTCAGTAATTTTAATATATCTATTTCTGTAATAGGTAATTCTTTAGGTTTTGTAAGGCTTAAATATTAGGGAGGTACATAGAAAATGACTTATTCCACTATTCCTCCCTAAGAAAATCCCCCTCAGGGGATGTAGTCACATTTTTTACCAATCTTACTGTCTAGCTAATTGTTGTCAGCAACCGTAAGAATAAAGTTTTGAGTTGAGCTCCACGATTAAAGACAAATGCGTGCATTGACTAGACATGCTCACTCAATCTGTATGGTTCTTTCCTCAAAAGACCATTTCAGACAGTAACCTATGTAGGTTACTGTCTGAAATGCCTGTCCAGTCAGTGGACACATTTATCACACATAAGCTTGGTCAGATCATGTGAAAACCGCATGGTCTTATGTCTAGACATTAAATGAGACTGTGACCTCTGAGTTTGTTTCGATTTCGAACATGTTATTGACGTATAAACGTGTCTGTAAAGACCTATTTACAAGAATAAAATCATTTATTATTATTATAGTAGACACAACACACAAGAAAAAATCTATACAATTAAAAGGAGAAACTTGACTGACTAACATATCAACGTACAGAGGCCAGCACATCAAGTTACCACAATCTGTTAAATTTCTTTGATAGTATTTCAACTTTATTGCAAAGACATAAGGTTCATTTTTAATTGAGAAAATTTGACAGTTAGGGATTGCTTGATGTGCTGGCGTCTGTACAGTCGAAACTACAGGGACTAGGAACGTGAAATTGTGCACACGGCTTCCTTTTATAATGTATGGGAGCACTAAGAAAAAGTTTTTGGAAATTCGACCTTGAAAGGGGTGAAAAGGAGGACTTTGTTTCTATGAAAAAACTGACATCCACGCGGGCGAAGCCACTAGAACAAGCTAGTATGCAATAAGACTAACCATCCCAATCTCACTGCCATTTCCCCTTACACATAAAATATCTAAAATCCATTGTAAAATTACAAAACAAAGACGGATTAACACTTCAATACCTCTTGGATGTTCGCCAAAGTGCTGCAAAACTGTTCCTCGTCTGCCAGGCAGATTCACAAAGAAAATCCTTTCCGCTACCGACAAATGAAATCGGGAACTATAAGTGAAGGGTGCGAGAGAGACCAGGGCTGCTTAACCCCGTGATATATTTTGATAGATGAGTATAAAGCCTTATGTGTCGATCGGGGAAAGAAAATTGTAAATATCTTCTGTTTTGTCGGGGTTATGAGGGTGTGTTTGAATGAATTGCTTCTAGAATAGTGTCGAGTGTTGTCAAAAGGATTAGAGATATCAGTGACAGGATTATTGGTCTGCTACTACACTATTTAGTGCCAAATATAGTAAAAGTAGCGAGTCGGGTTCGTACGTATACTGTACAATTAGTATTTAATACTATTTTTTTTTTAACTTCGGTAAAACGCAAAAAAAAAGATGTTCATGTATATATAGAGACTCCCTTTATTTTTAACTTTATTTTGGTACAATGTCGTTGCTTAATCTTGGGATAGGTATATGTTGATGGATGAGCTTTATGCGTAGATCGGGGCCGGAAAATAGTCAATATCGTGTGTTTTTTTGACAATACGTGGATGAATTGTTGATAATATTATTGTTATTTCCTAAGCGTAGTGTAGAAGGATGTAGAGAGATAAGACAGATTAAGTATTACGTAGGAGTCGGATTGGTGTGTTAGCAATAAGGGTCACAAGGCACACGGTTGAGGTTTTTTGAGCCAGATTATCTTGAATGATTACGAAAAGCCTAGACCTTCAACATTATTTAAAACACAAGCAAATAACCAGACATTTATGTATATAATGTATGTATGCACGCATGGAGGTGCTCGTGGCTAAGTAATAACAGCTGCACGGATCGATCCATCAGGTTAAGCTACGGCTGCCCCGGTTGGTCTATGGATGGGTGACCATCTTTAAATATCGAGACTCCACCGTGTCTCGGAAAGTTCGTTAAGCCGTTGGTCCCGGCTGTCATTCGTGGACCTTTGACCGTTACGGGTAGTCAGAAGCCCGAAAATCAGACAGCTAGTCTTACCAAGGGGTATTGTATTACCCGGTTAGTGACTAGGTTGTGATGGTCAGATAGGCAGTCGCTCCATGTAAAATACTGGTCTAGATGCATCCGGTTACACTGGAAGCCGACCCCAATATATGTAGTTGGGAAAAGGCTAGACAGATTTTTTTTTGTATGTGTGCATGTTTAAAACATATTATACATATCTATTAAATATATATAATTAATATTTCTATCTTGCCAAGGGCACATTTTACCAACTCTCATGAAATCTTCATACATTTATATATATTTTAACAATTTTTAATTATGTTTAACAGCACATTCACCATGTAATTAAATATCGCACTTAGTAACATTTCGATACACGCTTGGCTCAACGGAATTTCGAAGCAGATAATTGCTTCGGGAAATTAACTTTTGCTTGTAAATTTATTTTTAATTATTGGAGTATATATGACGATTAAATTGATATTACATTTTAAAACGGGTTGGAAAATTTTGTATCTAATAACATTTTGAAAGTATTAATGGAAAAGATTTTTTAATTACCGTATTTGTTTGATTGCCTTGCAGGTGTGATGATGAAGTGCTGTTGCTGGAACTGAAGGCCTAATCCCAATGACCGGGTCGGGCAAAATGTATTTGGGTTTTTCCACCTGGAATTTCTCAGTGGCAACTGGTGAAAATAGGCTCGCCCCCTATCATGTGGGAGTTAAATATAATTGGCATAATGTGGGTGTACTGTAATAACACCTGTGTCTGCCTAACCTTTCGTGAAATACAAACGTGAATTATATAAGTGTGTATTCGATTACAACTAAGCTTTCAAGCTTATCATGGCTACTTTAGCATTGGTAGATGACTTGCTTAGAGTCTAAAGTCTAGCCAGTCACCTTGCGAGTAGCGAAAAGGAACGAATGTTTTAGAATTTTTGCACCTCCGCCAGTGTGGCCACGCTGTATCGTAGCAAGTAACCAGATGTTAAGGCACAAGGGCTTAGCAAGCCACCAGTCAGTGCGTTCATGGCCTAATGCTACGGCTACATTGTCGCGGTGACGCGAACTGCAATTCACGCGCTCTCTCTCGCACACCGCTCGACTTCTCGTTGCAAAACAGAGAGCACGCGACGCGATAGTGTAGCCGCAGCATTAGGGTTTAAGTGTAGACTAAACTTTCCTGTCTATTAACCTAAACATTCTCTAAAGAAAACATTTTTTTTAATGCTCTTCGCATTAAAAAATATGAAAATGATTTTCTAGAGAACGTGTAAAGATCTACGTTGTAGAAAAAATACAGTTTTCAAACTGTATATTCTCGTAAACTTCATGATGGATGACTTGTATGCCGCTTAATTATAAACAATATGATCACATTTTTAAAATAAAAGCCACAGATAAGTACGGAATTAATAAAAACACAAAAAACGGCCAAAGTTTTAAATAATTTTAAGTACCAACGTAAGGTGTCAGCTCTAGCAAACTTCAGTAAAGTTTTAACAGTTTTAGTCTCGAAATTTCAGTGTAAGAAACAAAAGGTAATTACTTAGGTCTAACTAAATTCAGGCGGGCGTAAAATATTCTTGTTTTTTAAACAATCATGAATATTTAATACACAATCGAAGGGAGAATTTTCATGCTTCATATTTCAGTCGCGACGGGCCATGAAATTCTACGAATGGGCGTTAACCCCGCCAATGATTAATTATATTAACAAGGAGGCTTATTTTTATTTCTTTTGAAGGTAAAATTACTGATGACAGGTATAATATTGAATGTAAAGGTGAACTTCAAGATATTTTTATTTACCTATTAAGCCATGGCTAACAAGACCTTTGTTGTGCGATACCCACAGGTGTTACAACGATTAAAATCGGGTTTTTTTGACGTAGGTCGATATTAAAGAAAATTTTAAAGGCTTTTTTTTTAAGAATGGTAAATAAGCAAGTGACTCCTCTCGCTCTGGGTGGAGCCGAAGGGAGTGTCAGCCTCTTACTGATTAGAACCTGTCCAAGTTCTTTCATAAGCTCTTTGTGTTCCGGGACAGCGGTAACCCTTTCGGACAATCCCGATGCAGGCATCGGACCAAAGGAGCGCTTTCCTTGATGCTGACATCTCTTGACATTCAACAACAACATTTTAAAACTGACGATACAAAAGATAATATAAAAAAACAGTTGTCAATTAGTTAATATATCAAAAGGGAACTGGCTGGAGACAGTTTAGGAGCATAAGGTCAAAAGCGCGAAACGACAAATAAGTCGCAAATTGTCTAAACAGCAGAATGTCAAAAGCGTAGAAAGTCAAAACCTCAGAATGCCGAAAGAGCACAATGTCAAAAATTCTACTTATAAGGCATAATTGAATACTTAATTGTTTTTTAAGTGAGACTTGCACTCACAATACGATACATAATACGTTCAGCGTGTCAGCTGCAGCGATCACTGAGTTCACACGTGCCCGAATCGATTGGTGGTCTAACTTCGGACGTCATTCTATGTAGCCAATAGAGTTAATCACTTTTAGAACTAAATATGGTGTCTATCAATAAATATTTTTAGATTCCTAAAATATTCGTTTAACTTCTTCATTTTAGTCGACAAAACATTCACAAAAATAAAATCAAACTGCCTAGCCTTTTCCCAAATATGTTGGGGTCGTCTTCCAGTCTAACCGGATGCAGCTGAATACCAGTATTTTACACGCGACTGCCTATCTGACCTCCAAAACCCAGTCACTAACTGGGTAATGATACCCCATGGTTGGTTGGTTGGAGGACTGGCTGACAGACTTTCGAGCTTCTGACGACCCGTAACGACTGTCAAAGATCCACGAACGACAGCCGGGACGATCGGCTTAACGTGCTTTCTGAGGCATGGAGGAGTCTCGATATCTAAAGATGGTCCCATCCACTGACCCACCCCGGCAAGCGTAGCTTAACCTGAAGGATCAATCCGTGCGGCTGTTATTACTTAGCCACGAGTTTGTCCATATTCACAAAAAAACTAGACATTTATTATCGAGACAAAGTGAACAGTTTAGAAACGCTAGCCATTTTAGAACATCCACTTACAACTCACACTATAAACCCGGTGGCACCTACGAACGAATCCTTTTTTAGCAGAATACACAAAAATAGAATAAAAATCAAACTGTATGCGGGAGCAAACAGCCGCGATCCCTGGGGTCGAAAGCTGATGGAAATCGAATGGAAACATGACTAACACGTTTGCGATGAATGCGACGATTCTCTCAATTAAAATGGCGTCCGCAATATGCTGGATTAGGGGTGGCAAGGATGTTAATATTTTTACAAATATCTCAAAGAAACACTTTTATTGTTGTTGGATAATATAAGTTGTTAACTTTATGAATTTCGTGGGAGCATTGTACTCATCGTTACGAACAAGTTTTATTATGGGATGAACCCTGACATCGAGAAAAAATATGTGCTGTTCCATACATTTTATTGAGTTACGTGTGCAGAAATGTATGGAACAGCTTATATTTTTTTAGAGTTAATTTTTTAACACCTTAATATCGGATAACGGCTTATACCTAAGTCGATTCACACGAATTTATTCGCCCGAATGTGCAAATCGAATTACTTTTAAATATTATTTAACTTCACGCCATGTTTCACCGAAGGGCTAGGTAGCTAGAGATGTACCCAAGTAAACCCAAATTTTGCCTGGTATTAGTAAGTCCTATATAACGGAGGTGATCCTATTGCCATACGCAGAGCGCTAATCCAAGCTCCTGGTTGGTACTGAAAAATTCTTAACAAAAAACTCAATAACTCTTTGCTCGACCAAGGAAATGAAACGAGGACAAGACTCTCAATCACCGGACTGCTATAAGCAAACCCTATATCGATCTGCCTCGCCTTTTCCCAACATAGTTGGGGTCCGCTTCCAGTCTAACCCAGTCAGTAACTGAGTAATACGGTACCCCTTGGTAAGACGGGCTGTCAGACTTTCGGGCTTCTGACTACCCGCAAACCCTCTTTTTTTTATTAAGTTTATATTTTTTTCTCTCCCGTTAATCTCTTTTCGGTGACAATCAATGTCAAAAACTCAAGTTCTTAGACATACAAGAATATTCCCTCAGTATTAATAATTATTAAATTATCACACACACACACACTATATGAGACACACATTATATGAGTAATCTCATATAATGTGAGCACTCTTAAAAATAGTTTCGAAGAGCCGCGAGACAGTCTTTGCAAATTTAATTTTAATGCTATAACTTTTATTAGTTGGCATTTTTTTTTTCTTTTTTTAAGCTGTAATTTTTTTTTTAACTAAGGGGTGACTTCTTTAAATGGGTGTAGTTTTAGTGGGGTCTGATAAATAGATTGGTACAGCCCACACTGTTGTTTCAGCAAAATCATTAAGCCAGGACAGGCTTTCAAAAACTTGAGTATGCTAATGTTCATTTAATTTGAGTCCACCAAGTATTTTTTTAACATTAAAACAGCAAAAACGTTTGCCTTTATATTTTTAGTAACAGTATACGAACACGTATTTCTTTGAAAGCCATCAACGCTCCTTCTGTAAAACCATTTTAAATTCTGGTCGCTTTGCATAAAAATGGAAATGAGTGCGAAATTACATTAGTAGGTTATTTTTTAATATCTTTTCCATAAAAGGCAAAGTAACACTCTATTCTGCATAAGTTTTTCCCAATTATGTTGGGGTCGGCTTCCAATTTAATAGGATGCAACTACTTGTTAGTATTTTACTTAACGCGACTGCATATCTATCTTTCACAACCTAGTAACTGGGTAAAACGGTACGCTTTGGTAAGTCTTATGGGCTTCTGACTATACGTACAGACTGACAAAGATCTACGAATATCAGCCAAGGTCAAGTGCTTAACGTTCTTTCTAAAGCACGGAGATATTGGTAAGTTGTGGACGGTCATCTATCCAAGGACTGACCTCGGTAAGCGTTGCTTTACTAAGAAGATTGACGAGCCTCTTCATCATAAAGTAATACTCCATTATTCAAATAGGTACATGAAAATATGATGTATTACCTATTATGAATCGTCAACATGTCAACACAAGATTAATAAAACAAGATTAATAAAATAATGAGAGCTCAAAATAAATATGATATATTCATGCGATGATTTTGTTTTCAGTTCGTTTTACGTTTATTTAAATCAAAATGCAAATGATGTAAGTACATAATAATAATAATAGTATCAATGTCAATATAAATAATGTGTTCTTTTTTTTAGGGTGGCATTTATTTAAGTGCTAATTTCACGTACCTATACTTCAAATTTTGGTTAAGAAGGTACCTACACATCTAAGAACCGAGAACCGCAAACGTAGCATTACCATCGACTGACCCGTGGGGCTGTTACTATTTAGCCACGAGCGCCTTTAAACGTACTATAAGTAGTGTTCCTACTAAAGGCATAGTTCACCAATGAAACGGAGCGCAATGAGCACGTTTAAACCAAGTTCAAGGAACTGTCAGTGTCATTATTGTTATGAAATATTTGGTTCTCTATTGTGTTCCCTAACTTTTATATCCATAATCTAAAGTGCCATAATATTTTTGTCCTGTTTTAGGATTAACAATTTTATTATACATGAACATTCAGAATTTTACACATTATAATATAATACAATACTTAGGACAATTATGACTTAATGTCGTGCAAAATTAGGAGATTCAATTATTATAGTACTCGACATTATGACAGAATAGTTTTAGAAGTAAAGATAATTATGTATAACAAAATTTCGAATTTTTGAACACTATGGTTACTAAGTTTATAGCAAACATGTTATAGTAAGGATTTTCGGATAAATAAGTTTAGGAGAAGTAAGGGAGTACCGAAATATTTACACTGACAGTTGTTGAACGCAGTTAAGATGTGCTGATCGCGTTCAGTTTTATTGGTGAAATTCGCCCAAGAGTCTAGACTTAATCTAATTTGAAAATTGTTACGCTATAACGAACATTTGTGTGTTCTAAGAAACGCTCCGTATTTTCATAGTAATGCGATTACAGTATTAAATTCATTGAATCCGTGAGCTCAAACGCGACTTAATTCTAATATAACTTAGACTACTAGAGAAATACGATATCTTAAAGAAAGCTTCAGATGATAGAACAAACAGCAGTGATAGGCTAGTGGTGTGACCATCGGATTCCCAAGTTCTTGAGTTCGAACCCATGACACGCACCTCTGATTTTTCGAATTCATGTGCATATTGTATAATATTATCACTTGCTTAAAAAATGGTTAAGGACAACATCGTGAGGAAACATGCCTGAGAGATATTTTTCTTCACAGCATGTGTAACTTAGTCAGAGGCCCATGGGCAGCATAAAAATTCTGATAACAGGTTACTAACTACATGAAAAAAAAGGAGAATAGAACAAACGTAGGATAGGTGATAGACAGAAAAATAAAGAAAAATGTTTATTCTGTCAAATTGGACATTACAAAAAAGGCATGTAGTACGAGTAGTCATACATACGGGTTCATCTTTCGGCTCGGACAAAGTTAATAATTTTTTGCTGTATTTATGGGATTCAGAAGTATTTTACAGCTTATTTTTTATTAATTAGAACTTCATTTACAATTTTAAAAAACTGTACACAGGCTGACTAAACGCTTATAAACCCGGCTGGAGTAAAAAAAAAAAAATGGCGGCGCACCCACCATATTTTTTTGGTCATAATGGATTGTTAACTCCAAAAGAAATGCTAATACAAAATTCATAAAACAAATTAATTTTGTACTAGTAATTCATATTTTTTTAAAACAAAATAAATCATCATGGCCTTAAACCCGCAGAATGGATAAATATTTGTTGTGTGCATAAACCAGATTAATTGAACATCTTAAAGAAATAGACTTTTCTTAGTCTTATGACTCTATAATCTATAACTCCTTATCCAACCACAAAAGTTTCCCAAATCTTATTTAATAAGGAGATTTCTACCAAAAAAAGAAATCGATAACAATATTTCCATAATTTCTGGCCTAAAATTTTTTGCTTGGCAACCCTGAGTCCCGCAATATGGCGGCCATTCCCGGCAGTATCGAATTCAATACGAATCTCTCATTATTATGCATGCTTTTTATTGAATCTATTCAATTTTTTTGCTGAAATCATAACTAAAGATTCGGTTCTGTTTACACGTTTCTAGTTAGCTTCAGGATATTTTTTTTATGTCTACACCCTTAATATAGTCTTAAAAAATTCTTTAAGAAATAATATTTTCAGTTTTTATCATTTTTATGTTGTAAAATAGGACGCGTAAATTATTTTATTTCTGTAAGTAGGTTTGTACAAAAACTTAATGGCTCTCGCAGATAGGCGTGACGCGACGTTACGACGCGGTTCTGGTAGAACAATTCATAGGAGGTTTTTATAGAAACTGTTCCACTAGAGTCGCGTCTGTCTGCGGGAGCCTTTAGGGAGTAGATATTTTTAGACATTTATTAAATTATGGAGGTTTATGTTTAGTCCAGTCACGAATATGAAATTGCTTTGAAAAAGTCCTGCTTTAATATCCGTTCAATCATCATTATTGCTGATAAAGCCTTAAATGTCAACAGTTAAAAAAAAAATTACAACCACCAACAACAACTAACCGACAACTAATCATCTGTCTACCGTTTTTTCCAACTACGTCAGGATAGGCTTCCAGTCTAACTGAATGCAGCTTGATACCATGGAGCAACTGCCTTTCTGACGTCCACAACCCAGTTACTGGATAATACGGTACCCCTTGGTAAGCCTGGTTGTTAAAAATTTGGAACTAATATGAGCTCGTGGCTGAGTACTAACAGCCGCACAGATCGATCCATCAGGTTAAGCCACGCTTGCCAGGGTTGGCTGTGGATGGGTGACCATCTTTACATACCGAGACTCCTCCGTAACTCGGAAAGCATGTTAAGCCGTTGGTCCCGGCTGTCATTTGTGCATCTTTGACAATCGTTACAGGTCGTCAGAAGCCCGAAAATCTGACAGCCAGTCTACCAAGGGGTATTGTATTGCCCAGTTACTGGGTTGTGGAGGTCAGATAGGCAGTCGCTCGATGTATTCAGCTGCATTCGGTTAAACTGGAAGCCAACCCCA
The DNA here is from genome assembly GCA_951799385.1 of Hyppa rectilinea. Lineage (NCBI taxonomy): Eukaryota > Metazoa > Arthropoda > Insecta > Lepidoptera > Noctuidae > Hyppa > Hyppa rectilinea. The sequence continues at coordinate 3,575,240 of OX637318.1, read as the reverse complement.
ACATAGATGGGAAAACGCTGACGCTGGCAGATACATTATGCAAATTGTATATGTCAATCTCAAAAATTCAAAATGTGACGAACAAAATCGAGGGCATAAATTAGATTTGTCATCAAAGGATCTTTTCTTATAAATTGACTATAAGCCGTGCCTACCCGGCAATGAGACTCAACGCTTTTCCCGTCTTCGTCAGGTAAAAAGGGCCCTATACAGATAAATATCTCTCACAACATCACAGAAAAGGCACGAAACAAGAAAATCTCCAGCGAAAGCTACAATTGGCAGACGCCGGCTGGCGTAATCGTAAGTAGGGTAATTGAAAGGGAATTATTTTCAGCCTTGTGTCACAGTACTATGTAAACAGTAGATCAATTTTAACAACCGGTGAAATAAGGGCAAATAAATTAAGAAATAGTGCCCTATTTCAAATGCTTGATCACGCTTACGCAACTTAATTTTTTTTTAAATTATGTGACTTAACGGATAGGCTATAGGACAAGGACTATTTTTTTTTGGAGGATGGGAAATCGATAAATGACTCCTCCCGCTCTGGGTGGAGTGTCAAAAGGGAGTGTCAGACTCTTACTGACTAAAACTCATCCATGTTCCTTAGCCCTTTATGTTCCGGGGTACCGGTAACTCTTTCGGACAATCCCGCCCTCAAAGTCAGACAATAGATGAAATGGCAAACAAAAAATTACCGTCACATTACGCCTTGTTTTCCTAAAAGGTTAGGCAGATGTGTACCCATAGTAGCTACACCTAAATTTCTTCAGTTATGTTTAAGATCCATGTGATAGGGGGCGAGCTTATTGTCTTCAACCGGGTACAAATCTAAACTCCGGGGTGTTACTGACAAATTCCTAATGGAAAACCCATTAACCCAATAAGTATCTGAGAATCGAACTTAGGACCAACGAGGCAGTATTTGTTGCATCATTTCCTAACAAGTACCCTCGAAATAATTTCCAATTATCAAGAACTAGCTTCCGCCCGCGACTTCGCCCGCATAATATGTCGACAAATTCTACACATAAACCTTCCTCTTGAATCACTCTATCTATTAAAAAAACCGCATCACAATCCGTTGCGTAGTTTTAAAGATTTAAGCATACATAGGGACATAGGGACAGAGAAAGCGACTTTGTTTTATACTATGTAGTGATAACAGCAGTTCCAAGTAAAAAAATTGGCACTTACAAAAGTAACATGCGACATGTCGTTTTCACGACTGAAAACTCCTTCCCTCCGTGTTCAACGGCAACGATTTAAAAAAAGATCTAAGTGGATTTAGAGTGCGGGCTCTGATCGAGTTTCAGCTATTATTTCAAGGGCATGTCCTAGTTGAGTTACTGTTAAGGAAACACTGTGCCTGCGATTTGCAAAACTTTGTAGGGATAAAAGGGAAGGCTTTTATTTTCAGAGGCAACTCCTGAATCGGGTACAAATCTATACATCAAGCTTACACTGGTGTGTTAGATAAAGACTGCTCTCGTATTGACTGTGTTTATCTTACGTTTATCATTTGGATATCGAAATTAAGTTTCGATAATGAAAACGCTGTTTAGTTTATTTATTCCAAACAATCGATTGGAGGAATGGTGGCAATAGGCTCGACGCCTATACTGGGTGTAACCGAAAGAGTTTATTGATACAAAAGGATATGCTACAGACCACCAAACTGAACTGAAATTGTGAAAAAAAAATCAGTTGTGGACGAGTCACGTGACCAAAAATTTATAGAACAGCTGATTCTTTTTTTGCGATTTTTGTGTTGGTCCCATCGTAAAAGTTGTTCAGTTTGGTGGTCTGTAGCGTATGTTTTTATATGTATAAATTATATCCTATCGGTTACACTCTGTTTAGCTAGAGGCACAGAGACAGAAGCCAGGTGGGCCTTACTTTTGAATTGTCAAGGGCTCGGTCAGTCAGAAAGATGAAGCTAGTTGCCCATTCCAAAGCAGTAGGTACCTATGGAGAAGAACGGGCAAGAAACTGCGCGGACACTCTTTTAAACAAAATTTGGTTACAAAATATTGGTTATAGGTTATATCTTTCATATTGTTACTATATAGAGCTAATTCCTAGCTTTTAATAGCATATCGACCTGTCTAGTAGACCTGTCGAGCCCCTGAAAATAAGTAGGTCAGATGTTACAGCTTGTCTAGGAAAAGATGCACAGACATTAGGGAAATCTAAAACCTTATCGACCATATTCTAATACTGAACGCTTTTTAAAATGAATGAACCTCTAACTTTTTTTGGGTTTCTAATGTACACACATTAAAAAAAACACATTTTTAAGCAAGTGTTAATTATCCAATACGCACATGAATCCGTAAAATCAGAGGCGTGTGGCTTTTTTTTTAAGGCTGGGAAATCATCCATGACTGCTCCCGCTCTGGGTGGAGCGGAAGGCAGTGTCAGACTCTTACTGACTAAAACCCATCCATGTTCCTTCCGTAGCCCTTTATGTTCGGGGTAGTGGTAACCCTTTCGGACAATCCCGCTTACCCGGCAGGCTTGGCCCTGAGGGGCCCCTTCATATGCTGACATCTCTTTGAGGCGCGCGTGGAACATATACGCGCCGTCCGGCACGTGCCTAGTGCTGATCGGACGGTGAGTCACCCATTACTCACCGTCCGCAGGCCCGCGCCTACAGTGGCCGCGGCGGGAGTCGTCACGTGGCTCCCGACGCCCGGGGCGTCTCCCGCGGCGGCTGGGACGGGAGGACCTTTCTCTCTCCCATCCCGCAACCTCCTTCGTGAGCATGACTTTTTCGCAGAAGCAGGTGACTGCCTCCCACTCCCTCTCGCCCCGGACCATGGCTTGCACCAGGGCTGGGCGCGAGAGGTCGCCGCCGCCGATCGCCTCTACGAGGACACGGCGGTGCTCCGCCCAAGCGGGGCAGGTTTGCACCGTATGCTCTACCGTGTCCTCTGGGCGATACTCGCAGTGGTGACACCCGGGCGTTTCCTCCCGCCTGATGATGTGAGAGGTGTGTGGTTTGAGTTCAAATTCGAAACCTATGACTTGGATCAAACGAATAAGCTTTGGATAAAACTGTGACCAACCGCTATATGCAAGTTAATTGAAGTTATTTGGCTATTTTAATAGCTTGTTTCCCCGAAGGTTAGGCAGAGGTAAACCCATAACAGGTCGTCAGTTAAGTTTCAGAATAAGTGTTCGTGGTATTGGTGATAATATTGTAATATTCCTAGGACCCCCAAATATGAAATATTTGAGGTTCACAAAAGGTTCAATATTATTTTTAGGAAAACAAAATGAGAATTATTTAATTATTTATTTTAGTTTATTATTTTACATATTTTTTTTTGTTATAAATATCTAGTCTCTAGTCTATCTAGTCTAGTAGAATAATACTCAAACTCAAACTCAACTCAGAGTATTTATTTCAAATAAACCAATTACAGGCACTTTTGAATAAGGAAGTTTCCATTTTTTTATATTTTTTTTTTTAAATAGTTCTAAGCTTGAAATAAAGCCCATTGTTTTTTTTTTTAATTATCTTCATAAATGACGAAGTTATGATACTTTTCCCGTCCGCTTTAAACTTCTCGGCGCGCGGCCGGTCAAAAGCTTCGTGACGTCACAAGTCCCAGGACTCGTTCGAGTCGAGCGAGTAGTCGTCGATGCGCGGTCTCCTCAGACGGTTATTAGTTTTGTAATTCAATGTATAATTTTTTATTAAGTGCCTATTTTAAAAACTTTGCGATTTTAACAATTTTAAGCGTTTTATGTAGTCCTATGTATTATGAATACACTGCACTTGAATACACGACATACGAAATGTGTAGCCTAGCAAAAAAATACGTCTAATAAAATCTCTCAAGGTTTTTATCGACTTTTGAACTTAAATTTGGGTAGATATTTCTGTTGTAATGATAACTAAGTACAGAGGCCAGCACATCAAGTTACCACAATCTGTCAGATTTCTTTGATAGTATTTCAACTTTATTGCAAAGATATAAGGTTCATTTTTAATTGAGAAAATTTGACAGTTAGGGATAGCTTGATTTGCTGGCGTCTGTACATTGATTTCAGCATACATGGATTATATTTGTCATTTTATTTTCAGGTCGAGGAGGATACTGAAAATTTCATGAGATATCGATATTCTAGTTATTCAATCTCTACGTGAGTCACAATATCAAACATATTATAAACTAAACATGTATGTCCATGTAGGAATATCGATATCGATATTTTTGGTTATTTATTCTCTAGTACCTTTAAATCACTGGGCCATAAAATATAAATAAAACAAATCCCTGGAGTTAGCGAGATTTTGCCGACTCTTACTACATATAAGTGTTTCTTTAATAAATTAAAGACACAATGTTTTATTAATGTTTATATTATCAATCAATGGTGAATAAAACTTTAAACAAAGTTAGGCGGAGTACACCGATTTACCTAAAACGAATAAAAGCTGCAGCAAACTGATGAGAAGTTATTCCGTACGGCGATTGTTACGGTTAATTAAAATCATTACTTTGTAGGTAGGTAGGTACTTACGTTGAAAGTTTCACTCCTCTGACCTCTGCACTTGTGAACAGTGGATTGTTTGCCAGAAAATCCAAGACCATAACCATGTTCACTTTTGGCAAATTATTAGACTGTCCACGCACAAATCCATTCTCCATCGTCTAAATTTTACTTTAATCTAGTTATTACTTATTTATAAGATGTATATTATGAGAAATATATTAATAAGGTTACTTAATACTTCACACAGATACTCACACACCGCTTTCCATGTACTTACTGTGCGCAACAAACGACGAAACACTCAAAACAGCCGAGCGCTTTCAGCCCAACCCGTACCGTTGGGACTTGTGACGTCACAGACCAAATGCTCCACGCGCATTTCAAAATTCGTGCGGGATGCAGTAAAAGTGGATTCATTTTGTCATTTTTCAAGATATTAAAATAATTCTTTCACCATATATATTTAATTACCTAGTTTTACAATTTATAGTAAGTATTTTTTATTTTTGGTAAAATGGAAACTTCCTTATTGTCAAGGTGTCGGTCAGTCAGAGAGATGAAGCTAGTTGCCCATTCCAAAGCAGTAAGTACCTATGGAGAAGAACGGGCAAGAAACTCCATGGACACTCTTTTAAACAATATATGGTTACAAAATATTGGCTACATAGTTCATATTAATATTATACATGTGAGAACGATGCAGAACGTTAAAAGCATCCGATATAAAATATGTAAAAACTGTCCAAAAAATAAATTAAAACAAGCCTTAGCCACTAAGAGATGACCAGTCCCTACTGACAGCGCCCGTTCACGAACATGACGCACATATTAGCACCATTCAGCTCAACCATTTTGAAGGGAGCTAAATGATCCAACACACACGCCACCGTCAGCGAGACATTAAAGTGAGCATGGCATACTCTCAGCCGCCAGGGCACATTCAAGTCAATGATATACGTACCCAGCAAATGGTTGCTTTATATTACGTACATAGTACTCACATATGTGCTAAACAATTATACAATATTAAGAGATTGAATTTATACAATGCAAAGATAGTTTTTTTTGTTGTTGATCTTCCGCAGCTCCAACAGTTTTTAGTAATCTAATCAATTAGTTTATGCGCCCTAGAGCTAGACTAGCATTGACCCAAGCATTTTTATCAGCTATGTAATCTTCCAATTTATAATACGCTTGGCTGCATAGTGTGCGTTTTATACAAGTTTTAAATTTTGTTTCATTAAGTTCAAGAATGTGGGGAGGTATTTTGTTGTAACATTTTAAACAGTACCCCATGAAAGATGAATCTACTTTAGCCAGCCTGAAACCTGGTTGAACTAATTGGTCCCTATTTCTAGTGAAATAATTGTGTCTTTCACCTCTTTTACTAAAAAGATGCAGATTTTTCCTTGCGTACCTACATGATGTTTTCATAGATATATTGACAAGGTACAGTCATGATGTTAATAACCTTAAACCGTTCTCTTAGAGAATCGCGCCTAAGGAGATTAAATATGGCTCTGATAGCTCTTTTCTGCAGAATAAAAATTGAGTCGATGTCTGCAGCTCGGCCCCAAAGTAAAATACCGTAAGACATGATACTATGAAAATAACTAAAATAGACTAGCCTCGCGGTATCTACATCAGTATACTGACGGATCTTTCTGACAGCATATGCTGCAGAACTTAGCCGTCCTGCAAGAGATGTTAAATGAGGACCCCATTGTAGCCTTGAGTCGAGCGTGATCCCTAGGAAAACAGTTTTATCGACAAAATCTAGTTTCTCTTGATTCAACACTATCTCACAATCACTACTTTTAACATTTGGTAAAGAAAATCTTATGCACTTAGTTTTTTTTCCATTTAATACTAAATTATTTGCAGTGAACCAATTTTGGACCTGCAGTAGGGCGTTATTTACGTCGTCAAAATTTTTTGCACGTCTATCTATCTTAAAAATTCAAGAAGTGTCATCAGCAAATAACACCATTTGTGTTTGATTTTTTAATAAATGGAGAAGATCATTTATGTATACTAAAAAGAGGAAAGGACCCAATATAGAACCTTGTGGCACACCCATTTTTACTTTTAAACCGAGTGAATTTACACCTTTTATTTGAACTTGCTGTTGTCTGTCATTTAAATAAGATTTTATTAAACTAAGCGCAAGTTTCCCAAGTCCGTAATGCTCTAGCTTCAACAGCAAGGTTTCGTGATCAACGCAATCAAATGCCTTGGAGAGGTCACAAAAGATTCCTTTGGCGTCTTGAGCCTGCCTAATAAACTGCCTCGAAAATGCACATTAAAACGTGAACCCGGCTGTTATTTCGTCGATGCTAGACAGTCGTTACGGGTTGTCAGAAACCCAAAAGTCTAACAAACAGTCTTACCAAGAGGTATCCTATTACCCAGTAACTGGGTTGTGGAGATAGGCAGTCACTCCATATTAAATACCGGTATGCGGTTAGACTGGGAGCCACCCCAAAATAGTTGGGAAAAGGCTGATCGAGATTAACATCTGTTATTCTACACGGGCGAAGTCGTGGGCAGAAACTAGAAAAATAATAATATTCTATCTCCAATATTGTTCATTGCAATAGAAAAATACTTATATAAACTTGTGAGTGTTTTATCGCCTTGCGCAATTGCTAAGAGCCAATTCAGTGCACCACGGGATAGCTATTAAGTACGCGAACAAGCTTTTATTTTCATTCTTTCACATTATTTATGTAACTTTCGTAGTTTTTCAGAAAGAAAATGTTGAAAACCGTGAGGAAATTAGTTTTCGATCGAGGAGTGTCCATAAAGTTACTTGCCTGTTCTTCTCCATAGGTACCTACTGCTTTGGAACGAGCAACTAGCTTCATTTTTCTGACTGACCAACCCCTTGACAATTAGAAAGTGTCTGTAATTGGTTTATTTGAAATAAATACTTTAAAGCATTTCACTAGAAAGCTTTTCAGCCGAATTTGCACGGCGAGCTTTTACAGAATCAACCGGGTGATTTTTTTTTCGTACCGCAATCGTTTTTTTAGTATGTTTAATAACATTTTACTTTAATACTTATACATATATTAGTCATCCATCTCGGTAGTCACTCTCTTTGTAACCATATCATCTTTCACACAATCCATCCATTCCCGGTTGAACGTTTTACGTTAAGTTCAAAATCGATTGCAATAATTTGTCAGTTTGGTTTATCTTTATATTATGCTGGCGAACAAAGATCAAAGAGCAGTATACAAAAGAAATACCTACATGTGTATTTCAAACATAGATTCTCCAGTAACAACTGAGCATCGTAAATACAATCACATTAATTCTTGTACCGAAGTTCTTAATAAAACCTTCAAGCAGTACATAGTGTCTTCTACAAAGTATCTTGTATTGTACCACAACTCCAACGCAAGGACCCTTTCAAACTCCGTCCAAATTAATATACGAACACAAAGCTAGAACTTCTGAAATGGATTGGTGCCGAATCTCTAAGCTGCTTTAAACTCGTAATTATTAATCGTCATTAAAATGCTGTGGGTAGTCAGATAGCCACGCAAAAAGGTCGATACAGAAGGATGATTGCAGATTGACAGCAGGAAGGAGACACTTGATCATACTAATATTATAAAGGCGAAAATTTGTGAGTGAGTGTGTATGTGTGTGTGAGTTTGGATGTTTGTACATCCTCCACGATCTGAATGAAACTTGACACAAAAGTAGTTCATGACTTGGATTAACAAATGAGATACTTTTTATCATATTATGTAGAAAGGAGATAATTTTTTTGGGCCTTTTCTGAAAAGTTGCTGCCAGCCAAACTTTACAACTTCTATAGGGTCATCATCATCTGCCTAGCTTTTCCCAACTATGTTGGGGTCGGCTTCCAGTCTGTCCGGATGCAGCTGAATACCAGTATTTTACATGGAGCGACTGCCAACTTCAGGGTATCATTTTCATACACTATTGATTTTTGAACTTGTATAACTTGATATAGAGCAATCTTACAACTTTTGTGACACACGTACCGTTTTTTTCGTTGGCACTTTCAGCTTAGGCCCAAAAATTTATGGAGCCTGTAATCCCTTTTGACAGTATGGCATAACTTGATGCGTCAGTACCTGTGTGTGCGCCTGTTTTCGATTGTTGTACAAAGCTAGCCTTCTGCCATTATTATCTACATAGTAGTAAACCAGGTGGCCGCTTGATTAAAATTGCACGACGGATAAAGAAACCGTTTTCGTTTAAATCAAAGTTGATTGAAACTCTTTGGTGGTAATTTTTTATTGGAAATGTTGATTGTTTATGGATTCGGGTTTCACTGTGAAGTTTTTTATTGTCGCTTGTATTTTGTGAAGGGTATTGGAGTTAATTTAAGGTTCGTTAAATCATAGTGATTGTATTGTTAGGTACTGTTCAAAAGTCGAAAAAAAGATAATAGTAAATTCTAGAATTCCAATTTTTAAAGACGAATGATAGTTAATCCGTTGGTCTAGTAGTCGCAGGGTCTACCGTTGGAGCAAAGTTCATCGGTTCAATTGGAATATGTCAAGAAAATGTTTAAATAAAGTTTTTCCATTTGCAATTTGAAAGCCACAGCCAGGAGTTTGTATTTGCGCCCAGTTGATGGCGTAGGCTCGCCTCTTATTACATGGGTCGTAAACATAACTGGTGAACTATAGATGTGCTTGTTGGGACACTTCTGCTTAACTTATCAGAAAGACAAGTGTAATGTTATATTATGAATTTAAAACTTAACGAAAGAGACGGGAAATAAAGAAAAGAAACAAAACATGGACACAAAAGAAAAGTACATCCGGCTACATATCAAGTACATGACCAGCATAAGCTGATCTTGCATTGCTTAGGATTTCAGCACAATAAGAGGTCAGCTTAAACTGGAAGTTTACAGCTTGATATATAGCCATGCGTACACAACATAATACTGTGTTCCACATAACAAAACTGAAAATGGGACACCCTTACACCAAATTTAATCCTAAACAAATGTCGTACCTTTTACATTCCTCACCGCTGTCCTACCAGGGGGCCATATGACACAGAATTTAATGAATGCCCGTCGTTCCAACACTTTCATGAAATTCTCATATTTGCGTTTCATTTGTCGGGTTTCATTTGTCCTTTGATCGACCTCGTACCCTTTGGCCCAATAAACACGTGATCGTATCCGGGTTGTATTTTTCTCACTTATGAAGCATCGTAAACGTGTATGATATTTATTCATTCAGTGGGGTGTTAGAAATGGGAGGCAGTTCGAGGTACTTTGTACATTTATGAAGTGAATACAGCCTGTGAACTCAAATCTTAGATACAATCATCTAAATTATTTAAAATATGTACAAGTTTATAAAGGAAAAAAAGGGGCATCAAAAAATTCGTCCACATCGCTGTCAGTGTCAGATACGTTGCGACGAGAGATGGCAATACTGATTTTGTGACCTAAAAATTGACCAGCCCTCTGGTCACGTTAATAGCTGACCAACTGGGCTGGCCGATGTAGATACAATTAAGTACTTGAATTAATGTCTTTGCCTGTTATCTTAGGTTACCTCGAGAGGCTAGCAGTCATAGCCTAGTGGTGTGACCGTCGGACTGCCAAGTCATAGGTCTCGAGTTCGAACCCAAGCCACGCACCTCTGATTTTTCGTATTCATGTGTGTATTGTATAATTATCGCTTGCTTAAAAATTGGTAAGGGAAAACATCGTGAGGAAACCAGCATGTCTGAAAGATATTCTCAACAGCATGTGAAGCTAAGAGAGAGGCCTATGAGCAGCATGACAACTCTGACACCAGGTTAGTCACTAACCACACGAAAAGAAGAAGACCACGGGAGGCTGTACCAGTTTAGAAAAAGGTTTTACTTTGTAAGTTGATCACAGAGCACTCTAACAAGACATTTCCGGTTATGCAAAAGCACTTGAATGTCCGTTGATGTGTGTGTCTTCAATGTATGCGTGTTAATTATAAATCGTAGAGGCAAATAAATAAATTCAGTATAAAACAATACAGCTGCTATAAGAGTTTATGGTAGGACCCCTGTGGCCCCTGTGACCATAAACTCTTATAGCAGGTCAATTTTAGACGAAAAATAACCTGCCGTGTTAGTTTGTACCATGAACTCGACAAGCAGCAGGCCAGTCAGCGATCACGTGGTCTAAACCGGTGAGTGACTACGTGACAGCATTTCAGCAGGCTGGCCTGCAACATATCCTTACCATGTAGGCTTTTTGACATTTAAATATTCAACAATTGAACTGCCCTGCCGTCATAATTTGCAGCTTTGTGAAAGTAACAACTATAGACCTGTTTTAATTAAATTTAAATAGAAAAAGCTAATTTATCATAAAAGTGTGTACACAATATAATTCTGTCGTTATTTCAAAGTATTGAAATACATAGAAAACCTCTATGAGCAATGTGTTAACCATTTATTTTAGATGTGTGATGAAGATGAAATTTCCGAGTTTCTTGAGGATGATAGTCGTGGCAACAGTGCTAAACAAATGGCTAAAATTCAAAGAAACATTTTGAGAAACTCGATCTAACCATTTGACATGCTGGACAACGCTTTTATTAAACGATATAGGCTCACGAAAGCGCTTGCACTGCGCTCTGTGAGCTACAGCTATCTTTCATGCCACGCCCTACTAAATCAACAGATTTGTCGATTGAGGTCAAGGTTCTACACTTCTATTTATCCGTTTAATTATCATAATAATATAAGTTCTTGAATGTGTGCCTACTTTATTTCAGGTTTTAACAGCATAGCATTATCTTTTTGCGCGAATAGTTCTTATTAAAGACCAACGGATGACATCGCAGCACATTCTATTGCGCAGCAAACAGTATTGAATCACATGCAGTAGCACAAGTAATAGAATGCTTAAATCTACTACATTTTCGCTGAAAAGAAATAAAATTCTCCGCTAGTCTAGTGAAATTCTTTTGATTTTAGTAATCAGGTATTTTATTCTATTCTGAATGTATAGATGTGACAGCACAACTGTCATTAACTTATTTCAGATTTTTGGTATACCTGAGGTTTTAGGCTGCATTCGTAGAAACGGCGGCGTCCCATACCCGTTATTCATGGATTTTGATAGTTTTAAGAGTCGTCTTCCACAACCCACGCCTCCACCACCCAGTAACTGGATGATACTCCAAAGAATCTCTCTCCATGTAAAATACTGGTATTCAGCTGTATCCGGTTAGAATTAAAGCCAACCCCAACATAATTGAGAAAAGGCTGGGCAGATCGATATTTAAATAGTATTTATGGTTTAATTAATAATTAATATAATTAAATCAGGCAATTACCTTGATCTTCTTCTTCGTGTGGTTAGTGACTAACCAGTGTCAGAGTTTTAGTGCTACCCATGGGCCTCTGACTTAGCATCACATGCTGTTGAGAAATATTATATTACCTTGATAATTTTAATTAATTAAAAACTTACAGCTATCCAAGTTTTTCAATCCTTTTCAGCACACCTAACACAGAATTTAGATTTTCAGCCACCTCAATCCACATTTTTGAGTCATTTTCCGAGCTTTTATTAAAGCCTATTACAGTATCCCTGTTAATACACAAAACATCTTACATATTCCAAATATGTAAGATGTTTGTGACTATTCACAAAAGCCACTCTTTGCCTACCACTCACAGACACGGCCACAAAACAAATATCTGTATTGATTTGAGTCAAAACTTTAAGGCTGAGTACCTTTGGTGGCGGGATGGGAAAGAGAAAGGTCTTCTCGTCCCAGCCGCCGCGGGAGACGCCCCGGGCGTCGGGAGCCACGTGACGACCCCCGGCCACCGTAGGCGCGGGCCTGCGGACGGTGAGTGACTCACCGTCCGATCAGCACCAGGCCCGTGCCGGGCCGCGCGTATATGTTCCACGTGCGCCTCAAAGAGATGTCAGGATATGAAGGGGCCCCTCAGGGCCAAGCCTGCCGGGTAAGCGGGATTGTACGAAAGGGTTATCGCTACCCCGGAACATAAAGGGCTAAGGAAGGAACATGGATGGGTTTTAGTCAGTAAGAGTCTGACACTCCCTTCCGCTCCACCCAGAGCGGGAGAAGTCATTGGATGATTTCCCAGCCTTAAAAAAAAAAAAGACTAAGTACCTTTATGTTTAAAGTAAACAAAAACTAATCCACTTGAATTTCAAAATAAATTGAAAAATTTTACTTATTACCCTTTGACATATAGGCACTAAATTCGTTCGAAAATAAATGTGAAGTATTAACTTTTTACTTCAAGTTTTTGTGGCAAGAAGGGCGTTCGGTCTCATAATCAGTAATGATAAATTCTTTTTTTGCCATGGAACAAAGTTTCTATGACTACTCTCTTATTTTAAACTGTTATTATAAAAACTTATTTCATTTCTATTAAAACCGAAAAACCGGTAAAGTATTTTAGAACGTTTATTTATAATCCAGTACCTCTACCATGAGTTTTCACAGCCAAGACTCGCTAGCGTCTCCGTAAATTATTTGTATGAAATATAGTACAGCGCCCCTAGCGGTCACAGAAAGAATTAAAATACGTACCATGAGCACTATAGATTACGATAGGTTAAAAACCTAACGTAATCTATACGATAGTCACTAACGTTTTTTAGCTGTCACCATACAAAACGGTACCATGAGTCACTAATTCGATAGGCGCTAGCGAGCGATACGCTTACGGCAGTAGTTACGTTGCTCACTAGCATTTTGGCGTGTGAAACAAGTGTTTACAGTAACATTGAATACGTTTTGAGTGTAGTCATAATAATGTCTGAGTATATTTAGCATGGAATATGTTAACTTATAATATATGGGCAACTATTTGGGGATTTTGTAACTTTACGTTTTAAATAATAGTTTTATTTTATAGTACCTAGTTGATAGTACTTAATAGGTATTTTATAAGCTTTGTTTTTTTTTTTTATATAGGAATCATTATACGTCAATTAATTGTAGCATATTATGCTGGCACCAATAATATAACACCTATTGTACCATATTCTTACAAATATTTTTTTTTGAATTAATTTGATATTAGTACTTAGTAGAAAGTTGAGACAGATCTTTCCACGAACTCCACTATCAATTGAAACTATGAGACACTGGTCCTCATTGTATTAAATAATCCAAATAATCAACTTTTGTAAACATCCAACATTCATTCTGTTTAAACCACACAAGCACCTCTGTGACACAACATCAACAAACTAAAATACAAATTACAAATTGTTTACACGACTGTGACTGTGATGTTACAAGAACCACTCGAAATTCAAAAGCCACTTAATACCGTATGTAGTCCACTAATCGTAAACTTTTTTATTTAGTTGGTTTATTTTGTGATGATGACTGTCTTAACATTTTTAGCATAGCGATAACACTACATTTTGAGCTTAAGAGCCGTTCTCTCTTCTTATTTGCGGGAAAGAAAGAAACAAAACATAAGTAGTGACCCATAGACGAAAGTATTCTCCGAGCGGAGTGAAGTTAGCTAGACGACATGATCTATCGAGCTCACGTTAGCGCCTCCGTAAATCTCATGGTGCAAGCATTATCGAAATCTATGCGATCCACGTTTGTACGCTAGCGAGTTCAGCGCTAGCGAGTAAGTTGTCGATAACAACTCATGGTAGAGGTACAGCACACTGACCAGAGACTATGTAGCAGGTCAAAAGTTGACATGATGCAGGTCAGCGGGAAATATTCATGGTACAAACACAAAACCTGTCAGGTTAACATGCCCAGTTGAACTGCCCTGCACTTGGCAAATATTTTAAAAGTTTATGGTAGGCCCCCAGATCCTGGTAATTTAAATACGGTCAATCAAAACCCCGAATGACAAATAATTCTGCGTTATTTTAACACAAAAATAAACTAGCTTGTTCAGTCACGTAGTTTGTCAACATTCAAAACGAAAATCCACCGAACATGGTTAAAAGTCGCTCCACAAACGATCAATCAAATGCAGAAAATAAATCTGGTTAAAAAATGGGAATCTAAAAAATATTTAATTCGGAAAAAAAAAATATCTTCGACCGAAATCGAGTTAACTGTTGCCGCCACCATGTATAATAAAATATTAAGGAGACCGGCCATTTTTCATAATTCCCTGGACCAAGCGGGCCAGGCGGGCACCCATAATTTACTTTTGTTTCAATTGTTACGACTTTTGGAAGTAAAAAAAAAGATTCATGCCCCCGCTTCCTCCTCTTTTGTTGTTAGGAACGGCGCCCCCAGATTTTGATGAGATTTCTTACATTTTCTTTGCGAATATTTCAAGAGGTCTGAGGGTGTTGGGTTTCTATTAAATTTTGAAGAAATTGCCCTTTTATTGTTCGACGATGGGGATTGTAGATTAGTTTTGTCTTCCTGGAGATTATTAAGGTTGGAACGTGGTTGCTAATTTAGTAGGTTCCTTTTTTTCCTTCTTATTTTAATTTCGTTTTATGAATGTTTGGAGCTTAGAATGGAAGGTGATAACGTAAATGTCAGGTTTTATTACAGCATAAGATTTGATAGAGGTACAGTGTGGAATGGACGTACTTCTTCTCCTTAGCGTGTCGATGGCAATTTAAATGGCCCTGAATTCTAATTACACGTTGGGCGCCATCACTAGCGTCCATCAGTTCCTGTAACGCGCATACGGCAGGACACGCAGAACACGAGTGTCCCATCGTTTATGGAACAATGATGTAATTTTAGTACGCTTTTTTTTTTTTTTTTTTTAAGGCTGGGAAATCATCCAATGACTGCTCCCGCTCTGGGTGGAGCGGAAGGGAGTGTCAGACTCTAACTGACTAAAACCCATCCATGTTCCTTCCGTAGCCCTTTATGTTCCGGGGTAGCGGTAACCGTTTCGGACAATCCCGCTTACCCGGCAGGCTTGGCCCTGAGGGGCCCCTTCATATGCTGATATCTCTTTGAGGCGCGCGTGGAACATATACGCGCCGTACGGCACGGGTCTGGTGCTGATCGGACGGTGAGTCACCCATTACTCACCGCCCGCAGGCCCGCGCCTACGGTGGCCGGGAGTCGTCACGTGGCTAATTTTAGTACGCTAAGAGTACGTTTCCACCAGAGAGAGACGTGCGCAAAACTAACCAATAACAATACTAGCTTAGCTCAAGCTGTGAAAATGAAGTGATCCCATTGGTGGCTATTTTCCTCGCAACTGCCTATCTTCCTCGCACTTCTCCGGTGAATACGCAGTCTAAACCTGCGGGTATAATGACTTTAAACCTAAGGATATCCTTACCTTACTGGAAGTATATCCAATCTGTGCTAATAACAAAATACAAACACCAATTGTTCCAACGAGCGTGATTACCTATTGCGATTTCACCTTTGACCGCGCAAACTGGCAATTATTAGGAATTTCACGTTAAACAAGATTTTATTTACAGACTGATATTAACATCACAACACCTAGATAATGAGTAGAACATAACCAACTTTTGATTATAGTACTCAATACTCTTTACTAATACTATAAATTCGAAAGTAACTCTGTCTGTATGTCACCTTTTTATGCCTAAACTACTAAACAGATTTCGATAAAATTTGGCAGCGAGATAGATTGCAACCTGGGGATAGACATAGGGTACATTTTGTCCCAAATTATATCTCAATATTGCGATATTACCGAACTCCGCGTGGTCGAAGTCACGGGCAAAAGCTAGTACCTACTAAATAAAACGAACCTTGAATCTTTGGAAAACGTGTGTGTGTGTGAGTGGTCAATACATTTATCCTGATGGGTTGGTTTCGGCTCCCATCCCTGCTAAGTAAGCCATCGCTCAACTGCCTGTTCCAACTGACGTGGGACAAAGAGCCGTTAATACAGGATAATTCTTCCGAATCTCTTTGGTTTAGATGAATCGAACATGACCGTACATAATACGATCGATTGCTGATATAGTTAATACTCTTTATTAAATACCATACAAATTGTAGATATATGTTGAATCTTTTCGCGTGTATATATATATGTTGTAACAAGTAACATACAGACAGACAGAGTTACTTTTGAAATTATAATAACTATAAGTTTGGATTAATGGAATTAGTAAAGAAATTATCAAATAGGTGACGTTCAGACGTTTAGCTAGAATCAAACGAAAAATTTTTGATATCCAAACTTCAGCTGTAAACTTCAATTAAGCGCAAAATCAACGTAACTACTAAAACAGCGCTGACACCACAATTTTACCGCTGATCAGAACAATTTATAACTCCCACTAAATAATTTCGCTCGTTTATGGAAATTTAAAAGCTAGCACGACACGGTGACATCCTTGGTACAGATGGAGCGGTCGGGCGCGACGTAAACAGCGATCAATCATACCGCGTCGGTTTAGCGGTTAGGGCTGCCTCGCGGAAGTTTTTTGTAGGTGTTTCTTATTATTCATGACACATTTTGGTATTTGAAAAATGAAAATAAGTTGCAAAGCCGTGGTCGTGACTCTGTGAGAGTTTCAAAAGAATTATGTAGAAATTGGTGCTGTCGTGATCGTTATGTGGGTTGTCCAAACCGTTAAGGGAAATAAGCGGAGCGGTAAAATAGGGATTTATATACTTAAGTTTGTTTTTACTAGTGAATAAGTACCTCACTCAGAGACGTGACCCAAAAACCAATGTAACATCACCAACAAAATTGGAACTGTCCTTATTAACTCATAACGTGTGCGAAAATAAATAAGAATTTGCTGAACTTTAATAATCCATATGATATGTATATAAGGTGTAAAATTAGAGGTGTTATAAGGTGTGTTACAAGGTGTTAAGTTAAATATGAGCTGTTCCATACATTTATGCACACGTAGCTTAATAAAATGGAACAGCTCATATTTCTCCGCGATTTCAGGGTTTATCCCATAGTAAAAGTTGTTCGTAACAATGAGTACAACGCACCCACGAAATTCTTAGAGTAAATTATTTAACACCTTATATTATGTAACCATGCCACTTTACATAATATTTACATTTAAAGCTAAATATTCATAATAATATGTACAAAAATAATATGTGTAATAATCAAAGGGCATCAACAAATGCGTCCACATCGCTATCAACAGGAAAAGTTCCCAAAAGTCTGGCGGCATTGCCGCGTTGTATGGCAATGCTGATTCTTTGACCAAAAAATAGGCCGGCCCTCTAGTCACGTGAAGAGCCGACCAACCGCTTGGCGATGTCTCGAAAAACAAAGTGGGCACTCGGGCAGCATGGCCAAACACTAGTGTTTCAACCTCAAACGGCTCGAACATATTAGTCTCATAATCATGTAAGCGTACTGGAAAATTCAGCCCAAATTCAGGCCTGTAATCCCAGAAGAGTGAGCCAGAGATGTACCTATAGTATCCACAACCACATTTAGCCAATTACGTTTGTGATCCATGTAATAGGGCTCGATCCTATTCCCATCGCGGACAAATCCAGACTCCGGACACCCATTGATAAATCCCAGATGGAAAAAAACTAAGAACACCTTCGTCTGACCCGGAAGTCAAACCCAGGACGTCATGCTCAGCAACTACTGAAAGCACGTGTAACTACAGCTGAAAGTTTCATTATTAATATATACGGAAATAATATCCATAGTTCATGCTACACACTTAAAATGTTTGCTCAATCTAAACACCTATGTACGTTTAATGCATAAATTAATAACTAAAAACCGATACGTGTAATAGGGAATAATTTGGTAATAACAACAACATGAACTAACCTCAGATTTCTAACCCGCTCTGCCGCCGGCGTTACGTCAAAAACAAATGAAGAACATCCAAGTTTTAACTAATTACTGAAACACTTTTGGCAGGTGTCAATGACAGATGAAATCAGGAGAATTAAATTATAATTTTAACACCATTTTTTTTGGTCGGTTTTTAATGTTAACTGGACAAAATATGTCGATGTACACATCAGTTACCACAAACTGTCAAATTTTCTCAATCGATTTTGAAATTTATAATTACAGGTTTAAAGGTTTAAAATCATTTGGGAAAAAATTACAGTTTGGTATAACTTGATACGCTGGCGACTAACCCTACTCGGAATACAGGCGGAATAATATATATATATATATGTGGGATTGTGAGGCTAAATAAACGGGTTAAGGACTTTAAACTATTTTATTTCAGCACAAAATAATGGTCAGCGTGACACCGTAAGTTTGTCGTGAATCTAATTATCGCCATTACTCCTCTTTCTCCCTCGCACACATACTTCCCTTTCTTTCATCCGCTGCGTTCCGTTTTAACAATTATTAAGTTGCGTTCATACTACATATAAGATTATAAGATAAATTTGATCCCACATAATATATTATAAAATTACGATTATTGAAAAACAGCCAATTTTTGTTTTACTCCTTATCATCATCTGCCTATACTTGCAGCCCACTGCTAGCCTCTCCTTTAACAATCCAGACCCAGTTACTAGATCTTTGCCTATAACTGCACAAGGCTTTATTGGTGTGTGGTCAAAAGTGCAACTAACGCACGCCACCTTGTATTTTCAATACATTTATTCTTAACATCATTCGGTCGCCAAATGATCATTCTAGCAAAACGAAAAAAAACGTAAAGCATTTATTTCAAATATAATATTTATGTACTTTTGATTTGCAAGGGGTCCGTCAATCAGAAAAATGAAGCTCATTGCCCATTCTAATACGTAATAAGCAATGGAGAAGAACGAGCAAGAAACTCCACGGGCACTCTTTTAAACAAAATATTGGTTGCATCATTTATGTTGTTACTAAACATTTGAGATAACGTTAAAAGGGTCCGTAAAAATGTATAAAAAAATCAAAAATTAAATTAAAATGCCGTGGCAGCTAAGAGATGACCAGTCCCTACTGATAGCGCCCGTTCACGAACATGACGTATGGATTAACACCTTTGAGCTCAACCAGTTTGAAGGAAGGTAAATGATCCAATTGACTTATTATCTTTAACCCACTACGACCACCACAATATCAACTTTATTAATAACTAGCTTCTGCCCGCGACTTCGTCCGCGGAAAATTGCGATATACTGTAACTGTTTAGGCAGCGCATGCAAATAATTCTGTTTTCGGAGGTATTTCTTTCCGACTTGCTAGACGAAAATTGCGATAGCTCGGCTAATATGTGTGAAATAAATATAGTTTATAGCATATAGCACTCAGGAATAATGTAGCTTTCTATCAGTGAAAAAATTTTTGAAATTGGATCATTAGTTCCGGAGATTACCCCCTACATACAAACTTATAAATTTTACCTCTTTATAATATTAGTATAGAAAAGTCCCAAATATTTTCAGACGTGTGCAGACATTAACCACGGATTAGGGACCACCTTTACATCTCAAAGGTCATCGCGAGAGGGCCCTCAATTACAAAGGGGCCCGAAAATATGACATTAACTTAAACAACTTAAGACACTTTCTGGTGAGTGTCTCGTTGACATTTTGAAATTCCGATGAATACATTAATTGTATTAATGCGTTTGACTCACGAATGAGGTTAGGCTGAATGTCAGTGTCTAGTTTCCAAAGAAAGAGGTGAACGGTTACACAACAAGGTCTGTCCAAATACAGAGTGCTTGTTAAATATATATGAATATTTTTTATTTAGGTTCTTTTACAAAATAATGTTCTATCCATGACATAATATCACACAAAATGCTGCATTTTCCTTATCATTTGACCATGTTCAAGTCACACAAAAAAATAAATAATCTACGTATACCTTAAGATCTCTAGATGTAATTTTTGACAAAAACGGAACATCGTAGAAATGTCGATTACGACGTCAGAATTTTGAAGGCCACACAGACGAAGTCGCAGGCAGAAGCTAGTTTAAAAAATGTAAAAATTTTAGACGGATGTTTGCTATCCAATCCCGCCAGAACGGCTGATCGGTTCTGTACGAAATTTGATACAAAAATAGATTATAGTCTGGAATAGCACATATCCTACTTTTTAAAATGGGATATTTACAGTTCCAGAACAATTTCTTCAATGCACGCGGCTGAATGCTCGTTTTAACACTTTAGTCATATGACAATAGGCAATATTGTAGTATCCCATTAGAAAAAGATTTTTTGAAATCAGATCAGTAGTTTTGAAGGTTACCCCTTACATACAAACTCAACATTTTTTTACTGTTAATAATATTTTTGGGATAGTAGAGTAGCCACTATTAACATATTTGTCTAAGGCCTACATAAATCTTAAACTCTTAGATTTTTTTTCATTATAACAAAATATTAAAACTAGTTTTATGCTATCTCATAAAAAATAAAACCATACTTCAAGGGACAGATGGTACTAGCCATAAATAAATTATGAACAATAAAAACGTATGTGTACTTAAAATTAAAATGAATGTCGAATTTACGACTGTTCAGAATAAAGTCTTGAATGATATTCGTACGAATTGAGGTTTATAACACACATGAAAATATACCTTTATAGTACCTCTGATTTTTTTGCATCAAAATGATCTTTATGCTGGTTGAAATAAGGTTGCTGGTGGGTTTCTCCTTGAGTTGCTGTTAGAGGTAAAATAACTGAAAGGATTCATCTAATCATCTGCCTAGTCTTTGTTGTGGTCGGGTTCCAGTCTAACCGAATGCAGTTGAATACAAGTATTTTGCGGTGCGGCTGCCTATCTGACCTCCACAACTGAGTAACACGATGCTCCTTGGAGAGAGTGGTTGTCAGACTTTCGGGCATCTGACGACTCGTAACAACAGTCAAAGAGCTCCAAATGACAGCCGGAACTAATACAAAAATATTTCAAATGTTTGTAAAACCCGCCAGTTCCACCCCGACCTTTGCCCGAGCCAGCCCGACCACCTGAGTTGTAGCTTTCAATTCGTATCTAAATAATCAGTTATACAATTCAGCTTGTCCCTTGCGGACGCCCTAAGCAGAGGTCCGTTCCCCACATGACAGGTGCCCTTAGCGTGTAGTCACTTAGTTTGTAAGTTTTAAGCCCCGTCAGGAGGCATTTATTTCTTGAGGTATACACAGGCAAGCCAGGTTAAGCAGTAGACAACCTACTAGGTTGAACTGTGAGTCGCCCATACCTGGTTGATTTCCCAAGGAATGCCAGTCGAATCTGTGTAATATCATTGATATAAAGACTCTCCCAGGTTGGCCGAAGCAACGAAAACTTGCTCAGGTGGGAATTCATAGACAACTCCGTCTTGGAGTGTAAATGTGGTGCTGTTCCACAAACGATGGAACACTTAATATCGTGTCCTGTGTGTCCTGCCGTCTGCACGTTACAGGAACTGATGGAAGCTAGTGATGGCGCCAAACACGTAGCCGAATTCTGGGCCGAGTATATATATTTAGATTGCCGTCTACCTACACGCTAAGAAGAAGACGTAATCAAATTGAACAATTTAATATCACAATGTTAGGTTATTAGGTTAGTGATCTAAAACCTTAGCAGAGGTTATAAATGTCAAATAGTCAATATCAAAGAAAATGAATGTATTCCATCATACAAATGAAATAATTTAAAATGAACGAAAAGCATTGAATATTTCATGATGTAGTGTTGAACATATGTGTACTTGAATTACCCTTAAAATTTTGTTGAGACATAAAAATGTCTTGATTTTGTGAAAATAAAAGGAAGAAGAAAACTTCTAAATAGCACAATACATTAGCAACGTGATAGACTCGTTTCGTTATTATAAGATGAAAATAGAAATGTTTTTTTTTTTTAATTTAACATAAACTTCAACAGTCTGAAGCTCAAGGATTTGCTGAGCTGCAGTAGACTATTTATATCTCTCATAATGGTTTTAGTTACTGCAGTCTACTGATGGAAATAGGCCTCCTGTAAGGAGCGCCCCAGCGCTCAATCTCCTGCCTTTTTCATCCAGCCGGCGGCCATCTTGCGGGGGCCCACACTACGTTTACCTACGCGCGAACCTTTGTACTCCACCTCCACCTCGTCTGTTCTGCGACAGACATCATGATTTAAATATATGTCCAATATAGTATAAAACTGCAAAGTCACTCCCCGCCGCTCTGTCCCTCTGTAGGTACGCTTAGTTCTTTTAAACGACAGAATGGATTTTAATGCGCTTTTCATTAATACGTAAAGTGATTCAAGAGCAAGGTTTAAATACGTATAGATAGTATCCACATTGCACCCGTGCGAAGCTGGTGCGGGCCGCTAGTCTGTAATAATATAGAGTGATGAATATGCTCGATTTATAATTCATACTGGGATTAAAAACACAGTTTGTAATCATTAAATTTTAACGAAACTGAAATTCAATAAAACCTGATGGTATTACTCGTTGAAAATTGCACAAAACTCCTTTTGACTTTTATCACTCCGTGGACATCAACTATTTAGTCCGAATCTGTAGGCCTGGTACGAATGCGCGGTGTAAACGCCACGTAGGTACATTCGAACGATACTAAGGTGAATTGAAAAATAATTATCTTCAACGAATAGAGTCTTGCAATGACGTAAAAACGCAAAACCGAACATAAATTCTCAGTCGTATAAACACGACTCAGACGGCACGTGCCCGAAAACATTTGTCGTATTAATCCAACTGGAGCGGTTAAATATTATAAAATGAAATATATTCGCATATGAATATCGTTTTAAGACTTACATATCTATGGACGATACTAATTCCAACCATCGTATTTGCGATTCAAATATCGTTCGAATTTAGGTTTTTTCCGAGGTTAGTAGAGTCAAGTGGTATTGGGTTGTTCTATCTAGAATTTCTCAGTAGCAGCCAGGAGTCTGGATTAGCGCAGGGTTGATGGCAACAGGCTCGCCCCCTAATTAAATGGGACTTAAATATAACTGGCGCAATGTGGCTGTACTATAGGTAAACGTTTGCTTAACTCTTCGGGGGAACAAGGAATGATGATATACACCGTGTAATTTTAGTCGTCTTACAACGGTAGCCCAATCCATGTATCCATTGACTACTAATCATTCATAAAAAAATATATTTATATAAACATTTGGATAATTAAAAAAACATACAATATCGTACACGCACGACGTTCATTAACACGTTGAGCGCCAACGCGGTCACAGGTGACCGCGAACAATAGTTTGTCTATTGTGTCTGCTGCGTGGCTGTCAATGCCTTAAAATAGCCTTTGGACGTGGACTGTATTAGATTGGCTTAAGAAATGTTGTCTCATAGAAAAGGGGGATGGAATGATCTACCGTCCGATACGTAAACATTATTAACAGAATGTTACTTACTGCAATGCCTTATTTATTTTTCGTATCTTAATTAATGGTGACAGCTTTCTAATCACGCCTAGAGGTTATTTATGTCGGATACATAGTGTCCACATTTGTAAGACGACTAAAATTGCACGGTGTATATGTATGTTGCCTTTGCAGTGATATCCATAATTAACTGTAAGCGTAGGATCTCATAACGTAATCTCTCTGTTCAAAACAAGATAGTTAGCCTTAGACTGCAGAAAAGTCTAAGTTACTTAGCTAAGTTCAAGTTAACGTTACTGCTTCTGCGCAGGTCTTTGGCCGAATAAGTTACTCAATTTTGGAATAAAGCTGAAAAAGATTTTCAAAAATTCAATAATTTGATTTTTTGAAATAATACTATGTCATGGAAAGATTATAGTATAATTATCCAATATAATTATACGACATGTGTTGACAGCGATATGGATGAATTTTTTGTATACATATTAGTGTTTTTGACTATACCTAGTAAATGGTAGCTTTACAGTAGGTACAGACGCCAGCACATCAAGCTATCCCTAACTGTCAAATTTTCTCAATTAAAAATGAACCTTATGTCTTTGCAATAAAGTTGGAATACTATCAAAGAAATTTGACAGATTGTGGTAACTTGATGTGCTGGCCTCTGTACGTAGTACTTACACATAATGTTCAAGTAGATTAGATATACAGTCAGTAGAATTGGTAGCAAAGCTGACTGTTAGTACTGGGTAAGGCATACTTGAGTATTGTCAATAGGGGTGATGACTACTATTGACAAATATTGGAAACGTATGTTTTCTTTTTTTACGTTTTCCTAAGATTACTTCGATACATTGAGTTAAAATGTGGCATGACGTCACAAGTGTGTAGTTTTGATGCTCACTAGTGACGAAGCGAGCCCGTCCTCCCCAATTTTAATGCGTTTTATTTTAGTATTTTTTTATTAATATTATTATGATAAAGCAAAAAATAAATACATACCAAAAAATAAATACATACCAAAAAATAAATATGT
The DNA here is from genome assembly GCA_951799385.1 of Hyppa rectilinea. Classification (NCBI taxonomy): domain Eukaryota; kingdom Metazoa; phylum Arthropoda; class Insecta; order Lepidoptera; family Noctuidae; genus Hyppa; species Hyppa rectilinea. Next base: position 3,550,444 of record OX637318.1, on the reverse strand, counting down.
TTTCAATGAGCAATCAACGAGATTGTCCGAAAGGATTACCGTAGTGGTAACCCTTTCGAGTTAAGAGTCTAACACTCTCCTCTGCTCCACCCAGAGCGGGAGGAGTCATTTGATCCGACGACACGGCGCAGTGGTTGAGCGATTGACTGCTGCGCAGCATGTCGCGGGTTCGTTTCCCGCACGGAACAAATATTTGTACGACCTGCAAGTATTTGTTCCGAGTCTGGGTGTTTTTCTATCTCTAATACGTATGTATTTACAAAAAAAAAATGTATATAAGTAGTTTATCAGCCATTTTCGTTACCATAACACAAGCATTAGGTTGCTTAGCTTGGGACTATATGGCGTTTTGTGAGAATTGTCCAAGGATATTATTATTATTTGATGACTTCCCATCCTCAAAAAAAAGCATCATCCCTATTGTAGGAAGCATCTCTTTTAATGGTGCCCGGTAGATAAATGTACATAAGTGTGTATTTTAGTAAATATAATACGATAAAACAAATATTGACCGATACTTAGTGTCTATCATCACACGAAATATAACGTGTCAGCACCCTTACACACAATAGTGATAAGGGAGGCAAAATAAAAACTCTCCGTCTTATCGGAACACAGTAAATCCTTTATAAGAATGCTTCGCTCCCCTCCTTTTCCATGTATGGGGTACTTCACCCTAAAAAAATACATTTTAGCTCGGCATTCATCTTTGTTTACTGAGAAAACATTCTCATATAAGACTATTGAATATGATGGTAGGTTGTTGTAAAAATGGCTCGTGCTATGAAAGGAATGTATGTTTTTGGGTGTAAAAGAAAATAATAAATTACTCGAACGCTAAATATACCTCAATTGTTATAATCTGTGTTTGATCGCGAGTTTTCCCAGAAGCTCGATAGATGGCGTTGTACCTTTTGAGCATTTTTTGAATCGCGGTGTCAAGAGTCTCCGCGTATTGTATAAGGTCTTGAACGAAATTAAATTTTTTTGAAGCCCCGGTCCCTCAAGTTAGGTTTCTTTAACGCTAACGGCGTTAAAAGTCAACGCGATGAGATCGCCGCCTTCCTCCGCGACCATCAGCTTGACGTCCTATTAGTTCAGGAGACCTTTCTGAAGCCCCATATACGCAACCCGAACATCGCCAACTATCGCATAGTTCGCAATGATCGGTCACGCTGTCACAAGGGCGGAACCCTCATCTATTTCAGAAGGACTCTCCATTGCATCCCGCTAGATCCCCCCCCTCTCCTCTCTCACTTGGAGATCTCTCTCTGTCGGCTCGCCATGACCGGTCATCAACCGATCACCATCATCTCCGGCTATTTCCCACCGACCAACGGTAGCGAGGATCATCTATCCATCGCCGCCGACCTCTCACTCCTCTTCGGCTTGAGCGACTCCGTCATCCTGGCGGGCGACCTCAATGCCAAACATCCCGCCTGGAACAGTAATCTCACCTCTACCAGAGGCAGATTACTGTTCAACTTAGGGGCCTCCCTTAACTTTGACGTCATCGCTCCGATGACTCCCACCCACTATCCCGGCGACCCTAACCAAACTCCCGATGTCCTCGACATAGCGCTTCTCAAGAATGTGAACCTTCGTTTGCAATCTTTAGAGGCGCTACAAGAGCTTAACTCCGACCACCGTCCCGTCGTCATGCACCTCACCCCCTACACGGGGGGTCCGCTTGACCCTGACCACCCGCCCCGCACCCAGTTGGTGACCGACTGGAGGAAAGTAAGCGAAAAGCTTAAATCCGACACTCTGTCACCTCAGCTGGAATCCATTCCTGACCTCATTGTCTCTGTCGATGACACTACCGGCGCGATCGCCTCGTTTACAGAACACGTGCAATCCGTTTTGACGGATTGCTCACGGGAAGTCCCGGTGGTGGAAGACCACCGCTGGAAACTACCCGCTGACGTACGTGAGTTGATAACCGGGAAGAACGCAGCCATCCGTGCCTACGACTCCTTCCCCTGCGATGCGAACAAAGCCCACATGCGCAATTTACAGCGTGCTGTAAAGAAACGCATTGCGGAAGCTCGTTCGGACAACTGGGACAAGTTACTCGGCGAACTTGAGCCCAATCACCATGCCTTCTGGAACCTTCAGAGGAAGCTTCGCGCTCCCGAAGAATCTTCCACCCCTCCACTCATCCGTCCTGACAAGAGCATCGCTTTCGATAGCTCTGAAAAAGCCGAGCTCCTAGCCGACAGTCTCGAGTCCCAATGCTCCCCCAGTTCCCTTCCGGTCGACCCAAAGCACCTCGCCAAAGTCGACGCCGAAGTCGAACGTAGAGCCTCTCTCCCACCCGTCGAAGATCCAGATGATCCTCTGCCCCCCGTCACCCCTGACGAGGTGCAAGACATCATCAAGGGTCTTCAGGCTCGTAAAGCCCCCGGCTCAGATGGAATTACCAATAGGGTATTCAAACTCTTCCCCGCCCAACTGATCATGCTCATGACCGTCATCTTCAATGGCGCCATGAGTAATAACATGTTCCCACAAGCCTGGAAAGAGGCCTCTGTTATAGGTATCCCCAAACCCGGCAAACCCAAATCAGACCCCACCAGCTATCGCCCCATCAGTCTGCTCAACGTGCTCGGCAAAATCTACGAGAGGCTTATTTATAAGCGTCTCAAGGACTATGCCGAGGCGAAGAGCCTGATTCCGGACGAGCAGTTCGGGTTCCGTACCCAACACTCGTGCGTCCAGCAAGCGCACCGCATAGTCGAGCACATCAGTGCCGGCTTCCAGCGTGGCGCTATGACTGGCGCCCTGTTCTTCGACATAGCGAAGGCTTTCGACAAAGTCTGGCACAATGGCTTAATATATAAGCTATACCAACTCGGCGTGCCCGACCGTCTCGTGCTCATCTTACGGGACTTTTTGTCGAACCGCACCTTCCGCTACCGCATCGAGGGCGCTCTCTCCGCCCCCCACCCGATTCGCGCCGGAGTCCCCCAGGGCTCCGTTCTCTCCCCCCTAATCTTTACCCTGTTCACTAGCGACATCCCCAAGAGTAAAAAGGCCCAATTGGCGTTATTCGCCGATGACACGGCCATTTACTACACAGGGACCAGTCCGCCAGCTATAGCTCAGACTCTCCAGACCGCGGCCAACGTCCTCGGCGCTTGGTTCCGGAAATGGAGAATCGAGGTCAACCCCGATAAAAGCCAGGCTGTTCTCTTTAGGAGAATTCGTAGGGCCCTCCCCAACCCCCCTAATCCGATCACCATGTACGGCAAGCCGATCCCTTGGGCGAAGCATGCCAAGTACCTGGGTGTCACTCTCGACCAGCACCTCAGTTTCGCAGAGCACATAAAGCAGGTCCGTTCGCGGGCCGCTTTCGCTCTCGGTAGGCTCCAATTCATGCTTACAGAACGCAGCAAATTGTCACTCCGGTGCAAACTGCGTCTCTATAAGGCTGTAATCCGCCCCATCATGACTTACGCTTGCGTCGTCTTCGCGCACGCCAAACCCAAGTATCTGCATCGAATGCAGACACTTCAAAACCGGTTCCTCCGTAAGGTCTCAGGAGCTCCCTTTTACGTCCGTAACATGGACCTTCATGTAGATTTTAAACTCCCCACAGTTCAGCAGTTCATGAAACGCCTCTCGAAGCGTTTCTTTGACACTGCCATAAAACACCGCAATCCCCTGATTGCGGCCGCCTCCCGATACACCCCGTCCCGCATCAGTAAGGTCCGCCGTCCACGGCATACCCTCGTTGCCCCTGACGATGCCACCACTCTCCTCCAGGAGAGCAGCCCGGCTACTAGCACTATTAGAGTAACATACAGATACAAATTTCCGTCGTTCCGTCCTCGCCGTCGAGGCCCGTCGCGACGACCCTGTCCACTCTCACCCTCCCGACCCTTGCTCGAGCCAGCCCGCGTTGCCGCTGAGCCAGTAGCTTTAAAAACCCCCGATCCAGCTGTCCCTTGCTGTCCCCCCCCAGCGACGCCCTAAGCCGAGGTCCGAACCCCGCAGGGGGTGCCCTTAGCGTGTAGTCGCTTAGTTTTGTAAGTTAGGTATAGTTTTTATTAAGCCCTGGCTGGAGGCTACAATTCTTTTGTGGCAGCCACAGGCAAGCCCGGTTAAGCAGTAGACAACCCTTTGGTTGAACTGCGAGATGCCATGATCAAAACAAAACTAAATTTTTTTGTACTCGCTTTGGAAAGTTTTATTTACAAACGTCCTCGGGCAGTGGTCAAGTGCCGAACGAACAATCTGTATAAAAGGGGTACAATGGTTTCATATAAAAACCAACATGGTATCTCAGCTTGTTTATTTAAATGCAAAGTAATAGAATAATATCAAAGTCAAAGTTAAATAATTTATTTCAAACTAGCTTCTAGCAGCGGCTTCACTTGCGTGGATGTCAGAAATTATTCTAAAGGAACGTACTACTGAGATAAAAAGTATCCTATGTGTTAATCCAGGTCATAAAATACATCTGTGCCAAGTTTTATCCAGATCCGTTCAGCCGTTTGAGCGTTAAGAAGTGACAAATAGACACAAACACACACACTCACTAAAAAACCTTTGCCTTTTTTATAATAGTGTGATAGTGTAATTATCCATTAAATTATGGTGAAAACATAAAAAATATTATTATAATGAAAAAAAAAAAATACAAAATCAAATATTATAAATTATTGCGTTAGAATTGTCGTAAAAAAATAACAATTTAGAAACACTAAAAAAAGTTATTTATTCTACAACTTTATACATTGACTTAATAGTGTACATAAAAATAAATAGTGTGACCAATAAAAATTGCTCGTAAACCCAAAAGGTGGTTATATTGCGTGACCTTAATACAGGGTGTATTTCACAAGTGTGGGTCGATGACCTCATCCGAAACTATAAGAAATCGTGAATAATAAAAGCAGTTCGGGGCCGATGTAGACGAAAACTTAATCGGGATTACTAAATATTTGTTTTATTTTTAATAAATATATTTAAAATTCCTAGAGCTCTTTCAAACGACTCATTCGTTTTTTTTCTTAGAATTGGATTTCCCCTAAAATAAATCTAAAGAAGATCTCTTTTTGATTATTTAGGTACTTGCGATGTTTGTGCATATCAGTGAGACCTTACATTAAACCAAAAAACAAACAGTGAAGTGATAAATGTGTACCAGATAACCTGCCAGTATGAACGACATCACAGAACGCGTGCGTATCGGACACCGAGGCGCCCGCGCCACGTGCGTTGTATTTACGTGTCGCGCCACCGAGATTTCAGGACTCCACTGCCGAGTAAGCTCGTTTATATTTGCAGGTTAGCTGGTACAAAGGTTTAGTATTCTTTTTGAGATAGGAACCCTAAAAATATATAGGTATATTTAATAGGTATAGGTAAATTCTACGTACAGGGTTATTCTCGAAAGATAGGTATATTTATCTTTTGAGAATAACCCTGTACGTAGAATTTTAACGTTAAAGTTATCCAAAGTCGCCAGTATAATTCTCGCTGCTATAAATGAATGATGCTAGTATGAGTCTCTAAGCGTTCGTTGAACAAAACTTTAATGCAAAAGTTTTATACAGCCATTTACTTAAAGGTTAATTAGTCGGGCCAGTGAATGGGAGTCAACCACAATCATTACCACCACTGGTCTTTCTTAAGAACTAATGGTTCTATAAGGCTGCGTACCCACCTGAGATGTGCAAGGTATCTACACAGTGTGTGAGGAAAATTTCCACCGATAGGATCACTTTATTTTAATAGCTAGAGCTAAGCTAGTGTTGTTATTGGTTCGTTTTACGCACGTTCGTCGCAAAGCATCCTTCTTTTTGAAGGTAGGAAATCATCAAATGACTCCTCCCGATTTGGGTGGAGTAGAAGGGAGTGTCAGACTTTTACTGACTAAAACCCATCCATGTTCCTTCCTTAGCCCTTTATGTTCCGGGGTAGCGGTAACCCTTTTGGACAATCCCACTGAATGATATTACGCAACCTAAGGGTGCCTTAGACTGGGGTATTACCGTTACTGAAGACATATTTCATGGTTGAACGCCTTTTTTGTTTTGCCTGGGCTTTGGGGATATGATACCCTGTCTTATCCCCATAATATGGGATCCTTACCTCACTAATCTACCCCGGTGGTCACCATCTGCACAACCACTAGAAAAGGGGCACAGTTACCTCTTAATAATGGTTAATACCAATGTGAAAGCCTCTCTGTGCAACCCCTATTATGGTACAGAGGCCAGCACATCAAGTTACCACAATCTGTCAAATTTCTTTGATAGTATTTCAACTTTATTGCAAAGACATAAGGTTCATTTTTAATTGAGAAAATTTGACAGATAGGGATAGCTTGATGTGCTGGCGTCTGTACGTCCCTGGGATGACTTTAAAGGGAAGTCCCCGAAACATCACTATGCAAGAGCGCAAATACGTGACCACTACCTTTCCCAATATAATAAGAATGCCTAAGTTTGATTGCACAATTAGAAAATTTCAATAAAATGCATAGAGGCCAGCACATTAAGCTACCCCAAGCTGTCAAATTTCTTTGATAGATTTTCAACTTTATTACAGATACATAAGGCTCATGTTACATTGGGAATATTTGACAGTTTGGGATAGCTTAACGAGCTGGCATCTGTAGCTTCTTAAATCTAATACAGTCAATTTTAATTAAATAATTAGGTTTATTTATAAAACAGCGTGCGATTCCAATATCGGTCAGTATAGAACATACCTAATTTAAATATTAATTTCATCCATCGTGTTCTCATTTGTCAAAATCACTAAATGAAAAAAATATATATTAACTAACTGCCAGTGGAAGTCCCGTCAAAATCAGTCTAGCCGTTTCGAAGATTAGGCGGAACCAACAGACTGACAATTTTTTTGTAATAAGTATTGTAAAACTATCAAAAGGTAAAAAGCTGTTATTTTTATCATTACAAACGACAATTTCACTAGGGGGTCACTACTGACACCCCTTTAAGTCACACAAACAGCATTGACCGAATATTAAGTAGCTTTTGTGAACTCGGCCTTATATGAAATGACAGAACCTTATTGACTTAGTATGTAACCGTAACAAAGAAGTCTACAAAATCAACCCGCTGAACCCATCACCGTCCACAAGAACAGATGATCGCCCCCACTTCACCCCCTAGTGCGTTATTAGGTACAGTGGAACAAAGACTTTGGTATACAAGCAAAAATACACTATGTTAGTTAGGTTGAATGAGGGACTATTCTTCTTCTTTTCGTGTGGTTAGTAAATAACCTGGCGTCAGAGTTTTAATGCTGCCCATGGGCCTCTGACTTAGCATCACATGCTGATTTTAAGCAAGTGATAATTATACAATACGCACATGAATCCGAAAAATCAGCGGTGCGTGCCTTGGGTTCGAACTCGAGACCTATGACTTGGCAGTCCGGCGGTCACACCACTAGGCTATCACGGCTTTAAGGGACTATAAGGGAGTGTATTATTATATGAAACAAAATTACTGCGTTTCTAACATTATATTGAGTTATGCGAACATAATAATATAATTATGGTTATATTTTTATGTGAAGTACACTCCCTTAAATTATTTCCCTCGTTTATCTTGACACCCTTTTTTTAAGGATGGGAAATTGTCAACTCTTCCAGCTCTGGGTAGAGCGGACGGGAGCATAGACTCGACTCTTATTGACTAAAACCCATCCATGTTCCTTCCTTAGTCCTTTGTGTTCCGCGGCAGCGATAACCTTTTTGGACAATACCGCTGATCATTTTGGCACACTCTATTCATATTTTCACTATGCGGGCAAAGTCTATTTTAGTGAGTTCACCTACACAAGTAGGTGCTTTTTACACTTAACATACTCGTAAGAGTGATGCTAAAGACTTGACTACTCAACACACTTACTTACTACAAAGTAGTTACAAGTTAGCTACTCGTACATCAAATAGCTTATTCGACTGTACATTTTGAAAGGCTGTGAAAAAAGATCAGAGTATCGTCACTCCTTTACGTAATATTACGTTTCACGTAACCCAAATATTTTCGAGCCCTCTTTGTGCCCTCCTTAATGTGTGAGGGAAGGGGTGATTTATCTACTATTCAAGGTACATTATGTGGTAGTTGGAATAATCTGATATCGTATTACTTACTGTTGAAATTCATAGAGTTATTGCTGAAATAAGTTTGGCGAGTCAGTTTTGATAACTATGTACGTTCCTAGAGATTGATTTTTAAAATTAATTTTACAAATTAAAACGTAAAAGGTGAATTAAACCAAAATTTACGCACTTCAAAGGAAAGCAACGAAAAGGAATAATTTTCTGATTGTGTACTCATTTATTGGGTACCAATTTTTTTTATCCTCAGTGGAATTTTGATTTAGGTCTATAAAATATAATTATTTATGTTTTACTATCCGATTGAACGAGTAATCCGATTAAAAGACATAGACCTTAGACCTTACGTTTTTATCGTTTGAACCTTTTATATTTCAAAGGACGTTGAGGAGAAACGTACTTATCCTCCAAAAAAAATTAAATAAGTCATTCGAAGACTCTGGTAGCTTAGATATTTTGTTACTACGAGTATAGCGATATGTTTCATAAATGTGGAATCAATTATTTAATCAATATTAGCATTATTGTCATGACAATGTTTGCCGATAGGTTGGACAACCCTTATGTTACGGTCTTGGTTGGCGTGTTGTTCTAATGTCGGTTAGAAAATTAAAATATTTTTATTGTTTTAATAATAATAATTTATTTATTGCAGACTATAATAATGAATTACAATTATTATGTAACATAATGTATATATTTTCTTAGCGAGTAAGAGGAACAGAATATAGCCACCTAACTACGGTTCTCATTTATGATAAATAAAGTTTATTTTACAAGTGACCATACATTTTTTTTTGCTTCTTATTACCTAGTTAGTGTTAGCCGAATCTAAACAAGCTGTTTTATTGTTTCGTTTCGAAAGTAAAATGTTTTATTTAGAATAATTAATTTTGTTATTTAAGGAAAATAATATGCTTTTGTGCAAAAAAAAATATTCAAAATGGTTTTTGTTTAAAGGTAAATATTATATTTTTGACGAAAAACTTTTAAAATTACAAAACAAAATCTTTTATGGACATATTATTGTATTCCATGACTGTTGGTGGGTAAGGATAGGGTCTATAGATACAAAATCCCGCATGATCCTTCTAGCTAACACGAAATCACTATTTTAGAGTTCAAGTTTCCTGTTCCTGTTCCTGTTCAAAGTTCCTGTTTCAAATCTGCAATTTTTTTTTTTTTATATTTTAGTAGTGAGACTGCAGAACACGTTTCTACATTGATCGATTAAATACTAACCCTCTATGTAAGTGCCCAAGATGGAGGCTCGCATAGTTTGCGGCTAATGTAAAACCGAAAATATATTTTATTTTTAAAACAGCGCTGCTAAGCCCTTTGACCGGAGTTTTTTTTTTAATACAATACGTAACAAGGTTTTCCTTTAAAATAACATCTCTGGAAAAGAAAAAGTTTGTAACTGTGTTTAGACATAAGCCTGTCGAGATATTTAAAGCCGAAGGAAAATAAAATGTTGATGTATACAGTAGGTACATTAACGAGCTATAATATGTACAGAGATTAAACTTCAAAAGCAGGTTTTTACTCAATTATTGAACGAAATATGTTGTATGTACACATTGCAGTCTCAAATACATATACTTACCGAGAAATTCGAACCTAAAAGTTGAAATTGTTATTTTACGAGAAAATCTCTTCAGAATAATTATATTCTGAAGAGATTTTCTCGTAATATAGCAATTATGCTAGGCCAAAGTCAAAGTCAAATCATTTATTTCAAGAAAGGCACTTTGAATGTCGAAAATGAAAACAAGAAATAGAATTGATTCTAGTCGCCCCTTCCAAAAAAAGAGTTTCGTGTGGATAAGAATGGACAAGAAACTCCACCGTTACTCTTTTAAAATGTTTTACAATGTATTGTATACCTACATGAATTTATATGTGAAGACGATGCACCCAGAATAAAAACAATACAACACAAAAGGTGAAAAGAAAAACACATGGCAGCAAGGTGTATACATATTTTTGCTCGTGACTGTACACCTCAACCTAAAGCGTTAAGAAAAAGCGGATGTGTATTTAATGTAACCATCCACGAGTTCTATTTACATTATAATTAAGATTAATGTTATTATGACAACAAAACAAAACAGCTTAATTGCTCGCCCGAAATCAGTTAGGAGCCCATCAACGCGTGACGTCATCATAGTAATTGAACGCGAGATTATCATATTTCTCATACAATGGCAACTTCATATCGACAATATTCTCTTTTATGGCCTTCCTTTGTGGTCTCATGGGGCCGCACGGAGTTTTATCGTCCAAGTTTTATTACCAAAACCTGTTTTTGTTAGTAATCATTGATTTTGATATCTTTTTTATGTTGTACGATAGAGGTATTTTTTTCATACATTACATGGAAACGATGAAAAATTCCAAAAGTTGTTAACTTGTTGCTTTTAGGTTATTTTGCTGAATTTTGTCCGAGTTAAGTTATTGGCTAGCTTAGAAACATTCTAGGCACGGAACTGAGCTGAAATGGTCCATTAAGTTTAAGTGTTTTTTTTTTAGTCTGTGACAGAACCGGCGGGCTTTCGGATATACTACAGTAGTAACTTGATTTACGGGCTGAAATAAAAATTCTATTGTGCTGTGCAATTTTCCTCCATAGCAGATGAGGCATTATGAAATTGAACTAGGTTTGTTATTAAATTGACCTTATTCCATATAGATCTTTCGAACTGTTTGATTTTATGTCGCCCATATTCTTCGTATTTTTATAGCCTAATATAATTTGATAAAGTACTGCAATAAAACAGTATCATAGCGTCTGAAACATATTTATCTTGCGGACAAGAATCAACAAGGAAGAAAATAAGACAAAAACAAAAACATACTAAATCATGTGGCAACGGAAGGGTTAAATAAGTTTCGCTAAGTCAGTCGTAGAGCGTAGCAATTGTAGCCACGTTGCTACGGTAATTTATCGTAGCGCGTAGCGGTCGGCATCACCTACGGCGTAGCTCTTCTACGCACATGTTGCCTAATGTATGTACGGTAGAGAAAGTTTTCTTAGGATAAGTGCCTAGGATTGTTATAAATGTGTGTGTGCTTAATCCGCACGGACCCTTCGTATATTAGGGTTCCGCATGCTAAATTAGCTATAATTTCGCATGATAAAATACGATTTCACAATAAAAGAGAAAAATAATAAATCTGCTGTTAAAACCGATTGCCACGGAGAATGTTCTATATAAAAATCCACATTCGAAATCCCCGAAGACGCATAGTGAAGTTAGAAAAAGTTACAGGTACGAACACCCTTACGTAAAGCTAAAGGGTGAGGGTGAATATTTACCGACAATTTCCATCGAATGGGATTCCACTGAATGGCTTTTTTAAGAAAAAATAAACATTCAAATATACCATTACACTACATAGCTTCGATAAATACAGGATACTGAAGACTTTTTGGTATGGGAGAATGGGTATTTTCTAAAAAAAATATCTAAAAAAGGGGAAAATTCAATTACACTGTACGTTTGAAGGGTAGTAAGTTAACTTTGACACTTTGCACATTCACACTTATGAAATAGGTATAACATCACGCCTTGTTTTCCCAAGTGGTAAGGCAGAGCTGTACCCATAGTAGGTACATTTCGTCAGTTACGTGTTAAAGTTTCATGTAGTAAAGCCTATTGCTATCAACCGGACACAAATCTGGATTAAGGCCTGCTTTTAACTTTCTTATGAAAAAACTTAATCAGACTTTGCCCGATCTGGGAATCGAACCCACAACCTCATGCTCAGCAGTAGGGCTTGCGACCACTAGACCAAAGAGACAGTCCTACACTTATTATAAATTATACAGTGAAGTGAAGTAACCAACTCTAAATCAAGAAAAAAAAAACAGTTGTTCAGTACGTATACTTTATTTTCGTATAATTCGTCAAAATGTATGAAACAGCTGATATATTTTTTTCATATATTAGAGTTGGTCCCATGGACGAAGTTGTTGATTTTCATGAGTACTAAAGAATTTGAAAGTATGTCCCTCGTTTAACCTAACACACTGTTTAATACGATAGTAACTCCGTCAGTCTGTTACATTTTCACGCCTTGACAGCTGAGCGGATTTAGTTGAAGTTTAGGCCCACGAATAGACCAGAACCTGGAATTAAGGATATAGGATACTTTTTAGTCTGGTACTAGTATGGATGGTGAAGCTACGGAGGAAAGCTTCTAGCTTTCCTTCGTAGCGCGTCAAAAAGTCGATGTCAGGCAGGATGACATTAAAATTTTCTGTTTTTTTGTATTTTGTTGTATACATATATATATTTTTTTGTTTAAAAATACTGTAAGCCTCTTAAAACGCAAAGAATGAGCGCAATATGGATGAAATTATGAAACAATTAATGTTTTGACGCTGCGTGACAATGTGAGCGTGGATAATTTGTCGCCGCCCGTTCAATGTCCAGCGCGCACAGGATGGATGGAAAGCAGCACATGAAGTAATTTTTATTCCATTGGTGTAATTGCTGTATGGCGTTCCAGTGGAAGGATAAATAAATAAATCAAGTTTTCTCCAAATGATTTTAAACCTTCAAACGATGAGTATTAAATTCAAAATCGATTGAAAAAAATTGACAGTTGTAGTAACTTCATGGCCTGGCGACTGTACTACTAAACAATAATGGTAAATTCAGTACAATGAAATTACATAAAGTCATGGATTCTTCCCGTGGTGGAGAGCAGAAACTAGAACGCCACCAGCTTCGATCCTAACACAGTCCTTTTTGCTAAATTTAACATTCTATTTCACTGTCGGAAAAATACAATGTAAGAAATGGACAAAACATAAGGTGGACAGCAGCGCTGCTTGTAACGGAAGACAAGAAAAACAGGTCAAATCCATTTCATGTTAATTCTCTATTTCGGCACTTTCATTTAAACCCATGGCGTACTGTAGAATTTTCTACTTTGCAAATAAACGACCCTAGCTACCATTTTGGGATCCTGGGCCCGCCTACTCAAAAAACAAAACTACACGCTCAAAGGTGAACTTTAAGTCAATAAGAAACTTCCAATAAAACTTTCAGGTATGGGGACTTGGAACCCTACGTGAGGGGGCAAAGGGTTCGCGTCCCCCATCGAATGGGGGCTTCTCGTTTAGAATGCATAGAATTGTTACGGAGTATTCGCACTATAATTGGCCGTTTGAATAGCTAAAGGCGCTGGTAATGCCTTCCTTCCGCTTTTTAGCCGCTGAGGCAAACAGGTGCTCTGTGGGTTAATCGCTGTTTGGTTTTTACTGGAGGTGCTTTTTTTAAATTGAATATTTGCGTTCTGTTATGATTTTGCGAGGACTTTGCATTGAAGGTGGCCTAATTGCGCTGAAGCATTGTCTTCTAAAATGGTTTTGGGCATATTAGGTAAATGGGGAGTTTTTGTTTTTTAATCTGTACTATTGTTATAAAGATTATTAGAGATATCCTCTAAATGAGGAAAGCAAACACTTCAATGCAGACGAAAGTTCAGGATAGAGGGATTTTTGATTGATTGATTATGATAAAGAAATAAATAAAAAAATAAAATAAATAAATATCCTTGGACATTTCACACAACGCCATATCGTCCCAAGCTAAGCAACCTAATGCTTGTGTTATGGTAACGAGATGGCTGATAAACTACTTATATACTTTTTTTTTTGTAAATACATACATATCATAGATAGAAAAACACCCAGACTCGTAACAAACACTTGCAGGTCGTACAAATATTTGTTCCGTGCGGGAATCAAACCCGCGACATGCTGCGCAGCAGTCAATCGCTTAACCACTGCGCCAACCGTGTCAAAGAGGAAAGATTTAATTGTTTGTTTGTTTGCATTGAATAGACTCCAAAACTCCTAAACCGATTTGAAAATTCTTCACAGTCGGAAAGCTACACTATCCCCGGGTGACATAGTCTATATTATATTTTCAAAGATATAAGAGATCCTTACTAAAACTCCATTAATGTAACAATTCCCAACGCGGGCGAAGCCGCAGGCAAAAGCAAGTTAGTATCTATTAAAAAGATATTTTTATTATTATTGCGCAACGTTAAGATGATAGCGCGAGGGTAGACCGCGAGTTTCAAATTTTCTTACGTTTCTCGCCATGGGAATTGAACCCAGTAGATACAGTCGCCAGAGCATCAAATTATAGCAAACTATCAAACTTCTCCAAATGATTTTAAACCTCAAACGTTGAAATTCAAGTTCAAAATCGATTGCGATAATTTGACAGTTTGTGGTAACTTGATATGCTGGCGACTGTACCTTACTTAACCCATTAGAAGTTCGTCTATTAGAAGCCGATTGCTTATAAGAGGTCAACGACTTATACGAATATATTTACTGTCGTTTCGAGAGATTTTTTTCTTATGAACCTTTGGAGTTCATACGACATTTAAAGGATTAATAAAAAAACTTCAATATTTATAATTACATCTCTAATTTTTATGTTGGTGTCTGAATTTGTACCCGGTTGATGGCAATCGACTCGCCCCCTATCAGACTTAAACCTAAACGGTGAAACGTGGGTGTTCTATGGATACACCTGTGCCTAATCCTAAAACAAGTAATCTATACTCTATTTATTATAACATTCGAAAAATAACGGCTAAATAACGACAGTTACTGTGTAATATTGTTGACATAACTGCACTTTACAGTTGTTTTTCTAATGTAAATTAGTAGTTAATAGATAACATTGCTTCGAATGTTCGAAATAACGGAGTTTAATATATGTACGTCTATATAGAAATAACGAAGGGGTGATAACCGTTATTTGTCTAATCTTATTTAACGAATGGAGTATAGCTATCTAGCAATATAAATTAAAAACTTGTTCTTTTTTGCGCGAAATTCCCCGAATGATTTTAAAAAGCTTTCACAGAACAAAAAGGCTTACGCTGTTATCGATTTGTGTAGTCACACCCAGCGTTAGGAAGACTTTTTTTTACAACGGAACAAAATAAATAATTGGCAACCCACTCGTCCATAAATCTACTTTTTAATAAATACAGGAGCCCCGAGCCTACACAGTTTGTTGATATGCGTACCTGTATAAAATACTTAGCAGAGCCTTAGGTACGTGGTACTATCTAGAAGTACATAAATCAGCGTCGAAAAAGGTTTCTTGTTTATCTCATGAACCCAAGAGATCGTTTACTGTAATAGTGTGTTAAAGGCAGTGGTTCTGTAGTTATTAAAAGCTTACTTCTGCCTGCGACTTCGTCCGCGTGAAATTTTTCGTTTTAATGTTGTAAAAGCGAAAGTTTGTGAGTGTGTGTGTTAGTATGTTTATAACTTCTTTACGCAAAAGCTTCTGAACGTATCTGGATGAAATTTGGCACAGATATAGATTATAACCTGGATTAATACATAGGATACGTTTTATTCAGTTAATACGTGCCCGCTCGCGCAAGTTTTTATTTATAAGTTTTTTCCGCTTACAACACAGAATTGAGCTAATCATTCCTTTCTCCTTACCCATACATTCCTTATCGTTCGGAACGAGATTGGAAGTTCATTTGCGCGCGACCAAAGTGTCAGTGCGTTCTTCGCATCCACCGCGCCGCTACATAACCTCAAACCGCTCACCGCTCATAACCGCTAATTATAGTGAGCTAGTCTCGTCTAGCTTACTTAAAAAGTGTAATTTTTGCATTCGACCGCACCGCAAACCGCAACCGCTTACTCAACCGCAATCGCATCAAAAACTGTATAACTATTAAAAATAAGTGTTGGCCGACACAAGTGTGACATTTAAACAAGTGAAAAAGTGCATCAGGAAGAAACCAGGGAACACGTGAGACGTCTGCAAAGGGCTGTCCTTGCCACGTGTTTCGTCCAGAAGGTCTCAAGTAAGTCCATCCATCCATATTCCTCAAAACCTCCTTTCCCGTTTGCTCAATTCTGTGTGTCGTCCAACAGCTCACCACGCTAAAATCTACATCCCAACAATAAAATTAACTCACCGCTCCAAGGTCCTTCGAAGCCCGCGTAGACTTATACACCATAAGTTATTTGGTCCAATCGAGTCGGATTCAAAGAATCAACGATCCTAATATAGGTCATACCTAGGATTTAGGTTAAAATACCTAAAATACAACGTTCGTAAAACCGCCATATTGAACGTACCTACTTGCGTTCGTACATTCCCCGCTAGGTACATTATTCATTGAGATAATTCAGTAATCTGTATCAACTTAATATTTCGCCTGTTGCATTGAAATAGCATAGGTAAATATTCAATCCGCTAATTATCGTGAGTTAGTCTTGTCTAACTGACTTACAACGTATATTCTACCGCATTCCTTTTGTATACCCGGGATACATTCTGATGTCCACGCGAGCGAAGCCGAAGCAGAAGCTAATCACTACATAGTACAAAAAAAAACAAACGGCCAAAAAACTCCAGGGACACTCTTTTAAACAAAGTATGTTTATGGCAATAGGGTCGCCCCCTATTACATGGGACTGAAACATAAAAGGCGAAATTTAGGTGTATTATAGGTGCACCTCTTCTTAGCCCTTCGACATATACTAGCGTGATGTTGCCGTGTTTATTATGAATATAGGTTCATTAACATCAAGTTCTGCTAATCTCTAGTGCAGAACATAATTCGCTAAAAACACGCAGTAATTTCATGTCTTCATTGATGTTGAATTACATACATGCCATGTCTACCAACGATTACAATAACGCTCAAACTTTACGAGCTCTGCCGTTAAATTTAATTTATTATAACTGTGTTTAATTTATGAATAGTTTTTTGCTATTATTTTTAATGCATGCCATTTAGAAAAAAGTAAAAAACTGATTGCATGTCACTTTAATTTTTTTATTTTATGTAATTGTCAACATAATTCTTTATTTAAAATTACATACGGGTATAGAAAAACAGTCGTAAATTATATTATTTAGTTGTTTTCGTTTTTAGTCAGCGTCAGAAAGCCAGTTAAACCAGGTTAAGCTACGCTTGCTGGAGTTGGCCGTAGATAGGTGATCATCTTTACATACCGAGACTCCTCCGTGCCTCGGAAATGACGTTAAGCCGTTGGTCCCGGCTGTCAATTGTACATCTTTGACAGTCGTAACGGGTAGTCAGAAGCCCGAAAGCCTAACAGCCAGTCTACCAAGGGGTATCGTATTACCCAGGTTGTGAATGTCAGATAGGTAGTCGCTCCATGTAAAATACTGGTATTCAGCTGCATCCGGTTAGACTGGAAGCCAACCCTAACATAGTCCACGGACCAACCCCGGCAAGCGTAGCTTAACCTGATGGATTGATCCTTGCGGCTGTTATTACTTAGCCCTACCTCCTCTGTAAAGAGAGCTCATTTCCATTAAATTTACATACCCGAAAAATCCCATGTGATGAACCCCAAGATTTAAAAAAAAACACTCTTCACGTGTAACACCCTACTAATCATGTTTTATTATTGAATGGACTAATGGTTCATCGAACAGAGTCACGAATAATGTATGGATTTTTTATGAAAGCCCCATTTTGTTTGCGTAGTATTACGTACATCTGTGGTGACAAACACAAAGAAATGTGTTAGAAGGGTTAGTACTGATGACAACGTAATATCACGATGTTTCCCCGAAAGGTTGGGCAGAGGTGTACCTATAGAACACCCATATTGCACCACTTAAAATTATGTCTTAGTCTGAGTTTGTTGTGCCACTTCTTCTTCCCAGCTAAAGCACTAGGAAGTGGTGAAGGGTGGGCGTTTTTGGGGGATTGTCTTATGTAACTTTGACCTTCAAAAAGTGCTGATTTTCAGCCTAATTTGAATAAATGTTTGTTGTGTAGTCCTGGGGGACTGATCTAGGAGATTTTAGTGGAACGTGCGAAGATGCCTTCCTATATAATACCAAAGTAATGGTTACTTGTTCCCCATAAATAAAAATGAGGATTGTTTGAAAAAGTATCATGATATAATTATAATATATTTATATTTTAATTATGTAATTTAGATATCTTTAAAAAGGAGGAGGTAGCTCGTGGCTAATTGCTAACAGCCGCACAGGTCGATCATTAGGTTAAGCTACGCTAACCGGGGTTGAACGTGGATGGGTGACCATCTTCACATACCGAGACTCCCCCGTGCCTCGGAAAGCACGTTAAGCCGTTGGTCCCGGCTGTCATTTGTGATTCTTTGACAGTCATTACGGGTCGACAGTAGCCCGACAATCTGACTGCTAGTCTTACCAAAAAGTATCGTATTACTCAGTTACTGGGTTGTGGAGATCAGATAGGTAGTCACTCCATGTAAAATACTAGTATTCAGCTGCATCTGGTTAGACTGGAAGCCAACCCCAACATAGTTGGGAAAAAGGCTGAGCAGAGAATGATGATATGAGATATCTTTAAAAATAAAAGGACTTCCATTCGAACAGCCGAATTGTGACAGTCATAATAATATCTTACCTTTCCTTACCTTAGTTCAGCGTCAATATACATAGTGTATAATGATGCAGAGTTTAACGAACGTGTACGGAGTAGAGCTTCTGGACCGCATGTATTACCATGCTATGATGACGTCACGTCAACGTTGACGCGAACGTTAATATGCGCCCATAAAGTTGTAATGTTAAAGTTACTGGCGTCAAACATGGCACGCGGTTTAGGTAACCACACCATTCATTCACGCTTTTACTTGATTTTCGGATGTAATAAATTTAAAGCTGTAGGTGTTTGGATGTAGGAAAACTGTGAAGTTTCCTTGCAGGCTTAAGGAGTAGATACATAGTCGCTTTTCTGCCGAAGGAGCGACACGTGCCCGAAGCTCTAAAGTTCAAAAATGAGCACATTAGGAAGCGGACACGAAGTTAGCAGGAGCGGGGAGCGGTGGCGCGAGGGGTGGCGCTTTGCAATGCATAGATTTATATGAGACTGGCGTCAAAGGCGTCAGCGTGGTGGCGGCAAGCGGTGCGTACAAGCCGTAGTGTTAAGTATTTTATTTTTTACTATTTAACGACATTTTTTACTATTTAAATCTAACGTTACGAAGAAATTTGTATCAAAAAGATGTGGCCGTCGCTGTTTAGATATTTCGCTTGTGAACGAGGACACAAATTTCTCGTAACACTACACCGCTCTAGCACCGTGCGGTCTGCCCGCTGGCTTCGAGACCTGGTACAGCGTTACCGCTCCCCGCGCCGTCGCCGCCGCCGCCCCGCTCCCGCTGGCTTCGTGTCCACAGCCTAACTAACTACGCGCAGTTAGTTAGGCTGTGGACACGAAGCCAGCGCGATATAACCAAACCACGGTACTATTATCATAATTACGCATCGCGTGCATTTTCGCACGTTGCATGGATAATTAGATGAACAGCCAGACTGTTGTGGGTTGTGGTACCGGAACAAACATGACGAGCTTTTTATGTCATCATTCAACCTTCATCGTTGTTTTATTGGTAATTATTGATTGTATTGCCTTATTGGTCTAGAGGTCGCAGGCGTTAAACATGAAGTCTTCTGTTCGATTTCCGAGTGGGAAAGTGTCATTGTGTTTTCCCAATTTGGGATTTCTTCGTAGTAGCCCGGTAACTGGATTTTTGTCGAGCTGATGCCAATAGGCTCGCCTCTTATTACGTGGGACCTAAATGTAACTGGCGAAATCTGGGTGTACCTAATATAGGTAAATCTCTGCCTTTTTCTTTGAGGGTGAGAAATCATCCACTACCCTTGTCGGGGTTGGTCCGTGAATGGGTGACTATCTTTACATGCCGAGACTCCCCCGTGCTTCGGAAAGCACGTTAAGCCGTTGGTGACGGTTGTCATTTGTGCATGACAGTCGTCATCTCGGTAGTCACTCCCTTTCTAGCCATATCATTTATCACACAATCCATCCATCGTTACTTTGATCATCCTCTACTTGTATAGCCATTCACATTCATACTCAAAATTTTCTCGAAAACAAGCCAGCAAGCAAGCTGCAAGCTGCAAGCTGCAAGCTTTCTCCTCATTTTTCCGCGTAACATACCCATTCCTTGATAATCGATTTCCACACAACTTTTCTGTCACTGGTGTCACTTTCAAACATTCCCTTATATTCTCATTCCTTATTCTATGCATTTGCGTAACAACACACATCCCTCTTAGCATTCTCATCTCACCTGAATGCAAATCTCATTCATAAATTCACTTTAATCCATACAAGACGGGAGGTCAATCACACAACCTTAGATGTCATTTAATATTGTGTATGAAGTAATCAACAGTCGTGACCTATCTACCTACGAAAGTAAAATCCCTTAGAGGCAATCACAAACTTGTTTAAAAATTATAAGGTTTCTAAAGAAAAAAAATAGTCTAAATTGGACCTTCAAGTAAATTCAATTAAGTTAATTTTAGAATATAGAGCCGAATAAAAACTATTATGAATAAACATTATGAGTTCTTAATTAAAATTTCAATAGGTTTCAGTCGTAGTGACTACAGTCTGGGCTTAGTATAATAATTATAATGCATGGTACTTGAAATAATTAATTTAAATGTAATTATTTTTAATATGTTAATCAAAACTTACATTATTATTAATTGGGAGACGTAAAACCGTTTAATTTAATACTAGCACTTCTCCCGCGACTTTCTCTACGGAGATTGTGAATTTTCCTACACAAAAGTAAAATCATGCCACGTGTACAGACAACAGTACCAGTTTAATTTTCTTTTATTAAATACAAGGTGAAATATAATTTACAGGCTATATTTTTAGAGGTAATTTTACTCATAATTATGAACAACTTTTACTATGGGAACGAATCTAAAATCGCGAAAAAAAAATCTGCTGCTCTATACATTATGCTCGCATAACTCGTCAAAATGTACGGAATAGCTGATTTTTTTAATTGAAAGTAGTTCATAATGTTGAGTCAAAATGACCCCTTATAATATTGTCCATGAATTCAATTTCACCCTTTTTTTTTTTAAGGCTGGGAAATCATCCAATGACTGCTCCCGCTCTGGGTGGAGCGGAAGGGAGTGTCAGACTCTTACTGACTAAAACCCATCCATGGTCCTTCCGTAGCCCTTTATGTTCCGGGGTAGCGGTAACCCTTTCGGACAATCCCTCACCGTTTTGAGAGCATGTGATTGGGTTCGAACCAATGTCCAAACACGCGTAAATCAGGGCTGCTAATCACCACTGCTCTTCTGTGCTTGATTTGTAATGATGCAAGGGCAATATGATCAAGCTGTAACATTCGGTTAATCTTAGAATATCAGTACCTAAATGCGGTATCCGTCAGTAATTAGTAATTAGATCAGATTACAGATTAAAACCTCCTCAATAGAGAAATAGAGTTTGTATAACCAGTTAGCATAAGCTTTATAAACAAACTTTGGTCTGAGATAAATACAGCCTTGAATAGCGAAGTAAGTTATTCTACTATTGATATGAAAGAGGTTTTTATGAAGAGGTTTCGTGGCTTTATATTTGTACATCAATTAGGCTAGTATTTAGGTGCTTTAGACCCATTGTGTATAATATAGTAATTATTCTTTTGCGTTTAATTATATTTCTTTAAATTGTAAAATATTGAAACATCGTCACGACTGTTTCGACCTTGATTTATAAATAACCAACTTCTAACTGTGATTGATGATGGTAGAAATACCTTTTAAAGACGTTTACTAACACACTATTTTTCTAACTTAAATGTTAGTATAAATATTTTACACACAAAGAATCTGAATTCTAGATAACTTCAGCGGTAAAAAAAGCATCGACAGGTCTAGAAAATTCAGTTTCAGCTATATTTACACAGAAATACACTTAAGCCGATTTTCAGTGCAAACCTTAAATAAATCACGTGCAAAGAGTAAAGCATTAGTTATTGTGATAAATAGTTTCAGGAGCAACCTGAAACTATTTATCACTATAACTAATGCTTCTTAAATACGATGTATTAGATATACATCGAATGTCAATAATATAGTTGTTTACTTATCTACAAGATTTTTCTGAGTATCTAGCTATGAGCATTTGTGAGTGGCAATGACACACACAGACCTTGGCATGTCGTAAAAGGAGATCCTTACACCGCACACCGCCGCGGAGGGCGGTGGCCGTAACGCGGATTTTTGTAGCGGTGCTCCGCGCGATAAGGCGGTCTAAGCGTCTGTCCGCGTGGATGGATTTGACGTGGTTTTGACATCGAATTCCATTTTTAAATTGTAACACGTCCTGCTTCGGGTGCACCCATGATGACCCACGCAGTTATGAGCCACCCCGTGTGTGAGGTACCGCACCTCTGCGCGGTACCGTGTGCTAAGTGCCT
Source organism: Hyppa rectilinea (assembly GCA_951799385.1). Classification (NCBI taxonomy): domain Eukaryota; kingdom Metazoa; phylum Arthropoda; class Insecta; order Lepidoptera; family Noctuidae; genus Hyppa; species Hyppa rectilinea. The sequence goes on along the minus strand of OX637318.1, from coordinate 3,528,032 downwards.
AAACATTTATTTTATTTTCCGTTTTGACAGGCAATATAGCAGACCGAATTTCGGCTATGGTACTTGGGTACCATAGCCGAAATTCGGCCGAAATTCTAACCGGAGAGCAGCCTTCGCCGCGGAAGACATTATGGTGCAAAAGTGTGTGCAGAGACACAGATGAACTCTCCCTTCCCTCACTCTCATAGTCCGATGGCACGGCTCTGACACGACCGGAGAGAGATCAGGCGCCAGGGCTTAGCGTGCTTTACAGCATCCTATAGTCCCGATGAAAAACAAAGGCATTTTGCTCATGTGTTATAAAAAGGCGTCCGGTACTAATTAAAAATTCACACAGATACAAGATACTATAAATCCGTTAGGGACCGAAAAGATTGAGCTTATAATATATGTATGTATTTTGCTACACATACATGCTATCGACTACCGCGTGAGTGGATGTTCGTTTTACTCGTTTATACAGTGTGTTAGGTTAAATGAGGGACATAGTTTCAGGTTGTATAGTACTCCTGAAAATCAACAACTTTGTCCATGGGCAAACTCTGAAATGTGTAAAAAAAAAGTCAGTTGTTCCATAAATTTTGATGTATTATGCCAACATAAATGTACTAAACAGCTGATTATTTTTTCGTGATTTCAGGTATAGTTCCATAGTCAAAGTTATTATATAGTACCCCCTGCAAGTTCTGTACGCGACTAGGTCCATGTTAAAGGAGAAACCCAAACTCCATAGAAATTTGGGCCTGGCGTTACAGAGCTGGAATTTTGCCATAAATTAGAGCACCTAGGAAGATTTCACGAGCCCAATTTTCGCGTCTCTCAGCAATGGCCAAATTGATAAAATCAGAAAATGTTTACATGTTAGGTTATTTTTTTTAAACAAAAGCGGTAAGTTCTGATTAATATTACTGAGAACCTCAGCTAAAAAATATGTTTGCTAGATAAGGCCCACTACATCACTACTGGGTTGATTTTTTAAACATTGTATTTACTACCAGGGGATTTGATGCTATCTCAAATAACAGTAAACTGAGATTGCAACAATAGGTTTATTAAAATAAAAAACCTTATTATTGAGATAGATTTTTATTAATCACCTTCTTCGTTAGGATTATCATAATATAATAATACAGTATCTAGGAATTGTGCAGGACGAAACTGACTACCCTGGTGCCGAACGAACGAAGAGAACCTCCACAGTGAATACACACTCGCCGGTGTCCTATAGGTGTCTGTTCACTCTCTTCTGGTCTATTTCCACTAAGAGATACAGCATTAGCATGATTCCAGCAAACTTGACAGATAAAGTTATTTTCATTTACCTGAAGCACACATTTATCATTTGACTATTAGTTCTAGCACTAGCATTTAGCAATAAGCATCTGAGTGGCACATTTAGGTAAACATAAGCGGCTTTATTACATTCCCACTGCAAGGACACGGGTCTCCTCTCTGAGAGAAGGAATCGGCCGTAATTAACTATGCAGGTTCAGTGGAGATTGGTGATATTACATGCTTACAAAAATGTTACGTTGTAGAATTATCGCATACTAACCGAATGAGGCGCGACCCATTCCTGTACAATTGAAAGGATCACTTCATCTTCCAATCTTCGCCTTCCTATTATATCGCTATTCCACAATTAATGCACTAGCTCATGATACCGTATTAACCAGTCGTCAGAAGAGCAATCAATTTCGGAGTCCAGTATATGAGCAGTCAGCAGAGGTTTAATATTGTAATAAATCTCAAGAGATCTTTAAGAGAATTCAAAAAACAAATTCATTTGTGCAAAGATACGAAAAGCGAATGACACTAATATTATAACGATGACAATTGACAGACGTTGACATTGACATTTGCCGTGTAGGTACTAGTGCAATCCGCGCTGCAATCGATTTTTTCGATTATTTATTTCCTTTAATGATTTTTAAATCGTGCTTACGTTAAAAAATAATTATATTCCTGATTTTTTTATTTTACAATGATTTCGATTTCTTAACAGCAATTATACTAAAATATTGGAGTATTATACAATTATAATTTGTAATTATCTATATCCGCTAAATCGATTACATTCTTAGGGTACACTCACTATTGTTTAATGCCAGTGTTTGCAAAGTAAGTGATGTATGATGAAATAAGAGCTGTAACGGTTTACAAAGGTTGTTTAAAACAAAAAAATTGAAATGTACTTTTTTTACACTTGGCCATTGTAATTGAGGCTAAGATTTAAATGGGTTAATTAGGCAGAATAGTAGATTTTTTTGGTACATATTTGATTCGTGTTCCAAATAGTTTACTCCTACGTACAAACTCACAAATTTTTCCTCTTTGTCATGTTACTCATATTGGAAAACTGTTTCTGAAAGGAGTAGAGGGAGGGTTATTGACAGTATGAGCTTAACGAAAAAAATATCATATTAGATCTATATTAACGTTCTCACTCGATCAATCAGGCCGCGTTTGTACGTCATAATACACTTTGGCTAGGCCACAGGGTTCTAATCGCTACTGATGTCTTTCAGGCATGGTGCAGCACCAAGAAAATATGCCATACCAATTACATATAATGGCTGCAACATATTACACAGTACATTATGATATAATTATGTAGTAAAAAAATTGTCGCATGAGATTCTCTCTGTGTGTTCGGGCCGTTAACATCCGAGCCATGACAACATTTCGCATTTTGCATTCATACATTATTTCGCGAAATAAATAAACATTGTTTCCATACGCTGCAATGGGAGTTCTCTCGGGCAACTTTTAATTCAGTTACAATGTAGTATGTTATCTGTTTCGTAATAAATTCTCTTTGTCTTTGGCTCAGATCAAATAAAAAGTCAAGATGGAACGTTGCAAGCAACAAAGTGACGCCGGTTAAAACTACGCCTTGCCGTATAAATACACAACTACACGCACACACGTACAACGAAACTACGCCTTAGCTTGTCAGTCGAGCTATCTCACCGTTCGCGGCACATCGTCATCAAAAATATAATAATTTACGAGTAAAAATGCCGAATTGTGTTGTGAAAGGGTGTAAAAACCAAACTTCAAGAGATAAAAAGCAGGATGGAATCACTTTTCACACGTAAGTAGACTTGAAAACCAATATTTTCCTTAAACCAAAATTTATCAAAATAAAATTGAGGTTATGGCTTGACATACAACCAGTGTTGCCATTATAAAGTGTTATAGTTTACCCTATTATTGGGTAATGTGACATACAATGTTATGTTACTCGTTTTTTAATCCTCGAACCAATTTTTATGGGTTTTTTTTGTTTGAAAGGTGACGTGATCAATCCGAACGATCGATCTATTTATGAATATACGATGTCGGGGGTTACTCAATTTTTTTTTGTTATTATTTCAATAAATTTAATTGGTAAAATATTTGTAATACTGGTAGGTATATAAATTTGTTCACTTGTTGTTATAGTTGCCCCGCGGATGCCCTGTGACGGGGCAAAACACTGAAGCTGATGAACTTAACTATCTTGCAAAGCATACCTTCACTTGTGTGACAGTAGCTATTATTCCATCTCGCTTTATCAAAGTGTGAGAATTTATAAATATTTCAAGGACTATGTTATTGTATGCTTACTTAGCGCATTACGTTTTTTAAAAAATTAAATGAAATTAATTCAGCTCAAAGGTTTTTAAATAAATATAACCGCACATAAAAATTAAATACCTAGTAATTTTATTTTTGAAACACTTCCCATTTCCTTTCCACTACTTTTTACCTACCTACACTTGGCGTTGAAATGGCTGATAAAACACTTGTTGTATCTAGTGATAACGGTATTAAATAACGTTAATAAATAGTAACGTTATTTTTGTAATATTGGGGAAATTTGAATTAAGTGACAACACCGGCCCACGCACCACATGCATAGAAAACCGGCGTCACCTTGTGGTTTGCAACGTTCCATCTTGTCTTTTTATTTGATCTGAGGTCTTTGGTATAAAAATAAAATGTGGAATCAGCTGGATGGCTGGTTGGTATGCAGCGCGTTTTGGTGTTAAACAATTTGGAAAGTCAGCGTTTATCTGATTTAATAATAATAATAATAATATACTTGGACATTTTACACAACGCCGTATCGTCCCAAGCTAAGCAACCTTATGCTTGTGTTATGGTAACGAGATGGCTGATAAACTAATTATATACATTTTTTTTTTGTAAATACATACATATTATAGATAGAAAAACACCCAGACTCGTAGCAAATACTTGCAGGTCGTACAAATATTTGTTCCGTGCGGGAATCGAACCCGCGACATACTGCGCAGCAGTCAATCGCTCAACCACTGCGCCAACCGTGTCGTCAAATTCTGTCGTGATTCATGATTCTGATTCATAATATGATATGTTAGTACTATGTACCTATAAAAAGTGACCATTTACTGGGTACGTCTTTCATTGACGATTGAAATTAAACGAATCAAGAGCAGTATGTAATCGGATTGAATCGTAGCAAGTGGCGTTCTTTTGTTTCTGCCTACGCCTGTGGGGAAAAAGCATGAGTTTATGTATGTATGTATTTATGTAAATGGGTTTCCTTCAGGACCGATACTAAAGTTATCCGACAGTCGCCACACCTTGGGGAGTCAATTCCACTTGTAAATTAACTGGCAAAGTTATTGTTTGAAACACGATGTGGTAACACTTTGACCTTGAGCTGAGGGCCTAGATAAAGTCACATTTTCATTAACGATAACGAAATTAGATAATTCCGAAATGTATGGAATTGGCATAAGCTTTGGAAATGTCACGTGATCAATCGTTTTCGATCGCTAAGTGCAAGACAATAAACGCAAACCTCTGATTTTACGAATCCATGTGCGTATTGTATAATTATTACTTGCATAAAATCGTGAGGAAACCAGCATGTCTGAGAGATATTTCTCAACAGCATGTGAAGCTAAGTCGGAGGCCTATGGACAGCATAAAAACTCTGATACCAGGTTAGTCACAAAACCCACGAAAAGAAAAAGATATAGTTTTAAAAATATTATTTACGTTGTGTTCCAAAGTGTTTGTGAAAATTTATTTACAAAAATAAAATCATTTATCAATACGAATGCTACAATAGTTTCAATATACGATGGGTAAACCTGGCGCTGGTTTTACCCGTATCGACCAAATCACAATTATTTGCTCCCCTGTCCACATGGAAAAATGACAGGGGAATAGATACGAGTTTTGTCCACGTTCACGCTCAACACGCGATCTCCAGGGAAAACTTTTTAATTCAATTACAATGTCCACTGTTATTCGTGCCCTAACAAATTGCATTTGTTACCACCGTTATTTGCACCGAGTTTTTTTTTTATAAAGTTTGTTTGGATACTCGCATTTGTTGCGAGCAACGAGAGTTTTCACTTTACTCATGTTTGGTATTTTAAGTGGAACCTTTTTTAGAGATTTTTTTCATTTCATTGATACAAATTGTTTGTTCGGAGTTTAAAATACCTACATACTGTTCAATAATTTACAACAAAATAAATGCAGTGTTTTCATGTTAGAAAAGGGAATCGATCATTTTGTTAGGATGCTCTGGCCTTTTTTTTTGAGGGTGCTAAATCATCCAATGTGTTCTCCTGCTCTGGGTGGAGCGGAGTGTCAAACTCTTACTGGCTAAAACCCATCCATGTTCCTCCCGTAGCCCTTTATGTCAAAGTCAAAGTCAAAACATTTATTCCAAATACGCACAAGAATGGCACTTTTGAACGTCAAAATGAACAAGAAATAGAATTGATTCTAGTCACCCCTTCCAAAAGGTAGTTGTTGTTGTATGTTCCGGGGTAGCGGTAAACCTTTCGGACGATCCCGCTCACGATGCTCTGGCCTGACGTGGACATTAAGTATAATAATAAATGAGTTGTGTTTTTATTATTTCATTCCTAATATAAACGAAATATTATGAAAAAGTTGCAGCAAGTACCAAAACCGCACCATATTTAGTATGTTAAGTTAAAGTTCCACGTTAAGCCGAGACTGGCGATTCCCTTTGTGTAGCAATTGAGCCTTATCGTTTTACTTTTTGTTCCTTGCACTTGTTTCATAAAAAATATTGTTGTGTTTTTAAAGAATATATTTTATGGAAGAATTAAATGTGTATCTGACCTCAGCAACTACCTATCTGAACTCCACAAGCCTGTCAGTAACTGGGTAATACGATAGCCCATGGTAAGACTGGCTGTCATACTTTCAGGCATCTAACTACCCGTAAGGACAGTCAAAGATCCACGAATAACACCCGGGACCAATGACTTAGGAGTCTCGATATGTAAAGATGGACCCACCCACGGATCAAGCCCGGCAAGCGTAGCTTAGCCTGATCGATCGATCTGACTGTTATTACTTAGCCACGGACTCCTCTATTCAATCTCTTCCAGCATACCAGCATATCCTTTGTTTCGGAGAGTATTAACACGTTGAACGCCAACGCGGTCACCGTGTGTCCGACAAACAATAGTTTTTCTATTGTGTCTGCTGCGTGGCAGTCAATGACTTAATATAGTGCGTTAAGAGCGGGTGATCAACTCCCAGGCTTTACCTACACAAGTTTTTCTCTAGAATACTATGTTAATAAAGTTATAAATATTTCTCACAACACGATAGTAATTAAACCAGACTCGACACCTATTCACTTGAATCCATCAAGTGGGTACTCCACTCGACTTTATTCCAGGGGCTAAAGGCTCACGAGGTTTCTCGTCTGACGAGAGGCGAGAATGCCCAAGCGAGTTTTGCTAGCGACACTCGCCTACGAGTCATGCACGGGCATTCTTCTTCTTACTTGTGTTGGTATGCATCGCTACCACAGAACAGTTAAAGAGGTTAGAAGGGCCTTGTGGGCGGGACAGGCGCGCCACACATTTGCGCGGGCGCTCCAAACCCAACCGAAATTAGAATCACCGGTCAACAGTCACGCTCTTATTGTGAAAGCGTTAAATTCTCTGCGGAAAAAAAGAATTATGCCGTCTTGCCCAATTATAACGTGTCGGAAAAGAAGTCAGGAGTGTAATGTGGCCCGAGGAGGGATTTCTTTTCACCGGTAAGTCCAAAAACCTTAAAATACGAGTGATATTTGTAATTATTACAAAAGTATTATGTAGTTTGTAGACAAAAACGATAAAATCGCATTCAGATGCAAAATTATACATTGCTTGCATTACATTGGTACGATCTTGCACGACGTGAGCGGTCGCGCAATGTATTGCGTTCCCTGCGAACGTCGCGTGCGTCGATCCAAAGCTTCAATTCTGGGAAATCTATGCGCGTCGATAGTGTTGTACCAAATTGTAAACAATGTCGATATTAAGATGTGTATACGAATGATTATTGTCAGTAATATAACAATGAAAATAACTTTGTTTATATTAACACCAATTATTGTATAATGTGGATTATTAATTTAGTTTCTTAGTTGGTTTTTCGTCTAAAATCTAATTTACGATGCAAACACTTTTTTTTTAATTGTCCATAAGATCCTGTTACAAGAAAAATGTGGTTTGAAGCAACTGGTAGAATTGAATGGATAGGTACTAAATGTAGCACAATTTATGATCGCAACATTTTGCAGAAAATGATTATGTAACGCGGGTGAAACCGGCGGGCACAGATATTATTCATAAATTAACATGATAAAATTAATAAATACTTTTTCACGGAGTAGTTCACAATAAATTAATTAGATTATATTATGTTAATTCGACTTAGCATTCGATATGGACGTGAAATTTGAAAATTTCTTTATAGTTTTTTTGCATATTGTAGCATTGTTTTACGTTTTATGTTATTAAAAATGCTATTTTTCTTTCTTTCTATTATTATGCCGTAAAACAGAGCTGCAACTAGCATAAAACTAAAGAAAATTTAAATTTCCCGGCATGTATCGGATGTTCCCCCTTAATTTGTCTTTGATTTAAGTTTATTTATATGTAATTAGGAAGTTATTCGTACCGTATCCGCAACTTGAAAAAATGCAAAACTTTAATTAACTAAACTACAGTAATTTTTTCGATATGATTAATCGACCTTTTGGTGACCGTAACATATATGAGAAATAAATTGCTTTTACACGTGTGTGAGTGTACGTCCAGAGCAGTATTTGCGTTAGTGTGACAACCAATAGTAAACACGCGATGTAAGTGCGTGTGGTTTATTTGTGTGCGTAATGCGCGTACGTATTATCTCTTGCTTGTAGTGGAGAGACAAGAGTGGGAGACATGCGGCGACACGCGTTCTAATACAAATCAGGAACTACTTCCATTCTAACCTCTTTATCTGTTCTGTGATCGCTACAGTCTGGCTAGAAACAATAATTTGCTTACGAATTAAATACAACGTGCCGCTTCAATGGTGACATTAATTTAAAACACGGGAAAGGCTTACTGCCCATTAATAAAATAATAATATCCTTGGACATTTCACATAACGCTATATAATAAATAAATGTTGATAAGTTCTAATAAATCACATATTGAAAAAAAAAAAACAAACTAAAGTACAAAATCAATTCGCTTACTTTTTGCAGTTGTTTCATACTAATAGCATTTCTTATTCGTTGCAATTTAATTCATGCGAATGTTATGATCCGTGACACCGGCTAATGACCGCTGCGCGACACTTTTTTAAGTACAGGATGCTCTGAGATGCTATTATCTAACATTTTAAATAAAACCATATAAAGTGTTCTTGAAACGAAAATGTCAAAAAGTATAATGTGTGTAAAATTAATGTCACCATTGTAGCGCCACGTTGTACCTATACAAAAAAATACGGTTCCAAATTTGTACAGACGCTTCCAGTTTTTTAACAGTAGGGCGAATCGCGACTTTCGACGTACGAGTAGGTGTAGTGACGTAGGTACTGTTTACACCTGTCTAGTTTTTCGTTCGAGGCGAGAAAATGTCTTCTTATAAATGAGCTTCAATTAACGTAGAATATCAGACCACTTAAATACGAGTATGAACACCACTGTAAAGTTCTTGTAATAGAAAAATATATCGTTAGTTTATTATGAAACTCAAAAAACATAATGAGGTAATTAGATACTTACTACTAAATGCTTAACATATTATCACGCTTGCAATTGTTCAAGGGGTAGTCTAAAGTGTGTGTTAATTTTACTATTTTTGTTTTGTCGACATAAATGTCAAATAACTAGCTACTACCAGCAATCACTCACATTTTAGTAAAACTCTTTCACGATCAGTTAAGGGAGTTAATTGTTACGCAAATTGACACTCTATGTCAATTTGGCGTGACATAACTATTTCAATCAAAACGTTAAAGAATGGCAGTTGTATTCAGAGAACGGACACAGAGTAGTCAATTTGTTTAACATTTTATTTCCATTGAGGAGCTCGTGGCTAAGTACTAACAGCCGCGCAGGTCCTGGCTGACATTTGTGCATCTGTGACAGTCGTCACGGGTCATCAGAAACCCGAAAATATGACAGCCAGTCTTACCAAGGGGTATCTATTGCCCAGTTACTGGGTTTTGGAGGTCAGATAGGCAGTCGCTCCATGTAAAATACTGGTATTCAGCTGCATCAGGTTAGACTGGAAGCCGACCCCAACATAGTTGGGAAAAGGCTAGGCAGATGATGACTTTACAAATACATAGTATTATTATACTGTATATTCATCCTTTAATAATATTAATAGTAGGTATTTAATCGAGAAATAAATGCCTTTAAAATTATTTAAATAAAATAAAGCGCCCTAATTAACGAGTGAAAATCGTGAAAGAGGTAATTAATTAAAATATTTAACAGTCGTTAACTACGTTTACTGCCTGTCTGTCTTCCACATCCCAGTTACTGGTTAAAACAATACTCCTTTGCAGAACTGGTTATCAGGATTTAATAACTGTTTACGAGTGATAGCCAGGACCAACTGCTTTACATGCTTTCCGAGGCAGGGGTCCCGCAGTGTTGTAGATGGTCACCCATCCACGATCCATTAACGCACTTTACGAGGCACGGAAGGGTCTCGGTATATTAAAGGTAGTCACCCATCCACGATCCAACCTCCTTTGGAGAACTAGTTGTCAGGCTTTCGGGTAAGTAGTCAAACTCCCCGTACTGTTTACGAATGACAGCCAAGACCAACTACTTGCCGCGCTTTCAGAGTCACGGAGGGGTCTCGGTGCTATAGATGGTCACCCATCCACAATCCAACCTCGGCAAACGTTGCTTAACTTTGAAGAACAACCCGTGCGACTGTTATCATTAAACCACTAGCCCCTCAACATCGTCGAATCAACAGCTATTTAAATTTTATGAGGTCACAAGAACTGCCACTAAAAAAATCAAAATGGCCGTTATCGGAGAAAAATTTCCACAAACACTTGGAATAACAACACAGCTGTTCGGACAATTTTAGGTCAATAAACCCAAACAGTTATATCCAGGTCAAACTCCACTGAAATATGCCAAAAGAGTCGTTGAATTGACAAGGTTCATTATTTAGGTGCCTGAAGCAGGGTTCAAAGGTTCTGATCTTCCATATACAACTTGTCTGCCAAATAAATTAGTATATTGGATGAGGAGTTCCGTACCTTTGTATTTAGGGTTGGTACCAACGAAAGAACTCCTTTATATGATGGTAAAAGTCAAAGATGTATGTAATTCAAAAGTTTAATGGTTCTATGGATTGTGCTGAAAGGGAAAGTTTAAAAACATGGAGGAGAGATACTTAATTAAATTACCATCTTTTATCTTCAAATGATGAAATTAAATACACTTTCGTTGAATTGTATACTAGCTTCTGCCCGGGACTTACATTTCGTGAAATATCTTGTTCCACCGACCCACCCCGTCGCATCGCATCGCCCGTCCGCGCTATTTCTTAGTTTTCGTTTAGCGTTCTTTCTGTTTTCATTTATTTCTTGCTCGGCTCCTGAGGGTTCCAGCGTGAAATAGCTTTCCTAAAGAATTAGGCTATCAAATGCAAAAAAAAACCCAAACCCGACCAGTAGTTCCAGAGCAGGACGTTTAAACAAACAAACTCTTCCGTTTTATATTACTAAGTATAGCTTATTACTAGCGACCCGCCCCGGCTTCGCACGGGTGAAATCTAGATACTGTTGCGCGGGCGAAGCCGCGAGAAAAGCTAGTTATACTATTAAGTATACATAAAAGCATTCCTCTTGAATCACTTCATCTATTGATGAAAACTGCATTCAAATCTGTTGCGTAACTTACAAGATCGCGGGGAGCGAATAAAATTTAAAGATGTTTACGATAAAATTTAATATGCATTGCTAATATACGAGTATTCAAGGAATGTACAATCCTCTGAATCTAGCCTTTCAAAATAATATACCGTATGAGTCAAGACTCTCCAAAAATCAATATGCAAATACCATCCATTTATATCTCGAGCAGCATCCCTGAGGAAATTTAATACCTACTAGGCTCAAATACACCTTTCAGCGCTTGAAGCGAAACATCCCCGCTGATTACAGCGACACTCACAGATTACATAGTATTATACCACGCCTTTTTAAAGTTAAATGTTTCAGCTGAATTGTGATGCCGGCAAACAGAATTTGCTTAACTAAATTACACTATTTTGTTAACCATTTTCTGAATTGTTTGCGGTACGATTTTATTGTTTAAAAGCCTAGCTTTTAGTGTTGAGTAGGGTTTATTGTTCAGGTTATCGAATGTGCCTGGATTTCATTTATGAGTGAGGTGTTTTCATGCTGCCAATCTTATCTATCCGAACTCGAAGTGAGGTGTCAGTAGTGTTAATCCCTATCTTTGGGTGAAATGACAGCTTACTTCAAGCTCACTTTACCTATGTTATCACGATGAGATTTTTCCTGAATTCTATAGCAGTATGTATGTAAAGAGGCCAGTACAGTAAGGTACCCCAATCTGTCAAATTTATTTGATAGTTCTTCAACTTTATAACAAGAGTATAAGGTTTGTTTTAAATTGGGAAAATTTGACAGTTTGGCATAGCTTGATGTGCTGGCGTCTGTAGGTTTAGCTTCGAGCTCTAGTTTTGTAAAGTACAGACCTTTACAAAACCAGATAAACCTTATTAGACATCTTTTAGAATCGACCTTGAGGGAACATTGCAATCATTGGGAAAATATCTAAACTTAGTTTTACAAAAAAAAACGCTCCTTTTTTTATCTATACTAATACTTATTACAACTAACATAAATATAACATCACGCCATTTTACCCGAAGGCACCACATGTCGCCAGCTATGTTAAAGTTCTATGTAATTGGAGGCGAGCCTATAGCCATTTACCGGGCACAAATCCGAACTCTGGGTTTGGGCGGGGGTAGTTATTTTGATTTAAAGAAATATCTTAAATACGACTTCTTATCATTATGATATCATGAAAATTGCTCATAAACTTTAAGAAGCTAAACAATAACGCTTAGATGTGAAAACAAAGAACAAAAGCCGTTGAACAATGTTCATTTGTTTGGAAATTCTTCATAAACTTTTGAATACGTCTAGCAATATATCTTTTGTGTTAATTTTACTAAGCTTCGTTGACAAAAGCTTAGCTTATAACTTAATGACGCTCTCATAGACAGGTGCTCCGCTACAGTGCGACGTGTTTCTAGTAGAACAATTTCTTTGAAAACTTCATTGAAATTTTTCTACCAGAATCGATGCGGCGAACCTATCTACGGAAGCCTTTAAGACTTTGTTAAACTTACACTATCCGAACCTTAGAAATCCATTTTTTTCTTTTATACGAATGAAATAGATATTATATAGATTCATAGATAGAGCTGGAAAGATTCTGGCAAAACAGAAAGGAGTACGCGCGGGCTAGCAAAAGATGGAAGGAGTGGAGTCTTTGCCCAGGAGTGGGACAGTGTAGCCTAAATTAAAAAAAAAGAATAAAAGTAAATCAACAAACAGCTTAAAATAAAAATAGAATGATCATTACATGTATTTTCATTCTTTAGTTTCTCTAGACGTTGGCAAAATGGCTGCCAAGTTAAAATGGTATTGGGCGGGTCACGTTTGCCGCATGCATAGTGACCGCTGGGCAATATTCGCTACAAGGTGGGTGCCTGAGGATGATCGGGGCCGTCGAGGCTAGTCCAAGAAGAGGTGGCGAGACGACCTAGACGCACACCGCAAAGGATGGATCGAGGTGGCTCAAGAGCAAGATGTCTGGAAGGATTTGGGGAAGGCCTTTGCTCAGCAGTGGGACAGTGTAGGCTAACAAAACAAAAAGTTTCTCTTTCTACTTATCCCTCTCGGAAGATTTTTACGTTTGTTTGGTATATTCTGCCAGAATTTCCTTCTAAAAACCCTTCACAAGCGTAATTTACTTAATAAAACGTACAAATCGAGGTCGCTCCGGATCGTGTCAAGGTCACCCTAATATCTGATACGTCGTTCATGCTATTTACATTTCTCTTAAAATTACTCCAAATTGTTGGTTTTAGGCGTTTTTGCCCGTTCTCCCTCTTCATGGAGCGTTAATATAATATTATTGAGGGTTTTAAAAGTAATTTTTGGATTTATAGGTCCGTTAAATTGGGTTTTTATTTTTAACTTTTTATGTTTTTGATATCAAGCGTTTTCGGTTAAAAAAAAAGTCGGTAAAGATGAAGAAAGAGAGAAGACCAGCTGCTGCCAGCGGCTTCGCCTGCGTGGATGTCAGAAATTATCCCAAGGGAATGTACGGAGGCCAGCACATCAAGTTACCACAATCTGTCAAATTTCTTTGATAGTATTTCAACTTTATTGCAAAGATATAAGGTTCATTTTTAATTGACAAAATTTGACAGTTAGGGATAGCTTGATGTGCTGGCGTCTGTACTACCGGAATAAAAAGAATCCTATGTGTTAAACCAGGTCATAACTATCTCTGTGCCAAGTTTCATCCAGATCCGTTCAGCCGTGTGAGCGTGAAGAACGGAGAAACATAATAACTCACACACACGCACACTCACAAACTTTCGCCTTTATAATATAAGTGTGATAGAACGGTTTATCTAAATAACGATATTCTTACAAATATTGCTACATTCCTAAATAGAGTTCTATTTTAGAATCTAATAACTTCACATCACGCCCATGATCCCTAAAGGGTAAGGCAGAGTTGTACCAATGGTACACTACATTAAGCCAGTTATGTTTAAGTCCCATGAAATAGGGAGCCTATTGCTATCAATCGCTGTTTAATGCCACTGCTTAGTCCCATAATTTAACAAGGCGTGATAATGTTATGTTATTAATTCATAGAACTGACTAATTCACCGTTATATATGATAACCCTTAGGTACCTACTGCTTTGGAATGGGCAACAAGCTTCATCTTTCTGACTGACCGACCCTTTGACAATTCAAAAGTGCCTTCAATTGGTTTATTTGAAATAAATGCTGTGAGTTTGAGTTTGTGCTTAAACCGAATTTTTACACTCGAAAAGTACCGTTAAATTCTTTTTGTCAGGAATTTAAAGGCGAATTCCACTGGAGTCCTGAATTACAGGGAAGTATGAGAATTTCAAATAAATTCTTAGCAATTAGAGCGTGCACACAGAAAATGGAATGGAAAAATATAAAATGGGGTGGCAATGGTCCAGTGGTTACGGAACGGAACGGATTTTTATGTTTTTTTATGCACTTAATGGCGTTTACACAGCATGTTGTAAGATATCGGTGGATATGTGTTAGGGGGATATTTTAAGGGTTCAATAAACTCATCATTATGAACAACTTTTACTATGGGAGCACATCTGAAATCAATAATTTAAGGCACTATTTGTAATCATTTATCACTACATAGTATAGAGCAAAGTCGCTTCCCTGTCCTAATTTCTGTATGTACATTCAGTAAAAAAAGTATCGGGAATGGATGATTTGTTTATGGTTCCAAATTCAAATTTTAGTTTTTTTGTAGTTGTTAGATTGGCACAACTGTTTTCCATTTTGGCGCGGAGTTTGAGTTGCATCTGTTATTTATATTAAATACAGTGCTGGTTTTAGTAATATCATATATAGTGTGTATTGCGAATTTCATAATGGACAAAAATATCGAACAAAGAGTTTGTCTTAAATTTTGCATCGCCAATGGAATTTCGTGTTCGGAGTCACTGAAAATGTGACAGAAGGTTTACGGTGAATCGACTTTATCAAAAATTCGTCCTTATGAGTGGTTCAAAGCGTTCAAAAGCGGTCGAGATGTGATGGAAGATTTGCCTCGCTCTGGTAGGCCGTCAACGTCTGCAACTGAAGTTAACATCGCAAAAGTGAAGAAAATAGTGACTGAAAATCCCCATTCAACTCTGAGAGAGATAGCCGCCGAACTTTCTGATCTCACGAGTCGATCCGTACCATTTTAACTAATCATTTGGGTATGAAACATGTTGCTGCTCGGCTAGTCCCAAAAGATCTGAATTTTCTCCAAAAACTCAATCGCATGAAAGTCGCTGAGGACATGCTAGAACGAGTCAGTTCGGACCCAACATTCATGAAACGCATTGTTACTGGTGACGAGACGTGGGTTTACGAGTTTGACATGCAAACTAGTCAACAAGCTTCGGAGTGGCGCCTTCCAACTGAACCGAAACCGAAAAAACCACGCCAAAGTCGTTCAAAAGTCAAAGTCATGTTGACTGTTTTCTTTGACTATCGCGGTGTTGTGCACTCTGAATTCTTACCGGAAGGTCTAACGGTAAATAAAGAATATTATTTGAGCGTTATGCGGCGTTTAAGAGAGCAAATTCGACGAAAAAGGCCAGATTTGTGGAAAGAAAATTCTTGGATTTTGCACCACGACAATGCGCCTTCGCACAAGGCTATCATTGTGAACGAATTTTTGACCAAACACTCAACAAATACCATCCAGCAACCACCATATTCACCAGATATGGCTCCTGCTGACTTTTTTCTTTTTCCTAAACTCAAATTACCACTTCGTGGCACCCGTTTTCAATCGATAGAAGACATAAAGGAGAATTCGCGGCGAGAACTGAACTCAATTCCGGAAGCAGCGTTTAAAAAATGTTTTGATGAATGGATTATTCGTTGGCGCAAGTGTATCGTTTCTAAAGGAGCATACTTTGAAGGTGATAAAATAAATTTGGATGAATAACAGACATTTTGTGTATTATTGATCTTTTCCCGGTACTTTCTTGACAGAGTAGTATTCTTAGATCTTTAAAACTACACAAGGGATTTTGATTCAGTTTTTTTTAATAGATAGAGTAATTAAAGAGGAAGGTTAATATGTATAATAACATGCAATTTCCGTCATCAACGCGGGCGAAGCCGCGGGCAGAAGCTTGTAGTAAATAAATGATTACAAATAGTGCCTTAACTTAGAGTATATAATAATTGGGTTCTATCTGAATTAAGAAAGAAAGAAGAAGAAAGAAAAAATATTTATTCAGCACAAACAGGACGCACAAACATAAAAACAAACAAACCAAAAAAAGTCACATACTATATCCATGCAAATCAGCTAAAAATCCTCGTATTCAGAAACATCAATAACATTGACAGTTGGTATCGCGGCCATGGCCAATGAATGGACCACAGACAAAAACTGACAACCTAATCAACAAATTAGGAATAAACCTGTATCTCAGGCATCACACTCTAATCCTAACCTTAATTAAAGCACAAAGTAAAGTGGCTACCAGGGTTTGAACTCACCGACAACTCGAAAATCAAATTCCAATACCACTGCTCCATCACTGCTCTCTCACCTCTTGATCGAATCCAATAATACCATAAAATTATTACCGCTTTCCCAATATGCAAAACGGTATATAATAATCCCATTTTAATGTAGGATATGACGTCAAATCAACCAGGAAAATCGTATACAAGTGTCAACGTTCGACTGGGTCTACGTTGTGTGGAATTACAATTAGAAGTACAGTCACGGATTTTAATTGATGAGCCACATTCAATTTTTACAATTTAATAGATTCACGATTAAACACGAACTTAAGCTGCATGCTCCCAAACAAGATGGCAAATTAATAATAATCGGAAAAAGACTTATCCATAGAGGTTTACAATTGTAGAGATAATAAAGTAGGTTGAATACGTCTATTCAATCTATTTTGCTACTAACCTCTTTTGAATTAGACCTCATTAGATAATCATTATTTCTGAAAACCTATCCGTGACAGTTGAAATGTTGATGTCAAAGAACAATCATAATATTTCACCGTATGCTGACGTTACCATGGCTACGCTAAAACAATTGCCGCTAGGTTACGGTTGCTGGACCCGTAAATGAAAATTCAAGACATTATGACATTCTATGTCTGAATGTACGAGCACAACCGACTAAACCCGATTTTCGTTACACGGCTAAAATACGAACAGTGGCAAGTGGCTCATTAATTAAAGTCCGTTACTGTACCTATTTATGATTTTTCAACCTATGGTATACCGTATATTATGATACATCACAGACTTCCTGCAGTATTTGCCTTCTCCCTTAATCCGTTCAAAGGCAAACATACATTTTAGCGATAAGACAGCCCATTGTAAAACGCATTGTTAACTACATTTTCTACACCAATGTATCTGTAATTTTATACTGTGCTTAATAAAGATGTTCTGTTCTATTATATTCTATTCTATCGCACCTATATGGCTTGTTAGATCTTGAATATTGTAAAAGTTATAAAAGTTTTATAAAGTGAAGGCTTTCCTGTTGTTAGGATACACGAAGAAAACATTAATGATAAACAATGAACTAGGTATCTATCGGCAATCGCTTTGTGTACATAAGCTACTACACAAAACTATCTCAATCTGTAATTTTTTTTTGATAAATTTTCAACTCTATTACAATTGATTAAGGTTCATTTTTAATAAATCAAAATCAAAAGTAATTTATTCAAATTAGGCTGAAAATCAGCACTTTTTAAAGGTCAAAGTTACATAAGACAGTCCCCTAAAAACGTCCACCCTTCACCACTTTCTAGTGCTTTAGCTGGGAAGAAGAAGTGGCGCAACAAACCCTTCAAAAGAAATATTTGATAGTTTGGGATAGCACTAGACCACTTGAATGACCTTTATCTACGAAAGATATACAGCTTATAGAATAGCACAATTATTCAACATTTAAGTAGTTTATCAGCCATTTCTTTCCATAACACAAGCATAAGGTTGCTTAGCTTCTCGCGAAGGATGTGGCGGGATGGGAGAGAGAAAGGTCCTCCCGTCCCAGCTGCCGCAGGAGACGGCCCGGGCGTCGGGAGCCACGTGACGACTCCCGGCCACCGTAGGCGCGGGCCTGCGGACGGTGAGTAATGGGTGACTCACCGTCCGATCAGCACCAGACCCGTGCCGGACGGCGCGTATATGTTCCACGCGCGCCTCAAAGAGATGTCAGCATATGAAGGGGCCCCTCAGGGCCAAGCCTGCCGGGTAAGCGGGATTGTCCGAAAGGGTTACCGCTACCCCGGAACATAAAGGGCTACGGAAGGAACATGGATGGGTTTTAGTCAGTAAGAGTCTGGCACTCCCTTCCGCTCCACCCAGAGCGGGAGCAGTCATTGGATGATTTCCCAGCCATAAAAAAAAAAGGTTGCTTAGCTTGGGTCTATATGGAATTGTGTGAAATGTCCAAGAATATTATTATTATTATTTTAACAAAATTGATTTTCAGTTTATATTTTTAAACACATGATGTTCAGCTATCAATGCCACACCACCCCTAGTCTTCCACTTTTATAACCCCACAACAAAAGCTAATCATAAAAAAAATATGGTAATTGTATCCCCATTCATTTGCATGAAAAAGGCATGGCGTCATTATGATTCTAGATCGGAAAGTAATCAAAGATATACGCTTTCAAAGGAAAGGAAATCAGATAGAAAATATAAAACCCTGCAGTCTTGAAATACGATACGGGTAAAGTTTTATTACGTTATTAGTCGATCTTTTTATATTTTTTTGAATTTACCTTATTTTATTTTAATTGTTGACATGATTATTGTATAAGTAACAGCCTTTGATTTTGTTAATTTAAATTTGAATATTATTACTCTTTTATTATTTAATTACTTGATTTATTGTTATTTTAAGAGGTTTTTATTAATAACATTTCTTGACATTTGCACGTCACAGCGTGTGGCAAACATGCTTTGTACTTAATAATGTTGTTACCATCTTGCATGCACGTATTTTCTTGTATGTATGACACATGTTTATGCAAATAAATATTATCTTATCTTATCTTATCTAGGTCTGACTTTCATTGCTAGTTAGAAACGTATTTTATCGAGCTATAAAGGCAAAAAAAACCTGACGATCTATTCTGTTGAAACCGTGAAATGAAGTGAAGTCAGCTGTCGTTCCACCTGTAGGTAGGGACTGACATTGATAGCTCACTTCAGCTAAGTATTCACGGTGAGACTTTTACAGAATCGATTAATTGGTTTTGGACTTGAAGTGTGGTTTTTGTACAGACGCCAGCACATCAAGCTATCCCTAACTGTCAAATTTTCTCAATTAAAAATGAACCTTATGTCTTTGCAATAAAGTTGTAATACTATCAAAGAAATTTGACAGATTTTGGTAACTTGATGTGCTGGCCTCTGTACACTACGATTTTTTTAAGTTCCTTTTTTATATATCAACATAATATTTTAGGTATTTATCATCATGAGCTCAACGCTTGAAGCGACTATTGCTCTGTTCGAAAAAGGACCTATGGTAAAATTATTTGAATGGGACAATATTTTTATTCGCACAAGTTAATTTATAGTATACCCACCAATATTTTGTAAGTCACACATTTAGATTCAATTTAAAACCACATAACAGCATTAGACTTAGTAAGTCAATATTCGAGCAATCCGTCTCACCAGATAACGATTTTCACTAATCACCACAGTCTCTTCTCAAAGTCAAAGTCAAACGTTTATTGCGAGACACACACTCCTTACAAACATTATAAGAGAAAATAGACCCGAACATTCTACAAACGAACTCATAAAATATAAGACTTCAGTATAGAATACAACACTAACCCTTTCTCCTAATACCCACTTCCATTTCATCCTCACACTACGAATTCTCAACAAAATTAAACAGAAATTCGTTAGCATGAGGTATTACTCTTCAACAAAAACAAATGAGTCGTGACCCTAGGTTGTAACAAAATAAAATGAGTGTTGACCCTTCTTGTTGCTAAATAAAATGAGTTTTGACCCTTGGCTGTCGAATAAAATGAAGTATGTCAGTAAATGCCGAAATTTTATGTTATTGATACTTGACTTCAAAGGGGTGAATTTGCATGCTGATTGGGGTAGGAAGCTGTTTTGTTTTTATTTGGTCGTGTGATGTTAACGTAGAATGTAAATTGTGGGATGATAATCAACTGGGTTCTAACGAAACTAAACATGGTTTAGTAAGAATGGGGTCAATGGAACGGTCGTTAATACAAAAGGAAGATGTTTAGGTGTTAAGATACATCATCATCTGTTTATCCTTTTTCCCAACTATGTTGGGGTCGGCTTCCAGTCTAACCGGATGCAGCTGAATACCAGTATTTTACTTGGAGCGACTGCCTATCTGAGCTCCACAACCCAGTAACTGGGCAATACGATACCCCTTGGCAAGACTGGCTGTCAGATTTCGGACTTCTGACGACCCGTAACAACTATCAAAGATGCAAAAATGACAACCCGGATTTAGGTGTTAAGATACAGTCTGATATATTTTCAAAATTAATTTAATAAAAAATGAATTTCATGCCAGAAAAGCACTAGCATCATAGTAAAATCAGTAACATAAAATTACCCAAAATTATTGCGCGACTTTTTCATAGGTCATAGTCCTTTGGTTTACGCGGGCGAGCGACCGAAGCTCCCGTCAAACGGTCCAGCCACCCACACGATTCTACAAAAAGTCGCCATCAAATTTTATCTTACTAATTTCCTAACGTAATTTTGCCTTTACGTTCGCATTTACCAGAAACAACTTTCTAAAGCCAAAAAGACACCGCGTCTTGCTACCTAAAACCGTTAGTCTAATTAAAAGTAATAATAATGCTACGAAATTACACGCAAAATAATAACACCTACATTGAAACTTGCGACGTTTCTTCCCTCTATCCCTCTCTTACCTCTGTTCCCTCTACACCTCTGTTCCCTCCTCACTCAAATAACAATTACGTACAGAAGGTCAACTCTTTAGAGTGAAATTGAATTCATGGGCATTATTTTTAAGGGGTCATTGTACTCATCATTATGAACAACTTTCGCTATGGTAACAAATCTGAAATCGTGAAAAAAAAATCTGCTGTTCCCTACATTTTAAAGAGTTATGCGAGCATAATGTATGGACAGCTGATTTTTGCCGATGCATTCTAATTCACCCTATATATAAATATATATAACGAGCGAAAACTCACGCACACATAGACATGCTTCACGTACAGAGAGTGCAAGTGCACTCGCGACTGATTTTTTAAGAACACCGTGCGCACCTTCGTGTCCTTATGTAGGAACACCCGTTTTCACTTATATGTTAAAGGCTCGGCGCCTTTTGGCGGCACGGTACGGCAAAGTATTTTTAGGCGAAAATTGAAATTTGAACTTCGTTTCCATACTTTGAAGTTATATAAAAAAAAAAAAAAATACCTTGCCAGTGCCGCCAATGGGCGCGGGAACATTAACATTGAAATTTCAACTTTATTTACATATTGTTAAGTTATATTTTTATTCGTAGCCTAAAAATACTTTGTTACTGACCTTCTGTTCTTATCACTATTTGTGCCCAAGGCTGCCGCAACGAAGCGTATGATATTCAAACTATTTACCGAATTTCTTAAATTTATACCCTCGGGCACTATACTCGAAAGATTAGCTTTACTAAGGAATAATAGAAGTGAGGTCTATGCAAGAGTTCAGTATTGAAAATGGAAAATTTTCTTCTCAAAGCACTTTGAAACGAATGCTGTTGGAACAAAGTTCCCTATCACACGTTAATTCTGCACACTTGGCGTCTGGCGAATGGGTCACCGAATGATTGTTTTTTTTTGTTTTTCTCATACGCTGTGAATTTATTTCATTGTGCCTGTTATTTAATACAACATTTTACAGCGAAAGGAATTGCCGACCAAATGTCCCCTACATCTTATATTTTATGGGACTTATTTTAAAAGCTAATAACCATCCTGGGCTGCCTTGTTGGTGTAGAGGATGCAAGCGCTCTAAGCGAGGTCCAGGGTTCAATTCCCGGTCGGGATAAAAATTATAGAGAATTTCTCAGAAGCAGTACGGAGTCTGGATTTGTAACCCTTACATGACGATAGCCTCGTTTCCTATTATATGGGACTTCAACATAAATAGCTAAGTGTTGTTGAGCTAACCTCTGCTTAATCCTTCGAGGAGTTCAGGTGTGATTTTATGTATGTATTTATGTAACAATCATTCAATGTTTCGTAGACTTTTGAGTGACATTTCAATTTATTTTTAATGAAAGCGTCATCTTCACCATTATGAAACTCCGCTGTTCACATTAGTAGTAAGAACGATTTTTAATTAATAAACATAGAAACTTTATAACAACGTTGACGCCCAAACCACACGCGATATTTTTTTAAATAATGTAACTAGCATTTTTATGATTACTGCAGCAAATTTCGCAAAATGTGTATCAATGCTGACGAGGAGCTCGTGGCTAAGTACTAACAGCCGCACAGATCGATCCACCAGGTTAAGCTACGCTTGCCGGGGCTGGCCGTGGATGGGTGACCATCTTTATATACCGAGACTCCTCCGTGCCTCGGAAAACACGTTAAGCCATTAGTCCCGGCTGTCATTTGTGCATCTTTGACAGTCGTTACGGGTAGTCAGAAGCCCGAGAATCTGACAGCCAGTCTCACCAAAGGGTATCGTATTGCCCAGTTACTGGGTTGTGGAGGTCAGATAAACAGTCGCTGCATGTAAGATACTGGTATTCGGCTGCATTCGGTTGGACTGGGAGCCGACCCCAACATAGTTGGGAAAAGGCTACGCAGATGATGTGTATCAATGCTGACGTAATAATTACGAAATTGTCGCAGTACATCTGTTCTTAGAACAAAAGAACACAATTATTCAACAGTCAAATTAATATTTAATAATACAGTAAAACTTAAAAGCTTAACATTTAATGATTTTAGTATTAACATGAAAATCTCATCAGGCGTTAATAATTTGGTCGAAGCAATATTATGTCGTACATTAATAATTGCAATAAAGCTTGTCATCATAGTTATGTGCTCTAGAGGGCACACACCAAATCACAGTGCTTTGGTTTCCATACAAAATATGGAGATTTTCTCACTGGTAACTTTTTAGGATATGAGAGTACTCATGATTATTATGTATGTACTCACTGTTAACCTTTCAGGGCATGAAAGCAACCATGATTATAATAATAATAATTGTGTTTATTATGAGTGTTGTAACCGAAGGGGGGGTGGAAAACAAATAACGCAACCGATACATATAAGCTCATTTATTCGACTGGCGCAGCAGTCGTTAAGTACGAAGCCACAATTCTACCTGATTTATTTCTTATTATTAATTTGTAGATACCCACATAACAATGAGTAACTTTCAATATGAAACCAACTCTAAAATATCGAAAAAAAATCGGCTTTTTCATACATTATGCAATATTTAATCGATGGAAATGTATGAAATAGATGTTTATTTTTTGTTATTCCGTAGTTTGTTTCATAGTGAATGCTGTTAATAATGTTAGTCTTTCCTGAAATGTTAACAGTGAATAAAAAAAAAAAACATTAATTTAATATCTGATATCTTTTGAAGTGTGCTATACACTTGCCATAGTTACTGATTGAATTTATGGCCACCAGTCATAGTGCCCTTTTAACACCATTCAATTATATTACCGTTATTCAATTTCTGTGGTCGCAACTGTCGAGTGTGCATCACCCTTAATACTCCACAAACCCAATAATGTCTAGACAAGGTCAATATGTTATTGAAATGCCGAAATAATAACTAATTTCGGCAAACTTAGCTTTAGATGTACGATAAAATATTGTTTGTTGAGTTTCACTATTATTTAAGGTGGAATAAACACTTGATATGAACGAAATTGACGAAATGAGGTTTTATATTACGTTCGAGAATATTCCATTTATGTATTTAGTGGAGATGCTCGCGAGAGGGGGATAGGGGATCATTTAGTCACACATGTAAAATACTTTACACACAGAGACTCCTCCGTGCCTCGGAAAGCACGTTAAGCCGTTAGTCCCAGCTGTCATTTGTGCATCTTTGACAGTTGCTACGGGTCGTCAGAGCCCGAAAATCTCACAGCCAGTCTTACCAAGGGGTATCCTGTTGCCCAGCTACTGGCTTGTGGAAGTCAGATAGGCAGTCGCTCCATATAAAATACTGGTATTCATCTGCATCCGTTTAGACTGAAAGCCGACCCCAGCATAGTTGGGAAAAGTTTTTTTTTTGAGGGTGGTAAACATCTAATAACTTCCCCCGCTCTGGGCGGAGCGGAAGGGAGTGTCAGACTTCTACTGACCCACTAAACCCATCAATGTTCCTTCCGTAGCCCTTTAAAGGGCTAAGCTGAGGTTCATTATTATTGTATTGTTGTACAATTATATTTCTTTAAGTTGATTAGAGGGAAGATACACAACGCGCCTTAGCCCTTTATGTTCCGGGGTAGCGGTAACCCTTTCGCACAATCCCGCTAACCCGGCAGGCTTCGGCCCTACCGGGCCCCTTCACATGCTGACATCTCTTTCATCATTACGCGACTGCAGTGCATATTTGGGGCCTGTCACCAACTCCAAAGCGGAGAGCTAAGTGACACAGCTCATAATATTAATACTAATGCAAGTTCACACAGCTGTAACTTAGTCCATGTAGCGTGTAGTATACACTTGTGACTAAAACTTACTCGTTATAACTTCTAAGGAGAGGTGGGTAAGGGTTAATGCCCTGTTGTTAGTTATGGGCTTATATTGTAGTAATTAATTCGCCTAATTATAATTCAAACATACCTACAGGGTGAATAAACCCATCAGAAACGGTACGCCTGTAACTACACAAAATGGATATTTAATTTTATAAATGTTTATCTATTACCTGCAGCTTTCTCTGTCGTTTTTGTATGAAAGAAATGAGAGGTAATGAGTTGGTTACAATTATAATATTAAGTGGAAAGGATTAGAAGCATTTGAAGATAATGCCAATTTTAGGCATAATATTATAAGGGTTGGTAGCAATTTTTAAGCCAAAGAATCAGCATTGCCGTCCAATGTGGCAATGCTGCCAGCCTTTTGAGCCCATTGCGACTGACAGCGACTATGAGCAATGACTATGAACAATTTTTGGACGCCCTATGACCTCTTCCAATTTTTACCACTATACATAATAGATTTTTTAGTTTTAGGTTGTATATATTGTATTAAACCTTCATTCTAAAGTAAATATAACATAACATCTCCCAAGGGGGTGAGCAGAGATGCACTTATAGTGTATCCACCAGAAATGCTTAGGTCCCATGTAGAGAGAGACACTATTGCTACCAACCGGGCAATAAATCTATTCTCCGAGCTGCAATAAAATCTTAAATATAAACATAACAAAATAGAGTCCAAATCAATATGGCACCCAAATTACTTACGACTAATTCAAACAGAGCAATACATAAATAGTTCGACACACAATAGAAGTATCACTCTTTCAAAAAAGTTGAATTAGTTACAAGTTAAACTGCACTCGTTACACTAAAAGTTTTTGGATAAGATTGGAATACCGTTCCTAATTAAGATCGTCGAGCTAATTCAATATAAAGTTTTGTTTCATTCTTACTGTTAGCAGATGTTACTTCGGTGTCCATTTTATCTGAGATGAAGAAGCGTAAGATTAATGAATACTTTTACTTTATGAAATAACTAGCCAGCTAGCTTTATGGAAATTATTCCACGGGAACGTGTTAATCCAGGTTATAATCAATCTCTGTGACAAATTTCATCTAGATCTGTCCAGTAGTTTTTGCGTGGAGAAGTACAGAGGCCAGCACATCAAGTTACCACAATCTGTCAAATTTCTTTGATAGTATTTCAACTTTATTGCAAAGACATAAGGTTCATTTTTAATTGAGAAAATTTGACAGTTAGGGATAGCTTGATGTGCTGGCGTCTGTACCAAACATACAAAGACACACACACACAAAATCACACACTTTCTTTCGCTTCTTTAATATTAGTGTGATTATTAACATCTATCACGACCAATAGACTTGAATCTAAGAAGAGAATAGAATACAAACGCCAGCACATCAAGTTACCTCAATCTGTCAAATATATTTGATAGTTTTTCAACTTTATTACAAAAGCTTAAAGTTCATTTTCAACTGGAAAAATTTGACAGTTAAAGATGGCTTGATATGCTGGCGTTATTACCACGGTAACTTTTATATTTTTTCTGTGTAAATAATTTGTTACCACTTAATTTTTACACATTCGTTTTTAGCTTATGTCAGGGGTTCCCAAACTTATTTTGTCTACGGCCCACTTTGAGAATAAATTGTTTTGAAGCACCCCTTTTTTTCAACTACTTAAAAACCACTATCTAGATGAAATTAAAAATATGCCTCTACACAATTCCCCCATTTTTCTCTGGGTCTCTTACTGGGCCGTAAGAGACCTTGAGGTCTGCAGCGCCCATAAGGGGCGTTATCGCCCGCTTTGGGAAAAGCTGATTTAGGTTATCACTGTATTTAAGAATGGTGTTTCACCTGTTATTGGTCACTGTATAAGCCCATAACTATTACTTCTACTGTGGCATATTTTGTATATAGAAGCTGTTGGTGTACCTTCATAAATAAACTAACTGCTTCCGCGCGGTTTCACCTGCTGCTCGGCTCCTATTGGTCGTAGCGTGATGTTACATAGCCTATAGCCTTCCTCGATGAATGGACTATCCAACACAAAAGTAATTTTTCGATTCAGACCAGTAGTTCCAGAGATTAGCGCGTTCAAACAAACAAACTCTTCAGCTTTATAATATACTAGCTTTTGCCAGCGGCTTCGCCCGCGTTTGTAGGTAATTATCCTACGAGAACCGTATATTTTGCCGGGATAAAAAGTACCCTATGCGCTATTCTAGACTATAACCTATCTCTGTGCCAAATTTTATCCAGATACATTCAATAGTTTTTGCGTGAAAGAGGAACAAACATCCATCCATCCATCCATCCTCACAAACTTTCGCCATTTATAATATTAGTAGGAAGTAGGAAGTATAGAAGTATAGATAAAGATTATTTCATTTCAGTCCCAACCCTACATAAATGCGACAAGAAACTTTTAATTAACAAAAGAAACATCAACTCACTTTCATAATGGAATAGGTACCGACAGCTACCTCCAGAGTATAATCGAACAATAAAATAACGAAGTAACCCAAAAATGTTCTACAAATTTCGAAGTCGCAAGAACAATTTACGTGGGTTCCTATAACAATAAATATCAAGACAAAGGCGTTAACTGACAAGCCAAGGCATCCTTGAATGTAAAATATCTTTTTAAGACATAAAGTCTTCCCATTCAACTCTTTAATAACTTTTCAGCGGCTTATTTTCTCAATTGTCTATGGGCTAAATGCTGGCCTGGCCTTTTATTTTAAGATTTTTTTATTAGTTTGAACTATTTAATGGCTGTTTAACCTTTCGTATGCCGTAATTACAGACACAATTAAAAAGTCATTGTGTCTTGCGTAGATCTGCGGTCTGGCAGTCAATGGGTTAATATAACATAACGTCATGTGTTGTTTCCCCGAAGGGTAAGGCAGAGTGGTGCATCCATATTTCGCCAGTTATGTTTAACCTTTAGAACGCCATTGTCACATGCGTGACAAGCAAGTGCATGCCCTTTACGCCAACTACACAAATATGTGACAATGCGGTGCAATAATAACTAAGCTCTCGTACGTATTTAATTGTATGCAACAAAATAAAGACACCATTAATATTGGGCAATTCATGTTATCAAGAAAGAATAAATTTGTAGCTTGGCGTGGAGAGCACGCGCGTGCGTTTATGCTTTGGCGTTCATAAAGTTAAGTCACATGTAATAGAGGGTGAGCCTACTACCTTCACCAGGCACAATTGAAGACTCCGGGCTGCTACTGAGAAGTTCTTAATGGAAAAATCCAATAACACCCGATAAGCATAAGGTTCATTTTCAATCGGGCAAATTTGATAGTTAGAGATAGCCTTTTTTTTGATTGTGGGAAATCATCCAATGACTTCTGCCACTCTGGGTGGAGTGGAAGGGAGTGTCAGACTCTTACTGACTCAAAAACCAATACATATTCCTTCCTTGGCCCTTTATGTTCTGGGGTAGCGGTAACCCTTTCGGACAATCCCGCTTACCAGGAGTTAGAGATAGCCTGATGTACAAGTGTTTGTACATAAACAAAAACTTTACAACACAGTCTTCAATTTCCTCCCAGAATACTAAAACACCAAAGAAACTTGTTACCTAGGTCTTAAAACTGGAGCAAAGAGGTTTCCCGAAAAAGGCTTCTGGTTCTGTATTGCATAGCGCACTGCAGTGAGTATGCAGATCGGTACTAAAAGATTTATACAGTCTGATACGGGTAGTAACGATGTGAACACGAATTGACTGTAGCTTTACCGCTGCCGTTCGGAAATAGTCACAGTGGAGATCTCATCTCGCATGGAGAAGAATTGTGAATAAATTCGTAATTTTTCTGCTTTGTGCTCGGTAGATGGCGGTGAGTTCGCACTATCTATACTAATATTATAAAGCTGAAGAGTTTGTTTGTTTGAACGCGCTAATCTCTGGCACTACTGGTCCGAATTGAAAAATTATTTTTGTGTTGGATAGTCCATTTATCGAGGAAGATAAAGGGTATGTAACATCACGCTGCAGCCAATAAGAGCCGAGCAGCGAGAGAAAGCGCGCGGGACCAGCTAGTAATGAATAAGACTTACACATCCTTGTCGACACATGGGTGTAGGTTAGGTCTATAGTTGCATCGCTGCTTATCCAGCCTGATACTCTCTTCCGCTCCACCCAGAGCGGGAGGATCAATTTATGATTTCCCACCCTTAAAAAAAGGCTCGCCCCCTATTACATAAATAATTTTATTCTTGTACAAGGGTTTTTACAAACAATTTTACACGTTAAAATATTTTTTTAAACTAGATGAGGTCAGCATTTCCTAACTGACTACTCTGAGAAGACAGGCCGAAACAAACTCAGAGGTCACAGTCTTTTTTAATGTCCAGACATAATCTTTGGCAAATCATGTGAAGACCATGTAGGTTGGTGTCTGAAACGGCCTTTTGAGAAAAGAACCATACAGATTGAGTGGGCCTGTGCAGTCAGTGTACGCATTTGTTATAAATCGAGCAGCTCAACTCAAAACTTAAGGAGCTCAACGATTTGACGAACAATACCAAAGAAAAGATACCAAGGAAAGGAATACCATAGGAATTAAACTTAATTGCTGAAACGACGGTGTTCCTACCATGGGTACTGCCTAACTCTCCGGGCAACAAGGCGTGATGAAGAAGATCACATAAATAACTTTATGTGATCTTCTTCTTAGCATGTCGATGGCAATCTAAATGAACTCGGCTCAGAATTCGCCTATGTGTTTGGCGTCCAACACTAGCGTCCATTAGTTCCTGTAACGTCCATACGGCAGGACACGCAGGACACGATATTAAGTGTCCCATCGTTTGTGACACAGCACCACATTTACACTCCAAGGCGGAGTTGTCTATGATTCTCCACCTGAGCAGGTTTTCCTTGCTTTGGCCAACCTGAATCAGGCGTCTGTTTAAAGACTTTGTGTGTTCATGTTCCCTTAAACCATACCTAATCTTGGTTTTAACTTGATCAACAAAACTAAAGGCAACAAAACAACGTACTACATACTTGCTTATCAAAACATCCTTGATATGACCGCCAGCCTATGAATATTACAAAATCCAATGAATATTTATTCGTAATAATTTCTCTATGAAATGGTAATTGCTGGGGTCCTGAGTAAACAGGTTCCTGTTTTGATTACACGACTGTTTAAGCAAATAAACTCTGATAACAAAATGCGTTACTGGATTTTTGGCGTTCTTTAGTTAGTAATGTTGTTTGTTTTAATTTGTATACTCATTTATTTTAGATGTCGAAGATCCATAAAATTGTTAGTAACACAAATATTTATGAAAAACGAATGTTAGTAAACGACATTAAAACTAATAACAATTATTAAATTATTGTAATATTTCAAACTGATATTTAAACCTAAAAAAATAAAAAACGAATATTTAAAAAAAAATATAGTAGTAGTAGTTTAAGTATTTTTTTTATTTAAATCGAGGAATTTTACAGCAAGTAACAGCAAGTCACGCTTCTAATTCCCGTAGGGTTAGGCAGGGCAGGGCACGCCACGATAGTGGCGGCTTTACGCGGGAGTCGTGCGGTCCATGGCCCTATACGGGGCCCCGGTGTGGGCGCGTTCATTGCGGCGACGAGCCGCTCACTATCTGAACGCGCCCCAAAAGGTGGTAGCCATTCGGCTAATCCGGGGGTACCGCACGATCTCGGGCGAGGCGGCAAGCCTCCTTGCCGGACTGCCGCCGTGGGATCTGGAGGCGATAGTCCTCGCGCGCCTGTACGAGTGGCGCGCGGAGGTACTAAGCCGGGGAGAAACCCCGTTTCCGCAGCAAATTGCGGCGGAGCGGACGGACCTCCGGCGCGATCTCATGGCGGCCTGGAATCAGCGACTGTCGCAACCCAGCGCAGGGCCACGATAGTGGCGGTAAGGCCCCTCTTTGAGGATTGGCTAGAGAGGCGTCACGGCGCCCTCACCTACCGCCTGACGCAGGTCCTCACCGGACATGGATGTTTCGGGAGGTTCCTGCACATCATCAGGCGGGAGGAAACGCCCGGGTGTCACCACTGCGAGGATCGCCCAGAGGACACGGTAGAGCACACGGTGCAAACCTGCCCCGCTTGGGCGGAGCACCGCCGTGTCCTCGTAGAGGCGATCGGCGGCGGCGACCACTCGCGCCCGGCCCTGGTGCAAGCCATGGTCCGGGGCGAGAGGGAGTGGGAGGCAGTCACCTCCTTCTGCGAAAAAGTCATGCTCGCGAAGGAGGTGGCGGGATGGGAGAGAGAAAGGTCCTCCCGTCCCAGCCGCCGCAGGAGACGCCCCGGGCGTCGGGAGCCACGAGACGACTCCCGGCCACCGTAGGCGCGGGCCTGCGGACGGTGAGTAATGGGTGACTCACCGTCCGATCAGCACCAGACCCGTGCCGTACGGCGCGTATATGTTCCACGCGCGCCTCAAAGAGATGTCAGCATATGAAGGGGCCAAGCCTGCCGGGTAAGCGGGATTGTCCGAAAGGGTTACCGCTACCCCGGAACATAAAGGGCTACGGAAGGAACATGGATGGGTTTTAGTCAGTAAGAGTCTGACACTCCCTTCCGCTCCACCCAGAGCGGGAGCAGTCATTGGATGATTTCCCAGCCTTAAAAAAAAAAAAAAGGGTTAGGCAGGGGAGTACCTATAGTACATCTACATTTCGCCAGTTATACTTAGGTAAGTTGAGTATTCTATATGTTAATCTAGGTTATATACTACCCGATTGCCAAATTTTATCTAAATCCATTCTGCCGTTTTTACATGTTTGAGTAGCAAACATCCAAAATGATAATAATAATATCCTTGGACATTTCAGCCCTGAAGTCCCGAGCTAAGCAACCTAATGCTTGTGTAATGGTAACGAGATGGCTGATAAACTACATAAATACATTTTTTTATTTTTGTAAATACTTACCTACATATTATTGATAGAAAAACACCCAGACTCGTAACAAATACTTGCAGGTCGTACAAATATTTGTTCCGTGCGGGAATCGAACCCGCGACATAGTGCGCAGTCAATCGCTCAACCACTGTGTAACCGTGTCGTCAATGATATTAGAAGGATAAACATACAAGGCCACTTGTGAAACAAAAGTAGGTGTAAGGTTATAATTTGTCTTTTTACATGGAGAGAATTCGACAAAAATATCTATGTATAAAAACACAGGAACAAGGCCAAAGCAATTACTTTCAACACCTAGAAACTGGAGGACAATTAAATAACCAATATTAATAATAACAACTACCAATATTAAAAAAATCGATACAGAATTTTTGAGTCCCAAAACTACGAGTACTAGTTTGAGTACAAAATAATTACATGATCCCATTTGTTGTATTGTATTCAGATACCTAAAATTATAGCCATCGAATTTTTTGACAATTACGGACACTAAAATTCTATTTTTCTAAATATGGTACATACACTAATGATATCTACAACATACAAAGTTGATACGACCGAGGGGCTTTCCTTTAAACTGCCTATACTAGGGACCATTTTCAAGCTCTGTATCAAAAATCTATTAAATAGAAGCAGTAGTTTAGTCGTAAATTGAATGATTTTTGAAGTTTTTACCCTGTTTAAACAAGATGTATCTTTCCTAACAGCTGATTATGTTTATACGCATAGGTCATTCACTTTAAAACGAAAAATTTTAGCATAACCTACGATGCGTTTTACAAGCTATTGTAAGATATTTAGTTTGTTTGAAAAAAAAACCTCATTTTGGGTGCTTTTTGTTTCTATACTGTTTCGAATTAATACTAAACACGTATAGTATCATCATTCTCCTGCCCTTATCCCAATTTATTTGGGGTCGGCGCAACATGTCTTTTTCTTCCATACTTCTCTATTACTCCACACACGTATAGTATACGTAGTGTAATTTAATGCCCCTCTGTCATATCAACTCTGACCTGTAGCGTGTTATTTTAAACATAGGTATAACAAATTTAGAGCAGTGCTGACCCAGTGAAAACCGATGAGAGAGTTGTAGCTTCTGGCCTCGATCCCAAACAGGCGCTTAATTTTGTGTGGAATAACTTTAACTCACACATTTATTGATTTATTATTATTCACTTTTAGAATGTTTGTCAAATATGTGAGCACCATGTACTTATGACATAATTAAGTTTACCTGCCATTGCTATGTGTTTTTCTTTTTACCTTTTGTGGTGTAGTGTTTTTATTCTGGGTGTCTTCAAATAATGTTATAATTAATGTATACAAAACATTTTAAAGAGTAACGGTGGAGTTTCTTGCCCATTATTCTCCATACGAAACTACCTTTTAAATCGTGAAAAAATCAGCTGTTCCCTATATTTCAACGAGTCACGTGAACAAAAATGTATAGAACAGCTGTTTTTTTTTTGCGATTTTGGAGTTGGTCCCATAGTAAAAGTTGTTCAGTTTAGTGGTCTGTAGCATGTGCTTTTTTATGTATATACCTTTTCGGTTACACTCTGTATTACTTTCGCGATTTAAGGGTTCATCCCACAGTAAAAGTGGTTCGTAACGATGAGTACAATGCTCCCACGAAATTCTTAGAGTTGTTTTTTTAACACCTTATATAGTGCTATACATTGGTTTTGTGATCCTTACAGCCATCTTTGTAATTGACTAGTTACGCCACACAAAAATCACTTGATTGTCTACAATTTGTATTTCATAATTACTGTATCCATATGTTTGTAATCTACAATTTAGTACCCAATGGGCAATAAGGTTGGGATATACATTGATACAATTATGGAACAAAGCCTAAGCCTAAGGTCATGTTAAGAGGATGGACAACAAGAGGGGACGCCTTAGGAGAACGTATCACAGAACTTATTGGTGATATTCTACAGAAAGGTTTGGTGTATAGTACTCATAGCCTCGAACGTTCACATATACGTTTAGATTTAAATATTGATTAACAGCTTCACATATACCCCTATTTGTGGAAGAAAAATAAAAAAATTAACAAATACTACCGTTGCCAGTGTCAAAATCTTAGAACAAGTCATGTCAAGTCTTATTAATATTCTCATTTATATAATTATAAATTAATTTACAATGTTATTTTTTAATACAATGACATGTCAAACTTTACAAGCGCATTTTTTTTTTATTTATGAAATGTGAATATTTTTTTTTTAACCCTGCTGGGATTACAGGTTTACATAATGTTATGTAATTATCATAAAAAGGCTGCTCCGCCCTCCTCAATATTGTTTTTTTTTCATACCAAATTCCACCCTCGATTTTACCCCTTTTTTGGGAGAGCTTCCTAAAATCCTGTCTTAACTGACGTTTCTCACTCATAATCTAGCTTTGAGCCAAATTTCATATGTATTAATAGGTTCAGTCGTTTTTATAATTTCGTGATGTGATTAATCAGTAAGTGAATGTATGAACCTATCGCTTTTATATTTCAAGATACCTAAGTAATAAAGAATATCACTTAAAACTCATTTCTAAACCTTTTTAGCAGAACAATGACGTACCTTCACTGTAAAATCCTTGCAAAAAAACTGCGCTCTACTCAAAATTGCCCCTTCCATAATCTCAGTCGCTCGTCCTGAGACAAACACCCCATTCTTTGGAGAGTATAATGAGAGCGCCTAAGAGATTATGCTGCTTGAAGGCAGCTAGTTCGCTAGACGTAGGCTTCAATATTTGAGCCAACCCCCATAGCTATAGCTAGATAGATTCTTATTTCATGTACACTAAATCTAAGAGAAAAATACAGCGCAAAAACGCGGCAACAACGTTCCACGTATGTTCCCCGAAGGTTTAGGCAGAAACGGACTTATAGTACAATCATGTTATCACGTAAATGGATAATGACCCTTAGCTATTGAATATTTTTTTCCTTACTAACCTTTCACCCAAACCCCA
Organism: Hyppa rectilinea; assembly: GCA_951799385.1. Lineage (NCBI taxonomy): Eukaryota > Metazoa > Arthropoda > Insecta > Lepidoptera > Noctuidae > Hyppa > Hyppa rectilinea. The sequence continues at coordinate 3,493,202 of OX637318.1, read as the reverse complement.
CCCCGTTCGACACATCTTTCAATACACCCACCTTCCAACACATTATTACGTAACACTACACAACACAACACAAATTACACACGCACACACAACACGCACTATCCAAATGGGTTTCTCTTAAATTAGTTTATTTCAGTTGCTGTATAAATTATTTAGTCGTACAATGTGGAATTCTTACCAAGGGGTATCGTATTGCCCAGTTACTGGGTTGTGGAGGTCAGATAGGCAGTCGCTCCATGTAAAATACTGGAATTTAGCTTCATCCGGATAGACTGGAAGCCGACCCCTACATTGTTGGGAAAAGGCTAGCCAGGCAGACAATGTGGAATTCCAAATTATTTGAAAAAAATGTAATCCTACCTACACTGTAAAATTCTAATTTATTATTTTTCTAACTAGTGTTACCTTGACAACTCTGAATTTCAGACCCTTAACAAAAGTTTAACCTCAGCTCGAGTGTCAGGGATTTATAACTCTGTATTAACCTATTATGACCAAATGTATCATGTAAATTATAAATGTAGGATGATATATTATCTGTCTTAACACGTCATAAGTTGGCCCAGAACTAGTTTTTCTGTGAGCAGCACTAATACCGCCATCTCGTGTGTTAGTACGCACGATGTGTTTAAAATGAAATAAAATAATAACTATTTATCAGTGGAATTAATCAATTGACAATAATAATTTCCTTGGACATTTCACACAACGCCATGTAGTCCCAAGCTAAGCAACCTAATGCTTGTGTTATGGTAACGAGATGGCTAGTAAACTATGTATATTCTTTTTTTGTAAATACATACATATAATAGATAGAAAAGCACCAATACAAAAGATACAACAATATCCAATGTTTAATTATAAAACTGGAAATAAAAATTATTAAAAGTATCATAATTATCCTCGAAACATGAGTGTACTTTAGGTACACCTCTACCCATCCCCTCGGGGATACACGGCGTGATGTTTATATTTTAATACATCAGCCTTTTCCCAAGTAGGTATGTAGGGGCAGCTTCCAGTCTAACCGGATGCAGCGGAATACCAATATATTACATGGAGCGACTGCATATCTGACCTCCACAACTCAATAACTGGATAATACGATACCCCTCGGTAAGTCTGGCTGTCAGATTTTCGGGCATATTCTAGTACTTTCATCAATCAATAATAATAAAAAACAATAATTATTATATAACTATAGTTAAAACAGAAAGAGTAGGTATGTGTTTCGGTAATTTCCATATTTGCAAATTTATGCAAACGTCTCTCAATACAAAAACCACATAACCTCCATATAAGCAATGCTTCAAAGCTATATACTAGCAAAACATCGTATCCGATTTCCATTTTTCCATAGATTTTGTTTTCTGAATATAGTGAGTAAAGCCTTAGCAACAGACACTATAGTATAAATCTTTTAGATATCAGCATAAATATATGTATCTACCAAAATAGCTAGCCGATAGCTTAAATATTCGAAAGTATTACTAAGTAAAGGAAAATTGTATTCACCAACTCATGTAGTCATGCGAAACAATTGTTATCATATACCTGAAGTCTAGAACCTAGTACACTTTGTACATGGTCCATTACTACAGGAAAGGTAAAATGTGTACTAGAATCACGCAAACGTCTGAAAGCATACTAATATTATTAATTTAAAAAACTCTGTCTGTCTGTTTGTCACTTTTTCACGCCGAAACCATTGAACGGATTTCGATAAAATTTGGCAGAGAGATAGATATGCAATCTATCTCTCTGCAAAATTTGTTACGAATTAGCTTTTGCCTGGGGAAGGACATTTGTGCTACTTTTTGTCTGTAAATATCCCTAAGATGAGGGATATAGGGTGCGAATATAGCGATATAACCGAACTATATGCGGACGAAGTCGTGAGCAAAAGCTAGTTCATATATATGTATATGTACAGAGGCCAGCACATCAAGTTACCACAATCTGACAAATAATTTTTTGATAGTATTTCAACTTTATTGCAAAGACATAAGGTTCATTTTTAATTGAGAAAATTTGACAGTTAGGGAGAGCTTGATGTGCTGGCGTCTGTACATACTTATTAATATAAGAATACTAGCTACTGCCCGCGGCTTCGCCCGCGTGGGTGACGGAAATTGCATGTTATTATACATATAAACCTTCCTATTGAATCACTCTATCTATTAAAAAAAAAACTGCATCAAAATCCGTTGTGCAGTTTTAAAGATCTAAGCATACATACAGACATTAGGACGCGGAAAGCGACTTTGCTTTATACTATGTAGTGATAAGGCCTAGAAAACAGTGGTAGCTCAGTGGCAACGGCCTTTAATTACGAGTAGGTCGTAGGCTAGAACCCTGACGAGGCTTTACTTTGTGTTAATTATTTCATCACCACTGCTCTCAAAACGGTGAAGCAAAATATTAGGAGGAAACGGGCATGTCTTAGAACCAAAACATTCTTAGGCATGTGACATCTACCAATCCACTGGCACGCGTGGTGGATGATGACCCCCGCCTTTTCATAGAGAAGCCTGTGTTCCAGCAGAGGGAACATTATAGGCTGCTTATCCTCATGCTATAAGGCCTAACAACTTATAACTATTTTTTTTTCTCTTTATTTATTATTAGGGACTTTTACACGGACGTGTATGCCAGTCCCATCATACCTTATATTAATACATTATCTAACTAAAACGTAACCTAGCGCACATAAATACTTTGGAGGCAGCCTCCGAATTAGGTGTAGATAAAAGATGATGAAATACACCTACATCATACATATTTAAGTTTAAATCCTTAAATAATTCTACTCGGTCAGACTGAAATCTGGCACATTCGAACAATAAGTGTACTACGTCTTCCGGTGTTCCACATACATCACAATTTGGTGAGTCGGTTGTTTTCATTAAAAATATAACTATTTTACGAACCGTCTTTTTACCAGAATCAAAATCAAAGGTCATTTATTGAAATTAGCCTGAAAATCTGCACTTTTTGAAGGTCAAAGTTACATAAGACAGTCCCCCAAAAACGCCCACCCTTCACCACTTCCTAGTGCTTTAGCTGGGAAGAAGAAGTGGCGCAAGAAAATCCCCAGCAGCACAGCTGTCTGTTTAGTCGGAAGAACTTGACTCTACACATTTATTGTATGAGAAGTAATTAACATTACGAAACACTTCACATTAAAATCAATCATTTGCCACATGTCAGCTAGCACACGCCAATATACCAATTAAAACATTAAAAACTGACTGTACACACGCGTCAATTAAAAAAAAAAGAGCCTCCAGGTAAAAGGGCGTGCCCGCCTATGAACTAAATCAGACAACGAAATAACTAGGATTTTAGTACCAAAAGTTAAAAAGTGGACTAACAAGTGAGAGGTCACGGGTTCGATGTCCAGCCGTTGCACTATTAATGTGGTACTTTTGGCACAAGTATGGCTTAGTAAGTGTTAGCAAGAATAGTAGTAATGAGCAGCGTACGTCGTAGTACAACTGGAACTACGAAAACCGACCTTAATGGTACGGAATAGAGTCGCTGTTAATGTCAAATAGTTACCAAGTATTTGCAGTTAACTGCGTCTACATTTCTATATTAGAATTAAAGTAAAATGTCGGTTTCCCCACGATGTCTTCCTTCACCGTTTTTTGAAGTAAGTAATAATTATACAATACGCACAAATGAATCCGAAACGTCAGAGGTGCGTGCTTTGGGTTCGAACTCGAGACCTATGACTTGGCAGTCCAACGGGCACACTAGGCTATCACTTTCTAAGTACCTATGATGTTGAAGTATAAAAAAATGATAACGCACTCAATAAAAATGAATATTAGTTGTGTATAGGAGAGATAATATGTTTGCCTGTACTTAAATATTATGTTAATATTGAACTAACAATTAAAATTATAGAATGTCAAAGATTTTTCCAAGTTGTTAAACCATGAGGAACAGGAGCGGGTATCCTAGTATTAATAAAACGAACTAATTCCCTTCAAATGCACAAAATCTCCAACCGTCTTCCCAGTCGACGTTTAAAAGATGCTGTTTGACATCTACTCTGCTCACGATGCCCCGATCTTTGATCTAATCCCACTGCAATAGTTAGCATTAAGCTCTGACGTAGTTTAAATGTCGTTAGCGAAGTTCGGTTCAAGACGCAGGACTGATAAAGACTGGAATCTGGGATAGATTCTGCATTTAGCCTTTTCAAATGAAAAGAAAGAAATAAATACGTTTATTTGCGACTAGCTTCTGCCCGCGACTTCGTCCGCGGAAAATTTCTTGTTTTAACATTAGAAGTAAGTCGAAAAATACTTTTTTAAAACATAAAACGAAATATAAAAGTTAAAATACAAAAGATAGGAATATGGTGTCGCGGACTTTTTTGTAGAAATAATTAAGGCGAACCGGGTTGCCATACATTGCTTTCAATTTTAAACAACTGTTTAGGCAGCGCATGCAAATAATTCTGTTTTCGGAGGTATTTCTTTCCGACTTGTTAGACGAAAATAGCTATAGCTCGGCTAATATGCATGATATAAATATAATTTATAGCCTATAGCACTCAGGAATAATGTAGCTTTCTATCAATGAAAAAAATTTTGAAATTGAATCATTAGTTCCGGAGATTACCCCCTACATACAAACTAACAAAGTTTATTAGTATAGATAAATATGACGCAAAGAATGAACGCAAACAGATAAAAGGTCACCCCTCCCTCCCCAAAAGTACTCCCTAAAAAAAGTCTCGAATCTATTTCGCATAGCAATAAATGATAATAATTACTTTCAAAACTATTTAATTAACATTATATTTCTTGCCTAATAACTATAAGATGTTTAAATTAAATATTCAAAAAGAAATGATTTTGAGCGTTATTATCACACATAAATATTCAAAATCACAATACTCTCTTTTTAATGCATAATAGTCAATCATTTTATGTTTTAGCTCTGTTTAGTTCATACTTGTGGACCTAAAGAGATCTTTAAAAATTTTACTCAAGTACATCCATGACTAAAAAAATATTATAGAGCACATTTTTTCCTTCTTTTCAATACAATTTTTACTTCTGCGTTTTGTCCCCAAAGTAATCTCGAGAACGATCTTCGTCACTGCATCAAATCAGAATGATACTGTCGAAAATAAATAAGAATCGTACCGAGACTAAATCGAACGCAGAATATTGACACTGTAATGCGAGGCGTCACGAGAAACAATTGGAGAACATTTCTGCGAACGAGAGGCGCAGGTTTTGTGTTAGAATTGATACTTACTTAGGTCATATTTAGGTCTCAGATTTGATGGGAATCACTCCAGAAAATATGTGTAATATTTTTAATACGAACTTACTATAATAATAAAGAACGTTCTTCAGGTTTAAGTACAGTAAAAATATTTTACGTTTACGTTTAATTAATCCTTTAACGAAACCGTAAATATCCTCTCAAAAAAAACCCACCGCAATATCATTACCATATAAAAAGGAGAAAAAAAAATCTTAAAAGACTCTTTTAAGAGTAATGGCGAGAAAAAATCTCCATAATTTTATGAAACAACATCAAACCTTATTTAAGATCTTCACAAAATTTCAAACTTGCTAAATTAATTAAAGGCTTTCAGAGAATCGTAAAAGAAAATTTTCGTCCATAAAGACGTTAAGCGCTGCCATTAACTAATCATACTTATCATTAAAAAGTATCCATACCATTTTTCCGAACCATCAAACAGGCTTATCGGCAACCACGTAACTACTGGTATCCAACACACACATCATTCGAGTACTACACCAAATTATTCACACATTCGTTACGAACTATGACACCAAATAAACCACATACACCGAAAAATTAACAGTACAGGCTGCGAGACGTAGGCGCTACGTGGACTACGCGCGGTTGTAGCTACGAAACTGCCGCTACGGCGGTACGAAGTTAGCCGAAGGCCGTCGGAAAGAGCCGAGCCAGCGCAGGGGGAGCCGAGGCGAATTTCGCTCAGTCTTTCATATTTTATATCGGTCGGGACGAAGCGGAATTACAGAGTTTGCTCGGGTGGGTTTTTATAGCGTAACGGAACCATAGCGGGTGCCTACCATTCTATTTCGTAGGTATTTTTTCGACTTGTGAGCTGTACGCGAATTTTTCTACATTGTTTGCGTTGCCCTAGACAACTTGTGATTTTAATAGTGTGACGTGGCACAAAGGCTCCATTGAAGCTAATATGAATTGGCGTGTTTGATGTTATTGTAACGACTAGGAATTATTGTTGGTCGGAGGTAAATAGTTAATGACCTTTTTGGTCGAGTTATTTTGTTTAATACGGCTCCTTGCGTGTTATAGTTCTGCTATTTAATTGTGAATTGCGTTCTTAAATGAAAGACGGATCCTTTGAAGTTCGGGGCTCAAGTTGGGATTAAATTAGTTATGGTAATCTGTACATGTGTAGTACACATGAGGTCCTCCCATGGATTATTCGGTAGTTGAAATGCCTCTGGGGAAATGCCGCCATGGTTACGAGACGGGTAAATTAGTGTTAACATTACGTTTTATATTTCAATGTGTAGTGAAGGTTGTGGTTCGTTTTATATGCTTCCGCCGTCACGTAAATAATTAACACAACATATTGTAGTCAAGGGCTCGATGTATTTTTATTGAGCACCTATCGAATTTGTGGTTAGAGGATTTATTCATTAGGTTACATTACATACACTGGCCTTCATATATCAGCCTATAATCTTTCCACTGCTGATACACAAACCTCTTTTCTTAGTGCGGGTTAGCTGTGTCACATGTCTTCGAATTTTGAGTTCAAGGATATTTTCGTTTTCTTACTATGTACTTTCTAAGTAGTAACAGCCGCACAGGTCGATCCACCGGGTTAAAGAACGCTTACCGGGGTTAGATTGGATGGGTGACCATATTTACTTACCGAGACTCCTCCGTGGCTCGGAAAGCACGTTAAGCCCCAGCTGTCATTTGTGCATCTTTGACAGTCGCTACGGGTCGTCAGAGCCCGAAAATCTCACAGCCAGTCTTACCAAGGGGTATCCTGTTGCCCAGCTACTGGCTTGTGGAAGTCAGATAGGCAGTCGCTCCATGTAAAATACTGGTTTTCAGCTGCATCTAGTTAAGACTGGAAGCCGACCCCAACATAGTTGGGAAAAGGCTAGGCACATGATGATACTATATACTTTCTTTCATTGTTTTGAGAGCAGTAGTGATGGAATAATTTACACAAAGCTTGCCTGCTTGAGTTCAACCTTTACCTCGTAACTTGAGACCTTGTTAAGTTACTAATAAGTAAAACAATCTCATGATAAACTAATTACAGAGTTCTAAAATCGCTTTTTCAAGCTCGTTTTCTGTGACTCTCGAACCAATATTGGTTTGAAATAATAGTCAGTTATTTATTTAAAACGGCTAATTAAACCTTTAAGAATGCCCATTTTGTTTTTCGAAAACTATTATGAGAATAGAATATATAATTATTTTCCAAATATGGATAATACATAACAGGTAGGTAAAACATTAATCTTGGCCACGTTTCGTGCAAAAATTTATAATTCCTAATATCATTAATTTAGTTTTAACCACACTGCCGTGAGGCAACTCTGTTGTTATAAAAAAAAAAGTTTTTTTTTTATTTGTATTACGTGTGTCACCGTCTGTGTCCAAAAAAAATTTTTTTTTCTTCTTTCTTTAACCAAAAGCCTGAGTTTTTCAACATTTCTTTATACATCACTATTTTTTTAAAAGGTAGCGTTTATGTAAGAATATTCTCAGAAATCTACGGTTCTTAAGTTAGACAATCAGACCAGCATTCAAACCAGATTAAGTAAATAGTCTATAAGTAAATTCAAATCTTAATAGTTCCTTACACAATCGAGACTAAAGATTAGAATCGATTCAACAAAGTGATTCGATTGATTTGGGTGAATTGATTGTGATTCAAGGATAGTGATTTTCAGAAAATGGCAATGATTTAATTATGAAGAAACTAGCTTTTTACCATTGCGGCAGCTTTGCCTAAAGGTCGAATAGGTTCGCGTATAGGTCGAAAATAATACCTCGGAAACGTATCTGGCCCAGAGTATGGTTTATCCTATGCTAAATCATCATCATTATTACATATCGTTCATTCGTTCAACAATTAACAGACGGACAGGCAGACAGTATCATTCTGCCGAACGTTTTCCCAACTAAATTGGGGTCGGCTTCCAATCTAACCGGATGCAACTGAATACCAGTATTTGACATGGAGCGACTGCCTATCTGACTTCCACAACCCAGTAGCTGGGCAAAACGATACCCCTTGGTAAGACTGGCTGACAAATTTTCGGGCTCTGACGACCCGTAACCACTGTCTAAGATGCACACAAATGCCAGTCGGGATCAACAGCTTAACGTGCTTACCGAGGCACGTAGGAGTTTCGGTGTGTAAAGATGGTCACCCATCCACGGCCAACCCCGGCAAGCGTAGCTTAACCTGATGGCTCGACCTGTGCGGCTGTTATTACTTAGCCACGAGCTCCTTAGGCAGACAGTATCAATGAACATTATTATAGCAGCAGGATGTATTAAGTTCTGGTAGATAAAAAAGTCGAATTTATTCAATGGGTATCGCCGTAACGGATAATTAGTTAACGAAGGACAATATTAATAAATACCTACTTTTCAGCATTTCCCTGTCGTGATTGTCAATTTCATTATCGTAACGTAGTAATTATGATGATAATTTTCTGTAGTTACGTTCTGAGGCTAATTGTGAGGTATAGACTTTTCATTTTAAAATGTTAATAATGAATTCGGGGAAATATTGTAACAGCCAATGGCCTGATAAGCAAAGGCCTCGACCAACATTTTTCGAGGCTCTCGCTAGGCGGTTGGATCAAGAACCAGATTCATAAGGCAGTACTTCTCGATACGGCTCGCATTGTGAGGAGGTTCTTGTCTCTTCAGCCCTGCCACCGGTAGCTTGGACCCCGCTCCCGAAACCGGCGGACCACTATTTTTTTTTTTTTTTTTTAATACATTTTAAAATACCTATTTTAGGTATTTTAAAATGTATGAAACAATAAACAAAACGAAATTCGAGTAAATTGATTATAAACCTACTTAAATTGTACAATTAATAATGTATGTATATTCCAATCACAACTTTGCTTCATTGACAGTGAAATCAATCTGCCTACCTTTTCCCAACTATATTGGGATCGGCTTCCAGTTTAACCGGATGCAGCTGAATACCAGTATTTTACATAGAGCGACTGCCTATCTGACCTCCACAACCCAGTAACTGGGTAAAAGGTAACTCCTTGGTAAAAATACACGCTGGTATGGTGAATATATTTCATTCTGTTATAGCATACTCGCTTTTGCCCGCTTATAAGTAGGAAATTATACCACGGTAACCATTCATTCTTCCGAGATAAAAAGCTTGTATACTATTCCAGACTATATAATTCATCCTTGTGCCAAGTTTCATCCAGATTCGTTAAGTAGTTTTTGAGTTTATTCGTTACATACATACATACAAATCTTTCCTCTTAATAATATTAAACGACCTGTATTAAATTTAAGTAATGAATCATTACCCTTATTTTAATATCAGATAGCAGCGTTAATTTCTATGACAACATTGAAAAATAATCAACTGCTGACGTTTCCACCCTCCATAATGATTTATGTATGTCATATGATACTGAACTAAGAATGGGACACCCCGTATCGTACAAGGACCCTAACCGGAAATTAAGGGACGGTATCTGCCGCATGGGTTATGTTATATCTACCTTCACTATACTATCTCCATAATTATTAAGGAATTCTTACGCTAGTTATCATTTTGACATGCTGGTCCTGCTCCACAGGACAATCAAGTGTCTAGACAAATCAAACTGGTAGCCAAGTTAATAATTTATAATTTGTACCATACTATTTTAACATTTTAGGATAACTTTAACTCACACATTGATTGATTTATTATTATTCTTTTTAGAATGTTAGTAAATATGTGAACACCTGTGACATAATTAAGTTTACCTGCCATTGCTATATGTGTGTGTTTTTCTTTTCACCTTTCGTGGTGTATTGTTTTTATTCTGGGTGCATATTAAGCTTATTTAAAAGAGGCTCTTGGCGTAGTTAATTCCAGCTGCACTAGTCTATCAAAGGTTGAGCTACGCTTGCCGTGGTCGCTCCCAGGATTGGTAACCTTTTACATTCCAAATTAGGTCCGTGCTTTGGCAAGTACTTCTGAAAGTCAGCAAACTGACTGTACGTCAGCTTTTAGACTCAGCCGTCATTTGTAGATTTTTACAGTTGTTGCGAGTAGTCAGAAGTCGGAAAATCTGTCAACAAAACAGTCTTAACAAGACTGTATCGTGTTACCCAGTAACTGGGTTGTGGAGGTCATATAGGCAGTCACACCATGATACTAGAATACCAATCGTTGACCCTTTTTTTTGTTTTATCGTATTTAGATATCAGTAATTCGGTATTCATAACTTTTGTAGAGTTTTAATAGCTAAAAGTCTCCAATGCGTTCTTAATACATAAATCAATTGTGCGACATAAAATAAAGAACTTCGTTGATGAAGAAGAGTGTTTTTGGAATGGCTTTGAAAATTTATAAGAAAATACCTGATAGTATAAAAAATTATGCTCCTATCAAAGTTTAAGAAAACTCTTACCTCGTTATTAATTGATAACTATACTATACTGTTCCAGATTTTATTTTTATAGTTTATTTTCGTTTTATTTAGTACTTAAGTATTTTAGTTTTTAATTAAAAAGGTAAAATAATGTAATTACATTCTTTTACCAAATATTTGTACGCCTTCATGGCAAATCATAGCGCCCAAATATTTTAACGTAACATCTTCATGTAAATACCTATGTTATTCAAATAAATACTCTGATTCTGTTTCTTATTTAATTAATGTGACCTTGCATATTCTCGACCAAATACAAGGTTCAATTAAAAAAGCAAAACTTTACAGACGTGACGGACCGATATCTAATAAAAATGAACATAAAAAAAACAACTACAGCTGATTTCGGGGTCAGTGGCCGCTGGTAGTATACTGGCTTTTTTTTTTTTTTTTTTTAAGGCTGGGAAATCATCCAATGACTGCTCCCGCTCTGGGTGGAGCGGAAGGGAGTGTCAGACTCTTACTGACTAAAACCCATCCATGTTCCTTCCGTAGCCCTTTATGTTCCGGGGTAGCGGTAACCCTTTCGGACAATCCCGCTTACCCGGCAGGCTTGGCCCTGAGGGGCCCCTTCATATGCTGACATCTCTTTGAGGCGCGCGTGGAACATATACGCGCCGTACGGCACGGGTCTGGTGCTGATCGGACGGTGAGTCACCCATTACTCACCGTCCGCAGGCCCGCGCCTACGGTGGCCGGGAGTCGTCACGTGGCTCCCGACGCCCGGAGCGTCTCCCGCGGCGGCTGGGACGGGAGGACCTTTCTCTCTCCCATCCCGCCACCTCCTTCGCGAGCATGACTTTTTCGCAGAAGGAGGTGTAGTATACTGGCTTGAAATTAGGAATTTAGAAATCCTTTTATCGTCATTCCAATGTCGATATTCCATCATTGTGTATTAAGTTTACTAACTATTTTAATTTTGTCCTTGTTAAATTCCTCCCATACGTCACATTATCACATGGTTTCGAATTTCACCTAAGTAATATTATAAAGGCGAAAGTTTGTGTTTGTGTGTGTTTGTATGTTTATTACTCCTTCACGCAAACATTACTGAACGGATCTGAATAAAATTTTTCTCAAAGATAAATTATAACCTGAATTAGCACATAAGCTACTTTGTACCTCGGAAAAATGTTCGCTTTCCGTGGGATAATTCCCGAAAACCACGTGGGTGAAGCCGCGGGCGGAAGCTAGTCATTCATAAAGTCTTCCAGCTTTATTCAAGTCACAATACATGTCAGTATCTGTCATAATTCCAAAACGGATATAAGTTTCAAACGTGGTTTTGCTCCGCTATGGTTCGTGATAGGCCAATATTCGAGGAAAACCTGCTTGATATGAGGCATGTCGGGTATTTAAACTCGTTATTACTAAAGGAATAAAGCGTGGAATCTTTTTGCTTTGGGAGTATTTGTTAATTTGAATATATCCAGTATGTAGTTAATATAATCCAAGAAACACGTTTTTGGGTCTCTGGGTCGAGTGGAAAGGAGTATCAGACTCTTACTGACTAAAACCTATCCATGTCTCTTCCATAGCCCTTTATGTTCCGGGGTAGCGGTAGCCCTTTTGGACAATCCCGCTTACCCGGCAGGCTTCAGCCATAACGGGCCCTTTCTTTGATGCTGACATCTGTTTGAGGCGCGCGTGGAACACATACGCGCCGTCCGGTACTGGCCCGGTGGATGCGGGTGGATGCCGCAGGGTGGCATATTTTCATAGGTTTTTTGCAATTTGCAGGTCAGTGTCAGGCCGTATGTTGATCAAAACGTGATTCGCGGTCGTAGCAAATACGTAATTATAGAACTGTTATCATTAACATCTTTGTGCCATAAGGGCTGAAAAGTAACAATGACTTATTGTGTTAGTAACAATTTTCCTTATTCCTATGTAAGTATTCCTATTCTAATTTAGCTTAGATTTTTTTTTAAAGCCGAAACCTCTAAAGAATGGCTGAAACTGTGGCGAGACGGTGCTTTTTACCCAAACCATTTGTTCCAGCTGCTACAAGTCTCCTCCTGGGCGCGACTTGTCTTGGCCAACCTGTCTTTAAACAGACTCTTTTTTTTTTTTTTTTTTAAGGCTGGGAAATCATCCAATGACTGCTCCCGCTCTGGGTGGAGCGGAAGGGAGTGTCAGACTCTTACTGACTAAAACCCATCCATGTTCCTTCCGTAGCCCTTTATGTTCCGGGGTAGCGGTAACCCTTTCGGACAATCCCGCTTACCCGGCAGGCTTGGCCCTGGGGGGCCCCTTCATATGCTGACATCTCTTTGAGGCGCGCGTGGAACATATACGCGCCGTACGGCACGGGTCTGGTGCTGATCGGACGGTGAGTCACCCATTACTCACCGCCCGCAGGCCCGCGCCTACGGTGGCCGGGAGTCGTCACGTGGCTCCCGACGCCCGGGGCGTCTCCTGCGGCGGCTGGGACGGGAGGATCTTTCTCTCTCCCATCCCGCCACCTCCTTCGCGAGCATGACTTTTTCGCAGAAGGAGGTGACTGCCTCCCACTCCCTCTCGCCCCGGACCATGGCTTGCACCAGGGCCGGGCGCGAGAGGTCGCCGCCGCCGATCGCCTCTACGAGGACACGGCGGTGCTCTGCCCATGCTGGGCAGGTTTGCACCGTGTGCTCTACCGTGTCCTCTGGGCGATCCTCGCAGTGGTGACACCCGGGCGTTTCCTCCCGCCTGATGATGTGCAGGAACCTCCCGAAACATCCATGTCCGGTGAGGACCTGCGTCAGGCGGTAGGTGAGGTCGCCGTGACGCCTCTCTAGCCACTCCTCAAAGAGGGGCCTTACCGCCACTATCGTGGCGTGCCCTGCGCTGGGTTGCGACAGTCGCTGATTCCAGGCCGCCATGAGATCGCGCCGGAGGTCCGTCCGCTCCGCCGCAATTTGCTGCGGAAACGGAGTTTCTCCCCGGCTTAGTACCTCCACGCGCCACTCGAACAGGCGCGCGAGGACTATCGCCTCCAGATCCCACGGCGGCAGTCCGGCAAGGAGGCTTGCTGCCTCGCCCGAGATCGTGCGGTACCCCCGGATTAGCCGAATGGCTACCACCTTTTGGGGCGCGTTCAGATAGTGAGCGGCTCGTCGCCGCAATGAACGCGCCCACACCGGGGCCCCGTATAGGGCCATGGACCGCACGACTCCCGCGTAAAGCCTCCGGCAGGAGGCGTTTGGCCCCCTCAGATTGGGCAAGAGCCGCTTGAAGGCGGCCCCAGTCCGTTCCAGCTTGGGGGCCAAACGTCGGAAATGCTCCACGAAATTCCATCGGCTGTCGAGGACCAGACCCAGGTATTTCATCGTGGACTCGACGCCGATGTGAACCCCTCCTACCGTAAGTTGGGATCCCGATGGTGGCCTATTCCGAGGCCCATGAAAGGACATGGCCTCGGATTTGTGCAATGCCACCTCGAGACCCAACTGCCGGATCCTCTCAACGACTGTCGCAACCCCGCGTGTCATCGCGTCGGCCGCCGCCTGATGCGACCTCCCCTGCGCCAGGACCAGCGGGTCGTCAGCGTAGCAAACTACGCTGACGCCGTCAGGGAGGTCGGCCCGCAGCACCCAGTCGTAACCGATGTCCCACAGGAACGGCCCCAGAACCGATCCCTGCGGGACACCGCACGACATCTCTCGCCGGTTCCATTCCCCATCGCGACCGGGGTAGATGACGGCTCTGTCCGTCAAGTACGCCCCGACTATTCGACGGAGGTAGGTCGGCACCCGGTGATACCGGAGTGCTTCCCTAATGCAATCGCCAACGCATCGCCAACGCCTTCAACACCCTGCCCTGGAGGGCAGGGTGTTGAAGGCGTTGGCGATGTCGAGTGACACCGCCACGACGACCCTACCCTGGGACACCGCGTCCCCCGTCGTGAGCGCTCTAACGCGCATGATGGCGTCCACCGTTGAGCGCCCCTTGCGGAAGCCAAACTGGCAGTCCGCAAGGTCCGGCCCCGTCCTTCCAAGGTGCCCGACGAGGCGGCCCGCGATAATTCTCTCGAAGAGTTTGCCGACCTCGTCGAGCAGCACTATGGGCCGGAATGCGGACGGAGAGTCCGCAGGGCGCCCTGGCTTCTGTATGAGGACCAGCTTCCCCGTCTTCCAACGGACCGGAAACTGGCCTCTCTCCATGCATGCGCTTAAGAGCGCCTCCAGTCGGGGCCCGAGAGCCCCTGAGGCCAGGACCCAGGCTTTACCCGGCAAACCGTCGGGTCCTGGGGCGGTATTCTTGGCCTTGAGCCTTCCAACCGCCGCTCTCAGATCTACCTCGGTCACTGCTGGGATGTCGTCGTCGTCCTCGTGGTCCGCTTCGGGCGGAGCCATAAGCGGGGGAGTATGCTCCCCCCGTGAAGGGAACAGAGCGCTCACCACCTCCTCCACCAGCGGAGGGCGGAGACTCTGCGTCAGAGGGGGGGCCCAGGTGCGAAGCTTGTTCCGCACCATTTTATATGGGCGCCCCCATGGATCTAGGTCCAGTCCCCACCATCTCCTCGCGGGCCACATCCTTGGCCCGCTGGACAGCCTCCTGGAGGGCGGTCTTCGCCGCTCTGTACCCCTCGTACAGCTCCGCCTCCGTGGCTGCCGCATCCGGAGGGCGGATGCGGAGCCTGCGGTGTCTGGTGTACAGGTGGCGCACCTCGACGCACGCCTTGCGAAGTGCTTCCACCTCTTGCGACCACCAGTACACCTGACGTCGGGCGCATCCTGGCCGGACACGGGGCATTGCCACGTCACAGATCTCGGACATGGCCTCCCGGAACCACTCTGCCTCGTCGTTGATGTCGGCAGGCCTGACCGGTGATGACACCCAGGCCTGCACGATCGAGGCTTCCAGGAGGAGCTCCCGGTCCAGCTGTTTCAGCGCCCACCGCGGACCACTCGGGGCCTGTCGGACCGGCGCGCTTGAGGTCTGGGTGGAGACGTCGAACCGGATATACCGGTGATCGGAGTAGGTCTCCACCTCCTCTACTACGCGCCAGTCAAGGACGCACTGTGACAGAGCGGGGCTAGCGAACGAGATGTCCACAACGGACTCACCCCGCATCCGCACGCACGTGGGAACAGAACCCCGATTGAGGACGGCTAGGCCTGCTTCCAGAGCCCAGTCCTCCACCATCCTACCCCGCACATCCGTGTAGCGGGTTAAACAGACTCTGGACCTAGGTTGGCCGAAGCAAGGAAATCATGCTCAGGGGGGGATTCATAGACTACTCCCGTTAAGCAGTAGACAACCTTGGTTATACTGCGAGCTGCCCATCCCAAAAAAACGGGGGGCCTCGGCTTAGGGCGTCGCTGTTATGTTAATATACGATAATTATTCGCACCGGTAAATAGACTACCTATAGATAAAACATTATCACATTACTAGCATGAATGGTATAATGTCTTATTCAGAATACCTTCCATTCAAATGTTGCATTCATGTATATTATGTTAGCACCACAATGAACTTTCGACCCCTATTGTCTCCAACTATATTACGAACTTGTTATACAACTACATAAATCATTGATACAAAATAATATTATGAATAAAGTCAATTTTCGTGTATGTCTGTTTGATCGAGTTGTTCTTTTAAACTACGCAACGGATTTTGTTGTGGTATTCGCCATCATTTAGATAATTTATTCCAAAAGGTTTATGTGATAGGTACATTAATATTAAACTTTCATGGCGTAACAAACAATATGAAGACATATATGAAAACAATTATACCACAAGTAATACTAGTACATAAGTGGGATTGTGCGAAAGGGTTACCGCTACCCCAGAACATAAAGGGCTAAGGAAGGAACATGGATGGGTTTTAGTCAGTAAGAGTCTGACACTCCCTTCCACTCCATCCAGAGCAGGAGAAGCCATTGGATGAATCTCACGCGCAAAAAAAAAGTAGTACTAGTATATAGACGTATGCAAAATTGTAAATTCAATAAAAACCTAAATAAAAGAAAAATACTCAAACACAATTGATTTCAAAATAAATTTAGTAATAGTAAACACTGTTTTGTCAACATGCTTTGACCCCAGAAGAGCGGCAACGATGCACTTAGTCCAATTCTGCTTAAAACTCTACTTTTTGACTTAATTACTGGAACGATTTCGTTTGTTTTTTGTGTATGATTAGAGAAGGTGTGGAAATGTATGTGGTTTCATTTATTTCATATACTGAGTGTAACCGAAAGGGTATATACATGCAAAAGGATATGCTACAGACCACCAAACTGAAAAACTTTTACTATGGAACCAACTCCGAAATCGTGAAAAAAAATCAGCTGTTCCCTACTTTTCGACGAGTCACTTGACAAAAATGTATAGAACAGCAGATTTTTTATTTGCGATTTCGGAGTTGATCTCATAGTAAAAGTTTTTTAGTTTGGTGGTCTGTAGCATATGCTTTGTATGTATATACCCTTTCGGTTACACCCTGTATGTGATCTCCAAGTTGTATAACATCACGCTTGTTTTATTCAAAGAGTGAGAAAGAGGTCCTTCTGTAGCATAACCACATTTCGCCACTTATCTTACTTATATAGAATACAGAAATTTCGATGTTTGATCAGATCGTAAATCCCTTGCGAAGCCAGGGCGGGTCGCTAGTTGTAGTAATAAAATATACGATGCGTTATACACAGCCATTTCGTGTGTTATGTATCTTGACAATTCCAATTTGATACTAACAACGATAAATAAACGAAATTTTAGAGAAGTTAAGCACTTTGGTGAGACACACGGCTTTAAAAGTCAGCAGCTGTATTGTATGTGTTATTCATGTTATCCTTACTTATATTATAAAGAGGAAAGATTTATATATAAGTATGTTTGTAACGAATAAACTCAAAAACTACTTAACGGATCTGGACGAAACTTAGCACAAAGATAGATTATATTCTGGAATAGCATATGTATAAGCTAAAATGAACGGTTCCCGTGGGATAATTTCCTACATATACGCGGGCGAAGCCGCTGGCAAAAGCTAGTATTTTATATTATACTAGTGCTGCGGTATTTATTTATTTCTTAAATATCGCAGCATCATGCTGATGCTTCGCCTCGCACAGGTCTTTGTTTTTTTTAATCCTTTTGTTTTTGCCTTAATTTTTTATTGTTTTATTTTTTTATATTCTTTTTTTTCTATGTAATTCTTGTGCGTGTCCAAAATAAAATATTTTTCTTTCTTTCTTTTTCCCGTGACTTTGATCGTGTGGAAGTCAGAAGACACGATAAAACACTAAAATAACAGCCACTTTTCTCGCCCGCCGCGCCATTACTTTGTTTTCGCTTTCCATCTTTTTGTACTTTTCCTTCTAGCTCGGCTTCTAAGGGGCACAGCGTGATGTTAAATAGCTTACAGCCTTATTTAAAAATTGGGCTCCGAAACGCAAAAAGAATTTTTAAAATTCAACTGGTAATTACAGAAATTAGCTTGTGCAAACAAACACACAAAAAAAACTATATTTTTAGGTGTAGCATTATTTTGTATTGTTTTCTTTTTGGCAGCCACGATAATGAGAATGAATAATTAAATATTATTTATAAAAAAAAAATGCTTGCACATTAGTATTGCAAAAATGTATGATCAATAACCTGAAAACATCAACTTTCCTACCTTTACTCTTTCCTTGCCCTTTTCTGCACCGCAAACAAACGTAAAATGTGAACAGTAAATTTTAAAACGAGCTTACTATTGCTTTATGTATTGCCATTACCTTTAATACGCTAATCAGTTCCTAGATACAACAAAAATACAAAGCATGTACGGTGTACAGTATTTCAGCATAGTCAGTCTAACTATAATGTTCTCATTGCTTGGACACCAGCCTCTTCTCTTCGAGAGTAAGTGGGCTGCAATCTACTACGCGGGCCCAGTGCGGGTTCTTAAATATCAAATGTCTTCCATTTTTTGGTTCTAAGACATGAAGATATTTTCCTCCACAATTTCACAAAGTAAAACAGCATGGGTTTGAACCCATGACCTACAATTTAAAAACTCGGGCCCGTTACCAATGGGCCACTGCTTCGCTACGAGAACTTCAGCTCTACCAATAAATTATCATGCAGTGTTTGTGGTTTCACTATACGATAGTGTTTATCAAGCGTGTTGTCTGTCTAATTAAGTGGTAGGTTAGAGGCTCGAGAGCTGTGGGCGGGTGTGGGAGTACGTCTTTAGCAACTTGATGAATCTTTCTACAGTTAAATGTAATGAGTAACAGTATTGCGATAGAGTAAACTCGTGCTTAGTATTTCAAAACGATTAAGTCCAAGAAATTTGAAAAATAGGTATTTGAAGAAACTATTGCCGTTGCAGTTCCAGAACTCTGACTTGGAGAGTCGACCAACCTCTTGGCGATGTCTCGAAAAAATAAGTGGGTACTCGGACCCTATGGCCCTGAGCAAAATGCTTCCATTGCATCTCTTTTTTGTATGTAAACTTAGCCATTTAAGTACACTTTAAGGAAATGTAAAGCACAGTTTTTGAAAATATAATTTTATAATTATTTATAATTATCTATGAATCCAGTGTTTCAACCCCAAACAGCTCGGATAAGCAATTTATTTTCATTCAAGCAACGTTAGCTCACCCGCGGATAAAAGCTATTATAATTTTAGTGTGATAAGTAGGTAATTCATGCTTAGTCATATTATGCACAGGTGGGGATTCATAGAAAACTCCGCCTTGGAGTATAAATGTGGTGCTGTTCCACAAACGATGGGACACTTAATATCATGTCCTGCGTGTCTTGCCGTATGCACGTTACAGGAACTGATGGACGTTAGACACCAAATAGTAGTTCAATTCAGGGCCGAGTACATACCCAGCGCAGGGCATGCCACGATACTGGCGGTAAGGCCCCTCTTTGAGGAGTGGTTAGAGAGGCGTCACGGCGCCCTCACCTACCGCCTGACGCAAGTCCTCACCGGACATGGAGGTTTCGGGAGGTTCCTGCACATCATCAGGCGGGAGGAAACGCCCGGGTGTCAACACTGCGAGGATCGCCCAGAGGACACGGTAGAGCACACGGTGCAAACCTGCCCCGCTTGGGCGGAGCACCGCCGTGTCCTCGTAGAGGCGATCGGCGGCGGCGACCTCTCGCACCCGGCCCTGGTGTAAGCCATGGTCAGAAGCGAGAGGGAGTGGGAGGCGTCTCCTCCTTCTGCGAAAAAGTCATGCTATGGAATAGTTTGTGGGTTGGATTGTTTTGGCTGAACTAAGCCCTTTAGTATGGAGAAATCACTTTCCATAGCTACTACTGCCTAACTTTTTTATATGACTGTATGCTAAGTAATAACAGCCGCACGGATCGATCCACCAGGTTAAGCTACGCTTGCCGGGGTTGGCCGTGGATGGGTGACCATCTTTACATATCGAGACTCCTCCGTGTCTCGGAAAGCACGTTAAGCCCGGCTTAAGTCCCGGGTGTCATTCGTGGATCTTTGACAGCCGTTATGGGTAGTCAGAAGCCCCAAAAGTCTGACAGCCAGTCTTACCAAGGGGATATTGTATTACCCAGTTACTACCGGGTTGTGGAGGTCAGATCGGCAGTCGCTCCATGTAAAATACTGGCATTCAGCTGCATCCGGTTAGACTGGAAGCTGACCCCAACATAGTCGGGAAAAGGCTAGGCAGAAAAAAAATGTATGCATGGGTTTCAGTGTAGAACAAATTTATTCTCTAAGAAACCCTATCCCTTATACCTTTGTTTTGATTATTTTTAGAACAAGTTCCTTCACATAGTTGTAAAACTAAAACAAATGTTATACAACTAAGTGGGCCGTATACCACAAACTCAACACAGAGATAGATAAAGTTATAGTTCTCTAAATTACTGTTGGAATATAAAGGCGGTTTGCTTAATTAAAAACTTGTTATTTTATAATTACGCCCCGTAAATATTGTAAATAAAATGGTTGAGTTCGCTCCCTGACGTTTTGTTATTATGTGAAATAACATTTCGAAATTAAATATGCTAATAGAGATGCGAGATTCTGAAAAAGAATTTTGTAAAAATACGACTGTAATTGGTTGGTTGGTGTTTGCTACGAGGTCAGGTTCGAAAGGAAGAACAAAGAAAGAAAATACATTTTCTAATGTAAATCTTATAAATAGTAGTAGTGATGGCCGTATTGCACGTATGTGACGCATATTTTCCCACACCTTTTTTTTGTGGTTAGTTTTTTTACTGCGTCAAGTTTGCCGCAAAGAAATGTAGTTCCTTTGTTTCTTCCAAAACTCTAAGAAAAAAAATGCGAAAAGGATGGAAGGAAGTGTGCTTCGCGGCGACGTCAAAAAGGCCCAGTTACGCAAAACTGTCAGACAACTAATGCCTGGCGCTGGTTTTCAACTGCTGTAAGATGACAGATGTCAATCATGTACGCGTTCCATTATTTAGATTGGTTTTCAGCTTTTTATTAAAAGTGGGCCATACAGAGTGCCAGAAATGTGTGGTCATATTAAGAAGGTTTGGGACAAACCATCAAAAGAACTACTTTTCTGTGGGATCAATAATGTAATCGAAAAAAAAATCATCTTTTCCACACAAAACTTCAAAACCTCCTCGACCAAAAAATGTACGGTCGGCTGATTTTTTTTCGCGATTACGATGTTGATCCCATTGAAATAGTTGTTCAGATATTAAACTGACCATTTTACTGTTGTACCAACCATTAGGTTAGTATACATATCTGATCAAGCTGTATAATTGCGCCTACCTACCCGACGTCTTTACGTGATATAAAATATTCATAAAAGAGAATATAGTAGCAGTCAGACCGGCTAATCTGTAACCCGTAAACTATACAATTCACTGGAACTCAAACCAACACAACCAAACCACGTTCAAATTCTAAGAATATAAAAAAAAACTACTAGAAGTAACTAGTTCTGAAAATAGTCAAAACAAAGGGATAAAGAAAATTTGTTCTTCATTGAAACTCATGCATACAGTCATTTAAAATAGATAGGCAGAAGTAGCTATGGAAACCCCCATCCATGTTCCTTCCTTAGCCCTTTATGTTCCGGGGTACCGGGTTCTCGCTTACCCGGATACCTCCATACTAAAGTGCTTATTTCGGCCAAAATGATGAAACCCACACTCTTTCCTTTTCATTAATTCAGATAATTACTTATCACACTAATACTATAAATACAAAAGTTTGTAAATATAGTGTATTTTTCTCTAGTTGTCGCATTTGGTAAACAAATGTCACGACTAATATTAAGATTTCTAGAAAATGTATGTGTCTCAGAACCATTTTTTTTTATAATTCGTGCCTTAGGTGTATTATACAAAGACCAAGACGTTTATGCTTAACTTAAAGTGTGTAATAGATACGAAAAATCATTATTTTCGAACCGTGTTTATTTACCAAATTGGATACTGTAAAAGAAATACACTATAAGTGTGTGTGCGTATTTGTCACTTCTAACAAAAACTACGGAACCGATCTGGATGAAATTGGGCACACACGTAGTTTACAATCTGGATTTACATTGGATATATTTTTATCCCGTTAGTACTTTCCCGTGGAATGATTTCCGACATCAACGTGGGCGAGGCAGAATCTCAAACTCAAACTCAAATTCTTTATTGCATTCATGTGTACATATGTAGGTGTAACAGAAGTAAATAAGTTCCAACATGAAACCCGGTTAGGGCACGGCAACATAATTATTAACATTGGACAAAAGAAGCATCCAGTCACTAGCTTTAAACAATAATTGTAATTATTATAGTGATACTAATATGTAATTATTTTAATTAATATCAATATGTTATTCGATTATTTAGTAACTAATAAAAAAGAAACAAATAATTTGTGATGTCTGTCCAGCAAAAGCAGGCCACTGAATATTGAAAATATATTCTTAGATCCGCTTTAAAATGAATCAACGTTAACTATCCAAAATCATTATGATCAAAAACAAAGATAGAAACCGTGCCTCCGTTCAGTTCCGTTATTTATTTATTTAAAAAAGGTACGCTAACAGCATATAATATAGTACGTTAAATCTTATGCGACATATACAATTACAGGAGTACACGTCATTCTAATAAAACAAAGCAACTTTCGTAAACTAAAAAATTTAAATATTAATAAAAATGAAAACCAAACGAGATAAAGTGGACAGCTTAGACCTAAGACTAAAAAAAGAGTGAATTAAAAAAAAATGCTTAACTTATATCAGTAAATGTAAATGTCAAAATAAATTATGATAATAGATTGGCCATTTACATGTTTGTTCAAATGACTGTTATATTAGTATAACCTAATCCATTTACCCTACAGTACCAAAAACAGTTGACCAAAATATTCTTCGAGCTGTCTCCATCGCCTATTGTTCGTTAGTATCGTACTACAGCTGATTGCTCCGGCCCCGTGACCCAGGTGAAAATAAACCTGTCAATGCCGTCCAGCGCCGTCGCCTCGAACTGAGCCGTTACCACAATGGCTGACGTAACCAGTACTGACGGGTTACCGAAGACTAATTTGAACTGGAAAATAAACTATTCTACTCTATATGAGAAAAATCTAAAAATATATTATTGAGATAGCTTATGCAAAAAAATCAGCTGTTCAGTACATTTATGTTCGCCTAACTCGTCAAAATGTACTGCATAGCTGATTTTTTTTCGCGATTTCAGGTTCGGTCCCATAGTAAAAGTTGCTCGTTATGATGAGTACAATGACCCCTTAAGGGGATTAAAAATTTAACCGTGTAAATTGCTTAAAATGGCGTTTTATCCACAAAATGCTTGCTCAGTTTTACGTACAGAGGCCAGCACATCAAGTTACCACAATCTGTCAAATTTCTTTGATAGTATTTCAACTTTATTGCATCTTTGCAATAAAGTTTAAGTTGTCTTGTGTGTCAATTTTCTCAATTAAAAATGAACCTTATGAAGACATAAGGTTCAGTTTTAATTGAGAAAATTTAGAGTTAGGGATAGCTTGATGTGCTGGCGTCTGTACATAAGAAATACAGGGTGAAAGGTAGGAAGTTCAGACCCATGTCATGATTCTGAACTTCCCTTACTTGAAAGTTTTTGCCAGTAATAAAAAAATCTACTGTGTCATAGCAAGTGCCACACAGTAAAAATGTATGGAATCGGATTTTTTTTTTAATGACTGTCTTAATCATTTCATCACAGAGAGATTCAGAATTGTGTACTGAATTAATGGTAACCAGTTTAGCGTCGATGTCCTTTCCATCCTAAATTTGGTGAGCTAAGGAATTCAAAATTTTATCCACAGTGTAATGTATGAAACCCCGCAATATCGGGCAAAAACTATAATTTAAAAAGCCTTTTCCACACTTGCCTCACCCTCTGCCGAAAAAATGTGCTTCAAGTAAATAATTGCATCTACATATCTAGTCTCTAATCATAATACAACTCAAATATTATAATTTCCTTATCACAGTAACTTGATTCTTATCTCTCTCCTTTAATATCAGGTTCTACTGCAAGGCGTGACCCATTTTCTTCAATTGGCTGACAATTTGCATACCAATGATAACAGTTAACACGCTTTCAGTATAACGTGGTTCTCAATGAGCATGAAAATGGCTTGTTTTTGCACCAGTGAGGTGTGATAGAAATGTAAACGATCGTTGGTAAGCGTTTAGGAAAATGGCGGACTAACTTGCTTAAGAATCATGTGAGCTTCGTCTCGTAGAATGATTGGTTGATCACATCCTCCCTTCAAAATGGTTGAGCTGAATGGTGCTAATCCATGCGTCATGTTCACGTACGGGCGCCGTCAGTAGGGACTGGTCACCTCTTAGCTGGCACGGCTCTTTTAAAATTAAATTTTGAATTGTTTTTTTTATCTTGTAATTATGGACGCTTTTTTACGTTCTGTATCGTTCTCACATGTATTTTTGAGGATGAATGATGTAACCCAGTTTTTGTAAACATATTTTGATTTCAAAGAACGGGCAAGAAACTCCATGGACATGGAGTTTCTTGCCCGTTCTTCTCCATAGGTACTGTAGAGCCTTAGAGTAAAACCTTATGTTGTACATGGCTGGTAATTATCTGACGGCATTCGAACCTTTCAAATAATTAAAATATAGATTAGGCTTTTGTACATTCGAGACTTCACCACTGGCAGCGGAGCTAGACAGATGTATTCTTTATAACAAAGTGAAAATATAAGTTTATGTGTGTAAATTCCTAACGCGTTTCCCTTCATAGGAAGTTCCTATACACACATTACACGCTCTACCACTGATCCCCCTCAGTAGAGGATCTTCTATCTTCAACAGTACCTACTGCTTTGGAATGAGCAACTAGCTTCATCTTTCTTACTGACCGACACCTTGACAATTCAAAGGTGCGTAATTGGTTTATTTGAAATAAATGCTTTGAGTTGAGTTTGAGTTATATTTCTTTTTAACAAATACATGCGTCAAGCAGCACGGCTACTGACAGACTCCTCTTCATTTCTTTTATAAAAACCTATCAATAAATTCTATCACTTTGAAAGATCGGACGCAGTCAGTTATATTCTAACCGACCAGGCTCTAAGTTCCACGAGGTTTCACTCAGGCGTTACAGTAGTACGGACCCATTTGTGAAGCACATCAACCAGATTCAATTCCTATTTAAGTAATTTTATATTTTATGCCCGAAGCGGAGACTTGTCCCCAGGTAAATAGGACCAGGGTTTATTCATTGCTAGAAATCAGACACTTTCAGTTATTAATTTTCTATCCAATATAGCTATTCTGTTTCAGGAATAGTAAACTAGATTACCTTAAAAAGATTTCGAGGAATCTTTTTATGATTTGAATACGAATATTTTTTTTTATATAATTCTGTTCTTACCTAGAAATTATAATAAAATTATTATTACATTTCGAAAGGACTTGTGTCGCGAAAAAAATGGATATGAATAAATTTTGTACGGTCAGCAACAGAAGCTTTTACATGTATCTAAATAGGCCAAATATTATTCGATACTATACTTTTCAGCACTTCATTTTATAGCTAGGTATTTATAGTCAAAGTCAAAGTCAAATCATTTATTTCAAATAGGCACAAGTAAGGCAATTTGAACGTCAAAATGAACAAGAAATAGAATTGATTCTAGTCGCCCCTTCCAAAAGGTAGTTTCGTGTGGAGAAGAATGGGCAAGAAACTCCACCGTTACTCTTTTAAAATGTTTTACAATGTTTTGTATACATGAATTATAACATTATATGTGAAGACGATGCACCCAGAATAAAAACACTACACCACAAAAGGTGAAAAGAAAAACACATATAGTAATGGTAGGTAACTTAAGTATGTCAAAAGTACATGGTGCTCACATATTTACAAACATTCTAAAAGTTAATATAATATAAATCAATCAATGTGTGAGAAGTTATTTCAACATGTTAAAATAGTATTTTATAAATAATAAATTATTACCTAATTTACTTAGCAACCAGTTTGATTTTGTCTAGACACTAGATTGCCCTGTGGAGCAGGACCAGCATGTTTCCAAGCATCCTTATCCTTTATATAATCCTCTAATTTGTAATATGCTTGTTTACAAAGTGTATTTTTAATGTGAGTTTTAAATTTTCTTTCATTTAATTGCAGAATGTCACAAGGTATTTTGTTGTAACATTTAACACAGAACCCCATAAAAGATGTATGTATGTACTTTTGATAATCTAAAAAAGGGTTGATCTATTTTATCTTTATTTCTAGTATTAAAGTTATGCCTATCACTTATTTTGTTAAAAAGATTTCGATGTTTTCTTACATACATAATGTTTTCATAAATGAATTGGCATGGTTGAATTTCCCCGCTTCTGAAATACTGATTCAAAAACATGGAAGTTACATCTCTTTTTGAATTGTTATATCCCAGAAAAGGAGGTTCTTAGCAAAAAAAAATTGTCATTTTTATAGATTAATCTGATCTACAATTTTTGTCCGAACTAATTTTACTTTATAACTTACCGTTTTGCTGAAAATCGGATGTAACAATTGACCGGATTATTATGTAGGTATTTTGTATCTGAATTTGTCACCTATTTCATTTTTTTAATTGTACCTACTTAAATTAAAAAATAAACTAAAGTGTTATTCGACTTTTGTTGCTAACCGTACAAAAATCAGAATGTTCAGTATTTTAATACTAACCTACCAAATAACTGAAACATTTCCGTTCTACCAATTTCCAATAAGCTGGAACTATTTTATAATAAAAACATACAATTTCAAAAGTTGATAAACAATTTTATTATGTGGTGAAACCCTCCAACCAGGCTTCACGTGGATTTCAATGTGAAGGTCGATGCTAAAGCGAGATAGAAGATTGTTTTATTCCTAAGTAGAAATGAGTCAGAGTTAGTTGTATAATTTGGACCTAATTGCGGCAAAAACTGCTTATTCATGGTATGTGTTGTCTAAATAGGTCATCCCATCTTTTGTTTATGTAGTGACATGCAAATATTTGAACGTGAACGTAGGATAAACAAAAGGCCACTTTAAGGCTTTATAATTAGCCACGTGACGACTCCCGGCCACCGTAGGCGCGGGCCTGCGGACGGTGAGTAATGGGTGACTCACCGTCCGATCAGCACCAGACCCGTGCCGTACGGCGCGTATATGTTTCACGCGCGCCTCAAAGAGATGTCAGCATATGAAGGGGCCCCCCAGGGCCAAGCCTGCCGGGTAAGCGGGATTGTCCGAAAGGGTTACCGCTACCCCGGAACATAAAGGGCTACGGAAGGAACATGGATGGGTTTTAGTCAGTAAGAGTCTGACACTCCCTTCCGCTCCACCCAGAGCGGGATCAGTCATTGGATGATTTCCCAGCCTTAAAAAAAAAAAAAAAAAAAAGGCTTTATAATTAGTACAAACGAGAAAAAACTAAAAAAAAAAATGAAAATACCGATTTTTTGGTTCTTTTAGTCAGTATTTTAGATCATTAGGGCTTACAAAACATTTAATTTTGATCATTCTAGTAGACAGTCTGATAAGCTAATCGGTATACTTGCAAAGTTATTAAATCCTTTTAGTACACAGCCGATATTCACTTTTATTGAGTGCGTTATAATTTGTAACCTTATGGCATACTTACGAGAGTGATGTAAAAGTATCCCAATTTATTTGGGGTATTTTTCTTCCATACTTCTCTATTAGTCGTCATCTCGATAGTCACTCCCTTTCTAGCCATATCATCATTCACACAATCAATCTATCGTTGTTTTCGTCTTCCGCTACATGTATAGCCATCCACATTCAAACTCAAAACTTTGATTAATTCCAGAAATGCCCACCGACAAATCCCCACCATTGCCTGACAACATTTTCCTCATTCCTCCGCATAACATGCCGTTACGTGACAACGGATTTCCACACAACTTTTGAGCCAACTTTTCATATGCTGCAAATAAAAAAATAATAAAAGATCCAGCTGGGATAGTGTGGACATTAAATATACATAATAATAAATCTTCAACTCATGAAATATCAATGATGAGAGTGGAACGAATGTGAGAATGTGTAACGGCCGATTGTTTGTACCATTCCAATATTGGAGTACGGTTAACGATATGACGGCAGTTGTGAATATTTGGCGATGTCCGATTTTCGTATTTTCGTATATTGGGTCACCAAACTTTGGTGGAACACCTGGCTTTGTGTTGCCTTGCGCAGTAACTGAGTGAAAAGACTGGTATATTAAAACGTGAAATTTTGCGTGACAATTGATGAATCAACACGTAGTGCGAAAGTGTGATTGTCAACGCTTATTCTTTTATCGATACATTTTAAAGATAATAAAATCACACTCTACCCTACCTGGGAATAGAACCCTAGTCCTCATTTTCAGCAGAAGTGCTTGCAACCACTTGACCAACGAGACAATAAAATATTATCATCATATTTATTTGTTGAAAAATAGGTAGTTAAGTCGCAAAATAACGGCTAAAAACTCTCCTAGTTTCACTTAAAATCTTCTACTTTCATTTTATACCTCTACTGGCCAAAACCCTTCCAAGTTTCGCCTAATAACCTTAGTTTCAGAAATAAAACCTTTCCTTTTAAAACTATGATCTTACACCGCCACTTTAACACTCGAATATAAAGCTTGTCAGTCACTGAAGCTCTCAAAACTTTAACCAAAACAAGGTTAAGAAATTCACGCAAACACTCCATAAAAACTAAGACATCTAAGCTGATAGCACTCAGCACAAAACAAGCAAGTTTTACTGCATTAACTTGTCAAAAAATTCACTCCCACTCTTCTCCTGCTTTTCTTAACGCATAACTAAGTTTGAAGAATATGAAAGTTTCCCGCGCCTTACATTTTTCTCCGGTACAATTTTCAAAATGGAATGGACACAGGCTGGTTGCAGAAATGTTCTTTTCTTCTTAAATAGCTGAACTTGGTTGACAACTTCAATAAGTTTTGCTGAATCGGGCTCTGGACTCGTTGTAACTGTGATTGCAGTGCATTTTTTGTTTTAAATGTTTAACCGTAGTACCTTCATCGTAATAAAAACTTGATGTTTACCATAAACACATGTACTTAAAATGAAGGCGGCCTAATCCGGCTCGAAGGACCAGTTTGTCGCTTTTTTTAATTTGTGAACAAAACTAGTTTGATTTAAATAATGGATTTAGTAATTGTATTGTCGGGCAAATGTTTAGTTACAAAATAAGCAATTAGTAATAGTAAGTCGAATAGTGAATATAAATTACCGCACTGGCCTCATTTCGTTTTTGTATAACTAGTTCCCACATGAGAACGTAAAAATAAATTATTAGCAGTACTGAAAAATCGCGAAAGTCCATAAAACAATATCCCAGTTCAACACTATTAAAAAATATAACAGAGAACTTTAATATTTATGCGCAGTTTTCGCAAATAAAACCTATTTTTTGCGGGACGCATTGAAACAGAATGTAATCTCTATGGGCAGTTGGAAACTCGCTGGCCCCCGCATTTCAGGTCATTGGTTTTGTATAAAACCGCTCCTTCTCATATTTGTGGAAAATTCCTGGAAATATCATAAAGGATGGTAGGGAAAACATTTTTATGGTTTCCGTCTCGAATAGTTTAGCCTTTAAAATGGAAGAGTTTAAGTTATGTAACTTAACCTTCTATTTCTTGGAATTTTGTACGGGATTTTACGAATTCAAATTATATTTTGAATGTGAGATATTTTAGGATGGTCCTTATTTTGTTTGTCTGTATTTGTAAAGTCCTATTATTATTATAAAAGTGAAAGTTTGTTTGGATGTATGGATGTTTGTTACTCTTTCATGGATCTGGATGAAATTTGGCACATATACAGTTTATGCCCTGGATTAACACTTAATATACTTTTTTATCGCGGTAGTAAGTTCCCGTGTATAATTTCAGAAACTGAAATTATACAACGGGCGAAACCACTGCCTGAAGCTAGTATAAAATAAAACTTCTTAAATGATGATAACACACCAGGCACGCCACTCTCAATTCGTGCAGATCTGTATTTGAGTATAAATAAACATAAAAAGATATTGATTTAAAAACAGATAAAGGAATAAAAAATATTATATTAGAAAAGTTTTTAAAGAAGTGCTTCACATGTACCTACGTACGTAGCCTAGTGGTGTGACCGTCGGACTGCCAAGTCTAAAGCTCGAACCCCTCTTAATTTTCAGATTCATTTCTCAACAGTATGTGAAGCTAAGTCAGAGGCCCATGGGCAGTTTAAAAACTCTGAAACCAGGTTTTTCATGTGGTTAGTCCACATGGAAAAGAAAGAAATATGAAGATATCGATTTTAAAAAGTTAATTTGTAGACAGCATAAGAAGTAAAAACAAGTTTCAACCAATGAATACGCGGGCGCGGACTAACCACGCCAAAAAACAATATTAGTGGAGGGAACACAGCTGTTCAATAACTTACCAGAAGATATAGAAGTGTGATAATATGAGGCCCGTATTACAGAACCTCACTCAAGACCCAAGCATTTCTTAAAACTAGTTTTAACCAATCAAATGGCTTTAATTGAGACTCCAGCAATGCTTGAGTATTGAGTGAGGTTCTGTAATACGGGCAGTTGGGCTGTAACACGTTAAACATGTTTAAAGCAATACATGAGAAAAATGTATGTACCATAAAACTCTACAACACCTTAGAGGTAAACAATTGGTAATTAACCTAAGATATAAGAACTATGTATCTCATTCTAAGTGAACAGTTATGTTATTTAAATTATTTCTTTAAACCTCATTCGTTCTTAATTTCTTTATTCGTGTTAGTTACTAACCTGGTGTCAGAGTTTTTATGCTGCCCATGGACCTCTGACTTAGCTTCACATATTGTTGAGAAATATCTCTCAGACATGCCGGTTACCTCAAAATTCACCGTTTTTTAAGCAAGTAATAATTATACAATACGCACATGTATCCGAAAAGTCAGAGGTGTGTCTTGGGTTCGAACTCGACACCTAAGAATTGGCAGTCCATCGGTCACACCACTAGGCTAAAATAGCTAGTTTAAGTAACGCAGTCTTACAGATCACAAAGGGATTTTAAAGTAACAAGACCATTTCGTAGTAAAGTCCAGTCAGTACACTATTGAACTGAAACGACAGCCATCTCACTACCGAATTGCAAAGAATTTTTACTAGGAGAATTGGAATTGACTTCTACAACGATAGTTTGTAAATCGTGATAGACCGTTACTCGATGCCCGATGCTGGCAAGGCGACCTTATTTCTCGACCCATATTAAGGCCATTTTTCTTACAATGCCACTAGTATTCTAGCCTTATTTTGTTAGGCTTTCATTGTTCTACTTAAATGGACATAGTTTTGAGGCTGAATGTGGATGGCTATACGATTAGGGGAATACCAACAAACAGTGGATAGACTGTGTGAAAGATAATGTGGCTTGAAACGGAGTGATTATCGAGATGACGACTAATAGAGAAGTATGGTAGAACAAGACGTGTTGTGGCCACAAATAATTTGGGATAAAGGAAGTAGACATAAAATAAAGTTGTGATTAAGAAAAGCTTAAGGTTGCACCACAAATGCAGATTTATATGAAATTATTTAAAACATCGTTCTGTTTCTGTTAATCGTTAGAAAATGACAGGGACATAATGATGTATTAGATTTGTATTGAGTGATTTCTGGTGCAAGCAGGCTCAATTAGCAACGCATCTACTGTAATTACGCGACGGAAAGTACGGCGTAGGGTTTCCAAATACATATGTACATCAGGCCCGGGCCAAAATTATTTCGTGTAATTTTCGTAGGAAATATAAACATACATGCGAAATTTCCGTAGCGTAATTTTCAGCAGGTGTGTCGTAGTAATGATTGGTAATAAAAAATTGTTTCAATAAAGTAAAAAAATATGATTGTTTTAATAGTAAAAAAAGACAGATAAGATATTGACATACCTATACAAAATGAATAAGATATTGAAACAAACTCAAGAACTTCTTACAGACGAAATTCGTAGAAGAAAAATATTGAGAGCTCTTGAAATAAACAAGCCAGTTCGCTATGACATTGGATTTTATTATACCATTTACTAACAAGTGGCACTATTGTTTGATTGTCACTTAATAACATAAGAACCTCATGGATTCCTGGTTAATTTGGCTTGGTCCTAGATTTGATTCCCGGATCGGGCAATGTGCTATTGCGTGATTTATCTGATCTTTTTTTTTATGAAACAAACCGGGATCTACATCTGATGGATATAGGCTCGACCCTTACATGAGGCTTAAACATAAGTGGTGAAATTATTATTATTTATAATTATTTATCACTCAACATACCAATACCTTAACATGCTAGACCCGTGAATTATTAGCGCGACGAGCAATAAAAATGTTAACCATATTTTAGGCAATATAGGTTATTGCCGTACTTATAAATTACAGTACTGTCCCGGACAAACAATAAAAATAAAAGTTAAAAGACAAATGACTATCGTCTGTCATGGTGGAGACCAAGGATCGGTCCGAACAGAGTTACCGCCGCGTACTGAGAATGACGAGCTCATCAAATTAGAGACAAACTTGCCTGATTTACGCAACGTATGCAATGCAATGTGGGAGAATGGGTGTGCACACGTGTCCCATGTTTGCAACGTAAATTGGCATCAGACGCTGTTGTAATTTCTCAGAAAGTGATCTCTACACGCATTTTTTTTTTAATGGCATCTCGCAGTTCAACCATAGATTTGTCTACTGCTTAACCGGACTTGCTTGTGGGTGCAACAAAATAATTGTAGCCTCCAGGCAGGGCATAGTAAAACTTACAAACTTAGTGACTACACGGTAAGGGCATCCCCTGTTACCTACGGACCTTGGCTTAGGGCGTCGCTGCAGGAGGACAGCAAGGGACAAGCTGGATCGGGGGTATTTAATACTAATACAGGCTCAGCGGCAACAGGGCTGGCTCAAGCATGGGTCGGGGGGGTCTACGCGCATACTGGTCACACGCGTTAAATAGCTTAAGAACAACCCCTCCACTTTCCCATGCCGATCTGGACATCACAAATCGGCGTTGCGTGGAAGATGTGTGACTGCGTTGCATACGATAAGTGTCTTTCTATTGTATACAGGGTGAAATCGAATTCATGAGCAATATTTTAAGGGGTCACTGCACTCATCATCATAAAAGCAAGTGATAGCTTAGTGGCGTGACCGTCGGACTGCCAAGTCATAGGTCTCGAGTTCGAACCCAAGGCACGCACCTTCAATTTTACGGATTCATGTGCGTATTTCATAATTATCACTTGCTTAAATATCGGTGAAGGAAAACATCGTGAGGAAACCAGCATGCAAGATGCGCTGCCAGCGCGCAAGTTGTTGTGTTGGGTTCGATTCCCAGCATTCCCTGTTCAATCTTGTCACATATGTATCTTGGGTTAAAGCTAATTAAAATGATTAGCGTGTCTAATCAGTAATTACTAGAGCATTATTGGGTGATGAATCATTTATGACTGATTGTTACAGGAGTTGATTAATTCATCTACTTAGTAGACGCGTCAGAGGGTTCATAATTAAGTCCTATTTAGTATAAATGCAGAATGATGGACTGGTTTTTGATTCGATAGATTTAGTTGATCATCATCATCTGCCTGCCTTTTCCCAACTATGTTTGGGTCGGCTTCCAGTCTAACCGGATGCAGCTGAATATTTTACATGGAGCGACTGCTTATCTGACCTCCGCAACCCAGTTACTGGGTAACATGATAGCCGATACCCTTTGGCAAGACTGGTTTCAGACATTCGGGTTCCAATAACCCTTTAACAACTATCAAGGATCTATAAATGACCGCCGGTACCAACAGCTTAACGTGCTTTGCGAGGCACGGTGGGTCTTGGTATGTATAGATGGTCACCCATACATAAACCCAAACCACAGCAAGCATAACTTAATATGATCGATCGACACGTGCAGCTGTTTTTAGGTACATTAGCCATAAGCCCCTCACGATCGATTTAGTGAAAACACAGTTATATACCATAATATATACAGGGGTATCGTATTGCCCAGTTACTGGTTTGTGGAGGTCAGATAGGCAGTCGCTCCATGTCTTCTTCTTCTTCGTGTGGTTAGAGACTAACCTGGTGTTAGAGTTTTAATGCTGCCAATGGGCCTTTGACTTAACATCACATGCTGTTGAGAAATATCTCTTGGGCATGCGCGTTTCCTCACGACGTTTATTTATTTTTATTTTATGTCGCTCCATGTAAAATACTGGTATTCAGCTGCATCCGGTTAGCCTGGAAGCCGACCGCAACATGTTGGGAAAAGGCTAGGCAGATGATGATGATGA
Source organism: Hyppa rectilinea (assembly GCA_951799385.1). Lineage (NCBI taxonomy): Eukaryota > Metazoa > Arthropoda > Insecta > Lepidoptera > Noctuidae > Hyppa > Hyppa rectilinea. The sequence continues at coordinate 3,458,668 of OX637318.1, read as the reverse complement.
TGAGTATATTACATACATATCACGATTGCAATACTGATGGATAAGGCAGACGTGAACTTACCTTTATTATACTTACCTACAATTTGCCATTTTTTTTAAACTTTCTAGTAACATGTGACCAGCCTTTGTCTAAACATGTAAGTTGCTGACATTTTTTATTAATGATTGTGTAAAATGTTGCAAGAGTAACTATACAAAGTGGGACTACAATACGATCATAAATAATAAACTGTGTATATCTAATGCTGTCCCCAGCCTGCATACGGAAATTCAATCAAATATATCCAATAGTTTAGTCACTATGGCTAGTCAAAGTTTGGCAAAACCCATAGTCGGCCCGTCACTATTATTTAGTTTGTTTGAAAAAAATTCGGTGTTAGGATTTATTTGATAGTTCCAAATTAGTCCTATTCATTAGTATTGTCAGTGTTTTCATTTATGGTCGTATTGTTTTCTCCACATTGTACATGATATAAAATCACAAATTACCACTATACCTTCAGAAAGGGCTTATTAGGAAAATTATTCCCCACGATTGTTAAACTCACCTAATAATTATTCATTTTATACAGAATAACACTGCTGCCCCTAGTTAAAAGCAAATACCTTCAAAATACATCCTGTTAAACGTAAACCACTACTCACCCTCTCAAAGATAACAAGCTCCACGTCACATAAATTCCACAAGCAACCATTATAAATTCCGTAAGTACACACACAAAGTCGAAAGTGCCGTAAAGACATTACCCATAATATGGCACAAACATAAACTAATGAATTTTAACATTAATATCTCGTATCTATGTTAACTATGAACAAGAGACATAAATCAGGAACTACCTTGAGGCACATTAGAAGGGTAATTCGCATAAATTACTCTCCAGCATGGCGTAACAAAATTGCAATTAACCTTTTGACTATGGAAACCTTCATCCTCCAATGACTTGAATATGATTGGTTTGAGATGTAATTCTCAATTCCCATTAGGATCTTTGGGCGAATTGGACCAATGAAACTGACCGAGATTAGCACATCTAAACCACCAACTGTCAGTGTCAATATTCTACGACAATTATTATTATTTATTTGTCTTATATCGTCAAGAGCTCCACAACAATGATTACACTGACACTTTTTAAAGGGGCTTAATTGTGAATTTCACCAAAGTAACTGAAAGCGATCAGGACATTTGTACCGTCAAGAGCTACGAGTATCAATATCATTATTATTGTGGAATATTGACACTGGCAGCTATTGAAAATGGTTTAGTTCATCACGTTCAGTTTCATTGCTGAAATTGGCCCTTAATATTCTAGCAAACACTTACACAAATATATTAAAATTCAAGGAGGAATACATACCTTCTTGAATTTTAATATACACGCAAAAAAAAATCTGCTGTTCCATACATTTATGGTCACGTGACTCGTCGAAATGTAGAGAACAGCTTATTTTTTTTTCACGATTTCGGAATTGGTCCCATACTAAAAGTTGTTCAATTTGGTGATCTGTAGCATATGCTTTTGTATGTATATACCCTTTTGGTTACACCCTGTATAAAAAGAGAATGAGCTCATTGGACATAAAAAAACATCGGCATTCAAACTCAAACTCAAACTCAAAGTATTTATTTCAAATAAACCAATTACAGGCACTTTAGAATTGTCAAGGTGTCGGTCAGTCAGAGAGATGAAGCTAGTTGCCCATTCCAAAGCAGTAGGTACCTATGGAGAAGAACGGGCAAGAAACTCCATGGACACTCTTTTAAACAAGATATGGTTACAATATATTGGTTACATAGATCATATTATTATTATTATACATGTGAGCTTTCAAGAGCAAAATTTTAAATCAATCTGAAGCCACAAACTATATTATATTAAGATGCATGTAATGTTAAAATCAACTAATTAAGCAGCTATTCCATTCAGGTGGAAATAGCTACACAATATTATTTTAGTTTTTAATAGATTTGAGAATCGTCTAGAGACCTTGGGTATCGAAATAGGCTAACTAACGAGAATGGCCCAATTTCAGCTTTCAACTACTTTGTTGGACTGCAAGCTGTTATTTTGTAGCGATGAACGTTTAGTTAAAACCACTCTATTAATGTCTTACTTGTAATGTCTAGTTTCACAAAATGTCAGCATGATTAGCAAAATTGTCTAGATTGAAGCGCCTGGGTTAAATTTTCTTACGTCATTGCAACTTACAGGTCAATGTCAGGTTTTATGTTGATCAAAATAATTATGATTAGCGGGTGTTGCACGTATGTATTCATTAATACGACACTTTAAGTTAAAATAGGACTCAAATGTGATGATTTCAATAAAGTGCTTAACAAATGGACTTTGAAGTTATTATTTTGATCCATAATGATGATTGCAATGACCCCTAAAAATATTGCATCATTCCTGGGAATTCAATTTCACCCTGTATAACACATAAATATTATTTGACATTTTATTTTAAATAAATTTGAAGATAGGGCAAAAAAAAACTTAACAGATACTACTAAAAACCTATACCTACTTAAAAAGATGCATTTCATTAGAATCCAGTAGACAAGCGCGATGCAACGCCTCGACACGATTCTGGTAGAAATGGTTCTACTAGAGTCGCGTCGCGCTGTCACGACGTGCCAGTCTGCGGGAGCCTTTGTACGAAAATAAACGTTACTTTTTGTCTATACCTATTTAGATAAATCTATAAAGTATAGGTAAATACAGAATGTTAATATCAAAAACAAAAATTAAAATTTCATTATCAAAAAGCCAACATAATGTTGCCCATTACGACTCTTACTGGTCTTAAACCCTAATCACCTTAAGCGAGCGAACATACCTAAACGTAGAAAAATCCTTTCCCATAATATTTAACGAGCGTTCAAGGCAGATAACTCCCTAATTGATCCTCCAACTTACAAGCGGCGCTTCTGCAGTTTTTATCACGAGAACATAGTCTGGAGGGCCATTAATTTTATTATTAAATCCTCATTTTTTAGAGGAATTAACAATGAATTTAATAATGCCATGTTAAAGCATTTTTAATCCCTTGTTATCCAGTGATAGACTAGTGGTGTGACCGTTGGACTGCCAAATCATAAGACGCGAGTTCAAACCCAATAAACGCACCCCTGACTTTTTGGATTCATGTGCCATGCACACGTGTACGAGGCAAAGGAGCTGTATGGAATAGCTCGTTTTTATTGCAATTTCGGGGTTCTTCCCAAAGTAAAAGTTGTTCGTAACGATGAGTTCAATGCTCCCACGAAATTCTTGAAGTTAATTTTTGATCACCTTATAGGTATGTACATATACAATGTGAATATAACAAAACAACCATAAATAAAAACACTGACAATACCAATGAATAGGACTATTTTGGAACTATCAAATAAATCCTAACACCGAAGTTTAAAAAGTGTTTTTTTGAAACAAACTAAATAATAGTGGTCGACTGACTATGCGTTTTGACAATCTTTGACTAGCTATAGTGACTAAACTATTGGATAAGTTTGATTGAATTTTCGTACGCAGGCTGGGGACAGCATTAAATATACGCAGTTTAATTTATGATCGTATTGTAGTCTCCACTTTGTATGTAGACAAGGATCACAGTACCTAACGTTCTGAATGTTTTTTCCCAATTGATCAATTACTGCAAAAATGTAAATCACTAAATTATGACTGACCTTCTCTGATTATGATTGTATTTGACCCACTAATTACACGATGATGTCAATTGGTGTAACCTTTTGCCAACTATGTTGGGGTCGGCTTCCATTCTAACCAATCTGAATACCAGTTTTTAACATACGAGGGACTGCCTAACTGACCTCCACAGCGCTACCCAGTACTTATCACGATAGTCCTTGATAAGACTGTATGTCAGACTTTTTTGAGCTTATGACTGTGACCGTAAGAATTGTGAAAGATCTACGGATGAAGCTTTCTGAAGCACACGGGGTCTCAATATTATTATGCAATGGATTATCACCAATCCACAAACCGACCGCGGGAAGTTTAGCTTAACTTTCCAGCGACCTGTGCGGATGTTATCATTTTGAGACAATTGTTGCCAGTATATTAGAATTTTCGACGAGTCGTATTAATTCTTAACTAGGTACGGCTTCGCTAGCTTTAATTTAGAATTTGAGAATCAATTGTTATTGTAGGTACTCTGCTTGTATCTAATAATATAATTTAATCATAATTCGAAAGAATTGTGGCGCCATGTATTATTCTATAAACGTTATTGTTGTTTTCCTCGCGAACAGTACTTCTTTTCGAAATTCAAGGTACCTTATGTCTGTTTATGTATACCTGACAAGGTATAATGCAAAATTTCAGGATGATTGGTTCTGCAGTTTAGGCGTGAAAAGGTAACAAACAAACTAACAAACTTACTTTTGCATTTATAATATTTGTTTAAATACTACTACTGAACATCTTCAAAGTGAAGGATTATGACTGTACAGACGGCAAAATGGATTGAAAACTGTTCAAGAAATAAAAAACTTTGCTTTGTCATGTCAAGAAGTGAAGAAGAAGAAGACGATGTCAGAAGATCCCAAAATAATCTTAATTTCTTGCGGCAGCATAAGAACGTTTTACAAAACGGTAAAATACATTAGTGAATCCCAAAGGGTCACAATTTGTTTCAATAGTTTTTGACCAGAATCTACATAAATACATGGGAGTCTAATGAAGATCCTCTTTTATTTTGATTCGTTTAAGACTTTATTCTGTTCTTAAAACAGCTGTTAAAGTCATATGCCTCCTGCCAATACATACAGTTAAAACCTCACAGTGTAAAGTTAGGTGAAGTAAGCTTGAAGTGGTCTGACAATAGTAAATGACAGCTCACTTCACGTAAGTTTTAACGGTGACATTTTTACAGAGCAAAGCTGTTGATAACCAATCACTTTCGTCAACTGTACAATAAACTAAGCTGTATTAAGAAGAGCTTAGTCTAAAGGGGTCAAAGACCTTTCAGAACATTTCGGCATTCAACAATTCATTGCCGTTATAAACTGTCGATAATGTTATGAATGAACTCGTGATGACTTATTCAGAATCAATTGTATTTTATACGTTTTCATTCAAATTAAAATTTGATCGTTTCCCATTATTTTGTTCTGTACCGGCCAGTATTTTCCCAGTGCGGGGAAATAGCCTTTTCCCATAGAGCAATGTTTATGGCGAGTATTTATTCGAACCTCTAATTATACCAATTTTGCGCTCCAAAAAATATTTCCACATATTTAGCTCGCACCGTAGCTTAATTATTGCCCCTAACTTTTAAATAGGGTAAGAAAATGTAAAAAGATGATCAATTATTTAAAAAAATGTGCATAATTAGATGGTAAAGAATTATTTTAGAGGATCAGTTACATATTTCGCAATGTATGTGTGCTATCCTGAGCGATGGCCGTTTAACGTGAATGTGACGGATGTTTTGCCCTAACTTGTGTTTTTCTATGCCGCAAATAAAAGTATTTTCTTTCATACAACGCTTTTTCCGGTTTTTCACCGTCTTTATAAAATAATACGACTGCCTCATTGCTCTAGTAATCGCAAGGGCTACTGCTGACTATGAGGTGCTGGTTTCGATTCTCGCGCCGGACTAGTTGTGCAACTTGCTTCATCTTTCTGACTGACTGACCCTTTGACAATTCAAAAGTGTTTGTAATTGGTTAGTTTCAAATAAATGCTTTGAGTTTGAGTTTATGGGTTTTACCATCTGGAATTTCATTGTAGCAGTCCGGAGTCCGGATTTGTGCCTGGTTGATGGCAATAGTTGCACCTACTATTACTTTACTGATGCAGCTGTCATGAATACCAGTATTTTACACGGAGCGACTGCCTATCTGACCTCCACAACCCAGTAACTGGGCAATACGATACCCCTTTGGTAAGACTGGCTGTCAAATTTTCGGGCTTCTGAAGACCCGTAACGACTGTCAAAGATACGCGAACGGCTTAACGTGCTTTCTGAGACACGGAGGAGTCTCGGTATATGTAAAGATGGTCACCCATCCACGGCCAACCCCGGCAAGCGTTGCTTAACCTGATGGATCGATCTGTGCGGCAGTAAGTACTTAGCCCTCCTTGATAAAAAAAATATCACCATTCGGTGATTACAGTAATTTGTCAGTGTTAGAAAACAACGTTGGTCCTGACAAGATTAAATTGCAATATCCCGAGTTGATTGGAATCCTTTACCATCACGTTAATATTGACGAGTAAACAAAATCAAAATAATCCATTTTCCCACAAAAGGCTGGCGCCAACGATTTTTAATATTTTGTAAAAAAAATATTTTTCCTTTTTTTTTGTAACAACACTGACTGACGGTTTCTATTCAAGCTGCGTGCTTTTAAAAACTGACAGGTTTGCATTCAATGGAAGATCGTACTCGAAAATATCGTGAACACGGTTAGATTGATGGGTTTATATCCAACGATACGACTGATAGATAGATAAAGTACCCTGCATTACCCGATTGGTAGAAAAGCCATATTTTTATGAGTTCTTAACACATTAGACGCTGAAACAGTCACCGGTGACCGCGAACAATAGTGTTTCTCTTGTGTGTGCTGCGTGGCAGTCAATGACATAACCTAGGTCTAATTTCTTATAATTTAATAAATAAGTTGCTAAGCCAATTAGCGGGATTTTCCGAAAGGGTTACCGCTACCCCGGAACATAAAGGGCTAAGGAAGGAACATGGATGGGTTGTAGTCAGTAAGAGTCTGACACTACTTTTCACTCCACCCAGAGCGGGAGGAGTCATTTGATGATTTCCCAGCCTCAAAAAAAAAGGTTGTTCGAAAATGGTTGTTCGAGTTTTTGGTGAGATTTGTCTCACCAAAAAATCATCACTTGTAAAAGCAATTCTCTTTTATATTCTTTTTTACATCTATCGTCAGAATTCAGTTTTTTATTCACCGCACTAACATTTTATCTGTGGCCCTTTTTGTGCGTTGGCCTGATTCTGCCGATGCCTCCACAGTCAATAGATTGATAGCCAATTAGGGTTAGATGGAAAACTGGAGGAAATTGTGAGATGCTGCAATTCAGCGTCCTCTATATAGCGTATTAAATTATGCTTGTTACAAAGTGGTTCAGACTTTGTCATGTCATTACGGTACAAAACCTAAGTAGATTTTCTGATAAGACCAGAGGACTGAAACTGCAATATTAAATGTTGATATTTTAAAATACTCCTGGGTGGAAGCTAGTATTTTTACTCTTTGGTTTATTTTTGTATCTATGGCATCTTGTTCTCAAAAATGGTGTGAAGTAAAAGGACAATAGTAGTTACGCTTATTATTATATCATGAAGTAATCAAATCTTATCATAATTGACAAAAGCATAACACGTTTCAGCAGGGTTTCCGCTACCCTGGAACATAAAGGGCTATGGAAGGAACATGGACGGATTTTCGACAGTAAGAGTCTGACACTCTCTTCCGCTCCACCCAGAGCGGGAGGAGTCATTCGATGACTTCCCATCTTCAGAAAAAAAAAGGATAAAACCTTAGAGCCTATATATAAGGCAATCGCTTAGATAGCTTATTTGTGAGCAGTGGTGGGTGGCCCAGTAACTAAGCTCTGGTGGCCCTATAGTATCGGCTCCGACTTAATAAGTTTTAGGTCGTGAGTTCGAGCCCAGACAAGCACTTTACTATGTGTATTTAATTGTCATCACCACTGCTCTCTCAACTGTGAAGGAAAACAAAGTGAGAAAACCGATATGTTTTAGAACAAAAATTGGAAGACATGTGACTTACTACTCTGTCAAGAAAGTACCGGGAAAAGATCAATAATACACAAAATGTCTGTTATTCATCCAAATTTATTTTATCACCTTCAAAGTATGCTCCATAGAAACGATACACTTGCGCCAACGAATAATCCATTCATCAAAACATTTTTTAAACGCTGCTTCCGGAATTGAGTTCAGTTCTCGCCGCGAATCGCCGGTTTTTTCAGTTTCGGTTCAATTGGAAGGCGCCACTCCGAAGCTTGTTGACTAGTTTGCATGTCAAACTCGTAAACCCACGTCTCGTCACCAGTAACAATGCGTTTCATGAATGTTGGGTTCGAAGTGACTCGTTCTAGCATGTCCTCAGCGACTTTCATGCGATTGAGTTTTTGGAGAAAATTCAGATCTTTTGGGACTAGCCGAGCAGCAACATGTTTCATACCCAAATGATTAGTTAAAATGGTACGGATCGACTCGTGAGATACAGAAAGTTCGGCGGCTATCTCTCTCAGAGTTGAATGGGGATTTTCAGTCACTATTTTCTTCACTTTTGCGATGTTAACTTCAGTTGCAGACGTTGACGGCCTACTAGAGCGAGGCAAATCTTCCATCACATCTCGACCGCTTTTGAACGCTTTGAACCACTCATAAGCACGAGTTTTTGATAAAGTCGATTCACCGTAAGCCTTCTGTAACATTTTCAGTGACTCCGAACACGAAATTCCATTGGCGATGCAAAATTTAAGACAAACTCTTTGTTCGATATTTTTGTCCATTATGAAATTCGCAATACACATTATATATGATATTACTAAAACCAGCACTGTATTTAATATAAATAACAGATGCAACTCAAACTCCGCGCCAAAATGGAAAACAGTTGTGCCAATCTAACAACTACAAAAAAACAAAAATTTGAATTTGGAACCATAAACAAATCATCCATTCCCGATACTTTTTTGACTAAATGTACACCAACCCGCAGTAGGCTCGCGTGGTGCAATATAACCCACTCCGTCTCATAGAAGCCTGTGTTCCAGCAGTGAGAACATTATAGACTGATTATGCTTATGCTGGTAGTTTATGTCAATCCAATACAATTTTAACTTTACCAGTATCGTTATCGCTAATGTCACCCTGTCCAGGCCCTCAGAACCTACTAGAGACCTAAATTTCTAACGCTGACGAAGCAAGCGTGTTGACAAATACTCAATCCACATTTCCACGAGGCTTTTTCCATGCAGAGTGATAATTTACAGGCTATTTTGCTTCATGCAAAAACGGAGCTCTAAACACCTCTAACGTGTCCATTCCACAACTCCACAAACAACCAGGCTCGGACACCATTAACATAAAGTTAGCAACGCTTCATTGCATTTAGTTAAAGACTCGCCACCGCTGAAACTCTGAAACTTTCAGATCGTTAGGGCGCTGAGTCGTGAAATTTATGAATATTATCGGTATTTCATGTTTAGGAGAATTTGTATAGTTTGCTGTTTATGAAAGTTATGCTGTAGGGGTATTGAGAATAAAGTTGGCGATTTCGCTTTCTGAAAAGTTTCGGTTCGGACAAAAGGTTAACTGTTTTTATAGAAAACTAGCTGCTGCTAGCAACTAGCATGGAAACGTATTACTGGGATAAAAAATCCAGGACATAAACTACCTCTGTGCCAAATTTCATACAGATCCTTTCAGCCGTTTGAGCGTGAAGGACGGACAAACATAAACTCTCACACACACAAACTCACTCACAAACTTTCGTCTTTATATTAGTTTGATAGTGCTTCCAAAGTTTTAAAACATAACCATTCTCAAGTATATTGGGGCTGTCTTCCAGTCTAACCGAATGCAGCTGAATACCAATATTTTATATAGAGCGATCGCCTATCTGCACATTTTGCCAATAATTTTTTAAGTCTCATGTAATATAGCGAGCCTATTGCCACCGTCCGGGCACGTCATATCCAAACTTCGGGTTGCTATTGAGAAATTCCATATGAAAAAACCCAATAACACTTTGCTCGATTCGGTAATAGAACCCAGGACCTCATGTTTAGCAATAGCGCTTGCAACCACTAGACCAAAGAGGCTGTCACAACAAAAAAAGAAAAAAAAATAAAAGACCTTTACAACTTTGATAAAAAAAAACCGTAAATAACTTCAATTAGCACGTCCAAATCAAATAGAACGTTAGAATCAATTAGATTCTAAGTTAAAACTAAAAGGGAGAGATGTGTTCTACAACAATTAATAAAGAAGTTAATTTGTTTATTTCCTAATTACTTTGAAGGTAATTAAACTTCTACAAACTTAATAGGTTTTTTGAAGTCGGAGAATCTACGTGTTAACATTTTTATGTCCTTATTTTTAGTTAAAACAAATCACCTTTGAGTAGAAAGAGCGTTGATTAAAACAAGAGATAATTATGTAGTTTTCTTATTATTCAAAGACATGTGACATCCACCCACCCGCACTGGGCCCACGTGATGTAATTCTGCCCACACCCTTTCACCGAGATGTGCCCCAGCAATGGGAACATTATAGGCTGATTATGCATTTAATAATAATAATAATATCCTTGGACATTTCACACAACGCCATATCGTCCCAAGCTAAGCAACCTAATGCTTGTGTTATGGTAACGAGATGGCTGATAAACTAATTATATAATTTTTTTTTTGTAAATACTAACATATTTTAAATATAGAAAAACACCCAGACTCGTAACAAATACTTGCAGGTCGTACAAATATTTGTTCCGTGCGGGAATCGAACCCGCGACATAGTGCGCAGCAGTCAATCGCTCAACCACTGCGCCAACCGTGTCGTCGTTTTCTTTGAGATTGTCATTTAATGTCATTTTCCCGAAAATTTATATTATTTTCAAGAAATAATTAATATCATATTCATATTCATAATCTTTATTGTGGATCATAGGTTGTTTACAATGGTCTTATTAGCTAAAATATAAGTAGCTATGTCCCGCCGCTTAGGCATACAATACATTAAAGACATAGTATAGTAAATATTAACAATTAGGTGCACATAATTAACAGATTTAAAATTATTCAAACTAATTTAGAATTGTTGTCATACTTCATTAGAAAATGTCACTTTACCCAAATTTCCACGGCTCGTTTCCTACAGAATAGAGCGGCTTTCCTCATAATAGGTATATGGTGTAGATCATGCTGATACCTACCAGAAAAGACTGAGCAGCGTAAACGTGAAACAAAATCTAACGATTACACAGTAACTCGAAAAAGAAAGAAAACATATTTATTCTGCACAAACAAAACGCACGTTTATAAAAAGAAACTAAACGTCATTAAATACACCCGTGCAAAGCAATTAAAAAAGAATTTGTGGGCATTCTTCTGCTCAGCCCTTCAGGGCATACAAAGCGTGATGTTACGCTATTTTGTAAAACTATCGTGAACAAATCAACACAGCATTATTTCAAATGGCAAACTCTATTTACTCTTTGTAAACGAAAACATTGCTGCGCATAGCCGTACAAAGGTTTTTCATGCAATTCACGTTTTATTTCACATTTGTATACAACACCATTGTGTCCAAAATCCTTTCCTTCCGCCTTCATTCAAGATAAAAATAAAACATCGTCATAATAACGCCTAGCAACATCTCACACAAAAGCCAAACAATTCGTCAAAACAAAACGAAAATTTAACTCAGAAATATCTGTTGGGAAAATTCCCATTGGCTACGCAACAAATTCCCAGCAGGTATCTTTGAGTACGCAACAGCTTGCAACGTCCTGTAACGACCTCTCTAGGGGAAACAACAAAAAGCCACTTCGAATACTCAATTACCATCCCATTGTGAAGGGAATTGAAATCATAAATTTTCAACTATAGCAGACAGGATGGCCGTAATGTGAATTAAATGAGACTAGTCATACAAAATGGTGGCAAAAGTATTAATCAACGTATATTACTATGGTGTCAATACTTTAATATGCTGGTCGGTTTGCCAATAGCAGACGACACTCCTTTTGGTAAGTAATCAGCATCCCCTTTTTTAAGGATGGGAAATCTTCAAATAGTAATCTATACTGATATTATAAAGCTGAGGAGTTTGTTTAAACGCGCTAATCTCTGGAACTACGGGTCCGAATTGAAAAAATATTTTTGTGTTAGATAGTCCATTTATCGAGGAAGGCTATGGGCTATGTAACATCACGCTACGACCAATTATAAATATTAAAATTGGTTATAAATATTAAAATTGGTAGTAGATAGTTATAAATATTAAAATTGGTAAAATATTAATATCTTAGAAATAATTTACAAAAGTATTTATATTGTAAGATGCCTGTACTAGGATGAATCTGTATCACACTAATTATAGTAGTGGCAAATGACCCCTCCTGCTCTGGATGGAGCGGAAGGGAGTGTCAGACTATTACTGACTAAAATCTAACTATGTTTCTTCTTTAGCCCTTCGTGTACGTTTGTTTCGTAGCACGGAGAAGTCCCGGTATGTTAAAATTATCACCCATCCATGGACGAACCTGGCTATTCTGGTTCTAGGACACGCCGGTTTCCTTACGATGTTTACATTCACCGTTTTGAGAGTAGTGGTGAGGAAATTATTCACACAAAGCGCCTGCCTGGGTTTGAACCCGCAACCTACGACCTTTAAATCGTTATCACTGAGACTCTGCCACTGCCACTATTTGTATGTTATCCATTCTTCCAATAAAAATTGTTTATCGAAAATTGATGAGTAAATGATTACAAATAGTGCCTTAAACTAGTGGTATAATAATAATGGGGTTCTACCTGAACTAGGAATAAACCTGTATCTCAGAGATCACTCTCAAATGCTTATAAATACAATTTGCATTACCTAAATTGCCTTAAAAAAATAGTGAATAACTGATGTACTTTTCATGTTTTTTTTACAATTTTATAAATGTGAGTGGTTATTACTTACTTAATCCTACCTAAAATTTATTTATAGTAGCTTACATAGCTGGGTTAACGATATTTTAAACATATTTATAATAAGAGCAATGACCTTAAAATTCCCATGTAAAAACAATAAAATAAAGTTATTATTTGTAAGTGCTAAAGTAAATAGGAATAACTTCCATTGAGTAATTACGACACTCTATTTCTGCCGCAATAATAATCTTGAACCATACATGAACCCATAAAAAGTTTACGGTCTTCGACATAACTAGGATTCTTTGTTTTATTTAGGTCATACATCCATACAAATAAAATTATAGTGTAAAGGTAAAATATCAGCTTTTTACTAAATGCATGATAAAAGTATATAATACTGTTATTCAGCTGCATCCGGTTAGACTGGAAACCGAACCGACAAAGTTGGGAAAAGGCTAGGCAGATAATGATGATGATGATGCATGATAAAACTATATACTTATATAAAAAAATAAAAATAAAATGTTTTTATCTGTCCTCCTGTTTTGTTTGTGGCAGCTAATCTCCGAAACGTCTAGAATGATTTCATCGGGACTTTCATTGGCACACAGCTATGTTATAAGGACTTACTTAGGCTACTTATGTTTTTGTTTGATCAAATAACTAGGGTTTACGCGGGTGAAGTCGCGGGCAGCAACGCAACAGCAAAATCAACGGTTTCATACCTAATGCTCGCATCACTCGGCAAATGTAGGGAACAGCTGATTTCTTTTCGCGATTTCAGATTCGTGAATGAGTTCAATTTCAGCCTGTAGATTATAAATATAGCGTTAGGGCTATGTAGATGCGTCGGGAGCCACGTGACGACTCCCGGCCACCATAGACGCGGGCCTACGGACGGTGAGTAATGGGTGACTCACCGTCCGATCAGCACCAGGCCCGTGCCGGACGGCGCGTATATGTGCCACGCGCGCCTCAAAGAGATGTCAGCATATGAAGGGGCCCCTCAGGGCCAAGCCTGCCGGGTAAGCGGGATTGTCCGAAAGGGTTACGGCTACCACGAAACACAAAGGGCTAAGGAAGGAACATGGATGGGTTTTAGTCAGTACGAGTCCCTTCCCTTCCGCTCCACCCAGAGCTGGAGAAGTCATTGGATGATTTACCAGCCTTTAAAAAAAGGGCTATGTAGATAATGCTGCGTTTCAACTGAACTAAAGCGGTCGAAGTTCGACACCTTTTTTTTTTTTTTTTTTTTTTTAAGGCTGGGAAATCATCCAATGACTGCTCCCGCTCTGGGTGGAGCGGAAGGGAGTGTCAGACTCTTACTGACTAAAACCCATCCATGTTCCTTCCGTAGCCCTTTATGTTCCGGGGTAGCGGTAACCCTTTCGGACAATCCCGCTTACCCGGCAGGCTTGGCCCTGAGGGGCCCCTTCATATGCTGACATCTCTTTGAGGCGCGCGTGGAACATATACGCGCCGTACGGCACGAAGTTCGACACCTAGGGGTGATTTTTCAAGCGCCTGGTAACTTGTATCTGAAGAATAAAAATGGCGGTTTGACATATTTTCTATGTAAAATTTATCTGAATAGTTAGATTTATTATAAAATGTATGAATGACATTATTGAGTATAACATAATGTAAAATGTATAGTTAATTAAAATAATTGAGTGTGTATACTTTGACCGATGACCGCGAAAAATACATTTTCTATTGTGTCTACTACGTGGCAGTCAATATTAATGGGATTGTGTAAATTATGTGTTTTATCTACAAATTAATGCTATGTTCTGTATATTCATGTAAATTATAAGTACTACTCTGTCAAGAAAGTACCGGGAAAAGATCAATAATACACAAAATGTCTGTTATTCATCCAAATTTATTATAACACCTACAAAGTATGCTCCTTTAGAAACGATACACTTGCGCCAACGAATAATCCATTCATCAAAACATTTTTTAAACGCTGCTTCCGGAATTGAGTTCAGTTCTCGCCGCGAATTCTCCTTTATGTCTTCTATCGATTGAAAACGGGTGCCACGAAGTGGTAATTTGAGTTTAGGAAAAAGAAAAAAGTCAGCAGGAGTCATATCTGGTGAATATGGTGGTTTCTGGATGGTATTTGTTGAGTGTTTGGTCAAAAATTCGTTCACAATGATAGCCTTGTGCGAAGGCGCATTGTCGTGGTGCAAAATCCAAGAATTTTCTTTCCACAAATCTGGCCTTTTTCGTCGAATTTGCTCTCTTAAACGCCGCATAACGCTCAAATAATATTCTTTATTTACCGTTAGACCTTCCGGTAAGAATTCAGAGTGCACAACACCGCGATAGTCAAAGAAAACAGTCAACATGACTTTGACTTTTGATCGACTTTGGCGCGGTTTTTTCGGTTTCGGTTCAGTTGGAAGGCGCCACTCCGAAGCTTGTTGACTAGTTTGCATGTCAAACTCGTAAACCCACGTCTCGTCACCAGTATCAATGCGTTTCATGAATGTTGGGTCCGAACTGACTCGTTCTAGCATGTCCTCAGCGACTTTCATGCGATTGAGTTTTTGGAGAAAATTCAGATCTTTTGGGACTAGCCGAGCAGCAACATGTTTCATACCCAAATGATTAGTTAAAATGGTACGGATCGACTCGTGAGGTACAGAAGGTTCGGCGGCTATCTCTCTCAGAGTTGAATGGGGATTTTCAGTCACTATTTTCTTCACTTTTGCGATGTTAACTTCAGTTGCAGACGTTGACGGCCTACCAGAGCGAGGCAAAACTTCCATCACATCTCGACCGCTTTTGAATGCTTTGAACCACTCATAAGCACGAGTTTTTGATAAAGTCGATTCACCGTAAGCCTTCTGTAACATTTTCAGTGACTCCGAACACGAAATTCCATTGGCGATGCAAAATTTAAGACAAACTCTTTGTTCGATATTTTTGTCCATTATGAAATTCGCAATACACACTGTATATGATATTACTAAAACCAGCACTGTATTTAATATAAATAAGAGATGCAACTCAAACTCCGCGCCAAAATGGAAAACAGTTGTGCCAATCTAACAACTACAAAAAAACAAAAATTTGAATTTTGAACCATAAACAAATCATCCATTCCCGATACTTTTTTGACTGAATGTATATTGTGTGTATCGCTACACTACTTGACGTTCAAAAGTGACTTACTTGTGCCTATTACATAAAAGTTCTTACGATCCACTTTGTTTTTAATTTTAGGCTTGGCGCAAACGAGCCTCCGACCGCAGCCTCCAGCGACTGCCTCTTGCTGCGGTGTCAAGTACTCCAGTAGCGGATGGCCACCGTCAGCCACACGTGTGGGACGCAGCAAAACCTATGAAAATACATTTGAACTGGTTGTCGCTGGTCTACCCGTAGCTGATGTCGGTAGCTCGCCCACACCAAGCCTTTATTTTTTTGAGTGTGGGAAATCATCAAGTGACTCCACCCGCTTTAGGTGGAGCGGAAGGGAGTGTCAGACTTTTACTTACTAAAACCCATCCATGTTCCCTGTTAGTCCTTTATGTTCCGGGTTAGCGGTAACCCTTTCGGACCGTCCCGCTTACACTCGCACCAAGCCTTAGAAAAGGATACACGGATGAGTGACCATTTTATATGCCCTCTCTCACAGCACAAACCTTAGATCTACATGCATACATCCTCCTTTTACAATGCCTATTGGTTTATATTCGGCGTGAAAACGGGACAAATCAACACTCCGATAAACAAATGAAGTGTGAGTACTTCCCGCTGCGAGTTAATTCCATAAGGCTGGTTACACACTAAATAACAACCGGCCGCCCGGCGCGTCGCCCTCGCATCGTTAGTGAAGTCCGCTCGTAAACCGCCTACATTCCTATTCGGCGGAATATTCCCATTGTTACCAAGTGGTATTGTTAATAAAAGCCTGTTTTAGCCGTAATTGCATTGTAGTTTGACATTTAACTTGTTATTAAGTGAAAATGCGGATTATTTGCGTAGGTTAGTTAAGTGGTCACGGTTCAAGGCCATTTTAGGATAATGCCTGGAATAGGTTATGGTTCTTGAAATCAGTTGTAGAAGGCGAATGCGTATAGGTAGCCCGCAAAATTCAAATTTTCTTGCGTTTTTTTTTGAATTCTCAGTCAGTCTTAGGCCATAATGGGGATGATGAATTTTTTTTTTATTTAGTCCGTAAGCTAGATTATTAAAAAATAATGGACACGTATTTTTTCTTTTTTTACGTAATCCAAAGATTACGTCGATACATTGAGTTAAAATGTGGTATGACGTCACAAGTATGTAGTTTTTATACTTACTTGTTACGTAGCGAGCCCCACTCCCCAACTTTAATGCGTTTTTTCTAAGTAATTTTCTATTAATATGATAAAGCAAAAAATACGTGTCAAATATTCTTTTACTACTTATCTAATTTGACGGACTAAAAATATATTCCTATATATTTTTTTTTACCCCGGCTAATTAATTTATTTACCCTTGAGCCAATTAATTATAATTCGCGACCACAAACAATTGCCTTATGTTGTTATAGCGAAACATATTTGCATAATGAAATCCAAAAAATCATCAATATTTTTGTCCCTTTTTAACAGGCAATATAAAAAAGAGATGAAAGAAACAAACTGTCAACACGCATTTGAACTTGAGTTTATGGCGGCATGAATGAGATGTTGCGGTTGTCTAACACCATTTCCGGGATAATTTATCGCGTGTAGTAGCTGTAATCAGCAAAAACCGGCCAAATGCGAATCGGACTCCCGCAGGGAGGTTTCAGTAGGTACAGAGGCCAGCACATCAAGTTCCCACAATCTGTCAGATTTCTTTGATAGTATTTCAACTTTATTGCAAAGACATAAGGTTCATTTTTAATTGAGAAAATTTGACAGTTAGGGATAGCTTGATGTGCTGGCGTCTGTACCACCATATTATAAAAAAAATATGAATCTGGATGTATTTTTATTGTTTGTTGTATAAGTTTTGAACCAAAGTATACTTAGCAGTACTGTATCTTGTTATATCAATAAACATACGCTGGCTCTTAATATTTTTTTTTGCAGCAACTTATTTTGAGCAATATTTCCAAGGCAGTTAAACCAAGTATATTTTTTTAAAATTAATATTAATTTTTAAAGTTTACAGAAATGTAGTTTTAAAATCTGCAAAATAATCGAAAAAGTTGATTTTCAACACCCGTAGGGCCGACCGCTAATAGTAGTATTTTTTTAAATATTACTTTACAATGGGAAAGAAATGTGTATGCTCCATCTCATTCTAACATTTATTCTCTCATTAATATTCGATAGAAACTTTGTTATTTCACGATAAATACAAAGCAATGTAATCCATTTACCATTTGCATTTAAGAACACTTCTAAATGAAAGTAAGTCTATTGCTTTTATAAATGGAGTATCTCTCGATAAAAACTTGTATGACAGACGTACAAAAAGTTTTATGTTTCCAATTTTCATCTGTTTACCTTAAAAATGTGTCAATTTGGCGGTTCTTGAGTTATTAGCACAATTACGTACAGGCAAAAAGACCTTCCTCTCTACTTTTTTTTCGTGTAGTTAGTGACTAACCTGATGTCAGAGTTTCAATGCTGCCCATGGGCCTCTGACTTAGCTTCACATGCTGTTGAGAAATATTTCTCAAGCATTTTTCACGATGTTTTCCTTCAGTTTTCTCACGATGTTTTCCTTCACCGTTTTATAAGCAAGTGATAATTATATAATGCGTACATGAATCCGAAAAGTCAGAGGTGGCTGGGATTCGAACTTCAGACCTTAGACTTGGCAGTCCGACGGTCACACCACTAGGCTATAACTGCTACAGTTGATTTAATTCAATGCTTGTATTTGTCATGGAGGATTCATACAAACATAAGCTATATATCGTTCGATCGGCAGGCCAGTGAAGATCGATGCTTTTAGCTGATTATTCCGTTCAATCACTTAATGACAGTGTCTTCTCTTGACTGATGATCTGTCCCGACATTTTATTTCCCCACAGTTAAAAATAAACCTTACCAACCTTTTTACTGAGTCCAAATTGGAGTGACGGTCCAGTCAATACTTTTATTGTAATCACAAGCTAATTTAAGCCGTATTGTTTTATTGATAAAGTTCTGAATGAGTCTCTCAGGGAGTGTTGTGTAGCTTTTGTTCTTTTTTTTGGTGTTAATTCAGTACGGAGAAATGGTAACAGAATAATAATTAATTATGTAAAGTATTTATATTGTGATTGTTTGTTTTATTTCATGGACTTTTGAGTAATATTGTAGATATGTATTATTTCGCTGTCCCCGGAGAATAAAATGATAACTGCAAAAACACAACTTTTCAGGAAAAATAAAAAACCTATTTTTGACTATAACTTGTCAAGCAATAGACGAAGAGAGATCAAAAAAATGCTCAGTGGTAGCTAATTTTTTAACCTTTTATAATGTTTCAAAATAGTTTTATTTGGGCTATCCAAACTGAAGATATTTAAAATTTAAAAAGTTAGTAGCATTTGACTGCTGTCTTAATTGACTAATATACACTTATCATTTTATTCTCGTTACTTATAAAAGAATTTAAGTATTGTTATAGTGCATTACAATAATATTCAATGAATAATGTAGGCCAAATATACGGAAAATATAATCCATTACAATTTTATTCTCGTTAATATTGGACAAGCATTATTCGGTAATTAAATAGAACCATGAACTTTTATTCTGGGGTATTTAATAAAACAATATTAAAGTAACCAACTGTTACTATATTAAGAATAAACACAGTAAACATTAATAAAAATCAGTCTTCTTGATCATCATCATAATCATCATGTACATGGTCTTCAGAACCATCGATACAAGTATGTGAATCGTAAAAGCTATGGTAGTACTCCGGATTGCTTCTGTCCTACATAGACTCATAAGGTCGGCGTGTAAAGCCTTGCTTAGTGGTAGAGGTTTGTCGTAAGCTAGTTTCAATTGAGGCTCAGTAAAAGAGACTGAAGTATTGTTTACTGTTTGCCGGGAGTTTCGTTTGCTTCTTTGCGTAATTTTTTGATGCGGTTCGACATTAAGTTGAGAATAATCGGCATCAAAATCATATTTAAAACGTAAAATTGTTGGCTGTGAATTCAAAACGCTTACTTCCATTATTTTAGACCATGATATTTTCTGTCCTTCTTCATCTTTGACCCAGTTGTTGTTTTTAATCAATTCTTTTATATCTATGAACTCATTTTGCGGTTCAGATTAAGTGTATGAAAGACGACGCCGGTAAGGTTCTGTGCAAAGATGACGAAATAAAAGAACGATGGAAGGTGTATTTTGAAAAGCTAATGAACGAAGAGAATGAATGGAATGGTGTGCTCAATGAGGTACAAGCAAATATGGGTTTGGTAAGGGAAATTAGCATGGATGAAGTACGAAAGGCAGTTCAAAGTATGAAGAATGGAAAGGCCATGGGCCCAGATGATATACCAGTAGAAGTATGGAAGTGTTTAAAAGAAGATGGATGTATGTGGCTGACTTTATTCTTCAATAAGTTGTTGCAAGAAGGAGCGAACTATTGCACCATTCTTGTGGCATCACCCCACAAGAATGGTGCAATAGTTCGCTAGTGCCCATCTTCAAGAATAAAGGTGATGTACAGGACTGCAACAACTATCGAGGGATAAAGCTCATGTCCCATAGTATGAAGGTATGAGAGAAAATAATAGAGAAAAGATTGCGAGAGGAGAGTGAGATTACCCCAAACCAGTTTGGGTTTATGCCAGGTCGAGGAACAGTGGACGCCACTTTTGCACTCCGCCAATTGTGCGAGAAGTACAGACGTGCACACAAAACTTGCACATGGTGTTCATTGATCTAGAGAAAGCGTATGATAGGGTACCTCGGGATGTCGTGTGGTGGGCCTTGAAAGCGAAAGGTTTGCCCGGGAAGTATGTAGAGTTAATTCGTGCTATGTACAGCCAATCCCGTACCTACGTTCGATCGGCTGCTGGCAACACCGACCAGTTCAATGTGGCGGTAGGCTTGCACCAGGGGTCGGCTTCAAGCCCTTACCTCTTCCTTTTGATTATGGATGCTTTAACGGCGGACATACAGGAAGAGGCACCATGGTGCATGCTATTTGCCGACGACATCGTTCTTGTCGGTGAAGATGGACCTGAGATCCAGAGCAGACTGGAGAAATGGCAATGGAAACTGGAGATTGTTGGCCTGAAAATCAGCAGAACCAAAACTGAGTACATGTTCTGCGATTTCGGCGGTCTCTCCAGTTCTGGGGTCATAGCGCTTGATGGCACGCTTCTCCCAGTTTGCTCCGACTTTCGGTATCTCGGTTCACTTGTGTAAAGCGATGGCGAAATAGATCAGACTGTTAAGCATAGAATTATCACTGGGTGGATGAAATGGCGGCAGGTCACGGGCACAATTTGTGACTCCCGCATTCCCCTTAAACTTAAACTACGTACTACTTGGGGAAGATTTCTAAAAGCATGGTTAGACCTGCCGTCTTGTATGGATGGGTGGTCTTGTTGGGCCACAAAAGGAATGAATGAAAGACAATAATTGCATGCAGCTGAGATAAGAATGCTAAGAGGGATGTGTGGTGTTACGCGAATGGATAGAATACGTAATGAGTATTTAAGAGGAAGTCTGAAAGTGACACCAGTGACTGAAAAGTTGTGTGGAAATCGGTTGTTATGGTATGGGCATGTTATGCGGAGGAATAAGGAAAATGTTGTCAGGAAAGTTGTGAGTATGAATGTGGATGGCTATACAAGTAGAGGAAGACCAAAGAAACGATGGATGGATTGTGTGAAAGATGATATGGCTAGAAAGGGAGTGGCTACCGAGATGACGAATAATAGGGAAGTATGGAAGAAGAAGACATGTTGCGCCGACCCCAAATAAATTGGGATAAGGGCAGGAGAATGATGATGAACTCATTTTGCGACATTTCTTTCACACTGTACTTCTCACCATGAACTTTTGCATTCATTATAATGGCGTATAATTTAGAATACACTAAATTACGTAAACAAACATTGCCACGTGCCGGGAACCTAACGCATCAAGTTATTGTGCTATTACTTTCTATCGTCCTCTTACTCATATGACAGAAAAGAATGGCAATATAATAGTTCGTTGCACCGTATTAATCGTACCATTTTACTAAGGACATGTTAGTCACCGCGCCTAGCCATATTTTTACGAGAACAAAATGATAATGGCGTTCATCATTATTTCGCCGATTCGTTTTTTCGAGAATATTATTGCAAACGTTATTGTCACTTATTTGTAAAGAAACTGTTTCACTATCATTATACTATCTTTTTTTTCTAGTACGCATCTGTTCTGGGAAAAAGTAGTGAATATTATTGTATTATCTTATAACTTTGTGAATTAGAGGAGAAATATCACAAAAAAAATTGAGTAGATGTATTAGGCTCCGTAGGTTTCAAATATGGCATAACAATAAAACTATGGTAATGGCAATTATCATTTTATTCTCCGGGGGCGGCGATTTTATGATACTCAATGAATGATTATTTCAACACCAATGGGAATATTTGTGTACCGGGGCTGGCTGGGTCGCTCCAACACTGACTGTATAAGTACATCCGTGGTGGGGAGACCCTGGCTGCCAGGCACTTCTTCTCCTGCAACCGAGCGGGTGGGCAGGTTGCGGATAGCCCAACTCCGGTTGTGGGGCTGATGCGCAAGCAGCCGGCCCCGCATCCGGAGCATCTCGGTTTTGAGATCCCGGACAAGAGAAGTTCCTTAGAGCCAAATCCCAGACCCTAAGGTAACCTAAGCACCCTCATCCCATGCTCCTTCCCTCAACTGAACCATCCTACCCACAATCCATACTTCCCATCTATCCATAAACCCGCATGCCAGATCCCGGGCATACGGTGACCCCAAACAACCCAAACCCACACCCAAACACCATCCCTCCCACTCCTGCATCCTGTCGGTCCCAGAGGAAGGGCAACCTCGATTCCAAAAAAGCCCACCCCCTAAAAAACAAAATGCAAGCGGACAAAAGCAAACGTACCCAGGTGGGTCCCGGCCAAGCCGGGGAATCCCACACCGCTCCGGCGGTCAGCCCCCATCGTATTCTGGGGGGGGCATCTTCTTGTGATTTGGAGCCGCGCTCTTTAGCGCGGCTGGCTGCTACTTTAGCGCCCAGCACGCAGGCAGCGACCAACGCGCCAAATAATAACACCCAGGCAGCGACCAACGCGCCATTACCATCCACCTCGGCAGCGACTAACGCGCCACAAACCCTTTCCTCGGCAGCGACCAACGCGCCAATATCCTCATCCCCGGCAGCGACCAACGCGCCAACACCAGCAACGAGCTGTACACCCCACGCTGGCCTCTGGCAACAGAGCATCGTGAGGAACAGTATAAAAAACCCAGACCAAGACCAGAACAGACAGACGGGGAGTAAGGACGGACCCGGCTTCTCTGGCAGGAAACCAGGCGACCGAAAGCGCAAGACCCGCGAAGGCTTCGGTCAGCGCGAAGCGCGATCGGCCGCCGCAGAGGAAGTACGCGACCAGCCGCAAGTACGCGAAGGGGCAACCCAGCGCGAAAAACGGCCGGACGCGGAAACACGTGACCAGCCGCTAATCCGCGAAGGGGAAACTCAGCGCGAAAAGCGACTGGACACAACCAAACGCGACCGAACACTAATCCGCGAAGGGGAAACCCAGCGCGAAATGCGACCGGACGCGGTACCGAGCGGGCTCGGGAAAGTACGCGAAGGGGCAACCCAGCGCGAAAAGCCCCAGCAAGCACCAGAGCACACCGGAGCCGTTACTCGCCCCAAAAACACGGACAAGATACCAGACAGACCAAGGAGGCCAAGGGGTAGGCGGGCTGGAACCGCAGTCGCGAGGACGCTGCCGGCCACTACCACCGCGGCTGGCACCTCTAATCCGCAACCTGGACCAAGTGGTACAGTACCGGCGAAGAGGTTGCGCCCTGACGACACAGCTTCACCGTCAACGCTACAGGGGGACGCCAAGCGAGTGAGAGTCCACTCCGCTCAAGGGGAGCAGAGAACCTACGCGCGAGCCACGAAGGACATTCCGGCGCGGCTGGCCGTAGCGATCTGCTTCCCTCCCCCCTCCATAGACTTGACCAGAACGGAAGCCGAATACATAAAGACGCAACTGGAACATCTGATGATGGACACCGACTCAACCACACCACTTCCCGCCTTCCGCGGCTACCCGCGTGTGGCGGAAGGCACCGTGCAGCTGTGGTGCGAAGACGAGAATGCCCTGACCTGGCTTAGCCAGAACGTACCAAAAATAACGCTCCCTGACATCGACCTTCCCCTCTCAGTTGTGAAGCAGTCTGACGTGCCCACCCGTGTCCGCGCCTCGCTTTTTGTCCCTAGATACAAGGGTGACATAGCGCGTCTGCAGAGTATTCTGATACGCCAGAATACTTGGTACGACATCGCCAGGTGGTCACTGTACAGGGCAACTACCGTCGGTGGCGACAACTATGGGACGTACCTGACCCTTGGATTGCCACCGAAGGAAGCTGAAAGAGTCCTGGCCCGGGAGCGCCGGGTATCGTACCTACTCGGGTCGATATACGTGCGCTTCTGGCCCAGGGCCCTACCCTCAGACTCCCAACCCGACGACGAAAACCCGACGCCGACAACACTGACTACCATAAAGACGGACGACACGGACATGGTGAAGTTAGAGGAGGTCATGGCCCGTGCGGCCATGGCTGACGAAGAGGACGCCATCCCACCTGAATCACCTGGCTGGAACGAACGGCTGCTAGCCTCGTCGCCAGGCGACCAACACGCGGACGCCTACAGGGAGGAGGACGCGGAGAAATCCACGGATGGATCCATCTCCGACTAACCCCACCCCACCACCACCGTCGCCCCTAAACATCATCCAGACCAACCTCCAGCATAGCCAAACTGCCACGGCCAG
Source organism: Hyppa rectilinea (assembly GCA_951799385.1). Taxonomy (NCBI): domain Eukaryota; kingdom Metazoa; phylum Arthropoda; class Insecta; order Lepidoptera; family Noctuidae; genus Hyppa; species Hyppa rectilinea. Next base: position 3,433,990 of record OX637318.1, on the reverse strand, counting down.
CTTACGCAGGGCACTGGAGGAAAACCCCCAAACAATCGCACTGATCCAGGAGCCGTGGATCAGGAACAACAAGATATGCGGCCTCGGTAACATCGGAGGTAAGATAACCCTCAACACACACAACCCTGACAAACCCAGAACCTGTATCTACACACCCAAACAGGTTCCTATCACACCACTCACCCAATTCTGTTCCAGAGACCTGACAGCCGTCAGGCTCCAAACGGACAACAACGTCCCAGACGTTGTACTGGCTTCAGTATACATGCCTGGCGAAGACACAACATGCCCACCAAAGGAAATGGCCGACTTGGTGCAACACTGCGAGCTCACCAAGATGGACCTCATCATCTGCACCGATTCGAACGCTCACCACCCGCTCTGGGGTAGTGACGCATCAAACACCAGGGGAGAGGTATTATCCACATATTTATTCTCCACTAACCTTAATATTATAAACCGTGGCTCGGAACCCACCTGGGTCACGGCTCGAGGTCAAACAATAATAGATTTGACACTAGCCACAGAATCTGCTACAAAACTCATCACAGGCTGGCATGTGTCGAACGAACCATCCTGTTCTGATCACAGGAGAATCCGCTTCACACTAGCCACAAACACACCAAAACCTGAACCCAAGCGAAACCCGCGACGCACCGATGTCCCAGGATACAAACGTCTCCTAGCTTCCATGCTAGCCAGACATGTAGCGCAAACACCCATAAGGGACCAAGCACACTTAGAATACACTGTTTCAACACTATCTAGATACCTAACCGAAGCCTACCACGCATGCTGTAAGCTAAGGGCGCCACAAACAAGCAGTCAGAGGACGCCTTGGTGGAACGCCGAACTCAGCAAACTCAGAGACACACTACGCAAACAATTCAACAGAGCCAAAAACACCAGACTACCGGAAGACTGGGAACTATACAAAGAAACCCAATACACGTACAAAAAACAAATCAGAACTGCCAGGAGAACAGCATGGCGGAATTTCTGTGAATCCATTGAAACAAACAACGAAGCCGCCAGGGTAAGGAAAATCTTATCAACAGATCAGAACCAAACCCTGGGTGTGTTGATAAAACCGGACAAATCATACACATTAACAGACCAAGAAACATGTAGGGTCCTCCTCGAGACCCACTTCCCGGACTGCAGACTCCTAGAGGACAAGGAATGGGAAGCAGAACCAGAATGGACCCCAACAGACCTAGACTGGTCCAGAGCCCACAAAATAGTCACAGCAGAGCGGATAAGGTGGGCAATCGACACCTTTAAACCATATAAGTCTGCAGGGCTGGACGGCATCTTTCCAGCCCTTCTGCAGTGGGGACTAGACCAAGTGACACCATGGCTGGTAGAGATATACCAAGCCAGCATAGCACTCAAATATGTACCTCTCGCATGGCGAGAAGTGAAAGTCATCTTCATACCCAAACCGGGTAAGACCGACTACACACAACCCAAAGCTTACAGACCAATAAGCCTCACATCATTCCTACTGAAAACCCTCGAGAGACTCTGTGATAGGTACATCCGAGACGGACCTCTCAGAGTAAAACCACTACACAAACAACAACATGCATACTCCGCAGGCAGATCAACGGAAACCGCGCTACACAGCGTGGTTTCCAAGATCGAATGCGCAGTGGACCACAAATGCTCGTCCCTGGCTGCCTTCATCGACATAGAGGGCGCCTTTGATAAAACCACTTTCAAAAGCATCAACATGGCCCTCAACAACCACAAGATAGACCCAACCTTGAACGGCTGGATCACCAATATGCTCAAAATGAGAGCTGTACAACTTACAGTAAACGACACCACAAGGGCCATCGTAGCGAAAGGATGCCCGCAAGGGGGCGTCCTCTCACCGCTACTATGGAACCTGGTCGTTGACAGCCTCATAAAAACACTCAACGAAAAAGGCTACTACACAGTAGGCTACGCCGACGACATAACCATTATAATAAACGGCACACATGAAAACACACTATGCAACCTCATGCGCCAAGCCTTGAAAATAGTAGAGGACTGGTGCCACAGACACCAACTATCAGTGAACCCAACGAAGACCGAGCTGATCCTCTTCACCAAAAAAAGGAAAATGGCCACACTACAACTACCCCGATTCTTCGGAACAACCCTAAGCCTATCAACTGAGACCAAATATCTGGGAATCTTTCTGGATAGTCAGCTGAACTGGGCAAGGCATACTAAACATATGATCACAAAAGCCACCATATCACTGTGGCAATGCAAACAACTGCTGGGCAGGAACTGGGGTGTTAAACCCAAAATCACACACTGGCTATACGCCACGGTCATCCGACCAACCATCACATATGGCTCACTAGTATGGTGGCCCAGAACAAACTTAAGCACAACCCAAAAAGAACTCGAGAAACTGCAGCGACTTGCTTGCGTAGCTATTACTAGCTGCATGAGAACAACGCCTACAGCTGCCCTACAGGCGATGCTAGGACTGCCGCCTCTACACCTCATTGTGCGAGAGGAGGCAACCATGGCCGCCTTTCGGCTAAACATAGCAGGAACCCTAAGTAAAGATTCCAGAGTAAAGCACACACGGGTAAGGGATGACGCAATCAGACATCAACCAATGCTAGCGTCACCCTGCGATAGAGCCCCAAAACAACACCAATTTCAAAAACACTATGAAATATCACTTATCGAAGAACAGTGTGACTACTCTGGTCCGGAAGAACTAAGAGTATACACCGACGGGTCCAAGACCGACTCCGGAAGCGGAGTCGGGGTGTTCTCACGAGACCTTAACATACACATATCCAGCCCACTGGGCAAGCACAACACCGTCTTCCAGGCGGAGTGTGTGGGCCTCATACAGGCGGCACACGCTATAGAAGCCAGGAAAGTCACCGATGCGCAAATACGCATAGTTTCCGACAGCGCCTCGGTCCTGCAATCCCTAAAGAAGCAACACCACACCTCAAAACTAACACTAGAATGTCACAACGCACTAGAACGTATATCAGTACTCTACCGCAACAAAGTGACACTACAATGGATAAAGGGACATAGCGGATCACTAGGTAACGACGCAGCTGACGAGCTAGCGAGGAGAGCCTCCAGTACGCCAGCCTGCGGACCGGAACCCATCATACCCATTCCGTTCAACCAGCTACGCAGATGGCTACAAGAAATCACACACACACAAGCGGAGAGATGGTGGACCTCGTCACCGGGCTGCAGGCAATCCAGGGAGGCCATGCCATCCCTGGATAAAAGGTTAACCAGACGGCTGCTCCGCCTGAACAGAACCGGCCTGCGCCTGATGACGGGGACCATCACGGGACACTGCTCACTAAACAAACACTTCCACACAATAGACATAACGGACAGTCCTCTGTGCAGGGCCTGCATGGAGGCTGAAGAAACCGTTGCGCACGTACTCTTTGAGTGCACAGGAGTCACACAGATTAGGACACAAACCATTGGAACACCTAAATCTTTTACAGAAATATTACACAGACCAGGAGACGTCATCAACTTCTGGAAGGAGGTGGGCTGGCTGGAATAACCGCCACAGGCCGCCATGGCCCACGCACAATGGTCCGCCAAGGACTGAGTGCGGAAACCAAAGCCTCAAGAAGAAGAAGAAGATTTGTGTACCATATGTCACTGTTAGATTGTAAAGATCGTTAGATTACAATCTATCTAGCGAGATTGTAAACTATCGATAGATTGTGAACCGTATCATTATGATTGCCATTTGACTCATTATTCTTCGCTATATTGTAATCTACCGAAGTGAAACCGTTAAATTACAATCTGAATAAAAATAATCTCTTTTTTCCATATTTTTTTCTATATAATCTAGTCGTTTCTGGCACTCGCCGGCCGCTGCCGCGGCACCGCTCGCTTCGCTCGCTCGGCTCGTGCGTAGGTGGTCACAGTTTTAACCTAACCTAACCATTTTTTTAAACGTCCTACGCCGGTTCACAATTTGACCGCTTCCCATCGATAGATTACAATCAAGCGAAAAATGATGCGTTAAATTGCAATCATAATGATACGGTTCACAATCTATCGATAGTTTACAATCTTACTAGATAGATTTAGATAGATTGTAATATAACGATGTTTACAATCTTACGGTGACACATATAAATAATATGGTACTTATTTCATTTTTAGTAATAGAATTACTATTAGTATTACAATAACTAACAATAATAACTATTATTAGTAGAGGTGGCCCGGTGGCACAGCTCCAACTTACAAATTGGAGGCCGTGGGTTTGAAAGACGCAAGGATGGGTTTTAGTCTGTAAGAGTCTGACACTCCCTTCCGCTCCACCCAGAGCGGGAAATCATCAAATTAACCCTTCATTTGATGATTTCCCACACTCAAAAAAGAGGACGTTCACCAGGTTAAAAAGTATAATATGTGCTATTCCAGACTATAATTTATCTCTGTGCATGTAAATAATATTAGTAAAAATAGTAAGAGCTAAGATTTACGATAATATTAGTCATCTGCCTAGCCTTTTCCTAACTATGTTGGGGTCGACATCCAGTCTAACCAGATGCAGCTGAATACCAGTATTTTACATGGAGCGACTGCCTATCTGACCTTCACAACACAGTAACTGGGCAATACGATACGCCCTTGGTAAAACTGGCTGTCAGATTTTTCGTGCTTTTGACGACCCGTAACGACTGTCAAAGATGCACAAATGACAGCCGAGACCAACGGCTTAACGTGCTTTCCGAGGCACAGAGGAGAATAAGATAATATTAGTAAGATAGTAAAATAACCTAACGGGTCATTCACCCGGGCGTCGCACTACGTACTTGCTAATCCCAGCATTCTCAGCCTCTATTCAATGACTTGGTCCTCCAATATTCATAAGTTACCCAACTTTCTCTACCATTGAAACTTACTTAATTCGAAATACGACCGAATTTGGAATGTTCTTTGACCCTACTCAGTGATGAACCATGACCTTTGGAAAACTGCCTCAATAAAGGCATGTATTTGATTGGTTTTGGGTTCCTAAAAATACTAAATAGGCAAATAACTTGGACAAAACTTTTTTACAAAAAAAGGAACAACCGACTTCCAAAAAAACACTACAAATCTTCTTCTTCGTGTGGTTAGTGACTAACCTGGTGTCAGAGTTTTAATGCTGCCCATGGGCCTCTGACTTAGCATCACATGCTGTTGAGAACTATCTCTCAGACATGCCGGTTTCCTCACGATGTTTTCCTTCACCGATTTTTAAGCAAGTGATAACTAAACAATACGCACATGAATCCGAAAAATCAGAGGTGCGTGCCTTGTGTTCGAACTCGAGACCTATGACTTGGCAGTCCGGCGGTCACACCACTAGGCTATCACTGCTACTACAAATTAAAAAGAGTTAATAATTTTATTTTTGTAAAAAAAGTTTTTCATTTTACACTTTTGATATATTATGTCTTTTAGTCTGTCATCATGTCATTTTATTTAGTTTTCTATTGGATACCACTGTCAGAACTGAACCACACGGATAGCATCAGCTTTCAAATAAAAAAAGAATCATGAAATCGGTTCAAACAGTCGAAAGTTCTGAGGTTGAGAACTCCTCTTTTTTTGAAGTCGGTTAATCACCTATCATCGGTCATCGGCCACTCACCTACTCGACTCGCGCGCACCAGCCAACAGTCCAAAAGGACGCAGTTGCAACCTAATCTAGCCTATTTGTACGTGGTATCTTTGTTTCTGCTATTATCAGTGAAAAAAGTCCAAAAGGGAAAAATAGGCTCAAAAATAAAAAAAAAACATTATTCGAAGCGCAAAACGGTTTTAAGAGGTGCATTATTTTCCAAAAAGTGCTGCCCTTCATTAGAATGTCATTAAAGGGACATTGTTCGGTGTCCATACATCGTTAGCCTAAGAACCATGCCGGGTAAGCGGGATTGTCCGAAAGGGTTACCGCTACCCCGGAACATAAAGGGCTAAGGAAGGAACATGGATGGGTTTTAGTCAGTAAGAGTCTGACACTCCCTTTCGCTCCACCCAGAGCGGGAGAAGTCATTGGACGATTGCCCAGCCTTAAAAAAAAAAGCTTAAGAACCAACAGGGAAGTGACTTTACTTTTTGTGTTCAAAATAATGCATAAATTCGATTGAAACTAATTTAAAACTACGGACACTTCTAAGAATTCTAAAAAAATCAAAACAGTTTTGGATTTTGTGTTATAATTAGGACAGTAGAAACATACTTACGGTAATAACATAGCGTTTATTAGTGAATTTAAGTATCAGCTCCAGGTATATTCATAGATTGAACGCTGAGAATACTGAGTTTTGTAATTACGGTGCAGACTATAACGCTACGAATAAAAACTTGGCTGTATGAGGTACAATACCTTCGCCTATTCAAAACGTCAAATTGAACCAAGAAATAATAACACCGCGGAATGACGGAAGTGAATTACTTTTTAAAATGTATATACGAATATATACAAAATTATCTAGTGTCCTTTGTATTGAAATAATTGTAAACAAATTATAAAAAAAACTAATTACTGTAAAGGTTTCTTGCGTGTTGATTCGTAGGCCATTTTTTACATTGCCCTTTTTCAAGGAATAGCGTCCATTTTTTTAGAAGATCAATTATGTAATAATTAACGATATGAAAACATGAACTATGATCTGATTAAACATTTAGGCGACTATTACTGCTGGTTACACTCCTAATACATTATAGAAGGGCTTTATAAATTTATAGGGGTCCAATAGGGATCGCAATTAAACTGATTAGTCTGCTCCACAACCCGACATGAATAATTCAATAATTGTTCGATAATTCGATTTGTCGATAATAAAAGTACATGGTGTTTGATAGTGGGACAACACTATGCAGGGTATTATGGGGTTAAGCTGCAATCAGTATTTAACTAAAGTACTTTATAATGTATATCTATGCGGACAAATACAAGTTAAGAAAATGTATTTAGCCTAGGTACCTATTTACAACTGAAAGTGACGCACCAAGTAAGTAAAATTAAAATTAAAACATCGAAATGAAATTCCCGTTTTTGTTGAAACAGGAGGGGAAGGGGCTAAATTAATTGCCAAAATATTATATACTATATATCATTTGCCTGACCTTTGCAATAGCTTTATGATTTTGACCGGTGTGATACTTGATGTATGTACAGAGGCCAGCACATCAAGTTACCACAATCTGTCAAATTTCTTTGATAGTATTTCAACTTTATTGCAAAGACATAAGGTTCATTTTTAATTGAGAAAATTTGACAGTTAGGGATAGCTTGATGTGCTGGCGTCTGTAGTTTCGTTCCTTCATAATTTCTAAACTATTTATCTTAATTTGACAACTGCACCCTTTGTGCAAGTTTGCCCTAACAAAACAATACATTTTAACAGTAGTAAGCAATCATACACTAATGGCAAAGTTGCTTATACGGGATTGTCCGAAAGGGTTAGCACTATTGCGGAACATAAAGGGCTATGTAAGGAACATGGGTGGGTTTTAGTCAGTAAGAGTCTGACACTCCCTTCCGCTCCACCCAGAGCGAGTCATTTGATGATATCCCAAACTGAAAAAAATGGGCAAAGTGGCTAACCTCTGCACATCACTATGACAATGTAATAAGATATTTAAATAAATTATGTACATGTAAGTTGATTATTTAATAGACGAAAAAATATGAAATAATTTCTACTTATTCTCTCTCTTTTCGTGTGGTAAGTGACTAACCTGGTGTCAGAGTTTCTATGCTGCCCATGGGCCTCTGACTCAGCTTCACATGCTGTTGAGAAATATCTCTCAGACATGCTGGTTTTCTCACGATGCTTTCTTCACCGATTTTTAAGTAAGTGATAATTTGTATTAACTTCTAATAAATTTCAGATGAGAGTTTTTTGTTGTTTCATACTTTTTAAGGCGTGATTTTTTAGTAGTCGGGTTTCAGTGAAACTCAAACTCAAAGCTTTTATATCAAATAAACCAATTACAGGCACTCTTGAACTGTCAAAGAGTCGTTCAGTCAGAAAAATGAAGCTGGTTGCCCATTCCAAAGCAGTAGGTACAGACGCCAGCACATCAAGCTATCCCTAACTGTCAAATTTTCTCAATTAAAAATGAACTTTATATCTTTGCAATAAAGTTAAAATACTATCAAAGAAATTTGACAGATTGTGGTAACTTGATGTGCTGGCCTCTGTACCTATGGAGAAGAACGGGCAAGAAACTCCACGGACACTTTTTTAAACAAAATATGGTTACAGTTTTTAAACTTACTTATTTTGTATACATCGACTGCCTTTACAACCTTTTTACTGAGTAAAACGATACCCCTCGATAGGTCTGGTTAATGTTGTATTGTGTAATGGCTAAATATTATTGTACATCGGATTTTCAACCCTAGGAGCTGAGCGGAACGTATGTATTGTAATAAAATGTGATAAGGCTGAGCTTCGCTCTTATAGCCTATATTTTTAGGTGGATACCTAAATAAATACTAGAACCAATGGTTGGGTTTTGCAAGAATAACAATGCTGAAAACCAGATCGGAGCGTTAATCCAATAAGTAAACAAATATTTATAAAATCTTGCTTGCTGTTTTTCCTTATATATTTGACAGTTGATTTCTGTTGCCATATTGTTGTACCAACCTGTACTGGGCCGTAATCCACTGATTACGGCCCAATCACTCTCAAAGAGAGGAGGCCTGTGTCCCAGCAGTGGGAACATTGTATGATGATTATGCCATATTGAATGTTTATGCGGTAAGTTATTTTTTCCCTTGTGGCCTGCAACCTAGTGGCCATAGAATAGCGGATGCTTACGTCATTATAGCTACTTGTTTGTCAAATTTAAGCCCAATCCATTCAGTGGTTGAAGCTATCTTTTGATGAATCAGTCAGTCAAGGGATTTTTTTATACAGGGTGTTGTATTTTAATGTGTTCCTTGCAGAACGATATAGTGAGAATTCGTAAAAATGAAGCAGCATATAAAAAACAAAGCGAAAATTCATGGGATTTACCCCTAAATTAAATGGCCTTCATTGCTATTTCGTTGACTACCTAATACTTTGACAATGTTTTAGATGCATGTTCATCGTTTCTTTTTGTATAAAAAGATGTAAACAATGTAAGTACGTGAAAACAAGTGAAATTACGTAAGCAAACATAATTTCAACTAAGAAAGAAAGTTATTACTATAACAAAGTACAGAGGCCAACATATCAAGTTACCCTAATCGGTCAAATTTATTTGATAGTATTTCAACTCGATTAGAAAGACAAGATTCATTTTCAACTGTCAAAAATTTGACAGTTAGGGATAGGTTGCCTTTGTTGTAAGTTTCGATTGTTATCACTTTACATCAAAAAATCTTTGCCCTGAAATTCGTGTTACAAAAGCGAATAATATGACTATTTGAACAAAATGACATAATTATTCAGAAGATATAATGTGACCATAAACAAAGTTTCCAATAAATATAGCCATAAAGCAGAGTCATTACAGAATTAATGCTACAACCTCGCCTCTCCCGATTAGTGACAACGGCCCCTAAACCACTAGGGATGTGCCCATCGAATATCGATAATTTCAATAATACGTATTTACGGTTTTAGTTATCTTTTGTGATTTAGAAATAAAGGTATTTTTATAAAGAATATTGTAAAGGATAAGATGGGCTTCTGTAACCGTAAAAGGTTTAGTCTTTTGTGTTATTTCTAAATCGTATATATTTTTTTACTCATAATTGGTTGAACCCGCGCTAACCTTAAGAAAATCAGGTTTATGTGTATTATTTTTGGATTTATTCAGTGGTTTAGATAATTATATTTTTAGAATGAATACATAAAATGCTGGTTTGGTTTTAGGAAAAATATAGTACTACACATAGCCTATAGAATGTGCCTTATCAGGCGTTGCTCAGAGAGGGTCCCGGAGAAGTATTTTAAGAGGTAACTGGGGCCTTTCCACATGCTGATGGTGATCATCGGGGTGGTTTAAGTGAAGTAAGAAGCCCACACTCCCTGGTGTTTTGCCCGAAAGTCCGGACTCCTTTAGAAGGTTGGACCCCGTCATCAAAAAAAAAAATACTACACATAGAATATCGATGCCAGTTTTATAAAAGTCGAATGTAATGCTTATATCGAATTTAATGTCAGATATTCCCTCGATATTGCAAGATTTCTTGATAATGCACATTTAAATTCAAAAGACACTACTTTTTTTTACAAAAGCAAAAGATATGAAATAATAAACATTTCATATCTTTCGAATCGAATCGAATTCAATGTCAAATATTCTCTTGTAAGTTTTCTTGATAATCTAGAAGATTTAACCCATCCCGCTGTTTTTTACAAAAAACAAAGGGTTATTGGACATGCTCACATTCACACATACAACTTGACGACTGTATTCCCTGAGAGGATGGGCAGAGTTGTTTGGTTCACACTTATTTAGCCACTTATGTTGACCGCTATATTTTTATGTATCTAATTAAATTACTCAGGTTACCACCGCGTAAGGGTTACCAGCAGTGCCCGGAAAGATTACCCATCGATACATATAACTCCCACGGATTAATAAGATATTTTTTATTTCCAGCTTTAAAAAAAAAACAAAAGCTTCTTGGATAAATATCTAAGTAAGAAAGATTCTTGGATAAGTCCAATGTTATAGAGGACGAGCCTATGGCACCCTAACCATCAAGGCACAAATCCAGACCCCGAATTACTACTGCTTTGCTACTGTAAAAATCCGGACTCCACACTCAAGACTGAGTATACTTTCTTCATGTCGCCGACACGATTGTATTTCAGGGGGCCTAGTCACATTTTCATTAACTATAACGAAATTAGATAAATCCGAAATATATGGAATTGGCATTAGCTTTCGAAATGTCACGTGATCAATAGTTTTCGATCGCTAAGTGCTAGAAAATGTCAAATTGTGTAACGAAATTCAATCAATATTGCCATACAATCCGACTCGCTGAGATAACGAATTGTTCGATTAACAATTTTAGAAATCGCATCGACACGTAGCAATTGACTCTTGTCTAGGTCCCCAGATCTTGTTGGTCCAAAACTTCGTCAGTAATACAGCGTCGTCGTTGGCAGCGCAGAGGTCATTTAGGCTACATGTTTTGGGGACCCAGAAGGCAGAATAGAAGTGTAACAAAGTTTACGATATAGCACCACATCCACATACTGATAGGTTCCGTTGAGGTAGCACCCACTTCGCCAGGTTGGAGTTTCATCTTTCGACGAATATCCAAGAAGACCACGAATAGTTACACCCTGCTGAAAGATGCCCTTTTGGTGGAAGATAATAAATAGGATGGTGAAGAGTATTCTGCTGGCGTGAATATAAAAGGCATTTTTAAATTGCAGATTAATAGTACTCCCAACAATCTTCTTTAACGACTTCGGTTTAACTAGAACGTTTCAGCTTGTTACTAAAGTTTCCGTATCCGGATGGCCGGCAGAATAACCGGATGGCCGTCACACGGGCCGGATCAATCCCGTTTGTGTGCCTAATGGGATAAGTTTGCAAGTATTGCCAAGTTATTGGGAAGTTTTTGCCGTAACCGTCTGCGACTCGATCCGGTTCGAAATGATTGCGTGGTTAGTTGGTGTTTGTTGACAGTTAAGTTTGTTTCCTGAAAATTTACTTCTTTGATCCTCCATTATTAGTGATAAAGACCTTTTCAATAAAGGTCATTACTAGTAGTGGTCATTACTACTAGCTTATTGGTGTGACCGACGGACTGCCAATTCTTAGGTTTCGAGTTCGGACCCAAGGCACGCACCTCTGACTTATTGGATTTATGTGTGGTGGATAAGTTTTAAACGACTTCGAAGGACCTTGATATGCGGTGAATTAATTTTGTTGGTAATGTAGATTTTAGCGTCGTGGACTGCTGGTCGACACAGAATTGAGCATACGGGAAATGAGGTTTTGAGGAATATGGATGGATGGACTTACTTGAGACCTTCTGGACGAAACACGTGGCAAGGACAGCCCTTTGCAGACGTCTCACGTGTTCCCTGGTTTCTTCCTGATGCACTTTTTCACTTGTTTAAATGTCACACTTGTGTCGGCCAACACTTATTTATAATAGTTATACAGTTTTTGATGCGGATGCGGGTTGAGTAAGCGGTATTAGCGATGAGCGGTTTGCGGGTCAGTATTCACACTGGAGTCTGGACCTAGACTTTTTAAGCAAGCTAGACGAGACTAGCTCACTATAATTAGCGGTTATGAGCGGTGAGCGGTTTGAGGTTATGTTTTATAAAGCGACGCGGGTTGAGTCTTGAGAATTGACTCATTATGTAGCGGAGCGGTTGAATGCGATGAACACACTGACGTTTCTTGTCCAAATAACAGTTGACGGATGCTCGCAGTGGCGGGAAAGTTTCCGATTGGTCGATTAGGACTGAATGGGTAGCAATGATTCGCTCAATTCTGTGTTGTAAGCGGAAAAAACTTAAAAATAAAAAACTTGCGCGAGCATCCTGCCCGGCTTTGAGGATATGTAATATTCTCAAAAGGAAAGAAATTATATTAAAGCGGACTTATAAAAAAAAAAAGATATTCTAAGCATATTAACTAAAGATAAATTATGGTTTTAATAACGCGGTGATGTTATTGAGAAGGTAAAGGACATAGTTTGACAACGGGTCTCTTGAAAGAGCCACTGCATGTCCTCACCATAGCAACGCGGGTTGTCCCATCCTTGCCGGGAAAACCTTCGGTGATTATACCTAATGGCCAACGTAAAGGAGGGACATCATCCTGATGTATGAGAACCACTGTACCAATCTTAATATCGTCTGCGGCATTCAACCATTTTTGTCTAACTTGAAGATTGTGTAAATATTCTATACGCCACCTCTTCCAGAAACTACAAACCAACTGGTCTAGCAATTTCTTGCGGCAAGTCAGAGACTTCGTCGTTTCGGGAACATTCACGACAGGCAACGAAGTTAACGGAGAAGCCATTATAAAATGAGCGGGAGTAAGCGGTTCTGGGTACGGATCCTCATTCAGGACACAGAGCGGTCTGGAATTTAGAACTGCCTCAATTTCAGTGAGAACAGTCGAAAGCTCCTCGTAGGTAAGAAGCTGAGAACCGATAACACGGTATAAATGCGTTTTAATAGACTTAATATGAGATTCCCACAACCCTCCAAAATGGGGTGCGCGGGGTGGAATCATATTCCACTCTATGCGGTAGCGGTTAACAAGTAGTTCTTTTTGTTGAGCCTTGGCTCCAACGAAATTTGTTCCGTTGTCGGAAAAGGCAAAATTAAATATTATATTATTAATAGCGGTACGAGAGCGGTAAGTGTCATAAACTAATTTAATTAATTTAGACAAAAGAATAGCAGCACAGAGCTCTAAACGAGCTAGAAATATGACCTTAACAGGTGCAACTTTGGATTTAGCACACACCAAATTTACGTGTGTGTTACCATTTGTATTAGTGACATGTAAGTATATGACGCAGCCATATGCATTCAAGCTGGCATCAGCAAAACCTACTATATTTGTCACGCAACCCATAGTAACGGCTACATGACGAGGTAATTTTAAAGACGAGAGCAAAGGTAATTGCTCTTTAAATTTTTGGAAGAGCAGTATAATAGAATCGGGTGGAGTTTCATCCTCTGATAGCTGGCGCACAGTGCGCATGGCTAGGAAGGGACTAGGTTTAAGACCAAATGCAACTCGATTAAATTGAAATTCGCGAATAGGTTCAGCGATATTAAAACGAAACAATATTTTTTGGTATTTTCGATGCTCATCAATAACAGCAATTCGAAGATACATCTGTTTTATGTCAGCTGTAACTGCAATAGGGAACAAGCGGCATTTTAAAAGTAATAAAAATATGTCAGCCTGTAAATTCGGCCCTGTATGTAACAAGTCATTCAATGACACGCCATTATGAGACTTAGCGCTTGCATCAAGAACGATGCGAACTTTAGTGGTTTGTTTATCATTCCTAATAACAGGGTGATGCGGTATGTAATAACCTACAGTCTGATTAACAGAACTAGGTGTAGTTTCAGTTAAATAGTTTTGATCGATATGCTCTTGGATTATTTTATTATAACTAGCGCGCAAAACCGGGTCGCGAAGCTTAGTTTTTTCTAAGTTAATTAAACGTCGATAAGCGACAGCATAAGAATTTCCAAGTGAATCTGGATTTTTATAGAATGGTAACGCGGTACAATACCTACCACTGGAGTCACGTGACACAGTAGAAGCGTACAGCTGTTCACACTCCAGTTCAGCAGGGCTCATAAAATGATTTGAAGGTATTTCTTCGATGTTCCAAAATTTATGTAAGGATTCGTCTAAAGACAGAAAACAATGAAAATTATCTATATTTAGCGCGGTAGAAAAATATGAAGCGGTATTTAATTCAGCGGGACTATAATTGTTATTAGATAAACTAGCGGGTACCTCACCCATAAGAATGTAACCGAACACGGTTTCAATAGCGGATGGAGCGGTAGGTGAGATAATTTTATTGTGAAGTAATAAATACGGGAACAGTTTTGCCCCTAGAAGCAATTCAACCTCACCAGGTACGTGCCACAGTGGGTCAGCGAGCGGTAAATCAAACAAATGTTGCACTGCAGTAGTGTCAACAAAGTGAGATGGTAAGTTATCCGTGATACAATCGATAACCAGAGCGGTAATGTTAAAAGAATTATTTTTAATTTTAGCAGTAACTTTTATCTCAACGTAACCTATAACAGGCCGCAAAGATGATCCGACCCCTTTTATAACGGAGTTTGAAAGCGGTATAATGTTTAATTGAAGTTTTTTACAACAAGCGGAAGTAATTATATTATTTTGCGAAGCGTTATCTATTAAACATCTCACAGAAACGTGTTTGCTGTATTTGTTATCAACATAAACTCGGGCAGTAGAAAGAAGTATCGTATTAAGCGGTTTGTTTACATTATTGATACGAGCGGACGCACACAGCGCCACCTGCTGCGAATTAGTGACAGCGGAGCTGGTGACGTCAGCGTCAGTCGAAACTGGTTGCGACGAGCTGTTCTCTAAATGTAAAAGCGATTGATGTCTTTTGTTACACGCCCTACAGTTATGTATAGATTTACACTGTGAAGCAGTGTGCGATACACTAAGACAGTTTACACATCCACGTTTGTTTCTAATAAAATCCAAACGCGAATTGGCTGAGAGGGATTGAAAGGTTGGACATGTGTAAAGTCTACAATGATCAACTTTACTGCAATACAAACAACTTTGATTATTATTATCGCAAGCAACAAAAGTATGTACTGTACTATTACGTGACTGATTACGAGAAGGATTATTTTTATTAGGGTTGTTACTCATTAACGCGGTTCGAGATGAAATAGTGCGATCCAATATTTTAACTTGCGATTTTATAAATCGTACGAAATCCGTATAAGTAGGAATTTCCTCATCTCTCATATGCGTTTCGAATAAATTTACGATTGCGGGGTCTAATTTTTTCACAGCTAAATTAAGCAAAATGAAATCCTTTAAATCTTTAATTTGTAATTGTTCTAAAGCAGAAACGGACGCGTGAAAACTTTCAATGAAAACATTTAAAGATGCGGAGTTATTAATTGCGGGTTTAATATTTAGTATGTTAGACATGTAATGTGAGCCTAGTGCTCGTTTATCTTGGTACCTTAGAACTAAACTGTTCCAGATAGCGGCATAGTTATCTCCTGAGGGAATAATTCCGGCGGTAATTTGCAATGCGTTTCCCTTTAAATTACCCATCGAATACTGCACACGTTGAGAATCTGTAAGGTTCAAGTTACTATGGATATTTGATTTAAATGATTCATAGAAAACAGGCCAGTTGTCAATCCTACCAACTGCAAAGAACGGAATATGAATAGGTGGCAGCTTGACGGTACTTATAAATTGTTTAGCGTTATCATTAGAAGTGCATGAATGATCTAATGACCTTGTACGGTTCGCGGTGATTAACGAACGCACTCTCTCTATACGAGAATAAACTTCGTAGTAAGATTCCTGACTGCTATAATCAATATTATGATTAGGATTTAATTGCAAGGAATATGTATTTATTTTATCTAAATTGTTACTAAATTCTTGACGAGTTACTGAGAGAGCCTCCGAGTCTGCCATAAATGATTCCACCGAACGAAGCTCAATATTAGTTGTATTTATTTTCTTAGAAGTTTCGTATAGCGATGTTAAATATTTGAGGATTGAATTATTTTTAGCTTGAAGTAATTTAACTTTCATTTTAAGATCTTCCATGTTGGAGTAGTTCTAGAAAATATAGCGTACAAAATAATAGGTATAGCGGGTAGACTTAGAATAATTGTTTTATTCTAAGCGGGTATACAAAGGAATAAAGTTGAATAAGTTAGTTATACGAGACCAACTCACGATAATAGGTAATAGCGGGTAGACTTAGAATAATTATTTTATTCTAAGCCGTTAAACAAAGGAATGCGGATGAATATACGTTGTAAGTAAGTTAGATAAGACTAACTCACGATAATTAGCGGATTGAATACTTACCTATGCTATTTCAATGCAACAGGCGAAATATTAAGTTGATACAGTAATTCTCAATGAATAATGTACCTAGCGGGGAATGTACGAACGCAAGTAGGTTCGTTCAATATGGCGGTTTTACGAACGTTGTATTTTAGGTATTTTAACCTAAATCCTAGGTATGACCTATATTAGGATCGTTGATTCTTTGAATCCGACTCGATTGGACCAAATAACTTATGGTGGATAAGTTTTAAACGACTTCGAAGGACCTTGATATGCGGTGAATTAATTTTGTTGGTAATGTAGATTTTAGCGTCGTGGACTGCTGGTCGACACAGAATTGAGTATACGGGAAATGAGGTTTTGAGGAATATGAATGGATGGACTTACTTGAGACCTTCTGGACGAAACACGTGGCAAGGACAGCCCTTTGCAGACGTCTCACGTGTTCCCTGGTTTCTTCCTGATGCACTTTTTCACTTGTTTAAATGTCACACTTGTGTCGGCCAACACTTATTTATAATAGTTATACAGTTTTTGATGCGGATGCGGGTTGAGTAAGCGGTATTAGCGATGAGCGGTTTGCGGGTCAGTATTCACACTGGAGTCTGGACCTAGACTTTTTAAGCAAGCTAGACGAGACTAGCTCACTATAATTAGCGGTTATGAGCGGTGAGCGGTTTGAGGTTATGTTTTATAAAGCGGCGCGGGTTGAGTCTTGAGAATTGACTCATTATGTAGCGGAGCGGTTGAATGCGATGAACACACTGACGTTTCTTGTCCAAATCACAGTTGACGGATGCTCGCAGTGGCGGGAAAGTTTCCGATTGGTCAATTAGGAATGAATGGGTAGGAATGATTTGCTCAATTCTGTGTTGTAAGCGGAAAAAACTTATAAATAAAAAACTTGCGCGAGCAATTATTATTCAAACTATTGATAATTAAAAATATTTTATAATTATCAATTGTTTGAAAAAACGCTGAAGGAAAACATCGTGAGGAAACCGGCATGCCTGAGAGATATTTCTCAACATGTGAAGCTAAGTCAGAGGTCCATAGGCAGCATAAATACTCTGGCACCTGGTTAGTCACTAACCACACGTAGAAAGAAAGGAAAAAGAAATTTTTGGGCGATAAACTTCGCTGAAGTCAGGGAAAATAATGCAATCAAAGTGCTTTATACAAATAACGCCAGCGCATCAAGTTATACCAGGCTGTCAAATTTTACCATATTATTTTAAACCTTAAAACGTTGACAGTAAGTAAAGTTCAAAATTGATTGAGACAATTTGTCCGTTTGTGGTTACTCGATGTGTTTGCGAGTGCACACGCCAGCACATCAAGCTATCCCAAACTGTCAAATATTCCCAATTGAAAATGAACCTTATGTCTTTGTAACAAAGTTTAAAAACTATCAAAGAAATTTGCCAGATTAGGGTAATTTGATGTGCTGGTCTCTATACATAAACTTAAGCAGAAATCATACAACGCCATCTTCCACCAACCGTCCAACCTTCACCTTCATTTTCAAGGTACGATTTTTGTAGAATAGATCAGCTACTCATACACACGCGCCATGTCAGTTTTCTCATCAGTTAATTTCCCTAAGGCAAATTTTTATTATAATAATATAAAGCGTTTTTATTACGGTCACGAACCATATTATTATTATTGTGATCAAGATACAACTTGGCATTGACCTGATGCATAGCATTGATTTGCAAACAAAACTTTGAACTTCTCCGCGGGCTATCTTTGCGCATCCTAAGCTGATTAATACACGACTAGGTACACTGCACAGGCTACTCATGCAGGCACTGCTCCACTTTCAATCTTTTACCGTCTTTCGTGGTGAGTTGGTGACTGACAGTTGACATTAGTGACAGCTTGGTAGCAGCCACTTATGTCACTAAAGTCAACTGTCACGCACTATTTCGAACAAGAGTGCACGAGAAATTGTTTACATATCTTTCAACTTCAATTAGCTCTAAATGTTGACCCCGTAGAAAATTCTAGAATATGAACTCACTTTTCTCCCCCCCCTCCCCCCTCCCCTGCAACCCCTTTGTAACCGCATGTGCTCTATAGTGACATTTACAAATTTTCATAACAAAGTTTAAATACTTCAACATGTTTGTGCTGAAAGTTCTGAACGTCGACAGACTCTGTAGAATGTTTGTCATATTGAATTAGGTAGATATGAGAAATTCTTACGAAAATAATTCCAGGGTTTTGATCTATTGGAACGCGGTTCGTTATAGTTATGTCTATTGGTTGCGAACGTCAAATAGTTATGTATAATAATATCCTTGGACATTTCACACAGCGCCATATAGTCCCAAGCTAAGCAACCTAATGCTTGTGTAATGGTAACGAGATGGCTGATAAACTACTTATATACATTTTTTTTGTTTTGTAAATACATACACACTAAAGATAGAAAAACACCGAGACCCGGAAAAGGACCTGCAGGTCGTACAAATATTTGTTCCGTGCGGGAATCGACCCCCCGCATGTCGCATGCTGCGCAGCAGTCAATCGCTCAACCGTTTCGCCAACCGTGTCGTCGATGTATATAAAATAGTAATACCATAACATTACGCATATTTCTGGAAGAGTTAGGCGAATATGCTATAGGTACACCACCTAAAGCATATTCGCCAGTTATGTTTAAGTCCCATGTAATAGATGGTGAGCCTATCACCATCAACTGCGCACAAATCAAGACTCCTGAATGCTACTGAAAAACTCCTGATGTGAATACCCATCAACACTTTTCCCGACCAGTGAATCGATCCCAGCACATTTTTCTTGCGTAACAGTATTGCTTGCAGGCAAAATATAATGGTATCGATATTTTTAGGGTTCCTTAAAAATATGTTAAAAAGGAACCCTTATGGTGCGACTCAGTCTGTCTGTCCGTCTGTCACAGCTGGATATCTCAAAAACTGCTAACGGTATTAACTTGAAATATGAAATAGTTGTTTGCCCAACCATTTTGAAAAATAAGAAAGAAATTTAAATATTTTAACTTTTATTGCAACAGAGACTGAAAACGGTTTTAAAAAATTCATAGTGGGTCTACTAGGGCATGTCAGGTACCATATAAAAGAGCGCTGTTTGCTCGTTCTCAAGCATTTAGTAAAAGTATTTGCATAATGGAATGACAGATAATGGGTTTTTTTCAGCACCCAAGAGAATGTCTATTTTATTAACGAATCTACCTTATCAATAATAGTCATCTATCACCAACTAGACTACAACTAGAAACTAAAAAAATCTAAATGAAATAGCCACCAAACTTAATCAAAATTCAATACAATATCCCTTGAGTCATTGCTCACCCCTTGCATTTTAAACAGCTGTATATCTAACATTATACTAATATTTCAGCACCCTGTAATGAGAAATCAACTAACCGTGTTGAACTAAGTTACGGAAAACACCGTCAACGGTTTGATGTTACGATACTTTTGCGTAAAAGTGTATCCTACTACTATTATAAAGGCGAAAGTTTGTAAGTATGGATGTATGGATGTTTGTTACTCTTTCACGTAAAAACTACTGTATAGATTTGGATGAAATTTGACACAGAGATGGTTTATATCCTGGATTAACACATAGGATATTTTTTATCCCGGTAGAACATTCCTGTGGGATAATTTCCGACCTCCACGCGAGCGAAGCCGCGGGCAGAAGCTAGTTAAGTTATATAGCTATGAGGCAATGAGTAAGAAGTTCACTCATCCTTCTTAGAAAGGGGAAGGAGCTCGTAGCTAAGTAATAACAGTCGCACGGATGGATTCATCAGGTTAAGCTACGCTTGCCGGGGTTGGTCCGTGGATGGGTGACCATCTCAACATATCGAGACTCCTCCGTGCCTCGGAAAGCACGTCAAGCCGTTGGTTCCGGCTGTCATTCGTGGATCTTTGACAGTCGTTAGAAGGTAGTCCGAAGATCTTTATTTCGTTTGCACGGTTAGGAACATGGTTAGTTTATCAAATTGCCATTCTTAATCAGTAGTACTTACAATATTGCTAATTCTTCTTCTTCTTTTCGTTTGGTTACCTGGCGTCAGAGTTTTTATGCTGCCTCTGACTTAGCTTCGCACGCTGTTAAGAAATATCTTTCAGACATGCTGGTGGATTTTTAGCAAGGGATAATTATTTAAAAAATAAGAGGTTCGTGCCTTGTGTTTGATCTCGAGACCTATGCTCTTAGCAGTCCCACGGTCACACCACTAGGTTATAACTGCTGTCGATTGCTAATTAATACACGGCTTAGCGTAGACGTGTGTAAATTTGCTAAACAAACCATTACCATACCGTACGGTTATGCTTCCGAATAAATCACCTAACAAGCCACTGAGTAGCGCTGGCCTGCGGCCGGAATGGGTAGCTCACCGTCCGATCAAGACCAAGCCCGTGCCGGACGGTGCGTACACGTTCCACGCGCGCCTCAAACAGATGTCAGCATTTGAAGGGCCCGTTGGCGATAGGGCCGAGCCTGCCGGGTAAGCGGGATTGTCCGAAAGGGTTACCGCCCGGAACATAAAGGGCTAAGAAAGAACATGGATGGGTTTTAGTCAGTAAAAGTCTGACACTTCCTCCCGCTCCACCCAGAGCGGGAGAAGTCATTGGAAGATTTCCCACCCCAAGAAATAAAAAAGCCAATGAGTAGCGCTCGCTCTAGCACAAACACTGCCACTATTTTTTGTGTTATTCTAAGCTCTATACCTTCAACACACATACGTGTTCATGAAAGCGTATGAGCTAGCCTAATAGAAACAGGGTGGTCGATATGTAAATTATCGATGATGTAGGACCGAATGAGTAACGCGCGCCGCAAGCGATGCAATACAACCCTAACTAACGTTCGCCTGTCTAAACAAGACGCCCGTATTTCAGTGTTGCCCGCACACAATTTTAATTGATCAATCCTGTCGGAAAATAAATACATTTACAAGCCTTAAATTAACAACGTTTTTCAATATGACAACAAATAAATGGTCGTTGGTTCGAAACTAGGCTGGCGTTTTGTTTTGTTTTAATTATTTCATTACCACTGTTCGCAAAACGGTGAACGGGTAACGGTGAATTAATTGATTGATTTTACTTCGATGGTCTTAGTTTATTTTGTAACTTCGAGTTACGGCTCGGTATGGACATAGTACAGCATTGCACATGTAAGCAGGCACACACATTTAACTGGAGGCTCATTTAAAAAAAAAAATTACACTTGAGTACAGTCAGTTTTGAATGTTTTATTTTGGTATATTGGCGTGTGCTAGTTGACATGTGGCAAATGATTGATTTTAATGTTATGTGTTTCGTAATTTTAATTACTTCTTGTACGATAAATGTGTAGAGTCACGTTCTTCCAACAAAACAGACTTCTTCCCAGCTAAAGCACTAGGAAGTGGTGAAGGATGGGCGTTTTTAGGAGACTGTCTTGTGTAACTTTGACCTTCAAAAAGTGCTAATTTTCAGCCTAATTTTAATAAATGACTTGATTTTGAAAGAAAATCATCGTGAGCAAACTGGCATGACCTACAACCAAGAATTGGAAGATACGACGATGTGACATCTACCAACCCGCACTAGACCCGCATAGTGGATAACTCCCCCTCCTCAGGCCATCGAGAGGAGGCCTGAGTCCCAACAGGGGGTACATTATGAAGATCCCACTTGCTTGGACATAGGTCTCGTCTTTTAAAATTTTATGAAAAACTAGCTGCTTCCGCGCGATTTAACCCGCTGCTCGGCTCCTATTGGTCATAGCGTGACACATAGTGTTATATAGTCTTTCTCGATTAATGGACTATCCAACACAAAAATATTTTTTCAATTCGGACCAGTAGTTCCAGAGGTTAGCGCGTTCAAACAAACAATTTCTTCAGCTTTATAATATTATGTAGATAAAAGTAATATTCAAATAAGATAAATAAGTTATTAATTTGTCCAACATAAAATTGCAATAATTTTTTGTAACAGATTTCAAGTGACAGTTACGCGTTTTCCTAATGTCATCATCATCTGCCTAGACTTTCACAACTACGTGTGGGTCGGCTTCCACTCCAGCCGGAAGTAACTGCGCATCTGTCCAAAGCATACTTAATCCATATCCTGACCCTGTCATCCTTTTAGTATCATTTCAGTTGGTGGTAAACTCAAAAATATGACAGCCATAAAAAGTTTGGGTAATAAAGTTTATTTTTTAATGCACCCCTGACAACGGACATTTACTGCGACGAGGTGGAATGAAAGACCTCATAGACAGACGCGACGTTACAATGCAACGCGATTCTAGTAGAACCATTTCTATCAACATTTCATGGAAATTGTTTACACGAATCGCGTTACATCGTCGCATCGCGTTTTTCAGCGGGAGCCTTGATGTTTTTGAGGGCACTTTTTTGTCCAACTTTTGTGTTATTGCTTTTCAGTGTTGTTGAGTTATTTAAATCTAATTACCATGCGCTTAGGGAGTGAAATAAACTAAATACCATGTAAAGAAAGGTTTTAAATGTAGGGTTTTAAAGATGGGGATAAAATCACTTAAAAAAAAACAATCGACTTCCGGAAAACGCTACAAAGTGAAAAATAATTTTAATTTCGGAAGTCTGTGGCAAAAACCAAAAATACAAAACCAAAGACACCGACTTCCGAAGTTTGTTCGGAAGTCAAGTCGTTTGATTTTTCGTAGGTACCAAAACTCAAAAGTGACAAATAAAAACTACTAAAATTGCTATGTTTCAGCAAAGACCTGAAGTACTAATATGTATACCATCAAGATAAAAGAGTGGATTAAATACGTATTATCGAAGCCAACTGAAAAACAGTTTTAACGAATTTAATAAAATTGATATGGGATGACCTCTGGACTATGACCTACCAAACAAAAATAGAATCTTCAAAATTAATTCATAATTTACAAAAATTAATCCATTAGAAGCCTTACTTATAGGGGCTCAACTATTTTTATGGTTATATTTATTGTCATTTCGAGAGAATTTTTCTCAAACTCAAAGTATTTATTTCAAATAAACCAAATGAATTACAGGCACTTTTGAATTGTCAAGGTGTCGGTCAGTCAGAGAGATGAAACTAGTTGCCCATTCCAAAGCAGTAGGTACCTATGGAGAAGAACGGGCAAGAAACTCCATGGACACTCTTTTAAACAAAATATGGTTACAAAATATTGGTTACATAGTTCATATTAATATTATACATGTGAGAACGATGCAGAACGTTAAAAGCATCCGATATAAAATATGTAAAAACTATTCAAAAATTAAATTAAAACAAGCCCTAGCCGCTAAGAGATGACCAGTCCCTACTGACAGCGCCCGTTCACGAACATGACGCATATATTAGCACCATTCAGCTCAACCATTTTGAAGGGAGCTAAATGATCCAACACACACGCCACCATCAGCGAGACATTAAAGTGAGCATGGCTTACTCTCAGCCGCCAGGGCACATTCAAGTCAATGAAAGACGTACCCAACCGACGAACCTATGGGGTTCATATGACATATTTTGAGGGGTTGAGTCACGCCTTTTCCCCATGGGGGTAGAAAAGAAAGAAAGAAAGAAAAAAAAACATTCTGCTCAAACAAAACGCAACGCAATGTTTCTAAAATGAAACTAGAAAGTCATTAAATAAACCCGTAAAATTTTTAAAAACCTCTTCTCATTCAGACATATTCAAACGACAAGAAACTCATGTCTCTTACTCACGTCTTTTTCCATGGACGATTTTCCGCACAAAAAAGCACATCAAATTGCAACCGAATTTAGCACATTATTTCAATAAAAGAAACAAATACCACAAATTATTGCAGCGAACAAAAGCGCTCTCAAATTCCATCAATAATGCGGTAAAGAAATGATATCACGGTATCTGTATTCATCATTTTGAAATACAGTTGAATAAATCACATTGTACGAGTATAACTAAAACTATACAAAAAGTCCTAGAAGAGTACCTTTCGCTATGCCTTACAGTTTTGGATTTGGCCATCAACACCCACTTGGAAAATTCACCCTGTATAACACGACCTACTAACAATGTGCACAATATTATGTCAGTAGTGTCTGGATAGGTAGGCTACTGTCTAACTCTTCGCGATAAACAAGCTTGATGTTAAATGTAACTATCATAATGTTAAGTCTAGCCGTCGTATGTAGGATTGTCCGAAAGGGTTACCGCTACCCCGGAACATAAAGGGCTACGGAAGGAACATGGATGGGTTTTAGTCAGTAAGAGTCTGACACTCCCTTCCGCTCCACCCAGAGCGGGAGCAATCATTGGGTGATTTCCCAGCCTTAAAAAAAAAAAAGCCGTCGTATGTAAAGGGCTAAGGAAGGAACATGGATGGGTTTTAGTCAGTAAGAGTTTGACACTCCATTCCGCTCCACCCAGAGCGGGAGAAGCCATTGGATGATTTCCCACCCTCAAAAAGGGTAGCGGTAACCCTTTCGGACGATCTCGCTGATCCGGTAGACATCGGAAAAGTCTACAGTAACTGTAGTATTGACTATAGTAACTTCATTATCATGATCATCATCAGCCTATAGCAGTCCACTGCTAGATAAAGGTCTCTCCAGTTGCACGCCACTCAGCTCCATTCTCGGCAAATCTTATCCAGCCACCCACATAAACACACAATACAGTAACTTATCCTATTCAAATGATACCGTCTCATGTTCCATTGACATAGAACTGCATGATCAAGTCATATAACTCTGCTTAAGTCTACGTACACACGTGCATAATTCACAAGCTCAAACGGTCAGTGAATCGCTGACAAAGGAGTACACACAAATGCAGTTCCCATCGTTAAATGGTGTAAGGGTCTGTACAGACGAGCCATAACCACACCACACCGTACCACAGCGGCAAAAAATAGGTATATGTGGTGGGCATAATACAGCAAACGAAACTACATAACAGATTGTCTGCGACTGGCGCGCGAAATCAAAGACAGGATCGGGTTGTTTTTTTTAAGAGTGTCTACCTGTGGAGGTATCACGGCTGATTTTGATATATGTATAGAAACTTAGAGGCATAGCAGCTGCATTCGTTCCCATCCAAGAGACACACCTGAATTTTATCATGCATATCACCCATACCACCATATACTATCATCACACCCAACTGGGAATGGTCACGATTTTTTTCCACATTCTTTCATGGTGCAGTGGTGACGCAGTGGTATTCGCCCCGACTTACGAGTTGAAGAACACGAGTTCGAACCCAGGCAGGCATACCACTGTTCGCAAAACGGTGGAAGAAAACCATCGTGAGCAAACTGGCATGTCCTACCAAAAGTTGAAGATTATGTGATATTTACCAACCCGTACTGGGTACGCATGGTGGATAATGGTCCACCACATAGAGAAGGCTTGTGTCAAAGCAGTTGGAACATTATGGTCTGATTATGCTAGGCTTATTCATAGTTGTTCCACAAAACGCCACAGTGCATACTTCGAAGACGAAACATCGGAGGTGTCGGTGTTATAAGTGTGTGTGTGTGTAATTTTCCAATCACACTGCCACTGTAGTGTGGTTGTAACAGTGGATCGTCTGAACGAACCTTTAGCACAGACTCAGGACTATTTGACTATAAACTCGCAGACAACACAAACAGAGACGCAATGGATCGATCATTTATATCTTCTGTATTATGATTGATTCGATCTCTGCATTACATTTGAATAATCATGATTTAAGCCACCTTGAGGACTCGATGCGTCTGTTAAATCTCGTGAGTAGTAATGGAATTTTTATTTAAATAAAAATTGTAATTGGTATGAAATCTAAACATAGAAAGTGTCCTCTGATTAGATAGAATTCCAAAAGGATTGCATTTATAAAAAAAAGTTTTAGTTTAAACTAGCTTCTGAAAGCGGTTTCGGCCGCGTAGAAATCGGGAATTCCTATAACTAAACATTTTTTTAGTCCTTTTACTAGATTATTTAAAAATATTGGCCATTTTTTTTTACGCAATCAAAAGATCTTCGTTAAAATGTGGTCTGTGGGGAATATAGATTTTATGCCAACCTGTGGCGTAAAAATACGTGTATAATATTTTTTTCACCTCACAGGCTCGGAAAGAGTTTGTTTGTCATCTGAGCCCAAAATCGCTTTTTGCTCTCTAGCGTGGAAAGAGTTTTTAAAATTCGAACCTTTCTATTTAATAATTTTCTATACTGCCAGTCCACTGAAAATGCAAGACACGGTCTAAACTAAAATATTAAATAATACCGCTTACCTTAAAAACTTCCATCACAGTACAGAAATTAAATATTTTGCGAGGACATAATTGTAAAATTGGAATTAATGTTAATAAGTATTCCATTTGATTAAAAAAATCTGTGACGTCACATTTAAATATGCCATAAAAATACTACCCTGTCAAATACCCAAATGTGTAATTTAAGTTTAATTTTTTAAATAAAATAAATACACTCGAGAGCAATGAATCCGGGTCACTTAAAGAATCCTAAAAATCTCGGAAACTAAAAATGCTAGGTTAATGCAATAAATTGTATTTAATAGACAATGTAATACTCCTTAAATGAAGGTATTAAAACTTCTTAGTTTTTGTAAAGTTATATCATAAAAAAATCAAATTTGAAAAAGGGCCACTTTCGAAGATGGAACTACGAAATTACAGCATTTGGTTTTGCTTTTGTTTATAATCTGTCATTTATGTGGGTACATAAACCATGTTGATAGTGCTCTATATTCATTATTCAAGCTGAAATTATGTCGCTTACGCCTGAAGAATGCACCAGAATACTTACAATGCTGGAAACCGGCCGGAGTCAGCGCGATACAGCCAGGACTGTCGGTGTGTCGCTGTCAACAGTACAAAGAGTTCTCCGACGTTACGAAGAAACTGGTTCTAACCTACGCAGACCAGGAACGGGCAGAACCAGGTGTACCACAGCACGAGAAGACCGATACTTGGTGAACACCATGCTTCGAAATCGCTTTCTCACAGGAACTGAACTCACAAATCAGTTTCGACGCCTCGGAGGAAGTAACCCAAGTGCATGGACAGTAAGACGTCGGCTTGCTGAATCTAACTTAAAACCCCTTAGACCTGCAAACGGCCCTAAACTGGAGCGTGGGCATCGTATTTCAAGACTAAGATATGCCCAGGGCCACGTAAATTGGAGTATTGAAGATTGGTCAAAAGTTATGTTCTCCGACGAATCAAAATTTATGCTCTACAAGCACGATGGAAGACACAGAGTGTATCGAAGACCAGGGGAAAGATTCAAGCAAGCATGCATCGAAGAAAAAGTAGCCTACGGTGGTGGGTCTGTACTTGTGTGGGCCGGAATTTCTTCTGAAAGTCGCACAGAGCTGGTGATCATAGAAAACGGCTCTTTAACTAGCGTAAGATATGTGGAAGAAATCCTCAATGATCACGTTGGTCCGTTTATGGTCAATTTAGGTGACGATTCTATATTTATGCATGACAATGCCCGACCTCATACAGGTAGGATTGTGAATGACTACCTTCAAGAGATGAACATTACTCGTATGGAGTGGCCAGCGCGCAGCCCGGATATCAACCCGATCGAGCATGCTTGGGACGAGCTAGGCAGATGCGTAAAACAACGAAACCCTCCCCCAATCACGCTTCGTGAGCTCAAAATTGCTCTCACAGAGGAATGGGAGAATATTCCTCAAAATCGTATAAGGAACTTGGTGTACAGCATGCCAAACCGCGTAAACGCAGTAATGGAAGCACGAGGAGGCAATACGAAGTATTAAAATTCAAGAAAATCGTAATAAAGTTCAAAAATTTCATGTTTCCTATTTTTGTTTTAAGGAGAGATCAGCAGTTTTTTTCTTTATGTAATTTTGTGTTAATAAAATGTATGGTGACTCATATTTTTTTTACTTTCATTTAAGGAGTATTACATTGTCTATTAAATACAATTTATTGCATTAACCTATCATTTTTAGTTTCCGAGATTTTTAACATTCTTTAAGTGACCCGGATTCATTGCTCTCGAGTGTACTAATATAATATGTTATTTAATCCTTTGCTTGGCAAAAATAAATATGTATTAAATTAAATTGGTTAGTTATTTGTATTAAATTAGTTTTTTTCTTTCATTCTCCTTAGAGGTCAAGTAGGATATAGAACAAAATACAGGGTATTTAATTTTGGAGATATTCCATGTAACTCATAAGATACAATGCCAAGTATCTATTATTATTGTATATTATAGTATAACTATTATTGCGGGCCGCCTCGTCGGGCACCATGGAAGGACGGGGCCGGACCTTGCCGAATGCCAGTTTGGCTTCCGCAAGGGGCGCTCGACGGTGGACGCCATCATGCGCGTTAGAGCCCTCACGACGGGGGACGCGGTGTCCCAGGGTAGGGTCGTCGTGGCGGTGTCACTCGACATCGCCAACGCCTTCAACACCCTGCCCTGCATCCCCCCCCCCCGTAAAAAGTATCTGTTATTTTCTTCACATGAGTCAATGTATCTGAGACGCTCGAACAAAATAAAACTCAACATATAACACCTGTTTTCTTGCACCTAACAGTTTCCTCGCTGTAGTGAGGTGAATAATTGTGTGTTGCGCTCGGCAGCAAAGCTTTTCTGAGTCTCGTACCTTTGAAACCTTCGTTACGCTCAGGATTCTATATTTGAACCACTCGCTTCGCTCATGGTTCAACCCTAGAATCCTTCGCTTACTCAGGTTTCAATAGAAGTATTCGCGCCAAAAATCAACTTTCCAGCCTTGCATAACAAATAACTATTTATTATCTATGTGATGGACATAATATAATTTTTTTTTAACAGGGCATCATCCCTCTCATTTCACGGGAACATACTACGGGATGAAAAGTAATATAATATTGGTGAATCTTTGACAGTCATTACATTAGTCATACATATTTTTTTATTTTCAAATCAAATCAAAACATTTTATTTGTGAAACATAGGTAAACATTTGAGGATCTTAAATTTTATTTTATTGTATGATCCAAAGTTGATTGAAATGAATAAATAATAATAATAATTACGGGTCATCAGAAGCCTGAAAGTCAGACAGCCAGTCTTGCCATCTTTTAGTATGACAAAAAAAAATTGAATGGTCTAATTGAGATAAATAATTGACTACAAACCCTCATTCAACAGCTCTCATTCTGATGATCTAAAACTAAGAAGACATCGAGATATTTCTTACAAAAACGGTATCAAATGAAGTGGGAAACAGGCGAGGGAGTTAAAACACAATGTTAGGAACCTCCTACATTTACATAAGACGTAAAGGTACTTCGTGCTTCGCTTACTGAAAGGATACCTGATGAAATTTTGAATCAGATTCTGGTTTGATGGTTCAGTTCATCTTTTTATAGTAAAAGTGGATATTTTCTTGTGGGTGCCGTAGTATGGATTATGTTTGAGGGATAGGTGGTACTCTCAACTGGTACATCGATTATAAAGTCATCTTAGTTACGTGATGTGAGCTAACGACGTTTATCCTTCATGTATTTGTACACTCATTTCGAACAGTAAATGTGTTTCTTGAATTACTTTATAGTAAGTATAAGCTAATTTCAAAATCCTTTTTATTTATAATTATAATGATAGATTATTAAATATATTAATTATTGTATTTGAAAATATCAAGCCCAGCGGGATCGACCGAAAAAGCGGGAGCGGCCATTTGATGACTCGCCACCCTCCAAAAAAAAAAGTGTGGGACCGATACCCAGTTAGATGGACCGATGATTCTAAGAAGGTGGCTGGGAGAGACTTGATGCAGAAGGCAGAGGGTAGCGTGTTGTGGCGCAGCCCTGGAGAGGCCTATACCCAGGAGTGGACTGCGATTGGCTAAGTTTATTTGATTTGATATGTTATTTCAAGGTTACAGCAAACTTCTAGATACATAAAACCCAGCACCGCTTTATATAGCGTTGCTTAGCCTATGTCCAGCAGTGGACATGGTTAAATGATGAGGATGAAATTAAATTAGTCCAACGTGAACGAAACGCTTTACGATTTGCCCAAATAAAACCACCAACTAAGACTAACCACACTTTTGTTTTTTACCCCTGCACATAATAAAATCCAGGCTCATCTACAGAGTGTAACTCAAAAGGTGTATATGTCACCGTAAGATTGTAAACATCGTTATATTACAATCTATCTAAATCTATCTAGTAAGATTGTAAACTATCGATAGATTGTGAACCGTATCATTATGATTGCAATTTAACGCATCATTTTTCGCTTGATTGTAATCTATCGATGGGAAGCGGTCAAATTGGGAACCGGCGTCGGACGTTTGAAAAAATGGTTAGGTTAGGTTAAAACTGTGACCACCTACGCACGAGCCGAGCGAGCGAAGCGAGCGGTGCCGCGGCAGCGGCCGGCGAGTGCCAGAAACGACTAGATTATATAGAAAGAAATATGGAAAAAAGAGATTATTTTTATTCAGATTGTAATTTAACGGTTTCACTTCGGTAGATTACAATATAGCGAAGAATAATGAGTCAAATTGCAATCATAATGATACGGTTCACAATCTATCGATAGTTTACAATCTCTTTAGCTAGATTGTAATCTAACGATCTTTACAATCTAACGGTGACATATACATACAAAAACATTATGCTGCAGCCCACCAAACTGAACAACTTTTACTATGGGACCAACTCCGAAATCGCAAAAGAGAAATCAGCTGTTCTATACATTTTTGGTTTCGAAATGTAGGGAACAGCTTATTTTTTTTTTCACGATTTTGGAGTTGGTCCTGTAGTAAAAGTTGTTCAGTTTGGTAGTCTGTAGCATATCCTATTGTATGTATATACCCTTTCGGTTAGACGCTGTATAGAAATATACACCTACAATACAATACAATATTCTTTAACAACATCCGTATTAGGACTCATCCGGACGGCTTACTTGCTACCGAGTCGTCAGACTAAGCCGGCAGTCAGTCAGCCGCGCAGACACGTTACGTGTTCCTGAACGAACAGAGCGGTAGAAATTATAGAAATAAATGGAATTTATGTTTGCTTGGAGGATATATAAGCGGAAATATGGGATCAAAAGAAATAACATTTCTTTTGTACCTATATACAGGGTGAAAAAATCAGCCGTTCCATACATTAAAATCAGCTGTTACGTACATTAACGCCCGCATAACTCGTCAAAATGTAGGGAACAGCTGATTTTTTTTCGCGTTTTCAGATTTGTTCCCATAGTGAAAGTTGTTCATAATGATGAGTACAATGACCCCTTAAAATAATGCCCATGAATTCCATTTCACCCTGTAGAACAGAGTCTCCCTCTGTGAATGCGTACAAAATCACCATGGACACAGAACTTGATTCTACGTTTAAAATTTCGTCGGGAAAAAAAAATTGTGGAGCAGCATTTTTTTTAATAACCTACGAATAACTTAGACGCATGGAGATTGGTTGTTCAGAATCATGCACAAACTCCATGGTAACCAGCTTCGCGTTGAAGTCCCTTCTGCCTTGTATAAAACACAGCAACATCAACCTAGGCATTTAATAGGGGTGCGCCAAAGTTCACCTAAATTTTCAACTCCGATAGTTGGAAATCCGAAAATGTTCTTCCTATCACAATTCCCAAATACTCTGTCTCAAATGTTCATCATTCAATTTCATAATCTCAGTAGCAATAAACATAATATTATATTCTACTTATATTTGTTTTCCTACATTCTCATCTTTTACACTATTATTCAAAGTCATATGTTTTTTGTTTAGATTTATTTTTATTCATAATAATCAGTATTATTAAAAGTGTTTTTTGTCTCCGACTAACCGATTGTCGTAAAAACGATGCGGAAGGGATCCATAGGTTAGGTTAGGTTAGAACACAGGTTAGAACTGTGACCAACTACGCCGGCAACCATAGTATAGTGATTGATGTCTTGAAACAGGTGGTTTTTTTTTTGAGGGTGGGAAATCTTCAAATGACTCCCCCCGACCCAGACTCTCTCCCGTTCTGGGTAGAGCGGAAGGGAATGTCAGAGTCTCACTGACTAAACCACCCATCCATGTTCCTACCTTAGCCCTTTATGTTCCGGAGAAGCGATAACCCTTTCGGACAATTCCATTTATTTCGGACAATTCCGCTTCAAAACGTAGCTGTTTAAAAAGGTAGCTGGGACAGACTGGAGTACGGGGTCTCGTGGTGTAAGCTGGGAGAGTTCTATATCCAGTAGGTAGTGGACTGCGATAGGCTGAGTCGAGTTGCGTTGATGAAAGGTGGCCGATCAGAAGTGGTTCGACGGCTTAGCCTATATATTCAAAGTGTTTAATGCAAAAACCCAATAACAATAAAAACTACTTTGTGTCGCCCAAATTCAAATTCCGAAATATAATTATTTTTCCACCTAACACGGCTATCCAAACCAAAACCACTCACAACACGATTCAATCCAGAAAAAAAATACACGAATGAATTTTTTATCACCCCAACATTGTTGAATAAAAATACGGTAAAGTACGTACGGCATGGTTTGTGTTCCGTACTATGTCTAAATAGCAAATTTAGGATTATGTACAGACGCCAGCACATCACCTATCCCAAACAGTCAAATTAGCCCAATTGGAAATTAACATTATGCTTTAGTTATAAGGTCGAAATTCTTACAAAGGAATTTGGTAGATTGGAGTTGCTTGATGTGCCATGGGGATAGACAGAAATTACTGAAATCGTGACGTACAAAATCTGGGGTGAAGTGAACTAGAAATGAGCTGTCATTCCAATTGATGCTAAGGGATTGACAATATCGCAGCTCACTTCAGCTAAGTTTTTACGGTGCTGTTTTTACAGAATCTATCTACTGGTCACACCGCTTGCGTTTGCAGAGGTCCGGTGCGCAGATGGTACAGACGCCAGCACATCAAGCTATCCCTAACTGTCAAATTTTCTCAATTAAAAATGAACCTTATGTCTTTGCAATAAAGTTGAAATACTATCAAAGAAATTTTACAGATTGTGGTAACTTGATGTGCTGGCCTCTGTACTCTCATCTGTGCAACAGACCTTTCTGAAGAATATGTACGTCTATGGAGGCCGGCGTTTATATCACCATTAAAGTCACTATATGCCAGTCTAAGGAGGCCAGCGTTTCCACTTACAGCTTTATCAACGTTAAATGAGATTCTCCTAATCAAAATCATCTATGAAAGTGGGAAGCAAAACATTTTGGTGGAACGATAGCCTAGTGAAAAAGCACAGTACCGCTCGAAATGGCGATGTTTAGGGAGGCCTTTGTCTAGCAATAGACGTCTCCCAGCTGACATGAAATTATGATGACGATATTATTATAAATAATTGATTAATTTGTATGCAAAATATTGTAAAATTTAAAAGAGTAACGGTGGAGTTTCTTGCCCATTCTTCTCTATACATAACTACCTTAGAAAGCGACTAGAATCAGTTCTATTTCTTGTTCATTTTGACGTTTAAAAATGCGTTTCTTGTGCCTATTTGAAATTAATTATTAGACTTTAATTTTGATTCATATTTTAGAGTTTGTAGTAACTTGATAATCACACAAATAGAATATGACAAACGTTCGGTTTTAGCAACCGCGGAACACCAAAAACTACAACGCGTTAGAAATCAGATTTTAGATTTCACATTGAATTTTCGTATACCATTTTGGAATTTAAATGCGGCACAAAACTCTGTTTGACGTATACTTTTTTTTCCAATTGATCGTTTTTTTTCATGTTTCCAATTAATCGCTTTGAATATAGAAACGTAAATTTTTGCCTCCTTACTCTTTTTCCTTTCCTGTGTTTAGTAACTAACCTGGTGTCAGAGTTTTTATGCTGCCCATGGGCCTCTGACTTAGCTTCACATGCTGTTGAGAAATATCTCTCAGGCATGACGGTTTTCCTCACGATATTTTCCTTCACCGATGTAGGTATAAGCAAGTGATAATTATACAATACGCACATGAATCCGAAAAATCAGAAGCATGGCTTGGGTTCGAACTCGAGACTTATGACCTCCTTACTAATATAAAATAAATAAATAAAAAAAATAAAAAATAAAATAATAAAAAAGCCTTTATTGTTGTTAACTAGTTTTACACAGAGTAGTTTCGTGTGCCTAAAATTAATTTACTTATGACTACTATCTAAAAAAAACACATTTTGACTATTAACTAGAGTTTAACTAATATATATTATTAACAATTTTAATATCTATTGATTATCGACAAACGGTAGTTCGGTTACAACTTGTCTTCCGACAAAGGCCTCCTCTAAAGCTCTCCACTCTTTTCTCATTTTTGCAGTGCGAGTCCATGTTGAACCCGCTACTTTCTTAACGTCATCCTCCCATCTCTTAGCCTGTCTTCCTCTATGTCTCTTTCCGTCTAAAGGGTACCATTCTGTGATAAGTTTTGTCCATTTTTCTTGCTTTTCTCTCATCATATGCCCTGTCCACCTCCACTTCAGCTGTTTGTATGTTGTGTATGCATTCTTAAACTTGGTTTTACTTTTGATGTTTATTAATTTTTCTCGGTCTTTTCTTTTGACACCTATTGTACTTCTTTCTATGCTGTTTTAACAAACTTTAATTTTATTTGCTAGATGTTCTGTCAATGCCCAAGTTTGACACCCGTATAGTAAACATGGTAGAATGCACATATTATATACCTTCCTCTTTTCTTTCATAGGCATATCTTTGTTCTTCATCACTTCACTGAGTGACCAATATCTTTTCCAAGTATTGGTAACTCTTCTTTCAATCTCTTTTTCCATGCACTCTTCAGTAGATATTAGCTGTCCTAAGTATACATATTCCTGTACGTACTCTATTTGCTCATTATTTACTTTTATCGTGTCTGTTTGTGATGAGTTTGTCATGATTTTTGTTTTATTTAAATTCATCGATAGTCCAGCTTTGTCACTTACATCTGCTAGTTGTTGCAGCATCATTTCTAGAGATCTTGAATTTTCCGAGAATATTATTAAGTCGTCTGCAAAGCGTAGGTGGCTCACGTTTTCACCGTTTATGTTTAGTCCCTCATTTGTCCAGTCTAGGTTCCTAAATATTATTTCCAAAACGGCAGAAAATAATTTGGGTGAGATAGGGTCTCCTTGACGTACACCTCTCATGATAGGGAATTCTTCGCCTATAGCTTCTAACTTGACTTGCGCAGTACTCTTGGTGTATACATTTCGAAGTAATCGTATGTATTTTGTTTGTACACCCTGTATTTTTAGTGCATCCCAGATATATCCGTGTTCTAGTGTGTCGAATGCTTTATTGAAATCGACAAACCCTAGGTAGTAGCTCTTGTTGTATTCTTTATATTTCTGTAATATTTGTCTAAGGGTGTGTATATGATCTATGGTTGAAAAATTTCGACGGAATCCAGCTTGTTCTTTGGGCTGATTCTCTTCAAGAATATTTGTAATCCTCAATAGTATAATTTTAGAAAATACCTTATAAATATTAGTCATTAAGCTTATGGGCCTGTAATTTGCTATATCTCCTTTGTCACCTTTTTTGTGTAGTAATATAATTGTAGATTTAGTCCAATCCTCTGGAATATTTTCCTTTTTAATAATTTCGTTAAATATATTTGTAAGCATCGGACCAATAACTGGTGATGTAATTTTCAATATTTCATTTGTTATGAGGTCTGATCCTGGAGCTTTATCATTCTTTTGTGTACTAATTGCTTTTATGGTTTCTTCGTTTAGTATTTCAGGTATTTCCTCTTCATCAGTAGATGTATCATATTCACTTAAAACTTGTCCCAACTTTTGACTTTGATATAGATTTCGATAAAATTCTGAAGCAGCTTTTAGTATCTCGGGTCTCTTCTCTGTACTTTTACCATCCTTCTTTTTTATATTTAGTATCCAATCCTTTTTTCGATTTAGTTCTTTCAATGCCTTTTTTATTCCTCCGGTTTTTTCTATGTAATTCTTCATAGTATTAAAGCGTTTCGTTTTTCTTTCGTTCCGTAGTTCTTTGCTTATGCTTTTGCTTATTTCTGCGATTTTTCGGCGGTTGTCTTTAGTTTTCTTTTCTTGTAGTAGTTCCTTACGTTTCTGTAGTAGTTGTTTACTTTTGAGTGAGACTCGCTTCTTGCTGTTTGTGTTTACTTTTCTAGGTACAGTTTTTAGTTGGTTTAGTAGTTTATTGTATTTTTCTTGTATTGATACGCCTTCTTTATTGTCTATTGATATTTGTAAATTATTAAGTAGGACTTCTGGTTCGCCTTTGTATTGAATAGCTGCGTATTTATTATGAAATCTTCTTGTCTTCTTAGGGCGTATCCCTGTCAGTGTAGCTCGAATCATTCTATGGTCTGTGTTAAAATTTAAGTTATGTATTTTCTATTGTTAGTCATAATAAAGTCGATTTCGTTCTTATAAAGGCCGTTCGGTGAGATCCATGTCCATTTATTTCTTAATTTCTTTTTATAAAAGCTATTTAGGATACTTAGTCTGTTTTGTAATGCAAAATTTACCAACCTTGTTTCATTTTTGCTTCTAGTTCCAAACCCGTAGCTTCCTATACTAAGTTCTTCTCCGATATTTTGTGTACCGATTTGGCCATTAAAATCTCCCATTATTATGACGTTTTTATATGCAGTTTCAATTGTATTTTGGAGGTCTTCGTAAAATTTCTCGATTTCTTCCTTTTTGCTAGATTCCGTTGGTGAATACGCCTGGATAATGGACCAATTTTCTTCTTTTTCTATATTAAGTTTAATGTTAAGAATTGCGATACGTTCAGTTATTCCCCTTAGTTCTTCTATTTTGTTTATAAGATGTCTTTTAACCATGAATCCTATTCCATACATACCCGGCATCTCTCCTTTGTGATATAATATATACTTTCCATGATCTTCTATATGTTCTCCAAATCTTCGCATTTCGCTGATCCCTATAATATCCCATTTTATTTCTTGTATAGCTAGTTCAAGTTCTTCAAGTTTTTTGGGTGTTCTAAGAGATCGACAGTTGATGGTTGCTATTTGAATATCATTCGTTTTCTTTTTAGTGTGAGTATTGACGTTGACGTTATTTTTAACCTTTAGAGGGTCGTGGTCATTTTCCCCCACGATGACCAGTCGGCTTGGGGGAGCGTGGTGTTTCGTACTTGTGTTGTTTATGTTATAGGTATGTTGTGTTTTCCGTTTACCGATATTTAATTGTTATTGTTTAACATCTTTCGAGTTGGAGGGAAGAGAATTGCTTCTAATCCGCATTAAATCAAAAGCATTTAATCTGTTGACGTTCGATGGCATGAAGGTTTGTTGTTTCCTTGGTTGGTTATTATTTTCTGGGGATGTTGATGTTTCTCTTTTCCGTTTTTCATTGCTTGTATTACTTTTTCCTTTTATTATTATTTTATCGAATTTTAAGTATGCGATATTTCCTTTCTTTCTCTCCTCTATAAGTTGCGGCTGCAGCGATTTCCTTATCTCCAGCACTTCCTTAGTATAATCTTCTGCAATGTATACATCTTTAAGATTTTTCTTCATTTTCATTATTTCGTTCTTTTTCCATTCATTCACGAAAGATACCAAGGTAGGTCTTGGCTTATCACCTGCTTTTCCAATGCGATAGATGTTATTCACATCGTGATCTTCAATATTTATGCTTAAGTCGGTTTTAAAAACTTCTTTCGCTTTTTGTAGTAGTTCTAGGTTAGAGTTTTCGTCCTCTTTTATACCAAAAACTATTAAATTATTCTGTTTCTTAGCTCTTTTTAAGCTTTCCAGCTCTTTCTCGACGTTTTCTAATTTTGTTTTTAGGATTTTATTTTCTGCTATGATAGGTTGTAATTTTTCATCCATTCTCTCCATTATTTTGTTAGTTATAGAAGTTTGTAGCTCCGTGGTTTGTTTTTGCATTTCATTTTTCACTTTGTCAAATTAAAGTTGAAATTGATCATCCATTTTTTGTTTGTTGTTAAAAAATTACCTGTGTATAATGGAACGTGATAAGTATTCGTTCTTATCTTTCTTAGGTTGGTACAACTGGTAATGTCATATGACGTCTTGGCACTATTGACAGTATTGTATTGACAATGACATTAGAGTGGGTATTATCTATGATTGACACATTTTCTAACCTCAGTAATCCAGCCGGCGACTTTTTAACACAAAATAATGCAGTTTAATGTCCAGGATCACGTGTAATCAACACTTCTGCCGCATTCACAACACTTTATTTATAGTTCGTGATGTTGTAATAACAACAAGTGAGCGTAAATATTTTTCAAAGCACAATATTATCGGGAGCTGCGCAACCACGATGTTCACTATTCGACGTCCGGAAAAACTCATATGTTAGAGTTTGTAGTAACTTGATAATCACACAAATAGAATATGACAAACGTTCGGTTTTAGCAACCGCGGAACACCAAAAACTACAACGCGTTAGAAATCAGATTTTAGATTTCACATTGAATTTTCGTATACCATTTTGGAATTTAAATGCGGCACAAAACTCTGTTTGACGTATACTTTTAATAGAACACAATTTTTTTCATGTTTCCAATTAATCGTTTTTTTCATGTTTCCAATTAATCGCTTTGAATATAGAAACGTAAATTTTTGCCTCCTTACTCTTTTTCCTTTCCTGTGTTTAGTAACTAACCTGGTGTCAGAGTTTTTATGCTGCCCATGGGCCTCTGACTTAGCTTCACATGCTGTTGAGAAATATCTCTCAGGCATGACGGTTTTCCTCACGATATTTTCCTTCACCGATGTAGGTATAAGCAAGTGATAATTATACAATACGCACATGAATCCGAAAAATCAGAAGCATGGCTTGGGTTCGAACTCGAGACTTATGACCTCCTT
Source organism: Hyppa rectilinea (assembly GCA_951799385.1). Classification (NCBI taxonomy): domain Eukaryota; kingdom Metazoa; phylum Arthropoda; class Insecta; order Lepidoptera; family Noctuidae; genus Hyppa; species Hyppa rectilinea. The sequence continues at coordinate 3,394,531 of OX637318.1, read as the reverse complement.
ACTAATAAACGTATTATATCAGGTGAATAGTTGCACACTGTTTTGTCTCTTTCTGTCGTCAGAAATTTCACTTTTGAAGAAGAAGACAAAGCGTTGTGTAACTATACAGACGCTTTACAATGTTTATTAGCAAGGTGGTTAGTGTTTCTTTTTGCTATTTCAGTATTATCGTTGATAGAATTTCTAGGTTACGAAGGTTGGGATGTTGTTCTGGAAAATCTAAGTGATATTACCATGATTTTGTTGCTAAAATAATAATATACGCATGACTTAAATAGAGGTGGATAGTAAAATACACCAACATGTTTGCTTGGCCTTAATTATTTTCATTTCACTATGCTTGCGAGAATATTATTTCAATATCTTTTGTAGATAATATAATTTACAAGTCGATCATGCTGAGTCTAGAATTATATATCAGATTCTTTTCAAATATGCCAATTTTAACCCTTTCTACTAAGTAACCTACTCTCAACTAAGTAAACCCGTGTCGCTTTAGTATAACAATGGTGGTCAGTGCCGTTTCCCAAATATCTCTCCATAAGAACTCAAAAAATTAACTATGTCTGTCCAAAATGTATTTATAATGTGGCTTTGTACCGTTTTTCGTTATTGGAACATGCTTAAGATCGCGATAGATATAAAATACTGATAAATATTTTAATTGAAAGTCAGACTAATACTAATTAAACACATATCTTTAATACAATACCAACCAAATATATGAAAGAAAAACGCATATACAATACGCACATTTCAAAAAAATAAACGAAGTCTACCTATATAGATATTTTTATTCAGGTAGCTACCGGTCTTCATTTCCGTTTCTGAAATTAACAATAGTAGAATATGTAGGTGGATCAATGACTCCTATTGTCACGGTAAAGTGACTCTGGTATACCTAGTAACTTGTGTTTTCTTACAAAATATGCCCAATGTCAGTGACACATACAGGATATCGGCTTCACGTTCAGAATACAAGAGGACTGAAAGAAAACTTCAACTTAGCTTCGTAGACAATTAAAAACTTATCAAAAACAGCCCCCTTCTAGTCAGTAAAAAGGCTGGTTTCAAATACTAAATACACAATGAACCTTATACATACTGCCACGGGTGAATAGCCTACAAACCAACTACAAATAAATCGTAAACCTAATAACTGCAAACAATATTTTGTAGTCCGTCGCCCAGTAGCCAGCCTAGCGCAATTGGGCGTTTCAGCCTGAAGTTTGCCAACTATGTAACACGTCATGGTTTACACAGTGAAATAAATAAAATCCTCTAGTAAACCTCGCACACGCCTAAAAAAGTGTAGTTTTATTTCTTGTCTTCTATTAGAACAGTCAGAACATTTTTTTGCTTTTTTCAAATTGAAATAGGTACTTCTTAAATTTAAATTTAAGAATTTACCGTTGTGATTTTTATATACGGACTAGCTGACCCGTCAGACGTTGTCCTGTCTTGTGCTACCCTAGCTACCCTACCTACAATACCTACCTACCCTACCTACCTACTTACCCTACCTACCTACCCTACCTACCCACCCTACCTACCTACCTTACCTACCCACCCTACCTACCCTACCTACCTACCCTACCTACCCTACCCTACCTACCTACCTACCTACCCTACCTACCCTACCCTACCCTACCTACCTACCTACCCTACCTAAAAATAAATAAAAAAAATATATTAATTAAGTAACCACGTTTCCGAACAAACAATGCTCTTTCAATATAGTCTATGGCTGTGAATGACATTGACATTCGTTACGCGCGTTTTTTAAATATGCAAAATTAAATGTATATTTTTCAATATTTCTGAGAGATTTTCTTATTTTTTTTTCCCGTAAGAACCTTCTCCTAATAATAACAAATACAACAAAAAAATAATTAGTGAAATCGGTTCAGCCATTCACGCGTGATGCCGTGACCAAGGAAAACGGGTTTCATTTTTATATATATAGATTATTTAAATTGATACTTGAAATTGTGGGAAAATTCTTCGATATTTGAAAATGAATATTAGGTATTACTCGTATATATAGAGAGAAAGTCAGCTTAGTCAAGATTGGAAAACAATATCCAGACATCCATTGTGTGAGTATAGTTAAAGGAATTTAATTGCTTATAAAATTTACACAATACGCTAATTTGACGTGCTAAGGCCATTTCATATAACTGTCAAAGAATGACAGTTGTAATATGAATATACGGACAATTTAAGATGGTCGTTAATGTCAGAAACAAATTACTTCCGTGGTTTTACCCACATAGGTACCTACATAAACACCCGGAAGTCAAGATAGAAGAAAAACAAGTTTTATGTGACGTTAATTCCTCCATACATTTAATGTCAACACTCAAATCCTTTACGGCACTGACCGAGTAGAAATAAAAACCACTTTCCCCACGCAAAATTATAATTTGTGGAAATTATATGCGACTACAAATGAGAATTCTGTTTTATGACGCTATGTGACCCGGTTTTATAGTATCCCAGGTAGAATATATATCTACGCTTTTAGCTTTTCCGGGATAATTGCCTGGTTCCCCATAAAATTAATGTCATATTCAAACTAATAGTGGTTTTGTTTGCCTGTAAAAGGTGATTTAATGGCATAATCCGAGTTATTTCCGGCCTAGCGCCAAGTTTTCTTTGATACTATATTTTTGCGTATTTATTTATTACACATTATTTCTCAAACTCAAAGTATTTACTTCAAATAAACCAATTACTTACACTGCACTTTGAATTGTCAAGGTGTCGGTCAGTCAGAAAGATGAAGCTAGTTGAGTTTTTGAGTTTGAGTTTGAGTAGATACAAGTTATATAGTAACCCGATGTCACTTTACCCTGGCAATAGGAGTCATTGACCCACCTACATTTTCTACCATTGTTAATAATTTCAGAAACGGAAATGAAGTCCGATAACTTCCTGAATAACAATATCTATATAGTAGTGATATAGTTTATTTTTTAGAAATGTGCGTTTAGTATGTGCAGAATAAACACCAGTATTTTATACCAGTATTTTATATGGGGCGACTGCCGATCTGACCTCTACAACTCCTCTTGCAAGTTTCAATCCTCAAATATAAAAACTTGAAAAAACAAACTTGCACATCAACCATCAATAATAATGATAAATCAACCCGTACTGCCATACCCGCTCATAAAATCACCATGTACCATAAAAAAAAATATCAGCCACCCCATCATTTTCGCGGCCGCGACTGTAAACACATGATTAGGATGGCACACAAAATTCCCCAACGTTTTATGATGCTGCACCCTCCGACAAGATTAGCTGAGTTATTACAATCTTTCATAAGCTTGCAACACGTCATAATAATATACTTTTTTTAACATTGGTATGAAGAGGATATTTTCTGGCCGTAAAAAACGGTCGTAAAAAACGTTCTCGGTAAAAATGCATAACTGAAGGCCCTGGTAGACTGTTAAAGTAATTTGGGCCCCTTCAAGAAATACATGCGTGAATTTATGTGTTGTGAATTAAAAAAAAACCGGAAAGGTGCTAGTCGGACTCGCGCATGAATGGTTCCGTACCATTATCTATAAAAACGGCAAAGAAATCACGTTTGTTGTATGGGAGCCTCCTGACCCTTTTTTTTAGTATTTGCTATTATAGCGGCAACAAAAATAAAACTAAACTTTCAACTGTCTAACTATCACGGTTTTAGAGATAAAGCCTAGTGACAGCCGAGCAGAGAGACGGCCGGAGTCTTAGGAGAACGTAGGGCATTGGCTGTCAGGTGTAACATGCTGGCCCGCAGGTTCGCACGGTGCACGGGGGAGGTAAAAATAACACTGTTCAGGGCCGTCAGTCGCTGTACACGTGCGCACTGTGGGTCAGTTATACACAGGGCTCGTATAATGCCCTACGAGTCCAATATAATAATGCGTTCCGGGTAATGCTGGGGTTGCCGCGCTTCTGTAGCGCGTCGGGGATGTTTGCGGACGCACGCGTTTCGGATTTCGGTTCGCTGCGGCGTCTGCGAATCGCATCACTGATCGTGGCTACTATAGCCGGCAGGGTGGAAGGCCCTATAATACATCACTGGATGGCGGCTCACAGACCGCAATTCAGGTATGTTAGATGACAACATAACATAGTTTTAAGTATTTTATTGTCACTAACACTATGAGTCTTGGTACTTGAAATAAATTATTATTATTATTATTATTAGTAATAGTATCCCGTTTTACCATTTGGATACGGAATCCTAAAAAAACTAAAGCTTATCGAAGCGCTATTACAAAACTGCGCTGTAAACTTAATCAATATTAGCCGATAGATTTTCTGCTGTAATTAATTATTGAGCTCAACAGTTCGACCTAGATTCTTCGATCCTTCTCCGCAATGCCACAGATAATATTATAGACTGTGTAATTACACGCTACATTTTGTATGCTAAGCGAGTACACACTTAGTATATACAACTGCTTGTTACATATAATTCCGATTTGTAGTCTATGGCGGGCATAATCTTAAGACATGTGATTCTAGGCAATGAATAAAATAAACCATGTATTTAATTGGCGACACGGTTGGCGCAGCGGTTGAGCGATTGACTGCTGCGCAGCATGTCGTGGGTTCGATTCCCGCACGGATCAAATATTTGTACGACCTCCAAGTATTTGTTGCGGGTCTGGGTGTTTTTCTATATATGTATTTACAAAAAAAAAAAAATAAGCTACATAGATTATCAGCTATCTCGTTACCATAACACAAGCATAAGGTTGCTTACCTTGGGACTATATGGCATTGTGTGAAATGTCCAAGGATATTATTATATGATTTATAAATTACGGAGTTTAGGCGGCATCAAATATACAAGGTAAAGAAAACAAATGGTTATCATCCAAATTTATCTTCCACGAGAAGTGAGCCATTTATTTCTGTACTGGCTCTGCCCGTGACTTCGTCCGCGTGGAATAGTGACTTTTCGGGCAGCATATTTTAAATAACAAATACCGTCGTTTGGGTAGCTAAAAATTTACTTTAAAGTAATGCTTCTCTGTATACGATAGTTAACGTATGACATACTCTGATAGAATACCTTAACAAATGTTCGCCGTGATTCTTTAAATTGACATAATTTTTTATTTATGAACCGGTTGACATGAAATAACACTAAATGTTAAGTGAAACTGTTGCTGTTTGGCGCTGCCACTAGTGTCTTTCAGTTCCTGTAACGTGCTGACACGTCACACCTCAAGACACGTCAGGACACGTCGTTTGTGGAACAGTACCAAATTACATTGAGACGGAGTTCTCTATGAATGTCCTCAGTTCTCCTAAGCAGGTTTTTGTTAGTTTGGCCAACGTGGGTCCGGAGGAGCTCGTGGCTAAGTAATAACAGTCAAACGGATCGATTCATCAGGTTAAGCTACGCTTGCCAGGATTGGCCCGTGGATGGATGACCATCTTTACATATCGATAATCCTTAGTGGCTCGGAAAGCACGTTAAGCCGTTGGTCGCGGTTGTCATTCGTGGATCTTTGTCAGTCGTTACGGGTAGTCAGAAGCCCAAAAGTCTGACAGCCAGTCTTACCAAGGGGTAACGTATTACCCAGTTACTGACTGGGTTGTGGAGGTCAGATAGGCAGTCGCTGCATGTAAAACACTTATATTTAGCTGCATCCGCGTAGACTAGAAGCCGAACCCAACTTAGTTGCAAAAAGGCTCGGCAGATTGATTGGCCAACTTTCGGGCTGGCCAAGGTTAATCGTGTCCAGGTCGAACGAATGGTGTGGGTAAGGAAACACTGTCTCTCCACAGCTTCAGCAACAAGAGCCCTTAGTTATTTTAATTTAAACGTTGAGGACGGAAGAGAGTTCTTGATTTAAAAGAGTGTCCTTGGATTTTCTTGTCTGTTATTCTCCATAGAGATCTACGTTTGAATGGGCAGCAATCTTCAGCTTTCTGACTAACTTGACCAACTCCTTTACAAATATCAACATCGGTCTAGCCATTTCCCAACTATGTTGGGGTCGGCTTCCAGTCTAACCGAATGCAGCTGAATACCAGTATTTCACATGGAGTGACTGCCTATCTGAACCCCACAACCTAGTTACTGCGTAAGACGATACCTCTTGCAAAGACTGGTAGTCAGACTTTCGGGCTTATGACAACCGGTAACAATTACTGTCAAAGATCTTTTATAAAAGCCAGGACCAACGGATTAACGTGCTTTCTGAGGCACGGATGATGTAAGATGGTTACCCACGGACCAACCGTGTCAAGAATAGATAAATCTGATCGTTCGACCCGTGCGGCCGCTGTTACCTAGCCCCCCAGTTATAAATATACACCTACATAATAAATCAAGTTATCCAATCCTGTCGCCCCTAGCAACTGTGTCACTTTTAACATTTGCATACAAAACCTAGTTTCAGAACCTCGAGCCACACAATCTTAGCCTCGTTAAGACGTTCTGCGGAAATTCAAGATCAATGACAATTACGTGACTTGCTTACAGGAGTTACGGAAACAACAGGAAGGTATATTGAGGAAGATAGAAGGTACCATCCTAAATTCCTAACTAATATTATAAATGCGAAAGTAAATTTGTTTGTTTGTTAGAGATAAACTACGATAACATGTCCCACCCCTCCAAAATTCAAAACGTTTGAAAGTATTTGTGAAAGTAATTATAAAGCGCCACCAAGACTCACAACGCATGTTGCTGCCGGCCAGCTACTGAAGATGAATACTTGCCACTACATACAAACTCTTTCGTAAGGATGTCACTACAAATACTGAAACATTCATTTGGAGGGGCGCGCCATGTTATCGTAGTTTAACTCTACCTTTTCACGCCTAAACCACTAAACCAATCATCCTGAAATTTTGCATATAAGTCAGGTGTACATATTATTATTTACTAGCTTCCGCCCGCGGCTTTGCCCGCATAATATGTCGACAAATTATACACATAAACCTTCCTCTTGAATCACTCTATCTATTAACGATAAGAACTGATGTAGCTACCTATATTCTTGCAAATAAATATATCATTCATTCATTCATTCAAAAAAAACCGCATCTAGATCCGTTGCGCAGTTTTAAAGATTTAAGCATACATAGGGATATAGGGACAGAGAAAGCGACTTTGTTTTATACTATGTAGTGATGAAAGGTACCTTTTATTCCAAAAAACCAAATACTGTTCTCGAGGATAACAACAATAATGTTCTTATGATAATAGATGGCGCCAGTTGTCTTTTGAATCAAATTACTACAAGCAGAGTACAACACGAATTGATTGTCAAATACTAAATTAACGCGAGCCAAGTCGCAGGCAAAAGCTAAGGGCAACTATAAAATTAAGCAAGATACAGTTTTACTGTGATGAGTACATTACATTAAGAGGTTCCTTCCTCTACTTACTTTTAGGGCATCTTAAAGGAAGGGTATCAAGACATGAAATGAAGAGAAAAAACATGAAGATGAAAATAATCTTCACGAGTTAAATTTACGGCTTGTCTACCTTGGGTAGGCCCAGTTTCGGCCGTAGATATTGCATAACAACATGCCTTATCCGTGAAGGGTAAGGCAGAGATGTATCCAAAGACGCTACACACACTCAAACTCAAAGTATTTATTTCAAATAAACCAATTACAGGCACTTTTGAATTGTCAAGGTGTCGGTCAGTCAGAGAGCTGAAGCTAGTTGCCCATTCCAAAGCAGTAGGTCCCTGTGGAGAAGAACAGGCAAGAAACGCCATGGACACTCTTTTCGGCAGTTATGTTTAAATCCCGTGGACAGTAAGCGAGCCCATCGCCGTTAATCGCGCACAAATCCAAATTACGGGCTGCTATTGAGAAATTCTTAAGGTAAACACCCAAGAACACTGTGCCTGATGTGGATCGGACCTTATGATCTGGCAGTAGCGTTTGCAACCACTTGGTCCTTAAATATTGACTGGATAATATTAAGGCTTTTGCTCTGTTGGACAATGATAAGCTTGTATTATTAGTATACAGGGTGAAATTGATTTTATGGGCATTATTTTAAAGTACTTACTAAATCTAAAATCACGAAAAAAAAAATCTGCTGTTTCATACATTATGTTCGCATAACTCGTCAAAATGAAGGAAACAGCTGATTTTTTTTTCGCGATTTCAGAGTTGTTCCCATAGTGAAAGTTGTTCATAATGATAAGTACAATGACCCCTTAAATAATGCCCATGAATTTTATTTCAACCTGTATATGTGGATAAGTGTGCTATATCCGGTTAAACTGGTAGCCGACCCCAAAATAGTTGGGTAAAAGGCTAGACAGATGAGGATATGTGGAAAAGTAAAAACAGACCCACAGTCGCGGTTGGTCCGTGGATTGGCCTCCATCTTTACGTACACATGTCCGTGTTTCGGAAAGCATGTTAACCCGTTGGTCCGGTTGTCATTCATAGATATTTGGCAGTCGTTGCGGGTCATTAGAAGCCCGAAATTCTGACATCCAGTCTTAGAAAGGGGTTTCGTGTCACCTAGATCTATCTAAGCAGTCGTGCCATGTAAAATATTGGTGCTAAGCTGTATCCGGTTAGACTGGAAGCCAACCGCAATACAGTGACAAGTCTAGGCAGATGATGATTATTATTAAAAATATGAGCTATTCTGATGTCAGAGCACCGTGAACACGGTATTGTGAAAATCCTACTATTAATGTTATTTAAAATGTAAAAGTTTGTGAAGATGCTAGCAGATGTTTGGGTGTGTGTTACTTAATCACGCTAGAATGGCTGAACAAATCTGGATAAGACTTAACACGGAAATAGATTATAGTCTGGAGTAGCACATAGGATATTTTTTATCCCCGTAGAACGGTCTCGAGGGATAATTTACGTCCACGCAGGCGAACCTGCTGGCTGAAGCTAGTATCAAATCAAATTAAAGACCATCTCCTTCCTTTTTGTTACCTTATTTTGGAATAAAATGTGTCATTCTGCTGACCTCTCTCTGATTCTCTACGACCATTAATTACAGCAAAATTCCGCGAGATTTACAACGAAATCCTTCACAAAAATTTGCAAATCGAAATCCCAGTTAAAATTTGTAACAGCAACAAACACCAGTTAGACGAGGCGCTAACGCCAGATATATGTAATGGGTGTCCGCTGCGGTTCTGTGATCTATTGGTTGGGGAAACAATAAAACATGGCGAGGAAAATATTTGGATATACATGGATATATTTGTAGCAGACACTAGGGATTTGTTTGTAACATACGATGACTATTGGATTCGTTAGTGTAGGATCAAAACGGGCCCTATCTGAATAACAGCACTACGCTATATTAGGTCCCATTAAAATAGATGGACAAACTTTTAGAAATCATTCAGACCACCAAAATAAGGACAATAGTAAAAAAAAACACAGGAGATACTTACAAAAAGTGTCCTACCTATAATAAATGCGTTTATTCTAGTGTGCCGGCAATTTATTATTTTAGGTCGAAATAAAATCACTTTTACACACATCAAAAGTGTCTAGGGATCAAGCATTTTTATGCGGATTTCTTGAGATTGAGATGTGGCTTTGTAATAAATTTATGATTTTATAAATTTATATGGATCCTTTTTGGTGCATTTCATAATTTGAAACAGGAACTGTCAATCAAATTCGAGTAAAAGATGAAAATCAGCTGTCAATATTTTCCCTATAAAAACATACAACGCATTGAAGACATTATTAGTGCTACTGTTTCCCTACTACTGATTAAAACCAACGTTATTATGGAGCGGCGACGTCATTTAAGCAGGGAAGAAATGCTCAGAGCCGTGGGAATGATAGAAGCTGGTTCCCGGCAACGTACTGTGGCTTTAGCTCTGAATACAAGTCAGAGTGTTATCAGTCGACTTTGGACACGTTACCGAAGCACTGGTACCGTGGCTGAGCGCCATGAAGGACGGTATCGCTGCACCACACGGAGACAAGACCGATACATTCAAATCTTAACTCGAAGAGCTCCAACAATAACCGCCATGATGTTAGCCGTGAGGCTTCATCACTCTTCAGGGAACTTAATTAGCGACCAAACAGTCAGAAACCGCTTGCATGAAGTGAACCTTCATTCCCGAAGACCGCTACGGGTACCACCTATAGCAATGCACAATCGTAGGATTCGATATCAATGGGCTCTTGAACACAGAAATTGGGCAGAAGAACAATGGCGTTTCGTGTGCTTTTCTGATGAGTCTCGTTTTGGTATGAGACCGGATACAAGACGTATACGACACTGGAGAACCCCTGGACGCCAACAGCGATTAAAATCCTGCCAGGAAGTCCATCCTTATAGTGGTGGAACCATCATGGTATGGGCGGGTATTTGGATCGGCGGAAGAACTGAGTTGATTTGGATCAGAGGCAACCTCAACGCTCAAATTTATGCTGAGACGATTGTATCTGACGTCATCGTTCCTCTACAAGTGCAAATCGGTCCCTTATTTCAGTTAATGCATGATAATGCACGACCGCACACCGCAAGAGTTGTAAGACAGACTCTCGCCGCAGCTAACATCAATGTCCTGCCCTGGCCTGCTCAGTCGCCAGACTTGAACCCGATTGAGCATGCATGGGATATGCTACAGAGAAGAGCTCTGCCGAATATGGAGGGTATCCAGTTGCAAGAAGACCTTTTTTTGTTGTTGCAACGAACATGGGCGGCCATTCCACAGCGTGATTTGGATGAACTCATTTTGAGTATGCCAAACCGATGTTCTTGTGTTGTTAGTGTTCGCGGTAGAAACACGGATTATTAATTGTTTAAGTTACCCAATAAAATTTTAAAGAAAACTGTTATTTCAGTCTTTTTTTCGAACTTTAATGTTAGTGGTTCAAATGTCAAAAATCCCTTTATTAGGAAAATGGCAAATTTCTTTATTAATGCAAAGGTGACTTGGTTTATCGTTACTGTGACAAACGAAAACACTTTATTTGATGAATCCTTAAAGAAAATTTAAATTAATATCAATCAAGAGAAAAGTTATTGCAAAAATATATGTTGATCCCTAGACACTTTTGATGTGTGTAATCAAAGTTTTTTTTTGTTTGGATATCTTTGGTTAGACGTAGGTACTGAACACTGTGTTAAAATTTGTCTATCTATTTTAATGGGACTTTGTATACAAGGTTAAATTTAAGTCGTATTAAACCTCCTAAGGGGTCATTGTACCCATTATAATGAGCAACTTTTATTATCCTGAAATCACGAAAAAAAAATTCGTCGAACCCTTTGTATAAGTTACTAGTTTTAATGAGTACCATGACCTCTTAAGAGGTTTAAAACGATTTAAATTTAACCATGTATATGTTTGGAATATTGCAGCTTAAGGGTGCGTTTCCACCAAAGATATACCAAGGGGTATCGTATTACTCAAAAACTGGGTTGTGAAGGCCAGATAGGCAGTAGCTCCATTTAAAATTCTAGTATATACTAGCCTGTTAGACTGGCAGCCATCCTCCCGTCCCAGCCGCCGCAGGAGATGCCCCGGGCGTCGGGAGCCACGTGACGACTCCCGGCCCCCGTAGGCGCGGGCTTTTTTTTTTTTTTTTTTGTTAATGGCATCTCGCAGTTCAACCAAAGGGTTGTCTACTGCTTAACCGGGCTTGCCTGTGGCTGCCACAAAAGAATTGTAGCCTCCAGCCAGGGCTTAATAAAAACTAAACCTAACTTACAAAACTAAGCGACTACACGCTAAGGGCACCCCCTGCGGGGTTCGGACCTCAGCTTAGGGCGTCGCTGGGGGGGGGACAGCAAGGGACAGCTGGATCGGGGGTTTTTGACTACTGGCTCAGCGGCAACGCGGGCTGGCTCGAGCAAGGGTCGGGAGGATGAGAGTAGACAGGGTCGTCGCGACGGGCCTCGACGGCGAGGACGGAACGACGGAAATTTGTATCTGTATGTTACTCTAACAGTGCTAGTAGCCGGGCTGCTCTCCTGGAGGAGAGTGGTGGCATCGTCGGGGGCAACGAGGGTATGCCGTGGACGGCGAACCTTACTGATGCGGGACGGGGTGTATCGGGAGGCGGCCGCAATCAGGGGATTGCGGTGCTTTATGGCAGTGTCAAAGAAACGCTTCGAGAGGCGTTTCATGAACTGCTGAACTGTGGGGAGTTTAAAATCTACATGAAGGTCCATGTTACGGACGTAAAAGGGAGCTCCTGAGACCTTACGGAGGAACCGGTTTTGAAGTGTCTGCATTCGATGCAGATACTTGGGTTTGGCGTGCGTGAAGACGACGCAAGCGTATGTCATAATGGGACGGATTACAGCCTTATAGAGACGCAGTTTGCACCGGAGTGACAATTTGCTGCGTTCTGTAAGCATGAATTGGAGCCTACCGAGAGCGAAAGCGGCCCGCGAACGGACCTGCTTTATGTGCTCTGCGAAACTGAGGTGTTGGTCAAGAGTGACACCCAGGTACTTGGCATGCTTCGCCCAAGGGATCGGCTTGACGTACATGGTGATCGGATTAGGAGGGTTGGGGAGGGCCCTACGAATTCTCCTAAAGAGAACAGCCTGGCTTTTATCGGGGTTGACCTCGATTCTCCATTTCCGGAACCAAGCGCTGAGGACGTTGGCCGAGGTCTGGAGAGTCTGAGCTATAGCTGGCGGACTGGTCCCCGTGTAGTAAATGGCCGTGTCATCGGCGAATAACGCCAATTGGGCCTTTTTACTCTTAGGGATGTCGCTAGTGAACAGGGTAAAGATTAGGGGGGAGAGAACGGAGCCCTGGGGGACTCCGGCGCGAATCGGGTGGGGGGAGGAGAGAGCGCCCTCGATGCGGTAGCGGAAGGTGCGGTTCGACAAAAAATCCCGTAAGATGAGCACGAGACGGTCGGGCACGCCGAGCTGGTTTAGCTTATATATTAAGCCATTGTGCCAGACTTTGTCGAAAACCTTCGCTATGTCGAAGAACAGGGCGCCAGTCATAGCGCCACGCTGGAAGCCGGCACTGATGTGCTCGACTATGCGGTGCGCTTGCTGGACGCACGAGTGTTGGGTACGAAACCCGAACTGCTCGTCCGGAATCAGGCTCTTCGCCTCAGCATAGTCCTTGAGACGCTTATAAATAAGCCTCTCGTAGATTTTGCCGAGCACGTTGAGCAGACTGATGGGGCGATAGCTGGTGGGGTCGGATTTGGGTTTGCCGGGTTTGGGGATACCTATAACAGAGGCCTCTTTCCAGGCTTGTGGGAACATGTTATTACTCATGGCGCCATTGAAGATGGCGGTCATGAGCATGATCAGTTGGGCGGGGAAGAGTTTGAATACCCTATTGGTAATTCCATCTGAGCCGGGGGCTTTACGAGCCTGAAGACCCTTGATGATGTCTTGCACCTCGTCAGGGGTGACGGGGGGCAGAGGATCATCAGGGTCTTCGACGGGCGGGGGAGAGGCTCTACGTTCGACCTCGGCGTCGACTTTGGCGAGGTGCTTTGGGTCGACCGGAAGGGAGCTGGGGGAGCATTGGGACTCGAGACTGTCGGCTAGGAGCTCGGCTTTTTCAGAGCTATCGAAAGCGATGCTCTTGTCTGGACGGATGAGTGGAGGGGTGGAAGATTCTTCGGGAGCGCGAAGCTTCCTCTGAAGGTTCCAGAAGGCTTGGTGATTGGGCTCAAGTTCACTGAGTAACTTGTCCCAGTTGTCCGAACGAGCTTCCGCAATGCGTTTCTTTACAGCACGCTGTAAATTGCGCATGTGGGCTTTGTTCGCATCGCAGGGGAAGGAGTCGTAGGCACGGATGGCTGCGTTCTTCTCGGTTATCAGCTCACGTACGTCAGCGGGTAGTTTCCAGCGGTGGTCTTCCACCACCGGGACTTCCCGTGAGCAATCCGTCAAAACGGATTGCACGTGTTCTGTAAACGAGGCGATCGCGCCAGTAGTGTCATCGACAGAGACGATGAGGTCAGGGATGGATTCCAGCTGTGGTGACAGAGTGTCGGATTTAAGCTTTTCGCTTACTTTCCTCCAGTCGGTCACCAGCTGGGTGAGGGGCGGGTGGTCAGGGTCAAGCGGACCCCCCGTGTAGGGGGTGAGGTGCATGACGACGGGACGGTGGTCAGAGTTAAGCTCGTGTAGCGCCTCTAAAGATTGCAAACGGAGGTTCACATTCTTGAGGAGCGCTATGTCGAGGACGTCGGGAGTTTGGTTAGGGTCGCCGGGATAGTGGGTGGGAGTCATCGGAGCGATGACGTCAAAGTTAAGGGAGGCCCCTAAGTTGAACAGTAATCTGCCTCTGGTAGAGGTGAGGTTACTGTTCCAGGCGGGATGTTTGGCATTGAGGTCGCCCGCCAGGATGACGGAGTCGCTCAAGCCGAAGAGGAGTGAGAGGTCGGCGGCGATGGATATTATTATCCTCGCTACCGTTGGCTGGTGGGAAATAGCCAGAGATGATGGTGATCGGTTGATGACCGGTCATGGCGAGCCGACAGAGAGAGATCTCCAAGTGAGAGAGGAGAGGGGGGGGATCTAGAGGGATGCAATGGAGAGTCCTTCTGAAATAGATGAGGGTTCCGCCCTTGTGACAGCGTGACCGATTATTGCGAACTATGCGATAGTTGGCGATGTTCGGGTTGCGTATATGGGGCTTCAGAAAGGTCTCCTGAACTAATAGGACGTCAAGCTGATGGTCGCGGAGGAAGGCGGCGATCTCATCGCGTTGACTTTTAACGCCGTTAGCGTTAAAGAAACCTAACTTGAGGGACCGGGGCTTTGTACATCTAGCACCTTTTGTAATATCCATAATTGATATTTAAAAGGTGAGGTTGGAGATGGCGCGCAGTACCCCGGGGTAGCTGTGGTATGCCATGAGGATTTTGATAGGGTCGCCCTTGGCGGCGTAGACCTGATCGGCCATCGCGATCGCCTCCGGGGTTTCGAACACTTGGTTCATAACCGCGAGGGTGTGGACGAGGATCTCCGTCGTGGTGGGCTTGATACCTGCTGGGGAAGGGGAAGGGACCTTTTTCGGGGCTGCCGAGACAGGCTTCGAGGGGGCGGCGGGTGGAGTTGCCAAAAGGGCCACGGGGGAGGGGGTTGGCCCAGGGTTAATGGTAACCTTGGGCGCGCGGTTGGTAGCAGGGGGCTGAGAGTTGGGAGCCGCGGTGACTGGAGCGTCGCTGCGGAATAAGTTGGCCCAGGGCATGGGTCGTTGGGGGCTGAGTCGCACTGGCAACTGCGCTGTGGGCACTTTGATTGTAGCCGAGGGGCTTTCCCTCTTCTGGCGATCGCTAGCGCGCTTCGCCAGTTTGGGGGAGGAAGCCTTGGGGGCTTTCGGGCAGCCACGGTAGTTGGCTGGGTGGCCGGATTGGCCACACAGTACGCAGCTCGGGGGTTCGGTGCATAAAGCCCGATCCTTGGGGCGGGGACAGTCCGCTGTGCCATGGTCACCCAGACACTTGACGCACCTGGGGGTGGTGTAGCAGTTGGACTGCGCGTGGCCATATAATTGGCAGCGATGGCACTGGCCAATTATATTGGAGCGGCGGGGTTTCTCAATAGAGATCCCCGATAGTGAGCAGACCGACTTGATCTTGAAGATCGGGTGGTGCCCTTCTACAGGGTCACACACCACGAGGACCATGTCGTAAGCGATATACCGTTCCTGGGCAGCATTGATGACGCATTTTCCTTCACTGGGAAGTCTGCTGTAGATACTTCTGCTGGCGTGCTAAGAGGAAGGCCGTACGGTGGCGTCGCTTTGCTGTGGAGGGAAGCGATGTTTCCGACAGTGTCTGTGATCGCGTGTGCTAGTGTGCGTCTCGCAGCGATAAAGGTAGTGCTTCACGACCGGGCTATGCTGGTCATATCGGTGTACATGCCTACGGATTCGATTGACAATCTGACCGAGTTTACTGAGTGCCTCAGTGAGATACATGCGATAATTGAAGGTAATAGTGTGGAATCGGTGTTCATTCTCGGAGACTTCAACGCGCACCCAGGTGAGCTGTTCTCAAATGAATTATTAATTTTTTGTACGGAACAATCGTGGTCATGTCTAGACATTGAGCAGCTACCTAGCGATACCTATACGTTTGTGAGTGAGGCGCACGGATGCCGTAGATGGCTCGATCACTGCGTGGTGACGAGTGCGGCGCGGCGCACTGTTACGGACGTGTGCGTGCTGTATGACACATACTGGTCTGACCACTATCCATTACTAATTGAATGTAATACGAATGTTATTTTACCGAAAGTTACAAATAGTCCAGTTACCGTTAATGATGTCAGTTGGGGAAATAGAGATAACAATCAGATACAGGTATATAGTACGTATTGTAATTTAAAATTAAAGCAGGTTGACTTCCCGTCTGAGGTTCGGAATTGCGCAGATGGAATGTGTAGTGATCAGAGCCATAAAATGATAATAAGTGGGATGTATAATAATATTGTAAATATCTTGACTGAAGCCGCTAAACGAAGCAGTATTCCACCTAAACGGAACAATTTTAAATATGTTACGGGGTGGAACAGACATGTCAGCGATGCTCACCGGAGGGCGAGGTTTTGTTTTCAGACTTGGGTGTCTTATGGACGTCCTAGGTCCGGATATAGTTATAACAAAATGTGTGAATCTAGGAAAATATTTAAGGAAAAATTAAGGTACTGCCAAAACAATAGAACTCAGATAAAGTTAGACATTATTGCAGAAAATCACTCAAGGAAAAACTTTGGTGATTTTTGGAAGAATACACACAAAATGACTCCAAGGGTAGGCTCTCCGGTGAGTGTTGGTGGCGTGCATGAGCCACGGGACATAGCCTGCGCTTTTCAGCGGCATTTCAGTGTTGTATCACCGCTCGGGTCCGCGTCGCAGATGCTCGCTGCTGAGGATCGCACTGGGGATATTAACGTCAGATTCTCCGCCAAGGGTGTGGCCAAGGTTATACAGAAGATGGTGAGAGGCAAATCCCCGGGTCACGATAGTCTGAGCATCGAGCATTTGAAGTACGCGGGTGTACACCTGCCAAGAGTCCTCGCACTATTGTTTAACTTGTGTGTTAGTCATAGTTACCTGCCTGATGACTTAATGCGGACAATTGTAGTGCCGATCGTTAAGGATAAGACGGGTGACTCATCGGATCTGTCGAATTACAGGCCGATCTCTCTTGCGACTGTCATAGCTAAGGTGCTGGATAGTTTGCTTGACCAACAATTGGAAAAGCACCTCCATTTGCAGGACGCTCAGTTTGGGTTCAGACCCGGTTTGTCTACTGAGAGTGCTATCCTCTGTCTCAAGCAAACTGTTCAGTACTACACGGTCAGAAACACACCAGTTTATGCATGTTATCTAGATCTTTCAAGGGCCTTTGATCTGGTGTGTTATGACAAGCTGTGGCAGAAGCTACAATGTGAAACAGATTTGCCAAGTGAGATTATATCCTTGTTTAGATTCTGGTACAGTAAGCAGCAGAATACTGTTAGATGGGCGGGTGCGCAGTCGGACGTGTACGGGTTGCAATGCGGAGTGAGGCAAGGGGGTTTATCCTCGCCTCGCCTTTTTAACCTGTACATGAACCGGCTGATCGGTGAGCTCAGCAGAACTAATATTGGATGTTCTATCGATGGGGTGTGTATGAACAACATTAGCTACGCCGACGATATGGTTTTGCTGAGCCCATCGATAGGTGCACTGCGAAAACTTTTGAGCATTTGTGAGTCATATGCGGAGGCTCATGGGCTCAAGTACAATGTTAAGAAGAGTGAACTTATGATCTTTAAAGCCGGTACCAAAAGCTACTCATCTGTACCACCAGTCACTCTGGGCGGCATTCCCTTAAACAGGGTGCAGCATTTCAAGTACTTGGGCCACTGGGTCTCTGACGACTTGTGTGACAATCGGGACATTGAGCGGGAGCGCAGGGCGCTGTCTGTACGGTGTAATATGTTGGCTCGCAGGTTTGCGCGTTGTACTAGACCTGTCAAGGTGACACTATTTAAGGCGTATTGTCAATCGTTTTACACGTGCAGCCTGTGGACCAACTTTACGCAGCGGGCATACAGCGCACTGCGCGTGCAGTACAACAACGCTTTTAGGATTCTGTTGGGCCTGCCGCGGTTTTGTAGTGCTTCGGGTATGTTTGCTGAGGCGCGGACGGATGATTTTTTCGCGATCATAAGGAAGCGGAGCGCCTCACTACTCTGTCGCCTACGAAGCAGCTCCAACGGCCTCCTGAAGGTGTTGTCCGAGCGGTGGGATTTACCACTATTACAGAGGTGGATGCAGCTTCATGCTAGCGCTTCTCCTCGTAGTTTTTAAGAATTATTTATTAATTGATTTTAAATTGTAAATTTGATTATATTGTGATGTATGTATGTAAATTATTGATTAATTAATTTTGTAATCGTAACTTTGATAATTTTTATTTTTAATTTTTATTATTGAATGTATTATTGTCAATATTATGGACTATGTCTGAATTTAAATAAAATAATAATAAAAAAAAATAATAATAGTAAGCGTGCCCGCGACGCGCCTTGTGAAGGCGGTGCACCGCTGAGACGGAGATGCCTTGGGCAGAGAGGTCATCTTTGATATCGGCCGAAGGGATCTCCTTCGGGACTCGGCGGATGACTACGCGAGTCGGTGTCTCTTCAGGGAGGGCGTAGGTATGGAACGAGTAGTTCCTAGTACGCAGCATAGCGGTGAGCTCCCTGTAGTCCGCGGACGAGGGAACGGACACCTTGATGCCCTGTTGAGTTGAAGTGGCGCTGGTGTACTGGATCTTTCGATCCACGCACATCTTGGACACTTCGGTCCATTTGGCCTTGTCTTGAATAAAGACCGGAGGCGGGGGCTTTTGCTTCTTTCCAGAAGCGGAAGCGGGTTTCGCCTTACTACCGCAGGGGCGGGGAGCCTGAGAAGGGGCAGGGGTGGGGGAGGAAGAGGCCGCTACGGCCTTTTTGGCCTTGCTGGCCTGGGACGAAGCCCCTTTCTTCCTCTTCCCTCCTTTTCCGACGACCTCGTAGTCGTCTTCCGAGGAGGAGGAAGAGGCAGAGAGGGGGCCATCGTCGTCCGAGATCGGAGCGGAGGTATCCATGCTCTCGGGTAGAGCTTGGGCGGGTGTGGTGGGGGCAGCCTTTGTTAATACCGGGACAATGGGGCCCGATGCAGCTGCGGACGGAACAATAGACGCGGCCGAGACAATGGGTCTCGCGCTAATTGGGTTCGCGGAAGCGGGCTCAATTGTCGGTAACGACAATAGAGCCGGAATTCCGGGAAGCGGCTTTGAGCAAGCCGCTTGAATAAGGCCTTGATCGGCCGGCGGGGGCGAGAGCGGGCTGTCGAGCACGTCGCTGAAGTCAGCGACTGACGACGATGGCGCGGTGGGACTGCCGCGCAAAGCACGGCCGGAATGCTGGGCCACAAAGTTCGGGTCCGGGAGCAATTCCGTTAAGAAGTACGTGACCCATCTCGGGTCGTAGTCCGACATTGTCGGTAGGGAAAAATTAAAACCTAGATGCGAAAACACATGGCATTCGCAACCTATCGGCCCTATATCCTAATTCCCCGGGTGGATAGGCCCGGGGATGTGTAGCCTCCCTGTCGGGTGCAGACAGGGAGGTGTGTACCTATGGTGAGCCCTAAGCTTGTAAACCGTTCGCCAATCTTATTGTGCGAACGGGCCCTGACCGGGTCTAGTGCGAAGGGGTAGACACTCCCAACCGACACTAGGTGTGTTGCTGTGGACGAAGTCAGAAACTAGAGTTGACTAGGAGATCCCCCAAGGCCAAACTTCTAGCTCTCGGCTCCAATTGACTGCCTCACCCTGAAGGGGATCGGCGGGTGTGATTGGGTCAACACCCCACTCGGCTTCGTTGACACCGTGAGGTTTCAACCGAGGACCACGAAACTGTGGTTTTACCCAGAGGGGGCCAAGACCGACGATAACGTTTTGACCAAAATTTCTGTTAAGAAATAGCGACTGTAACTACCTCCTTGAAAAAGGCAGTAGTATACAGGAAACACTTGTAGTCGATGACTACGAAACTGGCGTCGACAGGAACGTCGACCGAAACACACTAGCGGCGAGACAGGGTGCGGCGAGCAGGTAGCGGAGAGCAGGTAGCGCGCGGCACGTCCGTCCGGGGCGAGCGTCGGGCAGCGAGTGGTAGGCGCGGGCCTGCGGACGGTGAGTAATGGGTGACTCACCGTCCGATCATCACCAGACCCGTGCCGTACGGCGCGTATATGTTCCACGCGCGCCTCAAAGAGATGTCAGCATTATGAAGGGGCCCCTCAGGGCCAAGCCTGCCGGGTAAGCGGGATTGTCCGAAAGGGTTACCGCTATCCCGGAACATAAAGGGCTACGGAAGGAACATGGATGGGTTTTAGTCAGTAAGAGTCTGACACTCCCTTTCGCTCCACCCAGAGCGGGAGCAGTCATTGGATGATTTCCCAGCCTAAAAAAAAAAAAAAAAAAGAAAAAACTGGCAGCCGACCACAACGTAGTCGGGAAAAGGCAGGAAGATTGATTGGGTTTTAATTTACTCCTTACAAATTTTTGAGCACTTGGAATCGAATTGGATCGGTTAACTCTGTCTTCCACAATCCATTAACTAAGTAATGGAAGGTTACCAATAACAACGCTCGCTTAGGTCAAGCTATAAACATAGAGTGATACTATTGTTTTTTTCCTCGCACACCGCCTAACTACCGCGCACATCTCTGGTGGACTCGCAGCTTTAGGCTATAATAGAAACCTTTTAGACATCGCATAGGTTTTTTTTAATAATTATTTTTGTTTTTAATGTTGTTAGTGCAGAATGTTTCTTTTTAAAGCCAGGCCTGGGCCCGAGTGGCTACTAAAAATTCCAGATGGGAAAACCCAATTTGCATAAATTCACGCATTCTTCCCATGGGGCTAGCCAGAAACTATAGAATACTTGCTATGATCATTAATCTTTTTGCTTTGTTGTCGTTCATTCATCAATTTATGATCCATTCATTAGCTAATTATGTTGGTCTTATTCTAATTAAAATGTTAGAAAATTTTGGGGCGTTTGGGGTCGAAACTCTAGGGACCGCCTGAGTGCGCAACTCCTTTTTAGGAAATTTCTCGCCGATTGGTCGACACTGCACGTGCCCAGAGGGCTGAATTGTTTTTTGGCCAAAGAATTAGCATTGCCATTCGACGTGGCAATGCTGCCAGTCTTCTGGGCACGTTTCCGGACGACAGCGATGCGGACGAGTACTTCGACGCCTAAGTGTCCTTTTTGTTTTTGTATTTGTTTGTGTATAGTTAGTTAGATTGTCATTTAATTTAAGTATGTCATCATCTACCTAGACTTTTCCCAACTATATTGGGCAGCTTCCAGTCTAACAGGATGCAGCTGAATACCAGTATTTTACAAGGAACGACTGCCTATCTGACCTCTACAACCCGGTATCTAGGCAGTACGATACCCCTTGGTAAGACTGGCTGTCAGATTTTCGGGCTTCTGACGACCCGAAATTAATCATTTATTTATTTAATTTAAGCATGTAAAAGTTGTTAATATGTAGACGTTGGAATGCATAAACTCAAACCTTAAAACGTTGTATCTGAGCAGAGTGAAGTAATAACCATATTTTCAGGTCCCGGTAATCTGTATGACGAAGCATATTCGTGCCGGCGACTAATATTCAAAAACCCAAAAATACATTAGCATAAAGGTTGTGTCCTTTATATATTTTTATATTTAACATTTCAAAAAAGGGTCGCCATGATAACTGATGACTTGCAGAGTCCCTTAAGCCGGGATTAGGGACGCACTCTGCTTGACATTTTCATCCTTTCACTGTATAGCTTCTTATAGAACTTGAGCAAACCGGATGTAGGCGGATAAGACTGGAATAAACCGGGCCGGAAAAAAGGAAAATGTCCAACTATTTACGATTTCGAGGATTTATTTTTTAAGATTCACTTATCGTAGTACATATAATTAGTGAAGGTCTCCAACTAAGTCAATTTATAACACCATTGTGGGTCTTGCTACTAAGAAAATTAGGTTCAAGTTACCCAAAATTTAAGCTAAACACTTAAATAACTTAGTCATTCATACAAGATCCACTCTAGCAAATAAATATTGCTACCTACGCCTTATGAATTTTGGTAGTTGATAAAATAATTATTTAAGTGATAATATTTTAATTACGAAATGTTCTGTAATTACGGTACGGGTATGTATTGTAATTACGGTGTACACACGACTACACATCAAGCTATACAAAACCAGTTTACGCTGGTCTCGCATCGTGCGGAAATCCTATACAATGCGAGATCAGCTTAAACTGGAAATGTTTAGCTTGATGTGTAGCCGTGCGTACCTACTATAGGTATACCTCTGCCAAGACCATCGGGGAATACGGGCGTGATGCTGTGTTGTGGTAATAATTAGCTAGTTCACCTTAACCATCAAAACCCATAGTCCAATATCTTTGTTTCCATATCTTACAATACTCCTATACCACCGGGGGTTGTCCTTGGGAGCACCTATATAGTGCGAACAGAGATGATCGTCGGTTAGTGCTACACTTCATTTCATTAAAAGGTCCAACGGTTCTCTGCGAGTTGGCCCCTCGTATGCCTTCCAAGGTTCTGAGAAATGTCAAACAATTATTATAATAATAATTTTCTGGATACGATAGTGGAGTTTCTTTATTCAAATGTGTATAATGCTTTCTAAATAGGTTCGCTTCACACCATTATATCAGTAATTGATGGCAACCGATCTTGTAGTCAATACTGATGCACGTTTTCTTAGAAATTTAATACTCATATTATTATATTCACTCGCAATTTAACAATAATATTATACGCTGCCCCACAACTTGCAACCATACTCCATCTCCTAAATCCTGGCTCAGTCGCAGTATGAGAAGCAACTGGTACCCTATGTTATACTTTATTTCCCCAACCAGATTGAGCCGGATATAACCGGATAAAAGCAGAACAAACCGGACCGGGAGCGGAGGACGGTGGTAAATATCTATTCGCTGCACATTATTTTAGTTTAGCTTGTAGATGTATTTATTTTCAACGTAATGTAATATTTTTCATGTTCATCGCTCCGTGGAATAGGTTTTTGTTTTGTAAGTGGGTAGTCTAGTGGAAGTTGGCAGTTTTTATATTAAAATATGCTTAGTGGGTGTAGCTATGCTTAAGGAGATAATATATGCGTATTTGATCCATTGTCGGACGAAATGTTATTCGGGTTTTCGTTTAAGAAATTGTTAGTGGTAACTTGGAATCGGGCTTTATGCCCAGTTCAGTGCTTTGCCAAAGCTTTTCATATCTAGCAAGCTAAGGGAAGTTTCTAGTGTTTTAAGAAGAAGAAGCTAAGGCTTCTTAACTTTTTTTTCTCAAATCTTCATTTTCCCAACCATGTTCAGGTCGGCTCCCAGTCTAACCGGGTGCAGCTGAATACCAGTACTTCACATGGAGCGACTGCCTCGTTACTCGGTAACACGCCCCTTTACAAAGACTTTTCTTTTTTGTAAGGCTGGGAAGTCATCCAATGACTTTTCCCGCTTTGGGTGGAGCGGAAGGGATTGTCAGACTCTTACTGACTAAAACCCATCCATGTTCCTTCCTTAGCCCTTTATGTTCCGGGGTCGCGGTAACCCTTTCGGACAATCCCGCTTACCCTTTACAAAGACTGGTTGTCAGTTTCGGGCTTCTGACGACCCGTAACCACTATCAAAGATCTACAAATTCCCACCGGGATCAATGGCTTTACGTGCTTTCCAAGGCACGGAAGGGTCTTGGTATGTAAAGATAGTCAACACCCTCTTCTCCGCCTTCCACATCCAGTCTGTACCAACCGCGCGTCGTTTCCCGATAATAGTCATCACTCCAGGCCTCGTCTGCTCTACCGGCCATCGGTCTTTTGTCAAAAACAGCCAAACTAGTGACACTTAGCGTGGCTAAGTACCTACTAACAGCCGCACAGGTCGATCCATCAGGTTAAGCTACGCTTACCGGGTTTGGCCGCGGATCTTTACATAACGAGACTCCTCCGTGCCTCGGAAAGCACGTTAAGCCGTTGGCTGTCATTTGTGCATCTTTGACAGTCATTACGTGTCGTCAGAAGCCTGAAAATCTGACGACCAGTCTAATCTTACCTAGAGGTATCGTATTGCCCAGTTACTGGGTTGTGGAGGTCAGATAGGCAGTCGCTCCATGTAAAATACTGGTATTCAGCTGCATCCGGTTAGACTGGAAGCCAACCCCTACATAGTTGGGAAAAGGCTAGGCAGATGATGATGAGTGCCACTTAAACTTACATATTCTGCAGGCTATGTCGATAACTCAATTTTTTCCGGATAACTTCATCCCATCATTTATTCAAGCCTATTTAACTACAGCGCTGATAAGCTGCTTACCACAGCATATTGACAGCAAACAGTAATTGGCATGCACCAAACATTCCCACGTCCAGTGCTATCAATGACAATAAACATAGATTACCGCCGTGTGCAATCACAAATCAATTTACTCCGTGTAGCGATATTATTTAGGTACGATCAGCAGAACAACGAAGCATTAAAATATATTTGTTTTTTTTTGCAGCGGAATGTACAGAATCAAATTTCTTCTTTATTGCAAAGACATAAGGTACATTTTTAATTGAGAAAAATTGACAGTTAGGGATAGCTTGATGTGCTGGCGTCTGTACATAAAAGGCTTTTTTTTAGGGTTGCAAATCATACAATGACTCCCAGAGCGGGAGGAGACACTGTATGTAGTAAGAGTCTGCTCTTACTGACTAAAACACATCCATGTTCCTTCCGTAGCCCGTAGCATTATGTTCCGGGGTAGCGGTAACCCTTTCGGACATTCCCGCTTACCCGGCAGGCTCGGCCCTAACGGGAACCTTCATATGCTGACATCCCTTTGAGGCGCGCGTGGAACATATACGCGCCGTCCGGAACGGGCCTGGTTCTGATCGGACGGTGAGCTACCCATTACTCACCGCCCGCAGACCCACGCCTACGGTGGCCAGGAGTCGTCACGTAGATGTAAAAGGCTAACCGTACGTTTTAGAGATACCATAGTTGTGTTATTACAAGGTTTTATTTCTCATGTAAGTCCTGTATGTGTATAATGTTACAAAAAAGGTTTTATTCCGCAAGTTTGGAAACATGACTGGCTGGTTAAAGCGTAAGTATTTAAATAAAAACGTTGTGCGTATTCTCTACATAAAACAAATCCACTTTCCACCGTTCTGTCCGTCTGTACGTTTAGATCTTTTAAACCACGCAACGGATTTTAATGCGGTTTTGTTCGATAGATGTAGTAATTTAAAAAAATCCTAAGGGAAAATCTCATAGCACTTTGCCCGAACTGAAAATCGAACTTAGGAACCCACGCTCAGCAGTCGTACCTGGAACTACAAAACCAATAATTATGTGACGTACAACAAAGTAAAATAAAGTATAAGTATTAAAGTGAACAGTATCATAAAAAGAGATCAAAATTAAATAATATTACGAGCGATCATTAACCAATTTTTAAATGGACTTTTCAATGTGACATTACTCTGTTCATATCAAATTATCTTCAAAGATAATTGCATTGCAATTACATTTATTATCTTTAATATTAAACTTAATTACTTTGAAATTCCCTGAGGACGTTGAGCATGTAGTACATAGAGTAGCGACATGATACTTTAATGGAAGTTCTAATAATGTTGTTATAATTAAATATAATTATACTTCTATGTAAAGGTGTGTATGACACGGTGCGGCGCGTCGGTGACTCTTGTTACGACAAACATTATAAGAAGGCAAGTAGTGGTAGCCCAGTGGTACCTAACTGGCCTGACGAGTTGTAGGTCGTGGGTTCGAACCCAAGTAGACGTTTTACTTTGTGTAAATAATTTCATCACCACTGCTCTCAAAACGGTGAAGGAGAACATCGTAAAGAAACCGACATATCCTAGAACCAAAAATTCGAAGTCGTGACATTCACCAACCCGCACTGGGCCCTCGTGGTAGATTACGGCACACCACCTCTCGAAGAGAAGAGGCCAGTGTACCAGCAGTGGGAATATTATAGGCTGATTATGG
The DNA here is from genome assembly GCA_951799385.1 of Hyppa rectilinea. NCBI lineage: Eukaryota > Metazoa > Arthropoda > Insecta > Lepidoptera > Noctuidae > Hyppa > Hyppa rectilinea. The sequence goes on along the minus strand of OX637318.1, from coordinate 3,368,441 downwards.
GAAATCAATAAGTAAATTATTGGTGACAACTTTTATAGAGTTCCGTACTCAAGAGCTGGCAACGCGGCAACGGTCCGTCTGTCTGTCACAAGGCGGTGTATTTTCGTATAAGGTCATTTGTTAATCAGCTAGTAGCATTATACGTAGCCGGAGGCTGGACAATAGTTGTTTTAAATTCTATTAAAATTAATTTTGTTTTTTCTTCTCCATTATACAGCCATTAGTCGTGGAGAGGAGCTCGTGGCTAAGTAATAATAATAATGCCGGGGTTAGTCCGTGGGTAAGTGGCCATCTTTATATACTGAGACTACTGTGTGCTTTGGAAAGAACGCTAAGCCGTTGGTCCCAGCTATTATTTGTGCATCTTTGACAGTCGTTACGGGTCGTCAGAAGCCCGAAAATCCAACCACCAGTCTTACCAAGGCGTATCGTATTACCCAGTTAATGGGTTGTGGAGGTCAGATAGGCAGTCGCACCATGGAAAATACTCGTATTCAGCGGCATCCGGTTGGACTGGAAGCTGACCCCAACATAGTTGGGATAAAGCTCGGCAGAGATATACAGCCATTATTCAACTATGCTGTTTAACAGTGTAGAGATCACCCTTTATACAGTCTCAAGAATCGACTTATCCTTTAGTACAGCTACACAAGAGTCTTTGACTGTAATACAGTCCTTGTTTATGGATGTGATTTCCGCTAATATGCTGCTTGGATAGACATTTTACAGAGTAAGTACTCTATAGCCATTATCCATACATCCTCACAAACTTTTAGGTTTATAATACAGGGTGTTACCAAAAGGGCATATACATACAAAAGCATATGCTACAGACCATCAAACTTAACAACTTTTACTATGGGACCAACTCCGAAATCACTAAAAAAAATCAGCTGTTCTATACAGTTTTGGTAACATGACTTGTCGAAATGTAGGGACCATCTGTTTTTTTTTTCACTATTCACGAATCAGTTTGATGGTCTGTAGCATATCCTTTTGTATGTACATATATACCCATTCATCGTTCAGTTTGATGGTCTGTAGCATATCCTTTTGTATGTACATATATACCCATTCGGTTACACTGTATAAGTAGGATTAGTATTTTAATTTTAAAATAAAATCTTGTGAACCTAACCGTACCGACGTAACGTGCCGACTAGTTTGGAACATGGGCTAGCCCGGGAACGCTTTCAAAGCAATATTAAATCTGATCATTAGTCATGGACGCTTTTGCAGGATAATCCGCTTCGATCGGGCACCTATTACGCACGCTCAGCGATTTGGTAGTGGAAACCATGATTTTGTTGAAAAGGGGAACTGTCCGGGTTTTTGATAATCAATCTCAAACTCGACCACTGTTTTTCAGGTTCCATTGAAGAAGAACGGAGAAGAAACTTCATGTTTAAGAATTGATATAATTGAAAACAATCAATCAGGTTATCAGGCACCTATTATACAAAAGTCAGCAATTTGAATAATGTTTACTAACACTCCTAGATTCCTAGATTTAGTAGTATACATATATAGACACAGTACGAGGAGCTCATGGCTAAGTACTAACAGCTGCACAGGTCGATCTATCAGGTTAAGCTTCGCTTGCCGGGGCTGGCCGTGGATGGGTGACCATCTTTACATAACGAGACTCTTCCGTGTCTCGGAAAGCACGTTAAGCCGTTGGTTCCGGCTGTCATTTGTGCATCTTTGACAGTCGTTACGGGTCGTCAGAAGCCATTTGCGTATTGAATAGTTATCACTTGCTTAAAATCGGTGAAGGAAAACATCGTGAGGAAACCGGCATGTCTGAGAGATAGTTCTCAACAGCATGTGATGCTAAGTCAGAGGCCCATAGGCAGCATTAAAACTCTGACACCAGGTTAATCACTAACCACACGAAGAAGAAGAAGCCCGAAACTGACAACCAGTCTTTGTAAAGGGGTATCGTATTGTCCAGTTTCTGGGTTGTGGAGGTCAGATATGCAGTCGCTCCATATAAAATACTGGTATTCAGCTGCATTCCAGTTAGACTGGAAGCCGACCCCAACATAGTTGGGAAAAGACTAGGCAGATGATGATATAGATACAGTAAAGGTGACCATGTATTTTGGGAAAAGGGGGACGTCAACGGGGGGGGGGGGGGGGCTTCTTGAGATCATTATGATGTAAGTTTTTTAGTAAGAAGCATACCTACGAATTTGAATCGCAGTTTAAAGAGTAATTTTATAGATATGGATTTTTATTAGAAAGTAGGTGTGATACCTAATAATGAAAAAGGTCACAACTGATTATACATATTATTTGAAGTTAAAGTTGTTGATTAAATTTACAGAGGAAGAAGAAAGTCCGTTATGACGCAAAATTATACACAACATTTTCAAAGTGATCAAACATTTTATAAAGTTCAATTAAGTATCAAATATTATACTTTTTTTAATTAGTGTTCTTCCGAAAATATCAATCAGGAAATTTGAATTTATTCTATTAGAAAGCGAAATGTTTTGATGAGTTTATGAGTGTTTAGATAATATGTTAATGTGAGAAACCCGATATTTTCATTTATATAATTAAATAAACCTTATTTAGTTAGGCTCTAGTGTTTCAACTCCAAACGTCTCGAATATCAATATTGTGTTCGGACATTGTATTTGTATTATTGAACAATTTTGACATGCTATACAATATCCGATATGGTCTAGTGGCTAGGATACCTGGCTCTCACCCAGGAGGCTCGGGTTCGATTCCCGGTATCGGAAATTCTTTTTAGAAATTTTTGTTGAATACATTTGCTTTGATTCTTTTTAAACTGTTTTTTCAGTGTTACCCGTGTAAGGGTGACCATCTTTACTCCTCCATGCCTTGGAAACCAAATACAATAGCAATACAATTTTTTTTTTATGCTCTTTGATTATATACATATTGTTATGAATATGTAGCTTTTAAATGTTAATATGATAGCAATAACCTTAACAAATCAACTACATTTCTGCATTCTCAAAAAATACGTTTGGCACATTAAAATCAATCATTTGCCAACCAATAAAAAGTTTTTAATCAATAGCTGAACTCAGCCGAAGCCAGTTAAAGTATAATAGAGCTAACAATTGGCACTGAAGAGAAAAAGGTCATATAATTAATTCAGGCTAATTACCGCTGTTGGCAGGTTGCCGGCGAGCCAGCCGTTTTCCGTTACTAGTTCATTTAGATCTGTATGTTTATTTTGAAATGCAAATTGTAAACTCGCTTGTTTTTGTGGGATATTTTTAATGGTTGAATGACTTTCAATATTTATGTTGAATGGTAGTTTTACGAGGAGCTCGTGGCTAAGTAATAGCAGCAGCACAGGTCCATCTATCAGGTTGAGTACGCTTGCTAGGGTTGATCATGGATGGGTGACCATCTTTACATACCGAGACTATTCCGTGCCCCGGAAAGCACGTTAAGCTGTTGATCCGTGCTGTCATTTGTGCATCTTTGACAATCCGTATGAGTAGTCAAAAGCCCGAAAACATGGCAGCCTTACTAAGGGTATCGTATTTCCCAGTTTCTGGGTTGTGGAGGTCAGATAGGCAGTCGCTCCATGTAAAATACTGGTATTCAGTTGTATCCATTAGACTGGAAGCTGACCCCAACATAGTTAGGAAAAGGCAGGCAGATTGTTTTGATTGGGTAGTTTTGCGATTTGTTTTGACTAGCTGCGAAGGTTTTATTTGTAGCCTCGCTGAACTACATTATTTTCTATGATGACAACTGTTTATATTCTGAAGAATGAATTAGTGCCCGGTTGATGACAATAGGCTTACCCATATTACATGGGACTTAAGTCATAACAGGTGAAATGTGGATGTACGTGATATAGGTATTCTCATGGTACAGTCGCCAGCACATTAAGTTACCACAAACTGACAAAATATTTTAATCGATTTTGAACTTAAGTGTTAAAGTTTTAAGGTTTAAAATCGTTTGGAGACATTTGACAGGTTGGTATAACTTGTTGCGGCGGCCGTACACTTCTACTAAGTGGAATTCAGGTTTCTAAAATCGTTATCCTGGCGGCCTCTAAAAGATGACTAGCTGTTTCAAAAATAAATGAGGATTTATACATCTTTCTTTGTCCTACTAACCTTATTACAATAAACATTAGCTGAAGAAAATTTTATGAATATTCTACAAACTCAATTCTCTTAGGCATTAAGTTTATAATCCACATTAATCTTATGATAATATTAGGTAGATTTATGTTGTAGGTCGTAAATAATAATCTGATAGGAGGTTTTGTATTATCTTATCTAAATAATGTAGGTAATAATAATATAGTGTCCTAGGTATCTAGAATGTTATGTTGCGAAGTTGGAAGCATTTACGGCATGTTGCGTACCTAAATGTGACGACACGGTTGGCGCAGTGGTTGAGCGATTGACTGCTGCGCACTATGTCGCGGGTTCGATTCCCGCACGGAACAAATATTTGTACGACCTGCAAGTATTTGTTACGAGTCTGGGTGTTTTTCTATCTATAATATGTATGTATTTACGAAAAAAAAATGTATATAAGTAGTTTATCAGCCATCTCGTTACCATAACACAAGCATTAGGTTGCTTAGCTTGGGACGATATGGCGTTGTGTGAAAAATCATTATTATTATTATTATTAAATGTCATTGATTTTGACGTTAATACCAGTGTAAAGCTTAGATGCTATATGAAAATGGTTTATACATACTCGCCCTGTTTTCCTGGAGGGTTTGGGAGAGGTGAACAAACACTATACCTACATTTCGCCAGTATGACGAAAAGTTCATAACATTCTTAAATTGGGTTTGTTTACCAAGAATTAATGACTACGTTAAAAAAATCATCTGAGACGTGCAATTAAAATTTATTTTCAATTTTTTTGTTAAAAAAAAATCATTGCCTCAATTATCCTTTCTATGTTACTATAAGGGCCGATTATTCAATCGCCTGAAGACTTTTATCTGAAGAGTAAAGATGGCGGTTTTACATATTATTTTCTATGCAAGAACTGTCAAATTGCCATATTTATTCCTTCAAACTGATCTGGCGATTGAAAAATGACACCTAAATACAATAAACTAGTATACCTGCATATTAATAATTATAGTACAGATAAATATCAATGAATATAATTATATCCACTGATATATCAACGGACCTTGTTTTAAATTGTCCCAAAGTTACAAACCTGCATGGTTACCATACAGTTGATCCGATTTGTAATGAACTGATGTGAAGGTATTCACGAGAACTGGCTGTAAGCTGCGTTTTGTTATTTCTACGATAATGAATCACTGTTAACTTTGTTTCTCAATTCCTTTTTTTTTAAGGACTCCAACATAAAATAAATAAATAAGTATAAACAGTTATTATAAGGTTTTAACCTATTTATGTACAGATGCACATCAAGCTATCCCTAACTGTCAAATTTTCTCAATTAAAAATGAACCTTATGTCTTTGCAATAAAGTTGAAATACTGTCAAAGAAATTTGACAGATTGTGGTAACTTGATGTGCTGGCCTCTGTACCTATTTTATTCATAAGTCTCAATGTGTTGTATGTTACTACTCTTTAAAGAACATACCTACCATCTAATCTCTTCACCACCCTTGGTTGACTGGTAGAGAATGCCTAAGGCATTAAGTCCGCCTTTGTACCTTTATTGTGTGCGAAAAGTTTAAATAAATAAATATGGAAGCAGATTTTAAAAATTATTTTAAAGTAGTTTCTGCCAGCGGCTTCCCCGCGTGAATTTCGGAAATTGTTACATTATTGGAGTAAGGATCCCTAATTTTTGATGAAATATAAAATAGTATATCACCCGGGGATAGTATAGCTGTGAAAGTCATTATATGCTATGTATACAGGGTTTAACCGAAAGGGCTTTTGTATGTATATGCATATATATACATACAAAAGCATATGCCACAGACCACCAAACTGAACAACTTTTACTATGGGACCAACTCAGAATCGCAAAAAAATAATCAGCTGTTCTATACATTTTTGGTCACGTGACTCGTCAAAATGTAGGGAACAACAGATGTTTTAATATACGCTTTTGGTTACAGCCTGTATAATCTATATTATATTGACACTGACATGTCCTGAACACGTCTTAGATGCGCTGATCGTGTTCACATTCATTAGTGAATTTTCCACTTAATCCATCGTAAGACAGTGACAAACTAAAACAGAGATTACAATAAGCTTACGAAATAGTCTTAAGTCTGTACTCTAGACTAACATAAGCAATTTGTTTAACCGACGTTAATTTTGAATAGTTAACGGGGTGATTAATCATTGTAAAGTTAATTAAAGCTAAAGTTTTGTCTGAGCGCAGATGGGGCGCGGTGCCGCTTCATACACTGCCATGTGAGATGGGGTAAAGAATTATTAAGTTTGCAATATAATTAAAGAACGGAATGTTTGAACGAGGAGCTCGTGGCTAAGTAATAACAGCCGCACGGATCGATCCATCAGGTTAAGCTACGCTTGCCGGGGTTGGTCCGTGGATGGGTGACCATCCTTACATACCGAGACTCCTCCGTGCTTCGGAAAGTCGGAAAGCACGTAAAGCCGTTGGTTCCGGCTGTCATTCGTTGATCTTTGACAGTCGTTACGGGTCGTCAGAAGCCCGAAAGTCTGACAGCCAGTCTTACCAAGGGGTATTACCCAGGTACGGGTTGTGAAGGTCAGATAGGCTCGCTCCATGTAAAATGGTATTCAGCTGCATCCGTTTAGACTGGAAGCCGACCCCAAAATAGTTGGCAAAAGGCTAGGAAGATTGCATGTTTAAACAGTTTTTAATGTTAGATCATGAATCCTGTCATTAATAATATTATGAAAGTTTGTGTGTTGGGATGTTTAGATATTTGTTGCGAAACGATAAATATCTTCGTTCTACCGACCAAGCCTTTTTCCAGCTATGTTGGAGTCTGCTTCCAGTTTAATCGGGTAAAAATTAATCCCAAGTAATAGAGAGCAAGCCTATACCTAGCAATCGGACACAAATCCAGACTCCAGGTTGCTACGGAGAAACTCCAGACTGAAAATCTCAATAACACTGCCCGACCGGGAAATTGAACGCAGGACCTCATGCTTAGCAGTAGCGTTTGCAACCACTACACCTACTACAACTACACCAACGAAACAGCCAGAAAGGTATAAATAAAAACATTTAAAGTTGTAAAGATAAAATTGGAAAAAGTGGTTAAAGTTTATGTTCGTCTCTAAAAAGAATAATTCCGATACCGGGAATCGAACCCGAGCCTCCTGGGTGAGAGCCAGGTATCCTAGCCACTAGACCATATCGGATATGTGTTTAGTCAGAATAAAAATACGTTCCTACTAAAGTTGGTAACTTTCATAACGTTATTAAAAAAACTGAATTGCTATTTTAAAATATCATGTAGCATCCGATATGGTCTAGTGGCTAGGATACCTGGCTCTCACCCAGGAGGCTTGGGTTCGATTCCTGGTATCGGAATTTGTTTTTGAGTCAGTAGAAAAATAATTAAACAATTATCGCTTTACCGTTAGGGGCTATCTCCACGAGCGAGAGAATCGCGGCGATAATATCGTCGTGCCACGTATTTCTATACACTGTCTATGAACGCGTCTCCACACGGCGATATTATCGCGACGGTGCGACGAGTGGCAATTTGCGCGCGTAACGACGTCGTATCGCCGCGGTATCGTCGCGACTGGTGGCGCACCCGCCGCGCGCTCGCTGCAGAACGTGGCGCTCTCGCAGCGAGCGCGCGGCGGGCGCGCTGTCAATCGTAGCGTCATTTATTTATTATTCATATTTCGCTCTCGTCTGGCACCTAAAAAACTACTCTACTGAACTCTTTCAACAAAACAATTGCACAACGCCTCGTCGCGGAAACGCGGCGATTCCGTTACGAGTCGTCACGGGCTCGCGGCGATTCCGTTACCAGTCGCGACGATACGCTGGCGTAATAATCGCTTGTTCGTGGAGACGACCCGACGATAGAAGCGCGGATCCGTCGCGATTCTCTCGCTCGTGGAGATAGCCCCTTAATACTCAAAAGTCGAACAATGGGACGATTCAACAACAATTATTTAGTACTCATTTTTTAATAATAAATATAAAAATACCCACAGTTTGTATGTATGGCCACATTTTTTTAGTTTCGTTCAATTTACATTATTTACGTCTAGCACTTTGATTGAAAATGTAAAATGAATTCTTGTTTGAAATTAAAGAAGCCCAACAATATAATTTGATTATTCAAACTGAAACCGTGCATGTCGTCTACTCCAAAAAAAGGTGAACATAATTATTTTGATGGATCAGCAAGCATTGGCAAAATTCACTTGTTTTTTAAAACCAGTTTTGAGTTACTGTATTTTCATGAAGCGCAGTTTTAGGCCCGCGCTCACATTTAGTTCCGATAAACACAATTGGGTGATTTAATGTCGGTGAACACGGCCCTAAGTATTATTCACTTTTATTTAGGGAGGTGTTATATTTTCCATTAGGTATATAAATTAGATACAATGAAGGCATTAATTTTACACCCATTTTCGTTTCACGAAGACATAATATTTCCATTAAAAGTTATTATTTACGGATTTATTTAAAATGTTTGAAAATAGCATCTTAGAGCAACCTGTACTTAAAGAAATGTCGCGCAGCAGTCATTTGCCGGGTCACAGATCATAACATTCGCATCAATTAAATTAAAACGTATAAGCAATACTATTAGAACAAAACAACTGCAAAAAGCAGTAAGTTTTATAATTTAGTTTATTCAAAGTTGAATTTTGTTAAGAACAAATCTTAAATAGGTACTTACAACATTGTATAATAGTTCTATTTATTCACATAATATTTACATTATTACCTAAATATACTTAAAATCTATGAGTACATTTAAATAAAATTGAAGCGTCTGTTTGTAATATTAAAATAACCGTTTTTTACTACATGTATACATATGAGTATAATACGGTACATACAACAAAATATTTTAATTTTTAATTTTTGTCTGTCTGTCGGTTTGTTCCGGCTAATCTCTGAAATGGCTGGACCGATTTTGACGGGGCTTTTATTGGCAGGTAGCTGATGTAATAAGGAGTAACTTAGGCTACGTTTGTTTTAGAAGAATAACTGTTAGGCGGAACGAGAAGTTCGCCGGGTGAGCTAGTAATTATAATAATTGCATACATTAATACATTGTATAATCATTGAAAGTAAAATCTTATTATTGCTACCTAGCTCATACATACATTATTACCGCAATCCGATTACATCAACCCATTGGCCAAACAATTACCTGAAAATATCATCATTATTAGAACAAAAAGCCATAAAAATAGGCATAAAGCATATTTGTTTGGACATTTATAGCCTATATCGCATTCCAAATGCCTAAGTTTTTAGGTAATGCTAGTTATTACTTGGCGACGTTAGGCAAATATGTGATAGAGAATTATTTATGACTTGTTTGCTTCGGCTTTAATAGTAATATTCATGTTGGAGTTACTAATTATCTATGTATTTATTATGTAGTATGATTCATCATCCGCCTAGCCTTTTCCCAACTATGTTGGGGTCGACTTCCAGTCTAACCGGATGCAGCTAAATACCAGTATTTTACATGGAGCGACTGCCTATCTGACCTCCACAACCCAGTAACTGGGCAATACGATACCTGGCAGATTTTCGGTCAAAGATGCTCAATGACAGCCAGGACCAACGGCTTACCGTGCTTTGCGAGACACGAAAGAGTCTTAGTATGTAACGATGGTCACCCATCCACGAACCAACCTCGGCAAGCGTAGCTTAACCTGATGACTTTAGTCGTACGACTGGTATTACTTAGCCACGAGCTATGTATTTATTATGTAGTATGATTATTACTTTGAAACTCTTTGATTACCTACACAACAATCGCGTGTAGGCTTAAATGTCGGAAGAGCTTCCTACGCTCTACAAAGACCATCCAGGACTTATCGGGATTGTTCGAAAGGGTTATCGCTACCCCGGAACATAAAGGACTAAGGAAGGAACATGGATGGGTAATTAGTAAGAGTCTGACACTCCCTTCCGCTCCACCCAGAGCAGGAGGAGTAATTTGATGATTTCTCATCCTCAAAAAAAAGGCATCAATGACAAACCATCCAACGAGAGAAGGAAACTATGGGCAGAGAAGCATCCACTGCCTGCCGACTTCGTTAAACCCCAGGTGATTTGCAGTGGCCTACACCCAGTGCGGTTGCGGAGCCTCGAACCAGACCAACGACGAAACTACCTTTTGGAAGGGGCGACTAGAATCAATTCTATTTCTTGTTAATTTTGACGTTCAAAAGTGCCTTTCTTGTGCCTATAAAATATTTGACTTTGACTTTAACTATGCCCTATTTGACTTTGACTTTGACTTTAACTATGCCCTATTTGACTTTGACCTTGACTTTAACTATGCCCTATTTGACTTTGACTTTGACTTTAACTATGCCCCACCTGCTGGAGTGTCGTAAGTGCCCGTTCAGCTGCACCTTGGATGACCTAAAGAATATATTTATTTATTTAAACTTTTCGCACACAATAAAGGTACAAAGGCGGACTTAATGCCTTAGGCATTCTCTACCAAGGGCACGCCACGATAGTGGCGGTAAGGCCCCTCTTTGAGGAGTGGCTAGAGAGGCGTCACGGCGCCCTCACCTTCCGCCTGACGCAGGTCCTCACCGGACATGGATGTTTCGGGAGGTTCCTGCACATCATCAGGCGGGAGGAAACGCCCGGGTGTCACCACTGCGAGGATCGCCCAGAGGACACGGTAGAGCACACGGTGCAAACCTGCCCCGCTTGGGCGGAGCACCGCCGTGTCCTCGTAGAGGCGATCGGCGGCGGCGACCTCTCGCGCCCGGCCCTGGTGCAAGCCATGGTCCGGGGCGAGAGGGAGTGGGAGGCAGTCACCTCCTTCTGCGAAAAAGTCATGCTCGCGAAGGAGGTGGCGGGATGGGAGAGAGAAAGGTCCTCCCGTCCCAGCCGCCGCGGGAGACGCTCCGGGCGTCGGGAGCCACGTGACGACTCCCGGCCACCGTAGGCGCGGGCCTGCGGACGGTGAGTAATGGGTGACTCACCGTCCGATCAGCACCAGACCCGTGCCGTACGGCGCGTATATGTTCCACGCGCGCCTCAAAGAGATGTCAGCATATGAAGGGGCCCCTCAGGGCCAAGCCTGCCGGGTAAGCGGGATTGTCCGAAAGGGTTACCGCTACCCCGGAACATAAAGGGCTACGGAAGGAACATGGATGGGTTTTAGTCAGTAAGAGTCTGACACTCCCTTCCGCTCCACCCAGAGCGGGAGCAGTCATTGGATGATTTCCCAGCCTTAAAAAAAAAAAAAAAAAAAAAGGCATTCTCTACCAGCCAACCAAGGGTGGTGAAGAGATTAGATGGCAGGTGCTTTAAATAGTAGGAACATACAAAACATTGAGAATATATGCCTCTGATGCCGCGATTAATGTGTCAACCTACTGGGCTCATTCAATTTAACAACATAAATAAGCACCATCGACACAAAAAGAAGAAGTTTGAAAGTTTCAAACTCAAACTCAAAGCATTTATTTCAAATAAACCAATTACAGGCACTTTTGAATCGTCAAGGGGTCGGTCAGTCAGAAAGATGAAGCTAGTTGCCCATTCCAAAGCAGTAGGTACCTATGGAGAAGAACGGGCAAGAAACTCCATGGACACTCTTTTAAACCAAAATATGTTTACAAAAACTGGGTTACATCACTCATGTTGAAATATACACGTGAGAACGATGCAGAACTTAATAAAAGCGTCCATAATTACAAGATTTTAAAAAACAATTCAAAATTAATTTAAATATTAAAACAGCCGTGGCAGCTAAGAGGTGACCAGCCCCTACTGACGGTGCCCGCTCATGAACATGACGCATGGATTAGCACCATTCAGCTCAACCATTTTGATGGGAGCTAAATGGTCCAAAATACCGCCACCACCAGTGAGACATTACAGGGAGCATGACATGCTCTCAGCCGCCAGGGCACATTCAAGTCAATGTAAGACGTACTCAGTAAATTGTAGCTTTATAGTAGGTACATAGTACTCACAAACGTGCTATGCAATTATACAATGCTAAGAGATTGAAGTTAAGTTTTTTCTTAGGTATGGTTGTAGAGGCCAAATTAAGCTTTAATGGTCACTATTGGTACTATTTTTCATACATACATAGACAATAAGCGATTTGGAAAAAGTTATGTACTTAACCTACTTTTTTTTTTAATTTACATAGAGAAGTAAAGCAAACAAAAGAAAATACGTTAAAATTAAGTGTAGCGAACTCTCGATATAATTATTACAGCGATGCGGAGGAATGTATCGACGCCATATTTTATTAAGCTATTAGTTTTATATACTTACAGTGTTTTATGTTAAACGAGGGACATACTTTCAGGGGTTACTATACCCATGAAAATGAACAACTTTGACTATAGAACTATACCTGAAATCACGAAAAAAACTTAGCTGTTCAGTACATGTATGTTCGCATAATTCGTCAAAATGTATGGAACAGCTGATATTTTTTTTCATATTTCAGAGTTGGTCCCAAGGACAAAGTTGTTGATTTTCATGAGTACTATACAACCTGAAAGTATGTTCCTCGTTCAACATAACACATTGTATATTCCTACTTGTACTTAATAATTATATTCTTTTTAGTTTTTGTGTCAGATATATAACCTTTTTAATAAAATAAACAGCATAACACTATGTTACCAGTGTACCAAACGTAATACCTACCTAATTCATGAATATTTGAAAATATTGTGAAAGCCATACCGTAACCTAATAATTAATTATTACCTTATAATATTTTGAATTACATAATTTTTGGCTATCGAGAATATTATGTAATCGATAGAGCTTTTTCGAAAGAGTCATACCGGAGTAAATCGCATTACCTATTTATTTAATTTAATAAGCACTTAAATTTTATCAAATACACACATTTCGCAAGAGACATCAACATCCGATATGGTCTAGTGGCTAGGATACCTGGCTCTCACCCAGGAGGCTCGGGTTCGATTCCCGGTATCGGAATTCGTTTTTGAAAATCTTGCGGTTACATTTTAACTCTATTTTTGTAATTAGTCAGCTTTTCAGTGCAATTCAAAGCTGTAATAATCACAATATACAATTGGTTGCCCAGGGGCTGCAGTCTCGACATAGATAGCGATGCGATCGCTAACTACCGATCGTTAAATATTACCGAAAAAATTCGCTTGCCGTAACGACGATAACGATAAATGCAAGTCTCGACAACCGAGGTAGCGAGCAAAATCGGTTACTAATTTGACTTTGCGACGTTGATACGCTAACGAAATCCGTATTCATAGGGCGGTAATTCTATGCTAAAAAATTGTCAGTAAAAAAAAATTCTTCGTTTTAGGGAAAATTGGTGGACAAGATATTCTCAAATAATTATTTTTCTTTAAAAATTGTACAAAATATAGGTGAACCTTATCATATTAACACTTTTTTGCATCGAAAAGTGTAAGTAGGATGTATTGTTTTTAAGAAAAACACTTAACAAGGAAAATTATAGTTCGCTTCCTTGCAATACAGACGTGTCAATGTCAAGTTTGTTTTGCACACAAGAATTTGAATTAATTTTAGATCTCCAATTTTATAACGAAAAAAAACGGTTTAGCAATGGTGGGGGACCGTGACAAAGGCGCAGGCCCGAGTCAGAGTGCGTCAGGTAAGTACCTACAACCTACAACGACTATTTTCGATTCCTATTTTTGTTACTAAATTAATACTTTGCGTATGTCCAAAGTATTTTGTGTTTAGATAATGAATATATTAAATGTTTCAGGCGTAAGCGTACGCCACCTGTAACGTCGGGGCAGGTTGATGCGCTTTTGGCGTTCCTAGAAGCCCGCCCATACCTGCACACACGAAAATTTACCGGCCTCCAGGGACGGGAAAATTTTGAAACGGGCTGGAAGGAGGTTGCTGAGGAGCTCAACAAACTCCCCAACGGATCAGTCAAATCGCCAGAGCAGTGGATGACGGTTAGTCTCAATCAAAGATTCAGTTGGTTTTTAACAGTCAGTTCATGCCTTGTCAGTGTTATTTATATTTACTTGAATAATTATCATATTTATAGGTTTGGAGAGACTTAAAAAGCCGCAGCTGCACTAAAGCAGCAAAATTAAAAAAATAAACAATTAAAACTGGCAACCGAGGAGTCAACACAGCTCCTTTGACTGAGGTGGAGAGACGGGTAACGTCCATAGTTGGTGTAAATTACACATTCGGCACCAACTGCCCCAACGCTATGCCAGAAGAAGATGTAAGTTGGTGATTATTGTGTTGAGAAGGGTGTTATAGGGAGTGACGCGTTTGCAAAATTTGTAAATAAAAATAATGAATAATTTTATACTTATGTGTTTTATTTAAATCGCACAGAGTCAATAAAATATAATGTACGCATGTTGTGTAATACTGCACATGCATTGACGATTAGGCCAGCAGTGTATGGCTCATACATCAACTGGCGTTGGTGGGACAGACACCTAAAAACAAACTTCAGCACACCAAAGTATCTTTCAACTGTTTCTGGCTGAACAATGAGCATTTGTAAAATTATACTCCGGTGTCCCAGGGCGTTGGTTTTTTAAAGGAGTCATCAACCATGGCTCCAGAGGATATCCATCATCACCTAAAAGATTAAACATATAAATTCCTTTCAGTAATCTAATGGGAGGTTGCCCATCGTGAGATTTATGATGATCATGTTCGTGAGATTATAATGTACATTTAATATTATTTACCAAGTAGCCATGTACGGTGGTCCCCGTTGTCAAAATGTCGCTTCATTGTTGAGCGCACGAATTTGCCCATACGTGAGCATCGTGTCTGGCTCCTGGCCATCGAGCATTAATGTTTAAAATCAAAAGATCTGGGTCACACACCAATAACATTATTAAGTATGTAAGTACTTATTTTTCATAGAATATTTAAAATAAATAAAGACATGAAAAAGTAACTATTGAGGGTACACACAGCTTGCACATTTAATGAATGGCCCTCATGGTGATCACTCACATATGCCTCTTCGTGGACTTTTGGAGCAAAAATTTTTATATGTGTGCAGTCTATGGCTCCAATCGTATCTGGGAATGGCTGTGGAGCATTTCTAAACTTTAACTGCACACCGTTCTTACTGAGTCATGGGGAATTTGTAGTATCTTCTTAAAAGATTTTCGTTAATAGCCAAAGTTACAGCATGTATTAGTCGGCATACTGACTTTTGGCTCATGCTGCAACCCAACTGCAAGCCAACAGGTAGTTGGTAGCATCCACTTGCGTAAAATCGGAGTGCCGTCAGTATTTAATAAGAAGAAAATATAAAGTACAATCTTAGATATTAGACAAAATAAATATAAATTTTATCAAGGCACCTAATCCAAAGGTACTCACTTGCGACTCCACAGAAAGTCCGTAAGGCCGTTGTCTTTGAAGAGATGGGCGAAGTTCATCAACGAGCTCATGGAACATGACCTTGTTTATTCTGTATAAGTACAGAAATTGGCCATCCTCTAAATCCAAAGGATTTTCATTTTCACGCCGATTTCGTGCAATTTGTCGCCGCATGTACATGTCACGTCTGTGTTCAAGCACGACCAAATCCCACGCTAAATATTCAGCAGCCATAATTCTCTAATTATTATTTGTTTATTGTTTTTGTAAGCTCAAATCCAAAGTTAGTGAACGTAGCGAACACTTATCGGGCTGTCAAAAATGGTCGTAAGTAAATTCGATGACATTGCGAAAAATCGGTATCTCAGCGAAAATAATCGATAAGTTTGCGATGACAGTCGGTAGCTTTGGCAGTTGAGACTACCAAAAATCGTTATTATCAGATCGTAAGGACGTAGCGACCGATTTTTGTCGCAAAGCGATCGCTATCTATGTCGAGACTGCAGGCACTGTATTGGATTTTATTCCCATCTTTTATAAAGAAATTCTAGGTCTATCTCACTAATATTATAAACGCGAAAGTTTGTGAGTTTGTGTTTATGTTTTTACGTCAGTCACGCTCAAACGGCTGAACGGATCTGGATGAAATTTGGCACAGAAGTAGTTTATGAGCTGGATTAACACATAGGATACTTTGTATCCCGGTAGTATGTCCCTTGGGATAATTTCCGACAACCACGCGGCGAAACCACTGGCAGTAGATAGTAAATTAATAATTATGACATTTGACAGTGGTTGAGCGATTGACTGCTGCGCACTATTTCGCGGGTTCGATTCCCGCACGGAACAAATATTTGTACGACCTGCAAGTATTTGTTACGATTCTGGGTGTTTTTCTATATATAATATGTATGTATTTACAAAAAAAAATGTATATAAGTAGTATATCAGCCATCTCGTTACCATAACACAAGCATTAGGTTGCTTTGCTTGGGACGATATGGCGCTGTGTGAAATGTCCAAGGATATTATTTTATTTATATTCGTTATACAGGGTTTTAGTGCTTAAAAACTTAAGAAAAACCAACAGTTATATCGACCGCCACTTTTTGCCATAATTGAACCCAATATTTCAGCCAAAAACCGGGAATTATACAGAAAGAATCTCAAACATTTCTATGCCTAATTCCAAACATTCAATTACATTAAGAAAACGTATTGCCATTGAAATGTGGGCTTTATTTCGACAAGATTAAGTACCGTTTTATGTCAAATTATGTCATCATTAACGGCAAATGTGGTGTAGGGAAATGTAAGCTGCGTGACACACTTTCTGGTTGGGGCCAGGAAATAAGCGAAGATGAAACGAGGGTGAGTTTCAAGTGAAACTAAAAAAAGAAAGAAACACAGGAATTACTACAGTAAAACTACAACTGGTATAGTAATTAATATAAATAGATACATATAAATTTATTATTATATTTATAGTTTGTATATAATTATCTATTCGTAATTAAGAAACTTGAGAGATGTCAAGGGACACCCGGATGGAACGAAGTTTTATTCGATTAATTCGTGAAGGAATTGTAATAACATTTTATTTCTTTTAAGTTATAATAATAAAAAAAAACTGATCTAAAATTAACACCAATCAGAAAGTATTGATTAAAAAGACATCATATTTTACTCCAAAAAAAGTTTCATTACAACTTTTGGTCATAATTCCGTCTAGCCCCCTTTCGCAACTCCGTTCCAACAAATATTTACACTTAACTTCCTATTGCACCTACCACTGTTTATCTAGGCATCACCCAAAGGTTGACTGGTAGAAAATGCCTTTGGCATTAAGTCCGCCTCTGTACATTACTGTGCTTAAAGTATTAAATAAATAAATACATGAAAATGAACAAATTCATTTAAAAAAAAGACCTGTGTGAGCCCAAAAAGGCTTCTATCTCAACATGATCAGTACATCTAAAGCACTAGAAGAGAGAAAAGAAGTTAGATAAGAGAAGAGAATGAGAGAGAGAGAAGAGAAGTTGTCAGTGAATACTAGCTTTTGCCAGCGGCTTCCTCCGCGTTTATGTAGGAAATTATCCCACGGGAACCGTACATTTTTCCGGGACAAAAAGTTTATATGTTATGCTATTTCAGACTATTATAATCTATCTTTGTGCCCAGTTTCATCCAAATTCGTTAAATACACACATCAAAAGTGTCTAGGGATCAACATATATTTTTGCAATAACTTTTCTCTTGATTGATATTAATTTAAATTTTCTTTAAGGATTCATCAAATAAAGTGTTTTCGTTTGTCACAGTAACGATAAACCAAGTCACCTTTGCATTAATAAAGAAATTTGCCATTTTCCTAATAAAGGGATTTTTGACATTTGAACCACTAACATTAAAGTTCGAAAAAAAGACTGAAATAACAGTTTTCTTTAAAATTTTATTGGGTAACTTAAACAATTAATAATCCGTGTTTCTACCGCGAACACTAACAACACAAGAACATCGGTTTGGCATACTCAAAATGAGTTCATCCAAATCACGCTGTGGAATGGCCGCCCATGTTCGTTGCAACAACAAAAAAAGGTCTTCTTGCAACTGGATACCCTCCATATTCGGCAGAGCTCTTCTCTGTAGCATATCCCATGCATGCTCAATCGGGTTCAAGTCTGGCGACTGAGCAGGCCAGGGCAGGACATTGATGTTAGCTGCGGCGAGAGTCTGTCTTACAACTCTTGCGGTGTGCGGTCGTGCATTATCATGCATTAACTGAAATAAGGGACCGATTTGCACTTGTAGAGGAACGATGACGTCAGATACAATCGTCTCAGCATAAATTTGAGCGTTGAGGTTGCCTCTGATCCAAATCAACTCAGTTCTTCCGCCGATCCAAATACCCGCCCATACCATGATGGTTCCACCACTATAAGGATGGACTTTTCCTGGCAGGATTTTAATCGCTGTTGGCGTCCAGGGGTTCTCCAGTGTCGTATACGTCTTGTATCCGGTCTCATACCAAAACGAGACTCATCAGAAAAGCACACGAAACGCCATTGTTCTTCTGCCCAATTTCTGTGTTCAAGAGCCCATTGATATCGAATCCTACGATTGTGCATTGCTATAGGTGGTACCCGTAGCGGTCTTCGGGAATGAAGGTTCACTTCATGCAAGCGGTTTCTGACTGTTTGGTCGCTAATTAAGTTCCCTGAAGAGTGATGAAGCCTCACGGCTAACATCATGGCGGTTATTGTTGGAGCTCTTCGAGTTAAGATTTGAATGTATCGGTCTTGTCTCCGTGTGGTGCAGCGATACCGTCCTTCATGGCGCTCAGCCACGGTACCAGTCGAATATGGAGGGTATCCAGTTGCATGAAGACCTTTTTTTGTTGTTGCAACGAACATGGGCGGCCATTCCACAGCGTGATTTGGATGAACTCATTTTGAGTATGCCAAACCGATGTTCTTGTGTTGTTAGTGTTCGCGGTAGAAACACGGATTATTAATTGTTTAAGTTACCCAATAAAATTTTAAAGAAAACTGTTATTTCAGTCTTTTTTTCGAACTTTAATGTTAGTGGTTCAAATGTCAAAAATCCCTTTATTAGGAAAATGGCAAATTTCTTTATTAATGCAAAGGTGACTTGGTTTATCGTTACTGTGACAAACGAAAACACTTTATTTGATGAATCCTTAAAGAAAATTTAAATTAATATCAATCAAGAGAAAAGTTATTGCAAAAATATATGTTGATCCCTAGACACTTTTGATGTGTGTAGTTTTTGAGTTTATTTGTTACAAACATACTTACATACAAATCTTTCCTCTTTATAATATTATTAGTATAGATTGATACTGTCAGCAGCACTTAAACACGGTTTAAGCACCGTTTAGGACCGCAAGGGCCTTTCCCTATGCATCTAATTCTACGACGCTTCACAATCACAATACAATTAACAACAATGAGATTTAACGTAGATACCTTATTGCGATCACTGCCAGAACTTAATCAATGTCAGTACAAACAAACTCTTCCCAGAAAGCTTAGAGTAATCCCTTCTAATGAGTATATATTTACTGAGACTCCTTATTACTGGTTTCCAAGTAACACTGTTCGGTGGCATTATTACTCCATTTCAAAATTCTTATTATTTGGTAAAACTTTACAGCTCTACGAAAGTACAGACGCTAGCACATTAACCTATACCAAACTGCCAAATATTCCGAATTGAAGATGAACCTTATTGATTTAGAATAAAGTTGAAAATCTACCAAATAAATTTGACAGATTAGGTTAGCTCGATCCACTATTAACAGGCTCAAACTAGCTAAAACTTACGGTGTATTTTGGTACCACGTTAACAGTAACAATAGGTTTCATTTTGACAGTTCAATAACATTCAATGCGCTATTTACGTTGTTGGGCAGGTTTTTCGAACATAGCAGCAATGGATCAGCAATATACTTCAAATACATTCTGATTGTATACTGTGTTACGAAATTAAGGTGCAGATCTCTTCCTTCGGAAAGCACGTTAAGCAGTTGGGCCCGGCTGTTATTTGTGCATCTTTGGCAGTCGTTACGGGTCGTCAGAAGCCCGA
The DNA here is from genome assembly GCA_951799385.1 of Hyppa rectilinea. Classification (NCBI taxonomy): domain Eukaryota; kingdom Metazoa; phylum Arthropoda; class Insecta; order Lepidoptera; family Noctuidae; genus Hyppa; species Hyppa rectilinea. The sequence continues at coordinate 3,348,328 of OX637318.1, read as the reverse complement.
TCTGACAGCCAGTCTTACCAAGGGGTATCGTATTGCCCAGTTACTGGGTTGTGGAAACAGATAGGCAGTCGCTCCATGTAAAATACTGGTATTCAGCTGCATCCGGTTAGACTGGAAGGCGACCCCAACATAGTTGGGAAAAGGCTAGAAAGATGATGAGACGTCAGCGAATGTCGTCCCCCAATGTGCGCAGGATGCTCTTCAGATTAGACAAAGAAGTCAGATAGGCTGCTGCAGGTACAACTTAGTCAGGTGGACGTACTCCGATGAGCCACAGTGGGACTGTGGAGCTATGGTGGAGCTACAACACGAAAAATGCTTCACCTCTTGTCGTTTGTAAAAACACCTGCACTATGGAAGACCTTTGCGAGGCCAGCGCAAGCACTATCGAAGTAGCCGAATACTGGTTAAAGCTTGTATTTATACTTATTTGAAAATTACAACATAGTTGGGAAAGGCTAGGCAGATGATCCCTTCCATTATTAATCCACTTCTACCCATTACGGGCCCTACACTCACTCGCTGTTTTCGAGACCTCAATATCCGGAGAAATCTTTCTCTCGTAAATTAATTACATGTCAGTAAGAAGAGGCTGAAATTGTTTGAAAAGGTACGCCTAAGTTAAGCACATTATTTTGTTCGTAGGCCCGTAATCACCGCGTGTGTCGAGCTTAACAGTCATTAATTGATGAGCTAAATGGAGATCTCGGGGATATTTTTGTGTTGATGAAACGAGAGATTAAGTGTATTGAAGAGCCCAAAATCGTGTAAGGTTTGGTACGACAGTCTAGAGGCGGTCGCAGGAATTAGGTGAATGCGGGCAGCGCAGGACTAGTCATTGTGCTGATGCTTAGGGAAGGACTATTTAGGGTAGTGGACGGTTTTTACCTGAGATGATGGACCTACGAAGCTACAGTACATTAATGGATGGATTCAGATATGTGTACAAATTGGCGAGGTAGGGGATTGATACTAAATGCTGATGAAATTCTAGGACCCCCTTGTATCTCAAGAATTAATTACAAATTTAAACGGTCCATAATTGTTGTGTTACTCCACATAGCCAAAGCAATTGAGATCGTTGAAATAATAACATCAATATTTCTCAGAGGACATTGAACTGTAATCAAACCAAGTAAATACAATATTATTAATACGTCTGTCTGTGTGCCTTGTGTAAGTATACGAGACATTTTCCGCGGCTGTGTGAGTTTGCTATTACAATTCAATCAGGCGTTAGTGATTTGACGTTTCTCTCTTACAAGACGATATTAAGATAATATGAGAATCTTATCCAGAATGATTCTGGAAAAACATCGAACTATACAGTTATTACTTCGCATTTGACGTCTGTTTTCTGGCATTCGGATAATATCTAGGTATTAAACATGAGGAATCTTGGTAATTTTTTCAACATCGATAAAATCTAATGTTATTACCTTACTTCAGCTGTGGGTAATAAAAAAATATGAAAGGAGGAATTTATTCCCACAAGACGGCAGGTAAGGTACCTGCGTTACTTAGTATGGAAGTACTCGGGGGATGAGCTTATGACGTCACATATACGTGCCTAGTTACGTCATAAGTATTTACGTTAGCATTTTTTGAGCACTCGTATGATTGTCTGTACGCACTGATCTCGGTTTTTGGGAGTTGGATTTTTTTTGCAGTCGTAATATTCTTCTATAACGATTTACGGCGCGTTCAGGAGCTGTCAGTGTCAATTTTTTTAAATATTATTGACAGTGACAGCGATTCGGGGTGAGTGCCGGATGGCTTTATTGAGCTGTGCTGTGACCTTTAATCTGCTGATCGCAAATTTGTCCAGTATAAAGTTTAAATTTTTTAGGAACAATTCTCAAACATAATGTAGCAGTTGCTAGGTGTTGACTATACTATTCTTAACACCTCTACACTGCTTAGTAACAATAGATTTATAGAGTGCTACCTAATCACATTAATGCTATTGTTTACCGTCTAAACCCGAGTAGATCGGGTCAAAATTATCTATTGTTGTAGCAGTAATACCTTAAGCTGCTCATTAATATTATTGCCATTAGCTAATTAAATATTAGTGACAGCTTATTTACTTAGTATATAACATAGATTTAATAAAGAAGGTATATAATATGGGGTGAGTAGTAGAATCATTGACATAAGGTGACATATTAGCCAGCGGGATTGTCCGAAAGGGTTACCGCCCTGGAAAATAAAGGGCTAAAGAACGAACATGGATGGGTTCTATATTATATTTTAGGAAAGTCGTCTACTTGTAAAATGTTTGTAAATATGTGAGGTCTGTCACATAATTCAATTACAGGCACTTTTGAATTGTCAAGGGGTCGGTCAGTCAAAAAGACGAATCTAGTTGCCCATTCTAAAACAGTAGGTACAGACGCCAGCACATCAAGCTATCCCTAACTGTCAAATTTTTTCAATTAAAAATTAACCTTATGTCTTTGCAATAAAGTTGAAATACTATCAAAGAAATTTTACAGATTGTGGTAACTTGATGTGCTGGCCTCTGTACCTATGAAGAAGAACGGGAAAGAAACTCAACGGCCACTCTTTTAAAACAAAATATGGTTACATCATAATGTTTTTCCTGAAAGATGATTGTTAATTAATTAACGTATCATTTTGCTTTATTTAATTGGCTTTTAATGTATAAACTTTACTTGCAATTCCATACGTTCTGGAAGGGGTCAAAGCGATATTCAAGTTGTAGAATTCTCAGCTATACTTAAGCTTAGGACTTACCCTCTATTTTAGTTCCAAAAGAAACCGCCAGAGCAAATTATGTCATTTTAATGAACGAGCGGAATTTTAGACAATGCAGTTTTTGACAGATATACATACGTACAGGTCTCCCAAAGTGATAATGCGCATAGAAATCTTCGCCATTGTTCGGCAACGGTCGTATTCCCCGAGCGTCGGAAGACGATATGTATATAGAGTGGTTAAGTGCATTTTCCTCATGCATAATTTAGTAAGATTATGTGTTTTGTCCTAAAAGAGATAAATATTGATTTATCAGTAACGAAATTTGATTCAATAATTCCATGTAAGTAAATACCGAGCTATAATTTATATAAGCCTAAATCTGATTTTTAATATGTTTTTTCTAGTACTTAATATGTATTTTACGTAGGTATTTTTAATTTTTTAATATAGAAAAACGTGAAAAATTTTAGTATATTTAAATATTTTACAAAATTAACTATTTAAATTTGAATAAGATAATTAAAGTTGAAATTAAATTCACCTTTGAAAACAAAACCAAGAAGGGTGTGTAATAGCAGCTCTATATAATTCCAGACAAAGAGAACACGTGCAGTCACCACCAATATAACAAGACGACTGACGCACCTTTGACTGACCGCCGACCGCCCGAATTGTTTTCGATTGTGTACACATGATATTGACTCCTATTTCTTTCGAACAAGGTGCAAAATGCAAGTGCATTGTTAAGGACTCGAACGATTCAATGATTCGGGTGTTTCCGGGAATACGACAATTAGCGAAGATTTGCATGTGCATTATTAATTTGGGAGTACGTACACCGAAATAAATAATAATATCCTTGGACATTTTCACACAACGCCATATCGTCCCAAGCTAAGCAACCTAATGCTTGTGTATTTTGTGTAATGGAAACGAGATGGCTGATAGACTACTTATATTTTTTTTTTGTAAATACATACATATTATAGATAGAAAAACACCCAGACTCGTAACAAATACTTGCAGGTCGTACAAATATTTGTTCCGTGCGGGAATCAAACCCGCGACATAGTGCGCAGCAGTCAATCGCTCGACCACTGCGCCAACCGTGTCGTCGTGTGAAATACTTTTATTTTGCCGGATTTTTTCACGGAACTCAAAGAAAAAATACTAAATGTTTGGCAGACAAAACGATATGTCTTACGATGTAGGTTTCCGGCATAGGGTACAAGCACCTGTTATTACCTACAGCTTAAAAAAAACAAAGAGTTTTGTTATACTAATCCATACTTTATTTGGACGTAAAGAAAGTAATTGATGGTCTTCGCAGACACGACTATGGGGCAGACCACAATAGCGTGTTTGTATACTATTTATACTGTTTGTTGGCCACTTGATTAATTGCATTGTCTCGACGCGACACGCTGAATCCACTGGACTACGCCGAAATAATCTATAGTTTGGACGAGTAGGGTAATCTGCTAAGCCTTCAAGGACCTGAATTAGTTAAGGTTATTGTGGAATAGTTACCTATACCTTTAATAGCCGTGATAGACTAGTGGTGCGGCCGTCGGACTGCCAAGGTCTTGAATTCGAACCCAAGGCACGCACCTCTGATTTTACGGATTCATGCGTATTATATAATTATCACTTGCTTAAAATCGGTGAAGGAAAACATAGTGAGGAAACCAGCATGTCTGAGAGATATTTCTCAACAAGCATGACATGTGAAGCTAAGTCAAAGGTTAGTTACTAACCACACGAAAAAGAAATAAAGACCTTAAAGTTAGGTGTAAATACCGTTTCAGACCCAAATGTGGTTAGTACGGTTAGCGACAAAGGTCGATTTACATTTCTTTTTTATTAAGGTTGGGGAATCATCAAATAATAATAATAATAATTCATTTATTTAAAAGTATCAAAGACTCAATTTGTTAGTAACAATATTCCTTAACGACTATGTTAGTAACTTATTCTACACAACACTTCAAGGTATGTGAACCCCTGCTACAAACCCAACACCGAGGTAGAAAGCTTGCAGCAGCGGTTCACACACAAACAATCCAGTCTGCTCGCGACACACCGTAGAATAATGTTGGGGCTGGCCCGCACCCGGCGCACCAGGGAGGCGCATCTTTTACGCATCACTGCGTAGAAGCAATCAATGCGAGCTTCAGCAAACATCCCTGATGCGCTACAGAAGCGGAACAGCCCCATCAACACCCGGAACGCATGAACCGATCAAATGAACCGTCCTATTCTGGGTGGAGCGGAAGGGAGTGTCAGACTCTTACTGACTAAAACTCATCCATGTTCCTTCTTTAGCCCTTTAGATTCCGGGATAGCGGTAACCGTGTTGGACAATCCCGCTGACCCGGCAGACTTCGCCCTCTCCTTCCCCCTAAGATTCTTTAGTATAAGAAAAAATACAGCCGTTACCGTAACAAGAAGCTGACCAAAAATTACGGCCGACTTTATCACGTCATAAGGTTTATAGGGGTTATCAGACCCATTTGACGGTTTCACGCATTAAGATCTGGTCATATCATAAAAATGCCATATTATCTTTATCTCCATTTTAAAGGTTTTATACATGGGGAGTTATGAGGTATTCCCTTGGGCACGCATGGCCGCATACAGTGCCCGATTAACCATATAGCAAGAGTTGCAATTGGTACGGGCCCCGAGCAAAAGGGGGCCCCGCGTATCCATCTCCGTCTGAGCGTAATTTTTAAACTGACACGTATTAAGACGAGGTTCAATAAATTAACTTGATGTCACCTATTCATTAATTTTAGTTACTAAGTGCGCTGCAGACTGTCGTAGAAACACATTTTTTTCTCTTACATATAAACATCCGTTTTTGAAAAGGTTGTCAGAAACTAGAAGGTCCGCCAGAGCTGATGCTACGACGGCACTTCTATCTGGCAAACAGATACATAGAATAGAACCTATAAATAGCAATTAAACGTAGTGAGAGTTAACTTTTTGAAGTGAAACTTCTTTATCGGGGTTGGAAATAAATTTAGTGTAACATTTTTTCGTTACGCGTCACATTTTTCCGTTACGCGCCATCTTCTTCTTATCCCTACCACGCGTGATTCGAAGTATACTTTCTCCAGTGGAGTAGGGATTGGTATTACAATAACAACAACAAACAACAACAACAACTACAACAACAACAACTTTATCTAATTTAACTTTATTTAACCAATTTCTGTAAAGTTGCATATAGTAAATTATTTTTTGAAAAATAACGTCATAAAGAAGTTTCACTTCTTACGAGTGTACGCTAGTACACGCACACATTTTTTTTATTTCCACTTTGTACGTAAGAACTCATCGGAGGAGCTCGTGGCTAAGTAATAACAGCCGCTCAGATCGATCCATCAGGTTAAGCTACGCTTGCCGGGGTTGGTCCGGACCATCTTCAGATATCTAGACTCCTCCGTGCCTCGGAAAGCACGTTAAGCCGTTGGTCTCGGCTGTCATTCATGGATCTTTGACAGTCGTTACGGGTAGTCAGATGCCCGAAATTCTGATAGCCAGTCTTATCAAAGGGTAGCATAGCAGATCAAGGGCCCCTCGATAAAATTTGCTACGGGCCCTGCGCTTTCTTAATCCGGTACTGGCCGCATATGATCGTATTGTTCGATGAATGAGGATATTATTTTGACGTGCGTATATAAGGAGACTGAATGATGTCTTTAAGATTCCCTTTTAGATAAGGAAACCACGATAATATTCCAATATTTAAGCCGGTAAAAGAATACGGAGATGGAACATTTAAAGAGTCTTATCGATGTAAGTGAAAACTAAAGTACCTAAAGTGAGCAGTCATTGCACTTGATGTTATGTACAATATTAACAGCTTACTTCATGTCAGCGGGCTTGTCCGAAAGGGTTACCGCTACCCCGGAACATAAAGGGCTAAGGAAGGAACATGGATGGGTTTTAGTCAGTAAGAGTCTGACACTCCCTGCCGTTCCCCCTAGAGACCTTGAACCCCGAAACAACGTAATACCCTCAAAAAAAACAGCTCACATCATGCTCATATTTTTGCAGAATAGCACTACAGGTTCTATTGGCCCATTGATGAGCGACCCATCTTACATTGTACAGTTCTTACGACTTTACAAAACACCACTTTATTAACTATAATAATGATGCCTTCCGGAATAAATTGTCTAAATGCTGGTCATAACTGCAGCTTCCCAAGATGTTTAGAAGATCTAATCGATTAGACAGTGAAACACGAAAAACTACTCTGTCTTATAATAATACTACTGACCCGACAAACGTTGTCCTGTCTTAACTATGATACCTACCCTACCTACCCTACCTACCCTACCTACCCTACCTACCCTACCCACCCTACCCACCCTACCTACCCTACCTACCCTACCTACCCTACCTACCCTACCTACCCTACCTACCTACCTACCCTACCTACCTACCTACCTACCTACCCTACCTACCTACCCTACCTACCTACCCTACCTACCTACCCTACCTACCCTACCTACCTACCTACCTACCCTACCTACCTACCTACCCTACCTACCTACCCTACCTACCTACCCTACCTACCCTACCTACCTACCTACCCTACCTACCTACCTACCTACCCTACCTACCTACACTACCTACCTACCCTACCTACCCTACCTACCTACCAACCCTGCCCTACCTACCTACTTACCCTACCAAAAAAAAAAAAAAAAATTAATAATGTATTCTGCTATTCAGGGCGGAGACAAATCCAACGAAACAAAAACCATAAAAATTGTTGCAGCAGATCTCGAGTTATAATGGAGGGAACAAACCCGTCTTTGTTATATAGATATAGACTTTCTTTTATATATATACACTCGCGAGCAAAAGTATGGAATCACTTATTCGGAATTGATTCCGCGCGATCTTGCGTACTTAATAACTAGTTAAGAATAACAAAAATGGTACCGTTTTAAAAGGTTAAATTGTTAACTTTAAATTGATACCAAATTCATTTAAAGCACGCCAGGATTTAAAGAGCTATCCCGGTTAGAGCGAAGAAGTTAGGAAAACGGAATATATAATATATAAGGATAATGGAAAAATAATAAATGAAGAAAACAACAAAAATTAAGTGATAAAAAATTTAATTGGCCTTAAAATTAATTTTCAATATTTTGTGTTCCCTCCCCTCGCCCTAATTACTGCTCGAAGACGGTTCTTCATTGACCTACTCAGCTTCTGAACCGATTCTTGCGGGATACCTTCCCACTCTTCTATCAAAGCCAATTTCAGTTCATTTACACTTGAAGAAGCAGGATTTCTGGAACGAACCCTCCTCTTCAGTTCATCCCACACGTGCTCAATGGGATTCAAGTCCGGGCTGAGCGCTGGCCAGTCCAATGTGGCGATACCGACTTCTCCGAGGTATTCAGTTGTGGCACGGGAAGTTTGACAACGAGCGTTATCGTGCATAAGGAGGAAGTCATCAACGATATATCCCGCATAAGGAACGACATGTTCCAGCAGAATATCGGAAATGTAGCGGTCTGAAGTTAGACCGCCTCCTTGTCCCCCGCCAGGCACGAAAACAAGCTCCGTTTTACCGTCGAAGGAAATGCCGGCCCACATCATACAAGAACCGCCCCCATAAACCACTGTCTCAGCGAAACAGCACTGCGCAAATCACTCCCCAGGCCGCCTGTAGACCCGACCCCTTCGATCGCTGCCGTGCAAACACATTCTGCACTCGTCGGAGAACAGAACTCGCCTCCATTGCTCAACCTCCTAATCAAGATGGAAGCGAGCAAATTGAAGGCGTGCTTGTCGGTGACCTGCCGTCAGTTTCGGGCCTATGGCAGGCCTTTTTGGAGTCAAATTAGCCTGCTTAAGTCTTCGACGAACTGTCCACTCGCTGGCAGCTACCCCACGAACATTTCGGAGCTCCTGTTGGACGTCGACACCAGTCATATGTCGATTTCGGAGAGAGGTTGACACGATAAAAAGGTCATCCCTCTCCGATGTGCACCGGCGCCGTCCAGATCTTGGTCTCGGGATAAAGCCACCAGTCTCCCGAAAGCGTTTATAAACTTTCGAAACACAGGACTGGCTTATGTGGAGCTAACGTGCGACAGCCCACTGGCTGAGCCCTTCTTGCAATAGGGTGACGATTTGTGCTGCTTCTGTAGGTGTAGTATCCATTGTCTTCCAAGTTCAAGGGTCAGAAGTAGCGGAGATGTGTAACGGTCAACGTGTGAAAGCCGACTGATATTTTTTTTTTTTTTGGAAATGGCATCTCGCAGTTCAACCAAAGGGTTGTCTACTGCTTAACCGGGCTTGCCTGTGGCTGCCACAAAAAAATTGTAGCCTCCAGCCAGGGCTTAATAAAAACTAAACCTAACTTACAAAACTAAGCGACTACACGCTAAGGGCACCCCCTGCGGGGTTCGGACCTCAGCTTAGGGCGTCACTGGGTGGGACAGCAAGATACAGCTGGATCGGGGGTTGATAAAAAAAATCCGATAACACGTGCTTTTATAGGGGGTCAAAGGGTGCAACTCGCGGCGTATCAAACAATTGAAACATATCTTTTTCCTTACTTCTTCAAGTATTCCGGGATAGCTTCCTAAATAATGGCGTGATGTGGATGACTTTGGTATTAATTTAAAGTTAACAGTTAAACCTTTAAAATGGTATATTTTTTTATTATTTTTAACTAGTTATTAAGTACTCAAGATCGCGCGGAATCACGTCCAAGTAAGTGATTCCATACTTTTGCTCGCGAGTGTAGATGTATAAATGTTAAGAGTATTCTATTCTAGTAATAGTGTAGTAGACAGTGGAGGCAAGTGTCTCGCTGTCTTCTTAGACCTTCAAAAAGCCTTCGATACGGTTTCTGTCCCCACTCTGCTTAACAAATTGGAATCAAATGGCATAAGAGGCATGCCGCTTGCACTGTTAAGAGACTATTTAAGTGAACGAAAACAAAAAATTAAAATCGGCAGCACCGTTAGCTCTGAAGAAATCGTTAATTTCGGAGTCGGTCAAGGTACCGTCATCGGGCCGACACTTTTTCTAGTCAAAGTCAAAGTCAAAGTCAAAGTCAAAACATTTATTTCAAATAGGCACAAGAATGGCACTTTTGAACGTCAAAATGAACAAGAAATAGAACTGATTCTAGTCGCCCCTTCCAAAAAGTAGTTTCGTGTGGAGAAGAATGGGCAAGAAACTCCACCGTTACTCTTTTAAAATGTTTCACAATGTTTTGTATACATGTATTATAACATTATATGTGAAGACGATGCACCCAGAATAAAAACAATACATCACAAAAGGTGAAAAGAAAAACACATGTAGCAGTGGCAAGTAAACTTAATTATGTCATAAGTGCATGGTGCTCACATATTTACAAACATTCTAAAAGTTAATAATAATAAATTAATCAATGTGTGAGATGTTATTCCAATATTATAAAATAATATGGTACAAATTACCTAATTTACTTAGCAACCAGTTTGATTTTGTCTAGTCTATATAAATAGTCTATGTAATATGCAAATTGAAGATGGTCATATTTTTTCCTACGCGGACGACACCGCTATAGTCTTTAGTGGCAAAACCTGGAACGATGTCCAGGCAAGTGCTGAACGTGGTCTTGTAAAAATAGCAGCTTGGCTCGAACGCAACCTTCTAACCTTAAATACCTCCAAAACCAACTTTATCTGTTTTTCAAAGTATAATATATAATAATAATAATAATAATAATAAATTTATTGAAATAATAATAAGTTCACAGAAAAAATAAAAATTGTATGTATCGATCAGTAGTAGGTATGTATAAATCTAGGTCTATTAAATAGAATTATAGAAATCTGGATACAAACTATGGTATGACAAATATGAGATACAGTCAAAAATAGAGCTACAAATGTAATATAACTCAACCCTCCTGCAAATTCAAAATTAAAATCCACAAATGCCAATATCCACCCAATCTAAATTGCTCTTGCACAGAAATAACCAGAATTGAATCAATCAAATATCTAGGCGTCATAATTGATAAACGACTGTCTTGGCACACGCACACTGAATTAATAATGAAACGTGTGCGTAAATTAATCTGGACTTTTAAAACACTTCGTCACGTGACCTCTAAAAGCCTCTTGTTACAGATATACATATCACTAGCACAATCCGTACTGGCATATTGCCTACCAGCCTGGGGAGGCGCAACTAAATTAAAATTCCTAGACCTTGAGAGAGCACAGAGATCATTACTGAAGGTCATGCTGTTCAAGCCCTTTCGATTTCCAACAGAGAGCCTTTACCAGACCTCTGATGTTCTTTCCGTCAGAAAGCTTTACATAGTTAATATCATCTTAACTAAACATAAATCGATACCCTATAAGCCTCGCCAGACACAAGGCAGACGAAAGCAAATGGTTGCGCCCACTGTCCCATCAAAGTCTGCATTCGCAAGAAGACAATATTCTAGCCAATCATCCTATTTGTATAATCTTCTTAACAATGAGCTAGACATCTACTCATTAACTTACCGTGAGTGTAAAAACACTTTGACTAATTGGATTAAGTCAAAGACTTATGAAGAAGTGGAAAATATGATACAATCGATGAGAATGTAATTATAACCTACAGAAACTTAAGGGTGTTGCGCAGTTAATGGAAAATGATGTCCCACATCATATTCCGATCCCAAGACCTGTCGTAGGGTTAACTCGCACAGTACAATGAAAATGTTTACTCTTTATACCTTTATCTGTTAATTCGGTTACTTTTCCAAATCTTACTCTTTATCTTGACATTCACGCACAAACTATATATCTCTACACACACACACACACACACACACATACAAAACACACACATTCTCAATAGTTTAGCGCGCTAAATATTGTTAATTTCTTTTATACTTTTTTTTTTTTTGTTGTTGTTTTAAATTGTTGTGAGAATACCTTATTAAATAACTACTCCAATAAATGTAACTTGGGAATGGCGGAGCACCCTGACACAAGCAAATTAATTGCTTAAAAGGTGGCTCCTCATTGTAACTAGCGTAAGTTATTTAAGCTGCTAATAAACATTTTTGATTTGATTTGATTTTGAGTAATTAAACTTCTATAAGGTACTGTCGCGCGCATCATGTTAACCTAATCTGTCAAATTTCATAGATAGTATTTCAACGTTATTACAATTTCTATAATTATCACTTGCTTAAAATCGGTGAAGGAAAACATCGTGAGGAAACCGGCATACCTGAGAGATATTTCTCAACAGCATGTGATGCTAAGTCAGAGGCCTATGGGTAGCATTAAAACTCTGACACTAGGTTAGTCACTAACCACACGAAGAAGAAGAAGAACGTTATTACAACAGCGTAAGGTACATTTTCAACTGAGAAAATTTACAATTTACCTAGGTACTGCTCAAAAGATTAGGTAAATACACTAAGCACAGAAAACTGGTTGAAAAGCCTATATCACGTTATAAATTGTGCTAAATTCTCATTGGCAAGCTAATTTCTCACCTAAATGGCAGTTTGCCAGCCGCGATACCGGATTATGTCTTCATGAGAACAATTTTGAAGTATCTTGTCGTAAATAGGTGAAGAATACAGTAACTTTCCGTGTCACTATGTGGCGCATAAGTAGGTAATCACAAAATTGTAGGCTTAGGAAATTTAAACTTACAGCTGTTTGTGTTTGTATGGGGCTAACATGGCCTGATAATGGGTGCAAGTCCCTAATAAATAAAGAGAAAAAATACTTTGTGAATCCGAGAAATCGTTCTGGTAATTTATTAATTCGCACTTTTCATTTTGTTAATATAAAGTGTTATTGAGTTATGCCATGTGAAATTTTTCAGTAAAAGCCTGGAGTCTGAATTTGCGCCTGGTCGATGGCAATAGGCTCGCCCCCTAGGGACTCAAACATGATTGGCGAGCTGTAGGTATACTAAAGGTATACATCTGCCTAATTCTTCAGGAAATACAGTAGTGACGTCATAACATAATATTTATTTCCCAGATTTTTCATAGCTAAGTCATTAACATAATGGCTGTTACAGCGCAAATCATTAACAGTCAAATTCACAACCAAAAAATATAAATTTAAAATAAATAAAATAATCTCCATCGTTGAGCCATCAAATTCAATTTTCCTATACATATTTAAATAACAGAAACAGATGGATAGCACGATAAGGTTTTCTCATTGAAATGGCGCTATAAAGTCGTGGCGGGGTACCAACACCCCTCTTTTTGCGTCGGGAGTTAAAAACAAACACAAACTATACGCAAAACCATATCTATCACCACAACTTTGAAGCACTATCTCCAAACGACACACTTCGATGACATAACCGAACATGTTACACTATATTACAAACACATCGAGGTATCTCGATCAGGAATACCATTTTTTACCAACATGGCAGCCAGCCAACAGTGTGATACTAAGTTTATGTCTTCGAGAGATCTATTTTGAGGCTTCCACGCTAAAATGGGTGTTGGATAAGGTATTGGAAGATAAGTTACGATAGTTTTGGATGAGGAATATTTTTGATGTTGGCGTTGTGGGATTCTTTATATGTTAGCTATGTATATTACTTGGTAATAGTTTTATTGTTCATCATAATCAGCCTCTAATGTTCCCACTGCTGGGATATTTAACGGACGTTGGTATATTTGATTACTCTCTCTTTTGTTTTGATTTGTTACCACGTCTTTCATACCTATACTCACTGTAGTTTTAAGTAAAGATCTAATATATCTATCAAAGGAAAACAAAAGAAAGACAAACAGAAGAAAAGTTTGGCATATTATCAAAATATTTTTTTGCGTATCTTAGAAGCCCAACTTAGCTGTTATAGCACTAAAAATGATGATTGGAATGAATGTAATTGTAACATAGCATAATCAGACTATAATGTTCCACTGCTGGGAGACAAGTGTCGCCCCTTCGAGAGGGAGTGGGCTATCTTCTTCTACTACTACTGGGCCCAGTGCAGGTTGGTAGATGTCAAATGTGTTCGAATTTTTGGTTCTAAAACATGCCGGTTTCCCCACGATGTTTTCTTCGCCGTTTAGTGAGCTGCAGTGGTGATGAAATTATTTACTTAAAGCCGGCTTCGTCTTGCTTGGCCGGCGAACAACGACCAGTAGTGCTATTCTATAAAAATCATACCGTAAGAACGGTGAAGTTGTCAATTGTATCTCAATCCCTAGCATTAAGTGGAACGACTGCTCACTTCACTTAAGTTTCCCTGGTGAGATATTTACAGAATCGACTGACTGCTCCTCAACTCGAGGGCCGCGTTCGCACCTCCGCGCCTTCGCGATTACTTATTTAATTACACTCTAGGGGTTGGTTTTAGTCAGTAAGAGTCTGACACTCCCTTCCGCTCCACTCAGAGCGGGAGCAGTCATAGGATGATTTCCCAGCCTTAAAAAGAAAAAAAAATGGTGTTTGGCAGACAAGACTACGTGGAGACGGATTTGCAGCGATTCGTTTCTGTCACTATAACCTATTTTTTTGCAACAGTCCTAAAACAAGGACTAGGAATCACTACATAGTATAAAACAAAGTCACTTTCTCTGTCCCTATATCCCTATGTATGCTTAAATCTTTAAAACTACGCAACGGATTTTGATGCGGTTTGTTTTAATAGATAGAGTGATTCAAGATGAAGGTTTATGTGTATAATTTGTCGACATATTTTGCGGGCGAAGCTGCGGGCGGAAGCTAGTTGTATTATAAATGAACATTCGTAATAATACACATTATATAATACAATACTTAGGACATATATCTATTACCTATCGAGACCCATACGTGACTCGGAAAGGTCGTTAAGCTGCTATCTTTGATAGGTACGGATGGGTAGTCAGAAGCCTCAAGTCTGACTATTTGTTTTACCTAGAGGTATCCTGTTGGTTCATGAGGTCCCGGCTGTCACTTGCGCATCTTTGACAGTCGTTACGGGTCGTCAGAAGGCCGAAAATCTGACACCCAGTCTAACCAAGGGGTATCGTATTGCCCAGTTACTGGGTTGTGGAGGTCAGACAGGCTGCATCCGATCCGACTCGAACCCTAGAGAAAAGGCTAGTCAGATTCAGTTCATTAAGCGATAACTAAAATCAATTAAATAATTGTATCAACAGCAAATTAATTAATTAACACACTAGCAATACAATTACAAATTATTCCAGGTATTTAAACACTCTTCCAACAATTTTATATTTACTCGATATTATTAAATGGAAGAGGACTAACTGCCATTCCTAGAATTTTAGGTGTGACTTTTAAACCAATAAAGACTAATTTGCAATGCATGACATTAACATATTGACGTAAACTTTTAATTTCTACAATCTAATACAATAACAACTTAATGCTGCCAGTCTTCTGGGCACGTTACCTGATGACAGCGATTCGGATGAGTACTTCGACGCCTAAGTGTCGTTTTTGTCTTTTTTGGATTTATTTGTATATATAGTTAGTTAGATAGTCTTTTAATTTAATTTGACATGAAAATATAACCGAGTAGCGTAACTTTTGACGGATACGTCACTTCGTATTGTGAACGGAAGGGTTCTTACTAAACTAGAAAAAAAAATTTAGTGTGCTGGTGAAATAGAGATCAGGGGGCCTAGACTGCTGGGTAAGCGGGATTGTCCGAAAGGGTTACCGCTACCCCGGAACATAAAGGGCTAAGGAAGGAACATGGATGGGTTTTAGTTAGTAAGAGTCTGACACTCCCTTCCGCTCCACCCAGAGCGGGAGAAGTCATTGGATGATTTCCCAGCCTGAAAAAAAAAGGGGGCCTAGACAACAGATTTCATTAACGATAACGAAATAAGATAAATCTGAATTGTACAGAATAGGGCTGATGACTGGGTAAAAAAAAAATTATACTTAGTCCGTCAATCGTAAAATAAAAAAAAAATGACTCGTATTTTTTCTTTATCTTATTAACAAAAAAATACTGAGTTAAAACGCATTAAATTTGGGGAGTGGGGGCTCTAAAACTACATACTCGTGTCGTCATGCCACATTTCAACTCAATGTATCAGCGTAATCTTTGGATTACGTAAAAAAAGGAAAAAATGTGTCCAATATTTTGTAAATCTAGCTTAGGGACTAAAAAAAATTTTAGTCATCATCCTTATTATCATTAGCTTTCAAAATGTCACGTGATCAATCATTTTCAATCGCTAAGTGCTAGACAATGTCAAATTGTGTAACGAAACTCGATCAATATTCCCATACAAATTCGTTGACAAGTGGCTTTCTTGACAATCCGAATCGCCGAGAGAACGAATTGTTCGATCAACAATTTTTGAAATCGAAGCGATTGACATCAGTATAGGCCCTCTGATAGGTAAAGTGTGGAAAATATTTCTATGATTATAAGATATGACAAGAAAACATACCAGTTTTTCCCAATACACTAGTAGTGACAACGCGAAGTCATCGTATTCTTTCGTATCACTACATAGTATAAAACAAAGTCGCTTTCTCGGTCCCTATGTATGCTTAAATCTTTAAAACTACGCAACGGATTTTGATGCGGTTTTTTTTTAATAGATAGAGTGATTCAAGAGGACGGTTTATGTGTATAATTTGTCGACATATTTTGCGGGCGAAGCCGCGGGCGAAGCCGCGGGCGGAAGCTAGTTAATAATAATTAAAGTAGGGATGATGACTACAATTTATTTTTTAGTAAGTCAGCAAGATTATTATAAAATATTGGACGCGCCTACTTTTTCTTTTTTCAAGCAATCAAAAGATTATGTCGATACATCTGTTAAAATTTGTCTTGACGTTACTCCTTTGTAGGTTTTATACTGAGTTGTGACGTAGCGAGCCCCCACTCCCTTACTTTAATACGTTTTATCGAAGTCATTTTTTATTAATATGGCTAAGCAAAAAATACATGTCTAATTTTTTTTTATTATCTGACTGACGGACTTTATATAGGTAATTTCTCTTTTTATACCCTGTTATCATCCCTATTCCAATAGTCCTTTTTTTTGACGGTGGTAAATCATCAAATGACTCCTTCCGCTCTGAGTGGAGCGGAAGGGAGTGTCAGACTTTTACTGACTAAAACCCAGCCATGTTCCTTCCTTAGCCCTTTCAGACAATCCCGCTTACCTTTCCAAGAGGCAAATTAAATCCGTTTTAATTTAAATTAAAAAAAAAATATCGTTGTAAAAATAACATAAATCTAATGCAGATTTATACATTCCATGTTTAATATTATCTTTACACAGGTAAATGCTGTTTGCACCAATAAATCGATAGGATCCTCCGACTGCCAATTCCCTAGCAAAAATAATTCTCATCGTAAAATATCACAGTATACACGCGCGTTGACAACAAGATCCAAGCGAATCTTATTCAGGGTTGTCACGGGATGCTTGAAAGTGTATTCAAATATTAATTCTTTTTTGCGGACTAAGTGTAATTTTGAAGATCTTAACTGTAAATAGGTTCTTAAAACTTAGTTGCCTGTTAAAGCATTGCAATTTAAACTGAACCACAAACTAATATGCTTTTCTGATCAGGAAGTCTTTTAGCTTCCTTTTAAAAGAGTATCACCAGACCCAAGAACTACAGCCGGGACCGGGGCTTTTTACGTAATTTATGAAACACGGAGGGGTTTTGGTATGTAATGATGGCCTCCCATTGTCCATCATCCTCATTAACCTGATTGATCGAGCCGTGTGGCTGTTATTACATAGCCACGAGCCCATCATAAAGAAAGAAACATATAGCATCACTCCCATTTTTTTCCTGAAGGGTTACGCAGTGGTGTACCTATAGAAAACCACACAACAAAAATGGTTTGTAATGTTATTCTGTTATATTATTTCGTGCGAACTAAACTTGATCAAGACATCTAAAGCGCGTTTAAGAGCTGTCAATGTCAGAATTCCTTAAAAAAATACAGCTCTTAAATGTACTTTATGAGCTGATCGCGTTCAGTTTCAGTGGTGAAATCTGTCTTTTATCATCTCTTCTATAGAAATTCCGGCTGCCAACGGCTGTATTTAACAGGGTAAGTGTCCAGCTCATTAGGTACTCATCAATCGCGAAATGAATGAAAGTATGCGTGAAATTGTCTCGCTTGAGTTGGCTCGCGTATCCCATAGTATGCGAACACGATCGCTTTAAAACTGGGTAATAGTCGCATGGTTGGAGGAACATCAGGCTACGTGTTTATGCGGGTATCATAGACAGCTGATTCTGGGTAACAACTAGCAACTGATTGGCCTGAAAGTAGGTGATCATCACCAACAATAGACAATTAAAATACCAGCGACAACACAGCTGTGTTGTTATCCTAGAGAAACAACACCATTCTCCAAACTGAAAACAGCAGTGCAGTTGCTTGCTGAAGAAATAAGTCAATCAATCTGCCTAGCCTTTACCCAACTATGTTAGGGTCGGCTTTCAGTCTTACCGGATGCAGCTAAATACCAGTTTTTTACATGGAGCGACTGCCTATCTGGCCTACACAACTCAGTAACTGGGTAATTCAATACCCTTGGTAGGACTGTAAGAGGTTCGGACACCTGACGACCCGTAATGACAGTCAAAGATCTGTGCTCTCCGAGGAATGAAAATAAATAAATATCATGGTAAAATTTCCCCAGACGAGCTCCATTCCAAAAAGATCAACCTACTATAGCCCGACCACTTAACTTAGACCATTCCTGAGGTAGCTGCGAGGTGCGGGGGGGGGGGGTGAAAGTTGTCATACGTTGACAAAACAGTGTGCGTATCACGTTGTGTCACCATTCCCCTCCCGTACCGCAAAGCTCTACCTCAAGATCAGTCTCAGTTAAGCAGTCGGCCTATAATTCCGAACCTTCTTCACAAAACGCAAAATTCACCTCAAGATAAAAATCAAGACAAAGTTACCCCAAGATAAACCGTTGATAAAATCCAGAATCTCCAAAACCAAGGTAAAGACTGGAGTCATCAACATTAAAGGTAGCTTAAACTAAACGATGAAAAATTCTAGTTTTATCTAAACCCGATCCCTGATAAAAGATAGCAGCCCTAATTTCACCTCGCGGTAAATCCGTTGGTAAACACAGCCTTCGTTGGACGTACGCCTCCCGCGATAAAAACGGGGTGTTCCATAAATTATTCATAAAAAATCTTGACTTGCCTCGTGCCCTGGAGCTGGCAAGAATATAATATGTATATGACAGAGGTTGTATAGTAGCGTTGTGTACTCTTTGTGTCTTTGATCGGGGTTAGATAGAGAGGTCAATTAGTGGAGTGCATCTTCTTCTTCTTTTCGTGTGGTTAGTGACTAACCTGGTGTCAGAGTTTTTATGCTGCCTACAGGCCTCTGACTTAGCTTCACATACTGTTGAGAAATATTTGTCAGGCATGCCGGTTTCCTCACGATATTTTCCTTCACCGATATTAAGCAAGTCATCTTAATTCTATCCACTGCTATTTTGTATTAGATAATTACTTACTGAATATTTCTAGCCACAATGTAAAATCAAGTTCAGAATCCTTGCCGGGTAAACGGGATTGTCCGAAAGGGTTACCGCTACCCCGGAACATAAAGGGTTAAGGTAGGAACATGGATGGGTTTTAGTCAGTAAGAGTCTGACAGTCCCTTCCACTCCACCCAGAGCGGGAGAAGACATTGGATGATTTCTCAGCCTTAAAAAAAGGCATGCCGGTTTCCTCACGATGTTTTCAGTGGAGTGCATGACCTATTATTATGCGTTTTGTATTTTAGTTGTAAGTAATGTTACTTTACTGGGTGAGAGTAGTGGTGGCCTAGTGATAACGGACGCAATTTACGAGTTATAGGTCGTAGATTCGAATCCAGGGGCTTTGTAAGCGGGATTGTCCGAATGGGTTACCGCTACCCCGGAACACAAAGGGCTAAGGAAGGAACATGAAGGCTTTAGTCAGTAAGAGTCTGACACTCCCTTCCGCTCCACCCAGAGCGAGAGAAGTCATTGGATGATTTCCCAGCCTTAAAAAAAAAAGACAGGTGCTTTACTTTGTGTAAATTATTTTACCACCACTGCCCTCAAAACGGTAAAGGAAATCATCAGGAAACCTGGTCTGATTGTGCTATGTTACGAGGACATTAATCTCAAACATCATTTTTGGTGCTACAACATCGACGTTGGGGTTCAAGGATACGCAAAAACCACCCAAGCATCATTTTTGTGGTTTTCCCAAAGCATAAACGGCGTTTTGTTTCGTCAAACGACTTTATTTGTTTTTCGTTTATGGAATATTAGAACCATACTTACAGCTAAAGTGAGTATTGTTATGAAAGACGTGACAACAAATCGAAACAAAAGAGAGAGGAATCAAATATTAGGTGTTAAAAAATATTTAAAAATGTTCCATACATTTATGCACACGTAACTCAATAAAATGTATGAAACAACTCATATTTTTTCGCGATTTCAGGGTTCATCCCATTGTAAAAGTTGTCCGTAACGATGAGTACAATGCTCCCACGAATTTCTTAGAGTTCATTTTTTAACACCTTTTCGTGATAATTAGGAAATGTTAACAGTTGAAATTAATTAACAGTGGAAATTAAAGGAAAAACGGTATCCACCGATGAAAGGAATCACGGTAAAGCTCTGTATACCCCATCATCATTCTCCTGCTCTTATCCCAATTTATTTGGTGTCGGCGCAACATGTCTTTTTCGTCCATACTTCTCTATTAGTCGTCATCTCGGTAGTCACTCCCTTTCTAGCCATATCATCTTTCACAAAGTCCATCCATCGTTTCTTTGGTTTCCCTCTACGTGTATAGCCATCCACATTCATACTCAAAACTTTCCTGACGACATTTTCCTCATTCCTCCGCGTAACATGCCATACCATGACAACCGATATCCACACAACTTTTCAGTCAGCGGTGTCACGTGTAAGTATCTATCTATACTAATATTACGAAGAGGAAAGATTTGTATTTTTGTGTGTGTGTATGTTTCTAATGAATAAACTCAAAAACTTCTGTGCCGATTTCAAAAATTCTTTCACCATTAGACAGCTTAGTTTTCAGGGAGTAACATAGGCTACTTTTTATCCCGGGATAAATAACGGGTCCCGCGGGAAAGACCACGGGAGCGAAGCCGCGGGCAAAGTGCTAGTGTATTTAATATATTCTGATAATAACGATGAGTGGAGTCAGATGGAAACGGTCACAGAAAAGGGTTCACATGTGAGGTTTCTTAGATCGACGTGTTATGAGGGACAGGGATGGATGAAGGGTAACAATGAGTAGGTAGTAAGTCTTTTGTTATGCTGGTAAATTATACCTTCGTAACCACGAAGTAAAACTTACTCGAGCTAAGATGAAGGTACGTACATAAAATAGTTCCTTGACTATGAGTACTAATAATAATAATGTCTTTGGACATTTCACACAACGCCATAATATAGTCCCAAGCTAAGCAACCTTAAGCGGGATTGTCCGAAAGGGTTACCGCTACCCCGGAACATAAAGGGCTACGGAAGGAACATGGATGGGTTTTAGTCAGTAAGAGTCTGACACTCCCTTCCGCTCCACCCAGAGCTGGAGCAGTCATTGGATGATTTCCCAGCCTTAAAAAAAAAAAAAAAGCTAAGCAACCTAATGCTTGTGTTATGGTAACGGGATGGCTGATAAACTACGTATACTTATACATTTTTTTTTTGTAAATACTTACATATTATACATAGAAAAATACCGAGACCCGGAACAAATACTTGCAGGTCGTACAAATATCTGTTCTGTGCGGGAATCGATCCCGCGACAGGCTACGCAGCAGTCAATCGCTCAACCACTGCGCCAACCGTGTCGTCGTATTAATGAATTGAGAATGCGTTATCTACTGGAGATAAAACATGAATCATTAAAGATATTATACATATACAAAAGCGAAAGGTCACTCATTCATACATTCACTCACTGATTAAGATCACGAAATTTGAAAAATTGCTGGACCTACGAAGATGAATTTGGCACAGAGGTAGATTATGAATCAGAGATGTCAAGTAATAATTAAAGTAAGAAGTTTTTCAGGAAACTCTCTCCGTAAAGGTATGAAATAGGAAGTTAGTTTAAAAAAATTCAACATCGACGTGGCTGGAGCCGCGTGCAGAAGCTAGTACCTACTATTATAAAAACGAAATTAAATTTGTTGGTCTACCTGCTAATGGCGAAGCGGCTTGGGATGAAATTTGTCGCACGGATAGACCATGGCCTGGATTAGACTTATAAAATTTTATTTTTATTCTGGTGCTAAGTTCGTATAGGATAATTTCCAATCTCAATGAGGGCGGAACCGCTGAAGAAGGTTTATGTGTATAATTAGTCGACATATTATGCGGGCGAAGCCGCGGGCGGAAGCTAGTAAAAAATAACCAGTCTCATCTTTAAAGCTGGAAGACAGTCTTTTTTTTTTTTTTAAGGCTGGGAAGTCATCCAATGACTGCTCCCGCTCTGGGTGGAGCGGAAGGGAGTGTCAGACTCTTACTGACTAAAACCCATCCATGTTCCTTCCGTAGCCCTTTATGTTCCGGGGTAGCGGTAACCCTTTCGGACAATCCCGCTTACCCGGCAGGCTTGGCCCTGAGGGGCCCCTTCATATGCTGACATCTCTTTGAGGCGCGCGTGGAACATATACGCGCCGTACGGCACGGGTCTGGTGCTGATCGGACGGTGAGTCACCCATTACTCACCGTCCGCAGGCCCGCGCCTTCGGTGGCCGGGAGTCATCACGTGGCTCCCGACGCCCGGGGCGTGTCCTGCGGCGGCTGGGACGGGAGGACCTTTCTCTCTCCCATCCCGCCACCTCCTTCGCGAGCATAACTTTTTCGCAGAAGGAGGTGACTGCCTCCCACTCCCTCTCGCCTCGGACCATGGCTTGCACCAGGGCCGGGCGCGAGAGGTCGCCGCCGTGGAAGACAGTCTAAGCTCAAGATTAGAAGGGGGAAGTAAGTGGCAAGGGAGAATATTAACACTTAACAAAAAACCTTGTTCTTGGTAGTTTATCTAATTAAATATGCACCCCGCTAATACGTAGAAGACTCAAGCCGGGACTCCGCCAAAGCGGCGACGAGACGAGCGGAGAGTTGTTTTTTAAACAACCAATAGAATTGTGTTATTGATACATCTCCTCTCCGCTCAGCTTCAGTGGAGATCGCTGTGCGGAGATGTGTAATATTTGTTTGGTGCGATGCGGAGATGTGAGCTGTGCGCGGACGACGCGCAGTGGAGACGAGAAATGTGAGCGGCGTGCAGTGAGTGCGCGTACTGAGCACTCAACGCCTCGCACCCGAGCTGAAAAGCATCTCTTCTGACACAGCACACACCACACGGCACACATCTCCGCTTTGGTGGAGTCCCCCGAGCTGAAAAACATCTCTTCTCGCACAGCACACTGCACACCGCACAGATCTCTGCTTTGGTGGAGTCCCGGCCTTATATCCGGTCCCTATATCTTGAGGGATCGAGTTTCTTGTTAAGCGTAACAGAATTTTCATATACCTCAATGGCCTTGATTGTAAAGGTTCTGAGGGCCGTTCATATAAATATGTGCGCGGTTTACGTACATAATTTTGAAACATGTATTTTTGATGCATAATGTTTTTTGAACGCCAGAGCATAAACGCACGCGCGTGCCCTCCACGCCAAGCTATAAGTTTATTACTGCTTGCTATCATGAAATTCCCAATATCCATGGTGTCTTATAATTTGTTTCAAGTCATTATATACGGACGAGAGCTTAAATTTTTAGGATAATTAGATAAACACACACAAAAGTAATGATTTAATTGTTTATTTCGTGTTGATAGTGTACCGCATTGTCACATATTTGTATCGTTGGCGTGCAGGGCTTGCGCTTGCTTGTCACGTCTATGTGACAATGGCGTTCAAAAGGTTAATAAGTAGGTTGCCGTATTTGCATTTTGATCGCGACCTACATTTGGAAGTGCGCGGCGGAGCCTAGGTGATGCATTTTTGTAAATAATTTAATTAGTGTTCAATTAAACGTGGTTTGGGTTGGACAACTTGCATTTTATTTAGATTCAGGCCCGATGAGTATTCATTGGCGTTCCTTGAATTATCCTGATATTTTTTACATTCTTGCATTTTGCTATGAAATCATGAGTGAATTTGACATAGATTTACGTGCATCAAAAAAAAACAAAAGTCACATATTATTCAAACTAGCCGGAAAATCAGCATTTTTTGAAGGTCAAAGAAATCATCAGTTTCGATGTGATTTTTTTTATATCTTTGACATTCTAACACGCATTCTTTTTGTTTTTTTTTTGTGTTTTCTCTTTAAGTCATGTTTACCTCAAGTAATAGTATTATCTTTCAATCTTTCTTGCCCACTCTTCTCTATCGAAAACTACCTTTTGACAGAGGCAACTAGAATCAATTCTATTTTCTTCCAAACTTTGACGTTTTAAAGTACCTTTTTGAACAAATAACTTGACTTTGACAGAATTTTCGCCGAAAAGAAAATTAAATATAGTTTTCGGATGCCTTAAGCCAAAGGGTGGGAGCACCCGTTGGCTTAAGGCATCCGAAAAAACCACGCATGGGTATTTATTAGGGTCCCCTAGCTTATGAAATACGATGGCCGATTGAAGGGCCCACCCTAGTGATTGCAACATGTGTGTACCGGATTATGAGCATCCCCTATATTAGTCTGGTGCTGGGGTGTTCCCCTAAAACGGTCTATAATGTTTGAATGGAGCTAAGTATACGAAAAGAAAAAGAATAGAATTTGGATGATTTTCGGTATCGATTTAAGTGTGTAAGTATAAGCTTTATTTTATTTGATGTCGTTTAAGCCGTTTAGGCCAGCACATCAGATTCCTGCCGGGTAAGCGGGATTGTCCGAAAGGGTTACCGCTACCCCAGAACATAAAGGGCTAAGGAAGGAACATGGATGGGTTTTAGTCAGTAAGAGACACTGCCTTCCGCACGACCCAGGCGGGAGGAATCATTTGATGACATCAGTTACCCCAGTCTGTCAACTTTCTTTGACTTCAACTTTATTACAAAAAGATAAGGTTCATTTTCAATAGAGAAAATTTGATAGTTAGGTATAACTTGATATGCAGCTAGCGTCTATACTCGTACTTAGGTACAACCGGTGTGAATGTCAATTCTGTAAAAATCTCACTGTAAAAACATAAATAGTGTCAATAGGTACCTATCATCAAGTGCATTGCCAAAGTCAAGGTAAAAGTCAAATCATTTGTTTCAAATGGCTCATGAAAGGCGCTTTTGAACGTCGAAATGAACAAAAATTAGAATTTATTCTAGTTGCCCTTTCAAAAGGTAGTTTCGCAGGCGAAGAATGGGCAAGAAACTCCAATATAACTCTTATTTTAAAATGTTGCAATTAATGTCTTGTATACATTAATTATATGTAAAGACGATGCACTTAGAAGCATAGCTCACTTTAAGCACCTACCTTAGCGTTTTATTGTTTCTGACTACCCCCGTGGGAAGAATGCGTGAGTTTATGTACAGAGGCCACACATCAAGTTACCACAACCTGTCAAATTTCTTTGATAGTATTTCAACTTTATTGCGAAGACATAAGGTTCATTTTTAGTTGAGAAAATTTGACAGTTAGGGATAGCTCGATGTGCTGGCGTTTATTACAGTGGGATAAGGTTCATTTTTTATTGGGCAAACTTGACATAACTTGATGTGCTGGCGTCTGTATGTTTATTTATTAAGGTTTGTTTCAATAAGAATAAATCAAGGATGATTGGTGCGAGTTAACCAGCCTGCTAATAAACGCGAGACTGTATTTCGAGTGAAAGGGACCTTGATTTCTCTTGGGTATGATTTTGTTGCTTGATTAATCCGTCTGGTGTTTAAAATCACTAGTCTGTGTTAAGAAATTAATTAAAAGAAGAAGATAAATAAAATATTTCTTACAAAAAAAAACATACCAATCTGCCTTGCCTTTTCCCCACTCTATTGGGGTCGGCTTCCATTCTAACCGGATGCTGCTGAATACCAGTATTTTACATGGAGCGACTGCCTATCTGATCTCCACAACCCAGTCACTAACTGGGTAATATGATACCTCTTGGTAAGACTGGCTCTCAGACTTTCGGGCTTCGGACTACCCGTAACGACTGTCAAAGATCCGAATGATAGCCGGGACCAACAGCTTAACGTGCTTTCTGAGGCACGAAGGAACCTCGATATCTGAAGATGGTCACCCATCTACATAACCTGATGGATGGGACCTACGGCTTAATCTGCTTTTCAAGGCACGAAGGAGTCTCTATTTGTAGAGACCCATCCATGGACCGACTCCGGCAAGCGTAGCTTAACCTGATGGGCTCAACCTACTTAGCCACGAGCTCCTCAAAGCCTTAGTCAAAGCTGATTAGGGACTTTAATCTACCGACTTTTAACGACGTATCCCATTTAGAAGATATAAGTAGATACCTACAAGACCTTTCACCCTTCAAAACCTTCAAGCTCACAGATAAATTTAAGGGTATAAAAGCGGCATACCTTCATTACAACAACGTTGATACGCGCCTTCGGATTGTGTAAGTGAATTCCGAAAACTTGCGGATTACCTACTTACCCCCCCTTTCTTCGCCGGATTACAAAGGAGGAAGAGATCCCTATTGAGAGGTTCGACCTCCTTACATCAGCTTATACAGGGCGTCCCATGACTTTACCACGTGGAGGGAAAGTAGGTACCTTTAAAGTTGTACATAGAAAAATATACTGAGTGAAACCTTAATTTTTAATTTAAAAACAATACGAACATGCTTCAAAGGTTTTTTATTAATCACCTGTCTGAGCCTATAAAAACCTATAATATTGCTGTACCGATTAAAAGGCTCACTCATATACATTTTTTCTTTTAAATAAAATACCATCTGAAATAAAAGGAAGAGCATGAAATTATTAACTTTCAATTTAAATTTTGTTCAGAATAATGAATTGATTAGTCATTCATTCGATGAGTCATCTACATATATGGAGTTGATAATACATTTTCTGTATATCCGTGATTTTACTTGACTTCCGATATAAGGTTATATTTCACTTTGTAGTGTTTTTTTTTTGGAAAAAATATTTATTTATCATAGGTTTTTTTTATGTAATAGAAATCTAAGATTTATTTGTCTTTATTGTTCTCAATTTAGCATAAATTATTAAACTTAATATTTACATACCTAAAAAATTATATGAGGATTTTAGGGGATTTTTATTGTTAGGAGTATATAACAGGAGGGAAAAAATAAATATACATGTTTTGTGTATAATAACTGAATGTATGTAGGTACTAGTTTCTACTTTACTATCATTTCAACTATCAGTTTGAAGTTTTATTGTTTACTGGTTTTAATGTTTCTGAATACAAAGCTTTTTAGCTACTTTGCATGTTGGTGTATTTAATGATTTTTAGTTTCTCTTTAGAAATGTGAGTTTTGTTTGTCCAGTAAAAAAAAAAATTCTTTCTTTTTCTTCGTCTACTCATTAGTAATACTTACTTTTCAAATGATAATAAAGACTTGTTTCACATTTAGCGAGTTCGATTCCCGGTTCAGACAAGCGATCATTAAAAAATTCTTTGAATGCAGTTCGTATTGTTTTTATAATAAAAATGAAGTCTTCATTCGGTAATTTTTCTACCTACAATATTTAAGCTACTTTCACTACATGTGGCAAAGTTGTGGGTCGCCCTGTATATAATGCGTGTAGTGAAACAAACGTTACGAATAAAGTTATTCGTTTGAAGGGTATATTTTGATCTATCATGTACCTAAGTTAATTATTGATTAGTTTAAATAATTCTATGGTATTTATTTTATTTCTTATTTGAACACATGCTGCACTGTGACTGAAAATTAGCGCTGGGGCTCCGTCTCGCATGGGGTCGAAAAATTTTTTTTAGTGCGTCACGTTGCCGCAAATAAACGTATTTTTTTCCTTTTTTTTAATAGTCTGATGTTTTTTTTTGGTATTATCGGCGTACTTTTGCCGGTCGTCGGCACGGAGTGACCAAAAATAGGTAAAAATGGTAAGCTAGTAATAAAGTTATAATACAAGATTAGCTTGTCAGTTAGTACTTGGGCTGACTACCCAAGAAGCTCGTATAGGCTTTCTAAACAAAATAACAAATTAAAAGCAAGTGCCTTTTAATCTCATGACATTTTTTTTAATAATAATAATAATAATAATATCCTTGGACATTTCACACAGCACCATATCGTCCCAAGCTAAGCAATCGAATGCTTGTGTTATGGTAACGAGATGGCTGATATACTACTTATATATATTTTTTTTTGTAAATACATACATATTATATATAGAAAAACACGTACACGTCAACTCGTAACAAATACTTGCAGGTCGTACAAATATTTATTCCGTGCGGGAATCGAACCCGCGACATAGTGCGCAGCAGTCAATCGCTCAACCACTGCGCCAACCGTGTCGTCAAATTAATGGCAACTCAGTATTGTCTTTTCTTCTTCATTAAGTCATTGACTACCACGCAGCAGACACAATAGAAAAAGTAATGATCACGGTCACGTGTTAGCTAAGGGGTTCCTAGAAAATCAAAAAGAAAAAATATACTGTTCAACGTGTATCACCTTTTTTCAATGGTTTCACCTTTCGGCCATCTCGAGCTCGACAGTTGAAGGGATATCACACCACAACGTGTGATGAGTCTTTAGTCTTTAACAAATCTTTGCTAGGCTAATCGTACCCCGAGATTGGACAGAAATACTACATACTATCTGTAAAGCAATGTGACCAAGTTCCGTTATCTACAAACAGTTGATAATACCTTCTATGTTTTCAATGTTTCCATAGCATTTACCTGCTGCTATAGATAATTAAAGGATAACAGCACAACTGCATGTAATAAGTCTTTATTCTAACAAATCATCGCTATCCAATCGCCCCTAAAGATTATGTAGCGAGAAATACTATGTTTTAACTGCAAAGCAATGTACGCTAAGTAAGTCGCGTCATCTACATAGAGCTGATAATACCTGTTTTACAATCGTATTTAATCGGATTATTTACGCTGACTGCCTGTTTATACGGCTTTGAAGCTGGGGATGTGTTTACAGATTAACTTAAGTCTACGGCAAAAACATGAACACCATGTGTATTATCCGCTCGAGTAGACAGTGGTATACATAGCACACCTACTGGTATACCACTACATACTAAGGTACGGTCGCCAAGTTAAACCAAACTGTCAAATTTCTCCAAATGATTTTAAACCTTAAGACATTGACAGTTAAGTTCAAAATCCATTGAGAAAATTTGACAGTTTGTGGTAACTGGATTTGCCAGGTAATAAAGTAGCAAGTCTATTGCCGCTTACCGGGCATAAATCTCCGGGCTGCTAATGAGAATGACCCTAATGGAAAAACCCAGCGGGTACTTACTGCTATGTTACATTTTGACAACCCTTCATTCACTTTAATTGTTTTCATAGAGCGGTAATTTGTCTAAAGACAGTCGGGCTACGACCTTAATTGGTAAAACGTAGAAGTGATGTTCATAAAGCAAGCATCGTGTCGTTCCACTCACTGTCGAAACAAATAAAGAAAGACTGAAGCTGTGGCGAGACAGTGATTCCTTACCCACTCCAATCGTTCCACTTGCTGAACGTCTCCATCCTGGGAGCAACTTGCCTTGGTCAACTTGGAAGGCTTTAAACAGACTCCGGACCCAGGTTGGCCGAAGCAAGGAAAACCTGCTCAGATGGGGATTTATAGACAGCTCCGCCTTGGAGTGTAAATGTGGTGCTGTTTCACAAACGATGGGACACTTAATCTGTGTGTCCCGCCGTATGCACGTTACAGGAACTGATGGACGCTAGTGATTGCGCTAAACACGTAGCCGAATTCTGGGCCGAGGAGATATAGATTGCCATCGACACGCTAAGAAGAAGAAGCAAGCATCTACTTAGACTTTTCGCAGCCATGTTGGATTCGGGGCTCTAACTAGGCCTACCGTCGCGGGCCGACACCAGTCGGGGGTTGCAAAGGGCTCATACTATTAGACTAAAAAGCCAGGTACGCCGCTAACTAAGTCAGGTGGATGTACTCCGATGAGCCATAGTGCGACTGTAGACCTGCACCACAAACAATGTCTCACATTTTGTCTCTGTGTAAAACACCTGCACTATGGTCTTCCATAGTGCAGGTGTTTTCGTTTGCGAGGCCTACGCTAGCGCTCTCGAAGTAGGCGAATTCTGGTTAAAGCTTGTATTCATACTTATTTGAAAAGAGAACCATCGATACGACGAAGAAGAAGAAGCCCGAGCTACAGGTAAATCACCACTTAACCTCAAAACAAAACACTGTCTGTAATATCCAAGAGACCTACATTTTAGCAATTCTAATATAAATTACGGCTCAAATTTAGAACAGTGTAGCATTACAAATATTCTTCAGTGGCGTCTGTGAACACGTCAGCGAATAAACAGCGCTATACAAAGGCATAAACGATGCGCAGTGGTTTATTGTTTGTCGTATCAGCTGCAACAGCTGGGTTGTGGCTTTAGTGAGGAGGCGAGAGCGATTAATTGTAGAGGAAGCGGTGTGGGCGCGTTATACAAAGAGAAATATTTTTTTGTTTGTTTAAGCCAACTAAATAAGCTCCGAAACTCCTCAGTTTGTGGAGGTCAGATAGGCAGTCGCTCCATGTAAAATACTCGAATTCAGCTGCATCCAGTTAGACTGAAAACCGACCCCAACATAGTTGGGCAAAGGCTAGGCAGATTTTTGAAGCTCCGAAATTACTGGATTGAATTTAACATTTTTGTAATGAATAGAAAGCTAAATTAGTTATTTTCGTAAAAATTAGAGATCCTTAAGAAAATTGCAATAATATAATACCTAATAAATGAATATAGAAAGTGGCTCTGTCATTTTTAACTTTTTTATGAACTAGTTATACCTGATGGCAAAGAAATGATTCAAATAATGATTATCACCATTATACACCTACTGAAACCTGTTTGCAACACCCTACAGCCCTACAGCCCTACAGGGTCACAGATAATTATTAATTGTGTCTCATTCGTCAACGCTTTATACGTAAATGTCATCAATAGGAACTTGTAACAAGAAAATCAAGTAATTATATGGTTATCGTTATCCAGACGCCATTGACCAGTGCATAATTTACATTACAGCGAGTTGATAAGTGACTTGAAAATTTAGGAATGGAAGAGTTTCTTGGTAACCATGTCTAGATTTTTCGTACACTCGAATAAACGCTAAGCAATAACAATCCATCTAAATCCTATAGCGGGCACACCATGCCACCTCCCTTACTCCAGCTGCTCGAGCGCCAAGTGTTAACGTCCCGAATACGAACTGAATGCACTTTTGTTCTTTTGAAATTGACTGCACAGATAATATTGTGTAGTAGTGACGTCACTGGGCTATTTTAAAGACCTTTGTTTTACTTGATGAAGCTGGAAATGTTAATTTGTAGTGTGTTTTAAGATTGGGGCTATTAGCTACAAAATAAAAGCCGCACGGGTCGATCGATCAGGTAAAGCAACTCTTGTCGCGGATGGGTGACTATCTTTTACATAGGTACCAAACCCCTCCGAGCCTCAGAAAGCACGTCAAACTGTTGGTCTCAACTGTCATTCATTGATCTTTGACAGTTGCAACGGTTCTTCAGAAGCCCGAAAGTCTGACAACCAGTCTTAAGTAACTGGGTTTGGTTTTTCATCGTGTACATACTACATACATAGTAATAATCAGTTAATTTCTATTGTACAGACGCCAGCACACCAAGCTATCCCTAACTGTCAAATTTTCTCAATTAAAAATGAACCTTATATCTTTGCAATAAAGTTGAAATACTATCAAAGAAATTTGACAGATTGTGGTAACTTGATGTGCTGGCCTCTGTACACCCACATTTCACCAGTTATATTAAGTCTCATGTAATAGGGGCGAGTATATTGCCATCAACCGCGAAGATATACAGAACCCGGGCTGCTACAAAAAAAACTTAATGGAAAAACGCAACGCTTTGCACCACCCGGAAATCGAAACGCGGACCTCGTGCTCAGTAATGCGCTTACGACCACTGGACCTATAAGGCAGTAAAATAGTAAGTGGCAGAGTCAAATCTTCTTCTTACAGTGACGATGGCAATCTAAATGGACTCGGTAAATCCGGCTAAGGTTTCATTGATTCACTATTATTATAAGGACGAAAGTTTGTGAGTGTCTATGTGTGTTTGTTACTCATTCATAAAAAAACTAAACGGATATGGATTAAATTTAGCACAGGGTTAGATTTATTTATTTAATTAAGGTTCACCAACATTTGTTACAGATAATAAACAGATACGAACATTCAAGTAATTGTGTCTTAAATCTAACTGCACAACCAATTACAGGCAAGTTCACCACATGCAAAACTGTTGTAATTATAAATTTAGTTTTAAATTTTAAAGACTTAATTACTTAAATTCTAAATAGTTATATTACATACTGTATAAATTGTAAACACATTAACTGCAGATTTCTCTGATAATCTTTAGCTGTGGCTAACGACCTACTCCATTAACGCTTTCAGATGGTACAAGGTATTAGATTTCGAGGTTTTTAAAATCGTTTCTTGTGAACGAAACTACCTTTTGGAAGATGCGACTAGAATCAATTCTATTTCTTGTTCATTTTGACGTTCAAAAGTGCCTATTTGAAATAAATGATTTGGCTTTGTGAATTTTATAGCTAAATGTACGTAAGAGTTGGTTTCGGCCCTTCTTCTTAGAGTAGGTAGTCAGATAGGAAACGCCGACCTAATCTAGTTTTAGCAATATTATTGATGTGTAAAATTACGTTTACGAAAACCTATTTACAAAAATAAAATCTTTTATCATTTTATGAATATATTTTGTGAATGATGTTATGTTTCTAAATACTCGAACGTTCATAATATCGAATGGTTATTAAATCGAACATTCAATACATCGCACACTCAATATATCAAGTGGTTGAAACCAATTAACTAGTCGATCTCGGTTTGAAGAAACAATTATGTAAGTATTGCAAAAAACGGATATAAATAATGGACATTATAGCAGTGCGAAAAAACTTGATTGCGTACAGAGGCCAGCACATCAAGTTACCACAATCTGTCAAATTTCGTTGATAGTATTTCAACTTTATTACAAAGACATAAGGCTCATTTTTAATTGAGTAAATTTGACAGTTAAGGATAGCTTGATGTGCTGGCGTCTGTACACGTCAATTTAGGACCTCCAGATGCTACTTATTCAAGACGAGCGACCAATTACGTAAGTGCCGAACATAATTTAGGATATTGTTAGATTCTAAATGATGTCTAGGGATTTCATTGACAGAACCTTATTAATCTTGCATGGCTTTGAGCAACAGCCCTCTCATTAGGCGTGGTTAGGTAACTTCTAATCTATATAAACCATAATCGCTTTTCGTGTCTGTCTGTTTGACCTCTAAGTGCCAATTGCACCAATGAAACTGAACGCGATCAGCACATTTAACTGGGTTTAAGAGCTGTAGTGTCAATATTCCCCAACAATGTTGATACTAACAGCTCCTACGCGATTTGGAATGTATTGATCGCGCGGTGAAATCAGCAATTGGATCATTTAAACTCCGCAATGGATATTGATGCGGGCTTCGCCATCTGTTAGATTTTTTTTTCCGGATGATTTATGTGTGTAATAATATATTTAAATTTATTCAAGATATTGCTCAGAAATATCGATCTTTGACATGTCGCCATTGTACCCTTGTGAAGTTGGGGTGAGTCTCTAATCTATCAAATCTAGACTCAAACTCAAAGCATTTATTTAAAATAAACCAACTACAGGCACTTTTGAATTATCAAAGGGTCGGTCAGTCAGAAAGATGAAGCTAGTTGCAGATTCCAAAGCAGTAGGTACAGAGGCCAGCACATCAAGTTACCACAATCTGTCAAATTTCTTTGATAGTATTTCAACTTTATTGCAAAGACATAAGGTTCATTTTTAATTGAGAAAATTTGACAGTTAGGGATAGCTTGATGTGCTGGCGTCTGTACCTATAGAGGAGAACGGACAAGAAACTCCACGGACACTCTTTTAATCAAAATATGGTTACAAAATATTGGTTACATCATTCATATCATGTGAAAACGATGCAGAACGTTAAAAGCATCCGTTATAAAATATATACAAAAAATTCAAAAATTAAATTAAAACAAGCCATAGCCTAGGAAAACTACTAATATTATAAACGCGAAAGTTTGTAAAGATGGATGGATGGATGTTGTGTGGATGTCCTTTTTGAGGCAAAAACGGCTAAACAGATCTCAATGAAACTGCCCAATAATATAGCTTATAAATACAACATAATAACATATAGGCTACAATTTATACAGACTTTGCGTGATTTGGCCATATATAATGATAAGTATCGAGTAAGTCGACAAAATTTCTGCCCTCTGAGAGCTATCTTAGCGTGCGCTGCCTAAAGCGTTAGAG
This sequence comes from Hyppa rectilinea, assembly GCA_951799385.1. Classification (NCBI taxonomy): domain Eukaryota; kingdom Metazoa; phylum Arthropoda; class Insecta; order Lepidoptera; family Noctuidae; genus Hyppa; species Hyppa rectilinea. Next base: position 3,314,024 of record OX637318.1, on the reverse strand, counting down.
TTACACGAAGGTAATGTATTGCGGGCTTGTTTGTCATAAACAGTTCTAATTCTAATAGCGCAAGAGATGACCAGTCCCTACTGACAGCGCCCGTTCACGAACATGATCCATGACTTTCTCCCAAACATTTCCTTGCATCAAAAACGTGAATGCCTCACCCACAAAACTTAACCAAAGACAAAAGAGATGACCAGTCCCTACTGACAGCGCCCGTTCACGAACATGACCCATGACTTTCTCCCAAATATTTCCTTGAATCAAAATGCCTCACCCACAACACTTAACCAAAGACAATACCACACCCATAGTTATGTACTTATACCGCACCTAAATCAAGTACCGAACATAAATTTTATAACTTAGATCTTGGAGCGGCATAGCAGTTGCTAACGAGTTTACAGTTGAACTGCGATGAACACAATTGTGCACTCATTACGCATTTGTTGGGGCTAGGCAGTGCTGTTCATGTAATTCTAAGAATATAATTTCACATGATTTTAGTGGACGCTCAAAAGCACTTAAGTTTATAATAATTATGAAAAGTATTATTGTATTATTCAGATAAAAAAGGCATAATTATTGACGTTCTTTAAATAATTTTGATTTATTAAAGACTTTAGTAGACAAAGAAAGACACTTTAAGTAATTATTTATAGATTCGTAAAAAGTGAAAGAATAATCTTGGAGGGTATTTTTTAAATATTTTTTCTAATCGTAAAATGAATCCGGATTCTGGATCTGTGCCCGTTGATAGCAATAGACTCGTCTCCTATTACATGGGATTTAAACATAAATGGCGAAATGTAGGTGTACACATCTGCCTAAACCTTTGAGGATTACAGGCGTGTTTTCATGTTCATGAAATTGGAATGAAATTGAGCACGCTGGTATGAAACAAAGAGTTATTTTGTATTGTTTTTTCTTCAACTTATAAGGGTCAATAGCACGTTGACATTAGGCGCTTAATTAATTTTAATCAAACATTAAAATACCATCCAAATATCAGTAACATTTATCAATGTCTGACACAATATGCCAGACACAATAAAAAAACAACACTTCATCTGAAATAAACAAAATTGCTTTCATAATTCTTAAACAAACTCAATTTTCATAACGCTTCAAAAAACAAAAGTTATCCTTTTCACTCAAAAACTAATATATACAAAAAAGTAAATTGGAAAGAACGCAATAAATTATGACGTCGTAATCTCTACCAAGAGATAGAGATAATTCACCAGAATTATCTGCAAAAATATAATCAGATACAAAGGGTAGCAGCCCTAGTTTATTTATGATACAATTTAGCACATAACTCAGGCCGAAAACAAACTGTTTATCTAACTACAATCGCTCAGTCTTCCGGCTCTACGCCACTACGTTGCTACAAGCCAACTGGGGCTACGAAAACCCGCTACGGTGATCCGCTACGAAAATGGCTACGAGTTTTTCGTAGCGAATTAATGTTGAAGGAGTAAATGCGTGTATGGATAGGTAATTGGGTAATTAAAACTGTGTGCTGTTCAATGTATTGAGGTCAACTATTTGGCCTTGACATAATTGATTGAACTTTCTTTTATATTTAGTTTGTATTACAAAAAAACAGAAATTTTCTTTCGTAAAAAGTTGGTTTTATACGAGTGTCTCGACTTTGTCTCGAGTATTTTGCAAAGAAAGAATACATAATTTACTTTTGGATATTCATTTCTTTCGGTGACAGTCTCGCGATTAAGCACTTTGAGGAATTAATAAGTGGTAAAAATACTACTCAGTCAGCAAAATGCTCTAAGTTTCGCGAGTCGTTGTAGAAACTCATTTCTATAAAATCCATTATTCAAATAAAATCAAAATCAAAAGCTATTCATTCAAACTAGCCTGAAAATCAGCACTTTTTGAACGTCAAAATTACATGAGACAGTCCCCAAAACGCCCACCCTTCCCACTTCCTAGTCTGGGAAGAAAAAGTGGCGCAACAAACTCCCCAGCAGCACAGCTGTCTGTTCAATTGGAAGAAGTTGATAAACTTTACACGAATTTGTTCCAAGACAAACGCCGCCTTCAAAGCCCCTGATAAAGCGGTTATAGAGCACCAACCTACCATAGCGGTATAATTTGAGCAGAATTAAGATAAAATTTATTCCCACGTCATTGTGTTGAGCGTATCTTGTTACACTTATCTGCTAAACGAGATGCCGTGACGTCATCAATGTAGATGGACTAGCTTTGGTAAGAGGATATTTTTGATGGTATTGTGAAGTGGGGTAGCAAAATATAGGCGTATTTTGTTACTAAGCAAATAGGCCAGCCCGGTTTTTGAGAGCCCGGTCCGTTTTTGTGGATTTTGACTGTCTCGTTCGTTTAGTGGTTGGACTACTGGCCGTAAGGTGCTGGTTCTGATTCCGAGGTCGAGCAGAGCTTATGGTCAAATTCAAAGTCAAATAATTTATTTCAAATAGGCACATGTAAGGCACTTTTAAACGTCAAAATAAACAAGAAATAGAATTGATTCTAGTCGCCCCTTCCAAAAGGTAGTTTTCGTTTGGATAAGAATGGGCAAGAAACTCCACACTGTGGATTTTTCTATTATTAAATTCTTAGTCGTCGTTATCTGGATTTGTGGTAAATGGATAGTATCCTCGCCCCCTGTCACATGGTTCTTATAGCATAACTATACATCCCTGGCTATCCCTTTTGGAAATAAATAAATACCTTCATTTTTATATTAACAAAAGTTACTGTACGGTAATATTAAGTTGTTAAATGAACCGTGGTTACCTTCTCTTAAAACACTAGTTTCAACAAGGACCTAATAAAATGTAATGAAATATTGATAAGCCATTTAATTAAGAACCGGAACTGAATATTGTTGGGAAACCTTAAGCAGATGATGCACAAGTGAACTGCCCAGTACTAGTTGAACGATCAACAGGGTAGCCAGAACACATTTTAATCTAAACCAATTTCTGCGAAAGTGATATAACAGTCAGGGACACATAAAATATTCAGGGGAAATTAATTGTTTTAAGCAAATTAATACTCATTGTTAACTTAATATTATAGACCGAATGATTTGTCAAGTTATGATGTAATTTCATAAATCAAAAGTCATTTATTCTATCTAAAATATGTATGTATTTACAAAAAAAAATGTAAATAAGTAGTTAATCAGCCATCTCGTTACCATAACACAAGCATTAGGTTGCTGAGCTTGGGACTTTATGACGTTGTGTGAAATTTCCAAAGGATATTATTATTATTATTCAAACTAGGCTGAAAATCAGCACTGTTTGAAGGTCAAGAATATATAAGACAGTCCCCCAAAACGCCCACCCTTCACCACTTTCTAGTGCTTTAGCTGGGAAGAACAAGTGGCTCTTACTCTCCAGCAGCACAGCTGTCTGTTTAGTTGGAAGAACTTGATTCTATACATTTATGGTACGAGAAGTAATTATTAACATTACGAAACAGTTTAGAAGTTATAAGGAAACTGATGAACGTACATACATACATACCTACTGTTCAAAATCTTAACTCTCCTTTGTGCTTCGCTGTAGTCGAGTAAAAGGCCATCTTCATTAATGGTAAACAACACCCTTCTCGCGCACTAAGGTAAGCTCACCAATTTGCGTCACCTTGCAGCCACAGATTATCGTGTCGCAGTAAGATCCAACTTACATTGGACGAATAAAAATAAAAGACACCGCCGTTTTTATTCCAAACACTTATTGTAAGCCCGAGGCTCACCGAGCTATTTGAGTTCAGCAACTGTTTTGTGGGACAGTAACAGGGAGCTTTACCCTAATCCGATTTGCTTTGGCTGTTAGAAATGATGTTTGTTATAAATGTTTTTTTTTTCTAAGAGTCTGAGGTACTTACTGGGTTAATCCTTCGCAATCAGTTTCAGAGATAGGAGTTTTCAACCGAATTCTGTGTATATGCCTATCCAGTATAAAACGAAATAGGTAAATAATTGATGTACAGAGGCCAGTACATCAAGTTACCCAATCTGTCAAATTTCTTTGATGGTTTTTTTAACTTTATTACAAATGCATAAGGTTCATTTTTAATTGGGAAAATTTTACAGTTGGGTATAATTGAATAAACATTTATCCAATCATACCAGAAAAATTAAACCAATCAATTTAACCATTATTTAATAACCTGCCATTAAATTCAAAAATCGATCTATTTCGCACGAATGCGTTAAGAATCAGAGAAATCTTGAGTGAGGATTCCTTTAATGGGTGAATGTTTGCAGTTTTGCAGTTTATCATGGCATACCTACTGGTTATCCGTACTTAATTTATTTAATTGTTCTTTTTTTTCATAACATTGTATAACACAAATGTGGAAGCTTATAATCGGCAACTGTCAATTGTTAATTGGTTTGTTACTATTTACGTTAGTCCGTAAGCTATCCTAAAATAGTAAAAAATAAAATGACGTCGGAAAATAACAAAAACTCATTAGGAAAACCACGTTTTTTGTCAAACAAACCTCAATTAAAGCGCGGCTGCGTACCAAGATTTCCGGGCTGTAATAGAGATTATAAAATAAACACGTGGATTCGGCAACTGCGGGCCTTTTACAAAAATAAACATCAGAATGTTTGAAACTACACCATCATGCTTTAGCGGCGGCGTCCACTGCCAAAGGCAGTATTGTCAACACAAACACCAAAATAACACCGAGCCTGAAACCCCCAAAGGGTTAGGCGGAGGTGTGCCTACTATATTCATATTTCGCAATCAACCGGGCATAAAGAATAGAAGACCAGTCGGGGCCCAGTGGTATCGGCCTCAACTTACGAGTTGTAGATCGTGAGAATCCAAGCATGCGCTTGTCTTTGTGTATTTAATTTCATCCCCGCTCTCAGAACGGTGATGGAAAACATCGTGAGGAAACTTGCATATCTTAGAACTAAATATGGACATCCGCTAACCTAAACTGGGCCCGCGTGGTTGAATATGGCCCACTCCTTCTCTTATAGAGGAGACCTTATAAGCTGATTATACAGAGTTGATACGACAGAGGGGCTTTCCTTTAAACAGCTAATACTAGGGACCATTTCAAGCTCTGTACCAAAAATCAATTAAATGCGAGCAGTAGTTTAGTCGCAAATGATTTTTTAAGTTTTTGCCCCGTTTGAACACGATGTATCTTTCCTAACAGCGCTCCGGCGCGCGCGCGTCGGTGCCGCAGCGTTAGAAGGTCAGTTTTTATTTACAAAGGGTGGTTGCGTTTTACTCTGATTTGTATGCTATTTAGTTTGTTTGAAAAAATAAAAACCTAATTTTTGGTGCTTTTTATTTTGATACCGTACCGAGTTAATACTAAACACGTATAGTATACGTAGTGTAATTTAATGCCCCTCTGTCATATCAACTCTGTATATGTATAGGCGCAAATCTAGACTGAAAGAAAGTGTGAAGTGAGAAATGCCTGAAAAAAAAACTCAATAACACTTTGCACGATCTGAGAATCTGAACTGGAGCAACGAGGTATTGTCGCCATGAATTGCCATATAAATTGTGTGTCATGTCAGTGTCAATATGCCCCAACAATGTTGACACTGGTAGCTCTTAAACGCGGTTTAGATGTGCTGATCGCGTTCAGTTTCATTGGTGAAATTAGCCCTAGGTGCCTTCCGCATCTTTATAGTATAGGCGTAAATATTGCATAACATCTGATCTACAATTTTTGTTTGAACTAATTTTACGATACAACGCACCGTTTTGCTAGGAATCGCGAAAAACTCGTTTATATGACCTCTGACCCTCTGTATTTTTATTTTTTTTTCAGGTATTGGATAGATGAGGACTTTTTAGATTTCATTTATGATGGTGTTTTGAACAATTCTACCAACTTTCAGCTGGGTGCGAATTATTGTACTTTCACTCTTAATACCATCCAAACTGAAATTATTGACTTAGTACTTCAGGGACCTAAAATTGAATCCTAGAAACCTTTTGAAGTTTTCACTTGAAATATACGCGAAGATTAGAACAACAATAGTGTAACTAGAATTTCAAAGCAAATACATGAAGCGAGCAACTGTGGGATCGTTGCAAAAAACGAGGACAAAATGGCCGCTTCATTCAGAGTTCGATTTCAAAAGAATAGCGCGTAGGATCAAGTTCCTTTGGCTAGAACATCGCGATTTCGAAGTTTTTCAATTGATCGATAACTTTTAGCTATATACAATGTGTTAGGTTAAACGAGGGACATACTTTCAGGGGATATCGTACTCACAAAAATGAACAACTTTCACTATTGGATCATACCTGAAATATGAAAATAAATATCAGCTGTTTCGTACATTTTGACGAATTATGCGAACATAAAATGTACTGAAAAACTGTTTTTTTTTCGTGATTTCAGAGTTTGTCCCTCGTTTAACCTAACACACTGTATTTATATACCATGAAGTGCTAATGCTAGTTAACTGGCTGTAAGCGATTTTAATGCCATAAAATATATTTCAAGCAGAAGTAAACATCACATAATGCATGCATTTTCATGTATCCACTTTCGTACCTGAAATGGTTACTAAATTTCTTTCATTGATAATTTTACACTTTAAAAATGTCCGAGTGACCGTTTGCAACTGAATTTTTAGTTGAGAGGTTGGAATTTCAGTCGAAATTTTGGAATCACGAAACGTAGCATTTTTGTGAACTTTTTTGTATTTCTGAATCCTTTCGCAGAACTCAATATTGGTCGGTGGGGTCAAATCTGAGATTGAACTAAAATAACTGCCACGAATTGCATCAGACCTTAAAAAGTGATCTTTTTTGAATCAATGTTACGTTGGTACACTCCACACGTTTGGAAAAGGCCTTTGACAGAAAGACGATATATTTTATCAAACATAGCGCCTGAAATCACCGAAGGGTTGGGCAGAGTTACAATACAACAATACAATACAATACAACAACACAATACATCAAAAACAACACTGAAAACAAAAAATACAATATACAGGATGAAATTGAATTCATGGGCAATATTTTAAGGGTTCGTTGTACTCATCATTATAAACAAGTTTTACTATGGGAACAAATCTGAAATCACGAAAAAAAATCAGCTCATCCATTCATTCTACTCGCATAACTCGTCAAAATGTAGGGAACAGCTGATTTTTCGCTCGCTTTAGTAACAGTCGTTCATAATGATGAGTACAATAAAATAATTACACCTTAAAATAATGCCCATAAATTCAAATGAACTCTGTGTATTCGTGTCCTGCGTGACCTGCCGGATGCACATTACAGTAACTGAAGGACGCTAGTGATGCCGCCAAACACGTGGCCGAATTCTGGGCCCAGTTTATTTAGATTGCCATCGACACGCTAAGAAGAAGAATTCACCCTGAACAACTTGTTAACAATACAATAACTTGTCACACAATATTTTCCTTCCATTTAAACAGCCAAACTACAAAGCCGTACACGAAAAGCATGGGAGTTTAAGCGAAATGGTACGCTAACGGGTACCGTTCCAAAAAAAGTTGACGGTAGAGTTTCGCCGGGTTCCGTAGAGCGGTGCTTAACGTACCGCTACCAAATAGAAGGATTCCGTGCAATTTTAACGTGTATTCCAGTTGTGTCGTGAACACTGGCCGAATTCGACTGCAGGGAGCTGAAATAGGCAGGTATGTACTAGAATATAGAACCTGTATAGAAGCAGACTTAAATAAATGAAACCCGAGCACAAACGCACGATGTAAACTCCACGTGAAAAACAAACTCAAACCTCCTTTGAACGGGCTTTGAATAGAATGTGCAACTGTTCTTCATTCATTTTTATTTTCGCACACAATAAATAAGGACAACATGAGCAGCATGGAAGGCTTAATGCCTTAGGCATTCTCTACTCGTACCAGTCACCCAAGGGTGGTGAAGAGATTGAATGGCAGGTGCTTTAAAGAGCAGGAACGTACAGATGCCAGCAGATTAAGTTACCACAATCTGTCAAATTTCTTTGATAGTATTTCAACTTTATTGCAAAGACAAAAGGTTCATTTTTAATTGAGAAAATTTGACAGTTAGGGATAACTTAATGTGCTGGCGTCTGTACAAAGTATTGAGAATTATGAATGAAATAGGTACATAAAAAACCTTACAATATTTGTGTATACTATAATAGATAACATATATATTTACTATAATAGATAGCTATAATATATATGAATAGTTATATACATACCTACATATATATAAATTCAAGGAATATCCATCTTTAATATTTTGGTTAATTATTTTGAGTTACATAGTACACAATTAGTATCACTTACAGTCTATATGAAAATAGCCATAAAAGGAAGTTAATATTAAAAAACTAAGTAATTATTATGTAAAAAAAAAACTATTTTACGTAACTTTTAATCCGCGTTCGTTCTAGGCCCAACAGTTCAATTATCATTGGTCACGTCAACTTGCAGCGAGATTGATTAATTTTAATTAAGTTCGAACTCAGTCTAAGCATTATGACTGTCCCTGTTGCACAACTGTCAAACTACATATGCAAGACAGTGGCGGGAACATTGTAATTATGTCTTCATAAAACTAGAAGTACATATAACTAGAAGACAGCCATGCTAATAGGACTTTAGTTGGCAAACTCATTTCGAAGGAGTTCTATTTGTACTATCTACAATCAAACTAGTTTTTTGAAGCTCTGTTCAAAAAGATATCTTGGTGAAATACTAGATTCTGCCCGCCCCTTCGTCCACGTGAAATGTCTTGGGCGGCGACCCACCGCGTCACATCGCATTGCCCGTCCGCGCTATTACTGCGCTGATGCTTCTTTTTGACTTCGCTTCGCGTTCTTTCTGAATTTTTGTTCTGCTCCTAAGAGTCTTAGCATAATGTTAAATAGCATAATTATAACTACATCCCTCAAAAATTTGGTTATAAAAATTTATTTTGTGCGTTCAAACAACTAAACAAACGCACTCTTCAGCATTATTATATTAGCATGGAAGTATAGATTAGTAAAGACGATTTTTCTTCTACTTAAATTAATTATGTATGTTTTGTACATTATTATGTATTTGTACTTTATTATGTATAACTGAGTAACTTAAACATTGCCAGTCTATAATGGTCCCATTACTGGAACACAGGCCTTCTCCACACTGCACTGGTCCACTGCGGGTTGGTAGATGTTACTTGTCTTAGAATTATTCGGTTCTAGGACATGCGCTTTCCTCACGATGTTTTCCATCACCGTTTTGAGAGTAGTAACGATTGATTATTCACACAAAGTAAAGTTCCTGTCTAGGTTTCAACCCAAACCTACAACTTGTTAGACGATGCCGCCACCACTGGGTCACCATTGCCCCGTAACAAACGTTGCAGCACAAAAGAAAATGAAAACACTGAACTAGCATACCACGGCTACGTAACAGCGTAGAAATAAAAACTTATCGGTAACACAGCGGACAAAATGGCGGTAGTTAAACTAAAAAGAAATACGTAGTGAGTTACAATGTTTTAGTACGAGCAGCTTTCGAACATTGGTTAACAGTCAGTGAAATTTATTTGTTTTCTATTGAACATTTTTAGGGTTGCATAGTCAACAAGTAACCCCTATAGTTTCGCCATGTTCGTCTGTCTGGCCGCAGCTTAGATGAGAAACTCTTAGTACTAGAAAGCTGTAATTTGGTTTGGATATACATAATACTCATGCCAACAAAGTGGCCTTTAAACTCCTAATTTTTGTTAGAGTCAATTGTTCCCTTCTGCATCAACATTCCAACTACGGAACCCTTTTTTATTGTGTTATTGTAATCAATCTGCCTAGCCTTTTCCCAGCTATTTTGTGGTTGGCTTCCAGTCTAACCGGATGCATCTGAATACCTGTATTTTACATGGACTGTGGCTGCCTACCTGACCTCCACAGCCCAGTAACTGGGTAATGGGATACCCCTTGGTAAGACTGGCTGTCAGATCTTTGAGCTTCTGACGACCCGTAACGGCTGTCAAAGATGCACAAATGACAGCCGGGACCAACGGCTTGACGTGCTTTCCAAGGCACGGAATCCTCCGTGTGTAAAGATGGTCACCCATCCACGGTCAACCCCGGCAAGCGTAGTGTAACCTGATGGATCGACCTGTGCAGCTGTTATCACTTAGTCACGTGTTATTGTGTACAATTATTGTGTTATTGTACTGCACTATTAATGTGCGTGGTCCAACAGCACTTGGCCGGGGGGACGGGAACAAATCCAAACTCCCGGCTTAAAAAAAAAAATTCCAGATGAAATAGTCAATTACACCGCTCGACCTAGGGATCCTAGTGCTCAGCAGTAGCTCTTGCGACCACTAGGCTAAAGTGGCAGACTAAAAAAACAACAAAATGTTTGATTTAAAATGATAGACGACCCAATATTTCAGCTTTTTCACGTTATCCTTTCAGACCGCAGATTTTAATCGATCTGCAGACACTAGCACAGCCTTTTCGAAATACCGAAACGCCAAAAACCAATCAGGTTTTCCACGAAAGAATGAAAGAATGCATTTTCATTTAAAAATTCGCACTTCGTATGAATTCTTTTCACGACTGTTATTCTTTTTGGAGGTAAGAACACAGACGGTATTTGCACACAGGTGAAATTGTACGTGTGTTGGCTTTTGTTACGAGGGAACATTGTTTCTCATATTTGGTACATGTATACGCTGTATATAAAGTCATATTTTAACCTTTTGAACGCCATTGTCACAATAGGTAACAAGCAAGCGCATGCAATGCGGTACACTATCAACACGAAATAAACAATTAGATCATTACTTTTGTGAAAGTTTATATAGGTAGATATCTTAAAAATTTAAGCGGTCGTACGGGTAATTCATGATAACAAGAAGAAATATTTTTTTAAGCTTGGCGTGGAGGGCACGGGCGTGTTTTTATGCTCTGGCGTTCAAAAAGTTAAAGAGTTATTTCTCTGAAAAATGTCAATGACATTGGAGTGATAGAATATGATTATTCGTTTTCGTTGGCAAACTGTTTAGATATTATTAAATACCTCCCTAGATACTCGGGTAACCGTTATCGAGGTAAGGATGCAACAAGTAAGTAAGTCAGGTTAACATATTTTTTTAACCGACTTCTAAAAAAGGAGGAGGTTCTCAATTCGACTGTATATATTTTTTTTATGTTTGTTCGCGCATAACTCCGTTGCTTGCCAACCGATTTGAAAAATTCTTTTTTTGTTGGAAAGGGTAAGGGGGAACTTCCCAAATGGTCTCATGGTCATCTCATGGTTTATCGAAAGCAGTTTTTGAAAAATCAACAAAAATCAATCCTACTTAATATATGTGGACGATGTTCTTATAAGTTCCTGTCACTGTAATTTACATACCAGGTAGTGGTATTAAAATTTTGTGGGGGGGGGGGGGGGGGGTGGGTTGTGTAGGTACCAAAACTAAAAAGTGAAAAATAAAAACTTTTTTACAAAAAATAAAACCGACTTCCAAAAAAAACACTACAAAGTGAAAATCAAAATTATTTTTCACTTTGTAGTGGGTTTTTTGGAAGTTGGTTTTATTTTTTGTAAAAAAGTTTTTAGAAATGGTTACTTATCTTCGGGGGGAGGTGTTACATATTTGCATAGCACCTCACGGCTAAAAGGCATTTAGCCCCCGCACCACGGACACGAAGCCCAGACGCAGAGCAGCACAGCACAGCAGCGCACAGCACAACGCGAAGCAGCCAGACCAGACATTGAGGCATTCGTGACTATTTTAGTTAATAATAATAAAAAGATTTATTTTAAAAACTACAATTATAAACAGCCTTTTCTTTTTTGAGGGTGGTAAAACAACAAATGACTACTCCCGCTCTGGGTGGAGCAGAAGAGAGTGTCAGACTCTTAATGACTAAAACCCATTCATTTTTCTTCCTTAGCCCTTTACGTTCCGGGGAGGCGGTAATCCTGTCGGACAATCCTTCACCGTTATTGAGAGCAGTGGTGATAAAACAATTTTTACAAAGTAAATCATGTTTTTTTTATTTCTAATCCTCCGGCTACAGCCTTCGAAATTCAAGGGTCATTCATCTACCAGTACTCAAGTCACAAACACTCACTATTTAACAAACGTAACCATTTAACGTAGTTAAATACAAAACCACATTTCTATAAAACAAACTCTATTCATTGTACCAGTTAGGAGTATTTACTAAATCCCTGAAAGACTGTTTACGAAGACAAACATAAATAAAATACGCCAGCCATTTTAATTTAACTAATTTTCATTTAAGTACAACCGCTGCTGTATGATAAGTATTAGAAAATCCAGTACAAAAACTTCTTCAAATTAACTCAAGGAACAAATAAAATACTTAGATTCCTCGAACCCGCTCTAATTATACATTGTAACGTCTAGCCTCATTATTAACACTTAAAATTCTCGAACACTTGGCCTACCAAACAGAAATGTTACTACAGTATTTTCAGTAAAAGAATTTTACCTACACTAATTAAATTCCTACCGTCTATCTATATACCGACCTCAATAACACAGGGTTAAGACCACCACTATAAGCTGATCTTTTGCGCCCCTTCTTAGGTGCAAATTGGCGAAGGAAAAAGTGGAATTTAATAGAAACCAACGGGTCAAGATAAGACGGTTGAAGTACGGTTTCCTTTTAAAAATATAAAAATTGTTTTCATTTCAATTTTAACAAGAGTTTGTTTGTAACAAATCTGTTTGCACTTTGGTTAGTGAATAGTTGTTGAATGTAGAACTAGCTGAATGAAAAATGAAACCCCTTTGAAAATGTGAAGAGTCTGAAGGTTTTTTTATGTTCGGTTGAAGTGACTGTCATTAGGTTTTTATTCCAGATATCAGTAGTCTTTTTATTGCGGGTAAAGCTTGGTTTTAGTAGCATGCCTGGTGTTAATTATTATCTCATTTTCGTTTAGTTATCTATGTATGTGTAATCTGCTTCCTCTTCGTGTGGTCAGATTTTTATGCTGCCCAAGACCAGAACGGCCTTCACTTAGGGAGCTCTCAGTGGTAGAGGTCGTGTAGTGTGTTGTGGTGTATTAGGGATTTCAATCCTTCAAATAGAAACACACGAGGCAGCAGCTATTGTATTATATGTCGAAGCATTGACGCATATCAATCAATCTGGATCAACGCCATCTATCTCTCACTAGAGAAACATGTAGTTAGATTTGACAGCTTACGTTTCGGAACGTCAAGTAATAACTTGGGGATGTTTAGCGTGGAGTAATGGCAACACCGAGCGAATAATCGAGTCAAATGTCGAACCGGAAGTATTATCAGCTATTTGACATTGACTGGTGACGTAGGTTGGCTAACCTGTAAGTGGGGGGCAGAAGTGTGCCACTGCGGTGACCGTTGAGTGAAGACACTTTGAATCGGTCCGTCGGTCTGAGTGGACGTTCGTTACTCCGCGCTAAACTTCCCGCGTTCCTCAGTTCGTAATCGAGCCATCCTTGATTATTTTGTATTCAGTGCGAGTTAGCAAGCAATTAAAAGTGTTAACGAAGTGTTTGTGAGTGTTCTTTCCGTTGACGCGACCCACTGATAACGAATCCCTTCGTCATATATTACTTTAAAGAATACCTACAGGTGTCCAGCAGCACGGCTACTGATACAGTATTTATTTCTTATATAAAAACCTATGTAAATATTTCATCATTTTGAAAGGTCGAATGCTGTCAGTTAATTTCAAACCGACCAGCTCTAGATTCCACGTACGGTTTCACTCAGGCTCTACAGTAATATACAACAAAGTTGAGTTAGCTAAAACAGTTATAACTCAGAAAGGGCTGAACCAATATTTATTAAACTTTAAAGTAATAATTATAGTTTATATATTATCTGAATAATAATATACAGTGGAATATAAATATAATACAATAATATACTAAAAATATAAAGTGCTTTTCATTTTCATATATCAAAACTCCTAACGTTTAAACTGGGCAAGTAAGTAGGGTAGGTAGGAAAGCCTAGGTAGGTAGTGTGTGTAGGGTACGTAAGGTAGGTGCGCCGTAGATAAAAACTTAGTGCAACAAACTATTTGATAAAGATAAGCTTTGATTTATGACACTGCAAAACAAACTCAGTGTTATGTTTTTATAACGTTAAGTGCTTATGTGTCATACTTTTTAACATTTAAACGATTTGGTAAAAGCATTACCTTTGTTACACATAAAGCAAATTCATGTTCCAAAAAGCATTAAATATATTTCAAAAGTACTAAATTATGAAAGAATCTACGATCTTACTGCTACAGATTTTGTTCAGGTCGTAAAAAAACAAAGAAGCATCAAGATGAAAGTACTAACGTGCAAAAAATAAATAAAAATCCGGCTCTTTCTTAACTCGAGTGCACTTTTTTCAAGAAAGTCTAAGGAAAACTGTACTTTATTTCAAGTTAATGTAATCTTTTAGTTATTGTGCTTAATGCACAGTGTCTTTTTAATGCTAAAATAATTTATGAATAGTATTATAACATCACGACTGCATTCTCCGAAGGGTAAAGCAGAGAGGGACATATAGAATCCCCACTAATATTTTTTTTTAGTCTATAGTGTGGATATACCAGTTTTTAATCCTTCTAAGTTATAAATAATAAAGAAAAATTTGCGCGAGTAAGAGCCCTGGTGGCCCAGTAGTATAAGCCTCGGCTTACGAGTTGTAGGTCGCGAATTCGAACCCAAGCAGTTGCTTTACTTTGTCTATTTAGTTTCATCACCACAGCTCTCAAAACGGTGAAGGAAAACATCGTGAGGCAACTGGTATGTCCTAGAACCAAAAAATCGAAGACATGTGACATCCGCCAACCCGCAATGGACTCGCGTGGTGGATTATGGCCCACTCCTACTCTTAGAGGCCTGTGTCCTAACAGTGGGAACATTATAAGCTGTTTATGTAACGCGAGCGAAGCCGTGGGCAAAAGCTGTAGTCTATGTAATATTAACATCTATCTTCACCGTCTTTGGTGACCGCGTTGTTCTTTTAAACTACACAACGGATTTGGATGCGTTTTTCACTACCATTTAGAGAATTCACTACGGGACCATCTCCGAAATCGTGAAAAAAAATCAGGTGTTCCCTACATTTCGACGAGTCACGTAACCAGAAATGCACAGCTGATTTTTTTTTGCTATTTCGGAGTTGGTCCCATAGTAAAAATTGTTCAGTTTGGTGGTCTGTAGCATATGCTTTTGTATGTATATACCCTTTCGGTTACACCCTGTATATTAATATTAAACTTTATTATAATAAAGAAATCTCGATGCTTTGTCAAGTCGTAGAAACAGTACCAAGCTGGGGAGGGTCGCGGGTAATAAATGTCATAGCTACAAAATAGGTTTATCATAAACAACACGATCACGTTTTGATTTACTTTTTTAATTGCTTTGGCAGAATAATTTTTCAGTGACTTTATTTGTGGTCTGAGTGAAACGTAATAAATCAGTACCGTCAAACGAGGTGAATAAGGACGCAGGGGTGAATCGGGACGAAACATTAAAAGGGATTTCAACATTGAACTATACATACTATACAATAATGATGAAGACAAAACCTTAAGAACACACATTTGAAATATAGCAAATGTCGGCGATTTGTATAGTACTGAACTACGCACACACACAACCAAACGTCAAAGTCAAATGGGGTGAATGAGGACGCAGCAGGGGTGAATTGGGACGAAACATTTAAAGAGATTTTAACATTGAAATAATATCGTTTTTCGCCACCAAGGACACCTAATTGTAAATTATAATACAGTTAACACATTTAAGGACCTTTTAGGCCAACAAACTTCCTTACTTCAATGTTGATATACCTTTTGAAGATTTGTAGTGTCAATTCACCCCTTCTTTTTTTTGAGGCTGGGAAATCATCTAATGACTTCTCCCGCTCTGGGTGGAGCGGAAGGGAATGTCAGACTCTTACTGACTAAAACCCATCCATGTTCCTTCCGTAGCCCTTTATGTTCCGGGGTAGCGGTAACCCTTTCGGACAATCCCGCTTACCCGGCAGGCTTGGCCCTAAAGGGCTCCTCCATATGCTAACATCTCTTTGAGGCGCGCGTGGAACATATACGCGCCGTCCGGCACAGGTCTGGTCCTGATCGGACGGTGAGCCGATTCACCCCTGCGTTCCTATTCACCCCGTTGGACTGTAACGTTTGGTTGTGTGTGTACTATTCAAATCGTCAACATTTGCAATGCTTATGTTTGTTCGTTAGGTTTTGGCTGTATAATTATTGTACAGTCTAAAAGACTGATACTGCAAAACTAAGTGAAAGGATTTGTAAAAAAATGAGATTTCCAATAGCCGGGAACGACTACAAAGCAAAGTTTAACCCACACTTTGCTTTGTAGTCGTTCGGATCATTACTAAGTAATAGATAAGACTGATAGTAGTCAGACAGCATCTGTCTGGCATTTAATGCTGAAATGAACCATTTTGGCGCGGACGTGGGAACTCTCTGTTATTATTTAAAAAAATAATGTTTATGCTATTTGTATTTTGGTGTGTCCAAATAAATGTTTTTCTTTCTTTCTTTCTAATCAATATAATCATATTAAATTAATATTTAGATTTTTTTTTAATCCTAAAGGAAAAGAACGCACTGCATCACTGTACAATGACTTCATCAGTTGGAGCACGTCACTATAGGGCCCGCCCTATAGTAAACGTGCTTCACCCAGGAGAACAATTTAGGTGAAGCACGGGCTCTTTGGGCTCACTTTTACTGGGACTATTATATATAAATATTTTCATTTGAATTTTATTTGAACATAACCATAAAGTTCAAAACCATACACTTGTAAAGACACAAGCCACTATCTCATTTGATTTAGCTCCCAAATTGTACACCAATTTGGTACATAGTTATGTTCAACGCTTTGGTCGCCAGTAATTCATGTCCAAGTTGACACATTGCCCTATTCAGCACTACCGTAGTAGCACAGTGCTCAACTGCTCACATTGAGCATAAAATCCAGTCCATTCCAGAGAAATCGGCTAACTTTACTCAATGCTTGCCACACCGTGAAATTTTGAGATGAATAGATGACGGTAATGGTTTTGACACCTACGGCTGAGTTTTAGATTAACCCATTGAATGACACTGAACGTGACACAAAAGAAGTTTTATTGTTATCACGTCTATAGGCGTTCAGTGGCTTTGCCCGCGTGGTATATGTCGGAAATTATCCCACGGTAATTTACTACCGGAATAAAAACTATCTGTTAGCAAAATTTCACCCAATTCCATACAGTAGTTTTAGCGTGATTGAGTAGCAAACATCCAAACATCTTCACAAACTGTCACATCTGTGTATCTACTTCACTTTGAAATTCGTTTGGTCATATATTAATATAATAATAATAATATATTATTTTTAAATCATGGTTACAACTGACCGACGCAATGAAGTAGGCTCAAAAAGGTAGGAAGTTAAATAAATAAAAAGGAAATGGGGTACAGATAGGTACATATAAAAAGACGTGCGTAGTTGCTAGCGCAAGAAACGTATTGTATAAATTATCACTTGCTTAAAAATCAGTGAAAGAAAACATCGTGAGGAAACCAACGGCTAAGTCAGAGGCTCATGGGCAGCATAGAAACTCTGACACCAGGTTAGTCACTTACCACACGAAAAGAAGAAGACTCCCATATTTCGCCAATTATGTTTAAGCACACTTAATAGAGGTGAGATTAATGCCGTCAACCGGTGACAAATCCAGATTCACCCCTGTAACGGGCTAAATTCCTAATGGAAAACCCAATGACACTGCCCATTCTGGGACCTAAATCTAAGTTGTCATGCTCAGGAGTCACGCTTGCAAAAAAACAGGGGCCCAATTCTGTAACTTTGAATTATATTAAGCAGCACGAAATTGACACTCTATCGACACAGTACAGACATTATGTTAGGTTAAGTAAAAATGACAATAAAAAATTTGTAGAATACCAAATGACAATGTTTAGTCTATTGAGACACTAGTTACACACTACCGACACACTATAAGTTGGTTATTTTACAGAATTGGACCCCAGGTGAGGCGAAGCGAGGTTCAAAAATGAGAAATTTCTACGGTAAAATTCGAAACTCCGTAAGTACAGCTAAAAACTACTACTTAAATATTTAGTTTCCATAGATAATTATTATGAACTATTTTTTTCCCTTAGTCACACCTCCGCTGCCGCAGAACTACCCAGAATCAAATTTAACTTTTAGTTCGCCGCGTTTCGCCTAAACTAATTATAACTATGCCAAAAATTTTCCGTCAGTATAGAAAAGGCTTTGAAGGAGTTTTGTTGGCAAGAAAAACAAGAGGCAAGTCAATTTGAACTTGGAAGTCTTTTGGACGCCAATATCCTTTTCTTTAGTTGGCAGAAATTAAATGTGTGGTGTACGTTTTTTTTTTCTTAGCCTAACACTGTCCCATTACTGAGCAAATGCCTTCCCCAAATCCTTCCAGACATCTTTGTCTTGAGCCATTGAAAAATGTCATGAAAAGGATATGGTCCTGTAAGCGTAGTCGTAGTGGTCATTTGCCTGATGTTATTTTCCAAAATGAACGGCATACCTTCCTCTTTATAATGAAGCCAGCCAGCCCTCTGGAGATATCGCCAAGCGGTTGATCGACTCTTCACGTGACCAGAGGGCTGGCCTATATTTTGGTCAAAGAATCAGCATTGCCATACAACGCGGCAATGCTGCCAGCCAACTTTTCCTGTTGACAGCGATGTGGACGAATTTTTTGATGCTCTTTGATTATTTTACATATTATTTCTGTACATATTATTATGAATATTTAGATTTAAAATGTAAATATGTAATTATCCAATACATAGTTAATTACTTATTATTTTTGTTAAAAATAGTTTTCGTTGATGTTTGTTGTTTCGTTGTTATGTACCACCAAAAAAAATTGAATATCAAAATAACACCTCTTATTGGAAAACCCTGTATTATTATTTATTATCTTTCAAACACTGCCTCACTGGTCTAGTGGTCGCTGAGCATGAGGTCTTGGTTTCGATTCCTGGGTCGGCATAAGTATTATTAGGTTTCTCATTAGCAGCCCGGAGTCGAATTTACCCTGGTTGATGGCATTAGACTTGCCCCCTATTACACAGGACTCAAACTGGCGAAATGTGGGTGCACTATAGGTACACCTCCGCCAAACCGTTTTGGGAAGTCATAACTATGTTATGGGCTTTCTCGAACAGATAACATGCCATATTCTTATAGCATTATCACAGAAAAGAACTAGAGAGGGATGTGTGGTGTTACGCGAATGGATAGAATACGGAATGAGTATACAAGAGGAAGTCTGAAAGTGACACCGGTGACTGAAAAGTTGTGTGGAAATTGGTTGTCATGGTACGGGCATGTTATGCGGAGGAATGAGGAAAATGTTTTCAGGAAAGTTGTGAGCATGAATGTGGATGGCTATACAAGTAGAGGGAGACAAGTACAAAGAAACGATGGATGGATTGTGTGAAAGATGATATGGCTAAAAAGGGAGTGACTACCGATATGACGACTAATAGAGAAGTATGGAAGAAAAAGACATGTTGCGCCGACCCCAAATAAATTGGGATAAGGGACAGAATATAATTATACAGAATTTAAATTGATATTTGACCCAGTCCAGATCCATTATAAATGTCAGAAAACAGAAAACCATCAACAAACCTACTGAAAAATAAGAACCAATAATCTATTCATTATTCAACAAATTTTAAATACCATTACACTAAGTAAACACCATTGAATAATATCAATTAATACCAGCTCATCATAAACGGATTTTCAGAAAAAACATATTTCCATAACAAACATGAGAATTCGCCGATAAAACGTAATTATAACGCGTGATCGAACTCGGTATATATTTAAATTAATATCGTGGAAACAAGTATGTCCAGCAATCCATTTCAATTTAACTGGTTCGGTCTCTCACGGTCCAAATTTCATGGAGCGGTAAACACAGGCCGGAGTTGCCTGATTGCTTCTCGGCTAGACCGGATTTTAGGTTCTCCATTATGACTTGTATAGACTTTAAGTAATTTATACGTAAGTTAGCAATAATCAACACGCATCTTAAATACAGTTTACAACTTAAGCCTAAAATATATATATATAATATGCATAAGTGAGTTTTAGTAACCATATTCTGATTTAAAAGAGTGTCCATGGCGTTTCTTACCCGATCTTCTCCACAGGTACCTACTGCTTTGGAATGGACAACTAGCTTCATCTTTCCGACTGACATGACCCCTTGGCAATCCAAAAGTTCCTGTAATTGGTTTATTTGAAATAAATGTGGACACATTTGCAGCCTATACCAAAGACCTACCCAACTTCCAAGACATTATGATCATAATGGTATCCTCTTCTCATCGTCGCGTGCGAAGCCATTGGGTTCCAAAATAGCTTGCAGCCGGCGGTGGCAAGAACTTGATGGATGTCATTAATGGTGGCGTGTCTATCTAAGTGTTTTGTGTCATTCAGGACTGATTGACCTGGGAGCTAATCACTTCCTCACCCAGGATTATTATTTTGATATTGCTTCACATTGATAAAGAGTCTATTTCTCACAGGCGGTGGTTGTTTGCCTCCTAAAGGTAACTTGATGTCATTATTTTCATCATGACTCGTCTATTAAGTGGAGATTCGAGGTCATTATTGGATTAAGCAATAAAATGAATTCTGGATAGTGTATATATCTTTTGAGACTGAAATACTTAAAAAAAATACTATCCCTCAAGTATTATGGGAACCCGCACACTATGTACGAGTTAGTCGTGCGGATAGTCCCTACGACCGAAATCAATCCGAACTTGTTGGAATATTTTGTGAAGTCGTGCGTAGAAAATGAAAACCAATATGATGGCTACCGACGTCGGCCATCTTGCAGAAAACACGAACCCACACCCAGCGTGCAACCAGAGAAGGGACAGAAGGGACCTCCAATTAACTTGCTTTGAAGAATTAGCAATGCCATTCAACGTGGCAATGCTGCCAGTCTTCTAGGCACATTTCCGGAAGACAGCGATGTGGATGAGTACTTCGACGCTTAAGTGTCTTGTGTTCTTTTTGTGTAAGTAGTGTATATAGCGAGTTAGATAGTCATTTAATTTAAGTATGTTCAAGTTATTATTATATTTACCTATAACTAGTTCTAAATATTAAAACATTAAAATGTTATTAACGTAAAAAGAAAATGAATAATGGTTCTTCTTCTTCTTCTTCGTGTGGTAAGTGACTAACCTGGTGTCAGAGTTTTAATGCTGCCCATGGGCCTCTGACTTAGCATCACATGCTGTTGAGAAATATCTCTCGGGCATGCCGGTTTCCTCACGATGTTTTCCTTCACCGATTTTTAAGCAAGTGATACTTTACAATACGCACATGAATCCGAAAAATCAGAGGTGGGTGCCTTGGGTTCGAACTCGAGACCTATGACTTGGCAGTCCGGTGGTCACACCGCTAGGCTATCGCTGCTTATAATGCTTGCTTAATAATGGTTTGAAGTACATAATTACAGCCAGAAAAATATACAATCGCTTAACTGCGGTGAGGGAGCGGTGACAGTATTCACAAGTTGAAGGTTGGTAATCATCCAATGACTTCTCCCGCTCTGGGTGCAGCTGAAGGGAGTGTCAGACTCTTATTGACTAAAACCCATCCATGTTCCTTCCTTAGCCCTTTATGTTCCAGGGTACCGGTAACCCGTTCGGACAATCACGCTTACCCGCACAAGTACCTCAAGAATGGTCTCAGCCAAGCGGTCAGGCAGTTTTTAAATCAAATTGATACACTACATCCACACACAGCTAAAAAAGTAAACAGCAGCAGCGTCATAGCTGTTTAAGAATAGCAGGTATCATTAATAGCAGGTATCATTAGAATATTACGGCGTGACCACAATTTGATAAGCAATGAGTTTGCCTGACTGTACAACATGTTTTGAAAACACAGCTATGTTTTGTTTGAAACTATAATAATTATGACCTATTTTGATATTAATATTAAATGAAAACTCTTTGAAATCGGTGGTAGTGCCAAATCAGTTAATTATAAAATACGTACGTTTAATTAGCGCACTGAATATGCCTGATACTAATACTGGCAGTATTAATTTTAGGCTAGAGTCATATGGATAAGACCATCATCATCATCTGCCTAGCCCTTACCCAACAATGTTGGGGTCAGCTTCCAGTCTAACCGCATGCAGCTGAATCCCAGTATTTTACATGAAGCGAGTGCCTATCTGACCTCCACAACCCAGTACTTGGGTAATAAGATACCCCATGGTAAGACTGGCTGTCAAACTTTCGGGCTTCTGACTTCCCGAAACGACTGACGTCCGAGACACGGAGGAGTCTCGATATGTAAAGATGGTCACCTACCCACGAACCAACCCCGGCAAATGTAGCTTAACCTGATGATCGATTCGTGCGGCTGTTATTATTTATTTATTTATTTATTTATTTGGGACAAACAAACAGTAACACATTATATCTGCACAAACAATATAAACAAATATATAATATAAATGTGAAACCCACACCGTTATCCACAGCATACAACCAAGAGCTCATATGGATAAGACTAATGTATAAAATCTACCATTGGTACCATTAGAACATTCGACATCGGTGCATTTAAAGCAGTGATAGCCTAGTGATGTGACCGTTGAACTGCCAAATTCTGTCTCGAGTTCGAACCTAAGACATGGACCTCTGATTTTTCGGATTCATTTGTGCGTATTGTATAATTATCACAAATGCTAAAAATCCGTGAAGGAAAACATCGTGGAGAAACCGGCATGCCTGAGAGATATTTTCAATAGCTATTTTCTCAATAGCATGTGAAGCTAAGTCAGAGGCTTACATGGGCATTTATCATCTGCCTAACCTTTTCCCAACTAGGTATATTGGAATTGGCTTCCAGTCTAGTTGGATGCAGTTGAATACCAGTATTTTGCATGGGGTGACTGTCTACATCGCTAGGTATGGAGGAGGTGTTAATTTTTATTTTCTATGATCTCTATCATGCCTTCTCTGTGGGTGGCTCAATAAATTAAGGCTTCGAGCCAAGGTACAAAAACTTTAAAACTAAGCTACTAATGGGCACCCCCTGTGGGGTACGGATCTCGACCTACCTCGTCACTGGAGGGCAGCAAAGAACAGGCTGGATTGGATTAACAAAAATTAGATAGCGTACCATTTTCTATACGGCGAGATTTTGGTCGAGATACAGTATGGATCAGAAAGGTTTAAATTAAAAGATGTGGTACAGAACATCAAACCAAAGAACTTTCTCCATCTTAGTTGCACTTTTCTACGTAACAGCTCATTTTTATTTTATATCCGACATCAAATATTTCATAGGTGGTCTAGAATCATGTGCTGTATTCATGGTTATTGTTTGCGAGTCGATGTCCTTGCCATCCGTTAGATGACTTCACTTTTCGTCGATTTAACGATCTTTTTATACACACATCCATTAAAATTGCCTTGTTTTCATAATAGCTATAACCCGGAACTTCGACTGCAAACTAGGATAAAAAGTAGCATGTGTTCTTTCCATGTCATGATCTACCTATGTGCCAAATTTCATATAAATACGTTCAGCTTTTTTAGCGTCAAAACGGAACAAGCAAACAAACTGCCTGCCTGCTACTTCACCGGCGTGGTTATCGGAAATTATCCCACTGAAACATACAAACGCTCCTATGTGGTGATCCAGGTTACAATCTATCTCTGAGCCAAATTTCATCCAGATCCGTTCAGATGTTTTTGTGTGAAGAAGGAACAAACATACACACACACTCACAAACTTATACTACTATACTATACTACTACTACTACTACTATAAAATATTAGTATGGTTGTTAAGATAACCAAACCCATGGATCATCCAAGGGCTTTTTTTTTTTTGAGGTTTGAAATCATCAAATTACCACTACTGCTCTGGGTGGAGCGGAAAGGAGTGTCAGACTCTTACTGACTAAAACCCTATTTATGTTTCTTCTTTAGCCGTTTATGTTCCGGGGTAGTGGTAACCCTTTTGGAAAATCTCGCGAATGATAATATACCTTAGTAGATTGATAGAACAGTAAGTACGCGAGCGCTCTGTTGACAGTTGCTTGCAATAACTCATGCGCCAGTGAGTCAGTTACTAAACGAAATGGGTTAACTTTCCTATATTGATAGTATGCACACGTAGAACTTTGAGTGATAAACTTTTTAGTATCATATCGTCATAATGTCAGATGTCGTTTTATTATTTGCTTGATATAATGCATTTGTTTTCGTCTGATTTTATATCTTTTGTTTATGGAGTTTATTAATACAGTGTTGATATATTGATTAGGGATGTGATGTCATGTTGTGTACGTCCCAATACATACACGTGTAGTCATACTATTGGAATAATATTATACAAAGTTAAATATAAATCGTATTAAACTTCTTAAAAAAAATCAGCTGTTCAGTACATTTTGTCGAGTTATGCGAATGTATGGAACAGCTGATTGTTTTTCGTGATTATAGATTCGTTCCCATACTAAAAGTTGTAATAATAATAATAATGAGTACAATGCCTCCTTAAAATATTTCCAATGAATTCAAATTCACCCTATATAGTGGAGAAATAAAACGAAGGTAAATGGGATCAGTGATTCTAGAGTTAAATATTAATGTGCAAAAACGGATACCGAATTTTAATTATAATTATTATGACCCATGGAGATTAAAAACGTTGATAATTATGCAAATCGAATTTAGTTATGTCCATATTATTATGATATTGTGTAACTCAGCAAAATGCTGAAAATCGCAGATTACCTAGTTAATACGCATAGTAACGTACCATATTGTAACGGTAACATATACAGTGTGTTAGGTTAAACGAGGGACATACTTTCAGGGGGTAACTATACTCATGAAAATGAACAACTTTGACTATGGAACTCAAATACCTGACACAAGAAAAAAAAACAGCTGTTCAGTACATTTATGTTCGCATAATTCGTCAAAATGTATGGAACAGCAGCTGATATTTTTTTTCATATTTCAGAGTTGGTCCCATGGACAAAATTGTTGATTTCCATGAGTGCTATACAACCTGAAAGTATGTCCCTCGTTTAACCTAACACACTGTCATCATCTGCCTAGCCTTTTCCCAACTATATTGGGGTCGGCTTCCAGTGTAACCGGATGCAGCTGAATACCAGTATTTTACATGGAGCGACTGACTATCTGACCTCCACAACCCAGTAACTGGGCAATACGATACCCGTTGGTAAGACTGGCTGTCAGATTTTTAACCTAACACACTGTTTATGCGTTTAAAACAACCATTGCCGCCAAATAACCACTCATCAACGCCATTATTCAATGCAACATTAAAAGGCATTTCCCTAACGCAGATGGACAACTTCCCGACACGCCTGAAATGGTTAACGCCATTATTTTTACGATGAATCTGGTTGACAAATATTATGATAATGGCTTCTTAGATAAATGATGGTTTTTATTTCAGTGGGAGGAATTAAATGTTGAGTTATGGAGGACCTTTTTGGTATATTTATGTATGTAACATTCTGTAGAAACTTTAACTTACAAATTCGATTGATTTAATATTATTTAACTATAGGATGTTTGTAAATATGTGAGCACCATGTATTTATGACATAATTAATTTTATCTGTCATTGTTATATTTGTTTTTTTTTTATCTTTTGTGGTGTAGCATTTTTTATTCTGGTTGCATCATCTTCACATGTAGGTAATTTTATAATTCATGTACGTATACAAAACATTGTTAACAATACATTTTAAAAGAGTAACGGTAGAGTTTCTTTCCCATTCTTCTCCATACGAAACTACCTTTAAGAAGGGGCGACTAGAATCAATTCAATTTCTTTGTTTACTTTGACGTTCAAAAGTGCTTTTTGTAATAAATGATTTGACTACCTATACAGGGGGAATTTCTCAGTAACAGCTCGGAGTCTTTGGGTTAGCGGGATTGTCTGAAAGAACTACAGCTGCCCCGGAACGCATTAGGCTTTTTTTTTTTTAAGGCTGGGAAATCATCCAATGACTGCTCCCGCTCTGGGTGGAGCGGAAGGGAGTGTCAGACTCTTACTGACTAAAACCCATCCATGTTCCTTCCGTAGCCCTTTATGTTCCGGGGTAGCGGTAACCCTTTCGGACAATCCCGCTTACCCGGCAGTCTAGGCCCCCTGATATCTATTTTACCAGCACACTAAATTTTTTGACATTTTCTTCCGGTCCACCCAAGTCAGGATGAGTCATTTGATGATATCCCATCCTTTTAAAAAAACCCGGTGTCTGGATTTGTGCCCGGTTGATGGTAATAATATGCTCGCCCCCTATTCCATGGGATTCAAACATAACTAGCGAAATGTGGGTGTACTATAGGTACACCTCTGCCTGCCCCACCGGAGATTACAGGCGTGATGCTATGATGTTATCTATACTAATATTATAAAGAGGTAAAATTTGTAAGTTTGTAAGTTTGTATGTAGGGGGTAATCTCCGGAACTAATGATCCAATTTCAAAATTTTTTCCGCGGACGAAGTCGCGGGCAGAAGCTAGTCATTCATAAGTTATTGCAGACTAGCTTCTGCCCGCGACTTCGTCCGCGGAAAATTACGATATACTGTAACTGTTTAGGCAGCGCATGCAAATAATTCTGTTTTCGGAGGTATTTCTTTCCGACTCGCTAGACGAAAATTGCGATAGCTCGGCTAATAACTGATATAAATATAATTTATAGCCTATAGCATTCAGGAATAATGTTAATTTTTTTTTTGAAATTGGATCGTTAGTTCCGGAGATTACCCGCTACATACAAACTTACAAATTTTACCTCTTTATAATATTAAGTATAGATTTAAAGAATTTAAGCTGTTTTAAGAACTTGATTTTTGATCTGCATATTACTGAATACACACGGTGATTTTTAATTCACTATTAACCATTCAGGGCGTGACAGTAGCAGTACCCATGATTATGAGGAACTTTCACTATGGGACTAACGCTGAAATATCGAAAAAATACGGTTTTTTCTTACAAAGGTGCAATATTCAATTGATGCAATATTTATTTCGTTGTACACACAGTGAATTAAAAATCACTGTGTATAAATCATTAAGTTACCATAAGCGAGGTTAAGATGAGACAGAAAACTTGCAGAAGTTGAGTTCCACAAGCAATTCTTATCGTGTAATTGCGGCAAAGTAATTTCTGCAAGTTTTCTTAGTAAAAATTACTTGTGAATGTCTACTTCTGCAAGTTTTGTTAATAACCTAAACTTTGTTTTGTACTTACCAATAAAAAAACAATCTGCCGAGCCTTTGCTCAACTGTGTTGAGGTCAGCTTCCAGTCCAACCAGATGCAGCAGAATGCCAGTATTTTACACGGAACGACTGCCTATCTGTCCTCCTAAGAGTATGTGTATATGTGTGTGTGTGTATGACCTACTCTTTCGGGCTTCTGACTCTTTCTTTCTTCTGACGGGTTAAAGTTCCACGAATGACAGCCAGGACCAACAGCTTAACGTGCTTTCCGAGGCACAGAGGATTTTCGATATGTAAAGATGGTCACCCATCCACGGAATAACCCCGGTAAGCGTAGCTTAACCTGATGGATCGATCCGTGCCGCTGTTATTACTTAGCCACGAGCTCCTCATAATAATTATGGTAAAATTTGTATGTACAGACGCCAGCACATCAAGCAAATCCCTAACTGTCAAAATTTCTCAATTAAAAATGAACCTTATGTCTTTGCAAAAAAGTTGAAATACTATCAAAGAAATTTGACAGATTGTAGTAACTTGATGAGCTGGCCTCTGTACAGACGCCAGCACATCAAGCTATCCCTAACTGTCAAAATTTCTCAATTAAAAATGAACCTTATGTCTTTGCAAAAAAGTTGAAATACTATCAAAGAAATTTGACAGGTTGTGGTAACTTGATGTGCTGGACTCTGTCCTATGAAATCTTTGAAGCTGTTACTGATCCGATTTTAGCTGCCGTATAGCCGAGTGTCAAAGAAAAACAAGAAATTTCACGTGGACGAAGTATCAGGCAGAAGATAGTCAGGAATATTTTGGACGACTACAAAAGGGTATCAAACATAGCTACATTTCAACGGAACTTAACAACGAAATTCACGATGAAACTTCACTGAAACAATTTGTAAACACCCACACATAATTCAGTAGGTACGGTCGTCACCGCACCAAGTTATACCAATCTGTCAAATTTCTCCAAATGATTTTAAACCTTAAAACTTAGATATTAAAGTTCAAAATCGATTGAAGAAATTGGACAGTTCGTGGTAGCTTGATGTGCTGGCGACTGTACAAACACAGGCTTGATCCTTTAACGACTTTGTTAGTCTGTAGCAGTGGTGGCCTAGTGGTTACAAACCCGACTTACGCGGTCTAGGTCATGGGTTCAAATCCAGACAGGCGCTTTACTTTGTGTAAATAATTTCATCACCACTGCTCTCGAAACGGTGAAGGAAAACATCGTGCGGAAACAAGCATGTTGTAGAACCAAAATTCGAAGACATGTGACATCCGACAACCTGCATTGGGCCCGCATGCTAGATTATAGCCCTCTACCTCCCGAAGACAGAAAGCCTGTATCCCAGCGGTGGGGACTTTATAGGCTGATTATTCTTATGCCAGTGTGTTATAACTAAGCGAGATTGTCCGAAAGGGTTACCGCTACCCCGGAACATAAAGGGCTAAGGAAGGAACATGGATCGGTTTTAGGCAGTAAGAGTCTGACACTCCCTTCCGCTCCACCCAGAGCGGGAAAAGTCATTCGATGATTTCCCACCCTCAAGAAGCGTGTGTATAACGAATTACGCAGAACATTTGGAATTTGACGACTGCTTTTACAGTAATTGTGCCTTTTTCTTAACTTTATTGCATTGAATTCCAGATGTGCCAATTGCCAAATAATTATTTACAGAGTTGTCGATTCGCCCACAAATAAATTAAGTTCGTGCGAATCACCTACATACGAAGTAATATTATTTATGAGTGTCGATTCGCCCGTTTCGGGAGAGTTAATTCGTGCGAATCGGCTAATAAGCCCTAATTAACAATCTACCTCACTTAGCTGTGTAATTACAGCGACTATTGAATTCAGAATCATAAAATCATGTTCATGAACGTGCGCTGTCAGTAGGGACTGGTCATCTCTTAGCTGCCACAGCTCTTTTAAAATTTTGTTTAATTTTCGAATTGTTTTTTTCTAATCTTTTAATTATGACCCATACCCAGGGCGGGGGAGAGATCATTTAAAGACGTCCTTAAATGATCTCTCCCGCTCTGGGTCGATCGGAAAGGAGTGTCAGTCTCTTACTGACTAAAATCCATCCATGTTCCTTCCTTAACCCTTTACGTTCCGGGGTAGCAGTAACCCTTTCGGACAATCCCGCTGACGGGAACAGGCTAGGCCAATATTGATGACTACCATCGGCTTTGTCCACATGAAATTTCTTTTAATAACAGCGTTTACGACGTACAACATTTGATACAAACTTTCAAACCCTAGTTTTTCTAAACGAATGAACCCATAGGCATATGCAGGATACCTACATAAGTCTAACCCATAGGCTGCCACGAACACGTACATGTGTGTTAAAAGCATAGAATAGTACAAAAAACAGTGTTTGTAAAAAAACATTTTCGAAAAATAGTGTTACAGCAAAATTCGATCGATTACCCAAAAACCAAATACTTTGCCAAAATCCAAGCCCCCGACCTCGAAAACATCTATTGAAAACAAGAACACCGTATAAGGTTTTAATCTCAGTGTTCGGGCAGTTCAAAGACTATTGTGGTACCAAACTCAAAGAAATAGTTTCGTGGTACTACCTCACCTTATAACAATTCAGGGACGTGGCTGTAGAAATTTAGTTTTAGGAACTGGCATGAATCAATATCATCTACTTCTATTCTGATAATTTCACTTTGTAATCATGCTCAACTGATTGCAAATTATTGAAACGACTGTGACGCACATAATTGATTTCTATTTATATTTCTATTACAAAAGCGAACTTTGTAACTTAGATTGTTACTTTGGCTAGTTTAGATAATAAACCGTAGAATAATTCAAACTTGTTTAGGGACTTCTCTATCCGTTTTTAATGAAAGTTGAGTTTAAAAATGTATTTTGTGTGCGTATCTATGACAAAAATAGTCTCAGCCCAGAATTACGTGTTGGGCGCCATCAGTAGCGTCCATCAGTTCCTGTAACGTCCAGCCGCCAGGAGAGGACCGATTTCAAAAATGTTTCTTTCATTTCAGGCAGAGAAAACTTGGGTGGTTAATTTTGGAAGTCGATGGCAAAACACGCTAAAAAAAACCAAAGACACTGAAATTAGATGCTCCCAACTTTACAAATAATTATATAATATTACTTATTTTGAGACGACACTTTACATTGATGGGCACACGCGAAGGCAACATTAAAGTTCGTCGTGCGCACTGCTGTTGTCTGAATTTTGGGCGCGTTGAAAGTTATTTTGCATTCTGTAATGTTCTTTCGGTACTTTGTGAGGACCTCGTGGCTAAGTTATACCGGTCGCATGGATCGACCCATCAGGTTAAGCTACGCTTGCCGGAGCTGGTCCGTGGATGGGTGACCATCTTTAAATATCAAGACTCCTCCGTACCTCGGGAAGCACGTTAAGCCGTTGGTCCCGGCTGTCAATTGTCGATCTTTGGCAGTCACTACGGGTAGTCAGAAGCCCGAAAGTCTGACTGCCAGTCTTACCAAGAGGTATAATTACCCAGTTACTGACTGTATTGTGAGGTTAGATAGGCAGTTGGTCTATGTAAAATACTAGTATTCAGCTATATCCGGTTAGATTGGAAGCCGACCCCAACATAGTTGTGAAAAGGCTAGGCAGATTGAGGTTTTCGGTACTTTGTAGTGGGTTTTTTTTGTGAAAATATTTTCTCTACATGCATAGGACGATCTTTCTCAAAACAACAACGTTTATCCTTTATATTACGTCATTCTTTCCATTCCCTGCTAATACCACATCCAGCAATCTAATACATCAACGCAATAAGCCTTTACTTCAATCTGGCGTAAAAATCCAGACTCTTTCTATTCCACACACAGGGTGTTCACACAACCCACATAAGCTTTTTAGAGGCAAGCACGTTCGAGCAGAGCGGTTGCCGTGTTTGTATTAAAAATGTTGCGTTAGATACCTTTCAGACTACAAGATGCAAGTTTATGATGATAATTACTAATGTTTGATTTAACTTTTTTTCAGAAACGAAGAAAGAAAACCAAAATATTGTGCTCAAACAATACGCACATTTCTAAAATAAACTAAAAAGTCATTAATTACACCCGTGCAAAGCAGCTACAAAACCTCGTATTCAGAAACATTAAAACCATTGACAATTAATTATTAGTATCTCGGCCAATGGATGGACACAAACAAAATACTGACAACTTAATCAACTTATTGCATGAGAACATAAACATAATAACAAACACTAGAATAACAAATCTAAATAGTTCTGTAGTTTTAACTGCATTTACTTATTTATTTTAACTGTTTAACCCAAAAATTCCTTAGAATGGTTTAATCAATGCTTATTATGGGATCGTCGATGTGACGCGTTGTCCTGTCGAAGAAAGCAACGGATTTTGATGCGTTTTTCACCATTTTATCCCTAAAGGTTTATATGTATTTTACATTACTAACACAAAACTTGAAACGGCGCAATAGGGATAATGACAGGGTAAAAGAAATTATACTTAATCGGAAAATAATGTGTTCATTCAGGTCATACACTACCTCTGTGTCATGTTTCATCGATACGTTTAGCCGTTTGAGCGTAAAGGATGTACAAACATACAAACTCACACATTTTCGTCTTTATAATATTAGTGTGAAGTGTGATGCACAGTTCGTAAGTATTACAGATGCACCCATCTTCACGCATCGTTGCGTCCGCTAATCTGAGGCCGCCTTAACATCGCTATGAAGATTCAGTTGTAACAAAATTTTATACAGAGTGGCTTAAACACCGACAGCATAAAAGGAAATTAGATTCCTGATAGTAAAAGTATTTTTTTAATTTCTTAAAAAATATTAGGGGAACCGTTTTAAACTTTATTTTTAGATAATAATCGTAACTATAAGGTACCCAAAAAAACTTCTGTAAAATAATTCATCCTTCTATCATTAAAATCCGAGGCATTCTTAAAAAAAATATTACACCTCGAAAACAAGTAAGAATTGCGGCACACACATGCGATATAAAGAATCATTTTTTTATGACGTCACTATTTCGACCATCCTGTATGTATGTTACCCGCTTTATAAACATACTGTATGAAGGTAGCAAAGTTTCTGGCTCCATGAATGTATTTTTAAACTTGAACAAAAAGTTTGTTTGTGTTCTTAAAAAGAAGATCTGTGTGCGAGGGAAATAAGAGGGGCCACCTACATCATTGAATGTATAACACGCTAACAACGTGTCTGAAATATTAACCGCCTTGTTGGTCTAGTGGCAGCGCTACTACTGAGCATGAGGTCCTATGTTCGATTCCCTAGTTAGTCAAAGTGTTATTTGTCTTCTGCATACTTTATAAGTTTTCTGTGTTCTAAGGTTCATATTACCTACTTTTTTCATATATTTTTTATCATAATTAAATAATTATTGCGTTTGTTAGGTAATACCATACCAAGCCAATCACTGTCAGTACGTCAAACTTGACATTTATAGTTTTTTGACAATTGCGCGCATAGACAGTAAAGGCAGCGCGTGAGTCGTTGCCCGAAATCTTTGTAAATAATTTTTGTTTCAGTTTCATTCTAGGGTATTTATTTTTTATTTTTGACACTTGCTGCACCGGTTTGAAGTAATCACGTCAACGCCGGCTGTCGCAAAAAATCAGCGCTGTGGCTCCATCTCGCATGGGGTCGAAGCATTATGCTGAGCGATGGCCGTTTTGCGCGGATGTGACGCATATTTCCCCACAACTTGTTTTTTATTGCTTGTTTTTTAATAAGTCATGTTTGCCGTAAGTATGCGTATTTTCTTTCTTCTCTTTATTTCTTATTCGGTTCCTAAAAGATCATTTAATAAGAAAAAGATATTTTAATTGAATGTATCCGACATTATATTATGATTACGTAAAAAAAGAAAAAAAGACGCGTTCAATATATTTTAACCTTTTGAACGCCATTGTCATATATACGTGACAAGCCAGCGCATGCCCTGAACGCCAACGACACAAATACGTGACAGTGGCAACAACACTATCCACGCGAGATAAACAATGAAATCATTACTTTTGTGAGTGTTTATATAGATATCTTAAAAATTGAAGCTCTCGTACGTATTAAATGACATGAAACAAATTGAAAGACACCATGGGTATTGGGAAATTCATAATAACAAGAAGAAAATAAATTTGTAGCTTGGCGCGGAGGCCGAGGGTACGCACGCGCGTTTATGCTCTGGCTTTCAAAAGGTTAATGATCCGCCGATGGACAAAAACCTGTGGTCATCATTCCTATTAGATAGTTACAACGTATCGTTTCTTTGTAAAAAAAAAAAATGATTTTGATCGGTGTTGGAATCGGTGAGTACTGTAGAGCCTAGGTTGAAACCTTCTGTTGAACCTGGCTGGTCAGAAAACTAACTGACAGCATTCGACCTTTCAAAATGATGAAAATTATGATAGATTTTATAAAATAAACTAGCTGACCCTCGCATCTCCGTCTGCGTCACCTAAGAGAGAGTGGTTTTGATATCTCTTAAGATGTTTATTAACCCTTAAAAGGGCATGGGCAAACTGTGGGTGTTTGAAACAAAAACGCAGTCAATTTGGCATTATGCGTATATAGTGTTGTAGGATTATAAATTAGTTAATACCCAAGTGTTTTCAGTTTTTTCAGGAAAACTTGTGGGTAATTATTCCTCTTGCCCATGTACATCATCATATGTGGGAAATTAATTCCCTACATAATATGGGAAATATATTTCATACACATCCTGTATAGGGGCAAAAAAAATTTTACAACCAAAAATGGATGTGGGAATAATGTTCATCTTGGACATGATGTCTAGGACAATTTTTGATGTGAAACATCTATAGCCGCACGTAAAACTAATTTCTGGCATGGCGACGCATGCCGTGGCGACGCGTCGCCACGCTATATGATGGTGTATATATACAGTCTATATGCAGTAGTGTGTACTGTGTGGCGACGCGTCGCCATGCGCAATTCTCATTATCGTAATAAAAAAAAATCGTAGTATTTTATCTTATCATTATGCCATATTTAGTTTCTATCGCAATCTGTTCTTTTCAATCATATTACTTTTACAAAATAATGTCGATGTTTCACATCTGCCAGGCGTCCCGTGTTTTGACATTTAAATACTTGTGATTAATAACATTATCAACATGAAATAATAATTAAAATATAAAAATAATAATAATAAAAAAAAAAAAAATATTTAAAATATTATAATTAAATAATATTTATTTGGATAAGAATTAATATTATGTTGATAAACTCTTCTATAGACTCCTTCGCAAATAATGCATTCATTTTGATCAAATTTGATTACCACAAGAAAAAAGGTTATAGTGCTATAATCGTTCAAGCGCAATATAAATCAATAGCTGCTGCCGCGTGTGTATACATTTTGTAGGATAGTAATCCCTACAATACACCAAACGTGCTCTAACTCTGAGCTTCTTGAGTGAAGGTCTGAGCTCTCTAAGTGAAGGTCCCTCTGGTCTTCACAGTACTTAAAATACATACTGCGTGTTACTCTGCCTCCGGATAAGTTCGGGTTACCTAATCATGCAGATAGTTTATAGC
Organism: Hyppa rectilinea; assembly: GCA_951799385.1. Classification (NCBI taxonomy): domain Eukaryota; kingdom Metazoa; phylum Arthropoda; class Insecta; order Lepidoptera; family Noctuidae; genus Hyppa; species Hyppa rectilinea. The sequence continues at coordinate 3,279,077 of OX637318.1, read as the reverse complement.
TTATTGTAGGTTCAATGTAATATTTTGCAGTCAGCGAGGAAAGTAAATGATATTCTCGTTTGAAATTGTAATTTATTTATTTTTTTAGTAAATATTAAGGTTAAGTTTTTTCTTGTTTTGGTAACTTATTGTTTTTTATTATTATTAATGAGTATAAATTGGTGTTTATCTCATAGGTCTTTTAAACGAAAATCAAAATGCATTTATTCAAATTAGGTTGATAATCAGCACATTTTGAAGGTCAAAAAACAATGTAACATTGTACCTACTCATATTTTGATGGTTAAACTTTATTATTATTATTAGTTTCATTCTGCAATAGTTGCATTATGCTGAGCAATGGCCGTTTTGCGCGGATGTGACGCATATTATCCCCACAACTTGTTTTTTTGTTTCTTGTTAATTTGTCACTGCGTCATCTTTGCCGCAAATAAAAGTATTTTCTTGCTTTTCTTTCTTTCATTCATTATTTTTAATAAATGTTTTTGTGGGAAGTGTTTGTGTAGCAATAACAATAATTTGACATCTTTACAACATCCGATATGGTCTAGTGGCTAGGATACCTGGCTCTCATCCAGGAGGCTCGGGTTCGATTCCGGATATCGGAATAACTTTTTGTTTGTGCGGAATTTTGAACCGGTATTTTTTACCTATAGTGAGAAGTTTTTTTACTAAAAATATGCATAATATACATTAATTATTGAAAGTTTGTACTAATAATTATTATGCTTATTTCGCAACGCCAACTTCAAGGCGTTTGTGGTTCGCGTTTCGAATCATCATGGAAGAAGACTTCTGTCTGATAAATAAATAAATAAAAAAAGCACATAGAATTGTTATCGAATTTTCTTGCTTTATACCACTCACTAATATTATGATTATATATATACCAATTCTTATTATTGGTAGGCCTTGCTATGTACAAAGTAAGAGAGCTAAGGGATATAAAAATAACACCTTGTATACCTATTTTGTTTATGCAATACTTGAATAATTTGTTTATGCAATCCATCCTCAATTTTGTCTTTATCACGCGGCAGAATGAAGGCTCATTTACCTACTGTCTTCTAAAAATGTTGAAGGGTAAAAAACAAGAAATAAGTACCTACCTATTTTCTTTGCTGCACATTCACAATGGGCTACCAAAATAAGTTGAACTAAGTTTCCAGTACAAGTATAATATAATAAAACTGAGGATTAAAACTGTGAAGTTTATCGTCATCTTGGGAGGTGCTCAACTCAGCAAGTTTTGGGTTTGCGAACTTATAAAACTTAAATATGAGGAATTAACTTAAGACGCCCGTCTTCGTGGTCTTAATTTTAAGATCAACGGAATTTCTTTCGAAATACATGAAGACAGATAAATTGTGGATTATAAATTTTTGTCTGAAAGTCAAGTAATTATAACATAGGGCGAATTTCACCAATGAAACTGAACGCGATCAGCGCATAAACCACGTTTAAGAGCTGCCAGTGTAATTATTTTCTGTGTTATAAATAAGTTGATCGCGTTAAGTTTCATCGGTGAAATTCGCCCTAAATTAAACAGACCCTGAATCACTTGTGCTGAGTTTCACCAATAAACCTACTTCGAGAACTGTCAGTGTGATTATTGTTATGGAATATTGGCATTCTTCATCTTTTCATGTGGTTAGTGACTAACCTGGTGTTAAAGTTTTTTTGCTGCCCATGGGCCTTTGACTTAGCTTCACATGCTGTTGAGAAATAAATCTCAGACATACTGATTTCCTGCACGATGTTTTCCTTCACCGTTTTGAGAGCAGTGCTGATGAAATTAAATACGCACAGTAAAGCGCCTGCTTGGGTTTGAATTCACGACCTACAAATCGTAAGTCGAGGCCAATACCAAATGGGCTACTACTGCTCTCGCACGTGCTCGACACTCCCTTTTTTTTCAAGGTGGGAAGTCATCAAATGCCTTCTCCCGCTCTGAGTGGAGTGGAAGGGAGTGTCAGACTCTTACTGACTAAATTCCATCCATGTTCCTTCCGTAGCCCTTTATGTTCCGGGGTAGCGGCAACCCTTTCGGACAATCCCGCTGAAATCCAATCTCTCTGAAATCATTAGCCATGTTTTCAGTTCTCCCTAACGATGTTTGAAGAATCAACACGATTACTTATTACTACACAAAATGATGAAAATAGTTTCACGCCAAAGACAACTCTATAAGTGATTGTATACTGTTCCGCATACAATGGAACTCAGCAGTGGTGTAAACTTAAAGACGAAATGCTGAGGTTTCAATTAAAACTTCACAATTGTTGAAGTTTCTGCACCTACTTATAAACGAAAGTTTAATGTCGGAGTCTCGGTAAATGGTAATATTTTGCAGTCAGCGAGGAAAGTAAATGATATTCTCGTTTGAAATTGTAATTTATTTATTTTGTTAGTTGTTTTGTTAAAAGGTGTGGCGTTGTGTGGCGGTTGGTTTTTTTCGTAATTTATTGTTTTTTATTGTAATTTTATAAGTCTAAAGTCTGGCTTTGGTGTCATTTGCTATATCGATTTATTTTCTATTAATTTTCTATTTTTTTTTTCTTTTAATTTCGCTTGACTATTTGTAAGGAGTTTATCTCATAGGTCTTTTAAATGAAAATAAGATTGAAAATCAGCCCAATTTGTAGGTCAAAATAGGTCTTTAAGGTTGTAGAAACCGTAAATAATATTATACTTACCTACCTGTTACATGTTCAGAACACTGTCTAACTATTACCAACCGGAGCAAATTCTTTGCATGCCAGAGTCTAGTAGCAACCAATCAGAAAGTTGCAGGGACAATGAAGTTAAACAAGTCATATAAAACGAATCAAATTCTAGAGGATAGGAACGAATTTAATCAGAATATTGGAATAGTAGAAATAAATCTAGCTCATCGACATACCTCGTATATGTCGGCTTGATATATTCACTCACTACCAAAAAAATATTACCAACACAAAACCATCTACGAAAGCTCCATCACGCAAAAACACCGCAAAATTACGACCCATTACTCTCCACAAAACCGTCAAAACACCGTGAAAGAACAAAATCCATAAAGATAATAAAACACAAAATACATACCATTAATATGGCTAAATAACAAAATAAACAAGCAATTTCACGGGTGGATCCCCCCGAAGACGAAATATGATCTTACTTCAGAAAGACATGTTCGTGACAAGGTCGAGCGAGCAAGAAACATGGCCTGAGGACCGGGGAGTTTTGCCTGTAAGGTATAGGACAAAGGAATATAATAGGAATGGAAAATTATGTTTAGACTAGCTTCGGCCAACGACTACGCCCGCGTGAACGGGAACTTACTAATATTTTTTTTTTTTTTAAGGCTCGGAAATCATCCAATGACTTCTCCCGCTCTGGGTGGAGCGGAAGGGAGTGTCAGACTCTTACTGACTAAAACCCATCCATGGTCCTTCCTTAGCCCTTTGTGTTCCGGGGTAGCGGTAACCCTTTCGGACAATCCCTACTGGGATAAAAAGAAGTGTTAATCGGGGTTTTAAACTATATGTCTGCCAAATTTGATCTAGATCCGGTCAGCCGTTCTGTCGTGATTGTGTAACAAACATCCAGACATCTTAACAAACTTTCGCATTTATATTATTTGTAGGATTTCCACAATTTGTGGGCTTGATTAGCTTTAGGAGAGGTGGATTTTTCTGTTATGCTAAAAATAATCTTGACGTGCAAGATATAATTAAGTCTTTGACTGCCACGCAGCAGACACAATAGAAAAACTATTGTTCGCGGCTCACCGGTGACCGCGTTGGCGCTTAAAAAGATGTTTATACGTTAAGACTCGTTTGCACAATTTTTTTTTTTTGAGTGTGGGGTGTCATGAAATGATCCCTCCCGCTCTAGGTGGAGCGGAAGGGACTGTCAGACTTTTACAGACTAAAACCCATGCATGTTCCTTCCTTAGCCCTTATTTTCCGGAGTAGCGGTAACCTTTTCGGACCATCCCGCTGATCCCCCGGAACTTATTTGCAACGTGTGATGCAAAATTTTTAACGCATTGCTGTCATTGAAGATTGTTTGAAGATGTTAGAGATAATACGATGTTCTTTTGTTTAGTACAATAGAAATTTTAATTTGAAAATTCATGGTAAGACTTCGAGAATTTGTAGGCTTGGCGTTAAGAATTTTGGTGGATTTTTCTGATCGGGGTAAAAAAATCTTGGTTGTTAAATACACGTGCCAGATGTATAGGAAAATATTATGTTAATATCACGTTACATCTATCCTTCATAACATTTTGGTCCATAATATTATATTTATAAACTAATAATTTCATTATATCGCTAGTGAGCAAAGCTAATTAATATTTCACTCTCTCTGAATAAAAATTATTCGTATATTTCAAATATACTTTTAATTAACTTATTTTAGTGTTTGTTGGACAAACATCGATACATCGAGTTTGTTTATTCACTTTGAGTAGGTCAAACATACATACTTCCATACATACATAAACACACGAGGGTAGACTGAAACTACAATACGCCAGTTACTGCGATCCTTAAAATCTTATTATTTTTTTCATGAAGTGCTATTCAGCTGCATCCGGTTGGACTGGAAGCCGACCCCAACATAGTTGGGAAAAGGCTAGGCAGATAATAATAATAAAATAGATTTGCTATTCTGTAAAAATTTTGACAGCTGTCAAAGTGTCAGTTCTTAGCATTATGTGGAATGACAGCACATTTCACGCTCATTTCGCCTAAATTGTCACAGTGAGATTTATATAGAATCGACTGATCGGTAATACATGCAAACCAGTAGCAAATACCTACTATGCACCTGTCCTTTCTGAAGAACAGCAACAATAACGTCTAGTACATCCTTCTAGGGCATTTCCACTCACTTCTGCCATGAAAAGCATAGATACATGCTCTTGTAAAAACATCATTTGATGTTTCTGATCACTTGAAACTACATTTAGTTCCCATTCACAAAATAATCTACAAACTTATATATACAGCAGAAAATTATGTCTTAACTCTTCTCTAATGGGCCGAATGTTCTTCATTTAAGAGCCTCTAAATCGTATACTACATGATCAATAAAATAAATCTCTAAAAAACTATGTTCCGATACAATATTTATCTTAATTCGCAAAGATTCGTAATATTTTCACGTATTCAAAATATATCTGATCTGTAATCACACTAAAACCTATTGAACTGAATAAAAGAGAACAATATTAACTGAAAGAAAAACAATTTTCATATAAATTGCTCTGAAAAAAATCCCTCAGTTTGGCAAGATAACGACTACTTTAAGAAATATATTGCAATCGTTGTACTAGCCAACGTATTATATAGGGTGTGAAAAAGGTTCGATTGGAATTTTAAGTGGGGTTTCAGTCCAGTATAAAAATTATACTCAAATTGAAATGACGATCAGAGTAATCTTTTAGCTAAAAACTTCATTATTATTCGGCAAACTTTGAGCTCTTTTTGAACAGTGAATGAAACTGTACCATCACGCACCATTTGATGACGTTGAATTGGGTATTCTTGGCTGCAGTCGGCATCAGCTACGATTACTGTGGGGCCATAAACAACGTGTTTTTTTTTAATTGTCATAACTCTGGGGTTATATTCTTAAGCGGGATTGTCCGAAAGGGTGACCGCTACCCTGGAACATAAAGGGCTGAGGAAGGAACGTGGATGAGTTTTAGTCAGTAAGAGTCTGACACTCCCTTCCGCTCCACCTAGAGGTGGAGGAATCATTTGATGATTTCCCACCTCAAAAAAGGGTTAATTCTATAAGTAAAAATATTACAATAAGCCCTAGAATTTGTGCTCCAAAAATGCAGTTTCGAAGATATCATTAATCATAATTAATTTATCTAGTTGTGTAGGTATCTAAGTTTCACTGATAAATAAGATTATTTTTGTAATTAAAGCTAAGAAAATGCGACATTGCCATATTTGACGTAAGGATGTTTTTCAAGATAATCGTAACTTTGTGAGTTGCTTCTTTGATATGGTCTCAAGAGTAATGATTATTACATATAAAGATAAACATACGCTCTAATTTTCTCGATGTAACATTGTGTTCTAGTGTAACCAATCAACTACGTATAAGTTTTAGTACAAAGCGTCACTGTTTTCATCAAAAATAATATTTAAAAGTTGTACTGCCGATTTTACTAAATTATTTAGACCGGTAGTTATTCCACATTTGACGAGGAAGACGCAAGGATTATGATAATTTTCCTTCCTATTACTGCTTGTCAGAACTTCAAAGTAACTGTCAAAATAATACCTTGAATAGCCAGCTACAACGAAGCTCGCTCTTATGTCGACACGAGTGAAGAAGCAGTAAGGAAAAGAATTAATACAAGATTAATTTGTCACAAAAATACGTGTAAACAAAAAGATAGGTGTAATTAACTCGACTATTTAAGAAAAATAAAAAATTAACAAAGAATATTTATAGTCGGCAGCTGCACGTCATGGCTGTGACTAGAAGACTCCCTCTTAGTTTGATGGTGTCAATAGGAGGGTCTCTGTGGGCCGAAGCCTGCCGGGTAAGCGGGATTGTCCGAAAGGGTTACCGCTACCCCGGAACATAAAGGGCTAAGGAATGAATATGGATTGGTTTTCGTCAGTAAGAGTCTGACACTCCCTTCCGCTCCACCCTGAGCGGGAGAAGACATTTGATGATTTCCTCCCCTCAAAAAAAAAAAGGTCTGTCTCCTAACCGAAACATCACCGAAATGCACCCGGAAGTGACAGAAAATCATGTTTAAAGTATTGTACAGATTAAAAAAATGGACAGTGAAAGTAACAAATAAACAGTACTTTAGTATATATTTATCATACTTTCTGCTAGTAGTTTAGCCAGAACAAGAACCATTAGCAAATAATCTGAACCAAACTTTCTCGAACAGCCTGTATTTATTATGTAGCTTCTAAAGAAAATGTTAAAAAAGGCGTACAGCGCCCGATTTAAAACGTTTCCCGTGTAAGCTTTTAATAGAAAGAGAAGTAGTGGGTATTATAAGCCACTTACAGGAAAGTTGGTTTTGATTTGATTTCTTACTTATCTGGAGGGTCGTTTTCGTGGTAAAACAGGTTGAGCAGGAGTCTCAGGTAAGATCTGGGTTAATTGATTTGTGAGAGTTTTTATAGGTCGTATGGACCTTGAATAATGATTAGAATAAGAATGGCGTAAGTAAGCGTCTATGAAGCAGACGTGCTAGCGAAGGAGGTAGCGGGATGGTTGAGGGACAGAGCCTCACGTCCCAGCCGCCGCAACGACAACTCCCGGCCGTCGTGGTCTGCGGACTGTGAGGTCTTACTGGACGATAGCTCTCCGTCCGATCAGAATCAGACCCAGGCCGGATGACGCATTTGGGATTCACGCGCGCCTCATAGATGGGCCCGTTATTCCAGTATTATATTCCGTCCGGTCTGGGAATGGTCCTAATGCCGAAAAACCCGGTTTTTGAATTTAGTTAGTCTAAATCTAAGTTTCCGCATCACGCAAATATATCCCTAATGGATCCTCTTTGTATAGTAATTTCGTATTAAGCTGGTCAGTCCGTATTATCACGCTGTTTTCTACGGGGGTTAATTAATTGTGTTCTTCTTCGTTTAAAACAAATTATAAAAAGCTGACCGAAAAGGTGAGCATATTACAGAAAGTCCCAGATGTTTTTAGGTTATTATCATGACGGTATACCTATAGGAACTAAGTAGTCAATCATAATATATCCTAACAGACTGGATTTTTGGGTTGGAAAAATAAGGGCTGGTTCCTTAACCATTATCGCTACAAAAAAACGGCCCGTTTTTTTTTGAAACTTTTTGATTTACATTCATAGATTTTGAAAAATATGTACCGTCAGCAAGATAATGATGAAATTTTTTCAATTTGTTTTTTGATGGCAATCAATCCTGTTTCTAAGAAGCCAGTATGTTTATTAAGCCTTTAAATTTATTGGAACAGTTCTTCCACTACAACCCGTCTATCTGCTAAGAATAGCATGAACATATAACCTTTACATAAAACACAAATGAACGCTTCACAAAATTCCAATACCCCATTAAAACACGATACGATATTGTACACAAAATTTGGTTCCTAACTTCAGTTCAGTATTATTCTGCGGAGAATCGATAAGCCATCGGATATCGGGGCTCGGAAGCAGTCCCGCGTCAGCACCACAGAATATTACAGAAGGTCGCTTCCATAAAATGAGCGAAAAAATTACTACAGATTGCAAGAATATTAATAGGTCGGTAGTAACATAATACTTACCATTTTTTATTCATTATTAAACATTCTCATTTCTATATATTTTCAATTCTCATTACTATGAATATTTAGCTTTTAAATGTAAATACATTCTCATTTATTTAATAAATCCAATTTTTAGAGAGCTCGTGGCTACGTAATAACAGCCACACAGATCCATTCATCAGGTTAAGCTACGTTTGCCGGGGTGGTCTGTGGATGGGTGACCATCTTCAGATATCGAGACTCGGATATCGAGTCATTCGTGGATTTTTGGCAGTCTTTACGGGTAGTCAGAAGCCCGAAAGTCTGACAGCCAGTCTTACCCAGGTCAGATAGACAGTCGCTCTATCTAAAATAATGGTATTCAGTTGCATCCGGTTAGACTGGAAGCCGACCCCAATATAGTTGGAAAAGACTAGGCAGATTGATAAATCCAATGTTTAGTTTAGAATCCGTAATTATGAATAGGTTAGTAATATAAGCTTTGGGTCTCTTTATTTAGAAATATTTATACGCCATATTATGGAAGGATATGCTGGAACAATGATTATAACATCTATGAAACCATATTCTGACAAATAAACATATTTGATTTGATTTGAAAAAGTCTTACGTACTCAGATGAGTACAAAATAGTCTATTTCAAAAGTATCTGAAGAATGTGTAAACAAACCTAAAAATTCAGGTTTAAAGTACACATTCACTCACTAACAGGAATTAGCCACACATTTATCTGTATTTACTTTAACTGCCTAGTTGGTTTAGTGGTCGCAAGCGCTACTGCGAAGTATGAAGACCTGAGTTCGATTTCCAGGTCGGGCCAAGTGTATTAGGTTTGGCCATTAGGAATTTCTTAGTATCTTGATCTAGTAGCCGGCGTCTGCATTTGTACAGACGCCAGCACATCAAGCTATCCCTAACTGTCAAATTTTCTCAATTAAAAATGAACCTTATATCTTTGTAATAAAGTTGATATACTATCAAAGAAATTTGACAGATTGTGGTAACTTGATGTGCTGGCCTCTGTAGGTACACGGTTGATGGCAAAAAGCTTGCCCCCATTTATATGGGACTTGAAAAATAGTCAACGAAAATCAAGGTAAATAATAATAATATTACAAGTTGATCAACATCTATAACATGATATGTTAAAATTTTAAATTCGGGTAATAGTAAACGATTAATGAAATCAAAACACTGCAATTTGTAAAGTAGTGGTACAACTTGACATCAACAGATAGGTTTGTAGCGGTTGTTTACATTGTCATCAGGTAAGTACTTTTCGAACAGACTATACAGTATGAAATTGAATTCACGGGCATTATTTTAAAGGGTCGTTGTACTCATCATTATAAACAACTTTCACAGTTGTTTTTTTTTCCCGATGAATTCAATTTCACCCTGTAAAAGCCAACGGATACGAAGGCACTTAGGTACACTCACTGTACGTGAAGCGCGTCTTCAGGGTGTAACTGAAAGGGTACTGTACTTTTGTACATACATACAAAAGCATAATGCTACATATAACCAATCTGAACCACTTTTACTATGGGACCAACTCCGAAATCGTGAAAAAAAATCAGCTATTCCCTTCATTTCGATGAGTCACATGACCAAAAATGTATAAAACAGCTGATTTTTTTTAGTATATGTGCGTGCGTATTTGCCTAGTGTACGGAACCAAGCTTCTGTTGGTACTATTCCATGCCTGCACTCCCTAGGGGAGTTAGTATAGAATAATCTTTAATGTATGTCACATCATACGAAGACAGAGAAAATAAATAGGGCGTATCTTTTTGAATGATGTATAGGTACGCGCTCGTATTCCCAGAAGGAGGTGTTCATTGCTACGGGTTGCTTACTGGGAACACACGGAATTTTCGTGTATTGGACGACTTCTTTCTTTTTCGTGTGGTTAGTGAATAAATGGTGTCAGAGCTTTGCTGATTTATCTTCACATGCTGTTGAGAAATATCTCTCAGGCTATATTGTTCCCTCACTATGGTTTCCTTCACAATTTTTTAAGCAAGTGATAGTTATAAATACAATAAGCATATGAATCCGAAAAGTCAGAAGTGCGTGCCGTGACAATAAAACTTGGTAGTTCGACGGTCACACCACTAGGCTTAAACTGCTTCGATTGGATGATTGTGCTGGCATTATTTTTGGTAAATATTGTCCAAAAGTCTTACCAAGTGGTATCGTATTACTCGATTACTGGGGTGTGGAGGTCAGATAGGCAGAAGCTCCATGTAAAATACTGATATCTAGCTGCATCCGGTTAGACTGGACGCCAAATTCAACATAGTTGAGGAAAAGGTTAAGCAGATTTATTCGGAGTCACATTGTGATTTTTCAATCAGTATGAATCTAGCATAGTTTTTCGGCACCATCGATTAAAAAGTAAAAACAGACAAGATCAACAATATTTACGAAATAGTAATTTGTACAGAGGCCAGCACATCAAGCTACCCGAATCTGTCAAATTTCTTTGATTTATTTTAACCTTTTTTACAAAAGTATAAGGTTCATGTTCAATGGGGAATATTTGCATTAGTGTCAATATAAATAGAACAGCAAACTACGAAACCACATATTGCTTTTGCCATTATCTTCTAAAGTTGAATAGAGAAAACGATACAGACTCAAGTACCTAGATCTCGCATTATGGGACCGGTCGATCGGACATCGGATACGAGGTCGGAACCGCCCCCAAAATAGGCAATTAACTGAAGGAACCTGGTAGACCGTCGAGATATCGATCAAGTACCCTGAATTGAAAACGTGACGATGTCCCGGAAAATTTTAAAGGGATTTTTTACTTGTTTTTATTCAAATCGTGTAAGGTTTCCTAATGAAGATATTGATTATGGATTTAGTGTGCTGAAAGTTTAATATGTCAATCTTTTTTGGTAACAGATGGTGTTCTAGCGATGCAATCAAAATAGTATACTATGGATATCTGTACAGATTTGATATTATGACAGAGGCGCATTAAATTACACTACGTATACTAATTCGTGTTTACTATTAATTCGATACAGTAGAAAAATAAAAAATGTTTTTTTTTTTTTCAAACAAACTAAATAGCTTGATCAGAGTAAAACGCAATCACGCTTTGTAAATAAAAACTGACCTTGTAACAAAGCGGCAAGTGCCGGAGGTTCAGCGCTCCGGCGCTTGCCGCTTTGTAAAGATACATCGTGTTCAAACGGGGCAAAAACTTAAAAATCATTTGCGACTAATCTACTACTCCTATTTAATTGATTTTTGGTACAGCGTTTAGACCTAGTATAGGCAGTTTAAAGCCCCTCTGTCGTATTAACTCTGTTTATTTGATAACTAGATATATTTAAGAGCATAAGACTGCAAAAAACACTTAAGGTCACAGCATGTATAGCCGTTTTGCATGGATGTGACGCATATTTTACCCAAAACTTGTTTCTATTTGTTTGTGTTCTTTCTGTGCGTCATGTCCGCCTGCAACCAAAAATACCCTCTATTCTTATATTGACACAAATAAAACCACTCACTACGCACGAAAATAGCCAGATAACACATACTTATCTCAATCATAAAGGTCGAATTTCGTCTAAAATGCACCGAGACTTGTAATTTTCACGATAACACTGATTGTAATGGGCTATAAGATTTCACAGTCACATTGGAGCATTTCAATTAAAACTTCAACTCCGTTAGATAGGGGGGGCCAGGCGATCTGATGTAGGGTAGGATTTTGTTGGGATTTCATTAAAACTTAGACGATGTATATAAGGATTTCACCTTGTTTTTTGAGTGCGTTAGTAGACGCAAATGTACACCTGGTGTCCTTATCGTAGTCTTTCCACTAGTTGGCAAGGCAGGATTAGCATATGCATCCCTGATCATAATCAGCCTATAGGGTTCCGCTAGGATATAAGCCTCCTTTTATGCGAGAGGGAGTGGGTTGGAATCTACCACGCAGGTCCCGTGCGGGTTGATGAAAGTGACATTTGTGATGAGATTTAAAAAAAGTGATTAAAAAACTAAAAACACAGGCAGGTTTTTAGCTTTTTAATCATTTTTTTTAAGTCGGAAAAAAGTTTTTAATTCATTTCTGAACTATTGTTTAGTTCAATTTTAGGGTGTTTCTTTTTTAACACATACTGCACTGGTTTGACGTCATCACGTCAGCCGGATGTTGCTGATAATCAGCGCTGTGGCTGTCTCGCATGGAATTGAAGCATTATGCTGAGCGATGGCCGTTTTGCGCGGACATGGCGCATATTTTCCCACAAGTTTTTTTTTTTTTTTACTGCGTCAAGTTTGTTGCAAACAAACGTATTTACTTTCTTTCTTTTTAGTATACCTACGCTGAAAAGCACTAAAAAAGTAAATAGCCTGATACTAATTGCACAAAATGTGATTATGTTCTGAAAAATAGATAACATCACGTCTTCCTCCCCGAAGGGTTAGGCAGAAGTATACTTTTAAGAAATACACCGAAATTTTGATTTGTTAACGACATTATATCTGTAATCAAAATCGTTCAGCTGTTTAGTAGTTACTAGGGAACATAGGGATAGACATCAAAACATAACCCTCGTTTTATGACTTTGCCGTAGTTGGGTAAAAATAATTGTACAACTTGTTCAACTTTCTAGGTATTCTGAATATTGTATAAGTTCATTATTTTCTCATTAAATCGGTGACTTATTGCTTTTTATTGTATTTATTATGAAAACTAATAAGATCAAGTTAGTCTTTCTTCTTCTAATGTTTAATACTTTTTACGCTATATTCGTTGTTTCATAACATTTTTATATTATTATAAGACTCTCAAAAATGTTGAATAGGGTTATTTTCGTATGATTTTTATTATGTTTGTCTTCAGTGTTAGTGCTAGGAACAGAAATCTCCATTTATAATAATATTACACAAAAACGGGTTTTTCTTTTCGTTATTTTAATATAAACGTATAATAAACTCCCTATTTTACGATAAATATAACTTAACCTATCAACAATTATCATTAAAAAAATACTTCGAAGTACAGTAATTTAAATAATATTACACAGCCATAATAGGGATGATGACAATATTTTTTAGTCCGTAATTTAGATTATTAAAAAAAATTGGACACGTATTCTTTCTTTTTTTTACGTAATCCAAAGATTAATTCGATACATTGAGTTAAAATGTGTCATGACTTCACTTCTTTGTAAATTTTATACCCACTTGTGACGTACGAACCCTACTCCCCAACTTTAAGGCGTTTTATCTAAGTGTTTTTTGATTAATATGATAAAGCAAAAAGCAACGTGTCTCATTTTGTTTTTATTATCTAATTGACGGACTACGTATAATATCTTTTTTTTACCCAAGCGGAACCCCTATTGTTATGCAACCATTATCGGTCTAATGTTTTAAATGGAGTGCTTTAGATCATTAATGCAGCAATCATTGATGTCAGCATCTTCAAAGAACGAATGTATTGTTATTTCTAAAACTTAAACATCAGACAAAAAATTAAAAAAGCATTTAACTTATCTCACTAACCATAAACCCAATACATACAAAAATCTCTGAAGGGTGTACAATATTTTACCCCTGTTCAAGGGACAACATTTACCGACAATAAATCTTTGGTTCCACGTACACAGAATTCAAATTTTCCTTAGGGGTTTCAGTACTATTTTGTTTTATGGTCACCCTACAGATAACCGCTGTAGCGTATACGGTTATGGTTACCAACCCGGGTTACCTACTAAGGATTAGAGTGTCTTTGGGTGAATTTCACCACAATACATCTGAACCACGTTTAAGAGCCATCAGTATCATTGTTGGGGAATCTTGATCTTGAACGTTGTTTAGATGTAGGTATGCTTAATAGCATCTTTTACATAGCTCCGACCATATTTAATAAAATGCCCAAATCAAGGAGATTTTTGAATATATCTGGCCTTAAATTGAAATTAAGAAATTTATTAATAGACAGATCGTATTATAGTATTTCGGAATTTATGAAAGAGGATATTTTTTCTTGATGATTTTGTATTTTATTGTATAATGCGTATTATTATGTATTTATTGCATATTGATAATTATTTTGACATTGAATAGAATTGATAATATATAGTAAAGTTTTAAAGATTAAACAGTAATTTTATAATGTTAATTTAATAAGTGTAGTCCCGGTTTGGAACCCTCTCTTCTCAACAATTTGTACGCCACGATACGCGGCTGAACATGTTTGAACATTCCTTTATTATAATATCTTGCATGCAATGCACGTATACCATGTTTAAACAAATAAATATACTTACTTACTTAGGTATTGATCGCATTCAGTGTCATTGATGAAATCGGCTCTAAGTATAGACTGGCATGCACACTGGACTGTAAGGGGAGTTGTAGACTGTTTGACAGCCGATTACGTAACCAACTACGTTTAAGAGCTGTCAGTACCATCAATATGGCCACTGACAGCTCTTGAAAGTGTTTTCATTGGTGAAAATGGCATTTGCAGTGTTGCAACCGACAAAAAAAAAGTTTTAACTAAAAAAAAAACAACTTAGTTAGTTAAAACATTGTTTTTGCTCCGTGCTTCGCTAGTTCCGTGGGAGTTTATAGTACCTCTTATTCCTTCACACTCAAATACTCTTTTGATAAACATAAAACCTTTTTGGTCAAGTTTAAAAACGCATTCATGGAGCAATTAAATATTTAAAAAAATACCTTCATCCCTAGACACTTTTCTCGTCTTGGTAAGCGGGATTGTCCGAAAGGGACAATCCCGCTCATAAAGGGCTACGGAAGGAACATGGACGGGTTTTAGTCAGTAAGAGTCTGACACTCCCTTCCGCTCCACCCAGAGCGGGAGCAGTCATTGGATGATTTCCCAGCCCTAAAAAAAAAAAATGCCATATTTTAATTCAATGTATATCTAGACGTAATCTTTGGATTACGTAAAAAAAGAAAAAATACGTGTACAATATTTTTTAATATCTATTTTACGAACTAATTTAAAAAAATTGTCATCATCTCCATTATATTGGTTGATGTAAAATGTGTAAAATATTTGTATTGTGGAGAGACAATAAACTATTTACTTAGTAACTTACTTACTGTGAGCTCTAGAGTGAAGACTGGTCTTCACAGTGTGGGCGATTTTTGCTCCCAGTGTTAAATATTGTACGGTACAGACGCCAGCACATCAAGTTACCCCAATCTGTCTTTCTTTGATAATATTTCAACTTTATTGCAAAGACATAAGGTTCATTTATAATTGAGAAAATTTGACAGTTAGGGATAGCTTGTTGTGCTGGCGTCTGTACAATCCCGATCGCACTTGACACTTTTTTTTGTATTGTGGGTACAATCCTTCACTATCTCACTAATTAACCAATGGTGTCAATTAAACAACGACTAATTATAATATTTGCACTTGTGAATACACTACGATATCAATTTAATTAGCAGATTATAATTAGGTCATAGATTTTAAGTATTAATTCGTTAATATTATACAAATATTTTAATAATTAATTATCAATTTCGTGTATAAATCAGTTATGTAATTAAAGGGTATATCATTTCAATGCTTTTGTACATAAAGCTATCTCTGTCACATTTTCCCAATTGAAAATACACCTTAATCTTCTGTAACTAAGTTGAAAATCTATCAAAGAAATTTGACTTATAGAGGAAGCTTCATTCATGGTGGCCTCTGTACATTATACATTTGGTACGTATGTCGTAAATTTGATTGGGTATCTTATATAGATAGATAATCTTCGGTAGAGATCGCGAAACGGCAATTGTGAGGTGAACCACATGCATTTTTTGCTCCTGCTATTAACAGATATTGAGGATTTTTTTTTTCTTTGAGGGTGGGAAATCATCCAATGACTTCTCCCGCTCTGGGTGGAGCGGAAGGGAGTGTCAGACTCTTACTGACTAAAACCCGTCCATGTTCCTTCCTTAGCCCTTTATGTTCCGGGGTAGCGGTAACCCTTTCGGACAATCCCGCTTAAGCGGGAAGAAAAATTCAACAGCAATCCTCAGCGATTGCTGTTGAATTTTGAAAAACAAATCACAAAAGTACATAGGGGTATACAAATTGAAAATGTATGTAATAAGCTGAACCAATACTCATATGTTTTGAAAAAGTTACGAAATACTCTCAATAAATCGACACTACTTAGTTCATATCACGGTTTAGTCGCATCATGCTTAAGATACGGTATCATGTTTTGGGGTAATGCGACTGGAAAAGAAACTGCATTTATTGCACAGAAACGGTGTGTTCGTGTATATTTTATGTAATCTTCAAAAAACTGACAGATGTGCTCCTTACTTTAAAGACTTAAAGATGACTTAAAGAACCCTACCATGTGTTCAATGTTACTTTGGACATTGACTCAGCATTCGGCCCGGCTGACGCACGGCCCAGTTAAGATATTGTTTGGTTGCATCTTACACGCATAGAACACAAATAAAATGTATATTAGTGTGTATCACGAAATAGTAGTATATAAGCTGTAACTTGTTGTAAATAAATCAGATTTGAATTTTATATTCTTATCTCATTTCCCTCACTGTGGCCAAGACACCCTTCGCCATCTCTGATCAGTCTCGAGAGTCTGCGTGACTGGCAGTGAGTAGACCCCTTCCGCACCTGGACATCCTTTCCATTATCCGTCTGTTACCTTAGGTCGCATGGTGCAGACATCCCGTACTTATCTATATATTTATTTATTACGTGCTAGGTATATGGTAGGTTAGGGCTGTAGGGCTGTAGGGCTTGTAGGGCTGGTAGGTCTTAGGAACTGTTAGGCTGTTAGGACGGTGTAGGCCCTTTAACTTATCATATATTCTCATGTACAACCACACCCTTAACATTACTGCGACCTCACGTGACGTGTGTTAGGGTGGGTGTACACCATGTATGTACATTTATGAAAGTGCTCTTTTTGTTCGACGCAACCTGTCAAATTATTCCCGGGCAGCAGCCTGCGTAGAGCTGATAAGTTAAACTTGATTCCAAGTAAAACTGGACTGTTTCAGAAAAACATATTCATTATGGGTCCTAAATTATATAAAAAACTTCCGAAACGTATAAAGGCAGCAGCGACTATAAATTTATTAAAAAAATTGTTATCTACATTTTTTTTACATTACATTAATAGATAAGGCGTATTATTCTATTCAGGAATTTTTGAATGATAAAATATAAATTATTATTATTGTGATATTGTAAGTTGACCAATTTTATAATTATTGACATTGCCACAAAGTTTTTTCATTATTTTTATTGTATGACATAGTAACTTGTAAGTAGACTATACTTATGAATGATAATGTGTTTTCAAGTTTTAAAATTGACATATCCATAGAATTTTATTTGTATTTCTTGACATTCTTATTGACTCTTTATTCGATTCCTATGATTGGTTTTATTACATTCTTTGGAAATGTTAGTTGAATTTAATTAATTGCAACAATATTTGTACACCATTAAATGGTAGGCATAGTGATCATCCATACTGACTGTAACATCTATTATATGATGACAAATAAATAAATTGAATTGAATTGAATTAAAATGTAGGTACCAATGTTACTTTTTAACACATAATTTTTTGTTGACAGCCTGTGTGGACGAACTTTTTGATGCTCTTTGATTATCGTACATATTTTACTGAATATTTAGCTTTTAAATGTATATATGATAAGATTATCAGTATATTAATTTGGTTGCAATAACCACAATTGATTTATTATGCTTTCTACGTTTATCTAGGACTTCACTGTCGTCGATGAAGATAAACATCGCGAAGAAACCATTTACCCATTTTATCTGCAGCTAGGGATTGACACTATTGACAGATCACTTCCCAAAGTTTACACGGTGCGATTTTTACACGATAAACCTGCTGCACTTATAATTAAGATACATAAGTCTGGAATCGCCAACCCGCTCTGATCATGCAAGGTGATCAATGCCATGATTCCTTTGTATGAGAAAAAGCACTACCCTTTTTTTGAGGATGGGAAATCATCACATGACTCCTCCCGCTCTGGGTGTAGCAGCAGGTAGTGTCAGACTCTTTCTGACTAAAACCCATCCATGTTCCTTCCATAACCTTTATGTTCCGGGGTAGCGGTAACCCTTTCGGAAAAGCCCGTTTACCCGGCAGGCTTTGGCTCTTCTTGGTGTTATTTTTTTCATAAACTCATCAAACTTTAAAAATATGAGAAGAATTTCGTTGAAAAATCAACACACTTCACAAAACATCTAAACTCAATTTCGGTAGCCAAACTATACAGATAATTAAACAAACAGTAAGTTAGTAGGTAGAAGTACCGTCGAACTGTGTTCCCGGTATACATATATTGGAACTCATTTAAATACAAATGAAGCCAAGCCTCCAAGCCGAAAGCACGTATATATGAGAGGAGAGCTCTCCACTTCCTATTATTGATTCTATGCGTGCATATTACGAAAGGTTTTAAGATTAAAGCTGAATGCTACAAACGTTCAGTAGGGTTATTCTGTAAAATTCTCATCGTGAAAACTTAGCGTGAAGTGAGCTGTCATTCCACCTATTGCTAGGAATTTACACTATTGACGGCTCACCTAAAACTTACCACACTTCACTTGCGTCATCACGGTGAGATTTTACACTAACACACTACAACACACACACACAACACTACTGTAGTGTTATTCTGTAAAAATCTTACCGTAGAATCGACCAACAGTTGTTAAAATGTTAAAACAATATTAAACTTAAGGTCTTAAACAAGTCTTAAATAAGTTATTAAACTTATTTACTCGCAATATTTAATGTTAGCTTCTGCCCGCATTTTAGCTTCGTTCGCGTAGAACATTGGATACCTACGTCATAATAACTATCTGTGTGCCTTTCAGCTCAATCCGTTCAGTGGTTTGAGCTATGTGTTGATAGATCAGTCAGTAAGTTACGGCTATCTCTATTTATATATATTTAAACTTTTAAACGCCATTGTCACATATACGTTACAAGCAAGCGCATGCCTTGTATGCCAACGACGCAAATATGTGATAATGGCAACAATACTATGCTCTTGTACGTATTTAATGACATGAAACAAATTAAGAGACACCGTCGATATTGGGAATTTCATGAAACAAGAATATATAAATTTGTAGCTTGGCGTGGAGGGCATTGGCGTGAATTTATGCTCTAGCGTTCAAAAGGTTAAGAGGCACCCAGTTATAGACCTTGCATCTGATAGAAAATAATGTTCTGCTTTTGAAAATAAAAGGAACTTAAAATTATTAGACTTAAGGCTAATTATGATTCATCAAATATAACTTTATAATATGTGATATCCATCAAAGTACAACCAGAGGAAAACGACGAACAAAATATAAATTGTAAGCACTGAAATCCATCTCCTATTTTTATTTTAAACTGTTCCAGTCCAGCGCTTCATAGCGCTCCTAACTTGCACCACAACTCCAGTTCCTTCGCCTTTCGAATCCAGTCGGTCCTAGAGCATTATAAAAACCAGGGCCAATGGGTTTGTTCATTCTCCTAATCATGCCGCAAGCACGGCAGACAAGGGACATGTTGGTCCCAAAAATAAATCTTAGTTTAAAGACTTTGGGTTTATTGAAGTATTGGATTGCTCCCAATTTATTCTTTAAAAATCTCACTGTGACAACTTAAGTGAAGTTAGCTGTCAAAAGTGTCAATCCCTAGCATCAATTGGAATGACAGCTCAGTTCTAGCTCACTCCACCTTAATTCGATGTTTACAGAACACACCAGCCAGTTCTCTAACTATTCGAACGGAGTCAAAATTTGAATCCACGATAAATTTTCTTTTAAAACAAATGAAGACGCCTTATATTACTTGTAGGTAATCTTCACAAAATAGAATTACTGGCAACATACTGTTGCCTCAAGATGTAAAGGGTAATAATATGAAACTGACATAACTTTCCTATTCAAGGAGGCACATAACAAAGGCAAAGAATTGTCGGCTGTTCTATTTAAGATGAAAAATCTATACAACATTCTTGATAAACCAAGGCTGAGATATGATTATACTTCGAAATCATTCTTCGTCTCATGTTTCGGCTGCCGAACCCCGATATTGCCCGAGGCGTATTCGGTCTGACGTGTTTCTTACACAATCAAACAATATCTTCAATTTTGGCGTGGTCTTTTTTCGTTATATTCGTGAAGTGTAATTTTTTTTGGAAAATTTGCCTGTGTAATTATGATAATAAATGAACAAATCTAAAAGAATAAATAACGATAGCTGTATTTAATAAAGTAAAAACAATATTTTATTAGAACCCATACATAAAAGTTGGTATATCAACTATTTCTGCTAAATATGATTTATTAATAACATTCAGATTTAAGAACATTGGCAGCAGTGGTGATAGCTAAGTTGTGTGACCGTCGGACGGCCAAGTCATAGGTCTCGAGTTCGAATCCAAGGCACGCATCTCTGATTTTACGAATTCATGTACGCATTGTGTACTTATCACTTGTTTAAAAAAGTCGTGAAGGAAAACATCGTAAGAAAACCAGCATGTCTGAGAGATATTTCGCAACAGCATGTAAAGCTAAGTCAGAGGCCCATGGCAAGCATAAAAACTCTGACACCAGGTTAGTTACTAACCACACCAAAAGAAGAAGAAGAAGGACCATAACATTAAACTCCTATTATAACTCTCGTACCTGTAACTTCTTCGACCGATTGTTTACCACGCACTGGATATTCAAAGCACTACTTGCCACAAAGAGTTTAAAATCCAACAGTGTGTTTTTTGTGATGTGCTGCGGATGGATTCAAAATATTCGAATCAATACTAAGAGTAAACTCAAACTCAAATTCTTTATTGCATTCATGTGTACCTGGTGTTACATAAGTAAATAAGTTTCAACATGAAACCCGATTAGGGCTCGGCAACAAGCATCCAGTCAGTTGGTTTTACTAGGTTTAAACAATTGTAAAAAATCCAATGCTTGTTAAAAAACCGTCGTATGTAAAAGTCCCTCATAGTTCGGAGGTCTATGCCGTGTTATTGGGTTTTTCAATGAGCTTTATTAATTTGCATTGGATAGGGTCTTCTTGATGGTAAAGGCTCCAATAATCTACATGGGACTTAATGCTGAATAAATATGGAAATGCTACACCTCTCACCTCTGCCTGCCCTTTCGGGCGTGATAAAAGGCGTAGCGCGTGTAATCATGATTGTAAATCCCTTTTATTTAAACACAATAGAACGGTGTGGTTGCGATACTGCGCTGAGCTCAGGTGTGGTCGCGTCTGATTAACTGGTCGCTCGATACAGACCACGTAACAAAAATAATGTTGATGTTTACTTTTAATTTCGTGTAATCTTTGCTATCGTACTGTGATTGGTGATTTTCAATATTTGGTATGTGTGTTTTCCCAGGTTGTGAATTGTAAAAGGGCACGGTATGAGTAGCTTTAATGTATTCCAACGTAGATACCTTGTTATTTGACGACACGGTTGGCGCAGTGGTTGAGCAATTGGCTGATGCGCACTATGTCGCGGGTTCGATTCCCGCACGGAACAAATATTTGTACGACCTGCAAGTATTTGTTACGAGTCTGGGTGTTTTTCTATCTATAATAATATGTGTGAATTTACAAAAAAAAATGTATATAAGTAGTTTATCAGCCATCTCGTTACCATAACACAAGCATTGGGTTGCTTAGCTTGAGACGATATGGCGTTGTGTGAAATGTCCAAGGATATTATAATAATAATAATAATAATTGTGTTTTATTTCAGGCAAAAGATTCCCATATACAATAATAATAATAAAAGTTGATAAACTTGAATCGATTGACTAGATCCAAGATTAATCAACTAAGACCAAATCAGAATAAAAATTAAAATAAATTAGAATAAAATTAAAATAAATTAGAATAAAATTAAAATCAAAACAGAGTAAAATTAAAATCAGATCAGAATAATGTTAAAATTAAAAACAAATCAGAATCAAATTAAAATCAAATCAAAATTAAATCATAATCAAGTAAAAATCAGACCAAAATCAATCAAATTACAATTATAATCAAATCAACATAAAATAAAATCAATAAAATAAAATAAAATATCAGTCAAATGTCACTTTTTGTTTCCGCTTAGGTGAACAGAGATCAGTGTGCAAATATCGGGCTTGTTAGATTGCACGAGACAGCCCTCAAAATGCTATTACTGGAGCGTCTCAAACTTTGCCAAAAGGACGCGACTCTTGACCTCATAATGGCGTAAAAATCCGGGACCCTCCCATCTGCAAACATGCTCGACGCACTGCAGTACCTTGGCAGTCTCATGAGGGTTCGGTAAGCGTCATTGTACTGAACCCTCAATGAGTTGTACATCTTTTTTGTGAAGTTGCACCATAGTTGGCATGTGTACCTACATTGACAGACAGTAGGCTCTAAACAGAGTAAGCTTTACGTCTTTAGTGCACTTCACAAACTTGCGTGCGAGCATGTTACTCCTCACTGAGAGGGCCCTACGCTCTCTTTCTATGTCACAGTCGTCCTGGAGTCTGTCCGTTAAAATGTGTCCCAAGTATTTAAACTGCTTCACTAACTTTACAGTGGTACCATTCAGAAGCAGACTAGGTATGTTCCCAGGCCCAGCCCCATACCTAAACACTATTGCTTCTGTTTTTTTAACATTATATTGTAGTCCGTGATCATTAGCATAGTGCTCACAGACAGACAACAATTTCCTTAAGCCTTTGATCGAGGGACTCAAAAGAACCATGTCATCAGCATAGCTCAAGCTATTCACACAGATATTGCCTAGGTGACAACCAACTTTGGTTCTCCTGAGTTCCCCGATCAGACCATTTATATATAAATTAAAGAGAACTGGGGAAGTCAACCCACCCTGGCGCACACCACACTCCAACCTATAACTACTAGATAGAGTGTCACCCCATTTGACTTGGTTATTTTGGCCTCCGTACCAGAATCTCAGCAGATCGATGATTTGGTGAGGTACTTGTGACTTTTTCAGCTTCTCCCATAGGATTTCATAATTCACGAGGTCAAAAGCTTTGCTGAGATCTAAGAAGCAAGCATACACTGACGTTCTCTGGTGGATGTAGTAATTTACCGTACTCTTAAGGCTGATAATTGCAGAGTCCGTTGAGAGTCCGGGTCGGAAGCCAAACTGCGCATCGTCAATTTTTATATTATTTTGCAATGTCGGCTGTATGAGACGCTCTAGCACTTTGCCAATCACTGTACCAAGTGAGATAGGTCGGTAGTTACCAGATGCACTCAAGTCACCTGTTCTATTCTTGACTATTGGAACCACCACGGTTTTCATTAAAAGTTTCGGCAAGTAAATGTGTTTTACACATAAATTAAAAAATGCACTCAAATGAGGAAACAAGTTGGAACTTCCCCAGACAAGGTGCTCCACACTGAGACCATCGTGTCCTGGTGACTTGCCACGCTTCATGTTCTTTATTGCAGAGATCACATCAACCAACTCAAATGGTGGCAGAGGCTCGGTCACGACGGTATCATTGCTGAGCTTGCAATCGACTTGCAGGGGTTCAACTCTAAATTTACTGCAGCAAACAGATCAGCTATTTTACTTTTATCCTGCAAACTATCGACAGAGACAGGAAGGTTCTGTTTATAATTAAACTTTTTAGTTGCGTTCCAAAACTTAACAAAATTGTTTTCTTTTCTATGCAAGGCCAAAATATTCATTTTTATGGATTCCTCATTTTTCTGACACCATTTAATTTTATTTTTAAATACTGAACGGCTACTACGCATATTGTCAAAACTTAAACCTTGTAATGGTCTACCAGCCGCCACCCAAACCTTGAAATGAAGCCTAGCAGTTTGATGACATTCCCGCACATGGTAGTTCCATCCAGTCACTTTTTTGTTTCGCTTCTGTTCACCTAAACGAGAACTCAGTACAGCGGCAGTCTGCAATGTATCAACGATATACGAATAATACAAGTCAATTGATTCACAATATTTGTCATAATGTACGCAATTTATATTGCTATCACAGTCACACTTAAACATATTAAAGTCATCACATAATTTATTAGAGCAATGTTTTTGGTATGCGATAATTTGTTCTTTGGTACGATTGCCCCATTTGATACTCTTTTGACGGTCACTGGAATCGGCGAAAGCTGTCTCAACAGTCATACAGGATATATCGCAAACAATTCGCAAGGGATAGTGATCAGACCACATGACGTCATAAATGACGTCAGCCGCTATCACGGTATCCCAAGCAGCCTTTGTTGCGATGCAGTGATCTAGCCACCGCCGACACCCGTGTGACTCACTCATAAACGTAAAGGTCTCTGAATGTAATCCAAGCAAATTAAAATCGACACATTCCCACATCATATCTGTACAAAATTTTATCAATTCAAGGCCAAAGTTCGCGGAAGGATGTGCATTAAAATCACCCATCACATAAACACATTGTGCCTCACCCTCTTCTATAATTGCGTTTATTGCCCCCAAACAATCAATAAACTCAGTCAGATTATCGACGTTATCAACAGGCATATACACATTTATAACGATGAAACATCCCATACCAGTCGATATTCTCACAGCCGCTAGACGGTCACTATTACAGCTGATAGGTGAGACATTAGGAAACCTATTTTTATTCCACATAATGGCTAAGCCCCCATATGACCTACCCCTCAGTATCCCTGCTGAAGTATCGACAGAAGACTTGGCAATACATCCAAAGTCTTCATTAATTTCATTTATTAAATTTAAGTCGTGGGGTAGCAACCAAGTTTCCTGCAGTAACACAATGTCATTATTTTTAGTGAGATCGCGCACACATTGCTTCGATCGCTTAATTGATTTACAGTTATAGGAAAGTATTGATATAGTGGATACTTTACAATCCATATAATTAATTATTAAGACTTCTAATTCCTCTCGCCGTGTACTCACGGAATCGCCTAAATCTAACACCCGCAGGCCAAAAATCAACACATAAAAATCTTTCTAGCCTACTTCTATCTATTGTCACTTTAAAAGAAACAAACTCTGTGTCGTGTTTCTGATTTAATAGTTCCACTTTTACACACTTTTCACCCATTTCACTGATATATGTCTGAACATCATCGGGTGAAGTTGCTTTGTTCAGCCGAGACACATAGACGGCCGTTGACAATTGAGCAACCTGTAGTTTCGTCGAGCCAATACCGGTGCCACTCATGTTGGCGAACTTCTTCCGCTTCTTTTTCTCCACCAATATGAATTTATCCTCATCCACAGCCATAGATTTATGTTCAGTATTTGTTTGCGTTGAGTCAATTAATACGTCTCTGTATAGCAGGGTATGTGATAAGTCAGCTGTTGTTTGACGATCGGGCGGCCTTGAACTAGAGTTCGTTACCGGTACATTCGTATTAGGAGTGAGCGAGCGCGGTGTCTCACCACTCACTTGCTTCCTAGTATCCGCCGTAGGTGCGAGTGAACGCGAAGATGTGCCTTTCACTTCCCGTCCTTTCTGCGTAACACAGCCAGCTGATTCTACCTGCACTTGTTTACATTTTTTTTCTTTGAGTTCACTAACCATCTGTTTTAAATTATCTATTTCCGATTTTAGGATCTCCATATCCGCGGATGAGGTTACCCTACTAGACACAGCATCTCCTTTGGCTTTTATAGAAGCCACGTCCGTTTTCAATATAGCCATTTCTTTTAGAATCGCAGTCACATCGACATAGTCAAAAGTCACAGGAGGCAACTTATTTAGATTTTTCGCTACGAATACTGGAAGGCTGTCTGGTTCAAATTCTTTTATGATCTTAATTATGTCTTGCAAGCTTCTTTGTTCAGATCCATCTTTACGTCGCATAAGCTTCTTTGTCGGGGCCAACAGTTTATATACAATAGATCTGGCCGTTTCAACCTCCTCATTTGAATAAGTACTGAGACAAATCTGTAGTATTCCGGTCTCAGGTAAGGTGTCAATCTTATGGGTCACGAAGGCCAAGAGTTCGTTAACTACCACCTTACACTCCTTACAACGATGAGCACACTCATTTAACTTGTCAACACTAGAACCGCCCGGTATGTCACTATTTGGTGAAAGTATCGGCATCGTGGGAGCGCGCTACCCGCGCCGCGGCTAACATGAGACTGATTATAATTATTATTTATTTCCCTCTTTATTTCTTTCACCAGCTGGTCACGCATGATCTTGTGAAACTTTAAAGTACTAGTAGTGCTATTCTAAATAAATCTGACAGTGAAAACGTAGGTGAAGTGACTTTAAAGTGAGCTGTCAATAATGCCAATACCTAGCATTAGGTGGAACGACCGCTTACTTCACATTAGTCACTTCACATGAACGGGCGCTGTCAGTAGGGACTGGTCATCTCTTAGCGGCTAAGGCTTGTTTTAATTTAACTATTGAATAGTTTTTACATAATATTTTATATCTGATGCTTTTAACGTTCTGCATCGTTTTCACATGTATAATATTAATATGAACTATGTAACCAATATTTTGTAACCATATTTTGTTTAAAAGAGTGTCCATGGAGTTTCTTGCCCGTTCTTCTCCATAGGTACCTACTCCTTTGGAATGGGCAACTAGCTTCATTTCTCGGACTGACCGACACCTTGACAATTCAAAAGTGCCTGTAATTGGTTTATTTGAAATAAATACTTTGAGTTTGAGTTTGAGTTTACTGTATTCCAAAAACATATTGGTGTAGTAGAAATTTAAATTTTTACAGATTGTGTATACTGTTGTCGTTATAACAACAAATAATAAAATTAAACAAAGTTAAAAATTAAAAGAGATTCCTCAAAAACATATTTGTTTTTATTTTTAATAACTATGGAGCGTTAAATATTGTGGACTTAGTTATTGGGTTATGGAGGTCAGATAGGCAGTCGCTCTATGCAAAATACTGGTATTCAGCTGCATCCGGTTAGACTGAAAGCCGACCCGAACATAGTTGGAAAAAGCTAGGCAGATTTTGTAGTGTAGGATATTTATCCTGTAGTGGTATCCGTATAATTTAGTACCCTTCGGTCTAGTGACCGGTTTCATTTAATTATTTAGATTTGGGACATTGGAGAAAATGTTGTAATTATTTCCATACTGTGACGGCTGTGACCACACACAATTTTCAGGACCAACAGTGCTATTCTGTACAAATCTGACAGTGAAAACGTAAGTGACTTTAAAGTGAGCTGTCAATAATGCCAATACCTAGCATTAGGTGGAACGACCGCTCACTTCACATTATTGTATCGACCGGCAGTTACTAGCTACCAATAATTTATTTATTTATTTAAACTTTTCGCACACAATAAAGGTACAAAGGCGGACTTAATGCCTTAGGCATTCTCTACCAGCCAACCAAGGGTGGTGAAGAGATAAGATGGCAGGTGCTTTAAAGAGTAGGAATATGCAAAACATTGAGACATGATGAGTCATTGATTAAGGGTCACAAAACCAACACTCCTAATAAAATTATTACATCACGATTGTACAGACGCCAGCACATCAAGCTATCCCTAACTGTCAAATTTCCTTAATTAAAAATGAACCTTATGTCTTTGCAATAAAGTTGAAATACTATCAAATAAATTTGACAGATTGTGGTAACTTGATGTGCTGGCCCTGAAGAGTTAGGCAGCCGCGTACCAATAGTATACACCCACATTTCACCAGTTATGTTAGAGTCTCATGTAATACGGGGAAAAGCTATTGCAATCAACCAGGCTCACATCCAGACCCCAGAAATTCCAGATGGAAAAACTCACTAACACTTTTCCCGGCACGGGAATCGAGCCCAGGACCTCGCGCTCAACAGTAGCATTTGCGACCACTAGACCAACGAGGCACTCCTGATATTCCACGATAAATTAGACTAATTAACTCTAACACACCGTCATAATAACAGGGTTCATGTTAAAATCATTCAATTAAACGTGCGAATACATTGGAGCGCGAACTTCCAATACCATAACATCAAACATTTCTCGGAATGATTATCGAATCTGGAATCCCTATACTGATTCAAATTAAGGTTTATTTACACAAGGCATGGGTTCCGTCACCTCATCATCATTCTCCTGCCCTTATCCCAATTTATTTGGGGTTGGCGCAAAATGTCTTTTTCTTCCATACTTCTCTATTAGTCGTCATCTCGGTAGTCACTCCTTTCTAGCCTTGGTCTTCCTCTACTTGTATATCCACAGTATCCTATTCCACATTATTTGAAGACTAAGGTCTTCAACCAGTGTGTCCTGCCCATCATGAAGTACGGTGCCGAAATGTGGATACTGACAGTCAGACTGGTCCACAAATTCAAGGTCGCTCAGTGCACTATGAAGAGGGCTATGCTCAGTCTCTTTGAAGGATAAAATCAGGGATTATCCGGAAAAGAACAGGAGTTACCGACATTGCTTCCAGACTAAGCAAACTTAAGTGGCTGTGGGCTGGCCATGTTTGTTGCAGGACCGGTGGAGCAGACGAGTGTTGGAGTGGAGATCGTGTATTGGCAAGCGTAATGTGACAACCCCCAGCTAGACAGACGGATGACCTTCAGAAGGTGGCTGGGACAAATTGGATGCGGAAGGCGGAGAACAGGTTGTTGTGGCGCAGCCTGAATGAGGCTTGTGTCCAGCTGTTAACTGCAGTAGGCTAAGTTGATTGATTGATGTTTCTCAACCATTGCAAGGCGGAAATGTAGTACGAGACTCACAAGATAGGGGATTATTGCATGAGGCGTTTACACTCAAGCGAAAAATAACAATTCGCAATTCACCAACTACCGTTACCGTGTAATATTAAAATCCTAGTGTACAGAGGCCAGCACATCAAGTTACCACAATCTGTCAAATTTCTTTAATAGTATTTCAACCTTATTGCTTAGACATAAGGTTCATTTTTAATTGAGAAAATTTGACAGTTAAGGATAGCTTGGTGTGCTGGCGTCTGTACCAAAAAAACTGCCCAGCCTTTTCCCAACTATGTTGGTGTCGGCTTTTATTCTAACCGGATGCAGCTGAATACCAGTATTTTACATAGAGCGACTGCCTATCTGACCTCCACAACCCAGTAACTGCGTAATACAATACCACTTGGTAAGACTGGCTGTCAGATTTTCGGGCTTCTGACGACCCATAACGACTGTCAAAGACCTCACGCAGAAACAAATGAGATTCTGTTAAATGTCTGTCTAATCAACTTTCCCTCTCCTTTCGATAATCTCTTACTTTATGCGAGAAGCTCTTCTCGTATGAACAGGCTCATTAATATCATTTACAAGTTCCCAGTTCATGTTTGACGTGCAGTAACTATTTTAATATGCAATTTCATGAACGTGCAACCACAAAATTAATCATGATGAATCACATGGTTCATGGCACGTTTGAGTTGATTCGAAATCAGGCGCCGCGCGAATTTTAATTATTATCGGCACACAATCAGGTGACCACAATATAATATTAGTACGTGAGAGATTTGTTTCATGAAATCATATACCTACTGTGTGTCGATTCTGTATACATCTTAACGTGATAACTTAGGTGAAGTGAGCTGTCGTTTCTCCTAATGCGAGGGATTGACACTATTGATAGTTTAAAGGTCGTTGGTATACGAATAAAAGACAAATGTGTAAGGTATCAGGTACTTTGCGAGCAAATCGTGATATGGTTGCTGGTCATCTACGGTGTTGATGCCTGAGTCTGAAGTTGACGTTACGAAACCGACAACGGGTAGGCCTGTTTTTTTGTCTATCAACCTTCGTCCGTGGTCCTCCAGCGACAGTGCGTTGGGCACGTGCACGGAGGGCAGCTTGCCGGCCGACGCGCGCGCCAGCAGCTCGGGGCTGAACCAGCGCGCCAGCTGGTTGTCGCCGCCGCCCGTGCCGCCCGCGCCACCCATGTCTGCGAAATTACCATTAAGACTCCTCTGGTGCGACTGGATGAGTAGCTTATGAAGTGAGGTGCTGCCAGCCATGCCGCGGGTCACTACAATAGCTTACTTTAAACTCACTTCACCTACGTTTTCACCGTGGTATTTTTACAAAATAGCACTGCTGGTCCTGAAAATTGTGTGTCGTCACAGTATGGAAATAATTACAACATTTTCTCCAATGTCCCAAATCTAAATAATTAAATGAAACCGGTCAAATGCGAGTCGTACTCGCACAAGGGTACTGATATTATACGGATACCACTACAGGATATTTAACACAACAAAATCTGCCTAGCCTTTTCCCAAGTATGTTGGGGTCGGCTTCTAGTCTAACCGCAGCTGCAGCTAAATACCAGTATTTTACGTAGAGCGATTGAGGCATCTGACCTCCACAATCCAATAACTAAGTCCACAATATTTGTATTTATTTATTTATTTATTTATTTAATTGCATAAAACATAGTATATAAAGGTGTTACATGAGTTAGGATGAGAACATACATGTTTTGCTTAAGACTAAAGCATGCAAAAGATTAGTACAACGTATGTTCAAAGTATTCCTTATTGCTATAAAAATTTAACGGTATATGGTTATAAAAAAAAACAAATTATAAAAAAAAACACTTCTTTTTGAGTAATTTCTTTAATTTTTAACTTTGTTAAATTTTATTATTTGTTATTAAATTTAGACGTTGTGAACATTTTAATTTTCTACTACAGCAATGTTTTTGGAATGAAGTATTGTAACGTAACGAAAAAAATAATTGTGTTGAGTCTGTCAGAGTCTTAGTATCTCAAAAACTATAGGTACCAAGTATAAATTATCAAAGATTGTGTAATTCTATTGCTAGTTAAAAATTAAAGGGGGTATACAAGAGACGTGTTTTATAACTAAAATTATCACTTGCTTAAAAATCGGTGAAGGAAAACATCGTGAGGAAACCGGCATGCCTGTGAGATATTTCTCAACAGTATGTGATGCTAAGTCAGAGGCCCATGGGCAGCAGACACCAGGTTAGTCACTAACCACACGAAAAGAAGAAGACTAAAAAAGGATTGTGTGGTTTCATAAAACCACACAATCCTTTTTTGGTTTGGTGGTTTTATGAAACCACGGTAAAAGTGAAACTTTTTTTCACATTAAAGACATTTGACACTATAGGCGCCGCCATATTGGCCTTTGTTGCTCTGACGAGCGCCTTTCACTTTATCCCTACTCCGCGGCCGACCGTCACGCGACATGCAACACACAGACGAAAAAGTTTGAGACGATTTAATATAAGTTTCACTTTAAAATTCGAACGGCACCCCTCGTGTGCGAGTCCGACTTGCACTTAGCCTATTTTTCTGGAAAATTCAGAAAATCGTGTTGACAATTTAACCCAATTATGATTATTTGGATCCACTGAACCAACAGAGTGAATTAGCAAAGCGTGCTTGATAATAATTAATTATACATTACTAGCTTCCGCCCGCGGCTTCGCCCGCAAAATATGTCGACAAATTATACACATAAACCTTCTTCTTGAATCACTCTATCTATTGAAAAAAACCGCATCAAAATCCGTTGCGTAGTTTTAAAGATTTATGCATACATAGGGATATAGGGACAGAGAAAGCGACTTTGTTTTATACTATGTAGTGATTCTACAATTGTAAAGGAAAATAAAGTGCAACTGATAATATTTTATCAGCATTCAATTAATTTTAGCAGGTACTAATCTATGTGTCGATTGAAATTGACGCGCCAAATTAATGAATAAGCAAATATCGTTTGTGTTTACACAATCACATCAATAAATAAAGTTTAAATTAGTTTTCAGTTTGACAACACAAAACGTGATTTTATGTATCTGCGTGATTTATTGTTATCCACGTGTTAAAAACGCGTTGATTTCATGAATTTGTTTGTTTTAACTGTAATTGCTGATAATTCCTGGAATGGCTTTCAACACACCCACACTACCAATTTCAATAAAGCAACAAAGTTGAACCAATCTATACTAATATTATAAAGCTGAGGAGTTTGTTTGTTTGAATGTGCTAATCTCTCTGAACTACTGATCCGAATTGAAAAAATATTTTTGTGTTAGATAGTCCATTTATCGAGGAAGGCTACAGGCTATGTAACATCACGCTACGACCAATAGGAGCCGAGCAGCGGGTGAAACCGCAGCTAGTATTTAATAAATGAATTTCATAAATCCAATGATATTATAAGTAAATTGAGGGAGATAAAGACGCTCATCTTGGCAATGGAAGACACGTTTCTAGTCCTTAGCCACTATAGGTATTGAGATTGTGTACGTTCAAAAATACATAACTTTCAAAATATATCTTTAAGCTCCGTTAATTCAAAGGGTTAAACAAACTAACCCAAACAGCTTCATTAATATTGACTATCGAACATAATTAATTAACAATATTATAAAACCAAAATTAATATTCGCTTTATTATAACTTTTGTTCGGAAAGTTGAGTTTTGTTTAGGCCGAAACCGAAATGTAACCGCTACGATGCGTGGTTTCGGCTGTAAATTTATTTCTTAGAAATTTTACTTCAGATTGGCATTGTAAAATTAGATTGTTGTGATTTTAAATATTGTATGCTAACAGTTACTAATTCTGTTCTCATAATAATATATTTTTGTGGGTATAACTAGGTTTGATCTTAAAATATGTACTTATACTGCAATACTCAATGTCGTAACTTCAACGCGTGGGTAGAATATAACTACCACAAATAAACCTATTTTCTTTCTTTGTTTCTTTATTTACCACACAGTCACCATTAATACCAAAATTCGGACGGAACCAGAGAAAATAGAAATCAATACTCTTTATTACATTATCTTACTCTTACTCGTAATTTAAGGCCAAAAGCCGAAACCAGAATTATATTGTGGAATCGCAACTCTATACAGAAAAGAACTTTAGCGAGACAATCTGTTTGTTCAGTTAGAAAGTTTCCAAAATGAATAATTAGATATTTACAAAGTATTTTTGGGAGTTTTAACGAAGTGGGAGTCCACATTGTGCTCCTGTCAAATTTGGAATATCAAAAAGTTAATAATAATTGTTCGGAGTTTGTCTTTATTCAGAATATCTTATGTTTTAATAAGATGCTATTTTATTCATTTGTGAAGCTGGGGTGTTTGATATAGTTGATGTTTGGAGTCAGTGTTAGGTTTCACTCTAATTTTACAACTACTAGTATGTAAGTTTATGGTTTGATAATTATTTATACCACATAACACTAATTATTATTATTCTAAATATCACTACATAGTATAAAGCATAGTCGCTTTCCGCGTCTGTCCTAATGTCTGTATGTATGTAATTCAAGATAAAATTATTCAAGAGGAAGGTTTATATTATGTATACTAACGAATTGTTTTACTACGAATTTCAAACGTGGGGAGCCGCGGGCAGAAGCTAGTCAATAAAAAATCATAGTGATCTAATAATACCTACTAGTAATATATTTTTAACCGACTTCAAAAAGGTTCTCAATTCGGATGTTTGTATTTTTTTTTTGTTTGTTCGCGCATAACTCCTTTGGTTGCCAACCGATTTGAAAAATTCTTTTTTTGTTGGAAAGGGTATACTTTCCAAATGGTCCCATAAAATTTTTATAGAAATCGGATAAGCGGTTTTTGAAAAATCAACAAAAATCTAAAAAATATCCTACTTAATATATGTGAACGATGTTTTAATAAGTTCCTGTCACTGTAATTTACATACCAGGTAGTGGTATTAAAATTTTGGGGGGAGGGGGGGGGTTGTGTAGGTAGGTACCACAACTAAAAAGTGAAAAATAAAAACTTTTTTACAAAAAATAAAACCGACTTCCAAAACAAACACTACAAAGTGACAAATAATTTTGATTTCGGAAGTCGGTGTCTTCGGTTTTGTATTTTCATTTTTTGCCACCGACTTCCGAAATCAAAATTATTTGTCACTTTGTAGTGTTTGTTTTGGAAGTCGGTTTTATTTTTTGTAAAAAAGTTTTTATAGTGTTTTTTATATAAAAGATTTAGAAAATAATTCATGTGTTTTAATGTAATAATAGTAATACATTACCGTCTTTTTTTTTTAATTATTATAGTATTCTATTCTATTACTGCATTAAACTTTCTCTGTTTATATTGATTCGAGATTATTAAGTGTCATTACTTGACACAACTTCAGTGAAAACCGATCTCTAAATCTAAATCTAAATCTCTTTACACATGCCAAATAAAATAGATACTTGAAGCCAACCCTAACTTCGACCCTTTATAAATTCTACACCCTGTATCTCAAAGACCGCGTGTTTTCGGAGTACCATGATACCTGAACGACAATATACGTGTATTATTAAAAGTCCTGCCGCCGCGATTCTAGGCAAAATGTCAGACTATATTGTATATAAAATTATCGTTTAATTAGTTTAACAGAGGAGCCATGTTTTATTTTACTACCTCTCCGGAGGCAAGCCTCTTTCGTACGGGTAACATACCCTAACTAACTTGCAAAGGTATGGTTGGGAAAAAAATGCCTTAAAATTCAAAAACTTCCAACCGTATTTTGAGTTTGGAATGGTGTTATTTTTTAAATATAAATAAGACTTATTTTCGGTGTAAGAAAATGTTCCTAGATATTAATAATTTAAAGCCGTTTTATTTGTTATGCATTGGAACAATATTGCAGGCACGACTTGTTATTGTGTAGCACCTAGAACCGGGGTCAACCACTACTTCAGCGAGCACTAATATTTTTATATTACTTCAGTGGGTGACATAAATTAATAACAGCCGCATGAGTCTATCCACCAGATTGGGTAACCATCTTTACATACCAACACTCCTCCGTGCCTCGTAAAGCTCGCTAAACCGTTTGTCCCGGCTGTCATTTGTGCATTTTTGACAGTCGACAATCTGACAGCCAGTCTGACCAAGGAGTATCGTATTACCCATTACTGGCTATTTCTGAGGTCAAAACGGCAGTCGCTCCATGTAAAATACTGGTACCGAGCCTTTATTTATAACAGGCTAGGCAGATTTATTGTGTCAGGAAGTATAGCTCTCTTTTCCAATGTGAAGCAATATTACAATTCTGCTATAGGACGTAGTGGTTGGCCCCCTGGGAACTTTTATTGCAGTTTCCTAATATTTTGAACTTTGATCGACGCACGGACCATTGGATCGAGTCAGAACTAAAATATAATACCTGCTTTAACCTTTACGATTCTTTTGCTGACCGTACCTTCAAGTAATCTCAAATTTTAATTCATTTTGTTCACATCGTTTTGAATATCTTTGCTGTTACGAAATTATGCAAGAAAATGTCTGTTCAGTAGAGATAGTAATTCTTTAGTAGATTCCGTATATTTCCGAAATATGTGTTTTGCTACAATGTAGCTTAGATTATTTTTCTATTACCTCTTTAATTAAAATTGACCTAGACTGGAATTGGTATTAAAGGCTCTCGCAGACCGGGCGTGGCATGACGGCGCGACGCAGTTCTGTCAAAACAATTTCCATGAAGTTTTCTTAGACATTGCGACGCGACGTTGCGAGACTGCGACGCCGGTCTACGAACGCCTTATATTAGTATGAGTTTTGCTGTACTATATTAATGATCAAAGTATCTACAATTGTTGTTAGTTAACACGTTGAGCGCCAACGCGGTCACCGGTGAGCCGCGAACAATAGTTTTTCTATTGTGTCTGCTGCGTGGCAGTCAATGACTTAATTAGTTTAGTATTTTGTAATCTATGCGTCATGTTCGTGAACGGGCGCTGTCAGTAGGGACTGCTCATCTCTTAGCGGCTATGGCTTGTTTTAATTTAATTTTTCAATAGTTTTTACAGATTTTATATCGGATGCTTTTAACGTTCTGCATCGTTCTCACATGTATAATATTAATATGAACTATGTAACCAATATTTTGTAACCATATTTTGTTTAAAAGAGTGTCCATGAAGTTTCTTGCCCGTTCTTCTCCATATGAACCTACTGCTTTGGAATGCGCAACTAGCTTCATCTCTCTGACTGACCGACCCCTTGACAATTCAAAAGTGCCTGTATAATTGGTTCATCACTACATAGTATAAAACAAAGTCGCTTTCTCTGTCCCTATATCCCTATGTATGTTTAAATCTTTAAAACTACGCAACGGATATGATGCGGTTTTTTTAATAGATAGAGTGATTCAATAGGAAGGTTTATGTGTATAATTTGTCGACATATTTTGCGGGCAAAGCCGCTGGCGGAAGCTAGTTTTAAATAAATACTTTGAGTTTTAGACCATCGAGTTTCTCGTATATGTATGTTTGTGTGTATGCTTTTAACACTTAGAAGAATCCAGTTGCTCCCGTACAAGTACCTGGCATGTACAAAGTGTGACTCAAATAGATTAGCCACATCATTCTCCGTGATTTTGTAGAAGCCGTGGTCGTGGCGGGAAAGGCGAGCTATGGGCACATTTGTTCATGTCCACGGGGAAAAGCTGCGTTAACGTTGCGTTAGCTCGGTTATCGCTGCTATAATACAATACACAACTTGTACATGGCGTACACGAGCACTACCTGATAAAACGGGGTGAATACTGTGAATAGGGACGAAACATGAAACAGGTTTTTGTTTTTTTTTTCCTGATTTAGGCCACCAACAGCGATACTTATAGTATGTTACAGAGTATGTGGATTATAGTATTGTATGGCTAATAATAGGTTTCCCTGTATAACTAGGATACGTTTTTAACATGCGAACGGGGTACTAATACATATTTAAATTAAAGAGGTGAAATTTAAGGTATATTACTTACAATTAAGTTTAAATTTTAGAGAGAAAAAACAATGATTAACTACTAAGAAAACAGAGTGTACATTAATAGACTAGGAGCCTGTCACTAGTCTTTGTGTATGGTTTTTATTAATTGTTTTTTTTAATGTAGTTTTATTACTTTAGAGAAATCTGTATTGTAACTTTGAAATAATACAGTTTGTTGCCAGCAAGGACACTTAATTTTTCATTATCACACGTTACGGAGCAGTGGGTGGTCCAGTTGTAACGGCTTCGACTTGAGAGTTGTAAGTCGTAGGTTCGGGCCCAGGTGCTTTACATTGTGTGAATAATTTCCTCACCTCTGCTCTCAAAACAGTGACGGAAAACATCGTGAGGATGAGCATGTCCTAGAACCAAAAATACGAAGACCAGTCCGCGTTGGACCCGCGTGGTCGATAACAGCCCACTCCCTCTCGCAGAAAGGAGACCTATATCCCAGCAGTGAGAACATTATAGGCTGATTATGCTTATGCAAATTACGGGTCCCTTTTGACCATCAATATGAATGTCAAACTTTTGTCACGCCATTTCCCTCACTTCTCCGTATCACATGACCATATAATAAAATTTTTATTCACGAGTTTGAGACAACCATACAGAGTAACTTAATAATAAACACAAAATAGACAGATCGTTGTATGTGATATGGTACAATATTAAGATGGTTTGGTTGCCTTTAGACTGATTCGCCCTATCCCCTCGGACTAGTATAAAACTGTATCACGAGCGGATAGTCTTCCTCAACCTCAGAACAACAGATTCCCACAAGGTTCCTTACATGTCACATATCTATAGTTTGATTACATACTGTATAGGTAATAATCATAGTAAATACAGATCATTATATCAATTAAGTTACAATATAATGATCTGTTCTTACTATTATTATTGCCATAACTTGACAACAGACTGACCAAATACCCATTATGTTCAAATTCACGCCTGTAATCCCCAACGGGTTAAACAGAGGTGTACCACTCTGTGTGTATGTATAGTACACCCACATTTTGCCAGTTATATTTAAGTCCTATGTAATAAGTGGCAAGCCTATTGCCATCAACCGGGCACAAATCGAAACTCTGGGCTACTACATAGGAACTCATCATTGAAAAACCCAGTAACAATTTGCCCGACTCGAGAATCGACCATGCTCAGCAGTAGGTACCGCTTAAGACCACTAAACAAACGAGGCAGTCCAGTTTCGGATCTAATCACACGTACACAAAGCACACCGCATCGTAGCGACACAATTTAGGCAAGCAGTGTTTATGTGTGAATAACGATACGAGGAGCTCGTGGCTACGTAATAACAGACGCACGGGTCGATCCATCAGGTTAAGCTACGTTTGCCGGGGTTGGTCTGTGGATGGGTGACCATCTTTACATACCGAGACTCCTTGATGCCTCGGAAAGCACGTTAAGCTTTTGGTCCCGGCTGTCATGTGTGCATCTTTGACAGTCGTCAGAGGCCCGAAAAATCTGACAGCCAGTCTTACCAAGGAGTATCGTATTACTCAGGTACTGGGTTGCGGAAGCCAGATAGACTGTCGCACTAAATAAAATACTGGTGTTCAGCTGCATCCGGTTAGACTGGAAACCGATCCCAACATAGTTGGGAAAAGGCTAGGTA
Source organism: Hyppa rectilinea (assembly GCA_951799385.1). NCBI lineage: Eukaryota > Metazoa > Arthropoda > Insecta > Lepidoptera > Noctuidae > Hyppa > Hyppa rectilinea. The sequence goes on along the minus strand of OX637318.1, from coordinate 3,240,351 downwards.
GATTGACTGAGGAGTAATGATCCTTAGAAAAATCACAGACAAAATCATCCATAAAACGTCGTTAACGAAAATAATAACATCTGTCTCCTAAAACCTTTCCTTGAAGTGGAAAATTCTTTTATGGTACAAATCCATTTATAGGCAAATTTTATTAGAGTTGTTAATTACTCATACTATCATTAAACTTGAAGGTTTTGATGTTAAAACAATGTTATTCGAGAATTACGGTCGCATGAATATTATTTGTGGTAGAGCATTCGAGATTTATCACCTATGAATTTTACCCTATCTACGAGTTGGTACTTTAGTGACTTTTGTTTTTGTTGTAGAATGACTAATGGCTGCCGGAGTAGATCAGGTGTACTTATCAAAGGGGATTAATCATTATCGTAATTTTCTACATAAATATCAAATTAGGTAAATATAGGTTAAATATGCAAAAATATACCTTTTTCTTTTTGAGCTTGGGAAATCATCAAATTACCCCTCCCGCGCTGGGTGGAGCGGAAGGGAGTGCCAGACTCTTACTGATTAAAACCCAGCCATGTTCCTTTCTTAGCCCTTTATGTTCCGGGGTAGCGGTAACCCTTTCGGACAATCTCGATGAAAATTTATATCCTTACCTAATTAAAACTTAAAAAATAAAATATGGCGTAGAAAAATCCCTACGCATCGCTGTCGGCTGTTATTGTAGCCGAAATTTTAGCGGTACAAGGACAACTTGCTGTTAACCAGAGGCTTAGTTAGATATAGTCTCGTAAAAAAATTTCCACCCTAAGTGACATTTAAATCACGTGCACGTCAGAAAACATCTTTTTAAATTTGTTTATTGGGATAGTAATTAAGCTCGGCCCAAACGAGCCTAGCAGACCAGCTAACGGTAGCCCAGCAACCTACCTGCTTATCATACGTTTTGTATGGTTTCGTCATACACGTGTGGGCGGTGGCAGCCACTCACAGCAGTACCTACTGAACACCGCATCAAGAGGTGAGAGCTACTGGTTGCTGTGGTCAGTAGCTCGCTATATGTACCTACTGGGAGTTGTGGTTGTAAAAGTGGTAAATCGGTACTATACAATGATGCTTCTATTTTAACCTCTTAATGTAAAAATCCGACGGGGTGTTATAAGTTTGACGTGTTGTGTATGTGTCTGTGGCATCGTAAATTCCGGACGGATGAACCGATATTGATTTTGTTTCTTTTTTGTTTGAAAGTTGAATTAGTCCGGAATAGAATATAATATTTTTATTTGCGTTCAAACATGATACGATAATGGTGGTGAATGGTGAAGGAGTGTTCTTAGCTTTGTTTGATTAATATCGGTTCAGGATGGCCGCCAACAAAAAAATGGCGTATTATATACATTTTTATAAACTCTCTCATTTTATGGTAAATGAGATAACTCAATCAACCTCTTTATTTTAAGCAATTACAAAAATTTGGTATTGTTAGCTTGGTAGCGCACTTTCTAATGTTTTATACAATAATTTTATAATAATTAAGCCCTATTTGCAGACTAATAGGAACCTTGTAAATAACCTGTTACAGTTTTATTTTTTATTCGACTTGAGATGGCCGTTTTTCGCGTATGTGACGCAATTTCCCCACAGCTTGTTTTTTTATTGCTTGTTTTTTACTGCGTTATGTTTGCCGCAAATAAACTTATTTTCTTTCTTTTCATTATCACAATACCTTGTCAAATACAATTAAAAACTGCATTACGACTGACTGACATAATTTGTCACTACGGATTAAATTAAAACGTCAACTTATTGCATTACACGAACCGTATTTTAAAATTGGGTTCCGCAGCGCCGGTGCCACAAACTAATTAGTCAGTGAAGCACACGGGCGACCTCGACAGGAATTCGGCCATGTTTTTCTATTATGGTGTGTGCACATTATACAGCGTGTATCAGAAAATAACCAGATCCTTTTTTTGTAGGGTAATCCTCAAATGACCCCTCCAGCTCTGGGTGGAGCGAAAGGGAGTGTCAGACTCTTACTGACTAAAACCCATACATGTTCCTTTCTTAGCCCTTTATGTTCTGGGGTAGCGATAACCCTTTCGGACAATCCCGCTTACCTGGCAGGCTTGGCCCTAACGGGCCCCTTCATTTGCTGACATCAGCTAATTTCACCTGAGTTTTCACTGTGAGATTTTTACAGAACTGAGCGACTGAAGTATGGATGAAAAAGATGCGTGGCGCTGATAAATTGGGTCGACGGCAAGAAATTGAGGATGCAGGGAGTAAAAACTTCCTACAGCCTTCGTCGATATGAGGCAAACATGACCATGGAATGTTGTAAAATTTTGAACTTAAACCAGGTTTGTGCCTAGTTACACTATTGCTTAGTACTAATATCTTTGCCAACGTCACCGCAAAAGTAAAGCCCTATTGTGTTAAATTTAATTACGAAACTAATTAATGCTGCATTCTACATTCTGTTAAAATTAAGTTTCCTACAACACAGCATAGTGTAGGCTTACCTTTAGCTAACCAAATTACGTTGAGCGTAGTTAGCAGAAAGCTAAAACATACAATGGGCTTAATATTAAGTAGGTAAAGAAATAATGTGATTATTAAAAAAAAACTAGCTGCTGCCCGTGGCTCCGCCCACGTCATTGATGCAAAAAACTTACAAACTTTCACCCCGTTTCACCCCTTTATTTGAGAATCAATCAATTTCGAGCACGGCAGATAATATATATTCCATCAATTGCTAATGTATCATTTATTAACAGTTTGACATTTATTAACGGTGTCACTATTAGTTTTTTTGTTCTGTTTCATGTAACTCGGCTTCTATCACTGAGTTGTTTACATGTTTTATATATTTCTCTTTTGTTTTATCATCTTCTCTTGTTTTAAACCAACAGGCAGATTCGGGGTGGTAGCGAATTCCTCTATTTAACATTTCGCAAAAAAATAAATGATGAAATGATTATTATTAGTATTATGATTTTACAATCCCTAAATCATTGTCCCTGGAAAGGTGACAATCCCTTCACTAGTAGGTTGTTGAAAAAATGAGATAGGTAAACATTTACTTATTTATTTAATACTTTAAGCACAGAAATGTACAGAGGTGGACAGAAGATTTGCGTCTTGTTCAGAGCAAGTTAAAATAACATTGTTTAAGGCCTATTGTCAAAATTTCTATGGCAGCAGCTTGTGGACAACATATTCTCAAAAAGCCCTCAACGCCTCGCGCGTCCAATATAACAATGCTTTCCGAATGCTATTGCGGCTCCCTCGCTTCTGCAGCGCATCTGCCATGTTTATGGAGGCTCGTACGGACGGATCCGCAGCTATTTTGCGCAAAAAAGTCGCCTCCTTACTGAGCAGAGTTCGTGCTAGCAGCAATAGCATTTTGGCGGTTATTGCGGACAAATTTGACTGCCCTATTCTAAGTCATCACATTAGAGTGCTGACTAAAATATAATAATAAATTTGAATGTATGTAAGTGTAATTTTTAATAGAATTAATTAATTAATTATGTAAATGAGTCACCAAATTTCTGCTACTAACATAAATATTAAGTACAGATTTACTAACACATATGGACCTTGTTGTTTGAAATAAATGAGTATTGTTAATTATTATTATTATTAATGCCATAGGCATTTTCTACCAGTCAACCTTCGGGTGATGCAGAGATAAACAGTGGTAAGTGCAATAGGAAGTAAAGTGTAAATATTTAATTAATTACGAATACATATATACAAACTATAAATACAATAATTAATATATATATAATTATATTATATAAATAATACCTACTATAAAAAATAAAACGCAAAACATTCCGCAACGTTAGCATCTCTGTTTGTTTACATAATTATTGGAAAGTGAATCAAAAATGAATCGACCGCCTAGTGACGTACCTGATGGAAATCCCGGGAATTTCACTTTCGCGGTTGGTACCCACTGAAAAAAAAATCTCGATATTTCTGGTACAGTAGCTTGAGCCGTTTTCGATTGAAATTTCACACTCCACACAGCCAAACGGGTTTTAAAACTTGGTTTCAATTCCATCATGTGGAAAGTCAAAGCTTTTGTTTGAAATAGTCCATTTACAGGTTCGAATAGTCAAGGAATCGGTCAGTAAGTAAGAAACTTGAAGTTCGTTTCTCTTTGTAGAAGAACGAGCAAGAAGTACTCAATGTGTATTTGGTTAAACGAGGGACATACTTTATGCGAGTGAAGTCCTCAAACTCAAAACATTTATTTCAAATACATGTACATCATGTGACGTAAACATAACATGCAATATGTGGTTTTCCGTACCCCTACGGAGAAATGGCGTGAAAATAATGTCGTCTCCCGATTTTCATCTTGTCTCATATTTCAATCTACTGTCAGACTAGACAATTCCTTATTTACAAGCAAGTGAAATTGTATGCACTTAAATTATCTCCCACTTCGCACTCAGCGCGTAGTGATGTGTATCCAGCATTCTCAGAACTCTAGTTTTGTACAATTTCGCCTAGTTGGGCTATTAACGAAGTTGTTTACAGTCTCCCGATTTTCATCTTGCCTCATATTTCAATCTACTGTCAGACTAGACAATTCCTTATTTACAAGCAAGTGAAATTGTATGCACTTAAATTATCTCCCACTTCGCACTCAGCGCGTAGTGATGTGTATTCAGCATTCTCAGAGCTCTAGTTTTGTACAATTTCGCCTAGTTGGGCTATTAACGAAGTTGTTTACAGTCTGCTCCCTTCGCCCGAGCTTTGTGACACATAATTTAGTTTGCTTCCAGAATGCAGTGCACGTTACAGGGTTACGTTTTTGTCTGTTGTTTATAAAGGAAATATTTTTAGAATTTTATTTTTGCTTGGTACTCGCTTTCGGCGTGAGAGTATGACTGAATGTGTATGTAGTGGCGCCTAACACTATTATTGAGCGGAAATATAAAATTGACAGCGATTTTTTTTTTATGTTATGCGATGATGCGGTCGTTTGTGACGCACGCTTGTCTAGAAGAAACCTATTTACTCTTGACCTCAAGACCCCTAAATTATAAAAATCAGACTCGTGATAAAAAATCAGTTGTTCCATAAACTATGCTCCCATAACTCGTCAAAATGTAAGAAACAGCTGTTTTCTTTTCCCAATTTCAGTTGTTTTCCACGGTGAACGTTATTCATAATGATGAGTACAGAGGCCAGCACATCAAGTTACCACAATCTGTCAAATTTCTTTGATAGTATTTCAACTTTATTGCAAAGAAATAAGGTTCATTTTCAATTGGGAAAATTTGACAGTTAGGGATAGCTTGATGTGCTGGCGTGTGTACAATGACCCCTTAAAATAATGCCCATGAATTCAATTTCACCCTGTAGTTATCGGGAAACAGAATCCGGCAGGGGATTTGACTCCTTCGCTGTACGCCACCTCCTTAGGCGCAGGGTGCCGGATTAGAATTATCAGTGGACTGTATGGAGATGCAGGGTTTGAAAAAGTATGTACGATGTATGTGAACTTGCAAATGCAATGCGAATTAAGATGACTAAAGTATGTTTCTAGGAAAAAAGGAAATTGGTAGGAAACATGCAGCACTTACCTTCAATTCACCGTCATTGATGTCTAAAACGTCGGCAAGATCGAGTTCTGCTGGAGACTGCAGGACGGCACACATTGGACGCGTTGATGTTTTTCACCACACATACACGCACTTTTTCTTCGATTTTAAACTGTACTCCAGCGGTTTTACAGCAGGCGGTTCGAATTATACCATGCGTATGCGTTCATAACAAGGATTCGCACACGAAAAACGTGCGACGTGCACTCGGGGTTGGTCGCAATAGAAAACGAGTCTTGCATTGTTCCAGTAAGGTACCACTTTTAAAAAATGACCGATACACTTCACAACGTCAAACCGTCGGCGGTGATAAGGAAGGTGATAGCAGTAAGAAAGGGATGGGAGACTGACAGGACGACAGCATTTGCAAGGCATTTATTTTTCTACCCTACAATAAATTTTATAAAAATCATGAAATCGAACACGATGTAGGTATTAACATGAACGAAGCAAAAGGAGGGTACAGGAGTAACTTATTAGTTTTCTGTCGTTTCTGACTACCTACCCCCATTGAAAGAACTCTCGCCAGTTTATGTGTATGTTTATAAGTTATTTTTGTGGGCCATGCAATTAAAGGTGTTAACGCGTTTGTTTTTGCTGCGGAATAATTTTGTGTGATCCAGCACGCATTTAGCCTGTTTTAATTGATGATAATTGCTTTATATTAGCAGGAAAAATGTTCTATTAAAGTTGGATTTTATTTTAAGGGTTGAGTCTTTGATTATATTATTATACTAATCGCTCATTAAATTCAAAAGGGCCACATTCCAAAAACTTCATTTTTTACAGGAGAGCGTTTTGAAGTTTTGGCCGTCGTTTTTTCGCATTATTTTGTAAATCATATTTTATATATACATGTGGCATATATCATTCGATGCGTATTTTAACCCGTTATTTACCTATAGTATAATTTTTACTGTAACTTTCACCCAGAAACGTACAAAGTCAAATAAGTCCCTTTTGTATATAAAAATGGTCAAAATGTCATATGAATTTATTAAATGAAAGGCCACAAATCATACAAAAAATAAGTTTATTTTCAAATTTTACGTCGCAGTTTTGTTAAATGTTTTAAAAAACATGACATAAAGAATCACACACTTGTGTTACAACAAAAAAACATACAAACATACAAAATCAATCACAAAAAATGGTTTAATTGAAAAAAAAACATGAAAGAATCTAAAAAGTAATCGTTTTCATAGTGAAAATGCTATTTCTGACACTCTGTAACTCTAGTTTGTGATGTTATTAACGTTTTAACGAAATTAATCAATAAAGGTGACTATGTATCATTAAAATGGTGTATTTTGAAAAGCTAATGAACGAAGAGAATGAATGGAATTGTGTGCTCAATGAGGTACAAGCAAATATGGGTTTGGTAAGGGAAATTAGCATGGATGAAGTAAGAAAGGCAGTTCAAAGTATGAAAAATGGAAAGGCAATGGGCCTAGATGATAATACCAGTAGAAGTATGGAAGTGTTTAAAGTGTGTAACCGTGTAAGTCAACCGACTTTATTCTTCAAAAAGTTGTTGCGAGAAAGAGTGATCCCACAAGAATGGTGCAATAGTTCGCTAGTGCCCATCTTCAAAAATAAAGGTGATGTACAGGACTGCAACAACTATCAAGGGATAAAGCTCATGTCCCATAGTATGAAGGGATGGGAGAAAAGACTGCGAGAGGAGAGCGAGATTACCCCAAACCAGTTTGGGTTTATGCCAGGTCGAGGAACAAAAACTTGCATGTGGTGTTCATTGATCTAGAGAAAGCGTATGATAGGGTACCTCGGGATGTCGTGTGATGGGCCTTGAAAGAGAAAGTTTTGCCCGGGAAGTATGTAGAGTTAATTCGTGCTATGTACAGCCAATCTCGTACATACGTTCGGTCGGCTGCTGGCAACACCGACAAGTTCAATGTGGCGGTAGGCTTGCACCAGGGGTCGGCTTGAAGCCCTTACCTCTTCCTTTTGGTTATGCATGCTCTTACGGCGGACATACAGGAAGAGAGACCATGGTGCATGCTATTTGCCGATGACATCGTTCCTGTCAGTGAAGATGGACCTGAGATCCAGAGCAGACTGGAGAAATGGCAACGGGAACTTGGAGATTGTTGGCCTGAAAATCAGTAGAACCAAAACTGTGTACATGTTCTGCGATTTCGGCGGTCTCTCCAGTTCTGGGGCCATAGCGCTTGATGGCGCGCTTCTCCCAGTTTGCTCCGACTTTCGGTATCTCGGTTCATTTGTCCAAAGCGATGGCGAAATAGATTGGACTGTTAAGCATAGAATTAACACTGGGTGGATGAAATGGCGGCAGGTCACGAAAACAATTTGAGACTTCCGCATTCCCCTTAAACTTAAGGGGAAGATTTATAAAAGCATGATTAGACCTGCCGTCTTGTATGGATCAGAGTGTTGGGCCACAAAAGGAATGAATGAAAGACAATTGCATGCAGCTGAGATGAGAATGCTAAGAGGAATGTGTGGTGTTACGCGAATGGATAGAATACGGAATGAGTATATAAGAGGAAGTCTGAAAGTGACACCGGTGACTGAAAAGTTGTGTGGAAATCGGTTGTCATGGTACGGGCATGGTATGCGGAGGAATGAGGAAAATGTTGTCAGGAAAGTTGTGAGCATGAATGTGGATGGCTATACAAGTAGAGGGAGACCAAAGAAACGATGGATGGATTGTGTGAAAGATGATATGCCCAGGAAGCGAGTGACTACCGAGATGACGACTAATAGAGAAGTATGGAAGAAAAAGACATGTTGCGCCGACCCCAAATAAATTGGGATAAGGGCAGGAGAATGATGATGTATCATTAAAATAACTAATAAAAAGACTGCAAAACAGTCAACATGTTAAAATTGTTACACAAAAAAAAATCTTTTGATAAAAAATATAACAGAACACACCATGTTAACAAACTATCAATGAGATCAATGTTGTAACTACGAGTAAATGCAGCAATAAACAAAAACTACCACCTCTTTATTCAAGCAATGTCACTTACAAAATAAAATCTTCTTAAATGCTTCATAAAATAAAATTAACAAGTTGCTGAGACAAACTTTGTGCCATTGTGTGTTGAAGTTTGAAGATCTTCATTTTTTGTTCTGACTATGTTCAAAATCCGAACGAACTTTGTTCTACGAACAAAGAAAAAAAATTGTGAATGGCTGTAGGTACTTAAACCCCAAAAGTAACTTTAGCAAGTTACCAAATACCTACCTAAATAGCACCACAAACAGGCACATACCCTTTAATAGATCTTCTATTCATATTTTATCATTTCATTTTGAGGTACAGAATCATTCGAAAATGTCATACGATGATGTAGGTAGGTAGCTGGTAGGTAGGAAAAATTAAAAAACTAGCTCAGCTAATTGAAATTTGACCAGAACCACTTTTGTCGGGTCATCAAGCAATAAAGCACTTTGTTATAAACACATTATTTTTTAGACATAATAGCTCACGAACATCAAAACAGCCACTAAACAAAAAGTACATAATTGTTCAAACAATTCTTACCAAAATTAAGGTAATTTTACATGCAAAACAGACATATTCCAAATATTGCACTTTTGTTTCAATAAATGATTATCAAAATTGTAGTATTTAAAATCAAAAGAAACGCATTCCAAAATATGGCACGTTTCCTTATTAAATAATATTGTACTCACGTGTTTTCTTTATTAAAGACGGTCACATTTCAAAATATGGCACTTTTCACTATAATTTATCATTTCAACACCAGTTGCTTTCCGGAATGTGGCCTTTTTAAATAAAGATGACGTGCGGTCACGCAGACTGCCGGGTCGCAACTAAAAATATGGCCGTTTTGCTCTGAAGTCAGTCGTCAATGTGTCAAAATGGCCAACGGGCATTGTGTGATTGGACCATTTTAAACGCTAAAGCAATGGGTGTCTTTTTCTAAAATAACAATTTAACCAATTTTGATACGTTTTATGCAATAAAAACGATTTTGATTTTTTTCGGAATGTGGCCCTTTTTAATTTAATGAGCGACTTGTCTATAATCAAAGGGTTGAGTTTTCAATAGCCAAATACATATTATCTGAAGAAAAAAATGGTGGTTTGTCATATAAACAACGCTACACGGACGCTATACAACATTTATAAGTAAGGGGGTTACATAAGCCTGTCGGGTCAGCGGGATTGTCCGAAAGGGTTACCGCTACCCCGGAACATAAGAAGCTAAGGAAGGAACATGAATGGGTTTTAGTCAGTAACAGTCTGACACTCTCTTCCGCTCCATCCAGAGCGGCAGGAGTCATTTGATGATTCCCAGCCTAAAAAAAACTTCACTTGTCTTTTCACGATGACATTTTTACAGAATAGTATTAAATTCTACTCTTCCAAATAATTATAATTACCTTTCCTTCCGTTTGATATCAAATATCAATTTAAACTGATAATCTTCTCCGTTAATAGACCTTTGAAATCCTTCCAGGAATTGGTAGACACCTTATTTCAATACTGAAAACTGAGAATAACAGTTCTGAGAATCAAAGTTCTCACTTACTGTTTTTTTGGCAAATTAAGATTTTTAAAGATATTAATTTACTGTTCAATAAAGCTGCTGTGTTGTCTACGATAAACTCGATTGTAAAAAAAAAATAGAAAATTTTCAGTTACAACCCGATTTATCCCTGATTTCGGCAATAAAGTCGCCCTCTTATACCTACTCATCTATACTAATATTAAATAGCTGATGAGTTTGTTTGTTTGAACGCGCTTATCTTGGAACGACTGGTCCGAATCGATTTTTTTTGTGTTGGATAGTCCATTTATCGAGGAAGGCTATAAAAGTCATGCTCGCGAAGGAGGTGGCGGGATGGGAGAGAGAAAGGTCCTCCCGTACCAGCCGCCGCGGGAGACGCCCCGGGCGTCGGGAGCCACGTGACGACTCCCGGCCACCGTAGGCGCGGGCCTGCGGACGGTGAGTAATGGGTGACTCACCGTCCGATCAGCACCAGGCCCGTGCCGTACGGCGCGTATATGTTCCACGCGCGCCTCAAAGAGATGTAAGCATATGAAGGGGCCCCTCAGTGCCAAGCCTGCCGGGTAAGCGGGATTGTCCGAAAGGGTTACCGCTACCCCGGAACATAAAGGGCTACGGAAGGAACATGGATGGGTTTTAGTCAGTAAGAGTCTGACACTCCCTTCCGCTCCACCCAGAGCGGGAGCAGTCATTGGATGATTTCCCAGCCTTAAAAAAAAAAAAAAAAAGGTTGTAACGCTACGACCAATAGGAGCCGAGCAGGGTGAAATCGCGCGGACTAGCTAGTCTGTGACAGATAACGGAACTTCTACAAAATAGAGCAAAGGCTTTTTCTCAAACCGAGTAGTATTTAAAGATCAGACGGTCGATTCTATAAATATCTCGCCATCAAAACTTAGGTGAAGTGAGCGTGAAGTGACCTTTATTTTTTTTTTTAAGGCTGGGAAATCATCCAATGACTGCTCCCGCTCTGGGTGGAGCGGAAGGGAGTGTCAGACTCTTACTGACTAAAACCCATCCATGTTCCTTCCGTAGCCCTTTATGTTCCGGGGTAGCGGTAACCCTTTCGGACAATCCCGCTTAAGCGTGAAGTGACCTGTCGTTCCATCTACTGTAGTGCTATTCGGTAAAAAGCTCACCTTAAAAATGTAGGTGAAGTGAGTATCAAGTGAGCTTTCATTAGTGCTCATCCCCTGCGTTAGGTGGAACGACAGCTCACTTCATTTTCACTTCACGTACGTTTTCACGGTGACATTGTTCCAGAATCAACCGACTACTAGGGACTATATCACGGATTTTTACAGAAGTTCTACACTACTATTTACGAAGGCAGATTAATATTAAAATAGTAAATAATTATGTATTTTTAATAACCCTCTTCCTAATCATTATTTTGTTATGCCCGACAGGGCCCACAATGCTCTAAAACCAAATGTATATTCTTAGGTACAGACGCCAGCACATCAAGCTATCCCTAACTGTCAATTTTTTTCAATTAAAAATGAACCGTATGTCTTTGCAATAAAGTTGAAATACTATCAAAGAAATTTGACAGATTGTGGTAACTTGATGTGCTGGCCTCTGTACCTAACACCTAAGTTCACATTGTGGAATGCAGTAAACCTATTGTTGAGAACAGTGTGAAGGTCTCGAAGATGGTGGAGATAAATAAGTGGACTGTATAATTTGCTGGTACAACTGAACTTTATTGTCAGAAACCGTACATGTTAACAAAGCGGTGGCCCAAGGAGAAGTGTTGTATGCGCTTGAAGAGTGACTGCGTGAGGTCACTCGTCCGCACCGCCCGTCGCCCGCGCACCACACCGCGGTCGCCCGGCCACGCCGCCTGACTTAGCGGCTCAGACGCGCTGCGCCTGCCGCACCCGAAGATGTCGAGGTTCGGTTCTCGACACCTATTGAGTATTGAGTAAGGAGAAAAATAGCAACGTCACATTTTAGACCAATAAAAACATTAAATGCACACAGAACATAAGAATTCAATACAACTGCCAAAAGATTATTGCACACGCCGAAATAAAGTGCAATACACACGATATTACCTCAAACTGTTTCCCTATTTTATTCCGGTCCGTAATTTCGGATCCGGTCCGGAATGTTTAAGACATAGTCTTGAATTTTAAAACGTGAACATGTGTAGTGGAGTGCATTTTAAAATATTTTGGTTTATTTATTTCAGCTGTTAGTTGTTCTATGAATGTGTAGTTTTATACGGTTGTGACACTGTTTTTATGGATCAATCTGCCTAGCCTTTTCCCAACTATGTTGCGTTCAGCCTCCAGTCTTACCGGATGCAGCTGAATACCAGTAGTTTACATGGAGCTACTGCCAATATGACCTCTACAAACCAGTACCAGGGTATTCCGATACCCCTTGGTAAGACTGGCTGTCAAGACATTCGGTTTTCTGACGACAACTTCACACAACATAACATCACGCCTGTACATCCTAAAGGGTAACGCAGATGTATTCAGTATATCAGGGTACACCCACATTTTCTATGAAAGTTAGTAGTAAGAAGTTGCATATTCTTCGCGAATTACAATCATTTATTTATTGATCAGCTGATTGACATTGAGAATACATTCATTTTGGTTTAGTTGTTTTTATTTTAAGAGCAGTTTTCCTGCTTAACCTCTGTGGATGATGTTCTAATTACTTACTGCGCATGTCACTGTTATGTGAAATACTTAGTGATATACCAACACTAAAAAGTGAAAAATATTTTTACAAAAAAATAAACAACCGACTTTCAAAATACACTACAAATTGAGTAGTCACAGTCGGTGGCAAGAAACGAAAAACAAAGTCAAAGACTGACAATGTTCTTAATAGTTCGAATCAGTTCGGTTTAGTCAGGCAGCCACCAACCCGCATAGGCGCGTGTGGTGGATAACGGCCCACTTCGTCTCACAGAGAGGATGCCTGTGTCCCAGCAGTGAGAATATTATATGCTGATTATGTACTGACAAAGCATCACACCTTGTTTCCCCTCTCCCTCCTTCTCTTGCCTCTGCTTTTTCTCTTGAATGATGTATATAAGGATTTTTAATTTAATCTCTTTCAAATTAGTAGGGACTTGGGTTTCTAGATGTGCTTTTTAATACTAAACCACAGCTGAATAAACAAATGAATTCACTTCATATTTTTGTTAAACCTAAAATAAGTTTGCCTTTCAATAAAAACCATAGCGAGAATTGCAATCCGCATCAATCTAGGTTAGTATCCAGCATCAACTTAGTTAGTATCGAAAATATCCGTATTTTTAAGCAAAAAAACCGTTTAAAAACAACTCGAGCTCATTTTGGTTCATTGTTTGAATAAAACGATCAAAGAGTTTTTACAAAAACGCTTGTTTGTCTACGCTCTTATCTGGTGCGTGCAGAAACACAAACGTATTATTGTATTGTTATTTTTTAAGGTAATGTAGATTATTTTCTTTGAAGACGTTGGTTACTTTGTGTTGAGAATTTTGTGGAAAATCTTCATAACAATATATCTATGGAAGATTAACTTACATAACGACATCAAGGCTGGAGTCACGGGGAAAAAAAAATACCTTCTGCAGCGTTTTGTATAGAGAAATTTTGTTTCGCAATTTCATCTCAGAGAACAGTAAGCTAGGAGATGCCGCGCCATCAAGCTTTAAAATATTGAAGTTTTTACACTCAATTCACTTTCTAGATTGTTTGTAAATATCCGGTAAGTAATTTTTTGACGTGACGTTTAAAGGTCAGGTTAACCCATTCAAGGGCACTAAACGAGACACGATAGAAATGTTATAATGCCAATTGGTGCTTTAGTCTCCCACAAATGTTAGGCAACGTGTTTATTTCGTGTGTGTGAGTTTGTGTGATGTAGAACAGTATTAATTATGACTTAATTTACTACTTTAGATTCAGTATTAATTAAAACTTAATTTTTCGCACTCGTCACGTGCTTTTTCAGTCCAAAAATTTAAGGCTTTGTACTGACAAAGCCATGCATTTTTGGGGTAACAACATCGGTCCTTTGTGAGACAAGCTCTTTCAAAACATGCTAACGCTTCATAGAATACCATAACAGGAACTAAGAGTATAGGGTTATACACAAAACTGAAATACGGCGTCGCACCTTAAAATTCTGCAAGCTCGACGCTTGACAAGTGTGTAAGGCTCACAAACAAAACTGCGAATGCGACGTTGCAACATAAGATTTTGCGAGCTCGAGGTTTGGTATGTAGGTAAATTGTTGGTACTTTTTAAAGTTGCGAATTCGCATCGCGTCGCATCGCAGTGGTGTGCACAAGGCCTTAAGTGGGATCTATATTCTGCCGTCTATTTACAGGAAGTGCTCCTAGAATCAAATCTAGTACCATGCTTGTGTCAAAGGAAAATGTGGGTGGGTTTGGTTCTACGTATTTTTCTTTGCGAGTATGTTTATTTTATATTGTGATGGTTGGATAAAACACAATGTATCACGAAAAATCATAAGTTTTTTTTTAAGTCTTTTAGGCTTGATTACTTTCAGCGGGATTGTCCGAAAGGATTACCGTTACCCCGAAACATAAAGAGCTAAGGAAGGAACATGGATGGGTTTTTAGTCAGTAAGAGTCTGACACTGCCTTTCGTTCCACACAAAGTGGGCAGGGGAGATCCTTTGATGATTTCCCACCCTCAAAACAAAGGCTAAATAACTTCTTTTTGTTATTGAAAGAAAGCAAGAAGGAAAGAAAGAAATAATAATAGTAAATGATTTAGGTTTTTATCAGTAACTAGCTGACCCAACAGACGTTGTCCTGTCTTACCTACCTATCCTACCTACCCTACCTACCCTACCTATCCTACCTACCCTACCTATCCTACCTACCCTACCTACCCTACCTACCCTACCTACCCTACCTACCCTACCTACCCTACCTACCCTACCTACCCTACCTACCCTACCTACCCTACCTACCCTACCTACCCTACCTACCCTACCTACCCTACCTACCCTACCTACCCTACCTACCCTACCTACCCTACCTACCCTACCTACCCTACCTACCCTACCTACCCTACCTACCCTACCTACCCTACCTACCCTACCTACCCTACCTACCCTACCTACCCTACCTACCCTACCTACCCTACCTACCCTACCTACCCTACCTACCCTACCTACCCTACCTACCCTACCTACCCTACCTACCCTACCTACCCTACCTACCCTACCTACCCTACCTACCCTACCTACCCTACCTACCCTACCTACCCTACCTACCCTACCTACCCTACCTACCCTACCTACCCTACCTACCCTACCTACCCTACCTACCCTACCTACCCTACCTACCCTACCTACCCTACCTACCCTACCTACCCTACCTACCCTACCTACCCTACCTACCCTACCTACCCTACCTACCCTACCTACCCTACCTACCCTACCTACCCTACCTACCCTACCTACCCTACCTACCCTACCTACCCTACCTACCCTACCTACCCTACCTACCCTACCTACCCTACCTACCCTACCTACCCTACCTACCCTACCTACCCTACCTACCCTACCTACCCTACCTACCCTACCTACCCTACCTACCCTACCTACCCTACCTACCCTACCTACCCTACCTACCCTACCTACCCTACCTACCCTACCTACCCTACCTACCCTACCTACCCTACCTACCCTACCTACCCTACCTACCCTACCTACCCTACCTACCCTACCTACCCTACCTACCCTACCTACCCTACCTACCCTACCTACCCTACCTACCCTACCTACCCTACCTACCCTACCTACCCTACCTACCCTACCTACCCTACCTACCCTACCTACCCTACCTACCCTACCTACCCTACCTACCCTACCTACCCTACCTACCCTACCTACCCTACCTACCCTACCTACCCTACCTACCCTACCTACCCTACCTACCCTACCTACCCTACCTACCCTACCTACCCTACCTACCCTACCTACCCTACCTACCCTACCTACCCTACCTACCCTACCTACCCTACCTACCCTACCTACCCTACCTACCCTACCTACCCTACCTACCCTACCTACCCTACCTACCCTACCTACCCTACCTACCCTACCTACCCTACCTACCCTACCTACCCTACCTACCCTACCTACCCTACCTACCCTACCTACCCTACCTACCCTACCTACCCTACCTACCCTACCTACCCTACCTACCCTACCTACCCTACCTACCCTACCTACCCTACCTACCCTACCTACCCTACCTACCCTACCTACCCTACCTACCCTACCTACCCTACCTACCCGACCTACCCTACCTACCCTACCTACCCTACCTACCCTACCTACCCTACCTACCCTACCTACCCTACCTACCCTACCTACCCTACCTACCCTACCTACCCTACCTACCCTACCTACCCTACCTACCCTACCTACCCTACCTACCCTACCTACCCTACCTACCCTACCTACCCTACCTACCCTACCTACCCTACCTACCCTACCTACCCTACCTACCCTACCTACCCTACCTACCCTACCTACCCTACCTACCCTACCTACCCGACCTACCCTACCTACCCTACCTACCCTACCTACCCTACCTACCCTACCTACTCACCTACCTTTTCCCACCTTTTAAACCTTCCCTGGACTACGACAAACATTTCAACACCAAAATCAGCTAAATCGGCCCAGCCGTTCTCGAGTTTTAACGAGACTAACGAACAGCAATTGATTTTTATATATAAAGATAGATTTGTATGGTGATCATATTAGAGAATTTCTATCTATATGTATTTCAAATCAATCGTTCTTTGTCTGTGCATAATATGATGCAGTAGTAATACAAAAACATGCAGGATTTTTGCCATTTAACTTGTAAAGTGAAATAAAGAAAAATAGGTTTATTTATCACTTACAAACGAGTAAAAATCGTAACCAAAACTGTTCATAATTTGTAAAACTATTTCATACTAACATACTTTCCTTGTTGCCAATAACTAAAAGTTAATAGATACCAAATAAAACCGATTCAATCGAATAGAATATTCAAAACATTCTGCACACGAGTGTACCACTTCATTTTCAGTACATCCACGAACAAAATCTGTATGCGGGTACGCACACCTATGATTTAAAAAACGTGCCGTCAAAAACCGAAGGGATTTTAAAATGGATTACAATAAAAAAAATGTTTGCAACAAAAAGCTGGATAACGAAGCCAGTTTAGGTTAGACAGAAGGCTTAGATGACATGGCCAGTGACCTAAAATAAACAAACAATTTACATATGGTGTTAATAAATTAACTCTAAGAATTTTGTGGGAGCATGGGAGCACGCGAAAAAAATATGAGCTGGTCCATACATTTTATTGAGTTACGTGTGCATAAATGTATGGAACAGCTTATATTATTTTTTTCGCGATTTCGAAATTCATCTTAAAGTAAAGTTGTTCGTAATGATGATTACAATGCTCCCACGTAATTCTTTGAGTTAAGTTTTTAACACCACCTCGTGATCTTTCGAAGTCGTTACGGGAGGCCCGAAACCGACTACCAATTTTAGGGTATCTTGTTAAGCGGGATTGTCCGAAAAGGTTACCGCTACCCCGGAACATAAAGGGCCAAGGTAGGAACATGGATGGGTTTTAGTCAGTAAGAGTCTGACACTCCCTTCCGCTCCACCCAGAGCGGGAGTAGTCATTGGATGATTTTTTACCCTCAAAATAAAAATGAGTATCTTGTAACACAGTAAGTCAGACAGGAAGTCTTTCGATATGACATACTGGTATTCAGCTGCATCCGGTTAAACTGAAAGCTGACCACAAGCTTAGAAAAGGCAGATGAACCTACTGTTTAATTTTTTGTTCGTGGAATCAGGTACCATAGTTACCTAGCCGACGTGCGCGTTTGAATTGTATCTACATAGGGAGCACGAACAATGGGCTTCCAGTCGATTACTTGGAACGAGAGTATGTGTTGCGTCTCTTGTGTAACCGGCTTTAAAAATGTAGTAGTTTAAAGCTGGGTACTGACCGGTGTTACGGGGTGTAATGTAACGTGTTACATAGCGAGTATTCGTGCAGTCAGTACGTCGTGTTACAGGGAACGCGCCGCGCGTTGCTCGCTTTGAGTGCTCGACCTGGCTGTCGGTTTTTTGGCGAATCTTTTGACTGTTATGCGGTTACGAAACGGAGCACAGAGTTTTGACGAGCATGTTACGCCGATTTTAGAACACAGCGTAAACATGCTCGATGCGTAACACGCTGGATGCGAATGTTACATTACACCTAGTAACGTTGGTCAGTACCTACCCATCTTAATAAGAGCATCTGCTACCGTGAGGTTTTGTAGTTGACAATAATTATTTATTTATTTAATACACAATTATAACATTTTCGTAGCTAAGTAATAACAGCCGCACGGATCGATCTATCAGGTTAAGCTACGCTTGCCGGGGTTGGTCCATGGATGGGTGACCATCTTTACATATCGAGACTCCTCCGTGCTTCGGAAAGCACGTTAAGCCATTGGTCCCGGCTGTGATTCGTGGATCTTTAACAGTTATAAGCCAGAAAGTCTGATCTAGCCAGTCTTACCAAGGGGTATCGTATTACCCATTAGCTACTGGGTTGTGGAAGTCAGATAGGCAGTCGTTCCATGTAAAATACTGGTGTTCAGCTGCATCCGGTTAGACTGGAAGCCGACCCCAACGTAGTTAGGAAAAGGCTAGGCAGAATAAATGAACATCTTTACATACTCATCGAAGGCGAAGTTACTGCATGGAATTAAAAGTCTAACTATTGTTAACCTATTCAATTTTAAATGTTGTTATGTTTAGGTTCAGGTACCACAGTATGTCATTCGTACATTTTATGTTCAATCAATAAACGACGTAATTCAAATGAGATTAGAGTCAGAAATAAAATGAAAAAGAATGTATTTATAATGACTGAGCTCATTTTTGTTGATAATACTTTGTCTGAGGTAGAAGCGACATCTATAAAATAACAAAATATTTTCCTAGAATATGGCCAAAATGACAAAAGAAGTCTCTAAGTCACTCAAACTTTGTTCTGGTATCAATTTTTGATAAACCGTATACAGGGGATATAGCTCAGTGGCAGAGCAATCGACTGCAGATCGATAGGTCCCCGGTTCAAATCCGGGTGTCCCCTACATATTATTTTTGGAAGCTGTGAATCACTCAAACGTGACTGTGGTAACAATTTTTAATCACAATGTGCATAGGGGATATAGTTCAGTGGCAGAGCAATCGACTGCAGATCGATAGGTCCCCGGTTCAAATCCGGGTGTCCCCTATAAATTACTTTTGTTAATTATATTTTTTTTGTCTGCATACTATTTTTTTATTTTCTGAATAAATACTTTTATGGGATTCTGATTTTGTTACTGTAAAGATTCATTTACTAAAAAGGGAATCTGTATAATGCATAATTGCGATCATGATAAAATGAGGTAGCCGGTCTTAGATCGTTTTTTGTTTCGACTGGAAGAAAGTCATCCAGGTTGTAGGTGTCTCACACCTCCAACGATACGTAATGAGTCCAAGATGGCTACCTTTCTCATGTAGTCATTGACCTGGGAAAGTTGATCACCGTTCTTCTTCTTTTCGTGTGATTAGTGACTAACCTGGTGTCAGTTTTTATGCTGCCCATGGGCCTCTCTCTGACTTAGCTTCACATGCTGTTGAGAAATATCTCTCAGACATGCTGGTTTTCTCACGATGTTTCCTGACGGTCACTGTTATCATTCATTTGCTGAAAAGGCAAGGTAGCCGGTCTCAGATCGTTTTTTGTTTCCACTGAAAGAAAGCCATCTAGGTTCAGACACCTCCAACGATACGTTATGAGTCTATGATACCTAGGCTACCATTCGCATGACCTGGGACTGATCATAAGTCTATGTTTCTAGAAAGTTTGAAAGAACCGTACTGCGGTATATTTCTTCGATTCTGTTCCCAAGTAAAAATGAATACATACCTACTTTACACTTTAGTCAGATACCGCAAACTGGAAACAGAAATGGCCGCCATCTTGAAATTATTCAAGAATAATTTTTCGTTTCGTTTAAATAATTGATGCTGAACTGAACTTGGTCGAAAAACAGTTCTAACTTTAAAACGAAGTTAGTTTTTTATTACTGAATTATCTTAATAGTGCCCGCCGTCTGAATAGTGCCGGTAACTAGTGTAGTCATAAGTCTTAGTTGGGAATGGATTAAGTTCTTTTTACTCAGTCGTTTCGATGTTTATCGTTTAGTTTAGTAGTCTACTTTTACGATTTTAAAAAGAGTTAGAATGTTGACTGTGTTGGGGACAAATTCAGGCTGTCCGAAAGGGTCACAGCTACCCTGGATCATAAAGGGCTATGGAAGGAACATAAATGGGTTTTAGTCAGTAAGAGTCTGACACTCCCTTCCGCTCCACCCAGAGCGGGAGGTGTCATTTGAGGATAAAAAAAAGAGTTGACTGGGAGGTGTGAATGAGTTTTTCTGTTAATTAAATAGTACCTACTTATAACATGATATCATAACATAATTAGCCTGTTAATGTTAGAACTGTTGTGAATCCGGAGTCTACTTAGTTAGCAGGAATGAGCAATAATTACCCACACGGGGTCAGTGTGGTAATTATCACTTGCTCTAAAAAAAGGGAGAAGGAAAACATCGTGAGGAAACTGGATGCTTGGGAGATATTTCTCAACAGCATTGAGAGCAGTGGTAGCCCAGTGGTAACTGGCCCGACTTTCGAGTTGTAGGTCGTGGGTTCCAACCCAAGCAGGCGCTTTACTTTGTTTAAATAATTTCATCACCACTGCTCCCAAAACGGTGAAGGAAAACATCGTGAGGAAACTGACATGTCCTCGAACCTAACAATTCGAAGACACGTGACATCCGTCAACCCTCACTGGGCCCGCGTGGTGGATTACCATGGCCTGTATCTTAGCAGTGGGAACATTATAGGCTGATTATGTTTATGTAGCAGTCAGAAGCCCATGGGCAACATAACAACTCTGAAACCAGGTTAGTCACTAACCACACGATGAAGAAGAAAAAGAGCGGGTAGATCAACCAAAATACTTTATGAATAACTAGCACTTTGCCCGCGGCTTCGCTCCCGTGGTCTTTCCCGTGGGACCCGTTATTTTTCCCGGGATAAAAAGTAGCCTATGTTACTCCTAGAAAACTAGGCTTTCCAACGGTGAAAGAATTTTTAAAATCGGTCCAGTAGTTTTTGAGCCTATTCATTACCACGAAACAAACAAACAAACAAACAAAGTTTTCCTCTTTATAATATTAGTATAGATAATCAAACAAAATACTTCACTTACGAATAAATAAAATGACCAAAAACATGAACAAGAATGAAAGAACACAAATTCCTTATTCAACAACAATTTTAAACACTCTCTTTCCATCATTCTTTAAACCTACAAAACTGCACAATTCTCCGTACAGCCATGCAGAAGGTTAAATAATAAAAAAGATATCCACATGAAACTACGAAGAGCTTCGCATGTAACGATGTAACTTTCCCGCGCTTTTTGTCCGCATTCCGTAGGGGTGAACCATGAGCGCTAGAGTAGTTCCGTTGGCCAATACGTCCGTCGGAACCCAATGAATGGGCTTGCCAGAGCGAAATATTCTCTCGAACAGAGTCGGTTTGGCGTTCGGATTTTAAAATTGTGGAGATGAATTTTGACTGGCGTTTTATTTATTGTTTATTCTTTTTTTCTTTTAAAACATGTAGTAGAATATCAACTGTTCTTTATTCGAAGTAAAAAGATTAATAATGACTGATAAAGTACAAAATATATTAAACTACAAGATAGTATTTGTTTTAGAAATTTAAGGTAGACTGCGTTAGTAAATAAATTCATTCATAAATGTTTATTTATGCTAATTTACCGAATCTGCGGCGACATCTACATCGCCACATGTGAAATACGCATCACATTGACGTCACGAAAATCCTGCAACACGCAAGCAGAGTTTACGGTGTGACTATTTACAACGGACACAACAACCACCTGGTCGGAAGATCCTTCCTTCTCTACTTCTAAGGCCAGTTCTCTAGAAGCATAAAATTATTGACTAGCGCTTCATTTACAACTTACAACGAAAGTGAACACTAAGGACAAAATGTTATGGCTTAGGCGATAAAAGTTTGTATGGAACTTCGTTATTTTTGTCGATGAAAAATCCCACTGGGAAAATGCTTTTACAAAAAAAATACAGGTAAGTAAAGTGATTTTCTCTTCTCTTCATAACTAAAAGTGTGAGAAAACTTGACGCGTCTCACAAAAATCTTTAACAACACAGGACCCGCCTTCCCCCACTGTCAAGTATTCTTGTTGCATAAAATATATCTTCGCTTCCTGCATTCCAAATTCTAAGAGCACACTACTCTATTTTCACAGATAAAATACATGTGGGTTTTATATTTTACGAGTTTCGCCTTAAAGTGTTAGAAAATAACGTCGCAGTTTCGTCTATGTAATTCAATACCATCTAGAGGTTCTCTGTTCGGTTAATATGGTTTAGACTTACTTTCGCAATGTCTGTTATAAAATTGATATATTGAAAATATTTGGGTTGCTTGGATCTGGAAAATCTGGAATTGATCGAGTTTTATTTTCCAACAAAGCCCTCTAACCCTGCGTCCTAACTGAAGCGGAAGCGCCTTTTGCGTGTTGCGCGTGTGTTCGTTTACCTGAATTGAACGCGACTCGATTGATCACACGAGTGAAATTAAATGTTAATTTTTGTCTATTATTTTTACTCGTAAATATTTAAAACCTAGATGGCGAGAATTGCACAAACAATTTTGAGGGTGTGTCAGTGTAAACTAACACTGCTTGCCTTTATATGAAAGGAAAATGGTTAAATGACGTAATTAATTATAATAAATGTCACTTGATAATCGTGAAATTGTACATGTACATGTACGCGGAATTTCGTGGCGTTTAAGTAATGTAATTACAATTTATTTCCCATCCTCGATTGATGAAGTGTAACGTAAGAGGTACGTAATGTTCAATTTAATTTATGTGAACGTTTACCTGCAAACTTATGTATGTATGTACGACTAATCATTCTGTTAAATGCTTTTAGGGGAAGGAAGGTAGGAGCCTTAACATAGAAATTATTAATTAAAGGTCAGAAATAATCATATCCAGTCGCGTTTCCACTACCCTTATTTTAAATTTGGAAAATCAAATAACTCTTCCCGCTCTGGGTGGAGCGGAAGGGAGTGTCAGACTCTTACTGACTAAAAACCATGTTCATGTTCCTTCCTTTGCCCTTTGTGTTCCGGGGCAGCGGTAACCCTTTCAGACAATCCCGCTTACCTGGCAGACTTAGGCTTTAACGGGTCCCTTCATTATGCTGACATCTCTTTGAGGCGCGCGTAGAACACGTACGCACCGTCCGGCACGGGCGGGCCTGCGTTCGCCAAGAGTCGTCACGTGGCTCCCGACACCCGGGGCGTCCCCCGCTGCTGCTGGGACGGAAGAACTTACCTACTCCCATCCCGCAGTTCTCACTTCCCTGCCGAGGGTACAAAGTGACATCGTTTTCACTGAAATAATGAGCCAGCGAGCATTCGTTCGCTGAGCCCAACCGATCATCACTGATCAAACATGTTCGCTCACTCTAGTATTTTCATTAGGGAACAAACGCTTGCCCGCTCAGAACTGTTCAAAGCGCTAGTTGCCGCGTTACGTAACAACATCACAAATGTCTTCTCCAAAGGGTAATAGGAAATTATGTACCCTTTGGAGTACACCTACAATAATGAATAGGTAATGTTTAAGTTCTATGCAATAAAGACTTTGTTTTTTTTACTTAGCCTACACTGTCCCACTGCTGAGCAAAGGCCTCCCGCAAATCACCACCTCCTAGATCCATCGTTTGCGGTATGCGTCTAGGTCATCTCGCCACCAGCTTGGCAGCCTTTTTACCAACGTTAATACCCGTTTTTAATGAAATCGAATTAAAAGAATTACTATCACCCGAATTATTATTATTATTAATTTATTTCAGATTTAAAAAATATTCCATATATTGTTAGTAAAACATACTTATAACTCTGTTAGTAGGTATATTATTAGTCTCATGTCAACATTACTTATTACAAATTATTAATTTATTACAATAAACTTATTAACATTAAAAAGGACCCCTCCGGATGATCCAGAATGAAAAATAAACCCTTTATTAAATTAAAAATCACAGGTATTATTACTAAATGTTCGATCGACGCGTATCTACTTCGTGCTTACTGTTCATATACAAGATGGCAGGTGTGCTTGCCTACCTCTGCAGCCGTTTGCCGCCATAACACGCGTTAGATTTTATTGTGAACATTTCCTACGAACGTGGCTTTCTCAAGACGTTTTCCATAGTCGTTTGATGTTGGAGATAAATTAACGGTTTGTTTGTGAAAAATCTTGGTGAGTTCCGTCTGATGGCTTACGCACAATATCAAGTGAAACTGAGGTAAAACGTTGTAAAAACGAAAAAGTTCGTTTCGAACCTCGACTAATAAAGAGCTCCGTATTCGGCATGAATTTATTTTAAAAACAAACTTAATATTGCAGTTAAAAAAAAATTCTCTATGGATCGCAAATCGCAATCGTTTATAATTGCTAATGTTTTATAATAAAACTACAAATTAACGATTTTTGAAGTTTTTTTACTTATGAGACCTTGTTACATGCCAAATTTCATGATTCAAGGTCATTGTATGACAATGCTGATTCTTTGACCAAAAAATATGACTATTTTTAAGTTCTCGAGGCACACTTCTTAGTGTAGTACTTCTTAGTACTTTTTTTTGAAGGTGGGAAATCCATCAAATGACTCCCCCCGCTTTGAGTGGAGCGGAAGGGGGTGTCAGAATCTTACTGACTAATACCACAATACTAATACTCATCCATGTTCCTTTTAAGCCCTTTATGTTACGGCGTAGCGGTAACCCTTTCGGACAATTCTGCTTATCACTAAGAGGTACCTAACAAATTGATCAAATATACCTACTTCTCATTTTGGTTTTGCCGTTGACGTTTATATAAACTTCGGAAAACATAATGAATTATACTTACCAACAAACACATTTAGTATATTATTCCGATCCTTGAATAAAACGAGCCGCTCAAACAGTAATAATTAATGAATTATTTACGAACGGTATCCGCTAATGACCCTACCAATCGTATACGTAATTGAAATACGTGAAATAATAATGATCTAGGATTGCATCATGGACTTTTATAATACGAGAAGCTATGGCTATTATTATATATAGCAATTAGCGTAGAGAGATTGTGGGGAAACCTGCAAGTCCTAGAACCAAAATTCGAAGACGTGTGATCGACCAAATCGCACTGAGGGGTGCGCGTGGTGGATTACAGCCTACCTCTCTCGAAGAGAGGAGGAATGCGTCCCGGCAGTGAGAGTGCTTATTGCACCCTTTTTCAGCTTTTGCACAAACTAAAAATATTGTCTATAATAGTAGGTATAAAGAAGTCGTTCCTCGCCGTGTGTCTAAGATTTTTCAAAGTATGCAACGCATTTTAATGCAGTTTTCATCAGCAAATAGAGTTGTTCAAAAAGAAGGTTTATACATATAACTAGCTTTCGCCCGCGGCTTCGCCCGCGCGGTGTTTTGGTACCTACCACCCCACCTACCTTTTCTCACCTTTTAAACCTTCCCTGGACTACGACAAATATTCCGACACCAAAATCAGCTAAATCGGCCCAGCCGTTCTCGAGTTTTAGCGAGACTAACGAACAGCAATTGATTTTTATTTATAGAGATACAACTAGCTTTTGCTCTGTGGCCTATATGGAAAGCTCTCAATCGACTGCGTACCCAAGTAGGCCGCTGCAGGCACAATCTGTCGAAGTGGAGGATTACTGACCCACTCAACACCCAGTGCGATTGCGGAGCTAATGACCAGACCATGTCCCATCTGCTGGAGTGTCCTAAGTGCCCGTTTGCTTGCACTTTTGTTGACCTAAAGAATGCCACTGATGCCGCGCTCAATGTACTGGGCGCATTCAATTTAATAATATTCACAAAAAATACCATCTGCACGAAAAGAAGAAGAGGCCTGCCGCTTCGTCCGCGCGGTAGTATCTACTCGTACATTGCACCCGTGCAAAGCCGGGGCGGGTCGGTAGTGTTGTATATTCTGAAATAGGATGAAACGAATGTCCCATCAAGTACACCAGCAGATATTTAACCCCTGAATGGATGCATTATTTATTTTAAAACGTACGTTAGCCACTAATGAGCCAGCCAATTATATTGGTTTTGAGCAACATGAAATAATTTACGTATTTCCCAGTGCAGTGTTTCAGAGCTGTTTAAAAATTAAACGTGTTATGTAGGTAACGTGTTCTGCTACCATTTGAGGGTGAAAATTAGTATTTCATTTAAATTTTGAAGCTAATTTATAGAGTTGCTCCCGTGCGTTCAGTTTTGGGTTTAATGTTGAAATCACCAGGATATTTGAGAACTGAAAACACAGCTCCTACTTGCAGGGGAGATTGGATTTTAGCGGGATTGTCTGACTGGGTTATCGCTATCCCGAAGCATAAAGGGCTAAGGAAGGAACATGGATGGGTTTTAGTCAGTAAGAGTCTTACAGTACCTTCCTTTCCAGAGCATCATCACCAGGGGTCATTTGATGATTGCATACTCTCAAAAAAATAAAAAAGGGGCGATTAGCCATCGTTTATTTATTTAACCACTGGCACTTTGCCCGCGGCTTCGCTCCCGTGGTCTTTCCCGTGGGACCCGTTATTTTTCCCGGGATAAAAAGTAGCCTATGTTACTCCTAGAAAACTAAGCTTTCCAACGGTGAAAGAATTTTTAAAATCGGTCCAGTAGTTTTTGAGCCTATTCATTACAACCAAACAAACAAACAAAGTTTTCCTCTTTATAATATTAGTATAGATTTATGCACTGAACGCCAGCACATCAAGCTATCCCTAACTGTAAATTTTTCTCAATTAAAAATGAACCTTATGTCTTTGCAATAAAGTTGAAATACTATCAAAGAAATTTGACAGATTGTGGTAACTTGATGTGCTGGCCTCTGTACACACATAAAAACAGACAAGAAGAAAAGAACAGAAAACGTACAAATGTGATGGTTATTTCTAAAGAAATCACGAATCTCGTTCATATAAGTAGCTACAAAGACACTACAGAATCAACCTATACTATTCCCACTGCGACTACACCGGTGTTCTCTCTGTGAGAGGTAGTAAGCCGTAATCCATCACGCGTGCCCAGGACGGATTGGTCACCTCCTTCTGCGAAAAAGTCATGCTCGCGAAGGAGGTGGCGGGATGGGAGAGAGAAAGGTCCTCCCGTCCCAGCCGCCGCGGGAGACGCCCCGGGCGTCGGGAGCCACGTGACGACTCCCGGCCACCGTAGGCGCGGGCCTGCGGACGGTGACTCACCGTCCGATCAGCACCAGGCCCGTGCCGGACGGCGCGTATATGTTCCACGCGCGCCTCAAAGAGATGTCAGCATATGAAAGGGCCCCTCAGGGCCAAGCCTGCCGGGTAAGCGGGATTGTCCGAAAGGGTTACCGCTACCCCGGAACATAAAGGGCTACGGAAGGAACATGGATAGGTTTTAGTCAGTAAGAATCTGACACTCCCTTCCGCTGCACCCAGAGCGGGAGCAGTCATTGGATGATTTCCCAGCCTTAAAAAAAAAAAAAAGGACGGGTTGGTGGATATCACATATCTTCCAATTTATGATTCTCGTACATGCTGGTTTCCGCACCATGTTTTCCTTTACCGTTTTGAGAGTAGTGCAAAGACACTTCTTCCTCCTAATGAAAAGCTAATCGTTTATTATCTACGTTAGGAGTGAACATGGAGCACTGAGGCTGTGTCGCGCATAGGGTTACAGCATTATGCTAAATGACGGCTGTTCTGCCTTGGTGGGAATCATATTTTCCCTCATACTATTCTTTCGTACTTGCTTTTTTTCTTTGCATCGTTTGTACCGCAAATAAATGGCCGTACCTTCTTGGAATGAGGACAGCCCATTGGTCTAAATTAAGCTGAATATTTGCCATCATCATAATTATTATGTGTGATGATCACGAACTATCACATTCAATTCTCAAGAGGATACTATAGAGTGCCCAAACACTGGCAATGTTCGCAAAAGACAACATTCTAAAGAATAAAATCTTTCATTCCTCTAACAACGTTAAAGCTTTGTAGGACTTTGAAATCCGACTTGGGGATTAGCTTGGAATCTTGCCGGAGTGGGAAAGTGTTAGGAAATGTAAAATGTATGCAACCACTGATATTCCGTGTTAGTATAACTATCGATTTAAAATGTAAGCGTGTTCTTACATTTTCGTGGTGTTGTGCTTTGGATTTTCTGGCATAAAGTTTACAACCTATACTGGTAGGGAAAGACAATAAGCCATTATGTTCAAGAAAATAAATCATACTAAAATAAATAAAACTCCATAGGTACCTACTACTTTGGAACGCAGCAATTATAGCCTAGTGGTGTGACCGCCGGACAGCCAAGTCATAGGCCGAGTTCGATCGAGTTCGAACCCAAACCACGAACCTCTGATTTTACGGAGTCATAAATATGCATAATCTATACTAATATTATAAAGAGGTAAAATTTGTAAGTTTGTATGTAGGGGGTAATCTTCGGAACTAATGATCCAATTTCAATATTTTTTTCTTCTTAGCGTGTCGATGGCAAACATAGTGCTTAAATATATTATTCATATTTTAAATGAATTTTAATATTTTTTTCACTGATAGAAAGCTACATTATTCCTGAGTGCTATAGGCTATAAATTATATTTATATCATACATATTAATCGAGCTATTGCATTTTTCGTCTAGCAAGTCGGAAATAAATACCTCCGAAAACAGAATTATTTGCATACGCTGCCTAAACATTTGTTTATAAAATTGAAAGCAATGTATGGCAACCCGGTTCGCCTTAATTATTTCTACAAAAAAGTCCGGGACACCACATTCCTATCTTTTGTATTTTAACTTTTATGTTTCGTTTTATGTTTTAAAAAAGTATTTTTTCGACTTACTTCTGTTTGGATGATTATTTAAACAACAAAATATCAATTCTTATCAAATTAAATTATTTAATGATTACAAGGACATCACAGAGATAAGATTTGCCCTCTACAGTATGTCAATTGGTCATATATTTTCCGAGATAATATAAAATTACTAAACGCAAAATGCTAAAACATTCGCCGAGCTCAACTATCATTCCTACTTCCTACGTGCTTTGTGCGGACGTTTTATCGTTTTAGAGAAGCTTTAAATTAAATAGGTTCCTCACTTAAATTTTATATTATTAACATTAACATTTTTAAATGATGGTTTGTATTTTGTTAGGTAGTGTAATATCTTTTGCCAGCGGCTTCGCCCGCGTGATTGTTGGAAATTATCCCACGGGAACGGGTACGTTTTTCCGTGATAAAAATTAGCCTATGTGTTATTCCCACAGAACAGATAAAGAGTTCTGTGGTTATTCCAGACTACAATCTATCTCTGTGCCAAACATCAAGATCCGTTCAGCCGATCTGGCGTGATTGAGTAACAAACATCCATCCATCCATCCAAACTTTCACATTTATAATAGTAGTAAGATAATTTTATTATTATCCGTGTTGGGTTAAAAATACATAATGCCATTGCGCCTTTACAACGCGAGGGTGTCGTAAACCGTCATCTACCCCGGTCGCGATGGGGATTGGAACCGGCTAGAGATGTCGTGCGGTGTCCCACAGGGATCGGTTCGGGGGCCGCTCCTGTGGGACATCGGTTACGACTGGGTGCTGCGGGCCGACCTCCCTGACGGCGTCAGCGTAGTCTGCTACGCTGACGACACGCTGGTACTGGCGCAGAGGAGGTCGCATCAGGCGGCGGCCAACGCGATGACACGCGGGGTTGCGACAGTCATTGAGAGGATCCGGCAGTTGGGTCTCGAGGTGGCATTGCACAAATCCGAGGCCATGTCCTTTCATGGACCTCGGAATAGGCCACCATCGGGATCCCAATCTCGCAATCCCATGCTCGCAAAGGAGGTGGCGGGATGGGAGAGAGAAAGGTCCTCCCGTCCCAGCCGCCGCGGGAGACGCTCCGGGTGTCGGGAGCCACGTGACGACTCCCGGCCACCGTAGGCGCGGGCCTGCGGGCGGTGAGTAATGGGTGACTCACCGTCCGATCAGCACCAGACCCGTGCCGGACGGCGCGTATATGTTCCACGCGCGCCTCAAAGAGATGTCAGCATATGAAGGGGCCCCTCAGGGCCAAGCCTGCCGGGTAAGCGGGATTGTCCGAAAGGGTTACCGCTACTCCGGAACATAAAGGGCTACGGAAGGAACATGGATGGGTTTTAGTCAGTAAGAGTCTGACACTCCCTTCCGCTCCACCCAGAGCGGGAGCAGTCATTGGGTGATTTCCCAGCCTTAAAAAAAAAAACAAAGGGTGTCGTAAAAGGCGACTAAGTTGAGCAGAAAAGATCACCTCGGTAACCTTTGGAAATTCTGATCCGATTCCAAAAATTCACTCACTAATGGGAACCTACAGTATTGCCGAGTATCTTAGGATATATTTACCACGGGCAGCATAAAAGCTCTGACACCCGGTTAGTCACTAACCACACGAAAAGAATAAAAACAACTAGCTTCATCATTCTGACTGACCGCGAACTCTTGACAATTCAAAAGTGCCTATAATTAGTTGATTTGAAATAAATGCTTATGCACATATTACAGAACGTCACTCAATACTCAAGTATTGATTAAAGCCATTTGATTGGTTAAAGCTAGTTTTAAACTATGCTTGGGTCTTGAGTGAGGTTCTGTAATACGGGCCTTAGAGTTTGAGTTTCATTTTAATTCATAATCGTCTTCCCCGGCAGTAAGGTGAGCAAGGTCACCATAATCATCAGTCTTATCCCTTATCCCAATTTATTTTTGCTCGGCGCAACATGTCTTTTTCTTCCATACTTCTATTAGTCGTTATTTCGATAGACACTCACTTTCTAGCCATAATATCATCTTTCACACAATCCATCCATTGTTTCTTTGGTGTTTCCCTACTTGTGTAACCATCGAAATGAAATAATAATAATAATAAAACGATTATTTCAGATAACATGGATCCAGTGTATTAGTAGTACAAAAACTTATACCTAGTGTTAGTAAAAAACCTTAATCTACTCGCCCCCTGCCAGACCCACGAATCGAGGTATCAATACTCATGTGAGCATTAATACATCGACTCATGTACAGACAGTCAAGTCTACCAGCTATCATGCTTAAAACGCTGAAAAATGAAATGAAATGTTTGTTATTTATTTTTAAGCTAGATGGCGACTGCATTTCGTAGCTGACTGCTTCTTGAGAAGAAATGCCGAAAGAAACTCAGAGGTCATGAAGACATATTTCTCATTCATCCGCATAACATGCCCCTACACCACTACAAGCGATTATTAAGTGAGTTTTTTTTCCTCCAGAGAATCCACTTTTTATACAGCGATCGTTATGACAATTCAGAGGTTATAAAACTTTTCAAACAAGTATACAGTTATGGTCAGGTTTTAACTAGTAGCTACCCTTCAGGTCCCTTTACACAACGTATGAATCTCTAAAACTATTTAAAACTTTTTCACCACCATTAAAAAACCACAAAGCCGAAACTGTAAAACTCATTCATCATCATTTCACTTTAAACAAACAAAAAAGCAAACTAAATCAATATTTTACACTGGCAACAATGTCCGTTCGCTGTCATTGCTAAATAAATTACGGCGGCATGAATTAAATATTGGAGTTTGTGGTTCCGCTCCCGGCCGTACCGCGAATTAATATAATTTTACCGTTTGTGCCGTTTTTTGGTAACGGTATGCCGTTTGTTTTTACTGTAACCGCCAATTAGGGTTTGTTACGTTCTCTAGAGGGATGGGCAGGCATGTTTGGTTGGTTAGTCACGTATTGTGATATGGAAATTATTTTGATGATTGTTGTTTTACGCATAGAGGGTCTTTTTTTCTCCCGCTCTGGGTGGAGCGGAAGGGAGAGTCAGACTCTTACTGACTAAAACCCATCCATGCTCCTTCCTTACCCCTTTATGTTCCGGGGTAGCGGTAACCCTTTTGGACGATCCCGCTTACCCGGCAGGCTTGGCCCTAACGGGCACCTTCATATGCTGACATCTGACAAATGTCCAAGGATATTATTATTATTATAATTATTAATGAAACAAAAAAAAAAACATGGAAATTGGGAAATTCATGATAACAAGACGAAATAAATGTGTAGCTTGGCGTGGAGGGCACGCGCGTGGGTTTATGCTCTGGCGTTCAAAAGGATAAGAGAAACTTAACATAATATCTTAACATATTTACCGTTCGATCAATCGAGTACATAAAAATGAATGATTTATTATTGTTGGCTTGATAAATATCTTATATTTCTTTTCGTAGCTTATTATAAAGATGCACTGCCGCATTCTGAAGAGGTCTTCTGCCATAAGAAGTCCTAACTAAAGGGAGTTCTATATTATATCTATTCCTAGTAGAGTAATGGTTAGTTTTGTGTGATTCGTGAGTTTATTCTATTCAATATAGGAACCATTCGTTCCACCTGCTAAAAGTCCTCCTGGGCGCGATTTGCCTTGGCCAACCTGGTAGTATTTAAACAGACTCCGGACCCAGGTTGGCCGAAGCAAGGAAAACCTGCTCAGGATTCATAGAAAACTCCGCCTTGGAGTGTAAATGTGGTGCTGATCCACAAACGATGGGACACATAATATCGTGTCCTGCGTGTCCTGTCGTATGCACGTTACAGGAACTGATGGACGCTAGTGATAGCGCCAAACACATAGCCGAATTCTGGGCCAGGTACATTTGGATTGCCATCGACACGCTAAGAAGAGAATATAGGAAAAATAACATGACAATAGCCGCACTGAAAAGATATTCCAGCGTGCTACTTTTTGGATGAGCCATTTAATGCTTCTCCACCTAAGCCTTAACAGGTGAAATTTCTGCAACGTAAATACATTGGAGCTTACGGTCCGTTGTTCGCTATAACACACGTCCATTAAACTTTATTTTAATAAAAATAGACAGCAGTAATTTTTTGTTTTTTTTTTGCACTTTCAATAAAAGCTGTGCCTGGTTTCCACAATTTTTCCATTAAAATTTTGAATGTTGCCATCGAAAAAAATATATAATAAATTTATTTTTCACAAAAACAAAAAACATCTAGGTACGATTAAAACAACAAAAATCTCTTTAAAACTTCACTACACAATATAACACATACATATTACACTACGTTAACCCGTTAATAGCAAGGCATTGTTCGCCCCGGTCTCTGGGGCCTGAAGCCGGCGAATGACAGCTTAATAACACTAAATCAAGTATCGGGCGATGTTTTCATTCGAGGGTTAATAACGTGCAAAATATAAGTTTATTGTGAACCGTCGGCGGTTACGGGTTGTGACGTATGATTAATGTACCTACCTACTGCCTTTTTTTTTCATTATTAATTGGAAAAGTTATATGGATTATTTGTGCTTTGTTTTATTATTGGAGCTGGGAGAGAAATGTTATTATTTTAGAAGGGGCTTGATATCGTTATACATGGTGATTTTTAATTCATGGTCAACCTTTCAAGGCGTGAAAGTACCCATGATTATGAGCAACTTTAACTATGACACCAACCCTGAAATATTGAAAAAAAAATCGTCTTTTTCATACAAAAATCCAATGTTTAATCAAAAAAAAATGTATGAAAAAGATTTAATTATTTGTTACTTCATTGCCAATTACAAAATAGCCCATAGTGAATATTGCTTATAACCATGACTACCTACTCTCATCTCCTGAAAGGTCAACAGTGAATAAAAACGCGGCCAAGTGCGAATCGGCAAAAAGATACATCATCTGTGAAAATTTCAACTGTCTAACCATCACGGTTCATGAGATACAGCCTGGTGACAGACCGACGGACAGAGGAGTCTTAGTAATAGGGTCCCGTTTTACCCTTTGGGTACAGAACCCTAAAAATCACCGTAATATACCTAAAGTTGAGACCTAATAATAGGAATAGAAACAAATAGACCGACCCTTTTCTTTCCATAGGGGAAATAAAGTGTGACGGACGGGACTCGAGAGAATGAGTTTTTTTCACAAGTGCTCTGTTGTACCTAGCAACAATTTGTGATAACGATTCCGTTGAAAAAATTGTGTGGTGTTATAAAACCAGTCATAGGGAGACTTTTTTTCTTTTTTATTGACCAGACCTCAATCTGCCGAGCCTTTTCCCAACTATATTGGGGTCGGCTTCCAGTCTAAAATCACGTTTGAATATTTATTTTATTCAGGTTTCGAAAATTTCAACTGTTTAACTGTCACGGCACATGAGATACAGCCTGGTGACGGATGGACGAACAGCGGAGTCTTAGTAATAGGGTCCTGTTTTACCCTTTGGGTACGGAACACTAAAAATCACCACTGGCCTTTGCCTTGGCCTTTCACATAAAAGAAAAACATTCAACAACATGTAACATAACTGCAAGTTCTTGCAGAACTAAACGTGATATTCTCAGTGTGAAACCTTGCAAGTTCAGAGTAATTAATGCATGCGGTGACTACGCTGGCTCATCGCTCATAATTAAACTTGCAGAGTTAGTTTCTTGCTTTACGGAGTAAGCAGTAATCTTAGCCGGTGTAGGTACTAAATGTATGTAAGAAGTTAACTGCAGACTTCAACAGCAGTGATAGCATAGTGGTGTTATCGTCGGACTGCCAAGTCACAGGTCTCGAGGTCGAACCCAAGGCACGCACCTCTGATTTTACGGATTCATGTGCGTATTGTATAATTATCACTTGCTTAAAAATCGGTAAAGGAAAACATCGTGAGGAAACCAGCATATCTGAGAGATATTTCTCAACAGTATGTGAAGGTGAGTCAGTGGCCCATGGGCAGCATAAAAACTCTTACCAGGTTTACAACTTTTCCCCCCTGAGGGGGGGAAAACTCTCAGATCAAGACCAGGCCCGTGTTGGACGGCGCGTACGTGGTCTACGCGCGCCTCGAAAGAGATGTCAGCATGAAGGAAGAGGCCAGTAAGGCCAAAGCCTGCCGGGAATTAGCGGGATTATCAGAAAGGACGCTACCCTGGAACATAAAGGGCTAAGGTAGGCACATGGATGGGTTTTACTAAGAGTCTGACACTCAGTTCTGCTCCACCCAGAGCGAGAGGGCTTTGACGACTTCCCAACTTCAAATAAAAGGGTGGGGGGAAACTGACCCGAGCCCTTTTTTCCTCTTCTGTACAAATCTTCTTCAAATCAATCTATTTTCATTATCAAATAAACTAGCCAAAATCATGTCCTTTTATTCAAATCAAGATATAAAAAAACATGCAAACAAAATAAGAACAAACGCAAGGCATGTATCAGAACCTCTCGGGACAACTAGCAAAATTAATCAGAAAAACCAAGATGGCGTAAAGAAAGCAGTTTCCCGCCATTCAGTGTAGTAATGTCGGCCATTTCTACGTGTCGCCTTACTACTTCCGATGGGGAATACTGGCAGACCTTTATTTTGTTGGACATGACAGGAATGACTCGGTTGTGGGAGAGGGATAAATAAAGTGGGTTGTAAATGTCGGTTTTCATTCATCCATCCGAAGAACTTTGATGAAGATTGTACGGTCGTCATAAAATTTTATTATTTAGTAACCTTGCGTTTACACCTGTTTATAAGTTGTGTTATTTGTTTTTAATAAGTATTATAAAAGACAGCATAAAATACATTATCTTAAACGTGATATTGTCGTTGTTTGATGTTGTTTTGTTAAAATTTTTTACAAGTTTTCTTCAAGTTTTGTTTTGTTTTCTTCAACTAATCTCTACAACAGCATTAGCTTTCAACAAGAACATTGTTGCATCAATTAGCAAATTGGTTGAACATATCGATTTGGCAGTTTCCATTACCATATTGAGAAACAAATAAATGCCAATTAATTAAAGAACTATTAAGAAAATGATTACAAACAAATATATCGAAAAAAAATCAGCTGTTCCATACATTACGCTCGCATAACTCGTCAAAATGTAGGGAACAGCCGATGTTTTTTTCCCGATTCCAGGTGTTTCCATAGGGCACGCCACCATAGTGGCGGTAAGGCCCCTCTTTGAGGAGTGGCTAGAGAGGCGTCACGGCGCCCTCACCTACCGCCTGACGTACATCATCGTACCGCACATCATCAGGCGGGAGGAAACGCCCGGGTGTCACCACTGCGAGGATCGCCCAGAGGACACAGTAGAGCACACGGTGCAAGCCTGCCCCGCTTGGGCGGAGCACCGCCGTGTCCTCGTAGAGGCGAGCGGCGGCGGCGACCTCTCGCGCCCGGCCCTGGTGCAAGCCATGGTCCGGGGCGAGAGGGAGTGGGAGGCAGTCACCTCCTTCTGCGAAAAAGTCCTGCTCGCGAAGGAGGTGGCGGGATGGGAGAGAGAAAGGTCCTCCCGTCCCAGCCGCCGCAGGAGACGACTCCCGGCCACCGTAGGCGCGGGCCTGCGGACGGTGAGTAATGGGTGACTCACCGTCTGATGGGTTTTAGTCAGTAAGAGTGTCACTCCCTTCCGCTCCACCCAGAGCAGTCATTGGATGATTTCCCAGCCTAAAAAAAAAAAAAAGGTGTTTCCATAGTAAAAGTTGTTCATAATGATGAGTACAGTGACCCCTTAAAATATTGCCCATGAATCCAACTTCAACCTGTATAAATATGTAATTAGTGTTGAACGAATTGACAGAATACGCAACACCACTCTGGGCTCCAAAACGGGGATCCCAGACGAAGGCAAAATGGCTGCTAAACTGAATTGAGATTAAGCAGGTCACGTTATCCGTATGCGTAGTGACTGCTGGGCAATAGTCTCCACAAGGTGGGTGCCTGAGGATGGACGGCGCCGGCGCCGTAGAGTCCTGCCTAAGAAGAGGTGGCGAGATGACCAAGACGCCTTCCGTAAGATATTGATGGAGGTGCCTTTAGAAAGATAAGTCTGGAAGGATTTAGGACA
The DNA here is from genome assembly GCA_951799385.1 of Hyppa rectilinea. Classification (NCBI taxonomy): domain Eukaryota; kingdom Metazoa; phylum Arthropoda; class Insecta; order Lepidoptera; family Noctuidae; genus Hyppa; species Hyppa rectilinea. The sequence goes on along the minus strand of OX637318.1, from coordinate 3,203,084 downwards.
GTGTAGGCCAATTAATAAAAATGAAATACAACCATAACAAGAGCAGAAATAGAGTCGCAATTGCTACAGCACAAGAAAAACGCATCCAATCTTCAACAGAAACGTTACACAACTTTCTTCCAGTAAAGAAAACCTCATCTTATTTCATTTATCTCCGTAAATCTTCATAACAAACTTAAATAAACGTAACAGGTAGAAGTTTCATATCTAAATCACTGTTGATAACGTTGGTAATTTAAAAATCCTGCCTCCCTTAGGTCCCCTGGCACTGTAGTCTGGTGTTCGGTTATAATAAATAGTATAATAAACAAGATGAACGATGCATAAGGAGGCACGTTTCCTGGACAGTGATGTAAGTGCACATGGACCGGATTTCGGTTGGTGTTACACTGAAGCGAATGTTAGGCGTGCTACACACTTGCTTGTGTCGGCAAGATTGAGCTTTGTAATATACAGCGTTTATTTTTGGTTTATTCAAAAGCCGATAAATCAAGAAATCACGAAAAACAAAATTTGCAGATTTTTTAAGTACAAAGAAAGATCCCTTTTCGTTTTTTGCACAAAAATAATGTTGTATACGTACGATTTTGCCGCATGTTCTGTGCCAATTCGAGCTAACCTGAGCATAACTATGTATAGGCACCCCTTGTATGTTTGTGCGGGTAGTTTCTGAAGACCTTAAAGAAAAATAAAAATATGATCTTGGCTTGATTTGAAATCATGCTTTAAGCAAGAAACAGATTTAATAAAGCAAATAAGCTGGCATCAAAACTTGGTTTGGTAGTAAGTTTTCTTTCGTTGGAAAAATCAAAATTCATTTTAATTTATACAAACACGCTTACTCCGGTTAGAGTACTTCAGACTTACCAAAGAGAATAGAATAGTATTTATTATGTACATTATAAAAATTACAGACATAATGTAGTATATGTATTATTTGAACGTTTTACAATAGGTGACACAATCGGCGGTCTCATCGCTAAAAGCGATCTTTCAAAGACAACCTTTGGATGGATTAAGGGAAAAAGGTTAGACAATACGGTAAGTTTAAGTTTTCACACTTGTCTATGTCTTCATACTTACGTGACCAGAAAAGGATCAAGCAATTCATCACTTAGCTAAAAATACACTAAACCTTTCAACATTAATCCAACTAACCTAACGTACCGGTAAACTTAAGCACACACAAACATGCAGGTATATTGGAGCTACAACTTGTCCCAACTGCCCCTAGGGGAGCGAACGAAGGTCCAATCAGAAAAGTTAGTGTCAGCTCTGTACTTATGACCTGGGGGAATATTCACAGTGGTACAGATTGGCAGGTTGGTATCTCATCAGTGCAATTGATTTTATGTTGTTAATGTTTTAGTGGTCTGTGTTGATGAAGTAATGGAATTGAAATGGGGAGGACGTTCGAGGGGAGAAGCGTTCGTGCTCTATCCTAAAATTAATTTGACGGAAGAATTTTTTGATGGCCTATTTTTATTTCCCCTTCTTTTATACAACTTTTTTTCTATAAGCATTACCTTCGTACGTATTAACTGTTCCTTTTTTTCTTGTCTGTTTATATGTGTAAACATAAATGGTTAAATAAATTGATTTATTTTGTTTATTCAGACTAACGATATTAAATAAGAACAAATATTAAATACCTACTATATATGCAACCTTAAACTAAATACATATTATTATCTATTATCTACAAGTGGTAAAAAAGGTGAAAAGCTCATAGGGCGTCAAAAAATTAAATGTCATCGCTGTCAGTGGGAAATGACCGCAAAAGGCTGGCAGAGTTGTCATGTTGGATGGTAATGCTGATCCTTTTGGCCTAAAATTTTACCAGCCCTCAATTAAATAAATAAATTAACTTGTTATAAAAAGGGAGGTTATTAAATTAAGACTGTTTTTAATTTAAATTTACCAATCTTGTAAAAAGAAATTATTATTAATTTAACTAAAAAACAAAGTTTCTGATACCTACTGTCGAAAGAAAATTATAGCTGATGAAGAATTTAAAAACATCAAGTTACTCAGCTAATGATAACATTCAGGTTCTACGAGAAGTAGATTTTTCTTAAGGTGTCATTTTCCCGAACTGTCAAATATTCCCAATTGAACATGAACCTTAATATCTTGTAGTAAAAATAAAAATATATCAAAGTAATTTGACAGATTGGAGTAGCTTGATGTGCTGGCCTGTGTACAATGTGTGCAGATTGGTAATTGATTTGCTATCCTCCACGCATCGAAAGACCATAATATGCATCGACAATTCTCTTATGGGAAACTCTCAGTTCCTTTTATTATCTACTACTAGCTTCCGCCCGCGGCTTCGCCCGCATAATATGTCGACAAATTATACACACATACACCTTCCTCTTCAATCACTCTATCTATTTAAAAAAACTGCATCAAAATCCGTTGCGTAGTTTTAAAGATTTAAGCATACATAGGGATATAGGGACAGAGAAAGCGACTTTGTTTTATACTATGTAGTGATAGAATCATAGAGTAGGACTTTTTTTGCTGAATCACGAATTTTAAACGAATTATGAGCAGCACAGACTAGAAAAAGAAGTTAAAAAATCCCACTTTGGTGTGACAGAAGCCCATGTAAAATCCGCATAGCGCATGCCCAGTGTGCACTCGGCTTAACTTCAAATATTTATACCAGCGCCGGTCGCTTTTAAGCAATAAAATTTACATTTTTACAAACACCCGCCTCTCCTTCTGTCGTGGGAGTTTCAAGCGTGTTTTTTGGCAGATAGTACTATAAATGGTTTATTTGTGGATTACCAATGGAGTAAGCAAGTTTGGTACATCGTATGTTAGGTTCTTGGATGACGGTAATAAATAAATTGGCGTGGAAGTGAGAATTTTTAGTAGTAAACATCAGTAGTGCAATACTGAAAAAGTCTCTTCGTTAAAACATGGGTGATGTGAGTTTAAAGTGAGCTGTCACTAGTGTGAATCCCTAGCATTAGGTGGAATGATAGTTCACTTCTCTACCTGAGTTTTCAACGTGAGATTTTTTACAGAATCGGCCGACTGGTGCGGTTTCTTCGGTGTACACAGTAAAGCTAATAGGGTGTTAATAACCGTTATTTGAGCCCTTATACCTAGTTGTACAGAGGCCAGTACATCAAGCTATCCCAAACTGTCAAATATTCCCAATTGGGTATTTGAAAGGGTAGTCAATAACGTTACTTTTTATGAACTGTCAAAACGCGGCATTTGTACGTGATTTGTATGAAATATAACAATGTGACGATCACAAATTTTTAGAATCAAAAGGAATAATTTTTAGCATTAAAAGCAATTTAACAATTATATCATCGCATTATATTTAATTTCTGTACGGTGATGGAAGTTTTTATGACGAGCGGGCTTTTTTTATGTGATTTCATATTTTATTTTTGACCAATTCAAATAGTCAATTGAATACTAACCTTATTCCTTTGTAATGAAGTTGAAAATCTATCACGGATTGGGGTAGGTTTATGTCTTAATACTAACAAGTTGCTGGTATTGAAGTTTTGTTAACCTATTAGAGATAAGCCTATTAGAAGCCGTTTGATTATAAGAGCTCAACGATGTATACGGTTATATTTATTGTCATTTCGAGAATTTTTTTTCTGATGAACCTATGGGATCTATACGACATTTCAGGGATTAATTAATTACATAATTTTTTAATAGCGTTTCCTGCTACTCTTCTGCTTATCACTTCTGGGAACTTTGCCGTGATGTTTATTCAGTATAATTATATAAAAGAAATCAGTAACTGAATGACTGACTGATGACGACACGGTTGGCGTAGTGGTTGAGCGATTGACTGCTGCGCACTATGTCGCGGGTTCGATTCCCGCACGGAACAAATATTTGTACGACCTGCAAGTATTTGTTACGAGTCTGGGTGTTTTTCTATCTATAATATGTATGTATTTACAAAAAAAAATAGTATATATAAGTAGTATATCAGCCATCTCGTTACCATAACACAAGCATTAGGTTGCTTAGCTTGGGACGATACGGCGCTGTGTGAAATGTCCAAGGATATTATTATTATTATTATTATTATCTATCAACACATAGCTACAAACCGCTGAACGGATTGAGCTGTTTGGCACACAGATAGCTATTATGACGTCGGCATCCGCCAATAACGGATTTTTTTAAATTTAATCCCTAAAACTTGTATCAAGTAAATATCATATATAGATCGCTGTTCGCTGCTTTTATAAATACACATAGTATTTATAAAAGCACTCATTCATACATTCACTCACTCACTGATTAAACACGAAATCTAAAAAATACTGGACCTACGAAGATGAAATTTGATGCAGAGGTGCATTATGAGTAGGAGACGTCATTTTAGAAAGGATTTTAAGAAACTCACCCCGTAAAGGTGTGAAATAGGTGAACAAACCCGCAGGGAGAAGTTGGTGCATTAATATCATCAATAAAAACGTAGTATAACCTAAGCGGGATTATCCGATAAGCGGGATTGTCCGAAAGGGTTACCGCTACCCCGGAACATAAAGGGCTAAGTACGGAAGGAACATGGATGGGTTTTAGTCAGTAAGAGTCTGACACTCCCTTCCGCTCCCCACAGAGCGGGAGAAGGCATTGGATGATTTCCCAGCCTTAAAAAAAATACAATTACTTTCTCTCTCTTAAACCATCAAAATAAAACGGTAATTCCAAATGAAAACACACAAAAATCCTAATCCACCTGAAAGCACAAAGTTACAGACTCACAATACAATAATCGTTTTCACAATACACACCTTTTTGCAAACGGTATACAATTTGCAAGAACGCGTCCCATGGCTGGGAAATACCGGGAATTCTCGATTGTTCAATGTAATATTAAATACTGGCACAATGAGGACGGGAGTTTAAATCCCGGATTAAAATATGTAAATTCCCGTAACGTACGTACGAGTATCCGTTTCGTGTCTAAATATTGAAAACAATGGGTCTCGTCTTTTGATGTTTGCGGCGTTTGAATTAGCTTTATTTCCTTGTGTTTTCCGTGCCTGTGTGCTTGGGGATTTGTTCAGCATTATGCTCTTTGTTGAATTATTTTTTGGTATTCGTTATGGGTGACGGAACCTATGTTCGATATCCTGGGAACTTGCGTGACCAAATCATATTTAAAAAATTTAAAAAAAATATTCGAAGTGAGCAGCCATTCCACCTGATGCTAGGGATTGACACTGTTGACAGCTTTTACAGAATAAATCAGCTGATCGAATGACTGCTCACTTCACATAAGTTTTCACGGTGTCATATTTACTCAATAGACCGGTAATTCTTTTATACCTAGGTCGAGCTAGAAAAGAAAAAAATAATAATAAAGGTTCCTACGACAGTGGTCAACGCTTCTGGCAATTCGATACAGTTAGACTAAGCCAATGTATTTTTATTAATTATAGAAAATTAATGGCAAAATCAACAGTGATAATGACTGATGTTCAGTTTTAATCACTACATAGTATAAAACAAAGTCGCTTTCTCTGTCCCTATAACCTTACGTATGCTTAAATCTTGCAAACTACGCAACGGATTTTGATGCGGTTTTTTTAATAGATAGAGTGATTGAAGAGGAAGGTTTATGTGTATTATTTGTCGACATACTATGCGGGCGAAACTAACGCATGTTCTCATATACATTTTATTAACTTTGTTTGGGTAGTTTTTGTGTTAGCTTCAATAACAACGTACTTTTCCTACTTTGTGTATGTAGTTGATGTTATTATAAGTTCCCGTCACTGTTATTTACATGGCAAAAAGCAGTATTCAGATTTGTGTAGGGTTTTTTTTTTTTTTTTAAGGCTGGGAAATCATCCAATGACTGCTCCCGCTCTGGGTGGAGCGGAAGGGAGTGTCAGACTCTTACTGACTAAAACCCATCCATGTTCCTTCCGTAGCCCTTTATGTTCCGGGGTAGCGGTAACCCTTAAAGGATACAACAAAGGTAGGGTGGATACAACAAATAAAAAGTAAAACAGTGAACTTGTGTGTGGATGATGCTATAATAACTTCGTGTCAATGTTTACTTAGCAGGTAATCAATTCGACTTTGTGTGAAAGTATCACAACTAAAAAGTTTAAAAAAAACAATAGACTTAAAAATAAATGCAATTTCGGAAATTGGTGGCAAAAAACAAAAAACAAAACCAAAGACACCGAATCCAGAAATTAAAGTTATTTTTTAAATTGTAAAATTTTGTGATGAGTAATGAAAGTATTACCTGTTTTGTATAATTTATTACAAGACAACTGCATCTGGTTATCCGTCCCGACCCCAACATAGTTGGGAAAAGACTAGGCAGATTGATTACAAGAAAACTATTCAGACCTTAAAACAATTCACAACTTTATTCTCCAAATAACCTGAACTTTAAAACAATAAACAAAACGAGAGCACAACAAAAATAAGATACAACCAAAGATATTACATTCACGGAGCGAACAGCAAATCTTAGCGCAATTTTGTCCCAGTTATGATTTACAATAGGACAGAATCTTTCCAGCAACCCGCGGAGAAAACTATAAACCAGCGAACCGGTATATTTATAGGCTCTATCCCTACTTTTGTCTACTAGAAGCTCTTTGTATTTATGCACCTAATGCCCGTTTTCGCTATCACTAATCCAGTTCTAAATGAAAAGCGCGCGTTGGATTTTCAACGCTCAGTTCAGTACTGAAAGTTGAATATCCACCAGCCTTCCGTCTAGTTGTCGCCTAGTGTGAAATAAATGAAAAGCGCGCGTTGGATTTTCAACGCTCTGTTCAGTACTGAAAGTTGAATATCCACCAGGCTTACGTTTAGTTGTTGCCTAGTGTAAAATCGTGGATACATTTTCTTCTAATCTAACATTTAAGGTGCTTGCGTTTCTGTGACTAACCTCTGGTGTCAGAGTTTTTATGCTGCCCATGGGCCTCTGACTTAGCTTCACATGCTCAGAAATATCGCTCAGGCATCTAGGTTTCCTCACGATGTTATCCATCACCGTTTTTCAAGAAAGTAATAACTATACAATACGCACATGAATCCGAAAAGTCAGAGGTGTGTCCTTTGGGTTCGAACCCGAAACCTAAGAATTGGCAGTCCGTCAGTCACACCACTAGGTTATCACTGGTTGTATATTCTGTTGAAAAGGGAGGATCTGCCTCGATCCTGTGTTATGTCTAAGCTGTGCCATACATTTATGCACACGTAGCTCAATTAAATATATGGAACAGTTCATATTTTTTTCGTAACTTCAGGGTTCATCTCATAGTAAAAGTTGTTCTTAACGATGAGAACAATGCTCCCACGAAATTATTAGAGTTAAATTTTTAACACCTTATACTACAAGATTAGTTTATCTTCTCATACAACACTCGGAACTATTCTTATTACAATATCCTCCCAGTACAGAAGGGGTAGACTACAATGCACCCCGTTCTCCAAGGCTTCATCATTCCTATTTAAATATACGTAAATGTAGAAGGCAATTTCAATCTAGTGTACGTCACAGAAATCTCTCATCAATATGTATATATCGATTCGAGAATATTGGCAGATGGCATTAAATATTCAAATTCAATGCTATCGGATGCAATATTAGGAGCTCAGCGCTTTACTGTGTTCCGAAGTTGTGTTTATCTTAATGGTAGATGGTTGGAGATTATTTCAAGGAGCTTGGAGGATTAGGTCCTTGACAGGGCTTGAATATTTAAGTTATATAACACAACATCACGCTTGTACATCCTGAAGGACAAGGCAGACGTGCACCCACAGTATACCCATATTTCGCCTGTTATGTTTAAGTTCCATGTTCTATTGGGTAAGCCTAATGCCATCAACCGGGCACAAATCCAGACTCCAGACTGAGTCAGCGGTATTGTCCGAAAGGGTTACCGCTACCTCGGAACATGAACATGGATGGGTTTTAGTCAGTGAGAGTCTGACACTCCCTTCCGTTCCACCCAGAGCGGGAGCAGTCATTTGATGATTTCCTACCCTCAAAAAAAGGGTTCTACTGACAAATTTTAGATGGAAAAACCCAACAACACTTTACCTGACCCGGGATTCCAGCCCTGCCCATTCCACCTCATGCTCAGCAGTGTGCAGCAGCAGAGTGTTTGCGAACGAGGCGGGTGTATTGAAGTTATATTGAGATGAGTGTTTGGGTCCTTGAGAGGAAACCGCGAATCACCAAACGTAATGGACGCCTTTAGGCTAGGTGGACCGTATATTTGCAGGGCAGCTGGATGAGAGTTGCCGAGAATCGAGCTGAATGACGTGCAACTGGAGAGGCTTATGCCCAGCAGTGGACTGGAATTGGCTAATGATGATGATGACACTAAGGTGAGAGTAAAGCCAGTTCTGCATCTAAAGTGAAAACAGAGACAGATTTAAAGAACCTCGACGCTGAGGATACTTACATAAAGTCATGGAAACTTAGTCAATCCCGCGCAGGATGCGGGACGTGGTCGCTCACTCCGAGTTTGCCAACTAACTTGCATAGAGGTGATCAAATTGGCGCAAATAGACACGTTATCTTAATTTCCTTCTTCATCTTCTTCTCGTGTGGTTAGTGACTACCCTGGTGTCAGAGTTTTTATGCTGCCCATCGGCCTCTGTCTTAGCTTCACATGCTGTTGAGAAATATCTCTCAGGCATGCCGGTTTCCTAACGATGTTTTCCTGCACCGATTTTTAAGCAAGTGATAATTATACAATACGCACGTGAATCTGTAAACTCAGTGGTGCGTGCCTTGGGTTCGAACTCGAGGCCTATGACTTGGCAGTCCGACGGCCACATCACTAGGCTAACACTGCTGTCAAGCCAATCCTAATCATTAAACCAATCGATGGTCGCAGTAGAGTCTTGCGCAGGCTTTACTTCATCTTGAACAGTCTTAACCTATATTATTCGTGCGGTCTGTGCCCTAATGACCGGATAATGTTTGTATAAAACACTATTTTCATAAATATAACTCGTAAGTACCGAAATTATACTTGACCACAAATGTTTAGATTCAAACCTTTGCGTAACTTAGGAGCTTATATAATCACACTGTACAATACCGCTGAGTTTCTCAAATTAAAAATAAAATAAAAGCATTGTTCTAGGCAGTCCTGGTAAGTTAAAAGGACACTTTTGATGGAGTTACATCGCACCTTTCCTTGAGTTACTATCTACAATGAAAATATACAGTGAATAGACGTCAATCAATCTGCCTAGCCTTTTCCCAGCTATGTTTGGGTCGGCTTCCAGTCTAACCGGATGCTGCTGAATACCAGTATTTTACATAGAGCGACTGCCTATCTGACCTCCACAACGTAGTAACTGGGCAATACGATACCCCTTGGTAAGACTGGCTGTTAGATTTTCGGGCTTCTGACGACCTGTAACGTCTGTCAAAGATGCACAAATGACAGCCGGGACCAACGGCTTAACGTGCTTTCCGAGGCACGGAGGAGTCTATGTATTGAACCCCGGCAAGCGTAGTTTAACCTGATGGATCGATCCGTGCGACTGTTATTACTTAGCCACGAGTTTTTCCGCCTTGAATAGAACCTACACGGTTTTATAAATCTTATTACTAAATCATTAAAGCCTACAAAACATACTCTGTTAATTACGCATCAAAACATTTCCCGCGTCTTCAACTCACGAATGTGGAGCCCAAAGTTTGAATATTAACAAACAGAAAAACAAACAACAAAGTTTGTAATAAGGGTATCCGCCCTTTGAGACAAACTTCGGCCAAGACAGTAACACGGGACGTTCTAAAATTTAATTTTCCATACGAACTTTGGAAAGAACACATTGGAATTAATCCTGGGGAATTGTTTCTGATGTTTGTTTGAGATGTACCGAATTATATCCTCGTTTTCGGGGTAAAACAGGCCATGTCCGAGGTCGATTCGCCTGCTAAAGGGTTCCGTATCACCAAAACTTTTGGATTTGAAGTTCAATTTATTAGAAACTAGCTTCTGCCCGCGACTTCGTCCGCGGAAAATTGTGATATACTGTAATTATTTAGGCAGCGCATGAAATAATTCTGTTTTCGGAGGTGTTTCTTTCCGACTTGCTAGACGAAAATTGCGATAGCTCGGCTAATATGTATGATATAAATATAATTTATAGCCTATAGCACTCAGGAATAATGTAGCTTTCTATCAGTGAAAAAATTTTTGAAATTGGATTATTAGTTCCGAAGATTACCCCCTACATACAAACTTACAAATTTTACCTCTTTATAATATTATATATATATAGCAATATAGCATATAGCATAGATTAGTTGTTATTGTACGTATTCTGTGAAACAACTATCTAGAAACTTATTATTGTTGACGTTTTCTGTGAAATAACTAATTACCTATTATGGATAAAAGATGACAGGCAGATGGATGGATTGACGGCGTAGGCTCAATAATAGCATCTCGTGTTCATCCTTCGATTACGGAACCCAAAAAAAAGAAATTTTTCAGTATATCGTTACAATTCTTGGAACAAAAGACATTAGATGTTATTGTTATATTCTGTGCCCAGCCCGTGTAAGAAGTACGTAGTTTACTTCCATAAAATAATATACTTGTGTTTTTTAGCTCTTAAAATCATAAGAATTTCATAAATGGGGCGAATCTCCACGTGGAACGTTTTATTATTCCTTTTTTTATGCAAAGAGGTTTTCAATTCAGAAAAGTGCGCGTGTCACTTGTTTTATTTTAAAGTTAGGTAATAAATGAGACATTAATACGAGCATTCTTCACTTTAGCATTTTTACCTCACGAAGCGACACGCACTTTACTTGTGGTAACCAAGTGTACAAACACATTGCGAATGTGTGCGTGAAGAGTAGTGTCAGCAAAAATAACACACACACTTCAAACTACACCATTGTCTCGGACGGTACCGAGAGCTGGTTTTTTTTTTTGAGTTTGAGAAATCTTTAAATGACTCCTCCCGCTCTGGGTGGAGCGGAAGCGAGTGTCAGACTCTTACTGACTAAACCCCATCCATGTTCCTTCCGTAGCCCTTTATGTTCCGGGGTAGCGGTAATCCTTTCGGACAATCCCGCTGAACAAAAAGCTCCTGCGCTCCTGTACTCGTGGGATCTTCTTTTTCGTGTCGATAGTATTCATAATCGATGTTTTTGATTGATTGAGTCCAAAGGGTGGACTAATGTATCAGTGGCATTCTTTCGGTCATCCCAAGTGCAGGCAATCCGAAGACAGACGATCGTTTTTTTCAATCAGAAGGTGTTAAGACTGCCTCATTGGTCGTGATTGTGAACTACACTGAGCTGTCTTGGTTTCGATTCCTGGGGCAGTCAAATTATAATTCGGTCCGGAATTTCTCAGTAACAGTTCGATGTCTGGATCTATGCCCAGTTGATGGCAATAGGCTGAGGAGCTCGTGGCTAAGTACTAACAGCCGCACAAGTCGATCCATCAGGTTAAGCTACGGTTGCCGGGGTTGGCCGTGGGTGGGTGACCATCTTTCAATACCTAGACTCCTCCGTGCCTCGGAAAGCACGTTAAGCCGTTGGTCCCGGCTGTCATTTGTGCATCTTTGACAGTCGTTACGGGTCGTCAGAAGCCCGAAAATCTAACAGCCAGTCTTACCAAGGGGTATCGTATTGCCCAGTTACTGAGTTGTGGAGGTCAGATAGGCAGTCGCTCTATGTAAAATACTGGTATTCAGCTGCTTCCGGTTAGGCTGGAAGCCGACCCCAACATAGTTAGGAAAAAGCTAGGCAGATGATGAAGATGGCAATAGGGTCACCCGATGGCAATAACTAGCGAAATGTGGGAGTACTACAGGTGTACCTCTGGCCAACCCTTCACAGAAAACAGGCATGATGCTAAAATTCTTCTTCTTCTTCGTGTGGTTAGTGACTAACCTGGTGTCAGAGTTTTAATGCTGCCCATGGGCTCTGACGTAGCATCACATGCTGTTGAGAAAATCTCTCGAGCATGCCGGTTTCCTCTCGATGTTTTTCTTCACCGATTTTAAGCAAGTAACAACTAAACAATACGCACATGAATCCGAAAAATCAGAGGTGCGTGCCTTGGGTTCGAACTTGAGACCTATGACTTGGCAGTCCGGCGGTCACACCACTAGGCTATCACTGCTTTTTATTCTATATTATGCTAAAATGAATTCTGTATACACTTAAAACAGAAAAGACTTTACAAACGAATAAAACATTAAAATGATAAAAGCAGCAGAGAATTTGCCGGCAACGAGCCACGGCAAGAGGAAATGACACCGCCACTTAATTATTTACAAAGTCAGTAACCGCTCAGCACTTGTGTATAACTTATTATAATATAGGAACATTTTGTGTTATAAAATTATGCCATTTAATAAGCTATTTTCGTCATTCTGTCGACTGGCTGGCCCTGAATAGTGCATGTGTCATAGAAATACTAAAGTCTATTCAAGTCCTTGTTTCCAATTGCCGTTGAATATCTGTTTAACGAGAAGCTCGTGGTTAAGTGCTAACAGCCGCACAGGTCGATCCATCAGGTTAAGCTACGCTTGCCGGGTTTGGTCCGTGGATGGGTGACCATCTTTACATAACGAGTCTCCTCCGTGTCTCGGAAAGCACGTAAAGCCGTTAGTCCCGGCTGTCATTTGTGGTTGTTTGACGGTCGTAACGGGAAGTCAGAAGCCCGAAAATCGAACACCCAGTCTTACCATGGAGTATCGAATAATCCAGTTACTGCAGTCAGCGACTTTTATTCTAGAAAAGAATTATCCCCCAAACGGGCAAAACCTCGGGCAGCAGCTAGATTGTTCTAAAAATGCTTAAGTTGTTCTCAGCACTTATGCAAGCTGACTCCGTTGCTTTCAAGCTAACGGACCGCTCGTTCTACTTAGGAAGAAGTGGCTGAAATAAACTCGGTACGGGAAGACAACCTCACGATTTGTAAAAGCATGGTTAGACCAGCCATCTTGTATGGATCAGAGTGTTGGGCTACAAAAGGAATTAATGAAAAGCATGATGCAGCTGAGATGAGAATGCTAAGAGGGATGTGTGGTATTACGCGAATGGATAAAATCAGGAATCAGTATATAAGAGAAAGTCTGAAAGTGACACCGGTGACAGAAAAGTTATGTGGAAATCGGTTGTCATGGTATGGGCATGTTATGTGGAGGAATGAGGAAAATGTTGTCAGGAAAGTTTTGAGTATGACTATGCTATACAAGTGGAGGAAGACCAAAAAAACGATGGATGGATTGTGTGAAAGATAATATGGCTAGAAAAAGAATGGCTACCGAGATGGCGACTGATAGAGAAGTATGGAAGAAAAGAGATGTTGCGCCGACCAAAAAAAAATGGGATAAAGGGAGGAGAGTGATGGTAAGACTGTCTCACGCAAAAAAACAAATGCTAATCAACATTATGCTTTATTCTTGGTGGATTACGGCCCATTCTTCCTCGCAGAGGGTGGCATCCCAGCAGTGGGAACATTATAAGCTGATTATAAATACATATACCATTGTTCTTTCTTCTTATATTTAACATGCATTTTCAACATCTTCTACCTTGTTGGTCAGGCAAAGTGTTATTCGCGTTTTCACCAAATCATATAGACCAAATCATTTCTGTAGCCGCCTACGGTAAAAGAGATGAAGTTATACGTATTATATAGCTCCGTCTCATTCTCATACTGAATTCTATGACGGGCGTGATGTTATATTTCAGCGTAAAAATACAATTTTATTTATCCACCACTCTCTCATCCAATACCAATCTAATATCGAATACAAAAGAACATCAACATAACTGTCTCAACTCGATGATGTATAAAAACAGTGACGTAGCCACACAATATATCATAAGGTTGGCAACGAAAACAATCCGTCAACGAATGTCGGTATATTGGCAGGTTGGCAGACGTGGAGAAGGAGGCGACGTGAAATAGTAAGAATGAAAATGATAGTATTTACTGTAAAGTTCGAACGCGCCCCTAATAGACCCAAATATACGAACCTCCACCGGCTCGGTAGCAAGTCCTTGGACGCGAGATTACTACATAATAATGTATTAATGAATTATTATTTATTATTTATTTATTTATATTAAAGTTTACAAAAAGTCTTAATCTAAATTATGCCCCACAAAACCGTTTTCACGGTTTGTCTGTGGGAACGGAACATAAAATCACTTTATAACATATACACAGTATAACTAAGTAACAAACAACAACAACAACATATCTAAGTAACATACAATTTAAAACTAAGAACTATATTTCATATTTGTACGTATATTTGTATGTCTATATGTGTACGGGAAAAGCTGGCCAACCTACCATTATCACGACAGAATAATTGGTAAAAGGCTCAACATGATCTCAGAAATTTGGTTATTCAGTTTAGAAGAAAAATGCTTTTATACACGCAGATACTACTACTACTACTACTGGCTTATAAATTGACATAGAAAATGCCCTTGTTGTACTCCCTCAGCGACGCCCTAAGCCGGGGTCCGTACTCCACAGGGGTGCCCTTAGCGTGTAGTCGCTTAGTTTGTAAGTTTTTATAAGCCCTGGCTGGAGGCTGCAATCTATTGTGGTATTTACAGGCAAGTCCGGTTTAGCAGTAGACAATGTAGGCAGGCGTAGTACGAACGCCATAAGTCCCAATGATGGTAAAAAGTATACTCTTTTCGCACATAATATGATTTCAGTTTTACAAATACACACACACAATAATTAGTATCACCCATTAATAGGCGATACTAATTATTGTGCTTACCGCATTTTAAACCAAAATGCTATAAGCTAGTTTTTATTTAAATTGTTCGTCGAATTTACGTTACGTTTACCATCTCGTTGCGTTTGTTCCTCTGTTCATAATATTCCGTAGTCGAAGACGAATTGGAAGATAACATCTGAAATGTAGTGTTTATGGTATGAATTCGAAATAGGTTGTAACAGTTGTTTCAAATGGCGGTGCCATCTTTTGTTTTTCGTATTTATTCGAGTTCTTGGATATGTTTTTTTAGAAAACTTGTCGCTGTACAATAGTGTTATTCTTCTAAACTTAGATGAAGTGACCTATAGAGTGAATCCTTAGCATTAGATGGAAAGACAGCTCACTTCACAGCGACTAGAATCAGTTCTATTTCTTGTTCATTTTGACGTTCAAAAGTGCCATTCTTGTGCCTATTTGAAATAAATGTTTTGACTTTGACTTTGACTTTGACTTTGACTTCACATAGATTTTCACAGTGAGATTTTTACAGAATAGAATATATTCCGTCCGTTGTAAAGGACGGGCGGACCATCCACGGACCTACCCCGGCAAACGTAGCTTAACCTTTTTTTTTAAGGCTGGGAAATCATTCAATGACTGCTCCCGCTCAGGGTGGAGCGGAAGGGAGTGTCACACTCTAACTGACTAAAACCCATCCATGTTCCTTCCGTAGCCCTTTATGTTCCGAGGTAGCGGTAACCCTTTCGGACAATCCCGCTTAAACGTAGCTTAACCTGATAGATCGATCGTTTCGGCTGTTATTACTTAGCCACGAGCTCTTATGTACACAGTAACCCATATTTATGAAAAATTGTGGCTGACTATAGAACCTAGATACAATCTTATGTTGTATCAGCCAGGTTAAATAATAACTGGCCGTATTCGAATTTAAAAAATAATTGGAATAGTTTGAATATGACGGCTTAGGATTTTGATTAAAAAAAAAGCATTGGTCTTTGATAGTAGGAACGTTTAATCAAATATGTATCTATAAAGAAATTATAGTTTATTAGTATTTTCCTACATGACAAAACTTCATTTTAGCCATATTGCGAGCACTCCTCTGTGTGCTCAAAAGTAAGGGCTCTCCCGAATACTAACACTAATTATCATTTAGTGGTTATATAAGCCCCTAATTTGAGATGTTAAATGGCTGTTGCGTAAAGTTGAATTTATTACATTCTCTTGTTAATGTTTTAAAGTAATTTACCTACTATAGTTTATGAACGGAAACGCTCCTCGTCGGTGAAATTCCTTGAATTACAACACTACTCATCGCACCACTTCCTTATTGTGACGTCACAGGCAGCCATGTTCCTCTATTGTTTCCACTTGATCTTGACAAGGGAAAACATCAAACGTTTGCGTGGGTGATCCTTGATGGATTAGGCCTTTAAACTTAACTATTATTACTTGTAATATGGTTAGCGGAATGTCGGTTTAATACTGTTTGAAAATGTGTTGTAGCTTTTATAAGTCCTTCCTTTATTTGCGGCAAAAATGACGCAGAGAAAGAACACGAAGTAACACAAAACACGTCTACGTAAAACGGCCTTCGCTCAGCATAATGCTACGACCCTATGAAAGCCAGAGCCCATCTTGAATCTTTTTAAGTTTTGAGAAGAGCATTGATAATCGCATTTACATCGCATCGCAGAAAATTATAGAGTTGATAAATGCTAAATTATTTTTATTTTCGTATGGTTAGTGTCTAACCTGGTGTCAGAGTTTTTATCTTGCCCATGGGCCACTGACTTAGCTGCACATACTGTTGAGAAATATCTCTCAGACATGCTGGTTCCCTCACGATGATTTCTAAAAAGAAACTAGAAAAAAATAACGCTCAAATAAACCACGACAAGTAAAAGAAATATTATTTACGTTGACAGTTTGTGGTAACTTGATGTGCTGGCTAGTGGACATTAAGACTAAGATTTTTATTAAATAAACTACAAATATGATATTGGAGGTTATATGCCGTGGATGTGTGTATGTGTGCGTGAGTGTATGTGTGTGTGTAATTGGCGTTGAGTAGTTTTTGCTTGTGCATTGAAATTCGTATCTCTTGAAACTGTATAGTTAAACTTCTATAAGACATTGGTACAGTCGCCAGCACATCAAGCCTAATCTGTCAAATTTCTTTGATAGATTTTAAACTTTATTACAATATCATAAGGGTCATGTTCAATTGGGAACATTTACCAGTTTGGGATACCTTGCAGTGCAGGCATCAGTATCATACTGGTCTGAAACTCACAGCATTATTCCTGAAAGGTGGATCACTTAACTTCCAGGTCACAACAAACCACAACAAGCTGTTAAACCACTGACACAGTTTAACCTTTCATTCTTTAAAAACAGAAAAGAAAAACATCACTCTTACATAAAAATCTAGTGAAACTGCACTCGCCAAGACATACTTACAATAGAAACATGAAGTGGAGGTATTCAGTCTACGGTTAAACTCCTTTGCAACTTACCCACTTTTGTGTTTAAGTCTTTGTTAAGCAACCCGACAATAGTCCGAGACCATTTTTTTGCATTGGTTACTTTTAAAGGAGCAAGCGTTGCAAGTTGCCTTTAAAAAACGGTAAAGAATGGTAACGGAAGAAATAGCCCATTTACATTAGTAAGTATGAAGGATTTATGTTTTATTTGTTGGAATAAGTTTTTGTTTGTTTTAAAATGGAGATAGTACTTTTGTCTATGGCGTAAAAAGCCAGTAGGTACGCGTAACGACTTTGGCTCTTTACTTACTCGTTATTGTGAGTAGCTCAGGGCACGCCACGATAGTGGCGGTATGGCCCCTCTTTGAGGAGTGGCTAGAGAGTCGTCACGGCGCCCTCACCTACCGCCTGACGCAGGTTCTTCGGAACATAAAGGGCTACGGAAAGAACATGGATGGGTTTTAGTCAGTAAGAGTCTGACACTCCCTTCCGCTCCACCCAGAGCGGGAGAAGTCATTGGATGATATACCAGCCTTAAAAAAAAAAATTGTGAGTAGCTCGTGGCTAAGTAATAACAGTCACACGGATCGATACATGAGGTTAAGCTACTCTTGCCGGGTTTGGTCAGTGGATGGGTGACCATCTGTACATATCGAGACTCCTCCGTGCCTCAGAAAGCACGTTAAGCCGTTGGTCCCGGCTGTCTTCCTTGGATCTTTGACAGTCGTTACGGGTAGTCAGAAGTTCGAAAGTCTGACTGCAGTCTTACCAAAGTGTATCGTATTACCCAGTTACCGACTGGGTTGTGGAGGTCAGATGGGCAGTCGCTCCATGTGAAATACTGGTATTCAGCTGCATTTTATATTACTATATACTACCTATATATTATTTTTCAACTTTATTACAAAATCATAAGGTTCATTTTCAATTGGGAACATTAGACAGTTAGGGATAGCTTGAGTTGGTGTCTGTACAAGCAAGAAAAAATATTTTGATAGCAACTTTAACGAAATAAGCACCCTTCGATACAGCCTAAGGGTGCTTAGTTTGTTACTTGCGAATTATTTTATTTACTTACATACGTATCTACTTAAGGTACAGCGAAAATCATATATTTCATATTATCTTCTACGACCTAAATTTTTCGGGATTTATAAATTATTTATAGGTAAGAAATATGAAAAGAATGGTTCTCAAACGAGAGCCTCGGAGGTTTTTCAAAGAATCAAGATCTTGAGAATAGTACTAAGATGTTATTACAAAACATATTTTTCATATTTATGCTGTAAACATCTTTATTTTCTATTTCGGTTCGGTTCTGTGAATTGACACTGTGTTGGATCACCTTTATGAAATCTAAGTACTGTAGAGCCCTGGAGTAAAACCTTATGTTGAACTTGGCTGGAGAAAAACCTTATGTTGAACATGGCTGGTAATAATCGGACGGCATTCGAACCTTTCAAATGATTTAAATTAGTTAAGGCTTTTGTACATTTGAGAGTTGGCCACAGGCGGCGGAGCTAGACAGATGTATTCGTTACAATCAAGCTATTAATATATAATGTGTTGAAGCATAATATTGTTTTGATAGCACAGAAGACTCAATACACACAGTACACGCTCTACCACTGAGCTCCTTCAGTAGAAGTTCTTCAATCTTCTACAGTACCTACCCAGAATTGAAAGACGCTGATTTGTAACTTTACTCAATTAAAAAAAAAACTCAACTATCCCGACCTTACCCGAAGAAGAAATTTGTAAATAAAGATCGAAAGAATACCAGCGCTGCGGTATTTATTTATTTCCTAAATATCGCAGCATTATGCTGAGATAGGATAGGAGCCTTCTCGGCCTCGCACAGGTCTTAGTTTTGTTTTTAAATGTTTTTGCTCTAATTTTGTTTTATTTCGTTTTGCTTTTTTTCTGGTTATTTCCTGAATAAAATATTTTTCTTTCTTTTTTTTAAAGATAAAATACTCTTTATTACCTACACCATAATGTATCTATTTTTAAATCTGTTCCATCCCTGTTGCTACGTCATCTCATCAATCCTTTTCGCCAAGTCATAGACAATTTCAATAGACAATTTCTTGACCTCTAGCTTTCACGACCAACCATCAAAAATCCAACCCGAAAATATAATAAACGTAAATATTTTTCATCAATTCAACATTCACCCCAAGTCCCTAAACAAATTGCTCTCGAACAACAGTTTGAGTTGACAATACAACTACACGACAAAGCGTCTACAACGTAAACTTTTACGTTAGCAGAATCACAACGCAGGTAAGCCCTGAACGCAATTTTGCCGTAGTTATGATTTACAACGTTAGGGACTTTGAGAAATTCAGCAGGTAGTTTATGTACCTTCACCTGTGTCCCTTATAAGCTTTATGAGTTTATCTACACTATTTTTAGTGTTATATCTATGTGAAGATCTTTATTGTTATTTTGGTGGCTTAATTTTGCAGCTGATGTTATTTTATCGTGTACTTTGTAACCGGAAATCTGTACCTCTAGCATGAATAAATGTTTCTACTTTGTGAAGATAGCGTGGCTTAGCATGTGCGAAGATAAGGCAAGCATAATGTTATGTTAGTATGGATGACTGCGGTAGTGGCGCTATTTGCACTTGACAGTTTGCTTCGGATTGACATTATGTACTGGAGCACGTAGACGGCGCGTGAACGAGCCGTAATTATGTGCTCATTAAAAGGTGGTCATCAAAGGTCACACTTAGGTTTTGTGATCGATCCTCACCAAGGATGGCATGCCATACACAGTGATCGGACTGATCAGGGGGGGAATGAGATGATGAGATCTCGAGAAGAGAACCACCCGACGCTGTTTGCGGGAGATTTGTAAAGTACGAGCGATAGAGTTCTGACAGCGACCAGTATAGTAAATAGCCGTGTCGTCGGAAAAAAGAGCCACCTGAACCACACTTGGGAAGGTCGCTAGTGAACAGCGTCAACATAAGGTGAAATAGCGTGAAGCCCTTGGGGGCCACGCGCGTAAAGCCGCAGAATGCAGCTAGTACCTACCTAGATAAATACCTCCCTCCGTGTCTCAGAAAGCACGTTAAGCCGTTGGTTCCCGCTATCATTTGTAGATTTTGACAGTCGATACAGGTCATTACGAATCCAAAAATCTGACAGTCAGTCTTTCCAAGGTGTCTCGTATTACTCAGTTACAGGGTTGTGAAGGTCAGGTCTAGGAAGTGGTAGTTTAAGTGGGCGTTTTAAGGGGACTGCCTTATGTAACTTTGACCTTCAAAAAGTGCTGATCTTCAGCCTAATTTGAATAAATGATTTTTGATTTTGATTTTCAGATAGGCAGTCGATACAGGTCATTAGAAACCCGAAAAACTGTCAGTCAGTCTTACCAAGGTGTCTCGTATTACCCAGTTACTGGGTTGTGGAGGTCAGATAGGCAGTCGCTCCATGTAGAATACTGATATTCAGCTGCATCCGGTAAGACTGGAAGCAGACCTCAATATGGTTGGGAAAAGGCTAGGCAGATCAACCTAGATCACCTTTCCCAAAGTGGGCAATTACACTCTCTTGTGGGCCCAGTAAGAGACCCAGGTAAACAACGAGGGCGTTATGTAGAGGCTTAAGGAGCGATTATTAATCTCATCTAGATAGTACCGTAATTAGGTGAAAAAATGAGGGCGCTTAAAAATAATTTAATCTCAAAGTAGGCAGTAGACAAAATAAGTTTGGGAACCCCTGACCTAGATATATACCTACCAAACGTAGACCCACTTGATAGCTCTAAAGACATAGTTAAACTGCTGACCGACAATTTATAAACTTACATGAAGCGAAAACGTTTATATACTTTGTTTCACAAGTAGGTTTTTATATACTTGAGTAGAAGGACGAAACTTTCAAGAACGCGTGTCACTCTTTTTATATCAAAAGTTCTGATTTTTATCGTAGATTATCAGAAAATTTATGAGGAGGTTCATACTATCAGGCCCTATTTTCCCAAAGGGTTGCACAGAGGTGTTCCTATACCCCCTTATTTCGCCAGAATATGTTTGAGTCCCATGTAATAGGAGGCTAGCTTATAGCTATCAACCGGATATAACTCCAGACTGTGGACTTCTACGGATAAGTTCCACACGGATAAACCCTATAACACTTCGCCTGACCCGGCAACAGCTTTTTTATACGCTTTATATTAGCTTCACCTGTATGTTTGATTGTATGTCTGTAAGCGACTCCTTTGGGCGCGATATTGACCCACTTTAAACTGCAAGATTTCGTTCAAACTTCGTAAAGGAGATTGTTCTACGCCCATACATTGTTCGCCCTGGAGCCAACAGCATAGAAAAAATCATTTTCTATTTGTAAATTGCCCTTAGTAGCCCATAAGAACAAAGTTTCTTGACGGACACTTTAGAGAACAGATTTACTTATAAAAAAGGAACAGATTTTGAGGTTACTTTTAATAATAGAAAACTTAAGTAATTCGGCTAAACTTTCCATTACTGGACTTCGATTTGAAAGTTCATATGTGTTTTGTAGATAGTACTCATAAATAGAAAGCAAGAACACAGTTTTTCTTGATGCGAAAATTCACGGTTTACGAGATATAATTTTTCAAAGTTTCCATACAAATTCAATTTTTAGGTTAGATAAATTACGATGTTAGACGTCAATTTGACATTTCACGTTCCGTTTACATTAAAGGTGTATTTTATTTGACCAAATATTTTTTTTTTTACTTAATATTATGCAATTACATAGACTTTTTTACACAAAAAATAACGAATTTTTGTTTACACTTGGAACGGAACGCAAAGTTGCCTCTTGTTTACCGCGTTTTTTTGTGTTGCTGTCAGTGACAGTCATCGTTTGTAAGCCTTAAGTTTGACTACCATGGCGTCTCCGAAGCCCTATGCATGTCTGAAGAGTGTAGTGAAGTGCAAGTGTTGTGAATATCTGAAAAATACCCAAAACCGCCTTGCCGTACCCCGACTCGGACAGGTTAGGTGAGAAGGGGATAACATGGCAGGGTCTGAAAGACCCCGCCATCCCCTTCGTGGTTATTTTTTTTTAAACCATTGAGGTCAGATCAGATCGTGATCAAACTACGTTTTTTGAGCAACTTTTGAGTGGTTAGTTAGTTAGGTTAGGAAAAGTCAAGTCTCGGAAATGGTGAGTTACCTTATCATGGGAGTGGTGCCAGAGTGGAGGGGGGCACCCCCCGCAGGTACAAGGGGGGCCCCGGACATCCCCGCACCATAAATCGATGGAAATTTATGGATTTTGTTTTCCTAACCTCAAAAACTTTAACCATGGATATCTCCATAACCATGGGGTTTCGCGGGGTGGGGATGGTACAGGGGGGTACTACCCCCCTCCCCCTCCCTCTCCCACCCCATAAATGCCAGTCCAAGTAAAGGAAAGTTTAACCAGAAATTCCTTCAAAAACCTTCTATTTCTGGTTTCTACAAAGCATTTAAATTCAAATACAATAAAATATTACTGTAAATACAGTTGTATTACAAACAGAAACAAAATCAAAAACGCCAAAAGAAATAGCCAAACACAACACAACCCCAGCCAGCGCGTGAGACTCGGTGAGACGAACCGACTGACGTAGTGACGTAGAGATGCTTCTCTCGAAGATCAATCATTGTATATCGATTATCAATGACCACCTATTTAATCTGTGTGTTTAATTTAGTAGACCAAAACGACAGATCAATATGTCAAATGTAAATTAATTTGTTCCGTTTCAAACATAAACACGTTGTTGCTATGATTCTACTTCAATTAAATTAATGCTAAAATAAAATATTTTGTTACCAACGAACTATGTGAAACGTTTTAGTTTGCGACATTTAAAAATAGAGTTTAAGTACTTAAAAAGTAAAATATGGCTAATGAAATCGTGGAATCGTTATGAGAACAATTCACCTGAGTTGCGTCGTAAATGACATTTCAATCGTTCAATCAGAGATTTTCTGACAAGTGAAAAAACATAGTTCAATAGATGGCGTGGGTAAAAAATACGTCTATGTTTTACTGGATACTGATAATATATCCGTTAATAAGAATGCTTATTTGATGTCAAAAACCAGAGATAGTGACGTATTTTTTACCAAGGCCTCTTTTGAACTAATATTTTCTCACTTGTCAGAAAATCCCTCATTCGACTAGTAAGTACATTTTGTGAATTTGTTGTATTCATTATATTTTCATCATAATCGTGCTAGGCCGTATTCATCATAAGTTCCATTAAAATGTTTACGGAACTAATTCCATGAAAAAAATATGCATGAGTCTTTTATGTTGCACAATTTCAATGTTTTGGAAGTGATAAATATCGAACATCCATTATTTATCACTAGATATTATGGACATCGTCGTCGATGTCGATATTTATGTAATATGAGCGAGGGCGACTCTGTCAAATCTTTTGTGACATTCACATTGACAATTCCATGAAAGATGGCGAGTTTAGTTGGTAATAAAATCAATGAGGTCACTTTTAAAAACCTATTAAGAATTAAACAGTGTCCGCTTGAATTCATTATTTTTAAAAAGCATTTTAAAATACAATTAAAATTACCGTACACGTCAAATGTTTGTTGGTTATAGGGCGGTCTAGAACAATCTCCTTTATCGAAGACCGATGACAATACATTAATTTGATTTAAAAAAATCATTTTGAATTTGCAAAACAAGTTTTTTTTTATTTATACAAACTAAAAAGTAGGAAATGAAAGGGGAGAGTAGGGGATGAATGATGTTAAAAAAAAAACCAAAAAACACACTTTTTATAGAAAACCGAACAAAAAAATAGAAAAAAATTTTTTTTTTTAAAGCGAGGTTTGCATTTTGGTTGTGAATATTATTTTAAAAAGCACCCAACGCTCTTAAAACAACATTTTTTTTTTGTTATTTCCAAATTTATATTCTATTAATTTTTATAAACTTTTATTTTTTTAAGACTCCATCAAACTTGCAGAACTTATCTAAGCATTGACTAAATCTTTAAACAAACCTTTAAACTGGAAGCTCTTACCCTAATGTCCATGGTATTATCCGTATCAACGTGATTGTATTGTGCTGATGAGTACATTGGCCGCGCCAATCGCGTAATCCACGCCGTCATTAGGGTCATCCTTGCGAACGGTTATTTGGGCCGCCCAAGTAGATGTGGTTTAGTCGACTTAGATAATAACATGTAGGTAAGTTAGTGGTTTTAGCTGATCATTGAATTCGTAGGCAAGAGCTTAAGGCTGCGTATCCAGCAAAAATGTGCGAGATAGCTAGGTGATGTTTGAGGAAAAAATCCACCAATGGGGTCACTTCATTTTAATAGGCTGAACTAAGCTAGTGTTGTTGGTAAGCGGGATTGTCCGAAAGGGTTTCCGCTACCCCGGAACATAAAGGGCTAAGGAAGGAACATGGATGGGTTTTAGTCGGTATGAGTCTGACACTTCCTTCCGCTCCAGTCAGAGCACAAATTTTCCAACTTTCTCGGCATTTTTTTCAAATTTTCCGTTAATTTATTACCTGATTCGGACTATTACGTTCTGAAGTGATGCACAGAATCCCGACCCCAGAAAGAACAGCAGATCCCCAAACCCACTCCTTCACATCGCTTCGCCTGTCCGCGCTACTTCTGTATTTTGACATTACGTAATTTTTTTCTCACTTGTTTCTTTTCTCAGCGCCTAAGGGTCCTAGGGTGTCGTTAGGTAGTTTATAGCTTTCCTCGAGAATTGGACTCTCAAATGAAAAAAACAACTTTTCAAATTCGACGAAAAGTTCCACAGATTAGCGCGTTCCAACAAACAAAAGAACAAACAAACTATTCAGCTTTATTAGTAGAATAAAAGATAGTACAAGGATTTAATAGACACCTCTAGTTTATTTTTTCTAATTTATTTGGCGCTGTGATTGAGCGATTGACTACTGCGCAGCATGTCGCGGGTTCGATTCCCGCACGGAACAAATATTTGTACGACCTGCAAGTATTTGTTCCGGGTCTGGGTGTTTTTCTATCTATATGTAGGTATGTATTTACAAAAAAACGTAAATAAGTAGTTTATCAGCCATCTCGTTACCATAGCACAAGCATTAGGTTGCTTAGCTTGGGACTATATGGCGTTGTGTCAAATGTCCAAAGATATTATTATTATTATTTATAACAATAGCAGCTAGTTTCAATATTCCTTCAACTAGAATTACATTCAAAATGTCGAACTACTAGACCACCTACAAACCAAAAAGCTCTAGCATTTACTTCCAATACCGTCCTCTAATAATTTGCGGTGTCGTACCGTGACCGTACCGGGGCCGTACCGCCGTATCGTCACCGGGACGGCCGTTAATTAGTTTGGTTGACGAGGGTAGTAGGCGTTAGTACTATATTGTTAATGACTACACCGTAGGATACTATGTACCTCACTTTTGAACCGTAATTTATAACGCTGTTGGTACTCAAAATTGTTTTATGTTCGTATTTATGAGATGGTTTTGTCGAGTTCATTTGTTGAAGGGATAAATAATAATGAGTTAGTAACATGACTATAATATCACGCCTGTCTTCTCTGAAGGGTTAGGCAGTATTGTACCTACATTTTTTTTTAAGGCTGGGATATCATCCAATGACTTCTCCCGCTCTGGGTGGAGCAGAAGGGAGTGTCAGACGCTTACTGACTAAAACTCATCCTTGTTCCTTCCTTAGCCCTTTGTGTTCCGGGGTAGCGGTAACGCTTTCGGACAATCCCGCTTACCCGGCAATTGTACCTATCTATGAACTCATATAGGGCCTCTTTGCTACAGGTGGGCACATCTTCATGCTTCAAGGTAAAACCCAATGACGCTTAGCGTAACCCAGGAATCTTATACCTAGCAGTAGAGCTTCCGACCACTAGATCAACGAAGCAGTCTCTATGAGTGGCCTTTTTATCACAGTCACGACTTGCAGCTGCTAACTATTTTAGTTCCGTGCTCAATCATTCTGCCTAGCCTTACCCCAACATATTATGTAGTTGGGTCGGTTGGGTTGGTCGGCTTCCTGTCTAACTGGATGCAGCTCAATACCAGTATTTTACATGGAGCGACACCCTACTAATATTTTTCTATTTTTCCAACTAGTTAGTTACTACTTATTTTTCTTAAATAAAATAATAAATAAAGTGAAAGTACGCTGTTACAGATTTATTAATAACGCAAAAAAAATAACTACGAACAATATTTTGAAAGACAAACTTACAAGATTATCACTACATAGTATAAAGCAAAGTCGCTTCCCGCGTCTGTCCTAATGTCTGTGTGTATGTATGCTTAGATCTTTAAAACTACACAACGGATTTTGATGCAGTTTTTTTAATAGATATAGTGATTCAAGAGGAAGGTTTATATGTATAATAACGAATTGTTTAACTACGAATTTAACGCGTGCGAAGCCGCGGGCAAAAGCTAGTATTCAACAAAAGCTTTCAAAAGAAACAAAACTATAACGCAAGTCTGTATAATAGTGTTTATCTTAACAATAATAAAAATAACGTGCTCATAAAACAGAAATGCGATTGCAATAATTGCACCGCCGGCTCTGCAATGTGGGGCGAGTGAAAACGATGGGTATCGCGCCTGGCGTCCATTACTATTATTTATATCACAATTAATTCACACTTCTATTCAATTTAAATGCTAAAGTGCTTTATTATATTTGTTTGTTTAGTTAAATTTGAACTCAATAACAGAATATAGTTTGTAAGTAGTTAGTTGGATTGTCATTTAATTTAAGTGTAGTATAAGTTGTTATTTTGTAGAAAAATAATATTCATATTTAGGTGTGATTTTGAATTATGTAGCAAGTTTTCCG
This sequence comes from Hyppa rectilinea, assembly GCA_951799385.1. NCBI lineage: Eukaryota > Metazoa > Arthropoda > Insecta > Lepidoptera > Noctuidae > Hyppa > Hyppa rectilinea. Next base: position 3,175,995 of record OX637318.1, on the reverse strand, counting down.
TTGCAATAAAAATTCAAAATTCTGTAACAGAATTAATGAATTCAATTCCTTTATAAATCGCAATGGTTATTACAAAAGTATATTTTTAATCTTAGAGGTTGGATAAAAAAGTTCATAGGAACGTCATTTGTTTGCAGTTTTTAGGTATACCTCGTGACTTAGAAGTTACACAATTTTATTTTTTAAAATATGAAAAGTTCTTGAAACTCTTTTTATACGAAATACTAGTATTCAACTATTTAGCATTACATGTGGCTAGGTACCATGTTTATGCATTGCTGGGGCAGTAGTCCATACTTCCACTCAGCCATTTACTTTTGTAGGGTACGTCTAGCACCTAGGAAAAAGGTGTGAGTTTTTATATTCTTCTTCTCTTCTTCTTCATCGTGTGGTTAGTGACAAACCTGGTGTCAGAGTTTTTATACTGCCCGTCTGACTAAGCATCACATGCTGTTGAGAAATATCTCTCAGACATGCCGGTTTCTTCACGATGTTTTCCTTAACCGATTTTATGCAAATGATAATTATACAATACGCACATGAATCCGAAAAATCAGAGGTGCGTGACTTGGGTTCGAACTCGACACCTACGACTTGGCAGTCCGTCGGTCACACCCCTAGGCTATCACTGCTTTTATATTCTGCTCTATATTCGCGCTTACGAATAATCAGTTTTTTTCAGTACCTATTACAGCGTCATAAAATTTTCAGCAGAATGAGTAAAATACAAACAAAGTCTGAAATTAGAGTAATTAAATAATAAAGATGCCAGTGAAAGAGTGCTAACACCCACATCTTCTAGCATAATTAAACCTCGTGTTTACATTTAGCCTATGTTAATTACTAAAATTTATTTACAAAACATGTCGCCAACCCTAAAATTCTGTTAGCCCTAAAAAGGATAACCACAACATAAATAAGAGCATACGAAATTAAATGAAACAAAGCGGAGGCGAAAACTAATTGAAACTAATTAGTAGAAACCCTATTAGAAAAATAATTACACAACAAAAAGTAAGAAAATTTAATTACAAGTAATAATAAGGTGACAAAATATGAACGTGGGAGTTAATAGAGAGGGTGGCTCTCGGTCCAGACAAGTACACAACTTGGGAAGGAGAAAACAAATAAATAAAAAGGAATTTAAGGGTGTAAAAGGGTCAAGGGTGAGATTAAATAAATGCTGAAGGGATTTCCCTGATGGAAGAATGTGTGAAGGTAAATTATGTTGAGTATTTCAGTCGCATGCACAGTGACTACTGGGCAACAGTCTCCATACGGTGGGAGCCTTTTTTTTTGAGGATGTGAAATCATCCAATGACTTCTCCCGCTCTGGGTGGAGCGAAAGGGAGTGTCAGACTTTTACTGGCTAAAACCCATCCATGTTCCTTCCTTAGCCCTTTATGTTCCGGGGCAGCGGCAACCCTTTCGGACAATGCCGTTGAATTTCAGGCAATCCCGCTAAGTTCTCCCTACCCTGCCGAGCGAACAAAGTAATGCATGTAAGTAATGTATATTTTCAACACAATTAATGAATATTGTTATGAAATAAATGACTTATGACTTACTTATGACCTCGTTTCCATTGACATAATGAGTCAGCGAGCATTCGTTCGCTGAGTGCAACCAATCATCATCACAAACATGTTCGCTCATTTTTGAGTCTTGTTGCCTGAAATAAAATTATTATTATTAGGTATTATTTTTATTATCCTAGCCTAGCGGTAACCCTTTCGGACAATCCCGCTTACGTTGGGATGGACTACGCCATTGAGGCCGGCGCAGAAAGAGGTGGCGAGACGACCTGTCTCACCATGATAACTTAGATGTAGTGAGCGTGGAGTTATCCGTCATTCCACCTAATACTAGGGATTGACACTATTCACAGCTCACTTTAAACTCACTTCACCTACGTTTTCACAGGTTGCTCTAAGATACCATTTTCTAACATTTAAAAAAAAATCCGTATATAACAACGTTTAATGGAAATATAGAGTCTCCATGAAACGAAAATGTGAAAACGTACGAGTATATGGGTGTTAAATTAATGTCACCATTGTAGCGCCACGTTGTATGCGATAATTTGTACAGACGCTTCCAGTTTTTTTAACAGTAGGGCGAATCTCGCGCTTCGACATGCGAGTAGGTGTAGTGACGTAGGTACTATTTACACGAGTCTAGTTTTTCGTTCGAGGCGAGAAAATGTCCTTATATAAATGAGCTTCAATTAACGTTACATAATACCAGACCACTTAAATATTATAAGCACCACTTTAAAGTTCTTGTGATACAAAAAATATGTCCTAGGTTTATTATTAAATTTATTATGTAGCGCCACGTTGTATAAAATATAGGGTACCTACATATTCCTTTGAATTGGCACTTTTTATTTTATAAACAAGACTCATTATAAAAAAATACAGTTAAAAGGATGGAATGAATGGAAAAATATTTTTACTTTGACAAATTAATCGTCAATTAGTGAAAGTTATACAAATATTTTGAGATAAAATACAGTAAAAAGCTGAGGCATTTGACTGCTGTATACTTTTAAAATAATTGTATAATATTCTAGCACCAACATAATTAATTTATCTGTCAGTGTTTAAATTGTTTGCCGCCTTTTGTGGTACGTACAGTAATTTTATTCTTGTTATATGATCAATGTATACAAAATATTGTAATTTTTTTTAAAGAGTGACCTTGGTGTTTTCTTCCCATTCTTCTCCATACGAAACTACCTTTTGGAAGGGGCAAAAAGAATCAAACCTATGTTTTTGAAAATTGACGTACAAAATTGCCTTTCATGCGCCTATTTGAAATAAATGGCTTGGATGGGCACACCAATTATTGTTGCAAAAATATATAAGGTCCCATTTTTAACACAGCGTTACCCATTTCTAACCAAAGATATCCAAGTAAAAAAAACACTGATTAATGTGATTTTAATTGGACCTAACACAATAAATTGCACAATAGAATAAACGCATCAATTTTAGGTAGGCAGACACTTCTTGTAAGTTTTTAATGCGTTTTTCTTTTACTACTGACCTAATTTTTCTGAAAGTTTCTCCCTATATTTTAATGGGACCATGATAATTCATTCTGCAATTGTACGCAGCTAAGATGAGATTGCTAAGAAGATGTGTCGTCTACGCGAATGGATATAATCTATTCTATACATATAATAAAATTGTAGAAAAGTGGTGTCTGTACAATGGAAATAAATTAAAAAAAAGTAGCAGGGGTTGTTATTATATCGATGCCGAACCCGAAATTGTAATTAATTTTTTTTTGTCTGTTTGTCGGTTTGTCTGTTTGTCGGTTTGTCTGTTTGTCTGTGTGTTTGTGCACGCTAATATCAGAAACGGCTTATTTTATTTAGTTGCGGTTTTCACTAATATATTGTAGTAAGCTTCACTTAACATTTAGTGTTTATTTCATGTCAATCGGTTCATAAATAAAAAAGTTATGTCAATTTAAAGAATCACGGCGAACATTTGTTTGGGTTGTATCAGAGTACGTACACGCCTCGCGCCTGCGCGTCCGTGGCTATTTGTATAAAGCGCGCTGAGAGCCGCGCCACTGCCATCAGAACCGTTTCCTCCGCAGGGTTTCAGGTGCTCCCTTCTATGTCCGTAACATGGACCTCCATGTCGATTTTAAAGTCCCCATTGTTCAGCAGCTCATGAAACGCCTCTCGAAGCGTTTCTTTGACACTGCTATAAAGCACCGCAATCCCCTGATTGCGGCCGCCTCCCGATACACCCCGTCCCGCATCAGTAAAGTTCGCCGTCCACGGCATACCCTCATTGCCCCGACGATGCCACCACTCTCCTCCAGGAAAGTAACCCGGCCCCCAGCACTGTTAGGAAACCCTATAGACACAAATTTCCGTCGTTCCGTCCTCGCCGTCGAGGCCCGTCGCGACGACCCTGTTCGTCCCCATCCCCCCAACCCGTGCTCGAGCCAGCCCGCGTTGCCGCTGAGCCAGTAGTTTTAAATACCCCCGATCCAGCTGTCCCTTGCTGTCCTCCCCCCAGTGACGCCCTAAGCCGAGGTCCGTACCCCACAGGGGGTGCCCTTGGCGTGTAGTCGCTTAGTTTGTAAGTTTTTATAAGCCCTGGCTGGAGGCTACAATTCTTTTGTGGTATCCACAGGCAAGTCCGGTTAAGCAGTATACAACCCTATGGTAGACCTGCGAGATGCCATAATAAAAAAAAAACACGCCGCTGCCATGAGGATTCAGTTATTCGTAGCGAACGCACGTATCCTGGAGAGTAAAGGCGAATAGTTGCATTCGATTATTGCGATTCACTTGAATACTGACTGTTTGCATATTTCATTTATTTATGTTGTAGGGTTTATAGGTTAGGTTCTTTTTCTTATTTTTTTTTAAATTTGTAAATCAGTAAAACAGTAAAACAGTAAAAAAACTGTGTCTGTACATTGAATATATAAAACAAAAAAATGAGGGGGGTTTAGACACAGTAACAGAGCACGAATTCAAAAAAAAAATTCTGACTGTTTGTCTGTTTGTTTGTACACGCTAATCTTCGAAACTACTGGATGGATTTGAATGCTTTTTTTTTGTTTGTGTATGTTTTTAATCTGGGCAACATATAGGCTATAATTATTTATCTAGGAAACTTCAGCACCTGGTGCAGAACCGCAAAAGACCAGTTAAACTATAAGAGATACAAAAATGGTACTGTATCAAAAATTGTTCCACGTGATGACCATTTTCTGCTGAGAGAATAAATTTGAAGATCTGGAACACCTGATGTGGAACTCCAAGAGCCCAGCTACACTATAACACATTATATAGGAATGACGTCTTAGCAAAAGTTGTTCAATCTGATGAGCACTTTCTGTTGACTTACAAAAATCTAAGATCAGAAACATCTGATGTGGAAATCAAAGCTATCAATAATTTACTGTATTATTATAAAATAACATAAGCTGACTTCCACGCGGTGAAGGCGGAAACAGCTTAGGACTGATTTTCGATGACGATGGTATATCATTGAAAATTTGACTCTGCTGGCCAAAACTCTTTTTATTTTATCGAATAAATATGCCTTCGGGCTTATGTTATTTGAGTGTTTAATTTCCTTTTCCATTTATCTTTGTGACACGGTAGCCTACCCGATAACGCAAGGGAGCAGTCACTTTGATTTTAAATGATCAGGTGTCTTTATAATAAAACTATTACAACGCCTAGAAAGAAGTCAAATCTTTCCCAATGTTCCAAAGGAGCTAAAAGATTAAAGATCATAAGATCCCAAGAATCGACCACCGCCTGCGTTCTCATCCAGGTCTCTAGAGACCAGTGAAGAATATGATGCGTGACTGACCGCTGATCATGAAAGTCATGCATTGTCTCGCGAGTCGGAGACGTTCACGGAAAGAGAATTACGCTTAAGTTCTCAGCGTATATACACATCGATTTCGAGATCTCTAGAGACAAGTGCGGAACGTGATTCGCGACTGACCGCTGATCGTGATTCAAATCTTCGATTTTGAATACCCCGTTGTCGCTGGCATAAGCAACAGGATCCGCGTACGAAGTCGTGGGCAGAAGCTAGTAATTAATAAATATAATTTTCACTGATAGAAAGCTACATTATTCCTGAGTGCTATAGGCTATAAATTATATTTATATCATACATATTAGACGAGCTATCGCAAATTTCGTCTAGCAAGTCGGAAAGAAATACCTCCGAAAACAGAATAACAAATACTTGCAGGTCGTACAAATATTTGTTCCGTGCGGGAATCGAACCCGCGACATGCTGCGCAACAGTCAATCACTCAACCACTACGCCAACCGTGTCGTCAAAAATTATAATATGATAATTTATTTTTAATTCATCTTAATCCAGACTAACTTAACATATGTATATCTGCTGTAAAGTTCAACCACTATATTTAGCCACTGCTACCGGTAGGTGGTAGTGACTAAATATGTCAAATCCACAACTACCCCAAACCCCTTTGGTTTAAATTGCTCCTGTAATTACCTCATAAGACCATCAAACACAGGGCAATTATAACCGAGCTACCTGACCGTTCCGCGTAATTATTAGATACGCGACAATGCGAAATCGTCGACTGAGTTGAGCACAAACTTCAGAACAGCTTCTGAGCCACGGTCCGTTTTAAGACGTCAATAAATTCCCGGACAAAAGAACAGTGGTGCCTGGAAAGCAATAAACTCTACCCGGGACAACTTACTTGAAACGTGTTGTGACGTAAGAGTTGTGACGTCAGAGTTGTGACGTCAAAGTTGTGACGTTAGAGTTGTGACGTCAGAATTGTGACGTCAGAGTTATGACGTCAGAGTTGTGACGTCAGAGTTGTGACGTCAGAGTTGTGACGTCAGAGTTGTGAATGATGGTGTTGAGAAATTAAAATGGCTGGTTCGAATGTCAACAGATGGTAGGATGAGTTATAAATCAGATAGCATCTGTTTGCGGTGAGGGAAAACTTTTCCGTTCCAAATTTTTGGAAGCTATAATAGTGTAGTGCTGCTTTAATGTTTCTTAATTTGATAGTACTAAAGTGACTTTTACAATACCTACATAAATGTACAGAAATATATCAACAGAACATTACGCCTGTAATTCCTGAAGGGTCAGGCACTACCTATAGGTAGTACTGTGAAGACCAGATGGACCTTCACGTAGTGCTCGTGTAGTGTTTTGTTCTGTAGGGATTTCTATCCTAAAAATAGAAACACACGGGGCAGCAGCTATTGAATTATATTACATTTAAAGAATACATGCGTCAAGCAGCACGGCTACTGACAAACTCTTATTTCTTTTATAAAAAACGTATCAAAATATTCTATCATTTTAAAAAGTCGAATACTATCAGTTATTTTCTAACCAACCAGCTTGGTTCCACATAAGGTCTCACCAAGGCTCTACAGTAGGCACACTCACATATCTACAAATAAAATCAATCTACCTTTTCCCAACTATGTTGAGGTCGGCTTCCAGTCTAACCGGATGCAACTGAATACCAGTATTTTACATGGAGCGACTGTCTAACTGACCTCCAAAACCCGGTCATTAACTGGGTAATACGATACCCCTTGCTAAGACTGGCTGTCAGACTTTCGGGCTTCTGACTACCCATAACGACTGTCAAAGATGCACAAATGATAAGCGGGAGCAACGGCTTACCGTGGAACGGAGTCTTGATATGTAAACATGGTCACCCATCCACGGACCAACCTCGGCTAGCGTAGCTTAACCTGATGGATTGATCCGTGCGGTTGTAAAATACTTAGCCTCGAGCTCCACATTGAAATAATATCTCATAAAATAATGATGATATAAAATCATAAAAAATCCAACTTCTATGTTTGTTTACTACTTTTAAGCTCGAACGGAGCTTTTAAGATCTACACGCAAGGTAAATAAATACGCGAGAAATAACCTGAAACATAAATAAATGTATTGATAGTATTTACGTCGTACTTCGACGAATATTTCCTTTTAAAAGTTAGATATATAAAAACGTAAGTCTGTCAGTAATTGTGTGTTCTTCCTTCCATAAAAATAAATACATTAGAATTCTCGTAGAGTCGAGATTCCAATAACAAAATTATTTTTTTCACCTGAATATACGGCTTTTACGTTGGACTTCTGTGTATAATGAGAAATATGTTCATACTTTTTCAATTTTTTCAACTAAACGACTTTCTTTGAACTTCATCTTGATAGTGCATTTTCGTAAATCGAATTCCAAGTTAAGCTAGGGTTGCCTAGGTAAGGGGTGACGTCATATTATACCTAATGCCCGTCGTGAAAATCTGTCATTTCATAATTATTTGACATGTCAAAAAACTTTCAAAAGTCGGTGTCTTTGAACTTGTATTTTCGTTTTTTGCCACAGACTTCCAAAAATAAAGTATTTTTTTTTAAAAGCAGTTTTTTTTTGGAAAAAAATTGGATTGTAGTGACCCTAGTGTAAATAAAAGAGACAGGGAGTTATTATAACATCATCCATCAAACACGTATTGTTGAAATTACCTAAAAAATTACGAAAATAAACTGAACAAAATTCGTTCGAGATCACCGTGTGAGCTTCCACTACCAAATGAAATAATACTTTAAAAAATCTGTTAAAAACATAGTGAAAATATTGATAAACATACATAAAAAACTACAAACATTACAAAACTTCCTCCTTTTTTGAAGTCGATTAAAAAAGGTGACACAAAAAAAACCCAAAAAAAAATTGAGCAATAGAAAAAATAAACAAAATCACGTTTAAATACTTATCTATAAAAAAATTAAGTGGCCACCTCCACCACAGATAATATTTAGAAGCATTTTTCAAGAAGCACTAAGGTTGTCACCAACAATGAAGAGGGTACCTCGACATATGTCTACAGTACACGATGAACCTTTAATTAAGCCTTGTTTCATTTCGTCTGAGGTCGCGACAAGGGACGCCCCTAGCGACCAATTACTTTTAAATTAGGAACGAGTATAGAAAGTGTTTTGTTGTAATTAAGTTTTGTCACACCTCTATGCCCTAGGGTTTGGATCGAATCTCGTATTTTTACGTTGAGTTTACTGCAATAGATGTTTGTGGGTTAGTGAGTAGATAGATTAAGGCACCAGCTCTTAAGGTTTTGGGTGTATTTATCAAATTACCGTTTGGTATTTTCATAACGCGTGGTTTTTCTAAATCATCGACAACAGAGATGTGTTTCTAGACTATTAATTTGCTCTTTAAAAAAAACATCGATTCTAAAAACCACAAAGTGCTAGTTGTACTCGCACTCGAAAGGTTCTGTATCATCGTACAATATTTAACACTACCTACATGTTAAAAAAGCTTGTTTCTTATAAGGCGACCGCTTTTAATCTTTACGTTCATTTTATACATACATAATTATGTACAGAGGCCAGCACATCAAGTTACCACAATCTGTCAAATTTCTTTGATAGTATTTCAACTTTATTGCAAAGACATAAGGTTCATCTTTAATTGAGCTAATTTGACAGTTAGGGATAGCTTGATGTGCTGGCGTCTGTACATATTTGCCAATAAAGCGGGAATAGAAACAACACAACCGACAACAGTGCCGCCGCGCCGCGCGCGTGCCGTGCTGTGCCGTGCCGTGTCTGTGTAAACAGCTTTCTACCTATTACGGTTCATGAGGTACAGCGTGACAGGCAGAGGGACGGACGGACAGCGAAAGCATAAACAAGTTCCGTTTAGCACCTTTCGGTTACGAAAACGTAAAAATATGGCGATTTTCGATTCAAAATTATGACAATCCAAATATAGGTATAGCAATTTGGATTGTTTATAAGACAAAGTGAAAAACTCACCCTCTTCTTTTTGTAGCCCAAGTTTAGTATTTTATTAAAACCATTGATTCAAAATTACTAAATTATAACTAAACAATTTGGGTTTTAAGGCATAGTAAAACCTAACCCTATTTGTGTGATAAATGAAACGGGTGAAAGTTATAATAAAATAATTTAATTCCATTTATTGGATTACATATATCACACTTTTATAGGTTGGCCGCGCGGCCTTGACACGCGACCTAATGTTCTTCCCGTTTGGTTCGAGTTGATGAAAAAAGGAACGCTCTGCGTGGGCGCTCGTCTTTTATAGACGCCGCCGCGCCGGCGATGACGAAACGGGGAGCGCGGCTACGTTCCGTTCTCCGCACCCTCCGTTGGTACACTTGCGCGTGTACATCTTCCCAGCCTTGAAGGAGTCAGCCTTCAACAGGTTCTTCTTCACCCGGCAGCCTGACGATGTAGTGGATAGCTCTGCGGACTGTTCCTTTGGATGTGTAGATGTCTACCACCCGGCAAGTGTTGTCTGCGCCCATGTGTAGACGTGTAATGCGGCCTAGCCGCCAGCGTTGCGGAGGCAGATTCTGGTCCCTTATGAGCACCATCTCCCCAACATTCGGCCCGGCAGACCCAATTTTCCATTTGGATCGCTGCTGGAGTTCTGCTATAAATTCTTGAGACCATCTTTTCCAGAACTCTAGGCGTAGCTTGCAGATGAGGTTGTACTTCGGTCTGGAGTCTTCAGCTGCAAAAGAGGGCACCGACGTCAGTGGCCGTCCGATAAGGAAGTGCCCGGGGGTCAAAGGGTTCAAATCAAAGGGATCAGAAGATAAAGGGGAGAGAGGGCGAGAATTTAGGATCGCCTCTATCTGAGTGAATAGAGTTGACAACTCCTCAAAAGTAAGAGAAACATTAGCGGCTGTTCTTTTTAAATGATATTTGGCCGCCTTTACGCCTGCCTCCCAGAGTCCACCAAAGTGCGGTGAATAAGCTGGACTAAATTTAAATAAAATGCCTTCGTTAGCCGTATAGTCAATGACCGAGTCACGACTGGAGCGTAGCACCTTACCTAGTTCATTGTTTGCCCCCACGAAGTTAGTGCCATTGTCGCACCAAATCTCATAGGGCCTACCTCTGCGCGACACGAATCGTCATAAACATAAAATAAATGCAGATGTAGTGAGGTCACTCACCAGCTCTAGGTGCACAGCTCTGGTACTTAAGCAAACAAATATACAGAGGTAACATTCACTTATTCGATTACCTCTTCCCCTTTTACTAGAGATTTGAAATGGTCCTGCGAAGTCGGTACCGGTAGAGTGGAAAGGGAAAGTAGGTCGCATCCTCGCTGATGGTAAGTTGCCCATTATAGGCTGTATAGTCTTACCACGAAATCTAGTGCATACAACGCATTGTTTATATACTTTGCGCGCTAAGGCCCTCCCACCTACAGGCCAGTACCTTTCTCTTACGGAGGCTAATAACAATTGTGGACCTGCATGAAATAAGCGATGGTGTTCACTTTGCATTAATAAAAGGGTGAATCTATGTTTACAATCTAATATGATAGGATGCTTTTTATTGTAATCAAAGCTTGAATTGTCAAGACGACCTCCTACTCTTAGTAGACCTTCAGAGTCATGAAAAGGATTTAAATTGAATATTTTAGATTTTTTAGGTATTCCTTGACCTCTTTTAATAGATTTTAATTCTGTATCAAATGATTCGAGTTGACATATTTTACAAAGAAAGGTATGAGATTTATTTATTTCGTTAGTTTGTAGTGGACCATATAATTTGGTTTTATTCCTACAATTTTATAAAAACCGCAATACATAAGCTAACACGCGACTTAAATGATTATACTTTGAATAATTACTAAAATTAATGATAGATTTATGACTGTCGTCGTGAGCTATATTTGTTTGTACATGAACCTTTAGTTCAGGTAAGTCCACTGACTTATGAGGTTGCTGTGGCCAAGCAGATGATCCATCCTTTAAGAAGGAGGGTCCTTCCCACCACAAGGGTTCAACCTGCAGACGCTGAGGATCTACACCTCTAGAAGCAAGATCTGCAGGGTTAAGGTGAGTGGGAACATGCCGCCACGAAAAGCCCTGTGTCAACTCATTAATTTCTATTACTCGATTGGCTACAAATGCTTTTAAAAGGTTTGGTTGTGAATTTATCCAACCAAGTACTACAGTTGAGTCGGTCCATATAACCTTTTGTGTTATCTTATGACATCTAATGGACTGGATTACCTTTGTGGTCAACCTAGCACCAAGTAATGCGCCACACAATTCAAGGCGAGGTATTGTCATAGCCTTCAGAGGTGCAACCCTAGCCTTTGCACACAGCAATTTAACATCTACAATATTTTTATTACTAATTGACCGTAGATAGACACAAGCTCCATATGCTTCCTGAGAAGCATCTACGAAACAATGTAATTCAACTGACATGGGAATATCGCATAGTACATACCTAGGCAAACTAATTTTAGACAGATTATTAATATTTTCTGCTATCTTAACCCACTTCTTTTCAATGTGGGGTGGCACAGGGTCATCCCAGCCTAATTTTTCATTCCATAATTGCTGTAAAATAATTTTAGCTCTAATTATGCATGCACATAGCAGCCCTAATGGATCAAATATTTTACAAGTTAATGATATGATAACCCGTTTAGTAAGTTTCTTAGACATATCCATATCAACAGTGAAATGTAAAGTATCTGGTGACGGTGACCAGTTTAATCCTAAAACTGTGGAATATTTACTCAGATCAAGTGATTTAGATGTAGTCTCTGTTTGCAACGCTTGGGGGCAGTTTGTGCGTATTTTATGAAGAGGGAAACAAGCTGATGATAATATATTAGTGATGTCATCATATATTTCTTTAATTTCTTTTTCTGATTGACATCCTGTATTTAAATCATCCATATAAATATCATATTTTAAAATATTAGAAATAATGGGGTTAGAACATTCATGAGCTAGTTGAATTAGACACCTGGTGCTCAAGAAAGGTGCAGATGCTGTCCCATAGGTGACAGTGTTTAGCTGCAAGACCTTAATTGGCTGTGAGCAATCATCTCTCCACAAAATTAGTTGTAAATGTCTCTGAGAAGGATCAATTTCTATTTGCCTGTACATTTTTTGTATGTCCCCTGTTAAAACATACTTGTAAGTTCTAAACCTTAATAAAATAGACAACAAGTCATCTTGTAGAACTGGACCAACATACTGAATTTCATTAAATGATTTTCCTGAAGTAGTTTTGGCAGAGGCATCAAAAACAACGCGTAATTTTGTGGTTTCACTGTGCTCTCGCAACACCGCATGATGTGGCAAATAATATCCAAATGAAGGACGTTTAATCTCATTTAAATGCCCTAACTCTTTATACTCTTCAATGAATGCAGTGTAACTTAGTTTGAGCTGAGTATTTTTATGTAATTTCTTCTCCAAGTTAAGGAAACGTTTTTTCGCTAAGTAATATGAATCGCCTAGTGCCTGTTCAGGAATCTCCTTGAATGGCATTTTAACAGAAAATCTACCACTGGGAAGACGTTTCATATTTTCTAAAAAATGTTGTTCACACAATTTATCTTGGAGTGAAGTGTTATCAACACAATTAATTTCTTCCATTTCCCAAAACTTTTTTAGGTCATTATGAATTTCTTTTGTGAAGTTACATGTCAAGTGACTACTAAGGCTACATTCTCCTAAACGTCCACTGACTAACCATCCAAATTGTGAATTTTGTAGGATAGGTTTACCTACACCTAGTGAAATACGCTTAGTCCCTACAATGTTCCAAAAAACATCTGCCCCTAATAGCATATCTATGTTAGAGGGATAATTGAACTTTGGGTCTGCAAGCACAATATTTTCTGGTAAATTCAGTTCCTGAATGTTAACAGGTGCACTCGGCAATGTTCCTGTAATTTGTGGAACTACAAGACAGTTTATTTCTAAATTAAATGAATTTAGTCTTGATTTTATTATTATATTGCAGCGCTCGGATATATTAAAAGAAACATTATTAATACCTGAAATCCGTAGCGGTTCAATAGTTTTAGTGGACAGACCTAACTTTCCTTTCAGGTTTTCTGTCACAAAGGAGGATTGAGATCCTGTATCTAATAGAACTCTTACACAGTAAGTTTCATTAGTATGTTCATTAAATACTTTTACAACAGCGGTACACAATAAAACCTGGCTGATGGATACCGCAGACAGTGATACCGGTTGTTGTTGAGTTGACGTAGAAGGTGCAGCAGTAGTATTTTCAGAACTGCTGTTGCTATTAGTTTTATTTACATGTACTAAACTATTATGTTTGTGTTTACAAAATTTACATAAACCCTTCATACGACAACGAAACGAGTTGTGGCCCTCACGCAGGCAATTTAAGCATAACTTTAATTTATTAACCTCCTTAAGCCTATCTTGAACATTCATATTATTAAATTTGAGACATTTTTGGATTCTATGACCCTGCTCGCTACAAATTAAACATAAAAGTTCACTTAAGTTTTCAACTGAAGAGACAAAGGCTTTTGATTTATTTTGGTTAAATTTATTAATATTCCCTTTGTCACTTTGTTGTGATGTGACTGATGTTGTTTCTAAAACATCAGCACGACTACGAATAAAATTATAAAAATCACTTAGTGTTGGTAAGTCAGGTAAGATATTCCTGTATTCCTCCCAACGTACAACCATACTGGTATCTAACTTCCCAGTTATTATAAATATTAATAGAGCATCCCATTGGTCAGTTGCTAGACCCAAATTGTTGAGCGCTCTTAAATTTTTTGAAATAATATCAATGAGATTTCTCAATTCCTTAACAGAGTCTTTATTAACATTGCCAATGCCACAAAGCGCCTTTAAGTGATTATTAACCAAGAGTTTTTTATTATTATACCTATCATTAAGTAATTGCCATGCAACACTGTAATTCTCAGAGGTAAACTCCAAGGATCTGATAACTTCAACAGCACCACCCTCTATTGAAGACCTCAGATAGTGATATTTATTTATATTTGGTATAGACTCATTACTGTGTATTAATGAATAGAAGGTATCTCTGAATTCTAACCATTTTATATAGGAACCATTAAATGTTGGCAATTTAATTGTGGGCAATCTTATTGACTGTAAGCCATTTTGTAGGCAATTTGAATGGGAGCCTTTGTTACTACATGCATCACCAAACTTTTCTTTGTCTGACCCTTGCCTTTCTAAAATGTCCTCAATGACTGACATTATTGAAATAAACTTTGATTCAATGGACTCTCTTAATGTGAGTTGTTCCTCAGTGTCACAATCCTCACAAGTGTCCTCAATTATTGTTTGAACGTCGTTAAATTGACTAAATAATTCTTGACAATTTTCTAAACGTCTACCTAACTCTTTTAAATTAACGCTACTTAAAGTAGATTCTAGGTTTTTCATATCCTGTACATAATCATTTAATTTAGTTAAACGCCCTCTGATATTACCGCGTTTCCGAATTAGTTCACTGAATTTGCACGCATCCTTGTCCATGATTGCACTAAATATACTACACTAACCGAGTACAAACAATGAAATAAGCAATAAATGTGCATCAAACCAAACGCCCGGTTAGGCGTACACTCCAGTTGCAGCTCGCAGCCACGCGTTGTTACGGCAGGCACGCCGCACAGGCACACAAGATGGCCGCTCTGCTATTCTGCGACCGCGCCGCGGTCCGCGGAGCCCTGCTCGCCACGTGGTCGGACGGACGCTGGGAGGCAGCGCGCAGACGCAGCCCGCAGATTTCCTGGAAGTGTTCGGCAAATCTATTTGAAGCAAGAATGCAGTGCAAGGCTTAAGCTTTGTTATTGGTGCATGAAACACGGAATTGGGTATTTAGTACCGGAATATAAACACTAGATGTATAATAAGCGTTCAAAATTATATGCCTTCACTCACAGCGCACGGCACAGCACAGAGGCACGTGTATTATTTTATAACCCATGCGGGCATGCGGGACCTATTGTATGGTCGCCATAAATATATATGCTTAAAATATACTCCTCATATTAGTCTGGAGTTACGACCAAATTATTTAGATACACAACTCACGAGATTTTAAATTTACCACAATGCAATAAAATTCTGTTTGCAAGCTGCCCCTAACCTCGAGGAATACACTCTACGAGGAGGACGCTCTAAACACACAAACAAAGCGGCGGAAATTGGGGACGGAAATATAAAATAGGAACGAGCTCACTTCCCTTCGGCAGACCTCCTGACGCGATGCCCGCTGTATCCAGGTAGATCTTCGACAGCCGTGGTTGTGTAGCCTCCTCGTGTTCCCAGCAATGTCGCCTGATGCACGCGGTTGCGATTCTCGATGGGCAGCGGCGGCGCCGGCGGTTTAGCGCCTGCACGGCGCGCGCACGTGGTCGGTTCGAAGAATCCGGAACACGCTACCGAGTCGCAGTTTTCTCGTAGTTGTGGTTGCAGATTTCTTTTTGCTCACGGTCGCCAAATGTGTGATAAATGAAACGGGTGAACGTTATAATAAAATAATTTAATTCCATTTATTGGATTACATATATCACACTTTTATAGGTTGGCCGCGCGGCCTTGACACGCGACCTAATGTTCTTCCCGTTTGGTTCGAGTTGATGAAAAAAGGAACGCTCTGTTTTTTTTTTTTTTTTTTGATATGACCACTCGCAGATCAGCCTAGGGAGGCTGTTGACTGCTTAACCGGACTATCCTGTGGTGGCCAAAAATTACTTTAAGGCCCCCAGCCAGGGCTTACAAACTAAGGATAATTAAATGAACGTTCACTAAGGGCACCCCCTGAGGGGTTCGGGCCTAGGCTTAGTGCGTCATTGAGGGAGAGCAACAGGTTGGCTGGGTCGATATTATTTAGGGAATTTATTTAGGGAATTTTAACATTACATGCTCAGCGGCGCGGGCTGGCTTGTCGAGCAAGGAGGAACGCTCTGCGTGGGCGCTCGTCTTTTATAGACGCCGCCGCGCCGGCGATGACGAAACGGGGAGCGCGGCTACGTTCCGTTCTCCGCACCCTCCGTTGGTACACTTGCGCGTGTACACTATTCCTTTTGTAGCAACGAGCACAAGTTTAGTGTTTCACTAAAATAATTAAAAATAACGCCCACTAGTGACGTTTACTGACACAATATTTTTTACTGCAAATCCAGCCAGTTACTTCCCAAGTATATGTGTGGTAACGGCAGTAAATATATTGCTGATGGGATTCCTAATACTCTCGTAGCTTCCCCGAAATTAGATGACGTGACTTCATATTTTGGTGACTATTCCCAACAATTGGATGGATAATAATATAATTATAGGCTCAGTTTATTGCAAGAGATCTGTGATTAAAGGAATTGAGAGACATTTTCTTTGCTTATTTAATTGAGCAAATTGCAAATAAATAAGTATTTTTAAAGAATCGTGTTCAATTTTTTAATTTTTTTTTTAGACTACAAAATTATTGTATTAATTTATTGCTACGATTATGTTACGCTTCCATTCATTTGCCCATTTAGACACTAATCTGCATCGTCTTCATATGACTTAACCGCAATTATTTCAAGACTTAAAAGAGTCTGTGACTTTTGGGTTAGGCATCATCAAAGACCTCCCGCTCTGAGAGTGGAAGAGAGAGTCAGACTCTTACTGACTAAAACCCATCCATGTTCCTTCCTCTCTGTTCCAGGGCAGCGGTAACCCTTTCAGACTATCCCGCTAACCGAGACTGTGATCTCTGAGTTTGTTTCGATCCTTTCTTCTCAGTTTAACCGGGTAGGAAACACCTATGATGAAATGATATTTTTTTGATCTGGGGCGGCAAATCTTCCCTTGAACGTCTTCCGCCCCAGGGGTGCAGAGGGGTTTGTCAGACCCTTACTGACTATTAAACACCCTAGTGTTCCCTCTTATACCTGCACTGAGGGTCGTGGGAACATACGATCCTTCCGCAACCCCTGATGATGAAATGACCGAACCCAAGTCAGGATTTACCTGTACGCCAAATATTAAATTCGTTCAGCCATATCCTTACTTATCTTACTACTATTAATAAACGCGAAAGTTTAAATGATTGCGTGTTACTCAATATGTCAGAACGGCTAAACGGATCTTGATGAAATATGGCAAACCTAACCTTTATTATTACATAGGATACTATTTATGTCAATAAAACGTTCCCATGGGATAATTTTCAACATCCACGCGAGCAAAGTCGTATCGTATTACCCAGTTGACTGGGTGAAGCTAAGTCAGAGGCCTATGGGCAGCATAAAAAAAACCACCACCAGGTAACCACATGAAAAAAAAAAAACCTGTCTCGGTTGTGGAAGTCTGATAGGCTCTATGTAAAATAATGGTATTCAGCTGCATTCGGTTAGACTGGAAGCCGACCTCAATATAGTTGGAAAAATAGCCTTTTCCCAACTATTTTGAGGGAAAACGCGGGCAAAGTCGCTGACAGAAGCTAGTTTATCATGTAAGTCTGCTCACCCAACTATCAAATCGCGCGTTCTCATGGAATTTACTACACAAACTCCCCCTCTGTAATCGGGTATGCAAAACTAATTTCCTGTGAGACATCAGACGTCATCTTAATCTGAAGGAAATACCAAGTACAGGGAGGCTTCGAATCAAGTAGGGGATATAATATGATACATAGAAAAATATGTGGTTAATATGAGAAGAATTTAATCTCTTGAGGTTTTCGCAAATTCTGGTAGATAATACTATATCTAGGCTGTATTTAGAAATAACTCCCATTTAAATTATTGTGAATGTGAGGACTTTACGAGGTAATAATTTTTTTCTTCTTTTTTCGAATTTTGTTCATGATAATGTTGGTTTGAGTATTTAAATGCGACCTTCCCAAATGTCCTTTCTTTGGTATAGTTCGTCGAATCGTTGAAAAACCTACGTTTTGAGTTGAGCTGTACGATTTATGACAATGCGTGAACTGACTGGACAGGCCCACTCAATCTGTATGGTTCTTTCCTCAAAAGACCATTTCAGACACCAACCTACATGGCCTCCACGTGGTCTGACCAAGATTATGTCTGGACATAAAAGAGACTGTGACCTCTGAGTTTGTTTCGGCGTTTCTTCTTAGAGGAGTCTGTTAGAAAACGCCGGCCTCATCTGGTTTTAAAAATATTATTAACATATTGTAAAAGTGTTTGTAAAAACCTATTAACAAAAAGACAATATTTTATCTATTGATTATGTAAAACTTGGCATGGTCTCTCTAATAAAATAACTGCGCCTCATATTTTGGTCAACATACAATTCAATCTCATACTGACCTGCCAATAACGCACGTAAGAAAATTTTAATTTCCATTAGCACATTACACACCTTAGTATAAAGTACTGACCCCACATAAAGTTATCCAAAGCTGTCAAATTTGCCCAATTGAAAATGAACCTTATGCTTTTGTTATAAAGTTGAAAACGTATCAAAGTAATTTGGCAGGAGATATTAATTATCTTACGACAATAGTCAGTAAAATCAAAAAGTGTCACTAATCTTCAATTTTACTAACTCCTAAACTGTTTCAATGTTCATTCAGTCAGTCAGTAAGATGTTACCATCACCTGAACAATAATTTGGACATGAAAGCTCTTCCGGCCTATTGCCCTGCCCTAGTTCTCTAAAAGGACGCGGTTGCGTAGTCGTGCGTACTCTTTAGTCACGCACGACTTACCAGCATTCATGGTCAGCCAATTATATTGAGATTTCATCTACTGTTTTGTGTGACGGGATCTTTTCATTTTTGTATTGAAAGTGATATTGATTGTCTGGACTTTCCACTATTGTTACTACATTGCTGACGCGCGCTGCGTACACTCAATATGATGTCACAACCGATTGACTGCTTCTATTGTACTCTTGAGTGAATTCACACGGGACGCATTCTGTAAAATTACTCTTAGTTGTTAATAATAGGCTATTTGACACGGTCAAAGATAAAATATGAAAACACATAGAAAAAAGACCGCTCGTCTTAAAAACTTCCATCACCGTGCAGAAATTAAATACTATTGGAGGATATAATTATTGTAAAATTGAATTTAATGTTAATAAGTATTCAATTTGATTCCAAAAATCTGTGACGTCACATTTCAATATTTCATACAATTCACGTACAAATTCCTCGTTTTGACAGTTCATAAAAAGGAACGTTCTTGCCTACCCTGTCAAATACCATATTATTTAACTGGAAACTAACTAAGCTAACTAGCTTACAAAGTAGCATAAATAAAGTGTTAAAAAATTAATACTGAAATCGCGAAAAAAAAATGAGCTGTTCCATACATTTTATTATTTTTATTGTGTTACGTGTGCATAAATATATGGAACACCTCATATTTTTTTTCGCGATTTCAGTATTAATAGGGTTCATACCATAGTAAAAGTTGTTCGTACCGATGATAACTTACGACTGCAGCGAATGACACTAACGCCCTGGCCACTTTTTTCCGATATCTTTTGCATTAATCAATCTAGCTAGAGGGATTTTTCGTTGCAAGCAGATAATTACTCGGCTGGTCTTGTTAATAATTCACGCCGTGATAGCTTTCATGATATTTTTCCTCCACCATGAGTCTTCGTTTCATCGACACTATAAGACGCGACAAAAAGAAAGTTGACAGAAGTTACAGGGTGAATATTTTAAGGGGTCACTGTCCTCATAATTATGAACAAATTTTACAATGGGAACAAACCTGAAATCATGAAAAAAAAAAAAGAACACTAGCTAAATTTATGGATAATCTTGTTACCCAGTTGCATGGTGGTGGTGAATATTATTTTAAAAAGCATCCCACGCTTTTAAAAAAAACTTTTCTTTTTTTTGAAATTTGCAAATTTATTTTCTATTTTTAGTTCTATAAAAAGTGTGTTTTTTAGTTTTTTTAACTATTATTTATTTCCTAGTTTTTATATCAAATAATGTATTGTTATCGCTCCTCGATAAATCTACAAAGTTTGAACGAAATCTGGCTGTTTAAAGTGGTTTAAAATCGCGCCCAAAAGAGTCGGGTACAACCAAACATACAGGTGAACCATGCAAAAAGGAGAAGGTTTTCAATTCGGCTGTATGTTTTTTTTTAATGTTTGTGCCGCAATTACTCCGCCAATTATGAATTGATTTTGATGGTTATTTTTTTGTTTGGTAGGTCATACTTTAAAAGTGGTCCCATATAAATTTTATTAACTTACCATGAATAGTTTTTGAGTTAGCTTCGAAAATACGTACCTATTTAATCCACTCTTTTCACTTAATGATGTTAAAACATCACAACAGAGTCCACTGTTGTTTATATAACAAGTTTAGTAGAGGATACAAATTGTTGTGGGGACTGTGGGGTAGGCAGGAAACAAAATTCAAAAGTGAAAAATAAAATCTTTGCGGTCCCCAGTCAAACCCGCGACTTACATTAAAAAAACCACTACATCGTTACGATAGAACTAATTTATATCACGCCAAGCTTCATCCTACAACTAGCTTAATATTCAGGCGATGGCAGACAAGCTATTTCAGGTACCTGCAGCGATCCCTTGAGTGTAGACTAAAGTTGATCTAGATTGGATAGGGATTCAAAGCCTAGCCTCTGAACTAGGCTAACTAGGTAATGAAGTATTTTGAGTAATTATAACCATAAACATATTATCATTACGTCTTGTTTTCCCGAAAGAATGCGCAGAGGTGTGCTTTTTTTTGAGGGTAGGTCCAAAGACTCCTCCCGCTCCGAGGGTCAGACTCTTACTGACTTAAACCCACCCATGTTCTTTCCTTACCCCTTTATGTTCCTATATGAAGGGGCCCGTTGGGGCCGAGCCTGCCGGGTAAGCGTGACTGTCCGACAGGGTTACCGCTACCCCGGAACATAAAGGGCTAAGTAAAGAACATGGGTGAGCTTTAGTCAGTAAGAGTCTGACACTCCCTTCCGCTCCAGCCAGAGCGGGAGAAGTCACTTGATGATTTCCCAACCTTACAAAAAATAATATGAGAGTGAATATTTGTAACTATCCTCCACGCATCGATAGAACATAATGTGCATCGACAATCACGACTCTCAGTTGCGTTCAAGTTCATCTTGAACATTATTAACATCGATGAAGGAAACCAAGATTTTATATTTATGAAATCGCTAACCCCTCTTGAGCAAGTATAAGGTTACGTGATCCATGCTTGTACTTTCTCTATATAAGAAGAGTCCTATGCTCTGTAGTGAGACAGTTTTATGATGTTATTATTTAGGACACAACTATGTATATTAATCCGACCCAGCATATCCCTTTGCTGACCTCCCCCAGCGACGCGCTAAGCCCAGCTCCGTAACCCATAAGAGATGCCCTAAGCGTGTAGTTACTAAGTACTTATATAATTTTATGCCTTGACTGGAAGCCTAAATTTATTGATTCACCCTCAGGAAATTATCAGCATACACCAGTCATTCTGACTGTCAGGACTGCGGGTCACTTTATTATTTTAATATTGTTCTTGTTTCATGCAGGTACATTGAATTTGATTAAAAGTACGTTCTAGTACATTGCTGGTACATTCCTTTCATATACATATATTTTAAAATTACCCTAATTTGATTATAATTATTTAATTGAAAACTAACTTTGTAAGCTAACTATATAAGATGTTAAAAAATTAACCCTAATATCGCGAAAAAAATATGAGCTGTTCAATACATTTATGCACACGTAACTCAATAAAATGTGTTCATCCCAGTAAAAGTTGTTCGTATCGATGAGTACCTACAATGCTCCCACGAAATTCTTAGAGTTAATTTTTTAACACCTTATTTATACTACTCTGTCAAGAAAGTACCGGGAAAAGATCAATAATACACAAAATGTCTGTAATTCATCCAAATTTATTTTATCACCTTCAAAGTATGCTCCTTTAGAAACGATACACTTGCGCCAACGAATAATCCATTCATCAAAACATTTTTTAAACGCTGCTTCCGGAATTGAGTTCAGTTCTCGCCGCGAATTCTCCTTTATGTCTTCTATCGATTGAAAACGGGTGCCACGAAGTGGTAATTTGAGTTTAGGAAAAAGAAAAAAGTCAGCAGGAGCCATATCTGGTGAATATGGTGGTTGCTGGATGGTATTTGTTGAGTGTTTGGTCGAAAATTCGTTCACAATGATAGCCTTGTGCGAAGGCGCATTGTCGTGGTGCAAAATCCAAGAATTTTCTTTCCACAAATCTGGCCTTTTTCGTCGAATTTGCTCTCTTAAACGCCGCATAACGCCCAAATAATACTCTTTATTTACCGTTAGACCTTCCGGTAAGAATTCAGAGTGCACAACACCGCGATAGTCAAAGAAAACAGTCAACATGACTTTGACTTTTGATCGACTTTGGCGTGGTTTTTTCGGTTTCGGTTCAGTTGGAAGGCGCCACTCCGAAGCTTGTTGACTAGTTTGAATGTCAAACTCGTAAACCCACGTCTCGTCACCAGTAACAATGCGTTTCATGAAGGTTGGGTCCGAACTGACTTGTTCTAGCATGTCCTCAGCGACTTTCATGCGATTGAGTTTTTGGAGAAAATTCAGATCTTTTGGGACTAGCCGAGCAGCAACATGTTTCATACCCAAATGATTAGTTAAAATGGTACGGATCGACTCGTGAGATACAGAAAGTTCGGCGGCTATCTCTCTCAGAGTTGAATGGGGATTTTCAGTCACTATTTTCTTCACGTTTGCGATGTTAACTTCAGTTGCAGACGTTGACGGCCTACCAGAGCGAGGCAAATCTTCCATCACATCTCGACCGCTTTTGAACGCTTTGAACCACTCATAAGCACGAGTTTTTGATAAAGTCGATTCACCGTAAGCCTTCTGTAACATTTTCAGTGACTCCGAACACGAAATTCCATTGGCGATGCAAAATTTAAGACAAACTCTTTGTTCGATATTTTTGTCCATTATGAAATTCGCAATACACACTATACGATATTACTAAAACCAGCACTGTATTTAATATAAATAACAGATGCAACTGAAACTCCGCGCCAAAATGGAAAACAGTTGTGCCAATCTAACAACTACAAAAAAACAAAAATTTGAATTTGGAACCATAAACAAATGATCCATTCCCGATACTTTTTTGACTGAATGTATAACATATATTCAATTCTGCTACAATACACCCGTCATTCTGACCCACACAAGTAGCCGACATATTCCTAGATTGACCTGCGAGGTCATCATCATCATTTGCCTAGCCTTTTCCCAACTATGTTGAGGTCGGCTACCAGTCTAACCGGATGCAGCTGAATACCAGCATTTTACATGGAGCGACTGCCTATCTGACCTCCACAACCCAGTATCTGGGCAATACGATACCCCTTGGTAAGATTGGCTGTCAGATTATCGGGCTTCTGACGACCCATAACGACTGTCAAAGATGCACAAATGGCAGCCGGGACCAACGGCTTAACGTGCTTTCCGAGGCACGGAGGACTCTCGAAGTGTAAATGGTCACCCATCCACGGCCAACCACGGCAAGCGTAGCTTAACCTGATGGATCGACCTGTGCGGCTGTCAGTAGTCAGCCACAAGCTCCTCTGAGTCCTAGTTGATCTCCTTTTTTTATTAAAAAAAAAGGAGACTACTAATAGTGTATATTTTCAGTCATGTTTCATGAATATACATGAATCAAGTTCGTAGTTATTAAACACTTAATACTCTATTAAACGAACATAAAAGCCAGCCTTTTTGTATACTTGTACCTGTGTGTCCTTAGAATTTTTCTTTGCCAACATTTTTCATAATAAAAACAAATTCAATCAGAGAGATAATGGGATTTTTGCAAAGAAATCCATTCAAAGAGCAGTATTATATTTATGGTACTTTATGAAGAGAAATATTTCAAAAACAAACTGGAATCCTTTGAACTTCATAACTTGAGTTTGTGTGTGTTGTGTGTACTATCAATGACAGACGTAGTTTAATTCTTTGTTTTGATATACGCATGAATTATCAGATTTATTGAATGGATTGATCGTATTTATTGCACACAATAAATTTATATAAAAGCGAAAGGTCATTCAAAATCATTCACTCACTAAAAAAGATACTGGACTTACGAAGATGAAACTTGACACAGCTGTAAATTATGAGCAGGAGACGTCACTATGGAAGGAAACTCCCCCCCCCCCCCCCGTAAGAGGTAATCATCGGAATTGCTGATCCGACTCCAAACATTTTTCACTAATAGGCAGCCAAATAATACCCTAGTGACATAGGCTATATTTTAAAGTTGGATGAAGTCACTTGCGAAAAGTTACACAAAAGAAAAAAATTCAAACACACACACACACACGTATATACAAAAAATATGTTTTCTGAGATGGTGTCGCAACAAACACAACAAAATTTAAAAATTGATAGTTTACACACTGCTCTTGAGACCATAAGATTTCAAAACTCAATGATTACTTCACAGACGTCTGAGATCCGAACACAAAATGATGAGATCAGAGCTTCGGTTCAATTTTTGTCTGATAAATACGACGACGCTATGAAGGAACTAAATCACCTAAAGTCTGAGTGTTCTAATAATAATAAAATTATTAAAACTTTAGAACTTAAAGTTGACCACCTGGAAAAAATTTTTAAATCAGCAACACTTGAGTTGAAAAATCTACCCAGCACAAACCCTGAAACCCAACAAACACTGATGAACTCTGTTCAAAAGTTAGGAGATGTCATAAATCAGCCTGTGATAAATACTGATATTAAAAACATTTTCCGCACAAGGGGTAACAAAGACTTAGCTGGCACCGTCCTCGTTGAGTTCTCTTCTCCAGTAATCAAAGAACAGTTCCTGAAGTCGTCTAGAAACTACAATAAAGTCAATAGCACAAATCGACTCAATACTACTCATCTGCAAGCTATGGGACCGGAAAAACCCATATATGTTTCAGAAGCTCTCACTACCATGACGAAACGCCTCCACTACCTAAGCAGGGAATTCATCAAAACCAGCACATATGAGCAATGTTGGATTGCAAATGGGAAAGTATATTTACGCGAAAAAGAGGGGATGCCCAGTCGGCTGATAAGAACTGAAGAGGACCTCGTCATGTTACGAAGAGAAAAATGACTAATATACATCTGTCAGTTACGCAGTCTGTGGTTGTCTATTGCTGCTTTCTTTTATTGTTTACCATATTATAAATCATTATTATTAATACCTTGTACTAACAACCCTTTCACCATTTTATGTTTACTGTTCGGTCATATAACTAGGCTACACTCACACTCAAATTCACGACTTACTACACAAGAAATTATTCTCACTCACTTTAACTCTTTAAACAGAGACTTACATACATTCCTACATATTATACACTCTTTTTGCTTTACATTTGCCCGTATCCTCAATGTGCTCTGCCGTTCATATATTCTGTTGGCCATTTATTCGTGTGTACTATTAAATGACATAGTTGTCTCTTTGAAAATCACAAAAAGTTGTCCATTCCGAAAGGTATATTATAGAATTTTTACTATTAAAATTCGATAACACAAAAAATAATACTACTAAAATAGATTCTGTCTCCGTGTCTGACTCATTTGTGTGATCGCGAGCGAATTATCGAAATGTAATCATTTGTGGTGATATAAACATAAATATTCACGATCAGTGCCATGACTCAGCTAAAAATAGTTATTTAAATTTGTTAGCCTCACATGGTCTCCTGCCAGCACATGTCCTGCCCACACGTCAACTTGCATGCCTAGATCATTTTATTCTAAAAACAACTTTGCCTGCTACCACTTTGGTTGCCCACTCCGCTCTCACTGATCACGAAACTGTTTTGCTATTTCTTGCAAAGAAAAACCCTAAATCGACTGCAAGAAAAACAGTGGATCGAGTCGATCACGATCAGCTAGACGCAGATCTGAAACTAGTTGACTTTAGTGCGGTGTATATGTCAAATGATCCACATGTAGCAGCAGATCTATTAATTAGTCCCATTATGCGGGTCATTGAGTTAAACACGAAAACAGTTAAAGTCCCGAACCGTAAAAAAATCGTGAAGGCATGGATTACTCCTGGCCTTCTCCGTTGCATTCGACATAGAGATAATCTACATAAAAATATTAAAAATGACCCTGAGAACTTAATCCTAAAAACGACATATTTAAGATATAGGAACTACTGCAACAAGTTATTAAAGCAATCTAAAATTGACCATGATAAAAAAGAAATCAGTGATGCTGGCAACAACACTAAACATCTGTGGACAGCTATAAACAGCATAACGAGTAGGGTCGAAAAGAAGGACAGCGCTTCAGAATTGCTATCGACTTCAACTACACCAAAGCAATCGGTTAACGAAATCAACAACTTCTTCGCAAATATTGGTAAATCCCTTGCTGAAAAAATTGAAAGTCGGGCGACATTGTCACCAAGTGGTACTTTCTGCAATAATTCACATTCCATGGTACTGTTACCTACAGACGAAGCAGAAGTGACAAAACTGATACTGTGCTTCCGCAATGACTGTGCCATTGGTTGGCACCGAATTTCTAATAGTTTTCTTAAGAAACACAAAGCCATCATAGTTCCTCCGTTGACTTACGTTTGCAACCTCGCTCTCGAAACAGGCCAATTTCCCAGAGCATTCAAGAGGTCAATAAATTGTTCATCTGGTTTTTAAGGGTGGGGACAGAAGCCGTGTCAACAACTACAGACCCATAGCCGTGCTACCGGCGCTTTCCAAGATTCTTGAACGGATCATGAACGGCAGACTAGTTGATTACTTGGAGAGCAATAACCTTCTGTCTTCCTCTCAATATGGTTTTAGAGCCGGTAAATCGTCGTCCGATGCTGTTCATGATCTCACTAACTTTATCGTCACTAACATGGACAAGGGTCGAAAAGTCTTGGGGATTTTTCTAGACCTAGCAAAGGCATTTGACACGGTTTTTGTTCCCATACTGATGCAGAAGATGGAATGCCTTGGAATTAGGGGAGTCCAATTGAGACTGTTTGAGGACTATCTGAGTGGGCGTACTCAGAGCGTGAAAATGAAAGAGTACGTCAGTGACGAGTGCCAAGTTACCTACGGCGTGCCTCAAGGCAGCGTACTGGGTCCTACACTCTTTCTTATATATATAAACGACCTGGGTATGCTCACTCTTCCAGAGGGTAAAATAATAACTTTCGCAGACGATACAGCCCTGTTATTCAGTGCGACTACGTGGAGTGATGTCTACGGATTTGCTCAGTCGGGCTTCAACATGGTATCAGAGTGGTTACAAAATAACATTCTCACTCTAAATGCTGCAAAAACGAACTACGTCACTTTTTCCGTCAAAAATAACAGGCCTACCTCGGCAACAACCCCACGTTCCATCGTAGCTGACACTTGTCCGATGCCATGCTGCGTCGCCTGTACTTGCGCTCAAATCGGTTAAGCCGATAGTGTGAAATATCTGGGCATTATCATTGACAGTGCACTAAATTTTCACAAGCACATTACCGTATTGAGTGGCAGGCTGCGGAAGTTGATATATGTCTTCAAGACCCTTAGAAGGGTGGCTGAGGATAAGGTGAAGAGATCGGTGTATTTTGCCCTCGTTCAATCTTTGTTGACTTACTGCATCACCTCCTGGGGTGGTGCCCCAAAATACACTATTCCGGAACTGGAAAGATCGCAGAGAGCCATCTTGAAGGTCTCACTGTGCCTCCCTTTTAGATACCCTACCACCCTCCTATATAAAGAAGCGAAAGTCCTGACAGTGCGCCAACTGTTCGTACAACAAACAATTATGAAACAGCATAGCCTCTTAACATATTCCCCCTCTCTATCACGTGGTAAACGTAGATTCGACCCCGTGGACAGTTATCACAACCGGCTTTCCACCAAGTTCTCTCAGCGATTCTTCTGCCACCTCGGTCATTATCTCTATAATAAAATTAACAAGATTCTTCCTATTTATGACCTAAACAAGATTAAATGTAAAATGAAATTAACTAGCTGGATCCAGGAGTTAAACTACCTTGAAACTGAAAAAATCCTAGCTGTCTCGGTATAGATTTCGACTTAAATACATTATTTATTAAAACTAGGTATATTTACTTTTCACATCCATATTATTTATTTATATATCCAGGCAACAGAAACATCTACATTCTCACTCACTACACAAAACCACACTCTACACCTTCCTTCATACCCACACAATACTAACCATACTAACACTATATAGATTTAGAATCATTTTAATAATTGTTATTCTCGCGACCACTGTCTGATTTGGAATGTTATGTCTTGTAACCTAAAGGGTGGAGACCTGGTGTCCTGAAATACAGGCCCCAAGCCTAGTTTAGGCACCAGTCTCCCACAATATACTTACTGTATCCTCCTGTTCCCTAAAAATATGTATTCAATGTGTATTGCGGCGAGAAAATAAATAAATAATAATAATTATTATTATTATACACATAAGTATAATAATCAAACAAGGCACAAAAATAATGATTAAATAATCCATTCCAGTCGCCTTTTAACAAGACAAAAGACTATCTAAATAAAATGATCCAGCTTTAGCCATTCAGCTCCAGTACATGAACAATTTAATATAGTCTATAATACATAGTTCTGTACACCGGACAAGCCATTTGCAGCATGTAAAGAGGGCACAGTGCAATAAGGATTATTTGCAACTGTTTATCTCGGAGAGACCTCTTTGTTTTAAAAACGGACGATCGCCGTTTGTTCTTTGAAGTCAAAAGAGTGAAGAAGAAAATAATATTAGTGTAATCATTATATAATCAGCCTATAATGTTCCTATTGCAGGGATGCAGGCTTCTTTGTCAGACGTAATAGGCCTTAATCAACCACGCGCGCCCAGTGTGGATTGGCCGATGTCACATGTCTTAGATTTTTTGATTCTAGGACATTTGGTTTTTTACAGTTATGAGAGCAGTGGTGATGAAATACATTACACCCAGTTACCTGAGTTTTGAAGTCGCATCCGTTACCACTGGCTGCTACTGCTCTATTAGGCCCGGCGCCCTCTGGCGGCACGGCACGGCAAGGGATTTTAGTAAGCGCAAATGATTTTAGATCTTATTTCTCGTGCTTAGTGTTCACATTTCGGGATGTCATGCCAGAATGTGCCAAAGAATGCCAAAGCAGGCTGTGACGTATCAATGAAATGTGAATCTTAACAGTTTTAAATAAGATTCGAAATCGTCAATGTTACAAATATCTCTTACAGTGCCTTGCCGCCAGTGAGCGCCGGGCCATAGATGCCGCACATAAAAACCGACTTAATATCCGCTCCCTCCTGCGCTTAGCACAAAGCCCTGACCACAAAGCGCGCAATATATGTATCATGGATGTGAAACTCCAGACATAAGAGCGCTATACATTCAGTGCACTGCAAGTTAGTATTTTCTAGATGACGGTACAATATATATGTATATGTATGTATGTAATCGTCTGGAGTTATGTTGGCAGTCGTGACTTCATTTCAGAACATCTGGCAATGGGAGTTGGTGAAGATATGTAACTTTAACTTAAGGAATCTTGAAAATCTTTGCTTAGCTAAGTGAGTGGAAAGTAGGAGTACATAATGACTTTACACTTATTTGTTGTTCCCTCTCTCTCGCTCTGAAATGTCAATTAAGTGTAATGGAATATTTCGTTTTAGAGAACGACATTCGTCTGTTTTATTATTTATTTATAAACATAGTAACATCACGCCTATAATCCCCAAAAGGTAAGGCAGAGGCGTGTACTGTAGAGCCTGAGTAAAACCTTATGTTGAACATGGCTGGTAATAATCTGACAGCGTTCGAACCTTTAAATCATGTTTAGAATAGCTGATAGGTACTTTTACAAGAGACAGTCCGTCTTTGACTGCGGGGCTTGGCAGATGTATTCGATATAATATATGTGGTGGTGTTTCACGGCCTGTGTTTTTGCTTTCATAGCGTAGCAAATCCCTATACACCCAGAATACACGCTCTACCTCTGAGTCCCCTCAGCGAAAGTCCCTCAACCAACTTTCTATAGTGTATTTCTTTTACAGTGTCCAATTTGGTAAACAAACACGGGACGAAAATTCTGATTTTTCGTATCAATCAAACACTTGGAGTTAAGCATAAACGTCTTGAACTTTGAATAATACACTTAAGGCATGCATTATTTTAAAAAAATGCTTCAGAGACACATACATTACCTAGAAATCTTAATATTAGTCGCGACATTGGTTTACCAAATAGGACAACTAAAGAAAAATACACTATACAGTACCTATTGCACACCCACATTTTGTCAGTTATATTCAAGTCCCATATAATAGGGGGCAAGCCTATTGACCTCCACCGGGCACAAATCCAGACTCTAAGAAATTTCTGATAGAAAATCTCAGTAACACTTTCCTCAATTCGGGATCGAACCTAAGACCTATTGCTCAGCAGTACTGTAACGCTTCCGACCACTAGACGAAGTAGTCAACAAGGGAGTCCGCAATCAATCTGCCTAGCCTTTTCCCAACTATGTTGGGGTCGGCTTCCAGTCTAACCGGATGCTGCTGAATACCACTGTTTTACATGGAGCGACTGCCTATCTGACCTCCACAACCTAGTCAGTAACTGGGTAATACGATATCCCTTGGTAAGACTGGCTGTCAGACTTTCAGGCTTCCGACTACCTGTAAGGACTGTCAAAGATCCACGAATGACAGCCGGGACCAACGGCATAACGTGCTTTCCGAGGCACAGAGGAGTCTCGATATGTCAAGATGGTCACCCATCCACGGACCAACCGCAGCAAGCGTAGCTTAACCTGATGGATCGATCCGTGCGGCAGTTATTACTTAGCCACGAGCTAAGCTTAGAAACAGCAATTATATAAAAAAAAATCGATTTCAAATAAATTGTTTCCTTTGTCATAATATTTTGCAAGAAATCTGAAGGCATTTTTGTGTACCCGAAGTAACTAATTCCCCAATTACACTTCACTCCACAAACTATGCTCGCTACAACTACATAACTCCACCAAAGTCTATTAGGGGGAAGGGTAAAACTGATTTTGGATAAGAAAAACCGGGCAGTAATATCTCTCGTCCGTGTGTTGCGTTCCTATGCACGATTAGTGTCGAACGCTGAATATTTCACGGTAATGCCTTACGATTGAAGTGTGTTACAGGACTTATTGATGGGGGCTCCCCAATTTATGGGGACTTGGTAAAATGGAGCGGAAATGTAGGCCAATTGGGGTAAGTGCAAATATTTTTTTAACTTTTTTTTGGATTCAATACAGTGTTTATGTTAAATATGTTAAACTAGAGTGAATGAAAGATGTACTTTGTTTGGTTACAGAATAAAACATACCTTGGTGACTAACCTAATAAGTCATGTTTTATTGAGGAGCTCGTGGCTAAGTAATAACTGCCGCCCAGGTCGATCCATCACGTTAAGCTACGCTTGCCGGGGTTGGTTCATGGATGGATGTCCATCTTGACATACTGAGACTGCTCCGTGTCTTGGAAAGCACGTTAAGTTGTTGGTTTCGACTGTCAATCGTGGATCTTTGAAAGTCGTTACAGCTAGTCAGAAGCCTGAAAGTCTGACAGCCAGGCTTACCAAGCGGTATCGTATTACTCAGTTACTGGGTTGTGAAGGCCATATGGGCAGTCGCTCCAGGTAAAATACTAGTATTTAGCTGCATCCGGTTAGACTGGAAGCCGATCTTTCCAGCCGATGGACTGGAAGATTGATTGAGTTTTAATTTGCACACCATACATATTTTGGAGCACTTGGAATCGAATTGGATCGGTTGATTCTCTGACTTCCACAATCCAATAACGAAATAATGCGCAGGACCCTTAGGGTGCCTTCTACCATCTGGTGGATCTGGTGGATCTGGTGGTTCATATCTATGAACAAAGAATGGGTAATGTGCGTAAAACGAACCAATAACAACACTAGCTTAGCTCAAGCTATCAAAATGAAGTGATCCTATTGGTGGATTTTTTCCTCGCACACCGCCTAGCTTCCCACATCTCTGGTAGATACGCAGCCATAATATCAGTCTGTAATTGCTTCCATGCAGAGAAGTCATGCTCGTAACATCTTTCGCCTATTACGTGTTCGCAGACTATTATCTCCAGACTTCCTTAACATTTGTTCCGTGATCGTTTGTATTTAACATTAACTTATAAAGGAACTACATTACACTAAGTCACTTCAGAGAACATTGATGACCCACTGATCCGACTTACGGGTCGGTCGTGAATTCGAATCCAGGTACGCAGTTTGAGCATTTAAAACATTACCACTGTTCTCTAAGCGGAGCTCGTGGCTAATTACTAACAACCGCACAGGTCAATCCATCAGGTTAAGCTACGCTTGCCGGGGTTGGCAGTGGGTGACCATCTTTACATACCGAGACTCCTCCGTGTCCCGAAAAGCACGTAAAGCCGTTGGTCCCAGTTGTCATTTGTGCATGTTTGACAGTCGTTACGGGTCGTCAGAAGACCGAAAATCTGACAGCCAGTCTTACCAAGGGGTATCGTATTGCCCAGTTACTGAATTGTGGAGGTCAGATAGGCAGTCGCTCCATGTAGAATATTGGTATGCAGCTTCATCCGGTAAGACTGGAAGCAGACCCCAAAATAGTTGGGAAAAGGATAGGCAGATGAGATGATGTTCTCTAAACGTTGAAGGAAAATATCGTGAGGAAACCGGTATGTTCAAAGACCGGTGACATCTACGAACTAGGCCCGCGTGATGGACTACTATCAACTCCCTCTCGCAGAGAGAAGGCCTGTGTCCCAGGAATGGGATATAGGCTGATCACGCTGATTCACTACACTACATGTATTCACACTACCTATAGTGATAAGTTTTTAACAATAGCTTTGTACGAATCATGTTTATATTTATACTAGCACTTTGCCCGCGGCTTCGCTCCCGTTGCCTAAAAGTTGTAAGGAGCTTAATAATGTACACTTGAAAAGAAAGCTGAAGACATATTTAGTAAACAAAGCATACTATAGCGTTAGCGAGTTCCTAGAGGAAAAATTTGTATTGACATAGTAGCTTAATTGATTTGATGATTAATTTTTGTGTTTGATTATTTAAAATGGAATAGTTTAATAATTTTAGATATATTTATATTTTTTTGAATTTAAATTTATTTTATTTTATTTTAATTGTTGACATGATTATTGTTAATTTAAATTTATTTGAATATTATTACTCTTTAATTACTTGATTTATTGTTATTTTAAGAGGTTTTAGTGAGGTTTATTAATAATGTTTCTTGACATTTGCACGTCACAGCGTGTGGCAAACATGCTTTGTACCTAATAATGTTGTTACCATCTTGCATGCACGTATGTTCTTGTATGTTTGACACATGTTTATGCAAATAAATATTATCTTATCTTATCTTGTCTGGTATTTCCCGTGGGACCCGTTATTTTTAAATAAACCCGGAAATATATATAATATACCCGGGATAAAAAGCCTATGTTACTCCTAGAAAACTAAGCTTTCTAACGGTGAAAGATTTTTTTAAATCGGTACAGTACTTTCGGAGCCTATTCATTTCAAACAAACAAACAAACAAAAAATCAAATCTTTCCTTTTTATAATATAAGTATAGATTTCTCTTTCTTATGATACAAACAGATTTTCTGCCTTGTTTAGGAAAGAGAGTCCTATGACCCATTTTATACGTGTTGTACCGGTTCTATTTAGATTTTTAAGAGAACTTTGTATACCATGTACCTACAAACTACTTTTTGAAACAAATAATTTTTTATATAAGTATATACTTTTATATTATCAGTTTAGTATCAGTGTTTGATCGGTTTTTATTATTATCTTTAAGACATTCTTATCTTAATCGTAACGGTAGTACCAAAACTCCTAATATACTTACTCATATCCCAATTCAAAGTCTCCCTAAAATCACTACCATTTATAAAACCCTATCTCCAATTCCTTGATATACAATTCTGGCCTCTAACCCGATGAAATCTAGGACGAGTATCTTCTAGCACAGAAGCGAGGACCTATGGGATTTATGGCTTAAACTGCATTAGGGGACTGAGAGCCGATTGGTTTCTGACATTGAAAAATTTCTCTCACCCTGTCTAGAGAATTGCAGCAAATTGAAATACTGTCACATGCAGATGTTATGTGGTCATATGTTTCTTTGGATATCAGAGTAATTGAATGGATAGTATTTTGTGGTTTGAAATATAATATTATGAATGCTATGTCATTCATACATTCACTGACTCACTGATTAAACACGAAATCTCAAAAACCACTGGATCTACGAAGATACAATTTTGAGACACAGACAACAGAGTCTACATTATGAGTAGGAAACGTTAGCTAGATAGGATTATAGAAAACTCTCCCATAAAGGTGGGGTGGGAGTTTCCATAAAAAAAAATAACATTGGTGCGGGCGGAGATAGTTTTTTTTTTTTATTAATAACAAACTAAATTTATAATAAACCAAGGCAAGCAAAATTGATAACTGATTGATTGTTTTTTTAGTAAATTTAAATTGTTATTTCTATTAATATTCGTCCGCGTTAAAGGAAAAACGAAGAAATCTCTGTAGGTACTTATTAATTACACTCATTTTTACACCTATGTTTTACAAATTAAAGAGGAGCTCGTGGCTAAGTAATAACAGCCGCACGGATTGATCCTTCAGGTTAAGCTACGCTTGCCGGGGTTGGTTTGTGGATGGGTGACCATCTTTAGATATCGAGACTCTTCCGTGCCTCGGAAACACGTTAAGCCGTTTGGTCTCGGCTGTCATTCGTGGATCTTTGACAGTCGTTACGGGTTGTCAGAAGCCCGAAAGTCTGACAGCCAGTCTTACTAAGGGGTATCGTGTTACCCAGTTACTGGGTTGTGGAGGTCAGATAGGCAGTCGCTCCATGTTAAATACTGGTATTCAGCTGCATCCGGTTAGACTGGAAGTCGACCCCAACATAGTTGGAAAAGGCCAGGCAGATTGATGTTTTACATATTAAACTTTTACTATATTCTATAATTACCGAACACCAACAAAGTTAGTAATTCCACAAGTATCTACCAGTACACACCCGAAAAAGACCAACACCACTAAGGGGACGAAAAGCAAAACTTTACCGGCCTCGCCAGTCAAGAAAACACCCAAAGGGAACTTTTCAAAAAACCGACCAACTTATGAAATTATTATTTCAGCCATTCCCCCCCCGCATTTACATTCCAAATTTAGCTTTCGAGATCTTACGTACGTTTCTCAGTTACTTGCTTTGGGAACTACGGAATGCTCGCTCTTTGAAAATTATAATATCAAAGACGGCTAGAAGTGCTGGATATGTAAGCATGTGTGTAATGGCTTTGGGGGAAGAGTCTGATGTTTGGGGAATCGTAAAATAAGCTAAAAGAGACAACGAGATGCTTTTCTTATGGTGATGATTAGTAAATTAAAAGTTCGCGAGCATATTCTCAAGAAGCTGGCAGAATCATCACGCCGGTAATGTTCTCCTAATGCTCGTTTTCTTTATTATAGTAGGTATAGTATTAAATTTATTTATATAATACTAGCTGACCCGACAGACGTTGTCCTGTCTTAACTGTGATACCTACCCTACCTACCTAGCTACCTACCCTACCTACCCTACCTACCCTAGCTACCCTACCTACCCTACCTACCCACCCTACCTACCCTACCTACCTACCCTACCTACCCTACCTACCCTACCTACCCTACCTACCCTACCTACCCTACCTACCTACCTACCTACCTAAAATTAATAATAAAAAAATTAAAAAATATGTGTATTCTGCTATTCAGGGCGGAGACAAATCCAACGAAACAAAAACCATGAAAATTGGTCCAGCAGATCTCGAGTTATAATGGAGGGAACAAACCCGACTTTCTTTTATATATATAGATAATTAGATATGTATTTATTATTATATTTATAGTTTGTATATGAGTATCTGTATTTCCAATTAAATAAAAGTTGCACTTTGCTTTCTAATGCACCTACCACTGTTTATCTCTGCATCACCCAAAGGTTGACTAGTAGAAAATGCCTATGGCATTAAGTCCGCCGCTGTACGTTTCTGTGCTTAAAGTATTAAATAAATCAATGATTTCAAACCAGTAATGTAGCTATAGGTAAAATATAGCTAGGTACTTGATTTCCGGATGACAAAAACTTAAGATAATCATCATCATTCTCCTAACCTTATCCCAATTTTGATTTGTGAGGAACATAAATTGTAATTTTCTTTCGTACTTCTCTATCAGTCGTCATTTCAGTAGTCACTCCCTTTCTAGCCGTATCACCTTTCACTCAGTCCATCCATCGTTTCTTTTGTCTTCCTCTACTCATATAGGATATCCATATTCGTACTCAAAACTTTCCAGACGACATTTTCCTCATTCCTCCGATTTCCAAACAACTTTAATGTCACGGGTGTCACTTTCAGACTTCCTCTTAAATAAATCTTTAGATATATAGATTTGCAAATTCAATACACAAAACTCTTAGTATTTGAA
Source organism: Hyppa rectilinea (assembly GCA_951799385.1). Taxonomy (NCBI): domain Eukaryota; kingdom Metazoa; phylum Arthropoda; class Insecta; order Lepidoptera; family Noctuidae; genus Hyppa; species Hyppa rectilinea. The sequence continues at coordinate 3,139,033 of OX637318.1, read as the reverse complement.
ATTTTAAGTCTAAGCGCATTATTTTCTTCTTAATTAACATCTACTATCATGCCTCGTTGGCAATTTGATTAATTGAACTACGTAAGTTGTCAAAAGCATACCTAATAATTAAAATGTCGTTTACATTTTAACTAGAACTCAGCTTGATTGTTCCCGAGCGTCGATTTATTAGCTACTAGCTTTACCCCGCGGCTGGGTACGCGTTAATTTAGAATTTATCAATCAATTTGGGTCGATAATCGATTCGAAAGACACGTGGCGCCATCTATTATCACAAGAACGTTATTATTGTTTTCCTCGGGAACATTACATTTTTCGAGATAAAATGTACTCTATGTCCATTTCCGTACACATCAAAATTTGTAAGCGAAATTTCAGGATTACCGATTCAGTGGTTCAGGCGTGAAAAGGTAACAAACTTTCGCATTTATAATATTAAAGTTGGGATAGAACTCTTTAGCTTAGCTATACATCCCCTTTCTATTCAGTAACAAATAAAGTAGGTCTGCATACATACAACATACTGTAGAAGAACGTATACATATTTTAAAAACACAAAGATAGAAAAGGTATTAGTATAGCAAAAGATATCTTCAAGTCACGGAGGCGCTGATACGTAATTCTTTTGTCGGCTAATCTTTTATGAAATCTACCTTTGTTGGAGTGAACAGTGTATCGGCTTTCCCTTACGGATGAATTCCCTGACTATCAATATTAAGTTATGTGTGAGCTTTACGCTTAGGCGGAGTGCGAGGTCAGCTTTCTATCTGATCCGATGCTTTAGGTATATTTATATTATACTAAACGTGGAATTATTAATGGATTTTTTAATAGCTAAAGGCTGCTTTCTATAACGTTTTAATAGAATTTATTCTACTAGAGTCGCGTCGCTCTATCGCGTTGAAACAACCAATTTTACCGCTTTTTAATATTAGTTTAAATTTAGACTAGCAACTCGTCCCTGCTTTATGCGGGTGGTTTCTACTGATATGGGAATATTTCCTGCTAAAATTGCCATATCTGTGCCATATCTAAGTTATACCAACCCACACTGATGAGCCCGTGGCCCTACTCCTTTCACAGAAAGATGAGACCTGTGTCCCAGCAGTGGGAACAATATAGACTGATTATGCAGCTGAAAATCAGTGCCTTGTGTTGCCATCTGATATTATATTGAGCTGAAACCGTTTTGGAATTATAATCACTGTTTTCTCTTTATTTATAATTTTAATGTATTATTTTTTTGCTATAATGCCAATAAACACATTTTTCATTCATGCTTCTCATATACTTACTATACTAGTTTTTCCAGCGGCTTCGCCCGCGTGTATGAAGGAAATTATCCCACGGGAACCGTACATTGTTCCGGTATAAAATGTAGCGTATATGCTATTCCAGAGTATAATCTATCTTCGTGCCAAGTTTCATCCAGATCCATTTAATAATTTTTGAGTTTATTTGTTACAAACATACATACAAATCTTTCCTCTTTACGAGTTCACCGAAAAACTGTTAAAATTAGAATATACTATAGCTGACCCGACAGACGTTGTCTTGTCTTAACTATGATACATACCCTACCTACCCTACCTGCCCTACCTACCCTACCTGCCTACCTAGCCTACCTACCTACCCACCTACCTTTTCTCACCTTTTAAACCTTCCCTGGACTACGACAAACATTTCAACACCAAAATCAGCTAAATCGGCCCAGCCGTTCTCGAGTTTTAGCGAGACTAACGAACAGCAATTGATTTTTATGTATATAGACAGATAGATTGTAATGGTTTAGTGAATAAATCGTTGGTGTGTCAATAAAGTAATTAGCATAGAAAACTAGTAATCTCGCGAAATGATGGTGAAAACCGCATCAAAACTCAGTGTGTAGTTTGGAAAAAATACGGTCACACACAAAAAGTGACTTTGTTTTATACTATTTAAGCCCTAACACCTAACGCGCAGAAGCTATTCTATGCAGCTCGACAGCTTGCAAAGGAAAATGGGTACACATACTGCTGGACTTCACGTGGTTCCATATTCCTGCGTAAAGCCGAAGGTGAGCCTCAAATTCGAATCGAATCCGCAATAAATCTAAAACTCTTAGCTAAAAACTGACTATCCTGTATAGACTGGCTCAAATTCATCTCTCACAGTTTATTCATTACACACTACTTATATTTTTATTTTAAGTTTAGTATTACCGTAAATAATCTTGGTCTCGATTCGCTGGTAACTTGTATGTTGTATCTAAATGCTGTAGATAGCCAGTATTTAATGATTATTTGTTTTTTATATCCAAAGTCCGTTCTTATAGAAGCTGTCTTTTTCAGTATTTCACTTTGTTATGGTATGGTTCATCTTGTAAACAACCGTAATTTATTTTATTTCTCGTATGAAACAAAATTTATTGTTAATCACAACGCAACACATTTGCAGTTACACACCAAAAACATTCACACCAAACACTACCACAAACCCCTTATTATAAATAGGCTAAACACGCTAAATTCCAAAATTTACACTACAGTACCTACACAAATGAAACTCTGCAGCACTAACATAAACTGGTCATTTACATTTAAAACTAAAATTCGATAAGGACAATTTAAACAAATTCTTTGATTCTGTAGAATCATTTAATATCTCACGGTCGTATGAGAGTTTACCGGGCCAATGATTGAAGCATATAGGCACTACCCAACCAACTTTGAACATACTGCATGTTAACATCCGAAGCCTAAATCGCAACTTTGATGGTCTTAATGTCTTAATACATTCCATGGATGTTAAGTGTAATATAGTAATCCTTTCTGAGTGCTGGTTGAGTAAAGTGACAGATATTCCGGTATTGACTGGCTTTACCTCAGCTAGATCCTCATTTAGTAACCAAAATGATGGGGTGGTAGTTTATGTAAGCTCTGATGTGACTCATAAGTTAATTGAACCAGTTTTCCAGGATGCTAATTGTCTTATTTTGAGGCTAGGTCTAGATACAGCTATAGTCGCAATATACCGTTCACCCTCAGTTAGAAATATAGAAAATTTTCTTAATTCTTTAAACAATATTTTAGAATCCCTGGCCTCAATAACAACTGTAGTAGTGATTGGAGATTTAAACATAAATATTAGACCTGAAAATAATGACCCAAACTCTGAGGAATATTTAAATACAATGGCTTTTCATGGGCTCCTACCTGCCCACGTTCTCCCCACTCGCATTGAGAACTGCCTGGATCATGTTTTTTTAAAAACGGATAGGCCCTCCACGGCTCTGGTTCTGAACTCATATTTCACTGATCATGCACCTATCCTGTTTTGTACTGAACGAAACTCTCATAGTGCTACAAAACCTAAAAGTATGATACGGCAGTTAAACTTTCAAGGTATCATTGGTTGCTTGGAAAACTCCGATTTGTCAAGTGTTTTAGCTAGCACTGATCCCAATCGGGCTGCGGATCTACTCATCTCCATTATATCAGACGCAATAAACCAACACAGTACGCTAAAAAAAGTCCCGAACAGGAAGCAGACTATTAAACCATGGATGACCAATGGCCTCCTGAGGTGTGTACGTAATCGGGACCAACTCCATAAAAAAGCAATGCAAAATCCTAAAGACCTTACTGCTAATCTAATATATTCTAGATATCGCAATTACTGCAATAATTTATTAAAGACCATAAAATGCAATTTTGACCAAAAAGAACTCCTGAAGGCCAATGGTAACCCCAAAGCTACTTGGGACATCATAAAAACTATCAGCTACAAAAACACCTCACCCATAAGTAAGTCAGGAGAACTCCTTAACATGTGCAGCGATCCAAACTCCTCTGTCAATGCTATAAATAAGTATTTTGCAAACGTTGGAGCGGATCTTGCTAGGCAGGTTGCGCAGGGTCAGCGTGTAATTCGCCAAAACTTTGAATTTGACAGCTCAATAAATCCCTAAGGTAACTCATTCGTATTACTTGAAACGAATTTCTTAGAAATAGAAAATATAATTATAGAATTAAAAAATAATTGTGCAGTAGGTCACGATGGAATACCAGCCTATTAATTATTAAGTCTGCTAGACATGTACTTGTTCCAGCAATAACGCATGTCTGTAATTTATGTATCTTAAAAGGTATTTTCCCCGACACTTTTAAAAAGGCGTTAGTCACACCAGTATTTAAGGGTGGGGATGGTGACCGTGTCGAGAACTATAGGCCTATATCTGTACTCACCACACTGTCTAAAATTATGGAGAAAGTTCTGAACAAAAGATTGCTTAGCTATCTTGAATGCAACAACATAATTGCGCCAAACCAATATGGTTTTAGGAGAGGTGTATCCACAGAGGATGCTGTTCTTGAACTGACAAGCCAAATTGTTAAGAATCTTGATTCCAGGACTAAAACTATAGGTATTTTTCTTGATTTAGCCAAAGCTTTCGACACGGTCTCTACTCCCATCCTTCTCCGTTGTTTGGAAAGCTTGGGAATAAGAGATATCACTCTAAACCTCTTTCGTGATTATCTCACAAACCGTAATCAACGGGTTAAGGTAGACAACTACATCAGTGACGATGTGAATCTGACCTTTGGAGTACCACAGGGCAGCGTGGTAGGTCCCACCCTTTTTCTCCTATTTGTAAATAGATTATGTCAGCTGTCAATCCCAAACTGCAAGATACTCGTATATGCAGACGACACTGCGCTTATCATAAATGGAGAAACATGGGAATCTGCTCACCACGCTGCTGAGAATGCTCTTGGCATAGTGATGGATTGGCTTTCATTGAATTTGCTCACGCTAAATGTCTCTAAAACCCACTATGTCACTTTCTCAGCCAACTCTGCTACACAGCCTAGTATGCCAGACGTTAAAGCTCATAGTTGTCACCCTACACTGACGCCCTGCAGCTGCCCTACTATACATAGAAGCTCTTGTGTTAAATACTTGGGGGTGCACATTGATAACACATTGAGTTGGCAAAAGCATATCAGTGTGACAGTTACGCGTGTTCGTAAGCTAATGTTCCCTATGAAGAAACTAAGAAGAGTAGTTGCCGACCGACTGTTAAAAACTATTTATTTTGCATTAGCCCAGTCACTTCTTACATATTGCATATCGGTCTGGGGCGGTACATTAAAAACGTTTTTGCTTCGCCTAGAGAGGGCACAAAGAGCTGTCTTGAAAGTCATGCTTCACAAACCTTATCGGTACCCAACTACCCAGCTGTATAAAGACATATCTGTGCTCACTGTCCGACAGCTCTGTGCACTTAACATCACTTTACGTGTACACTCATCATTGAACTATGACCCTAAGTTACTAGAGCTAAATAAACGACGTAAAGATCCTGTATGTCCACCTGTCACCACCAAAACTGCTCTGGCGAGGCGTAGCTACCCCTGTCTTAGCAGCCACCTTTATAACACTATAAATAAAACCTGCAACGTATATTCTTTACCAAAATTTAAATGTAAAACTGTAGTTGGTGGTTTTCTCCAAAAGTTGACGTACGATGAAACTGAACAACTCTTTGCAAGAAAATCCTACTAACGCATTTATAAACAGATTTAAATTGCTCTTTTATTATTTATTTTATATTGTGACATAAACAAAACACGACTAAAACACACACACACACACACACCCACACTTACACCTACACATACACCCACACCACACACACCCATTTCTTGCTTACATACATTTTAATAAGTGTTAAATACTTGTGTCAAACTAAGTTTTTATGCCTACCAAAACTCCTACCAAGTGCAGCAAATTTAATTAACTGTAAGAGGAAGGCGCCTGTGTCTGTAACACAGTTTATACTAGCACGGACACAGACGTTCACTCTGTCTCAAATAATGCATAGCGTGTACTTCATTGTTTTTATTTTTTTTTATGTTTGATTGAGATGGACGAATTGTATTTTGGCTTTTGATAATAAAGATTATTATTATTATTATTATTATTATTATTCTAGGCACGGAAGGTCAATTTCCCTTGCCGTTTCAAGAGGGGCTGGGAAGGTCAACCTTCTTGGTCGTTTTAGAATTAAAGTGACGTGGGTTTCTCATTTTGTTAGGGGCCAGATATACGGGTTTCCTAAGCGAATGTGTGCACGCATGTTGAATTTTTAATCTGAAATATTGTGGTTATGCGAAAAATGTATGTATATTGATATGGGTTTGTTTTTGCTTGGAGTTGTTATAACTTTGTGAAATGGCTTGCTTACTTCTGATCTCAAACTCAAACGTAAAGCATTTATTTCCATTAAACCATAAATGGGAAGATACACAAATCACATTTAAAAAATGTAACTATGGAGTTTCTTGCTCATTCTCCTCCAGACGAAACTAGCTTTTGGGCAACTAGAATAAATTCTATTTTCTTATAAATGTTGACGTTCCTCAGCGTCTTCAATGATCCACATAAAGTAAATGATTTGATTTTGACACGCAACGAGTGTGATTCATAGTCTTGCAGTGCAGTATAGCCTTTATTAAAAGTGTTCATAGTATTAGTGACAGCAGTCATAGCCTAGTGGTGTGACTGTCGAACTGCCAAGTCATAGGTCTCGAGTTCAAACCCAAGGCACGCACCTCTGATTTTACGAATTCATGTGCATATTGTATAATTATTACTTGCTTAAATTAAATTTGGCACAGAGATAGATTATTATAATCTGGAATACATAGGATACTTTTAGAAATCAGTGAAGGGAAACATCGTGAGGAAACCAGCATGTCTGAGAGATATTTCTCAACAGCATGTGAAGCTAAGCCAGAGACCCATGGCCAGCATTAAAAAAAACTCTGACACCAGGTTAGTCACTAATTACACGAAAGAAAGAAATATCATATTAGTGGTTCAGCAGCTTCAATATGATCAGGATTGTGCCGGAATATAGCAGAATGTCGTGGGCATGGTACGAAGACGGCGCGGCTCTTCTGTCGCCACGCAACCCGCGACGCTCTGCTAGAGTAACAGCCACCAGCCAGTGTCACATAATTATATTATATCCGATCTTTTCGGTGATTCTAGTTACTTCGTAACCAAACCTGATGGCGCCACTTGCTGCGCCGTCTTGTTTTTTTTTTTAAATTTCAAATATCCACTAGTAAGGCACTTTTGAACGTCAAAATGAATAGGAAATAGAAAATTGATTCTTGTCGCCCCTTCCAAAAGGTAGTTTCGTGTGGAGAAGAATGAGCAAGAGACTCCATCGTTACTCTTTTAAAATGTTTTGTAAACATGAATTATAACAACCGTCAATGCGAAAACATTCTGGGAAGATGAAGGCTTTGTCCTGCAGATATGGTAACGTTGTGTGCCGGGTTGTTGAGCTCCCTAAAATAGGTTTCAGCTACACGAAAACTGATGCATGCATACTGTTTATTGGGACAGGTCAACTCGAAACGGCAATGGCACTTTTTTAATGTAGGGCTATGTCAAGAGGGGTCCTGACATAGCCTTGCATTGTTAAACTCATATTAAATCTTTATAATACACACATCAAAAGTGTCTAGGGATCAACATATATTTTTGCAATAACTTTTCTCTTGATTGATATTAATTTAAATTTTCTTTAAGGATTCATCAAATAAAGTGTTTTCGTTTGTCACAGTAACGATAAACCAAGTCACCTTTGCATTAATAAAGAAATTTGCCATTTTCCTAATAAAGGGATTTTTGACATTTGAACCACTAACATTAAAGTTCGAAAAAAAGACTGAAATAACAGTTTTCTTTAAAATTTTATTGGGTAACTTAAACAATTAATAATCCGTGTTTCTACCGCGAACACTAACAACACAAGAACATCGGTTTGGCATACTCAAAATGAGTTCATCCAAATCACGCTGTGGAATGGCCGCCCATGTTCGTTGCAACAACAAAAAAAGGTCTTCTTGCAACTGGATACCCTCCATATTCGGCAGAGCTCTTCTCTGTAGCATATCCCATGCATACTCAATCGGGTTCAAGTCTGGCGACTGAGCAGGCCAGGGCAGGACATTGATGTTAGCTGCGGCGAGAGTCTATCTTACAACTCTTGCGGTGTGCGGTCGTGCATTATCATGCATTAACTGAAATAAGGGACCGATTTGCACTTGTAGAGGAACGATGACGTCAGATACAATCGTCTCAGCATAAATTTGAGCGTTGAGGTTGCCTCTGATCCAAATCAACTCAGTTCTTCCGCCGATCCAAATACCCGCCCATACCATGATGGTTCCACCACTATAAGGATGGACTTCCTGGCAGGATTTTAATCGCTGTTGGCGTCCAGGGGTTCTCCAGTGTCGTATACGTCTTGTATCCGGTCTCATACCAAAACGAGACTCATCAGAAAAGCACACGAAACGCCATTGTTCTTCTGCCCAATTTCTGTGTTCAAAAGCCCATTGATATCGAATCCTACGATTGTGCATTGCTATAGGTGGTACCCGTAGCGGTCTTCGGGAATGAAGGTTCACTTCATGCAAGCGGTTTCTGACTGTTTGGTCGCTAATTAAGTTCCCTGAAGAGTGATGAAGCCTCACGGCTAACATCATGGCGGTTATTGTTGGAGCTCTTCGAGTTAAGATTTGAATGTATCGGTCTTGTCTCCGTGTGGTGCAGCGATACCGTCCTTCATGGCGCTCAGCCACGGTACCAGTGCTTCGGTAACGTGTCCAAAGTCGACTGATAACACTCTGACTTGTATTCAGAGCTAAAGCCACAGTACGTTGCCGGGAACCAGCTTCTATCATTCCCACGGCTCTGAGCATTTCTTCCCTGCTTAAATGACGTCGCCGCTCCATAATAACGTTGGTTTTAATCAGTAGTAGGGAAACAGTAGCACTAATAATGTCTTCAATGCGTTGTATGTTTTTATAGGGAAAATATTGACAGCTGATTTTCATCTTTTACTCGAATTTGATTGACAGTTCCTGTTTCAAATTATGAAATGCACCAAAAAGGATCCATATAAATTTATAAAATCATAAATTTATTACAAAGCCACATCTCAATCTCAAGAAATCCGCATAAAAATGCTTGATCCCTAGACACTTTTGATGTGTGTATATTTTAATACTCTAAAAGATACCTATGAGTTTGTTTCAGCATTTCTTCTCAAGGATCAGACAGCTAAGAAATGACACCGCCATCTAGATTAAAAATATTGACGTGTAAAAGTGTAAAAAGATCTACAGTGTGATAGGTTAAACCAGGACATACTTTTAGGGGGTATAGAACTCATGAAAAAGAACATGGGACCAACTCTGAAATATGAAAAAAAATATCAGCTGTTCCATACATTTTGACGAATAATGCGAACATTATGTACTGAACAGCTGATTTATTTTTTAACACACTGTACAATTATAGAAACAAACATTTCATTTCACTTCATACCAGAAACTAAGCTAAAAAATTACAAACTCTATCTCTATCTAAATTACCTAGAACAACGCTACCACATTGTATACCCCTTTTTGCCTAGAAATTGTCCTAGATATCAATTCAGGGTAAAAGCAAACTAATACAGCACGTAATGGGTTTAGGGGCTTATAACTACTTACATAAATCCTCTGAGAGTCCAATTTCACGAAAGTAATATAAAATTTTCTAGTCTATTCTAAAATATTGTTTTCGTACGTATGAGAATATTATTGTATCGTATTTTCTTATGATAGTTTATTGGCCAAAGAATCAGTGTTGCCATACACTCCATACAGCGTGGCAATGCTGCCAGCCTTTTGGGCACTGCTCCTATTGACAGCGATGCGGACGACTTTTTTGAAGCTCTATGTTTCCATCCCCACTCTTTTTATAAACTTATACTATTGGTACTGTAATTTTCAAACAGTCACCTTTTCATTATATCAATATCATGGCAATTGTAACACATTCAAATAAACTTTATACTATTATTTCTGTCTACAATAATATACCTATTTCTGATTTTGCATTGACCTATTTGAGACCAATAGGTATTCAATAATATTTACCTACCTACCATGGGAGTAAACTTCGATAATTTTATTTATTAAATAATCTCTACTGTGACTACAAAATTCATATACCTAAATGTAATATTTCCACAATTAAAAAAGGTAGTTTCACACAAAATGACCACCCAAAACATACCTATGAAACAAAAAACGATCGCAAACACCAGTGAACCGAATAAAAGAACTCAAAACAATAGTCTTTTCAAAAAGAAATTGTTTCCCAGCCAGACAATTACGCCAAGCGATTATAGACTCTCCGACCATTACCATAAAGTGGACATATGAAATTAGATGATCTAAATTATTTTTGTAATGAATAAGCAAATAAAACCACGGGAGCGGGCGGTAAACACGTTGATAATTTTAATCTACCCTAACTTCACAAAGGGCTGTTTACTGAGAGCGCAAAAAGGGATGCCAGCTCAAATTAAGGGTCCTTATATTTTTGGTGTTAGGCACTGGACTTGGTGGGGTTGCTAAAGATTTTATTTTTATTTGTACTCTGTATTTGGAAGAAATGAAATTGGAGGTGAGAAAAAAATATGAGAGATCCTGGTTGCTGCCCGCGTCTTCAGTCACGCGGAGTCACAGTTACTACTGCGGGCGCCGCAATGGACGTGTATTCAGGGGATTTAGAGGCACGAATGGGAATATGTTCTTAGATTAGTACTATTCGTCCCACTAAATAAGTATGTGTATTTGAAACCTACGTATGAGAAATTGATTCTGTGATTTTTATTCCTTAACTAGCTTCCGCCCGCGGCTTCGTCCGCATAATATGTCGACAAATTATACACATAAACCTTCCTCTTCAATCACTCTATCTATTAAAAAAAACCGCATCAAATCCGTTGCGTACTTTTAAAGATTTAAGCATACAAAGGGATATTACAGAGAAAGCGACTTTGTTTTATACTATGTAATGATAAATGACTGATTAGTCCCGTCAACAAACTTAGCGGGACGAAGTCGAGGGGACGAACGGGAATACAAGGCGCTGGAGGCCGGTGGGTAGGTTGTGCCCCCGCCTACAGGATGGTGGTGCCTACCTGCCTACGCGACTCTATCAAGAACCAATGCACTTCGCAGGTTTGTGCTTGTGTACGTGTTCCAAGCTAAATTAATATACAGAGGCCAGCTCATCAAGTTACCTCAATTTGTCTAATTTCTTTGATAGTTTTTCAACTTTATGACAAAAGGGTAAGGTTCATTTTCAATTGGGAAAATTTAACAATTTGGGATAGCTTGATGTGCTGGCTTCTATACGAGTGCTATTATGTTGTTATAATAAACTCGCGTTTAGTTTTTTAGCGGTGGACAGGAATAAAATTATGTAAAATCAAGTTTTTGTTTTTATTTCATAAGGTAACGAAATTATAATCGATTCTGAACCGTCTGTGAAAATTTCGCTGGTTATTGAAAAGCAACCATTTATAAAGTTTCTTACGATAAACCGCTATCGCTCCTCTCCCCTCTATAGCCTGCCCCGATAGCGCGATTTTATTCCGTACACCGGTACTCAGAGCTCAACACGTCAGTAATTATCTTGATTAGTGGCCCATGAGCCCAATGTTAATATTTCTCGCCAACGATTTAAGGGTTTAATTAGAACAAAATTGTTTTCCATCTTGTATTGTGTACAAAACAGTGTTTTATACAATTTTCAGGTAATATTTACTGACTTTAATTTCGCGTGAAATACAATTCACCACGGTCCAATTCCGGGCCTAACAATAAGGGTCCGATTACATGTCCCTACCATAGCTACACCACAATGACGACACGTGGACGGGCGCTAATATGTGTGAAAATAAATAGTTTATTCACACGGACCATATTTGGGCGTCAACCGTGTGGGCAAGACCACAGAACAGATAAAAGAGTTCTGTGGGCAAGACCGACCACGTCAAGGTCACGTCGCAGCCACAACGCAACCACCAGCGAGACTGCGCGCACGCACTAACCCACAATAACTTGAATTAGAGTAATCCTACAACTTTTGTGCCATATTAACTATTGCTGCAATTTGTAGTTAGCACAACGCAACTGCAAGAAACCGTAGAGACACTTTTCACACGTAACCATTCAATCAATCTGCCTAGCCTTTTCCCAACTATGTTGAGATCAGCTTCCAGTCTAACCGGATGCAGCTAAATACCAGTATTTTACATGGAGCGACTGCCTATCTGACCTCCACAACCCAGTCAGTAACCGGTAACGATACTCCTTGGTAAGACTGCCTGTCAGACTATCGGGCTACTGACTACCCGTAATGACTGTCAAAACTCACAGAATGATAGCCGAGACCAACGGCTTAACGTGCTTTCCGAGGCACAGAGGAGTCTCGGTATGTAAAGATGGTCACCCATCCACGGACCAACCCCGGCAAGCGTAGCTTAACCTGATGGATCGACCCGTGCGTCTGTTATTACTTAGCCACGAGCTCCTCGTAACGTAATCATATATAAACACTGCTTGCCTAAATTTTGTCGCTACGATGCGGTGTGCTTTGTGTACGTGTGTGATTAGATCTAGTCAATAACGTTACTTTTTATGAACTGTCAAATCGCGGAATTTGTACGTCATTTGTATAAAATATAACAATGTGACGTCACAGATTTTTTTGAATCAAATGGAATACTTATTAGCGTTAAATGCAATTTTATAATTATATCTTCGCCATAGTATTTAATTTATGTACGGTGAGGGAAGTTTTTAAGACGAGCGTTCTTTCTTCTATGTGATTTCATATTTTATTTTTGACCGTTTCAAATAGTCGATTGGGCCGTGACATGGGATTCACGGAGCAATTTTTTTAGACTGAGCTATAACTTTGCGGGCTGTAGGACCTTTGTAACTAAAAATATCAGATCGGCAGATGAATCGGACACCTGAGTGGGCATGATCCTTTGATCTTTATAAACCCTTTTTGAGTTTGCTTTATTTTTAACACAGTCCTTTATTTAAAGCGAAAACATTATCACCTTGATTAAGCAGTAGCATTTTACTTTGACATCTCATCCAAAAATGGTCGTCTTACAAATAAAGTTCAGACTATGTCTGAAAGGTATCATTTTTTAAATGGAAACCAACAAAGGTCCCTCCTTTGTTTAAATTGGAATGTGGACGAACCAACGAAACGTTTAAATTGGAATGTGGACGTTACAAGTTCAACATCATCATCGTTTCAGCCGAAAGACGACCACTGATGGACATAATGGACATAGGCCTCCCCTTAGCATTGCTGCTTCGACCAGGTCTGTACTTCCCACATCCCGCGGAGTCCTGCGACCTTTACAAGGTCATCGGTCACTTTGTGGGAGGTTTTCCAGCGCTACTCATGGCCAAGAACACTGTCTCACAACAACATCTATATCACGCTAAGAAATGCATTCAAGATAACATTACCTATACGTAATAGCTAGTATTCCTCAACTCTTAAGCCTCAATAACTTCATACATCTTCATCAAACCCGAACAAACATTCGTTTAACCCAAAAAACAAAAACAAAGTAAGGAGTACACGATGACCTATCAGAGGTCACCCGTAACAAAATAGTTAATTACTTGCATTTCAACATGACTGGGAACAAGTGATGGTAAGCAAGTCACCGCGAAAATTACTTTTTAGCTGACGTCATTATTCTGTCCTCCCTCTTCCCCTCCTTAGGCTGTTGGAAACAGCGACAATAGATAGTGGAGGGTAGAACAGAAGGTTAGGTCTTTATTTTGGGATATAAAACAGACTACACCAAACCAGATGTATGGTTGCCTCCCGATTTACCCCATCCCGCTTTAGCAATGTTCGCCGCCCAAAGCATACTCTCATTGCCCCCGAGATGCCATTACCCCTACTTCAAGAGAGTAACCCGGCAACTAACACTGTTAGGAAACTCTACAGGTACCGATTGCCGTCCTTTCGTCTTCGCCGTTGAGGCCCGTCGCGACGTCCCTGTCCATCCCCAACCCCTTGACCCTTGCTCGAGCCAGCCCGTATTGCCACTGAGCCTGTAGTTTTAAATGAAAATGAAATCTTTATTTGTTAACATAGGTTTTTTAGTGGTGTTACAATTAAATAAGAGTTCCGTCTATGTTTTGCATTTAAGCGTACAAATTAAATTGGTAATTATAATCAGTTTCTATGAAAATTCAAATTACAAAAATTACATAATGTCGGAATGATTAGAATTTAACAATTAGATTATATTTTATTACAGTCAAATAGTTTTACACATAAAAACACATTAATTGTCACATAAACATAGGGGTAATAATTATAACAGTTTTATTTCAATCGATAATTTAATTTAATGCAATATAAAGTTTTACTAATGTCATAAATCGGATATAGGTAGGTCTAGCAAAATAATTTCGTTTAGATTGTCGTTAATTGTGTAGTAACATTTTTCAACCAGAAAATCATTTAACAATTTCTTGTACAAATCTGTATTACTAGCTTCTATGATATGTTTGGGTAATTTATTGTAGATTTTGGGTGCCATGCCTAAAAGGTTTTTGGAGAATATAGCTTTTTTGTGTCTTGTTATGCATATTGTATTTTTATAGCGTATGCTCTTTCTCGCTCTTTAAATACGCCCGATCCAGCTTGTCCCTTGCTGTCTTCCCCCAGAGACGCCCTAAGCCGAGGTCCGTACCCCACAGGGGGTGCCCTTAGCGTGTAGTCGCTTAGTTTGTAAAAAAACTTGAGTCATGGAAAGAACCCCACAACGATCAACTTTTAACTATAAATAGCTTTGGCGATAAGTAGGCAATTAATTGCGAGGTGAACCCTAAAAATAACAGGAGGAAATTCATAATTGACAAAAATCCAGTTGATGCTAAGGTATACTGAGCTAACATACTACACCACAGTGCTAACGAAAAATATTCTTGTGCAGCAGTTTCCTGGAAAAACGGTGGCCCGCAGTAACAGCCGTCTCTTTTGTTGGCACAGGTTTTTATCACGGTGTTAATAAAGGCTCCAGAAAATCGCACCAACTTTCTTTCACCACTTAATTACGGACGCTGTGTGGCGGCCACCGCTATTCTAGAAAACCAAAAAATAAACCGGAATGGGAAACTTTACAGTCCCGGACGCTACAGACTTAGTTTACTGAAACCTTGCCTATTCAACGCGCTATTTACGGAAAACTGTAATTTATCATGGAAATTAAAAGCCGCATTGTTTGAGTCATAATAAAGGCGAATTTAGAATGATCTATTGAGTCTTCGCTAATAATTATTCATTTATTTCGCTTTGTAGTTACATTCTCCCGACTTACGAAATGAAATTTGCCCTGCCAAGATTGTTATTTTGTCAAACTAATTAAGACTTTATTTGGAAGAAAAATTAGCGACTGCTTTTCTTTTGCGTACATTTTTGTCAAATGACAAAGAAAAATCGAATACCGTTGTTAGTTCTTTCACGTAATGTTTTACAAAATTATCAGAATTTATGTCTGCTCCACTGTTTTGGTATTTTATTCTGTATTATAATGTAAAGTATTCTGCAGTATAATGTACTTTATCAGTGATTTCGAAATTTCAATCCATCAAAATATTTATGTAGTAATAATATACTTATTTCTTTTCAACTCAAACCATGCGTTGTGTTGTACTGTTTTATACATTTTGTTTCTATTTTCGATTACTTGAATTGGTCCCTACCGAATCTTCAAAAGTAAGAAGAATTATAGGTGGAGGAAACGCTGACGAAGATAAATACCAGTATATCGTAAGACTGCAATTTCAAATTGTATCATTTCAAAGCGGTACTCTAAGCATACTCAAGTATTCGCACTCGTGTACGGCTACCGTTTTGACTCCTATGTGGTCGCTAACA
The DNA here is from genome assembly GCA_951799385.1 of Hyppa rectilinea. NCBI lineage: Eukaryota > Metazoa > Arthropoda > Insecta > Lepidoptera > Noctuidae > Hyppa > Hyppa rectilinea. The sequence continues at coordinate 3,123,199 of OX637318.1, read as the reverse complement.
GCTGGCCACTGCTTTTTTGACGACAAGTATATCTATGAACAATTATATAACACGTCAATGAGACCTGTTGTTATATATGGTCCACATAAATCAAGAATCATTATCAAAGTGATAGATACTGTCAAACACCCTGCTTACAAATCAAATAAGTTTGACGTATCAAATGATATAGCTTTAATGAAACACGAACCGATCGAATTAAAGGAGTACGGTCGTGTGAGTGGATTAGATTACTTAACTATGGTCGGTCAAGAAGTCAATTTGACTGGCTATGGAATAACTAATACCACCGTCAACGTCGGAATTGAGAATCCGAAATATATTGAATTAGAAGGTGATGCTACTAAGCTGGGGATGCCTTTACAATATTTAGATGCTGTAGTCGTTACCTGTGATAAAGACGCTGGAGTACCCTTGAAAGGAAGATTATGTATCGCAAGACCATGTGGCAAGCAGTCTGGTGCGTGTCCCGGAGACTCCGGAGGGCCGGTGCTCCATCAGTCAGGTATAATTGGCGTCAACAGTATCGGCTCGAAACAAATGAGAAAATTCTGCTTTCTGAAACCTCACCCAGCTTTTTATGATCCTGTAGCTGTAACACCAACTAGTCGATATATTGATTGGATAAGTAGTACCATTATGAATAAAATGCCATAACGCAGAAGTAAAGTATGAATGAGCACCAAAAGTCGGGCATTAGCCCACCAGAGACCAACACACGTGTTCGAAGGATTTTATGAAGGATGAGAATTGTTGCACGCTCAATGACACAGATTAGCTCATACATCGATTGGATGATTATAAACATGAAAAATGAAGTACTACTACTGACAATGCTAAAAAGTAAATCATAACTTGAAACGAATAATCTAGTTGTTCAATATGACAATTGCAATAATTTGGGACATTCTAAAGGCGCGTTGATCAAATTTTTGACAAACGTAAATCATGTGAGCTTAGCCTCACAATATACAAATACAAACATATTGAAAATATCCAGCAGTTTTATTGCATAAGTGTTGTGTAAAAAATCCATAAAGATATGAAATAAATTCAGTTTAGTTGCAAAATATTACTTTGAGCAATCCTGCTTTCAGTAAGGGCTTTGACTGTGTTGATGATAGTTATTTTTATTTTAAAACTAACTTCTGTACGCGGATCCTGTTGCTTATGTCAGCGACCACGGGGTATTCAAAATCGAAGATTTGAATCACGATCAGCGGTCCGTCGCGTATCACGTTCCGCACTTGTCTCTAGAGACCTCGAAATCGATGTGTATATACGCTGAGAACTTAAGCGTAATTCTCTTTCCGTGAACGTCTCCGACTCGCGAGACAATGCATGACTTTCATGATCAGCGGTCAGTCGCGCCTCATATTCTTCACTGGTCTCTAGAGACCTGGATGTATATGCGTAAATACGCTGAGAACGCAGGCGGTGGTAGATTCTTGGGATCTTATGATCTTTAGTCTTTTAGCTCCTTTGGAACATTGGGAAAGATTTGACTTCTTTCTAGGCATTGTTATATTTTTATTATAAAGACACCTGATCAATTAAAATCAGAGTGACTGCTCCCCAGCGTTATCGGGTACGGTACGGTCACGAAGATAAATGCAAAAGGAAATTAAACACTCAAATAACATAAGCCCGAAGGCATATTTATTTGATAAAGTAAAAAGAGTTTTGGCCAGTGGAGTCAAATTTTCAATGATATACCATCGTCATCGAAAATCAGTCCTAAACTGTTTCCGCCTTCACCGCGTGGAAGTACGCCCAGCTGTTATTTTATAATTATACAGTGAAATTATTGATAGCTTTGGTTTCCACATCAGATGTTTCTGATCTTCGATTTTTTAAGTCAATAGCAAATGACTATCAGACTGAACAACATTTGCTAAGACGTCATTCCTATATGTTTTATGGTGAGGCTGGGCTCTTGGAGTTCCACAACAGGTGTTCCAGATTTTCGATTTTTGTAAGTCAACAGAAAGTGCTCATCAGATTGAACAACTTTTGCTAAAACGTCATTCCTGTATATGTTATAGTTTTGCTGGGCTCTTGGAATTCCACAACAGGTGTTCCAGATCTTCAATTTTTATACGTCAACAGAGAGTGCTCATCAGGCTAAACAACTTTTGCTAAGACGTCATTCCTATATAATGTGTTATAGTGTAGCTGGGCTCTTGGAGTTCCACATCAGGTGTTCCAGATCTTCAAATTTATTCTCTCAGCAGAAAATGGTCATCACGTGGAACAATTTTTGACATATTACCATTTTTGTATTTCTTATAGTTTAACAGGTCTTTTGCGGTTCTGCACCAGGTGTTCAAGTTTCCTAGATAAATTATAGCCTATATGTTGCCCAGACTTAAAACCTACACAACCAAAAAAAAACATTCAAATCCGTCCAGTAGTTTCGAAGATTAGTGTGTACAAACAAACAGACATACAGACAAACAGTCAGAATTTTTTTTTGTTGGATTCGTGCTCTATTACTGTGTCTAAACCATCCTAATTTTTTTTTCTAATATATTCAATCTACAGACACAGTTTTTTACTGTTTTACTATATTATGTATAGATTTTACAAATTCAAAAAAAAATTAAGAAAAAGAACCTAACTTATAAACCCTACAACATAAATAAATGAAATATGCAAACAGTCAGTATTCAAGTGAATCGCAATAATCGAATGCAACTATTCGCCTTTACTCTGGATACGTGCGTTCGCTACGAATAACTAAATCCTTATGGCAGCGGGCGCGTTTTTTGTTTTTTGATAAGTGCAGCCCGCAGTTCAACCATAGGGTTGTCTACTGCTTAACCGGACTTGCCTGTGGATGCCACAAAAGAATTATACCCTCCAGCCAGGGCTTAAGATAAACTTACAAACTAAGCAACTACACGCTAAGGGCACCCCCTGTGGAGTACGGACCTCGGCTTAGGGCGTCACTGGGGGGAGGACAGCAAAGGGCAGCTGGATCGGGGGTATTTAAAACTACTGGCTCAGCGGCAACGCGGGCTGGCTCGAGCACGGGTTGGGGGGATGAGGACGAACAGGGTCGTCGCGACGGGCCTCGACGGCGAGGACGGAACGACGGAAATCTGTCTATAGGGTTTCCTAACAGTGCTGGTGGCCGGGTTACTCTCCTGGAGGAGAGTGGTGGCATCGTCGGGGCAATACCCTCATTGCCCCGACGATGCCACCATACCGTAGACGGCGAACTTTACTGATGCGGGATGGGGTGTATCGGGAGGCGGCCGCAATCAGGGGATTGCGGTGCTTTATAGCAGTGTCAAAGAAACGCTTCGAGAGGCGTTTCATGAGCTGCTGAACTGTGGGGACTTAAATCGACATGGAGGTCCATGTTACGGACATAGAAGGGAGCACCTGAAACCCTATCGATTATTCCCGATGTCCACCACTTCTCTGGCCAACACTGGGGGACAGCGAGACCTCTTTAAAAAATTATTCTTGTTGTCCACCACTGGGGGACAGCGTCACAACTTAGTAAATCATTTCCATACGCCACCACTGGGGGACAGCGACACGGATTTTTTAACATTCCCTATGGCCGCCATTGGGGGACAATGGTGTTTCTATTCATCACATCTGACTAACAAGAACAGAACGCTTTTTTTTTTTTTTTAAGGCTGGGAAATCATCCAATGACTTCTCCCGCTCTGGGTGGAAAGGAAGGGAGTGTCAGACTTTTACTGACTAAAACCCATCAATGTTCCTTCCGTAGCCCTTTATAATCCGGGGTAGCGGTAACCCTTTCGGACAATCCCGCTTACCCGGCAGGCTTGGCCCTGAGGGGCCCCTTCATATGCTGACATCTCTTCGAGGCGCGCGTGGAACATATACGCGCCATCCGGCACGGGTCTGGTGCTGATCGGACAGTGAGTCACCCATTACTCACCGTCCGCAGGCCCGCATTCATTGTGGCATCCTCAGGCAAGCCCGGTTAAGCAGTAGACAATCCTATGGATGAACTGCGAGATGCCAGGAACAAAAAAACAACAAATACAAATAGCGACCAGTAAAAAAGAATTTCACAATATACAACAAAAAAAAAAACTTGATTCATGGAAAGAACCCCACAACAATCAACTTATAACTATAAATATCTTTGGCGATAAGTAGGCAATTAATTGCGTCAAATAGTTACGAGACGTGACGAATATGTACTGGGCCGAGCGCAGCAACCAAACGAGATGGTATTATAGCAGTTTGTTCTGCAGTATAATGTACTTTATCAGTGACTAGCTTCTGCCCGCGACTTCGTCCGCGGAAAATTTCTTGTTTTAACATTAGAAGTAAAAATACTTTTTTAAAACATAAAACGAAATATAAAAGTTAAAATACAAAAGATAGGAATATGGTGTCCCGGACTTTTTGTAGAAATAATTAAGGCGAACCGGGTTGCCATACATTGCTTTCAATTTTAAACAACTGTTTAGGCACCGCATGCAAATAATTCTGTTTTCACAGGTATTTCTTTCCGACTTGCTAGACTAAAATTGCGATAGCTCGGCTAATATGCATGATATAAATATAATTTATAGCCTATAGCACTCAGGAATAATGTAGCTTTCTATTGGTGAATTTTTTTTATTGAAATCGGATGATTAGTTCCGGAGATTACCCCCTACATACAAACTTACAAATTTTACCTCTTTATAATATTAGTATAGATTTCGAAATTTCAATCCATCAAAATATTTATGTAGTAATAATATACTTATTTCTTTTCAACGCACACAATGCGTTGTGTTGTACTGTTTTATACATTTTATTTATATTTTCGATTACTTGAATCTTCAAAATTAAGAAGAATTATAGGTGGAGGAAACGCTGACGAAGATAAATACCAGTATATCGTAAGACTGCAATTTCAAATTGTATCATTTCAAAGCGGTACTCTAAGCATACTCAAGTATTCGCACTCGTGTACGGCTACCGTTTTGACTCCTATGTGGTCGCTAACAGCTGGCCACTGCTTTTTTGACGACAAGTATATCTATGAACAATTATATAACACGTCAATGAGACCTGTTGTTATATATGGTCCACATAAATCAAAAACCATTATCAAAGTGATAGATACTGTCAAACACCCTGCTTACAAATCAAATAAGTTTGACCTGTTAAATGATATAGCTTTAATGAAACACGAACCGATCGTAATAAAGGAGTACGGTCGTGTGAGTGGATTAGATTACTTAACTATGGTCGGTCAAGAAGTCATTTTGACTGGCTATGGAATAACTAATACCACCGTCAACGTCGGAATTGAGAATCCGAAATATATTGAATTAGAAGGTGATGCTACTAAGCTGGGGATGCCTTTACAATATTTAGATGCTGTAGTCGTTACCTGTGATAAAGACGCTGGAGTAACCTTGAAAGGAGGATTATGTATCGCAAGACCATGTGGCAAGCAGTCTGGTGTGTGTCCCGGAGACTCCGGGGGGCCGGTGCTCCATCAGTCAGGTATAATTGGCGTCAACAGTATCGGCTCGAAACAAATGAGAAAACTCTGCTTTCTGAAACCACACCCAGCTTTTTATGATCCTGTAGGTGTAACACCAACTAGTCGATATATTGATTGGATAAGTAGTACCATTATGAATAAAATGCCATAACGCAGAAGTAAAGTATGAATGAGCACCAAAAGTCTGGCATTAGCCCACCAGAGACCAACACACGTGTTCGAAGGATTTTATGAAGGATGAGAATTGTTGCACGCTCAATGACACAGATTAGCTCATACATCGATTGGATGATTATAAACAACATGAAAAATGAAGCACTACTACTGAGAATGCTAAAAAGTAAATCATAACTTGAAACGAATAATCTAGTTGTTCAATATTACAATTGCAATAATTTGGGACATTCTAAAGGCGCGTTGATCAAATTTTTGTCAAACGTAAATCATGTGAGCTTAGCCTTACTGACTATCGCTACAAATTTTCAACAAGATACAAACATATTGAAAATATTCAGCAGTTTTATTGCATAAGTGTTGTGCAACAAATCCATAAAGATATGAAATAAATTCAGTTTAGTTGCAAAATATTACTTTTAGCAATCCTGCTTTCAGTAAGGGCTTTGACTGTGTTGATTATAGTAATTATTATTTTTAAATTATGGAAATAAGATTTATGCTGTGGTACCTCAAGTATTTTTTAGCTATGTCTCAAAAAACGGATCAACGTTGACACATTGTTCAAAAGATATCATTTAAGAAGACTGCAGAATAGTGTTCCTCAGGGTTCAATTCCTAGTCCTTTTGTTTCGTGGACTTTAATTATTATGATAATGAAATTACCGAATAATTAATGTTCAAAAGGAAGTTTAATTTAGGTTTTATGACTTAACCGTTTACTGTATGTGTGTAGAGTTCCTTACGATAAAAATCAAAGCCTATTTAGTTGTTAATCTTAGCGTTCTGTTCTTGTTAGTCAGATGTGATGAATAGAAACATAACACTTAAGCGAGATAACTTTGTTAATACAAGTTTATAATTTTTTAATTTGCGAATTGGCCTGCTCTTGACCTTGTTTCGCCTGGTAGAAAACGATGGAAGAGGTCTATGATGGAGCGAGCATGCCCAAAAGATGCCAGTTCACTCTTGCTTTGAAAGCAGACGGGTTATATGTAGAAGGGAACACAGCCGCTGGCAGAGAGGCAAGTTGTTGTAACTCCTCTTCTTAATAAACGAGATTACATAACTTCCTCCTGTGGTGCTATTCAGTACAAATCTCACCGTGTAAACACAGGTGAAGTGACTGGCTGGAGGCTACAATTCTTTTGTGGCATCCACAGGCAAGTCCGGTTAAGCAGTAGATAACCCTTTTTTTTTTAAGGCTGGGAAATCATCCAATGACTGCTCCCGCTCTGGGTGGAACGGAAGGGAGTGTCAAACTCTTACTGACTAAAACCCATCAATTTTCCTTCCGTAGTCCTTTATAATCCGGGGTAGCGGTAACCCTTTCGGACAATCCCGCTTACCCGGCAGGCTTGGCCCTGAGGGGCCCCTTCATATGCTGACATCTCTTCGAGGCGCGCGTGGAACATATACGCGCCGTCCGGCACGGGTCTGGTGCTGATCGGACGGTGAGTCACCCATTACTCACCGTCCGCAGGCACGCGCCTACGGTGGCCGGGAGTTGTCACGTGGCTCCCGACGGCCGGGGCGTCTCCCGCGGCTGCTGGGATGGGAGGACCTTTCTCTCTCCCACCCCGCCACCTCCTTCGCGAGCATGACTTTTTCGCAGAAGGAGGTGACTGCCTCCCACTCCCTCTCGCCTTGGACCATGGCTTGCACCAGGGCTGGGCGCGAGAGGTCGCCGCCGCCGATCGCCTCTACGAGGACACGGCGGTGCTCCGCCCAAGCGGGGCAGGTATGCACCGTGTGCTCCACCGTGTCCTCTGGACGATCCTTGCAGTGATTTCACCCGGGCGTTTCCTCCCGCCTGATGATTTGCAGGAACCTTCCGAAGCATCCACATTTCTTACCGCCACTATCGTGGCGTGCCCTGGCTGGAGGCTACAACTCCATTGTGGCATCCTCAGGCAAGCCCGGTTAAGCAGTAGACAATCCTATGGATGAACTGCGAGATGCCAGGAACAAAAAAACAACAAATACAAATAGCGACCAGTAAAAAAGAATTTCACAATATACAACAAAAAAAAAACTTGATTTATGGAAAGAACCCCACAACAATCAACTTATAACTATAAATATCTTTGGCGATAAGTAGGCAATTAATTGCGTCAAATAGTTACGAGACGTGACGAATATGTACTGGGCCGAGCGCAGCAACCAAACGAGATGGTATTATAGCAGTTTGTTCTGCAGTATAATGTACTTTATCAGTGACTAGCTTCTGCCCGCGACTTCGTCCGCGGAAAATTTCTTGTTTTAACATTAGAAGTAAGTCGAAAAAATACTTTTTTAAAACATAAAACGAAATATAAAAGTTAAAATACAAAAGATAGGAATATGGTGTCCCGGACTTTTTTGTAGAAATAATTAAGGCGAACCGGGTTGCCATACATTGCTTTCAATTTTAAACAACTGTTTAGGCACCGCATGCAAATATTTCTGTTTTCACAGGTATTTCTTTCCAACTTGCTAGATTAAAATTGCGATAGCTCGGCTAATATGCATGATATAAATATAATTTATAGCACTCAGGAATAATGTAGCTTTCTATTGGTGAAAAAGTTTTTGAAATCGGATCATTGGTTCCGGAGATTACCCCCTATACATACAAACTTACAAATTTTACCTCTTTATAATATTAGTATAGATTTCGAAATTTCAATCCATCAAAATATTGATGTAGTAATAATATACTTATTTCTTTTCAACGCACACCATGCGTTGTGTTGTACTGTTTTATACATTTTATTTATATTTTCGATTACTTGAAACTTCAAACGTAAGAAGAATTATAGGTGGAGGAAACGCTGACGAAGATAAATACCAGTATATCGTAAGACTGCAATATCAAATTGTATCATTTCATAGCGGTACTATAAGCATACTCAAGTATTTGCACTCGTGTACGGCTACCGTTTTGACTCCTATGTGGTCGCTAACAGCTGGCCACTGCTTTTTTGAAGACAGGAAAATCTATGAACAATTATATAACACGTCATTAAGACCTGTCGTTATATATGGTCCACATAAATCAAGAACCATTATCAAAGTGATAGATACTGTCAAACACCCTGCTTACAAATTAAATATGTTTGACTTAGCAAATGATATAGCTTTAATGAAACACGAACCGATCGAAATAAAGGAGTACGGTCGTGTCAGTGGATTAGATTACTTAACTATGGTCGGTCAAGAAGTCATTTTGACTGGCTATGGAATAACTAATACCACCGTCAACGTCGGAATTGAGAATCCAAAATATATTGAATTAGGAGGTGATGCTACTACGCTGGGGATGCCTTTACAATATTTAGATGCTGTAGTCGTTACCTGTGATAAAGACGCTGGAGTAACCTTGAAAGGAGGATTATGTATCGCAAGACCATGTGGCAAGCAGTCTGGTGTGTGTCCCGGAGACTCCGGGGGGCCGGTGCTCCATCAGTCAGGTATAATTGGCGTCAACAGTATCGGCTCGAAACAAATGAGAAAATTCTGCTTTCTGAAACCACACCCAGCTTTTTATGATCCTGTAGCTGTAACACCAACTAGTCGATATATTGATTGGATAAGTAGTACCATTATGAATAAAATGCCATAACGCAGAAGTAAAGTATGAATGAGCACCAAAAGTCGGGCATTAGCCCACCAGAGACCAACACACGTGTTCGGAGGATTTTATGAAGGATGGGAATTGTTGCACCCTCAAAGACACAGATTAGCTCATACATCGATTGGATGATTATAAACATGAAAAATGAAGCACTACTACTGAGAATGCTAAAAAGTAAATCATAACTTGAAACGAATAATCTAGTTGTTCAATATGAAAATTGCAATAATTTGGGACATTCTAAAGGCGCGTTGATAAAATTTTTGTCAAACGTAAATCATGTGAGCTTAGCCTTACTGACTATCGCTACAAATTTTCAACAAAATACAAACATATTGAAAATATTCAGCAGTTTTATTGCATAAGTGTTGTGCAACAAATCCATAAAGATATGAAATAAATACAGTTTAGTTGCAAAATATTACTTTGAGCAATCCTGCTTACAGTACGTTCTTCAAAAACGAGCTGTTCGAGCAACTTACCAGCTAGGTGCCAGAGTATCTCTGAGAGATTTATTTAAAGAAATTGGTATTCTTACGGTAGCGTCACAATTTATTTTCGCCATTATTTATATATTAGACAAAATATACACTTGTATACTTAAAACAGTGATATTCACAACATCAATACTAGAAATAAGGATAAACTACGTGCTCCCTTTCATCGGCTTCATAAGGTTCATAAGTCATTTGTGGGGCTTGGTATAACCTTTTATAACAAGCTGCCCTCTTCTTTGCTAGAACTGCCTTTTAATACGTTTAAAACTAAAGTAAAATCTATCCTTTGTTCAAAGGCTTACTATACTACCAGCGACTACTTAAACTTCAAGAATAGTTGGTCGCTGTGATTAACACAAGACAATGTTTATGGTCTTTCTCCAAAGAAGTGCAACTTCGCACTGGGCCGATTCAAAAACAAAAAGGCCCCAGGGCCAGATAGAATAAAAGCAGACGCCCTTAAACTTGGGGGAGAAGTCTTCATCGAGGCATTTGTTCCTCTTGCTAACTTTGTATTGTCCACAGGTTACTTCCCTAGGCGATGGAATACCGGCGTGTGCATATTCCTGCACAAGACCGGCAAAGATCACCGTCAGGCGTCATCGTACCGCCCGATCACATTGCTCAACATCATGGGTAAGATATGCGAACGACTGATCCTGGGAAGACTTACTGCTACGGTCAACCAGCTGCAACCAACGTTCCAGCACGGCTTCACAAAGGCAAGAGGTACAGCAACCCAGATTCTACGCACTGCAAAAATAGCCACTGATGCGCTAGACACGGAAGACAGTGTCTCCATGATATCTACTGACCTATCGAAGGCCTTCGATTCGATTAACCACAAGGGCCTGATCAAAAAACTTCAGAATCAAGATGTTCCTAACAATGTCATAAAAATAATAGAGAACTACCTCGAAGGCAGGAAATTGAGAGGTAGATTCAGAACTACCATAACCAAAGACAAACCGATACCTCACGGCGTGCCACAAGGCTCGATCCTGGGACCAGTCATCTTCAATATGTTCGTCCATGATATTTGGGATATACAAGACCACATCAGAGGTCTCAAACTTTCACAGTACGCGGATGATCTCTGTATACTCAACAGAGCCAAGAATCCAGATCTCACAACTATGCGCGCTGAATGGGCAGCGGAAGCCATCGTTGACTACTACACAAGATGGGGGTTAAAGTGTAACATAGAAAAAACAGGATGCATCATGTTCTCGAAAAAGAAAAAATACCGGCCAACGGTAAAATTGAAACAACAAACGTTGCACTATCAAAAAGAGATCCTATACCTCGGTGTTATCTTCGACAAACATATGAAGATGAACCAACACACCGAAAAAGTCGTCAAAAAACTGAAACAAGTCAGAGGAGCCATCGGTTCAATAATAGGATACAATGCGAGAACAGAACTAAACACGAAACTGGCTATCATTCAGGCCTGCATTTTACCGCTAATGGACTACGGAGTGGTGCAACTACTCTCAAGGTATAGTGCAACGAATCTAAGCAAAATCGAACGCCAATACAGACTGGCACTGAAAATACCGCACAACTACCAAAACGAACACCCACAGAAGTAATCTGGGAAATGGCTGACATAGAAGCCTGGCACCTACGCGCCGAGCCTATACACCAAAATGTTGCAAAACATAGCAAAATTACAAATAGAAGATCTAGAATCTCCTGTAGACGCCTATAAAGCGCACGGCGAATTTAACCCTCTCTGGGTAAACACAGATTGGGCGATAATTATATTGTATGACCCTAATAAAAAAGGATACAAGCGATGGCCTACTGACACAACTAAGGCCCCACGTCCCCTTAAAATAAAGTGAAATAAAATAATAAAGTGAAATTAATAATAATAATATCTCTTTGAAATACGCAGTAAATTAATAAAACACGTAATCTGTTTGTATAGTCTCACATATTGCGAATCAATAAAACACAGCAAACATCGATCCACTGGGACATAAGTTAGCTGACTCACCTCTGGATGGCACACCAGCCAGAGTCATTTTGAGTAAGGGCTTTGACTGTGTTGCTGATAGTAATTATTATTTTTAAATTATGGAAATAAGATTTATGCTGTGTTACCTCAAGTTATTTTTAGCTATGTCTCAAAAAACGGATCAACGTTGACACATTGTTCAAAAGATATCATTTAAGAAGACTGCAGAATAGTGTTCCCCAGGGTTCAATTCCTAGTCCTTTTATGTTTCGTGGACTTTAATTATTATGATAATGAAATTACCGAATAATTAATGTTCAAAAGGAAGTTTAATTTAGGTTTTATGACTTAACCGTTGCCTGTATGTGTGTAGAGTTCCTTACGATAAAAATCAAAGCCTATTTAGTTGTTAATCTTAGCGTTCTGTTCTTGTTAGTCAGATGTGATGAATAGAAACATAACACTTAAGCGAGATAACTTTGTTAATACAAGTTTATAATTTTTTAATTTGCGAATGGGCCTGCTCTTGACCTTGATTCGCCTGGTAGAAAACGATGGAAGAGGTATATGATGGAGCGAGCTTGCCCAAAAGATGCCAGTTCACTCTTGCTTTGAAAGCAGACGGGTTATATGTAGAAGGGAACACAGCCGCTGGCAGAGAGGCAAGTTATAACTCCCCTTCTTAATAAACGAGATTACATAACTACCTCCTGTGGTGCTATTCAGTACAAATCTCACCGTGTAAACACAGGTGAAGTGACTGGCTTTTTTTTTTAAGGCTGTGAAATCATCCAATGACTGCTCCCGCTCTGGGTGGAGCGGAAGGGAGTGTCAGACTCTTACTGACTAAAACCCATCCATGTTCCTTCCGTAGCCCTTTATGTTCTGGGGTAGCGGTAACCCTTTCGGACAATCCCGCTTTCCCGGCAGGCTTGGCCCTGAGGGGCCCCTTCATATGCTGACATCTCTTTGAGGCGCGCGTGGAACATATACGCGCCGTCCGGCACGGGTCTGGTGCTGATCGGACGGTGAGTCACCCGTTACTTACCGTCCGCAGGCCCGCGCCTACGGTGGCCGGGAGTCGTCACGTGGCTCCCGACGCCCGGGGCGTCTCCTGTGGCGGCTGGGACGGGAGGACCTTTCTCTCTCCCATCCCACCACCTCCTTCGCGAGCATAACTTTTTCGCAGAAGGAGGTGACTGCCTCCCACTCCCTCTCGCCCCGGACCATGGCTTGCACCAGGGCCGGGCGCGAGAGGTCGCCGCCGATCGCCTCTACGAGGACACGGCGGTGCTCCACCCATGCGGGGCAGGTTTGCACAGTGTGCTCTACCGTGTCCTCTAGGCGATCCTCGCAGTGGTGACACCCGGGAGTTTCCTCCCGCCTGATGATGTGCAGGAACCTCCCGAAACATCCATATCCGGTAAGGACCTGCATCAGGCGGTAGGTGAGGGCGCCGTGACGCCTCTCTAGCCACTCCTCAAAGAGGGGCCTTACCGCCACTATCGTGGCGTGCCCTGAAGTGACTGGCTGGAGGCTACAATTCTTTTGTGGCATCCACAGGCAAGTCCGGTTAAGCATTAGATAACCCTAAGGCTGAACTGCGAGATGCCAATATAATAAAAATATAAAAAGCAGGTGAAGTGAGTTTAAAGCTAGATGTCAATCCCTAGCATTAAGTGGAACGACAATTCACTCCACGCTCGCTTCACCTAAGTTTTCTCGTTGAGATTTTTACAGATTGGACCGACTGATCGGAGTCTGGATGTGTTTCCAGTTCGTAGCAATCAGTTCGCTCTCTAAAACAAGGGACTAAGACATAACTGGCAAATTGTGGGTTAACTATTAGTTCACCTTTGCGTACTCTTTCGGAAAATAAAGGCATGATGTTATAAATTTCTCCAGTTTCACGAAAACTGTTATCAAATACAGTTTTAGATTTTCTTATAACCATTTCCAATGCTAAAATGTTACTAATTAAATATATATCCTAAGTACTCACGTTGTATAAACGTAAATACCTACAGAAATGTTGGCACAACGCAAAATGCTAATGCTTTGCAAACACACACCCCTTTCACACATTTGCTTACGTTTTAGAATAATTAATTGCTGCCATTTTTATTTACTGGCAAAATGTCGGGGGTGGAATTAAAAGGTGATTGTGGTTTAAATTAGATATTTTTTGAGTATCGCTGTACTTAACTGACGAAAAAGAACCATGCCTTTTACCCATCACACCATACAACATTAAAAATTTCTGACGAAACATCAATCAATTTACGTAGTCTTTACCCAACTATGATGGGGTCGGCTTTTAGTCTAACCAGATGCAGCTGAACACCAGTATTTTACATGAACCGACTGCCTATCTGACCTCTACAACCCAGTTTCTGGTTGACGCGTGAAATGAGAGTCTAAAAAATAAAAATAGCCGTCAATAGTTAAACGAAAAAAAATACAAAATAAATGGAAGTTCAACTTAATTTCGTTTCGCTGTAAGTTCAGCAGTTCAGTACAAAAACAAGAAATCGGGTCAAGTAGTGCTTAATATTTTATACCACTGCTACTGCTTACGAGTTGAATACTTCATTACAATGGGTGTTGTTTAGCTGGGAATGGAAGTGCCTTTTATTTTGTATAAATTATTTATTCATATTTGCGTTTTAAATTATGTTTTTCCTTCAATAATAATAACATTCTTGGACATTTCACACAACGCCATATAGTCCCAAGCTAAGCAACCTAATGCTTGTGTTATGGTAACGAGATGGCTGATACACTACTTATATACATTTTTTTTTGTAAATACATACATATTATAGATAGAAAAACACCCTGACCCGGAACAAATACTTGTAGGTACTAGGTTGCACAAATATTTGTTCCGCGTGGGAATCTAACCCGCGACATGCTGCGCAGTAAACAATCACTCAACCACTGCGCCAACCGTGTCATAGGTACCTATGCGTTAAACATTAAAGGCTCCAGAACACAGTAGAGTTATTCTATCACAAATTCACCGTGAAAACTGAGGTGAAGTGAGCTTGAAATGAGCTAGTGTTAATACCATCAGTTACAATGTCAGCTCACTTCGCCCAAGTAATACACAATAGGCCGGCTGATCATCAATATACTTAATAGTTTTGTAGTACAGAGGCCGGCACGTAACTATCCCAAACTGTCAAGTATTCCCAATTGAACATGAACCTTACATTTTTTAAATAAAGTTGAAAATCAACTGCTCTGTCCAATTAGTTGGACCATGGGCTTTACTAGGGGCAGTTGTCCATCTTTAAAAATAGTTGGACCACAGCACCTTTTGAGAGTGCCGTGGTCCAATTCAGATTGGGGTAGCTAGATGTGTCTGTATCAATTTTTGAAGTGAAACTTCTTTATCGGGGTTGGAAATAAATTTTTCGTTACGCGTCACATTTTTCCGTTACGCGCCATCTTCTTCTTATCCCTACCACGCGTGATCCGAAGTATACTTTCTCCAGCGGAGTAGGGATTGGTATTACAATAACAACAACAACAACAACTTTATCTAATTTAACTTTATTTAACCAATTTCTGTAAAGTTGCATATAGTAAATTATTTTTTGAAAAATAACGTCATAAAGAAGTTTCACTTCTTACGAGTGTACGCTAGTACACGCACACATTTTTTTTTTTTATATATCTGTCTGCCGCACTTCATAATGTTTTACAAAAAATACCGTTACTTCTCAATAATAACGCATTAAGGTAAAAACTGTCGATCTTTACTGTAAAAATCACACCGTGATTTAAAACATAAGAACAAAGATAAGGTGAGCTTGAAGTGAGCTGTCAAAAATGTCAATCTCTAGCTTAAAAAAATGGTATCATAAGAGGTCGCATAAAAATCCAATAATTTATGGATTACGTGACAAAAATATGCACAAAAAAAAAATGTGTGCGTGTACTAGCGTACACTCGTAAGAAGTGAAACTTCTTTATGACGTTATTTTTCAAAAAATAATTTACTATATGCAACTTTACAGAAATTGGTTAAATAAAGTTAAATTAGATAAAGTTGCTGTTGTTGTTGTTGTTGTTGTTGTTATTACAATAGGAGGAGTACTCCGCTGGAGAAAGTATACTTCGAATCACGCGTGGTAGGGATAAGAAGAAGATGGCGCGTAACGGAAAAATGTGACGCGTAACGAAAAATTTATTTCCAACCCCGATAAAGAAGTTTCACTTCAATAATAATAATAAAACTCTATGTTCTAAGTTATAAATAGTGTGTGGTTACTGGAACGATATTACAATTGTGTGTCATACATAATATTGCCTGAGCCAGTTTTTCTCAGGGGTCGTCAGAGAGGAAATGTCAACTCCATCTAGCTTATTCTTTCGTACTATGATGTGCAAAAGTGGATTCTGAAATCCTATTCACAGAGTAAACAATTTCATTTGCATGGTTTAATTCGCACATAAATGGGAATAAAAAACTCTTCCATATTAACTTAAATTCCCAACAATGGCCTGAGTATTTCAAGACAAGGGACCAAACCTGAAATTACGAAAAAAATCAGCTGTTTCAGAGTTGGTCCCAATATCTAAGTTGTTCATTTTCATGAGTATTATTTACTCCCCTAAAGTATGTGTCTCGTTTAACCTAACACACTGTATATCTTAACAACCCCTTTTTTTAGGGAAATCATCAAATTTTAATGATTCCGCTCTGGGTGGCGCGGAAGTAAGTGTCAGACTCTTACTGACTAAGACCTATCCATGTTCCTTCCTTAGCCCTTTATGTTCCGGAGTAGCGGTAACCATTTCGGATAATCCCACTGACATATCTAAACAACCCTACGAGCAAAATAAATACTTTCAACCACCTCAACTATTCACACAAACAAACCTTCACGAAAAAAACTCCTTTTCTTTGTAATAAAGCCGAGCCGCCATCTTTTAAATCACAGCTGACTTTGAATGCTTCAATGATGGCCGCCCGTAGCCCGTGTATCGTTGAGCGACGCTCAAATGATCATTTGAAAGGACCCTTCCATCTCATTAGGTTTCAGCAGGCTTCATTTAGGGTTTCGTTGACGGCTGTGAGGATGGAGGCAGTGGTACTCAAACTGAGGCTTTGGAAACTGACTTTTTTATATAAGTTATCCAATAGATAGAATAGAATAGAATATCCTTGGACATTTCACATATCGCCATATAGTCCCAAGCTAAGCAACCTAATGCTTGTGTAATGGTACGAGTAACTAGATGGCTGATAAACTACTTATATACATTTTTTTTCTTCTAAATACATACATATTATACATAAATAAAGCATAAGGAAGAAATTGAAGTGTCATGTGATTGAGGCAACAAACCCGATTCAATTGTAAGCTGACATCTTGACTCGCTTCACACATCCCCTGCAAATGATCCATTCATCAGCCATTATAGCCTATAATGTTCCCACTGCTGGGAAACAGGCCTCCTCTTTAAGGTAGGAAGTGGGCCATATTCCACCACACGGGCTTAGTGCGGGTTGGCAGAGGTCTGAAATACACACATGTCAGATGTCACTCATGTCATGTCATGTCGGTACATGTCTTCTAATTTTTGGTTCTAGGACATGCCGGTTCCTTCACGATGTATCCCTTCACCATCTTGAGAGCAGGGGGACTCACGAGTCTAATGAACGCGAACTCACATGGACTCGAACTCACGACCTACTATTGATAAATCGAGGCCAATACCACTGAACCACCACTGCTCAACTCATTACTGTAGAATAAACGTTTTAAGGTGAAACATAAAATTACCGGCATCGATATTTCACTGTTACTTGCTGGAATTTCACTAAAACACTTAACTCGTTTGTGTTCCTCCACCTTACTTTAAATTAGTTTGGAGTAAGCTTTACGCTCAAAGTTTGACAGCCATTGACGTAATAGAATGAACGAATGAACACATCGCAACACGGGCATCGTGATTTACGAGATAAGACAGTGATTTTGCACTTTATAACAAAAAACTGTGCATAGTTATAAAAAAATTTGCTGACCCGACAGACGTTGTCCTGCCCTACCTACCTACCCTACCTACCCTACCTACCCTACCTACCCTACCTACCCTACCTACCCTACCTACCCTACCTACCCTACCTACCCTACCTACCCTACCTACCCTACCTACCCTACCTACCCTACCTACCCTACCTACCCTACCTACCCTACCTACCCTACCTAATCACTTAGGGGTATGCAAAATAGATAGTAGCCGATTCTCAGACCTAATGAATAAAATATGCATATCAAATTTCATAAATATCGGTCAAGCCGTTTCGAAGGAGTATGGTAACTAACATTGTGACACGAGAATTTTATATATAAGAAGATACTCGTACTAGGTGTCGACTTTGGTCCATGTCCTTTCATCGGTTTAGAACACTTTGACATTGACACGTAGGTATCACATGAGATCAGTTACCCGCTATTGAACGTAGACTTTCGAACGAGCCTTTTCAATGAAAAGTTTAGGAATATTGTCAACAGAATTCATCATTACCACTTTCAACATGATCTATCGCACTCACACTATCCACTTCGCATTTCACAGTATACAGTTGGACATTATGATTCTCGCAAAAAGCGCCGCAACACTCGATTCTACGCATTTCATATAAAATTTTTCTAGGAGGGAAAAAATAAATCAAAGGGCATCAAAACATTCATCCACATCGCTGTCAACAGAAAAAGTTCCCAAAAGGCTGGCAGCATTGCCGCGTTGTATGGCAATGCTGATTCTTTGACCGAAAAATAGGCCAGCCCTCTGGTCAAGTCGACCAATCGCTTGGCGATGTCTCGATAAACATAGTGCGCACTTGGACCCCATGGCCCTAGTGTTTCAACCCCAAACGGCTCGATCATATTATAAGTCCCAATCAGATTGGAGTATTTGCGCCGTTTGAGGTTTTCTGCACCTGCAGCAGCTGCCCCAGCACAACCCGCCGTGCAAGGAAGATGGGATGTCGCAAAGGTGTCGACACACGTTGCATCCCACACCAACGGCCTACCTACCTTCCAAGGCATTAGTGTTATTCCATCTGGTCTCTTCCCATCGTCACGTGCCAAGCCTTATTTAAATAGCTTTTTTTTTCCCCTCCTGTTATATACTTGTACATAGTTATTAATAATAACTTATTATTAATAGTTTTAGGTATTTTTAGGTATGTAAATATTATGTGTTTTTGTAATTTAAGTTTAATTTTTAAACAAAATAAATATTTCTCTAGCCACCTTTTTACGGCCGTCTGTCTACCTAGCTTAGAAAAATTTCACGTTACGGTATATTTTACTCCAATGACCATTTGGTCTTCGGACAAAATGGCCGCCTCACTGTCATATCAGCTGATCGATTCTGTAAAAATCTCACGGTGAAGCGAGCTGTCATTCCACCTAATGCTTGGAATTGACACTATAGACACTCACCTTAAACTCACTTCAACTACCTTTTCATGTTTTCTCTATGTCCGTTACTAAAGTTCTTTCCCGGATAGTTCCACGTCGAATCCTTCAGTGTCACTCGGAGTACTACTCACTCCATTGCACGCATAGCAACATACTACCTCTAACCTATTCATCTTCCATTTGTCTCTTATTTGTATCAAAGTTCTTGCCGTCTTAAACACAAAACAAGTACATAATCAGTTACAATTCAACCTGCGAACACAAGCCAATTTCCTTCGGGCAACTTTCAAAACTTGCACCGTTATTCAAAAACATTTTCCAAACGAATTTCTTCGCCGACTTCCAAATTAGTTGTCGGGTGAACGTAAACTTTGACAGCCGCTGACACAGAATGAACACGTCACGACATGTCGGTAGAGTATTCAACTATTCATGTCTACTTTTAATGCGATTGGTATCGTGTATAATAGCTGCGATTTTAGACAGGTTATGTTAAGGCTATGCTAAAACGAATGTTGGGAAATCGCTGGTTTAAACTTAAACGAGTGGGAATTTCATAATTTTCTTTGGAATAGTTGTTAGAAAAACTGGAATTTAAATCATAATTTATAACTTTGTTACTTACGAGTTACGGGTTTTTGTTTTTACATGGAACTTATACATTACTAGCAAAAATATGGGTAAACCTGTGTATCCCTTCGGAGAAACAACGCGTGATTTTATGTTTTTTTTGTGCTTTTCGGGTACTTATAATAAGTTGTCAAAAAAAGACAATTTGTCGAGATACTGCGATTATATTAACATAGTTGAACATTATACGGTCACAATTTAAATCTATTCAGGTTTATTCAAAGGATTAAAAACTGTCGATAATAATACGTGAGTGCTTTTCTATGTCAAACGCTAGTTAACACGCCTAAGGCTTAAAAATAAATCCAGTTTTAATCCGTGCAAAACTTTAAAACCTGCATAAATCCCCGTACGGAATCGATACGAAACGCAGTCCGTTTTCATAATCTCGTTACGGTCTCTCGTTAGTTCCCGGATCATGTGAGACCGGATCTCCGGATCTCCGGATAATTGCCTTTGTTGCCGCGGCTTTGCCTCTCCGTAATATTAATTAATTTTCTTCTTGGAGCTTCCTTTAGTTATTAAAAGGATGCACTTAAGTTAAATACTTCTTGAGGCAATTACTTTGCTGCCATGTACTAGCTGTTTTATATCAAGAGGATTAGCTTGATGTTCTTTTAACTTTTTTTTAGTGGCTTTGCATTTTTAGTGAGGTTTTGAATAACAGGACTTTTATCTAGCGGCATTAACTCTTTCATTACATTTTTTTTTAGACCGTACACAATTGAGATGGCGATTAAAATTTTTTTTAGTCCGTCAGCTAGTTTATAAAAAAATATTGGACGAAGATTACCTCGATACATTGTATTAAAATTTGGCATACTGAACCCCACTTTAATACGTTTTATCCAAATCATTTTTTATTGATATGATAATTAAAGCAAAAAATATATGTGTAATATTTTTTTATTACCTATCTGACTTGCGGATTATTTATTGTTTTTACCCTGTCGTCATCCCTATTGTGGCAAAAAGACACAACGGACTTACTGCCTCAGGCAATCTTTACCAGTCAAGCAAGTGTGGTGAAAATAATAGATGGCAGGTGCTAGTGAAGAGGAACAATTATAGAAAAAATTATTTTTAAATAAAAAACAAAAACCGACTTCAAAACCTTAATAAACACTAAAAACTTAAAAATAATATTAAATTGAATAAGTACAATCAAGAATTATTAACCTAAATAACCTTACCTAAATTTTATCTACACTATATTTTACAATTTAAAAATTTTTGGAGTCGGTGCCAAGCCAAGTGCATCTAATATGACCATAAAATATTTTCCCTTAATTTTTATTACAATAGCTTACGAGAGTAAATTAATTTCATATGATTAGGTACAGATTTTTTTACAAAGCTGTTAAAAATTTTAGTCAGTGCTCGATAGATGGCATTGTACCGTTTTCAAAACAACTCTGTCTTCTTCAGTTGATATTCTGTTTTGTGTTGTAATTTTTTTTTTCAGTTTGTTTTGTTTTTTTGCTGCTATTGTTCTTTTTTTTTAGGTTAATATTTTGTGAGTGCAGGCTTGGCACCGACTCCAAAAATTTTTAAATTGTAAAATATAGTGTAGATAAAATTTAGGTAAGGTTATTTAGGTTAATAATTCTTGATTGTACTTATTCAATTTAATATTATTTTTAAGTTTTTAGTGTTTATTAAGGTTTTGAAGTCGGTTTTTGTTTTTTATTTAAAAATAATTTTATTTTCTAGTTTTTAGTTTAAGTTTGTACATAGTTCATAGTTTTGGAGTTTCTTTTTCAATTTTTTAAACTAGAAAGAAAATTCATTTTGTTTAATATGGGTAGGCCTACTAAACGCGCTGCTCAAATGAGACAACGCCGTTTGGAAGAAAGTAACGACGAAAGGAAAGAACGTTTAAAGAAAAGAAGGGAGAGAAATACTAGAAACATTTCAAATGAGAGTGATGAGCAGCGAGCGTATAGACTTTCTCAGAAGAGAGCAAACACGAAATTATCAAGGTTTAATGAAAGTCCAGAAAGTCGTGCTCAGCGGCTCAGTTTGATTCGTGAAAGATTATCAAACGAGACTCAAGAGCAACATTCTCATCGTCTTGATTTAATTCATGAACGTTTGTCTCACGAGACCGAGGGAGGAGCAACGTGCTCATCGTGTCGGTTTAATTCATGAACGCTTGTCTCACGAGACCGAGGAGCAACGTTCTTATCGTCTCGGTTTGATTCAGGAGCGCTTATCACACGAAACCGAGGAGTAAAGTTACCGTCGTCTACACGTGCAATACGAGCGTCTATCCAATAAATCTGCCGAATCCAGAGCGACTCGATTAGATATTATGCGACAAGCTAGTCGTAATCGTAGGGAGGTATCATCAGTAAATGATTTTGAACAGGCTATTAACATTTTCGCTGACATGCCATGCTATTTGTTATAAAGCTTACAGTACGTTAATACCCGAAAAATTGGTGCGTCTGGGTAAAATCGTAACATGCTCTCGCTGTCAAAACAATATAAGGAAACGAAAAATTTCACCAGCAGCTTTCTGGAATAAAATGACAGTCGCGACTGTACCTCAGGAGCTAACTAATTTTCCAAAATTGGAAGAACAATTTTTTTGCCGTGTTGTGCCGTTTCTTAAAATAATGAAGCTACAAAACCGTTTCTCTCAAGATTGGTTCAAGGGACAAGTTACACATACACAACATATCTACAACTGTAAAAAAAATAAGATGTAACAATGATAAATTACACCTTTACTGTATTATTGTTACAATTTTAAAGCGCCCTTAAAAGTGAACTGGCGTAATATTATGTTATGGTATGTCGTAAACTATGCATACACAAGCAATCGCAGCAATCGCGAGGCATGTGCTGTCGTTTTTTGAAGATTTCTATCGTCTATGGTTAGTCCATCACCTCCTGACCTGATGATCACGAGATCAAAATGACAAACGCCCTTTCAAACATCATAATAATAAGTTACTAAATCAGTCGATGCCTTCTCCTTACTGTTAAGGAGTTGTACCTTCCATAATCAGCTCAGCTACATGAGGTGATAATTAACATACGCAAGTACTTAAATTACTTCATAAAATTGGCGAAAAACGGTGTGTAAGCCCATAAAATTTGAGGGTTGCCCTCGATTTCTCCAGGATCCAATCATCAGATCTTAACTTGGTGACTATGGGACCACTTCAGAAGTATCTCCTTTCGAACAAAAAAAGAATTTTGAAAATCGGTCCACAATTGGCGGAGTAATCGCGTAACAAACAAACAAAAAAAAAAAAAAACATACCGTCGAATTGATAACCTCCTACTTTTTTGAAGTCGGTTAAAAACATACATTATGATACATAGGAGGTACGATACATGTTTACTAAATAGAGACCTATAATTTACGTATATATGCGTATTTTCCGTACGCAATATACTCAAACTCAAACTCAAAGCATTTATCTATACTAACATTATAAAGAGGTAAAATTTATGAGTTTGTATGTAGGGGGTAATCTCCGGAACTAATGATCCAATTTCAAAATTTTTTACTGATAGAAAGCTACATTATTCCTATAAATTATATTTATATCATACATATTAGCCGAGCTATCGCAATTTTCGTCTAGCAAGTCGGAAAGAAATACCTCCGAAAACAGAATTATTTGCATGCGCTGCCTAAACAGTTACAGTATATCGCAATTTTCCGCGGACGAAGTCGCGGGCAGAAGCTAGTTTCAAATAAACCAATTACAGGCACTTTTGAATTGTCAAGGGGTCGTCGGTCAGTGGGCACGCCACGATAGTGGCGGTAAGGCCCCTCTTTGAGGAGTGGCTAGAGAGGCGTCACGGCGCCCTCACCTACCGCCTGATGCAGGTCCTCACCGGACATGGATGTTTCGGGAGGTTCCTGCACATCATCAGGCGGGAGGAAACGCCCGAGTGTCACCACTGCGAGAATCGCCCAGAGGACACGGTAGAGCACACGGTGCAAACCTGCCCCGCTTGGGCGGAGCACCGCCGTGTCCTCGTAGAGGCGATCGGCGGCGGCGACCTCTCGCGCCCGGCTCTGGTGCAAGCCATGGTCCGGGGCGAGAGGGAGTGGGAGGCAGTCACCTCCTTCTGCGAAAAAGTTATGCTCGCGAAGGAGGTGGCGGGATGGGAGAGAGGAAGGTCCTCCCGTCCCAGCCGCCGCAGGAGACGCCCCGGGCGTCGGGAGCCACGTGACGACTCCCGGCCACCGTAGGCGCGGGCCTGCGGACGGTGAGTAATGGGTGACTCACCGTCCGATCAGCACTAGACCCGTGCCGTACGGCGTGTATATGTTCCACGAGCGCCTCAAAGAGATGTCAGCATATGAAGGGGCCCCTCAGGGCTAAGCCTGCCGGGTAAGCGGGATTGTCCGAAAGGGTTACCGCTACCCCGGAACATAAAGGGCTACGGAAGGAACATGGATGGGTTTTAGTCAGTAAGAGTCTGACACTCCCTTCCGCTCCACCCAGAGCGGGAGCAGTCATTGGAGCACATAAAAAAAAAGGGGTCGGTCAGTCAGAGAGATGAAGCTAGTCGCCCATTCCAAAGCAGTAGGTACCTATGGAGAAGAACGGGCAAGAAACTCCATGACACTCTTATAAATCAAAATATGTTTACAAAAACTGGGTTACATCATTCATGTTGAAGTATACACGTGAGAACGATGCAGAACTTAATAAAAGCGTCCATATATTACAAGATTTAAAAAACAATTCAAAATTAAGTTAAATTTTAAAACAGCCGTGGCAGCTAAGAGGTGACCAGTCCCTACTGACAGCGCCCGTTCATGAACATGACGCATGGATTAGCACTATTCAGCTCAACCATTTTGATGGGAGTTAAATGATCCAACATACGCGCCACCATCAGTGAGACATTACAGGGAGCATGACATGGTCTCAGCCGCCAGGGCACATTCGAGTCAATGTAAGACGTACTCAGTAAATGGTAGCTTTATAGTAGGTACATAGTACTCACAAACGTGCTATGCAATTATACAATGCTAAGAGATTGAAGTTATATAATGCAAAAAGTTTTTGTGAATCTTCAGCAGCTCAAACAATTGGAGCAGCGCAATCCCAAGCCCTTTTGTCTTCAATAAATTCTTTGACAGTATAATAAGCATTCTGGCACAACCTGCGTTTAACGAACGATTTGAATTTATTTATTTATACGCGCCTTGACGTAGAGTTGCGCACAGCAACCGGTATTACCTATTTTTCTTATTTTTTGAATGGCATCTCGCAGTTCAACCAAAAGGTTGTCTGCTGCTAAACTGGGCTTGCTTGTGAATGCCACAATAAAATTTCAGCCTCCAGACAGGGCTTATTAAAACTTACAAACTAAGCGACTACACGCTAAAGGGGGTGCCTTTAGCGTGTAGTCGCTTAGTTTGTAAGTTTTAATAAGCCCTGTCTGGAGGCTGAAATTTTATTGCCTGTGGGGCACGGACCTCGGCTTAGGGCGTCCCTGGGGGAGGACAGCTAGGGACAGGCTGGATCGGGCGTAAATCGGGCGTAAACCCGTATTACCTACCTGTAATATATATACAAATACAAATTCAAAGGAGAGAGGTGATGAGGCGACTCTACGCTATTTATTTACCCCCTTACTAATAAACGTTGTATAGCGTCAGGTACAGTTACACAACGCTTTGACTTCTTCTTTCAAAAGTAAAATTTCTGACGACTGAAAGATAGAAATCGGTGTGACTACCTATACTAACCTAAACTATTTACCTGATAATTATATAAGGTAAATAGTTACACACAGTTACACGCCTCTATGTGTAGAGTTATTTTCTAACCCCCTTACTAATATAAGTATTAACGTTTATTAGTAAGGGTGTTAAAAAATAACTCTGAAGAAGCATTATTCCAAAGAAGAATGGAGTGAATAAGAGAAGTTTTTTGAAATGGTGTTTAACTCCTCCATTACAAAGAGTCGCCATGCATAAATAATTAAAACAAGTACACAATTGTATAAGAAACAATGTAAGATAGAACTTTAAGAAATTCAAAATAAATTCTAGATATTTTTGTTCTAAACATACTGTGTAATGGTCTTATGTCTTTGTTTATAGGCTTTTAATGTAATCCCTGCTCGTCAAAATATTCACTAGGTACATTGTTAAGACAAGAAGGTACAAAGAACAATACGTTATTCAGAGCTTAAAGTATATATATTCGATTACCAGGTCGGGCAAGTGTTATTGAGTTTTTCTATTAAGATTTTCTCAATAGCAGCCCGGAGTCTGTATTTGTGCCCGGGTGAAGGCAATAGGCTCGTCCCCTATTACATGGCACTTAAATATAACTGCCGAAATGTGCATATATAGTGTATTAAGTTTAACGATGGACATAGTTTCAGGTTGTAAAGTAATCATGAACATCAACAACTTTGTCCATTGGACCAACTCTGATATATAAAAAAAAAATATCAACTGTTCCATATATTTTGACGAATTTTGCGAACATAAATGTACTGAACAGCTGATTTTGTTTCGTGATTTCCATAGTCAAAGTTGTTTATTTTCATGAGTATAGTAACCCCTGATAGTATGTCCCTGATTTAACCTAACACACTGTATATAATAATATGGAGTCTATCTCTACCCATATAAATGTACACACATTTATATGGGTACAGATAGACTCCATATATAACATGACCCGCCCCTCAAAAATTCAAAACGTTTGGAATTATAAATTGTGAAAGTAATTACAAAGCGCCACCAAGACTCACAACGCATGTTGCTGCCAACCTGCTACTGAAGACGAATACTTACAACTACATACAAACTTTTTTCGTTAGGATGTGACTACAAACATTGAATAGTAATTTGGAGGGGCGCGCCATGTCATCGAAGTCAGTAGGGGTGAATAGATACCCTTACCTAACCCTTTGGGGAAACGAGGCGTGAAGATATAATGTAAATCAGTGAAGTTAAACCACAAACATATTTAATTAATTCCACGAATGCATTAAGTTTTCCAATCTAGGTATCATCTGAGGTTTAAAACTGATACCCCAGTCTATTGCGGTGGCGTGACCGGGCGTAACCTACACGGTTTTGACTTAAGTGTCAACGCGGCTTAGTTTAATCGGGTATTTATATACCCGCATTATTTTGCTTTATCGTTGAAGCTGTTGAAATTATAATGGAAAATGCTAATGAATTATTATGCTAATTATAATTCACTAGCTTTAATATATAATATAGATCAATTATCCCTAGAGAACGTGCTACCAGGATAAAAGTATTCTATGTGTTCATCCAGGTCATGAACTACCTCTGTGCCAAGTTTCATCAAGATCCGTTCTGCCGTTTGAGCGTGAAGGACGGATAATCATACAAACTCACACACAGACACACTCACTCACAATCTGCCTAGCCTTTTCCCAAATGTGTTGGGGTCGACTGCCAGTCTAACTCGATGCAGCGGAATTCCAGTATTTTACAAGGAGCGACTGCCTATCTGACCACCACAACTCGGTCAGTAACTGGGTAATACCTACGATCCCTCTTGGTAAGACACAGTGATGTGTGAGTAGCCTTAAAAGGTCTGCAAAAAAAACTAACGTGGAGTGGCGCTAGCAGTCCGAAAATTTATAGTGATACGGCGCGATGACGTAGCTTGTAGGAATTGGTATTAGCCGCAGCCGTTTATACACGTTTTTTAAAGAAAGACGTATTCTTTGCAGACGTGAATCAACGTTGTGTCAATTAGCGTTTATCAAATTTTACGTATTATAACGTTGCTGCGCTTAGTGTTAAAAAGGCGTTATTCAAATACGTTTTTAAATTAAATAAAAGCATTTATAAAGCTTAAAGGAACGTTTTATTTGTCGATATAAAGGAGCATCGTGCCGCGACCGCGTGTTACTTATAGTGTATTTCTTTTACTGTGTCCAATTTGGTAAACAAACACGGGACGAAAATTCTGATTTTTCGTATCAATCAAACACTTTGAGTGAAGCATAAACGTCTTGAACTTTGAATAATACACTTAAGGCATGAATTATTTTAAAAAA
The DNA here is from genome assembly GCA_951799385.1 of Hyppa rectilinea. NCBI lineage: Eukaryota > Metazoa > Arthropoda > Insecta > Lepidoptera > Noctuidae > Hyppa > Hyppa rectilinea. The sequence continues at coordinate 3,095,334 of OX637318.1, read as the reverse complement.
ATGCTGCAGAGACACATACATTACCTAGAAATCTTAATATTAGTCGCGACATTTGTTTACCAAATAAGACAACTAAAGAAAAATACACTATAGACAAATATTTTAGGTAAGTCATCTGTAAGGGTACAGTCGTTAACAGTTGTCATAAACTTTTTTTTTAAATTACTTTAACTTGTTAGGAAATCAATCAATCAGTCAAATAGGCGGTTTTTGTTGAGTTAAACACAATAAGATTTCGTTCTTTTGGCATTTTTCAATACCTACGAGAATGTTACACAATTACTAATAATTTAAAAAAAAACATGAAGCTTGAAAGTAGGATTAATGATGTGGAAATGCGTCCTTTGCACAGCATACGTGACGTGACTATGAGACATAGGCTGAAGTTATGTGATAATTTAAGGAAATGTTGTGGTTTAAAAATGATCATCATCATCATTCTCCTGCCCTTATCCCAATTTATTTGTGCTCGGCGCAACATGTATTTTACTTCCATACTTCTCTATTAGTCGTCATCTCGGTAGTCACTCCCTTTCTAGCCATATCATCTTTCACACAATCCATCCATCGTTTCTTTGGTCTGCCTCTACTTGTATAGCCATCCACATTCCTACTCTAAATTTTCCTGACAATATTTTCCTCATTCCTCTGCATAACATGCCTATGACAACCGAATAAAAAAAGATGTAGTGAGAAATATTTAAAATAATAATGCTTTACTGATTTGGTCATGTCAAGAGGATGAATGAAAAGTGGCTAACACAAGGTTATTTACAAGGCAGATTTGAGTGGAAACGCCGGGAGGGAACGCCCTAGGAGGACATATAGTAACAAAAAGGTGATGTTCTCCTGAAAGGTCAGGTGCGCAGTACTCGCAACCGGCGCGGCGTACATACGTGTATAATCCAGGTCCCTTCCGCTCCGCCCAGAGCGGGAGCAGTCATTGGATGATTTCCCAGCCTTAAAAAAAAAAAAAAGGTGTAAGAACGTAAACAAACCAAAAGTAGTACCTATATGAAACCTTTGTGTGTGTGTGTGTTTGCTTGTATGTTTGTCACTTCTTCACGCTCAAACGGCTGTACGTACCTGAATGAAACTTGGCACAGAGGTAGTTTATGACCTGGACTTATACATAGAATACTTTTTATCCCGGTAATACGTTACCTTTGGCTAATTTCCGCCATCCACGCGGGTCAACCCGCTGACCGTAGTTTGTTAAGAATAATAACAAGTACAAGAATTTTAACTGAAGTATGTCATCACTTACGTAACAGAACAGTTACCTATATGTGAAAACTAACGTCTACAATATTAAGAAAAATTGTGTACTAAATTTAAATTTTCCAACGTTGCACTCAACGAACGTTGGAAAATTTAAATTTAGTACGTCACAGACGAATTTCGACTTCTATACAGCCTGAAACGGTGCAAAGGTAAAAACCAATTCAGAACACTGTAAGTCCATTCGCTAGGTATTGAAATTTCTCAAAGTTAACAGCTTTTTAAAGCAAAATGAGCAACAGAATGAGTTCTTATAACTTCACAACAAGTTCGAAATTTATGAATAAGTTTGGTTCGGCTTATGCATTTTAATTTTATTATGATTAAAATAGTTCACTGTTTTCTAATATTTCAAAGTAAAACCGATCTTATTAAATAAATGGCGCGTAAGTAAAATGGTGGCAGACATGTTTTATGTATTTCTTGCAATATTTATAAACTACTTTGTCTGCGTGGAGTTCGTTTATATCGCAATATCGATATTTTTGAGACAGAAAGTAACCTATGTCCATCTTCGGGCTGCAGTCTATGTGCCTGCTAAAAATAGAAATCCAGTGGTTTAGCCGTGTAAGGGTTACATAAAGACAGACAGACAAAGATACTTTTGAATTTATAATATGTACTAGTAAGGATAAAACGATTCATACATTCGCTCACTCACTCATTAAACACGAAATTTCGAAAACTGCTGGACCTATGACGATGAAATATGGCACAGTGGTCGATTATGCGTAGGAGACGTCAGTTAAAAAATAATTTTAGAAAACCCTCGTAAAGGGTTGAATTAGAAGGTAAAAGTTTGTATTAAAAATTATCAACACTGTCGCAATCGGAGCCACAGTCAGTTCATCATAAATTGGAAGAAATTTTCTATCGTTCTGATATAGACCTATAACTTTATTCTTTAATTATAGATTTTTCTCCTCTCAACCATTAATTGTAGCGGTCATTAGGAACTTTCAAGATTAGTGTACGCGTTCATGTTTACTAACATGTCGCAAAGTAATTTTGCTTATATTAACTTTTCTGTTTCACTGTACTATAGTCAACATTGTGGCTCTCCAATATTAAAACATTTCATTTAAATTTATTTAGTAATTCTATGATTACACCATTTATAGTTAAACATACTAGCTTCTGCCCGCGACTTAGTCCGCGTTGAGTTCGGCTATATCGCAATATCGGAATAAAAAAAGTGTTTTAGGTATCAATTCGAGTTAACCAAGACACGAAGTAAATTCCCCTTTAAAATTGAGTGTATTCCACTCTTAGGGATGGAATTTGCCATTGCCATACAACGTGACAATGCCGTCAGTCTTATGGGTACATTACCCATGGACACGGTTGGCGCAGTGGTTGAGTGATTGACTGCTGTGCACTATGTCGCGGGTTCGATTCCCGCAAGGAACAAATATTTGTACGACCTGCAAGTATTTGTTACGAGTCTGGGTGTTTTTCTATCTATAATATGTATGTACACACATCAAAAGTGTCTAGGGATCAACATATATTTTTGCAATAACTTTTCTCTTGATTGATATTAATTTAAATTTTCTTTAAGGATTCATCAAATAAAGTGTTTTCGTTTGTCACAGTAACGATAAACCAAGTCACCTTTGCATTAATAAAGAAATTTGCCATTTTCCTAATAAAGGGATTTTTGACATTTGAACCACTAACATTAAAGTTCGAAAAAAAGACTGAAATAACAGTTTTCTTTAAAATTTTATTGGGTAACTTAAACAATTAATAATCCGTGTTTCTACCGCGAACACTAACAACACAAGAACATCGGTTTGGCATACTCAAAATGAGTACATCCAAATCACGCTGTGGAATGGCCGCCCATGTTCGTTGCAACAACAAAAAAAGGTCTTCTTGCAACTGGATACCCTCCATATTCGGCAGAGCTCTTCTCTGTAGCATATCCCATGCATGCTCAATCGGGTTCAAGTCTGGCGACTGAGCAGGCCAGGGCAGGACATTGATGTTAGCTGCGGCGAGAGTCTGTCTTACAACTCTTGCGGTGTGCGGTCGTGCATTATCATGCATTAACTGAAATAAGGGACCGATTTGCACTTGTAGAGGAACGATGACGTCAGATACAATCGTCTCAGCATAAATTTGAGCGTTGAGGTTGCCTCTGATCCAAATCAACTCAGTTCTTCCGCCGATCCAAATACCCGCCCATACCATGATGGTTCCACCACTATAAGGATGGACTTCCTGGCAGGATTTTAATCGCTGTTGGCGTCCAGGGGTTCTCCAGTGTCGTATACGTCTTGTATCCGGTCTCATACCAAAACGAGACTCATCAGAAAAGCACACGAAACGCCATTGTTCTTCTGCCCAATTTCTGTGTTCAAGAGCCCATTGATATCGAATCCTACGATTGTGCATTGCTATAGGTGGTACCCGTAGCGGTCTTCGGGAATGAAGGTTCACTTCATGCAAGCGGTTTCTGACGTCATCGTTCCTCTACAAGTGCAAATCGGTCCCTTATTTCAGTTAATGCATGATAATGCACGACCGCACACCGCAAGAGTTGTAAGACAGACTCTCGCCGCAGCTAACATCAATGTCCTGCCCTGGCCTGCTCAGTCGCCAGACTTGAACCCGATTGAGCATGCATGGGATATGCTACAGAGAAGAGCTCTGCCGAATATGGAGGGTATCCAGTTGCAAGAAGACCTTTTTTTGTTGTTGCAACGAACATGGGCGGCCATTCCACAGCGTGATTTGGATGAACTCATTTTGAGTATGCCAAACCGATGTTCTTGTGTTGTTAGTGTTCGCGGTAGAAACACGGATTATTAATTGTTTAAGTTACCCAATAAAATTTTAAAGAAAACTGTTATTTCAGTCTTTTTTTCGAACTTTAATGTTAGTGGTTCAAATGTCAAAAATCCCTTTATTAGGAAAATGGCAAATTTCTTTATTAATGCAAAGGTGACTTGGTTTATCGTTACTGTGACAAACGAAAACACTTTATTTGATGAATCCTTAAAGAAAATTTAAATTAATATCAATCAAGAGAAAAGTTATTGCAAAAATATATGTTGATCCCTAGACACTTTTGATGTGTGTATTTACAAAATATATATATATATATATAAGTAGTTTATCAGCCATCTCGTTACCATAACACAAGCATTAGGTTGCTTAGCTTGGGACGATATGGCGTTGTGTGAAATGTCCAAGGATATTATATTATATTAATATATATTACCAGTCGACAGCGATGCGGAGGAATTTTTCGACGCCATATTTTATTTAGTCATTAATTTTAAATACTCGTACATAGTACCTAGATCTAGTTCATTAATTAAAACAGACTTAGATTCAGGTATTTAAATAAAATACCTGAACCGAACGTTTGAAATGTAGACATTTTAAATGGATCAGCATTTCAAAGTTAAATCTATCTGTTTGTAAAATCTATTTTCTGCGAATTCTGTTAGTTTTAGTATTAAAAGGATGAAAGGTCAACAAAGATCAAAGGCTAGACTTAAATATAGTTTTGTAAAAAGTATTTGATTTGAATAAACCGACTTGTGTTCTACGAAATATCAGGAATAGCACGCCTTTGTACTTTTTTTAGGGTTCCGTAACCAAAGGGTAAAACGGGACCCTATTATTAAGACCCCGATGTCCATCCTGTTAAAACATCGACAGACGGACGTCTGTCGATGTTTTCACAGAAGATGTATTTCTGTTGCCGCTATAACCCAGAATAAAATATATATATTTAACGGCAAAAAACTCACGTTTGTTGTATGACCAAAAAACTTATGGTGTGTAAGTTAACGCGGCTTCCGAAGGACCATATGCAGGAAAATAATTTTATGCGCGGATGTAGATTTTTGCGTGGTGAACTATTGGACGACACACAGAATTGAGCAAACGGGGAAATTGAGGTATATGAGGTTATGAGAAATGGGTGGACTTACTTGTGAACCTTCTGGACGAAACACGTTGATTCAAGGACAGCCTTAGCAGACGTCTAACGTGTTACCTGGTTTTCTTCCTTTTTCACTGTGGTGCACTTTTACTTCTTTAAATGTCACACTTGTGTCGGCCAACACTTATAAATTATAACTTTACAGTTTTTTGAGGCGGTGCAAGAGAGCGGGATGGTTCAGGCGAGGCGCGGTTAGGACAAGAAGTAGATAATGGTACGAAACCGTGCGTGAGTCCAACTCGCACTTGGCCCATGTTTTTTAAATTATTTTATTGTATTACAAATCAAAAGTTATTATTTCATAGAACATCCAGACAGACAACTTTTTTTCTGTTATAAATATCTGTAGAAAATATAAAATGCCAACATTCCCACGGACGGAACACTCGGAATGACTTACGAGTTATAGAACGTAGGTTCGAGACCAGACGCTTTACTTTGTGCGAATTTCATCACCACTGCTCTTAAAACGGTGAAAGAAAACATCATGAGAAAACCGCCCCGTGCTAGAACCAAAAATTCGGAGACATTTGATATCCACCAACCCGCAACTCTCACAGAGCTGAAGAGGCAATAATATGTACAAGCAGATAACGGTTCCTGAAGTCCTTAACTCCCACACAGCAGACACAATAGATAAACGATTCGTACCCGGTTACACTGGAAGCCGACCCCAACATAGTTGGGAAAAGGCTAGGCAGATGTTTTATTTTTAGAGTTACAAAAATCATTCAACCTCGACTGACGACTGAGGGATGCAGCTGAAATACCAGTATTTTACATGGAGCGACTGCCTATCTGACCTCCACAACCCAGTAACTGGGCAATACGATACCCCTTGGTAAGACTGGCTGTCAGATTTTCGGGCTTCAGACGACACGTAACGACTGTCAAAGATGCACAAATGACAGCCGGAACCAACGGCTTATCGTGCTTTCCGAGGCACGTAGGATTCTCGGTATGTAAAGCCAACCCATCCACAGCCTACCCCGGCAAGCGTAGCTTAACCTGACGGAGCGACCTGTGCGGCTCTTAGGACTTAGCTACGAGCTCCTTCAAAGTCTAAAAATAAACGTCATTTCAAATTTTGTGACCCTGTTTTCGGGTTTTGATGACTCATGGAATATAAGTGATCATTTTTGTATTCAGTTATCGTCCATTATTGAAGGGTCTTTTCAATTAAGTACAGAAGGGACGACTATTTATCTAAGATCTAAACTAAGATTTTGACGACACGGTTGGCGCAGTGGTTGAGCGATTGACTGCTGCGCACTATGTCGCGGGTTCGATTCCCGCACGGAACAAATATTTGTACGACCTGCAAGTATTTGTTACGAGTCTGGGTGTTTTTCTATCTATAATATGTATGTATTTACAAAAAAAAAATGTATATAAGTAGTTTATCAGCCATCTCGTTACCATAACACAAGCATTAGGTTGCTTAGCTTGGGACGATATGGCGTTGTGTGAAATGTCCAAGGATATTATTATTATATTTAAGGTATCTAAGGTAAAATGCTTATTATCATCATATAATGTGTCCACAGCTTGGACACAGGACTCCTCTCTGTGAATGGGAGTAGGCCGTGAGCCACCAGGCGCGCCGATTGTGGGTTGGTAGACGTCACATGTCTTGGAATTGTTGGTTCTATGACATGCCGGTTTCCTCACGATGTTTTCCTTTATAGTTTTGAGAACATTGGTTATGAAATGAAAAGCACAAAGAAAGTGCATGCCTAGGTGCAAACTCACGACCTACAACTCGTAAGTCGGGGCTTATACACTAGGCCACCGCTGCTCATATCTAGCTATAGTTTTTCTACATATCAAGCTAGAGTTCTAGAGAGCCTCTATAGGCTTTATTCCTATATAAAGATTCCCTGAAAGTGTAGCGGCATCTACATTTGCCACATGCGAACTACGCGTCACAGTGACGTCACGCAAAATCCTGCATCCTGCAATTTTATTGTGGCACCCAGAGCCATTCCCGGTTTTGCAGTACACAACCCTTTGGTTGAACTGTGAGACGCCATTACCAAAAAAAAATGCTTCGAATAATCTAGGATAACCTTCCAAAAAATTCTTTTTAATCTCGCCTCTTACAAACACGCCAGTACCATGTCTATATTCACAACACAAATTCAAAAGCCCAACGTTAAATCTTACGACCTCGTATTCAAGCAGAAATTGAACAATAAAAGAGCTCTGAATGCCTACTTTGAAGATCTGCTAACTGGCAGCGCTTTGCAGCAGGTTTTCGTAATAACTGATGATACGTCATCATTTGAGGAACGGGTTACTTCATAAAAACTTTCATTCACACGTCTGTCGCTAACTGGGTTCGTTGTCTAGATAGCGCTTTCAGCGGCTGTATACAGCGGTGGTATTAGCAAACATTTTGTTTTATATTTTTTTCGTTTAAATTTTCTATACGAAGGTGTCACAGCCTGTTTAGTAAACCAGGACTTTTTTTTAAGTGTGGAAAATCTTCGAATGACTTGCTCCTCCCGGTTTGGATGGAGCGGAAGGGAGTGTTAGACTCTTACTGACTAAAACCCATCCATGTTCCTTCCTTAGCCCTTTATGTTCCGGGGCAGCGGTAACCCTTTCGGACAGTCCCGCTTACCCGGCAGGCTTCGGCCCTAACGGACACCTTCCTTATTGCTGACGTCTCTTTGAGGCGCGCGTGGAACACGTACGCGCATAAGCCTGGAGAAAACAAGGACATGCACTTAGCATATCATTACGCTTTTATTCGCCGAAGGCAGGTAGGTAGAAGTGCAGTACACACAGTCATATTTCGCCAGTTATATATAAGCCTCATGTTATTGTGTTTAATAAAATGTTCTTTCTTATCAGAGATCACTGACAAGCCCAAAAAATGAGATCAGTGCAAACCATTTTTAGATTGTAATAATTTTATTGTTTAATATTTTACATTTATTAAATCTCTCAATTACGCACTCTCAATCCCCTTTAATAATGCAAAATCTCTAGAAATAAAATTAACAAGTAGAAAATAATAATTATTGTGTCATCGCATTCGCAATTATAAAATTTTCATTGTGGCTTATAATTTTAATTAAACGCACTATTAAATATTACAGTTGGTTGGTGCCCATTGAACTTTTATTTCATCAATTATTGTATTTACACATAACATCACCCCTGTATTCCCCGAAAGGTTTAGCAGAGGAGTCTCTTCAGTGCAATTTCTCCAGTGATGTATAAGAGGGGACTCTAGTCTCGAGGAATTTGAAATATAGGTATTTGATGAAACTATTGCCGTATGATGCGGTGTTTACATTATTGAATATACATAAGCTTCTTACAGGTACTTTGTTTGACCGCGAACCCTTAACATTTCCCCCTACCAAAAATCGCAAATAGAAGTTTTCGCTAAAAAAGCCAAAAAGTGTTCTCAATGTCTTTAGTTTCATGACAAAAAAAAACATTCAATCAGTAAAAGAAATCCAGCTGAAAAAAAGCGCAAAAAATCCAGCGCTTACCGCTTAACCGCTACAGTTTCTGATGTCATAGTCGCAAAAGCATCGTCTCGCAACTAATGAATAGGACCAATTAGTGAGACTGCCGTTTCAACGACCCTTAGGGAGACATTTACAGGCAACGCGTGAAAGGGCAAAAATGTACGCGCGTATAAGTTCAAAATGGCGGCCTTGCTGGGTATATTAATTCTAAGTTTAATGAGAGGCGGGTTAGACAAAGAACTAGTATGGAGGATGCCTCCTTCCGGGCCTTTTATTTTTTTGTGTGTGATGTAAGTATGGGTGTTTAAAAGTCTAGACACAGAGGAGTTACTGTTATATAAAAGAGCTATTATACCTACTAAGGCGCTACAAGGTTCTTTTGGCGCGTGACTAACGCCGCCATCTTGTTTTTCACTACATTTAAAAAAAGAAAGAAATATTTTATTTGGGACACGCACTGACAGGAAATAAAACTGTAAAAATATATATAAAGGAGCCATCAAAATTAACTTTTAAATCAAAATTATACAAAAAACAAACATAATGCGAGGCCAAAAGGCTCCTACCTAAAGCCGCTAGCAAAAACTTGAACAAAAGTAAAAATAAAGTAAAGTAATATGTCCCTCGTTTAACATATCCCACTGTATGACAAACCTCGGCATACTGTGCTTTGTCTGACAATAATAATTATGAACATACCAAAAAAAAAACATCCGAACCGGTAGAGCCATTTTCAAATGTTTCAACATTGATTTATAACTAGACAGATGTTTCATCAACTTTATTCTTATTTAAACAAAAGCATTTCAAGTACATTTCCCATTGAGAAACAAATGCAAAGCAATATTAAAAATATCCCTAACATTAATTTCACCACTAATTTGATCCGTAAATTATAACTTTTCCCCGGGCGTGACCATTCTTCATCAGTATTACGGAGTTTTTAATTTTTCTGAACAAAAATCATTAAAACTTGCACAACATCGGTTCCTTGTGATTTAGATACTTTCTTGCTTTGATTCTTTTTATTTTATAGAAGGATTTTTTTTTGTTGACGTCGTTAATATAAGATTAGAGTATCGATCGTTATATTTTATTAGTGATCGATAGATTAGAGTTAAGATGATGAAGATGGTCAAACTAATTGTCTCGTTGGTCTAGTGGTTGCAAGCGCTACTGCTGAGCTTAGTCCTGGGTTTGTTTTCCGGGTTAAGTAACGTGTTATTGGATTTTTGTATCTGGAGTTTCTCCATAGCAGCCCGGAGTTCTTCCCATTATCACATATCGTGACAAGCAAGCGCCATACAATACAATATGTGACAATGCAATATACACTGTAACACGAAATAAACAATTAAATCATTATTTTTGTGTGTGTTTATCTAGATATCTTAAAAATTTAATCTCCCGTACGTATTTAATGACATGAAACAAATTAAAAGACACCATGGATGTTGGGAAATTCATGATAATAAGAAGAAATAAATTTGTAGCTTGGAGTGGAGGGCGCGTGTGTGCGTTATGCTCTGGCGTTCATAAGGTTAAACATTTTGTGTTCATTTCTTTTTTTTTCCCATTGTGTGTTACAGCGGTCGACGTCATCACGTCAACGGCTGTCGCTGAAAACCAGCGCTTGGGCTGTGTCTCGCATAGGATCGCAACACTATGCTAAGCGTGGTCGTTTTGCGTGGATGTGACGGAGATTTCCCCCCAACTTATTCTTATTTTTTGCGTTTTTATTCTTTTTGCGTCATGTTTACCGCTAATAAACGTATTTTCTTTCATTCTCTTCTTTCTTAAACAAAGAAGAACATACAGGCATACATTATTGGACCTTTTCACGAAGTGAAAAGCCAATGAAAAAAACTAGTACGTACGGTTAGAACTAGTCATATGGAGCAATAGATTATATGCCACAAACGTTGTAGGATTGCTCTCAGCTAAGTTATACAAGTTCAGAAATCCTTATTTTTTTACAAATATATGAAAATTACAAATCATTACATATACAAGCTTTCAGAAAAGGCCCAAAAATGATCTCTATAAGCACTTTTGATCAAAATAAGGGACTTTTCCATACCTACTAAGATATTTATTTTAGTAATCATAATAAATTATATCTTCATTATTTCTTTCAACGTCCATATTAAAAAATACTCTATGCCATGATGAGCTATAAACAACCATCGATTATTTGTTATGGAAGCAAGCAGAAATATGAGGACATCAATTTTAATTGCAAATATTTCCATAGCGAAAAGCGACAGGAATTTCAAATACGTCCTTGGGTTCCGTTTTCAAGAATAACACGAGAGGAATATTTTTATGTTGTGTGGGTGTAAATGTAATATAAACTTAATGTATTATTTTTAATTATTTATCATCACTTTAATCATCATTTCAACGCAATGTATTTTGTTACGAAATATGTAAGTAAGTTACTATTTGGGGTTGAAACACTAGGGCCATGGGGTCCGAGTGCCCACTATGTTTTTCGAGACATTGCCAAGCGGTTGATCGCGGCAATGCTACCCAGCCTTTTGGGAACTTTTCCTGTTGACAGCGATGTGGACGAACTTTTTAATGCTCCTTGATTGTATATTATTCTGTACATATTATTATGAATATTTAGCTTTTAAATGTATGTCAATTATTTGATATATGAATTTATTTCTGTAAATGGGTTTGTACAAACACTAATACTCACTTACACTTCACTTTTTAATATTTGGTCATACAAGATGAGGTCGGCGTTTCCTAACTGACTTCTCTGAGAAGAGAGACCGAAACAAACTCAGAGGTCACAGTCTCTTTTATGTCCAGACATAATCTTGGTCAGACCACGTGGAGGCCATGTAGGTTGGTGTCTGAAATGGTCTTTTGAGGAAAGAACCATACAGGTTGAGTGGGCCTGTCCAGTCATTGCACGCATTTGTCATAAGTCGTGTCAAAATCAACTCAAAGCTTAAGGAGCTCAACGATTCGACCAACAACTTACGAGTTGATTATGAAAACTGATGATAGTTAAAAACATTTCATTTCGATTCATCTGTATCTCATCATCATCTGCCTAGCCTTTTCCCAACTATGTTGGGGTCTGTTCCCAGTCTAACCGGATGCAGCTGAATACCAGTATTTTACATGGGGCGACTGTGGAAGTCAGATAGGCATCTGACTTCCACAACCCAGTAACTTGGGCAATATGATCGAACCCGTAACGACTATCAAAGATGCACAAATAGCCGGGACCAACGGCTATCTGACCTCCACAACCCTGTCACTAACTGAGTAATACAATACCCTTGGTAAGACTGGCAGTCAGACTATCGGGCTTCTGACTACCCGTTACGACTGTCAAAGATCCACGAATGTTAGCCGGGACCAACGGCTTAACGTGCTTTCCGAGGCATGGAGGAGTCTCGATATGTAAAGATGGTCACCCATCCACGGCCAACCCCGGCAAGCGTAGCTTAACCTGGTAGATCGACCTATGCGGCTGTTAGTACTTAGCCACGAGCTCCTCTATATTCGATTCATCGATATCTAATCTGGCGATATGTGGGTGTACTAAAAATATACCTTTGCCTAACCCTCAGGGAATACCCTGTGTGGTGTTATATGTATCTATAGATATGATTAAAAAAAAAACAAAAATAAACCTAAATAATTTTTCAAAGGTAGTTTGATAAACTTCTCTGAAAGAAAGTCAAAGTCAAATCATTTATTTCAAATAGGCACAAGTAAGGCACTTTTGAACGTCAAAATGAACAAGAAATAGAATTGATTCTAGTCGCCTCTTCCAAAAGGTAGTTTCGTGTGGAGAAGAATAGGCAAGAAACTCCACCGTTACTCTTTTAAAATGTTTTACAATGTTTTGTATACATGAATTATAACATTATATGTGAAGACGATGCACCCAGAATAAAAACACTACACCACAAAAGGTGAAAAGAAAAACACATATAGTAATGGCAGGTAAACCTAAGTATGTCAGAAAAGTTATTCGTTCCAGAGGAAAAGTTACACACTGAATTACTGCGACACACGTCACGCAGTCGTTATTAAAAGTAGTCCAACATTTTCTCGACGCACTCAAAAAACCACCTCCATAAATAAACCATAACGTACTTATCCCAGTTTCCGAGCCACGGAACCCGAATCCTTGAAACTCTCGCAACGAACACTTGAAAAAGAAAATTGTTCTGACGTCTACGGACTGGCATAAATTCATAGCTTTACATCATCATTTAAAAAACAGAAAATATGGGGACTAGCTGACAAGATACCGTTACATTTACAAGCAAGAATAAACCTTGTTTAGGAAAATTTTGAGAGCTTTTTCGGGTGGAGGAAATTATTAGGACGGCCCAACTTTTGTCAGTACAAAGTTGGATGTAATCTATATAATAAAAACTGGCCAAGTGCGTGTTCGCGCACAATGAAGGGTTCGGGAAGTGGGATGAATTTATTCTTAGAACAAACTTAACATTATACTTAAACAACATGTTCTCTCATACATCGATATACGTAACGGTAAATTCTCCACCTGCAACTGTAGGTTTGTAATCACAAACTAAAGTCATTTTTATGTGATTAAACTACAAATAAATGCTTTTTTCTTAGCTTGTGTTGTCAAACCTTGCTTCTTGCCAAATTTCATAATTCTGGAAGTACCCCATCAGTTTTAATTTATTTTATTGCGTTGACATAGAATCAAGCATTTTGACAGCTCCAAGGGACCACGCGTTAAGCGGGATTGTCCGAAAAGGTTACCGCTACCCCGGAACATAAAGGGCTTATAAGGAAGAAACGTGGTTGGGTTTTAGTCAGTAAAAGTCTGACACCTCCCTTCCGCTCCACCCAGAGAGGGAGGAGTCATTTGATGATTTCCGTTACTCGAAAAAAACAAAAAGGAACCACGCGTTCCTGAGACTTATTACAGAAGCTCACTTAATACTCAAGCATTGCTTGAGTCTCGATTAAAGTCATTTGATTGGTTGAAACTAGTTTTAAATAATGCTTGGGTCTTGAGTGAGCTCCTGTAATACGGGCCTTAAAGTCTTGACCATGTCTTGACAGACTGCCAGAGAAACGGACAAAGAAGTGATTCGATCAGACGTCCGTTTTCCGTCTTGAGGAACGGAACCCCAAAAATGAAATGCTGTCCGCTGGTAAGCGCATCACTTCAAATGGCCGGACTGATTTGGCTATTTTTTAATTCAAAATGTTCGTAATAGTCTGAATCAGGTTATTAGGGCAAGAAAAATTTGAAAAGTTTCTCGGAAAATCTTCAAATTCGGGTAGAACTGAACGTCTTTTTTCGTATGAATTATTGAAATTTTAACGTTTTTGTATGAATTATTGAAAGTCGCACGGATCGATCCATCAGGTTAAGCTACGCTTGCCGGGGTTGGTCTGTGGATGGGTGACCATCTTTACATATCGAGACTCCTCCGTGCCTCGGAAAGCACGTTAAGCCGTTGATCCGGGCTGTCATTCGTGGATGTTTTATAGTCGTTACGTGTAGTCAGAAACCCGAAAGTCTGACAGCCAGTCTTATCAAGTGGTATCGTATCACCCAGTTACTGACAGGGTTTCGGAGGCCCTCCATGTAAAATACTGGTATTCAGCTGTATCCGATTAGACTGCAAGCCGGCCCCAACATAGTTGGGAAAAGGATAAGCAGATTATTGAAATTTGGACAGGACAACGCCTGTCATGTCATTTCAGTAATTCTACAAGAGAATAATAATTTTATACAGTAAAGTAAAGTTTTTTAGGTCATTAAATCATTATAAATGGAAATATTATTCAGGAAAAAATTTCCATCGGAAGCTAGTTGAAAATGTTAAGAAATTTTCTGCTTTTGTATGTATTTATTCTTTGTTCGGTAGTATTGGCAGCGGTTGACTATTCAGGGAAATTGAACGAGTAATTTTTAATGAAAGGAATTTTAAATTAAAATTTTCTCATGTTTGTAAATCACTAGAAAGAATTTATTATTTCTGTAACATTCATGTCTTCCTCATCCCTTTGATATACATTTCTGCATGTGTTCATAATTTACATTGTATCACAAAAACCCTCACTTAACTCGTCATACCCGAAAAATTTCAGAAAATTGTATGACTTGTCGAGACAAGCCACTTCAAAGTCCTTCCAAACCCTTTAAAAACGCACTGGTTCCAAATTCAACCGTCATTTATTTTGTTTTTATTTTCCCAAAACAAATTTACTGAAACTGTCAAACAAAAGAAGTACGATACTTTAAATAAAGAACTCGAATTTAACAAACAGCTGACGTTACGTTAGAGGTTAACATTTACACTGCCCTTATAACTAGCATTATACCGGGACTATTCCCGCTTTACTTTTGAAATTATAACGACCCTGAACTAAACACACCAACCATTTCAGTTCCCGTCACAAATTCTCTTACAACATCATCCGTTGCTTGGTTTCTTGCGCAGATACTTTCAACTTGCCTTACTTAAACGTCAATGGATGATAAAGTCAAGTGTTGAAGCGATATTATCACATGTTTTTAGTAGGTTCAGCTGACCGCAGTTCTCATTACGTCGTCAGCAAATAGTTGTGAGTGTTAGGTTGTGATCTGCCATACAGTGAGCGGAGCGACAAGCGGCAGCGGCTGGCAGGATAAGTAATATTATGTTATTTACAAATGCTACTACTACCTGCAAATTGTATTTGTTGGTTACATGAACAATAAGCCATAATGGCAAATTTTTTTGAGGGTGGTTACTCATCAAATGGCCCCTCCCGCTCTGGGTGGAGCGGAAGCGAGTGTCTTACTGACTAACCCATCCATGTTTCTTCTTTGGCCCTTTATGGGGTAGCGGTAACCCTTTCGCCCTTTCGACAATCCCGCTTAGCCGGCAGGCTTCGGCCCTATGTCCAGCAGTGGACTACAATAGGCTGAAATGAATGAATAAACCCGCGCCCGCTTATTACTAGGTCGCAGCCTAAAACGTGTTGTCAGCTTTTAGTCCACCAAAGACTAGGCTGGCACGGTTCTAATTATTGGTAGTATAACAATAAAGGCTTTTGGAGAATTGGTGGTCTTATCTCGTGACATAAAATAACTGTTTGAACAAAAATTGGTTGTTTAAAAGTTTTGGTTCACAATCGTACTAAACATCTCTACATAGTTTTAAAATAAAGTCACTCCCTGTCGTCTGTCTCTACGCTTAGATCTTTTTAACTACGCAACGTATTTTAACGTGGTTTTTACATCGATCACTAATAAACAACTCATTAATGCATTATAACAAAAAAAATTAACTGGATTAACACACAGATTTGTATCCCGCTAGTACGTACTATATATAGTATCACTACATGGTATAAAACAAAGTCGCTTTCTCTGTCCCTATATCCCTATGTATGCTTAAATCTTTAAAACTACGCAATGGATTTTGATGCGGTTTTTTTAATAGATAGAGTGATTGAAGAGGAAGGTTTATGTGTATAATTTGTCGACATATTATACGGGCTAAGCCGCGGGCGGAAGCTAGTAGTATATATATCCTTCCTACTAATATTATAAATGCGAAAGTTTGTGAGGATGGAGGGATGGATGTTTGTTCCTCTTTCACGCAAAAACTACTGAATGGATCTGGCTAAAATTTGGCACAGAGATAGATTATAGTCTAGAATAGCACATAGGATACTTTTTATCCCGGCAAAATATACGGTTCACGTGGGATAATAAACACGCGGGTGAAGCCGCTGGCAAAAAAGTAGTAGTATATATAGTACGTACTAGCGGCATAAAAATCTGTGTGTTAATCCAGTTCATAAATATGTTATTTTTTTGTTATAATGCATTAATAAGTTCTCAAGGGAACGTTCCTTTGGGATAATTTCTCCGACATCCACGCGGGCGAATTAAATTCCAATCCTCAATACGTATTTACAAGGTGCAGTTCTTAAAAAGGACTTCAAAAGGAAAATCCCTTGTCGTACCCAGGTATACAGGGTACCGTGTATTTTAATAAGATCATGACTTCATGGGGTTGTTGTACATTCGTCACTAAGTAAATTCGTCACACGTATTAAAAATATGTGTAAATTCGTCACAAACCCTCTTTTGAAAATTTTATTCTTAAAGTAGCTATTGCAACCAAATTTTTTATTTAAATCATTCACTTGAAAACAGTGATTTTTGTGTAGATGTAAGGTAAATTAGTAAACGTGCTGTGATTATGAAAAAATACAACATTTTCATTCTACTTCTTGTTTATTTATTTTTTGCTATCGGTACGGATAATAACGATGTGATGAATTTACAATAAACAAAATTAATATATTGGGAATTGTGACGAATTTACGCATATTTTTTTTGTGTCGAATTTACTTTGTGACGAATGTACAACAACCCACTTCATGGTGTGTGGCTAGTCGTATCGGCCTCGACTCACGAGTTGCATGTCATGAGTTCGAACATAAACAGGCACTTTTTTTGTGTATTGACAGGTAAATTAATTATGTCATAGATACATGGTACTCACATAATTACAAACATCCAAAAAGTTAATTATTACTATATTTATATGCTAATTTTAATAACATAATGAAAACAAATCTTACAATTGAAAATCAAATTTACAAGCTAACAACTTAAACTATACTTAAATTAAATGACGATCAAACTAACTAAATACAAATAAATACAAAAACCGAAAGGACACTTAGGCGTCAAAGTACTTATCCGCATCGCTGTCGTCCGGGAACGTGCCCAGAAGACTGGCAGCATTGCCACGTTGAATGGCAATGCTAATTCTGTGACCAAAGAACAATCCAGCCCTCTGGCGTATTTTGGTGTATTTAATTTCATCACCGCCGCTTGCAAAACTTGGTGATTATGTTGGGTGATTTTGCTTAAATATGCTCATTTATCGCCGGTATTTAGCAGTTCTTAACAAAGCACGCACCTCTGATTCTACGGATTCATGTGCGTATTGTATAAATTATCACTTGCTTAGAAATCGGTGAAGGAAAACATCGTGAGGAAACCAGCATGTCTGTGAGATATTTTTCAACAGCATGTGAAGCTAAGTCAGAGGCCCATGGGCAGTATAAAAGCTCTGACACCAGGTTAGTCACTAACCACACGAAAAGAAGAAGAAGAGCAATTCATAAACCATTTTTGTATCGTTCGAAATTTGTTTTTGGGATAATTTATTAAATGTCTTAATAGTAAGAAAAATATTATTCCGTTTGGTGGAATAAATGTAGAAACAAAGATATCCGATTTAACGCTTTAAAACCCATCTCTCTTTCGGTTCTCGACTCTACTGCTCCACAAACTGAAGGCGCGTTCATTCCATTTCACATTATATAGAACAAAGTACTCAACAAGGAAACAAAGTATGCTGTGAGCACAGCATTACGCTTTTAAAATAATGTGTGCAATAAAGTACATTTAATTTTTTTTTCTTATTTCGTTTGAATCCCTGATGGGAGCTGGAGTGGGGTTAAGTGAGAATGATTACCCATGCAGGAGTCGTGCCTTGTTTAGTACTCGTAGGATAGTTACTGGAGCTAATTTAATTAGTGATACAAATTAACATTTTAACACCTACTGTAATTAAGAAATAAGGATTTGTGCCCGGTTGGTCGCTACAGGCTTGGCCCTATTACTTGTGGCTTAGACATAACGTGTGAAATTTGGGTGTACATTAGTATATCCTGTATAACTCAACGCTTATGGTATTTATAGATGTCCGTAGCATCACCCGTCAAAACCAGCGATACTAATCAGGTTCCACTGTCAGTCTGTGCTAGAACCTTTTTTTTTGAGGGTGGCAAATCATCAAATGACTCCTGCCACTCTGGGTGGAGTGAAAGGGAGTATCAGACTCTTACTGACTCAAACCTATCCATGTTCCTTTATGTTCCGGGGCAGCGGTAACCCTTTCGGACAATCCCGCTTACCCGACAGGCTTCGGACCTAACCGGCGCCTTCACAGTGTTATACCCCTAATATTTTACTATATTCCTGCAGGAGGTATCTTAAGAAGCCGCAAACCACCTACTACACCCAAACTGTGACTTCAACTCCACAACTACATTAAGGCGAGTAACTGTCCCGCGGTGCTCGCTTCAAACGCAGCACAACAATGTAAAAGGTTTTCCTGATACAATATTAATCTCACTAGACTCAGTTATAACATGAGAAATTAATTTATAAACAGTATTAGCTCCGTGCATTTCAAGGAGAAATTTAAACCAAACGTAAGCTTAGCTTTGTGGCTTGATGAGGTTAATACTCGGTTTCTAGAGGCTAATAACGATAAATTTTGCAGTTTCTACTCAGTTTTATGCTTCACTAGTTACCCGAACCTGCTTCACACGGTTTTTACGGCGAGATTTCTTTATTAAATGTAATAATCACTATCACTACATAGTATAAAGCAAAGTTGTAATAAGTAATGTCTTTATGTGTGCTTAGATCTTTAAAACTACACAACGGATTTTGATGCAGTTTTTTTTAATAGTTACATTGATTCAACAGGAAGGTTTATATGTATAATAACGAACTGTTTTTTTACGAATTTAACGCGTGCGAATAATAAAATTGAAGAGTCTGTTACTAATGTCAAAAGCAGCGATAGCCTAGTGGTGTAATCGTCGGACTGCCAAATCATAGGTTTCGATTTCGAACCCAAGACACGTAACTACCTCTGAAATTTCAGATTCATGTGCGTATTGTGCAATTATTACTTGCTTAAAAATGGTGAAGGAAGCCATCGTGAGGAAACCGGCATGTCCGAGAGAGTTTTCTCAATAGCATGTAAGCTTAGTCAGAGGCCCATGGGCAGCATAAAACTCTGACACCAGGTAAGTCACTAACCACATGAAGTCGACGACGAGCTTTTTACTTGTAAATGCATGGGAAAGTTTATACAGTACCTACATACAACAAAAGAAAAATTGTCTGTCTGTCTGTATTGGGTTGTAGAGGTAAGATAGGTGATCGCTCCATGTAAAATAATGGCACTGGTATTCAGCTGCTTCTGGTTAGACTGGAAGCCGGCTAGGCAGATAGATTGTTTTTTTTTATTATGGACCCAACCAACACCCAGTGCTTATGCGGTGCTGCTGAAAACATCATGTCCTTTCTTATCTTTGTTGGTGTGTGTAAAGTACCCACACCCTTGCACTTCTGAGACCCTAAACAAAAAAAAAACCAAGTAAAAAATTTCGGCTGTCGGTGTCTATGGTTTTGTATTTTCGGTTTATGCCATAAACTTCCGAAATTAAAATTATTTTTCACTTTATAGTCATTTTTGGAAGTCGGAAAAGTATAAATAACTATTATAGAACACACCATTGTACGCCAAAAACAGTTTTAAATGTTAATTTATCTGATTTTCACACAACTTTTTTTCAGAACTATATAATAAATAATTAATATGAAACGCCAGAACTATGTTTTTAAGTATAAGGAACCCAAGATTTCGGCCGCATGCGTATAGAACTTATAAATCTTTTTGCCCTCTGCTGGATCTGCTAAGTTAAGCCACATAGTGATACCGTGATCGGCGCCTTTGTGCTCACTAGTTATTTTAGCAGTTCCGTTCAAGGAACCTGAGAATTTTTGGGACCAGTAGTTCGTTTGCAAAAGCTAAGGGAACTAACGAGACTAGATAAAGTACGCGCCACGAGAAGCTATAAATTATGTAAACAAACATCTTTTACAAGGTAAACATTTTATACTGCGAGATAATAATAAATTGACCATATATTATTCAATCGACATGAAATATAGACGGGTTATATGAAAGTAACAACCTATTTAATTTAGTCGGATCATATTTTAACGACGCAAAGCGCTATCGTTTGTGTTTCTTGGTACCGGAACGCGTCCGTCGCAGGGATTGTAAACTATCGGGACGCCATTTTGAAATAAACGCGTCATTCGAGTTTCGAATGCGTACGAGTTTGTTTCACACAGAAATGGAAACATCTGAATCTGACGAATAATTGTTCTTAAATAATATATGTTAATTAATATTTCTTACTCAATAATTTATTAAATCTTAAACAAATTCATTTTTTTTGCTGGTCCAAATGTTGTGAACTCCTGAACACTTGTTTACAAAATTTATAGCTTCTCATGACGGTTACTATAGTTCCTTTAGCAGTTCCCATGAAGGAAACCAACATATACCGGGTTATTTTTCAATGACCGGCCAAATTTTCGCAGGGTGGTCTACCCATAAATATGAACAACTTTCACTATGGGACCAACTTTGAAATCACGAAAAAAAAATCAGCTGTTTCCTACATTTTAATCGAGTAGGTATTGATATTTTGTAGGAAACAGCTGATTTTTTTTTCGTGATTTCAGAGTTGGTCCCATAGTGAAAGTTGTTCACGTTCATGGGTAGAACACCCAGTGAAAATTTGGCCGGTCATTGAAAAATAACCCCGTATAATGCCGTCCGCTGCTGCCGCATGCTGGCCCGTTGTATATTATAAACTATGTAGCTGCTCCCGCACGGTTTCACCCGCTGCTCGGCTCCTATTGGTCGTAGCGTGATGTTACATAGCCTATAGCCTTCCTCGATAAATGGACTGTCCAACACAATAATAATTTTTCAATTCGAACCAGTAGTTCCAGAGATTAGCGCGTTCAAACAAACAAACTCTTCAGCTTTATAATTATTAGTATAGATGCAACCAGAACCAGAGAGACCGTATAATAATATGTATAAAAGTAATCACAATACAAATTGACTAATATAAAAGAATTTGACCTAATGGAAGAGTGAAGTGAGTGGATAAACAAAAAATTGGACTAATTTTGAACAGGCCCAACTCATCTAGTTACAACGCGGTCATACAAGCAGACTTGAATTTATAATATTATGTATGGATAAGCTCCGGTGGCAATGAAGGTTACCATGAATTCTTTAGTAGGTAAGGTAAATCTCAGTCCTCTAATTAGTTCGGTTCAAATCTTGAAAGGGACAGACAGACTGAATTGCTTTACCAAGGACGGGGTCCTCCGGGCGGAAGTTACAATAGCAACCCTTTACTGTGGCCATCATAATCAGTCTATAATCTTCCCACTGCTGGGGCACAGGCCTTCTCTCTGTGTGTGGCCGTGGGCCGTAATCCATCACACGGACCCTGGGGTTGGTATATGTCACAATATGTCCTTGAATTTCTGGTTGTATGACATCACAATATAAATATGAACAGTACGGAAACTACGAACTAACGTTCGAAACGGCACACTCACACAAACACGCGAATCGACGAGACCTCTAAGCGGTTGTCGCGGTGCTGTCAGTCGTGAGTGCCGCGTCAAGACGATTAGTTAATGCTCACGCAATTTCGGGTTAACACGTGGTACCTACTATGCGATTGCGTTTTAACTAAGAATAGGATGACCTTGGCCCTATATTAGATAAACAATAATCATAGTACGAAAATTACATGAACAAGATAAGTAATTTGCATAAAGTATTTTTTTGTTAAACTTAATTGTTGTCACAATATGGTGCCAAGGTCATCCTATCCTTAGTTGAAACGCATAGTACGGTGCGCGGCCGCGCCGGGTTAATCAGGCATCGGCGCCACATAATTATGCGCCAAGCCGCGCGCCCTTCCGACAAGGATCGCACGAAACGTTTTCGTCTTTTCGCGGCTCACGCCACTTGTAAAAGGTTACGCCATATTGATAAAGCTCACAAGTTGTTGTGTATATAAAAAATATTCTTTTACTGGTATTAACCGAAGTCATGAGATTACCTATTTAAATGTTATTAGTAAACAATCGAAAAAACAATCGAGTTGAAATAACGAATTCCAACTTGATTGTTTGAGAACACAAATATTTTAATAAATATAGTTCAGTTTCAAAAACATTAAGAGTGACAACCATAGTGCTGCAGTGGAGCGTAGGTAATTATTTCAACAAATAGGCTTAGTTTCCATACTGTTCATATTTATATTGTGATGACATGCTGGTTTCCTCACAATGTCGACACCCGCTAAGTATACGTATGTATCTGCCAGATACACGAAACGGTTTTTATTGCATTTTTGGCATCTGTATACCTATATTTACCACATATATTTTTATTTTATTTTTTCAATCAACCCAACATACTTTTTTCTCAAACGTATAATTGTTTATCTGCATAAGGTAAAAAATAAACACAGCGTAAAACCATTTAAGTTCCAGTTACGTACTTTGACGCGGGGGGAAAAGGGCGCTCGGTGCGGGTAACTGCCCGTCACTCAGTTCTCCGGCGGGCAACGAGTTGTGCGCGCGAGTGTTGCGTTATTTTTTACTATGTCGAGTGAACGTTATAAATTTTTAACTACATTAAGGGAAGATGCAATTAAAAGGCCAAAAAATGCTGTGGACCAAATAATAACCGTAACATCAGACCAGATAGACTCGCCATCAAGGCAAGGTAAGTAATATTAACGAAATATTTTATAATTATTAAAGTATATATTTTAAGTGCACCCATAAATTGAGATTTCTACCTATACTGAAATATTTGAACACGTCTTGAATGAATATCTATCGCCATGACGACATTACTGCAATTTATTCATTCCCGATGCATAAGTATGTAACTACGCAGTTACACATTTTTACGCCGGAATTTAGATTGATTGAAAAATGTATCTAGGCACTTACATACTTATTCTACGGAATGTGTTTAAAATGAAATCATTTAACTAACACATATATTGTTTTACATTGGATTTTAACTTGATTATTAATATCTATCTGTATACTTACATAGTTTTACTTGTATGAAATGATGTTGATTATCGTAGAAAATCGAGCGTTTTATTGTGATTTGATTGTTTCAGATACTCCAGTACACTTCTCAAAATATTTCACTGATGAAGACTTGCAACAAATGACGGAATTCATAGAAAATAGTGACGAAGAAACAAGTGCTGCTCAAAACCATCTTAAACCCTCAGAATATTCCAGAACACATTCCCCAACCGCCATAAGTCATACAGCTTCAGTGATTTTACCAAGTAACTCTCATGACCCCATTTTGGCAACAATAACGCCCCAATCACCCATGATGAGCAATGTCAGTTCAGGTATTCGAAATGATATTTCTATTGAGTCGCCAAATTTCTCGTCGGTCATAGCTCAAGCAATTGCTCAGTTAGATTGTGACATATCGCCAGCTCCTACGCCAAACGTTGTCATGCCAGTTAGCTCACCTATGGCAATACACACCCCGATATCAGAAAACACTCCATCTGACATTGAACCATCACCGAGGCGCAGGCTATCTACAAAAAAAAAAGATAAAGGTAGACTACGAATGGTCCATCAAGACCAAGGGTTGGATGTTATACGGAAGAAAAATAAAAATTTAGGAAATGCGTACAAAAGTAGGGATGGTAAAATGAGGAAAAAGAAAGAGATGGGGCCATGTTGTGGAGAGAAATGTAAGTTAAAATGTTCACAAAAAGTTACTAATGTTGACATAGATTTGCTTTTTGTGGCATTTTGGTCAATGGGAGATATTGTTCGTCATTGGGATTTTATCAATAAATACTGTGATAAAATTCCAAAACGTAGGGTTATTACTGAAACTGCCTCTAGAAGAGAATTTACTTTGCGGTATTATTTACCAACAAAAATAGGTAATAATGAGGTATATGAGACTGATTCAGTGTCTCCAAAGACACAGAATATAACGAAAATACAGGTCTGTAAAACCATGTTTTTGAACACTTTTGGGATAAAACAGGGCCTGGTGTATTCTGCTTTGAAAAGCTTTCATTGCAAGGCACTGTTGTCCACGACAAAAGAGGTATCCATAGACATACTAAGAAAATTACTGAAGAGATGATTGCAAGTGTTTGTGATCATGTGAACAGCTTTGCACCTATGGAATCGCATTATGTTCGAAAACGTACGAATAAAAATACTTAGATGGATCTTTTACATTTGCTCGAATGTTTCTGCTGTAAAAATGCCCGCAATTCTCTGACAGGATACAATATAAAACAGATTTTTGTGACCATGAGTTCAAATGCATTATTGTAAATAATGCACTAGAGACTCGCAAAACCAGATCAAGGAACCGAATAAGATTAGACAACAGTCACTTCCAGCCCCTCTAGCAAGAACATTGACCCAAGCTTACGAGGGGAAATTACCAATACCCGAGGCTAAACTTCAGGATTTGAGGTACTTATGCCGAAATAATGTTATACCATCTGTTTATCATGACTTTTACATGAGTTTGATAGAGGGCAGCAATGAGAACCAACACGACAATGAAGGTGAAGAAGACGAAGAAGAGGAATGAAGAAGTCATCCTGTGATCTCTGTACTGATTAGTTGATTACTGTTGTGGTCATAAGTCATTAGTGATAAATTAAAACGTGCAATTTTATTACTCAACTAGAAAACCCGACAGACGTTGTCCTGTCCTAACAATGATACCTACCCTACCTACCTACCCTACCTACCTACCTTACCTACCTACCCTACTTACCTACCCTGCTTGCCTACCCTACCTACCTACCCTACCTACCCTACCTACCCACCTACCTATCCTACCTACATATCGTACCTACCCTACCTACCCACCCTACCTACCCGTCTAACTTTTCTCACCTTTTAAACTTTCCCTGGAATACGACAAACATTTCAACTCCAAAACCAGCTAAATCGGCCCAGCTGTTCTCGAGTTTTAGCGAGACTAACGAACAGCAATTGATTTTTATTTATATAGAAAAGCAAAATATAGAATAAAACCTTGTTAAAATCATTATAAGTAAGTTAACAATGATAGTTCAGTAATATAATATTAAAGTTGATCTCAGTACAAGAATGTCCAAATAGCTTTAAGAATTATTCTGAGAATTATTTTGAGACAAACCCCATACTTTTTAGGAAATGTACGAAAACTGCCTTTAAGGCATTTTTTTACAAAGTAAATTTTTATTATTGGATAATTTTACATAAGTAATTTCCAGTTCAGTAAGAACTTATACCTAATAAAACAAAAGAGAAAAGTCTGATTACCAGTTGATAGTTAGATGCCATTTTTAATAAACATACAACATAATTATAATTACAATAATGTTACTTTTTGACACGTTTGAAATTTATATTTTTATGTTTTGAAAATAAACATTAGATCATACAAATATATCCACTACTTTTATTTCAAAATACCAAAACACATGATGATTTTTACAAGTTTGGAATTCAGTTACACTTGTATGCACAATAATATAATTACGGCGGTAAAATATGTAAGTATCAGTTACACAGGATATTTCTATTGACTTTACCAATTATAAGTACGTATCTGGCAGTTAAAGCAATAAGGTGCCTGAATATTCCAATGAAGAAATATGTATGTGCCAGTTAGCATATTTTGATTGTTTTTTACAACGCAGTAAAAGTATGCATGTGTGATAAAACAAAAACTTGAAGATTTAGAAACAAAATATACTCTTAATTATAAATTTCACTTATGTTTAAACACGCTCACCAAATATTATAGTTTAATTCCATATAGGGGCTTAGCTATGGCGATTAAAAAAAAATGAAATCTTCAATTCGCTCTCCTATAAAATTTGCATTTGTCAGTTACTTAGTTGTACTTAGGAGGTGTCGATGTATTCCTTCGCACGTAGGTAATTCATTATCATTCAAACCAATCATATATGTGAGAGATAAATTATTTAATGATTTTTAAGAATTGTTTAATAATATTTTTATCAACTTCCGGTATATGAAGGTATTGTAACTGACTACTAGTTCCCCCACTAAACGAGTGAATCTTGCTTTAAAAGGGGCGCACTGTCTCTCGACAGATCAGACCTAATCCGATCACCATGTACGGCAAGCCGATCCCTTGGGCGAAGCATGCCAAGTACCTGGGTGTCACTCTCGACCAGCACCTCAGTTTCGCAGAGCACATAAAGCAGGTCCGTTCGCGGGCCGCTTTCGCTCTCGGTAGGCTCCAATTCATGCTTACAGAACGCAGCAAATTGTCACTCCGGTGCAAACTGCGTCTCTATAAGGCTGTAATCCGCCCCATCATGACTTACGCTTGCGTCGTCTTCGCGCACGCCAAACCCAAGTATCTGCATCGAATTCAGACACTTCAAAACCGGTTCCTCCGTAAGGTCTCAGGAGCTCCCTTTTACGTCCGTAACATGGACCTTCATGTAGATTTTAAACTCCCCACAGTTCAGCAGTTCATGAAACGCCTCTCGAAGCGTTTCTTTGACACTGCCATAAAACACCGCAATCCCCTGATTGCGGCCGCCTCCCGATACACCCCGTCCCGCATCAGTAAGGTCCGCCGTCCACGGCATACCCTCGTTGCCCCTGACGATGCCACCACTCTCCTCCAGGAGAGCAGCCCGGCTACTAGCACTATTAGAGTAACATACAGATACAAATTTCCGTCGTTCCGTCCTCGCCGTCGAGGCCCGTCGCGACGACCCTGTCCACTCTCACCCTCCCGACCCTTGCTCGAGCCAGCCCGCGTTGCCGCTGAGCCAGTAGTTTTAAAAACCCCCGATCCAGCTGTCCCTTGCTGTCCCCCCCCAGCGACGCCCTAAGCCGAGGTCCGAACCCCGCAGGGGGTGCCCTTAGCGTGTAGTCGCTTAGTTTTGTAAGTTAGCTTTAGTTTTTATTAAGCCCTGGCTGGAGGCTACAATTCTTTTGTGGCAGCCACAGGCAAGCCCGGTTAAGCAGTAGACAACCCTTTGGTTGAACTGCGAGATGCCATTAACAAAAAAAAAAAAAAACTCGACAGATCAGAAGTTGTCCGATAGTGGACACGGCACAACGGTGCTCTGAACTGTCAGGTATGTTTTTCTTTAAATAATGTTACAATGTTGAATTTCTATTTTTATGTTGTATTTCTTATTTTTTAATGTGTTGTTATTTTTAAATTCTAATATGCTATTTATTGTTGTTATGAAGTATTGCTGTGTCACTTACGGAACAATATAATAACCAACCTATTTATGTCTATTATTTTACCCTAACTCCCACATATATATATAAGGTCCCATTAAAATAGATGGACCAACTTTTAGAAATCATTCAGACCACCAAAATAAAGACAATTGTAAGAAAAAAAATAAGAAAAGCGCATTAGATACTTACAAGAAGTGTGCAAGTACCTATCTATAATGGATGTGTTTATTTTAGTGTGCAGGCAGTTTATTATTGTAGGTTAAATTAATTTCACTTTAATCCATTTTTTTTTTATTGGATATCTTAGGTTAGACGTACTGAACGCTGTGTTAAATGTCCACATATTTTAATGGGACCTTATATGTATATATTTATAAGCTAAGAAAATGTGACGGTGTCATACTTGAAGTAAATAATCGTGACTTTGCCGAATTATTTTGTATTAACAATAAAAAGATAGTTCAAAGTAATTAATTATGCCAGTTGATTCATTGATATGAGCTCATTCAAACCCTAGAGAGTTATGGGATACCGTATAGCAGTGATAGCCTAGTTGTGAGACCGTCGGACTGCCAAGTTACAGGTCTCGAGTTCCAACCCAAGCCACGCACCCCTGATTTTATGGATTCATGCACGAGGTAGGGTAGGTAGGGTAGGTAGGGTAGGTAGGGTAGGTAGGGTAGGTAGGGTGGGTAGGTAGGGTAGGTAGGGTAGGTAGGGTAGGTAGGGTAGGTATCATAGTTAAGACAGGATAAAGTCTGTCGGGTCAGCTAGTATGTATATATTTATAAGCTAAGAAAATGTGACGGTGTCATACTTGAAGTAAATAATCGTGACTTTGCCGAATTATTTTGTATTAACAATAAAAAAGATAGTTCAAAGTAATTAATTATGCCAGTTGATTCATTGATATGAGCTCATTCAAAACCTAGAGAGTCATGGGATACCGTATAGATAGCAGTGATAGCCTAGTTGTGAGACCGTCGGACTGCCAAGTCACAGGTCTCGAGTTCAAACCCAAGCCACGCGGGTGCGTGGCTTGGATTCATGCACGTATTGTATAATTATCACTTGCTTAAAAATTTATGAAGAAAAGCATCGTGAGGAAACCAGAATGTCTGAGAGATATATCTCAGCAGTATGTGAAGCTAAGTCAGAGGCCCATGGGCAGCATAAAAACTCTGACACCAGGTTAGTCACTAACCGAAGAATATGGGATACCAAAACCAAAACACCTTGTTATTGCCTTGTGCGAAAGCCGAGGAGGGTCGCTAGTATATGTATATAAAATAGGTAGTTTATGAAAATTAGTGCTTGCCAACTCACAATTACACTGAAATAAGATTTTTTGTGACTATAATTGCGTAATAAATTCGTCGCGTGTTGTACTAAAACCTAGGTACACTTGGAAGGTTCGTGACTACGACTGAGCTAGTTAAAGTAAATTTTCCCTAACAATTTGAAATATTAACAGGTTTTTATTCGGAATTATGACTTTGGAAGTTTTTATGACGTGTGCTATTGCTGAAGAATTAGATGAAGTTAAATACAATTCAATTCAATTTTTATTCGGTAACATTTTACATTTCGATCGAAAATAATCGGTATAAAACATATTAGGTATCGGATATACTGTTAAATAATAAGAATACATGAAATTCCATTTGTAATGTAAATGTTAATTAAGTGTAGAATCAAGTTCTTCCAACTAAACAGACAGCTGTGCTGCTGGGGAGTTTGTTGCGCCACATCTTCTTCCCAGCTAAAGCACTAGGAAGTGGTGAAGGGTGGGCGTTTTGGGGGACGCTCTTATGTAACTTTGACCTTCAAAAAGTGCTGATTTTCAGCCTAGTTTGAATAAATGACTTTTGATTTAAATTCATCTAACACTAAAACTGAAAAGAATATAGGTACTATGTACAAGTAATTTAGTTCAGATAAGAAAATATATACAGGGTGAAATTTAATTCATGGGCATTATTTGAAGGAGCTATTATACTCATCATTATGAACAACTTTCACTACGGGAACAAATCTGAAATCGCGAAAAAAAAATCAGCTTTCCATCGCATAACTCGTCGAATGATTTCATTACATTACTGTAATATACACACATCAAAAGTGTCTAGGGATCAACATATATTTTTGCAATAACTTATCTCTTGATTGATATTAATTTAAATTTTCTTTAAGGATTCATCAAATAAAGTGTTTTCGTTTGTCACAGTAACGATAAACCAAGTCACCTTTGCATTAATAAAGAAATTTGCCATTTTCCTAATAAAGGGATTTTTGACATTTGAACCACTAACATTAAAGTTCGAAAAAAAGACTGAAATAACAGTTTTCTTTAAAATTTTATTGGGTAACTTAAACAATTAATAATCCGTGTTTCTACCGCGAACACTAACAACACAAGAACATCGGTTTGGCATACTCAAAATGAGTTCATCCAAATCACGCTGTGGAATGGCCGCCCATGTTCGTTGCAACAACAAAAAAAGGTCTTCTTGCAACTGGATACCCTCCATATTCGGCAGAGCTCTTCTCTGTAGCATATCCCATGCATGCTCAATCGGGTTCAAGTCTGGCGACTGAGCAGGCCAGGGCAGGACATTGATGTTAGCTGCGGCGAGAGTCTGTCTTACAACTCTTGCGGTGTGCGGTCGTGCATTATCATGCATTAACTGAAATAAGGGACCGATTTGCACTTGTAGAGGAACGAATGAAGTGAACCTTCATTCCCGAAGACCGCTACGGGTACCACCTATAGCAATGCACAATCGTAGGATTCGATATCAATGGGCTCTTGAACACAGAAATTGGGCAGAAGAACAATGGCGTTTCGTGTGCTTTTCTGATGAGTCTCGTTTTGGTATGAGACCGGATACAAGACGTATACGACACTGGAGAACCCCTGGACGCCAACAGCGATTAAAATCCTGCCAGGAAGTCCATCCTTATAGTGGTGGAACCATCATGGTATGGGCGGGTATTTGGATCGGCGGAAGAACTGAGTTGATTTGGATCAGAGGCAACCTCAACGCTCAAATTTATGCTGAGACGATTGTATCTGACGTCATCGTTCCTCTACAAGTGCAAATCGGTCCCTTATTTCAGTTAATGCATGATAATGCACGACCGCACACCGCAAGAGTTGTAAGACAGACTCTCGCCGCAGCTAACATCAATGTCCTGCCCTGGCCTGCTCAGTCGCCAGACTTGAACCCGATTGAGCATGCATGGGATATGCTACAGAGAAGAGCTCTGCCGAATATGGAGGGTATCCAGTTGCAAGAAGACCTTTTTTTGTTGTTGCAACGAACATGGGCGGCCATTCCACAGCGTGATTTGGATGAACTCATTTTGAGTATGCCAAACCGATGTTCTTGTGTTGTTAGTGTTCGCGGTAGAAACACGGATTATTAATTGTTTAAGTTACCCAATAAAATTTTAAAGAAAACTGTTATTTTAGTCTTTTTTTCGAACTTTAATGTTAGTGGTTCAAATGTCAAAAATCCCTTTATTAGGAAAATGGCAAATTTCTTTATTAATGCAAAGGTGACTTGGTTTATCGTTACTGTGACAAACGAAAACACTTTATTTGATGAATCCTTAAAGAAAATTTAAATTAATATCAATCAAGAGAAAAGTTATTGCAAAAATATATGTTGATCCCTAGACACTTTTGATGTGTGTACATTACAGGGGAATGCTCGCGCCTTTAATGTAAAAACAAATGAACGACGAATAAAAACCACGTTAATTCACACTCCTAGTTTGATTTATATAACCCAGTAGCATAATCTCCGTCGGAATTTACAGTACCTACTTACTTTATTTGTAGCGATTCGACCAATGCGTGCTTTTGGAATCCCCAGCAATCGGGAACATTGAGTGTTGTGTAGTCCCCTAGAGGACTAATCTAGGGGATTATAGTTGAACGTGCGAAATAAATAGCCAATACATTCCACATTCGCAAGCTTCCTTCCGTTCCACCCAGAGCGGGAGGGGTCAATTGATGATTCCCCATCCTCAAAGAGAAAAAAGCATTACATTACAAACTTTCCTCCCAACTAATCTTCCAAGTAACTATACCTCTACACACATTCCTAAACACTAGCACTCTGACCCAAAACCGAAACAAAGGTAAGTGTTACCCCAAGACTTTCATAGGCTTACTTTCTCCAAACAGAAACTCAATTAAAGGCCTCGAAAGACAAAGAAGCGAATTTATTTACGATATCAACCTCCAAACTGTATTTTTTGTCTCTTTTTAATAGAGGGGCGCGGAGGGATGGTCTAATTTATCATTCGTCCTTCTGTTTAGGGATGAAACCACGACAGGGTTAATTATGTAATACAATGCTACTGAGAAGGGTTAAAAAAGAACGATGCTGTTAAACATATTGTCGTGTTTAATGTTTGTAACGCGAACACGTTTGTTTATTGTGTTTCTTTTAATGTTTCTGTTTTAATTTGTTTATGATTCTGTGACGAATGAATCTGTTTTTAATGGGAAATGAGGATTCTGGACTTTTATTTTTTTGTAGGTGGGAAATCATCCAATGACTTCTCCCGCTCTGGGTGGAGCGGAAAAGAGTGTGAGACTCTAACTGACTAAAACCCATCCATTTTCCTTCCGTAGCCCTTTATGTTCCGGGGTAGCGGTACCCCTTTCGGACAATCTCGCTTACTCTTACCCGGCAAGGATTCTAGACTTAATTTTACATTCTGGCTAAAAATATTCAGTAAGTTTATTATCACTACATAGTATAAAACAAAGTCGCTATTTTTGTCTGTTTGTTTGTCTGTATGCTTAAATCTTTAAAACTACGCAACGGATTTTGATGCGGTTTTTTTTAATAGATAGAGTGATTCAAGAGGAAGGTTTATATGTATAATTTGTCGACATATTTTGCGGGCGAAGCCGCGGGCGGAAGCTAGTCTTATACAAAATATTCGTGGATAGAAATACAATGAATTCGTGTGGAAAGCCAATAACATGTATAATGAGAATAATATCCCACTGAAAAAGTATGAAATTTCTTCTTCTTGAGAAAGAAAACATCACATTTTAATAGTGCTCAAGATACGGGTCCAGAAACAAGCAGTAGTGGTATTCTGTGAAAATCTCAGCGTGAGAATATAGGTGTAGTGAGTTCAAAGTGACCTGTCAATAGTGTCAATACCTAGCATTAGTTCACTTCACCGTCACTTCGTCTATATTATCACGGTGAATATAATATTTGGTGTTTTGAGCATGTCATGCTCCCTGTAATGTCTCACTGATGGTGGCGGTATGTTGGATCATTTAGCTCCCATCAAAATGGTTGAGCTGAATGGTGCTAATACATGCGTCAGGTTCATGAACGGGCGCCGTCAGTAGAGACTGGTCACCTCTAAGCTGCCACGGCTGTTTCAATATTTAAATTAATTTTGAATTGTTTTTTAAATCTTGTAATTATGGACGCTTTTATTAATTCTGCATCGTTCTCACGTGTATATTTCAACATGAGTGATGTAACCCACTTTTTGTAAACATATTTTGATTTAAAAGAGTGTCCATGGAGTTTCTTGCCCGTTCTTCTCCATAGGTACCTACAGCTTTGGAATGGGCAACTAGCTTTATCTTTCTGACTGACCGAGCCCTTGACAATTCAAAAGTGCCTGTAATTGGTTTATTTGAAATAAATGGTTTGAGTTTAAGGTGCTATTCTTTTACAGAATCAACACAGCAACAAGCAGCTCTATACAACATAACCTTTTCAAATAAAAAAAGAATAATCCTAACAATAATAGAATATAACAAATGTTTTCCATCTTCACCACAATATTTGTAACCAATCCAAAAATAAAATTGACCTACCCACAGAAATAGAATTACAAGTAATAGTCCGCCACTTGAGCTGGCATCCGCTGATCGTAAAGTGTCCGGTAAACGGGCGTGCCCATTGCAGGTGGCCGGACTACTGCCACTCTTGACCAATGTCCGGACACACAGATACCAAGAAATGCCAAACTCAAACTGAAGTTCAAAGTATTTATCACTACATAGTATATAACAAAGTCGCTTTCTCTGTCCCTATATCCCTATGTATGCTTAAATCTTTAAAACTACGCAACGGATTTGCGGGCGAAGTCGCGGGAGGAAACTAGTTTCAAATAAACCAATTACAGGCACTTATGAATTGTCAAGGGGTCGTTCAGTCAGAGAGATGAAGCTAGTTGCCAGTACTTAACACCTCAGAAAGAATAGCTTTTCTTTGTCGATAGAAGCATAAAACTATTTGGAATGCAGCCAGAGATATTTTCCAACCAGCCTGCTGTGATGGTCGCCATTTGCATGAAAACGTTACTTTTTTTTTTTTTTTTTAAGGCTGGGAAATCATCCAATGACTGCTCCCGCTCTGGGTGGAGCGGAAGGGAGTGTCAGACTCTTACTGACTAAAACCCATCCATGTTCCTTCCGTAGCCCTTTATGTTCCGGGGTAGCGGTAACCCTTTCGGACAATCCCGCTTACCCGGCAGGCTTGGCCCTGAGGGGCCCCTTCATATGAAAACGTTACTAACGTTGTGTTATTTAATTTGTCATAATAGCAGCTTTATCAGCAAAATGCTGAAAAGGAGCCTTTTTGGCCTCGCACTGGTCCTTTTTTTTCAATCAATTCGAATAAATAACTTAAAAAAAAACCGAATTAAATAAAAACACTACAATTAGTGAAAAATAACTTTAATTTCGGAAACCGGTGGCAAAAAACAAAAATACATAACCAAACCGAAAGTAAACTTCCAATATTAAAGTTATTTTTCACTTTGTAGTATTTTATTGGAAGTCTGTTGCTTTTTTTTGTTCATAGTATTTTATTTTTAACTTTTTAGCTATGGCATCTACCCCACAGTCCCCACACCAGTTCGTATACTTGCTATGTAACAGTGACGGAAGGTTTTAAAAGATCATCAAGAAACACAAAGTGAATTAAATACTATTTAACGAAGCTAACTCAATAACCACCTAATAGTTACAAAAAATAGTTTAAAAAAACTAAAAAACACGCTTTTTATAGAAAACCGAACTAAAAATAGAAAATAAATTTTACTTTTTTAAAAGCGTGGCGTGCTTTTTAAGATAATATTCACCACCACCATGCACCCCACGCTTTCTATAAAAAGCGTGTTTTTTTAAACTATTTTTTATTTCCTACTTTTTAGTTCAAATTAATGTATTGTCATCGGTCCTCGATAAATCTACAAAGTTTGAACGAAATCTGGCCGTTTAAAGTGGGTCAAAATCGCTTCCAAATGAGTCGGTTACAAACATACATACAAGTGAAGCTAATATAAAGCGTGTAAAAATAAGGATAATGGGAAACTATTGTCAAATTATTGCATTGTCATCGGTCTTTGAGACGTGTGCAAAGTTTCAAGTTGATCAGACTTTTAGAAACCGGTGAAAATTAAGCTCAAAGATTACATTACATACATACCTACATACATACATACATGCACACATAGATACAGCCCGAGCTAATAAAAGCGTGTTAAAAAAATGATGGGATCTCTGAAGCAAACAAATAATCATCAAAACCAATTCATATTTAGCGGAATAATCACTTAACAAAGATACAAAAAAATAAACGGTCGAATTGAAAACTTCCACCTTTATGAAGTGGGTTTGAATGTGACATTGACATTTAAACGGGGTAGTCCATCACCCAACATTTCTAACCAACAAGTTGTCCAACCTTACTAACCGTATACATATCGTTTAAGAAGTACATTTGAGAGTCTTTGGGTCCGTTAGACCCTTGTTACAATATCTCTACGGAAACCGAACGTTTGCCTGTTCTCACTGTTCTCACGTACGTAAGTACAAGTCGAAGGGATCAACCCCGTATTAATGAAAATAAAATGGTTATAGTGTCTATTGAGTCGTCTGAAGGTTGTTCAAAAGGGATCGCCTTTTTTTTCCGAATGTAAATGTTTGTCTGTATCTGAATTAGTAAATAATATTTGGGTTTGATTTGTTTATTTATTTGTTTATTGCACAATGTACACTACTATAGTTACATGGTAACCTTAAAACTAGTGATTACATGACCCTGTTAGGGCGAAGCAAGATAACTTAAAACTAATCATATAATTCGACGACACGGTTGGCGCAGTGGTTGAGCGATTGACTGCTGCGCACTATGTCGCGGGTTCGATTCCCGTACGGAACAAATATTTGTACGACCTGCAAGTATTTGTTACGAGTCTGGGTGTTTTTATATCTATAATATGTATGTATTTACAAAAAAAAAATCTATATAAGTAGTATATCAGCCATCTTGTTACCATAA
Source organism: Hyppa rectilinea (assembly GCA_951799385.1). NCBI lineage: Eukaryota > Metazoa > Arthropoda > Insecta > Lepidoptera > Noctuidae > Hyppa > Hyppa rectilinea. Next base: position 3,059,280 of record OX637318.1, on the reverse strand, counting down.
CACAAGCATTAAGTGGCTTAGCTTGGGATGATATGGCGCTGTGTGAAATGTCCAAGGATATTATTATTATTATTATTATTAATTGCAGTGAGTGAGCATAATTAAAAATATTGCTATATGTTAATTAAACTTATATCTAGCTCAATAATTAACATAATTGACTTGTTGAGATATCATAAAAAGCCGGATAAGCGGAATTGTACGAAAGGGTTACCGCTACCCCGGAACATAAAGGGCTAAGGAAGGAACATGGATGGGTTTTGATCAGAAAGAGTTAGACACTCCCTTCCGCTCCACCCAGAGTGGGAGGAGTCAATTGATGATTTCCCACCCTCAAAAAAAAAGATGTCATAAAAGCAGATAAGGCGCTAATTTTAAGAATTTTTTTAATACAATATATTTTTTTACTATGGAAAGATATACATACTTAAACAACACACAAAAATTCACGACTTCTTGCAATGGGGTAGACAGATACATCAGAACACCACCTACTGCGATCCTAACGCACTCTGCTTGCAAGTTACTTACGCACTTGATCTTTCTGAAGAACATCACCAATAAGGTCACTATACGTCCTTCCAGGGCGTCTCCTCCGGCCTTTTCCACTCACATTTGATTTAAGATACCTTTTGTAAATTGCCTTTAATTCGTCCCCTTATAATCTGCCACAAAACCAAACCGTGGCTAAGTAAAAACAACGGCACGGATCGATTTATCAGGTTGATCTACGCTTGCCGGTGTTGGTCCGTGAATGGGTGTCCATCTTTACTTACTGAGACTGCTCCGTGTCTGAAGGGTTAAGCTGTTGGTCCCAGCTGTCATTCGTGGATCTTTGACAGTTGTCACGAGTAGTCAGAAAAGCCTGAAAGTCTGACAGCCAGTCTTAACAACGGGTATCGTATTACCCAGTTACTAACTGGGTTGTGGAGGTCGATAGGCAGTTGTTCCATGTAAAATACTGGTAATCAGCTGCATCCGGTTAGACTGGAAGCCGTCCCTAACATAGTTGGGAAAAGGCTAAGCAGATTGATAGATAATGACCAAACCATCTGCGCCACATGTCTCATCTCATCGGGATAGTCTCTTCTTTTCGTGTGGTTAGTAACTAACCTGGTGTCAGAGTTTTTATGCTGCCCATGGGCTTCTGACTTAGCTTCACATGCTGTTTAGAAATATCTCTCAGACATGCTGGTTTCCTCACGATGTTTTCCTACACCGATTTTTTTGCAAGTGATAATTATACAAGACGCACATGAATCCGTAAAATCAGAGGTGTCTTGGGTTCGAACTCGAGACCTATAACAATTTAAGAATACTCAACATTCTTAACACGTTGAGCGCCAACGCGGTCACCGGTGACCGCGAACAATAGTTTTTCTATTGTGTCTGCTGCGTGGCAGTCAATGCCTTAAATTGGCACTAATCATTAATTTAAGAACACATACTTACTATAGAGAGCTAGCTGTAAGCCGTCTCTCTTCTATTCTTATCTAAATCAATGTTCGTCTCCAAACTGCCAATTATTTAAAATAAAGACACAAAGGTTTTAATAAGTCTCTATACAGTACCTTCAGTCCAGAAGAAAATATGTCAAAGAACCCTTTTTTTTTTTTTTAAGGCTGGGAAATCATCCAATGACTGCTCCCGCTCTGGGTGGAGCGGAAGGGAGTGTCAGATTCTTACTGACTAAAACCCATCCATGTTCCTTCCGTAGCCCTTTATGTTCCGGGGTAGCGGTAACCCTTTCGGACAATCCCGCTTACCCGGCAGGCTTGGCCCTGAGGGGCCCCTTCATATGCTGACATCTCTTTGAGGCGCGCGTGGAACATATACGCGCCGTACGGCACGGGTCTGGTGCTGATCGGACGGTGAGTCACCCATTACTCACCGTCCGCAGGCCCGCGCCTACGGTGGCCGGGAGTCGTCACGTGGCTCCCGACGCCCGGGGTGTCTCCTGCGGCGGCTGGGACGGGAGGACCTTTGTCTCTCCCATCCCGCCACCTCCTTCGCGAGCATAACTTTTTTGCAGAAGGAGGTGACTGCCTCCCACTCCCTCTCGCCCCGGACCATAGCTTGCACCAGGGCCGGGCGCGAGAGGTCGCCGCCGCGTCAAAGAACCCTTAGGTAGCATTTTCATTTACCCACTTTTTTTTTTTTTTTATTCATCATTTATACAAATTATCACAGGATTACATATTAAATAGCAACCAAAAAGCACTAAGGTTTAAACTTGTGCTATCATGAGTCTATCTTAATATCTATCTATACAATGATACATTTTATGTACGCGTTATTGCCGATACAATTAATATTATAGTTAGTTCCGTTCTCCAGTTACAATTATCAAAAACATACATATTTACATTTAAAAAAAAACAATTCCCTATAATTCAATCGTTTATTTAACTAGCTTAGGTACTTTGCATAGTAACCCAGTCTTACACAAACAAATAAATACTGTATGAAGGGGACTGGGAATTAATTACAGCTTTCGTAAATACTAAGCTTACGTACCATCAATGTTACCAACATGAAGGTATTAATATTTCAATAAATAACGAAACCAAAACTTTTAATTAATATTGTTACATCTAACGGAATTAATCAGCTTCGCTAGCTGATCGTAAATTACAAAAATAAGGTTACAGTATTACCCCGCAGCCACGAACTAAACGCTCATACGACATGTGTCTTGCGACAAGCGTAGTGCGACTGAGCAATGGCGATTAAAAATGGAAATAATAATAATAATATCCTTGGCCATTTCACACAACGCCATATAGTCCCAAGCCAAGCAACCTAATGTTTGTGTTATGGTAACGAGATGGCTGATACTACTTAGGGGGAACCCACCCAAACACTTAAATTAACTTAATTTAGAAAAAAACAAAATTTTATCAGCCTGGGGTAATTTAGTAACAGTCACATGAATACATTTTTTTTTGTAAATACATACATATTATAGATAGAAAAACACCTAGACCCGGAACAAATACCGTGTGGGACCTACACGTATTTGTCCCGAGTCTGGGTGTCGAACCCACGACTTCTGTGCAGCAGTCAATCGCTGTTACTAACCGTGTGGTCAAATAAAAGAAGTTGAGAGCATGCCACAATTTGCCGCTGCTTAACTTGCGGAGCGCCTTAGGAAGCCGGTCAAATCGGAAGACTTCACCGTGGAAACTTAAGTCAAGCCAGCTGTCATTTCACCAGGGAGTGTGTGCTAGGGATTGGGCAGGGGACTATTGAAATCACTTCAAGGTCACTTCACCTAAGTTTTCAAGGTCAAGGTGAGATTTTTACAGAATAGACCTACTGGTGACGGCCGTGTCGCTTGACGCAAGTCGCATCGCTCGAGGTCGTGAACGGGGCCTTAATCCACTTTCAATTAAATTAGGCTGCCTACAAACTTGCGTTATTTCCTCCCCAATACCGCTGAATCGCTCAGGTGTGCGCCGTGCTTATCGTGGCGTGCAAATTGTTGGGAAAACTGAGGTTTCACCTCACCAACGTTGACTTTGACAGGGCTTTTTAGTGTTGACTATTTTATAGTGATACGATTTTCATAGAGCTCTCAAAAAATATATCGAACATTAAATCTTTTTCTTTTCGTGTGGTTAGTGACTAACCTGGTGTCAGAGTTTTTATGCTGCCCATGGCCCTCTGAGAAATATCTCTCGGACTTGCTGGTTTCCTCACTATGTTTTCCTTCACCGATTTTAAGCAAGTGATAAACAATACGCACATGAATTCGGAAAATCATAGGGACGTGCCTTGGGTTCGAACTCGAGACCTATGACTTGGCAGTCGTGGTAAATAAGGTGGTGATTGAATCTGGGTATAGTTGACCGGACGTCCACAGTATCCTTGAGCTGATCTAGCGTATGTAGTACGGAATTTCAATAGTGTAAGAGGCCAGCGTTTACTAATTGTACCATTGATGTGCAGCCGACTGTACTACAAAAGGCTGGCGTAAAGTCAAAGAAACGATGCAGGGATGTTCAAAACTAGTTGGGATGACGACATCGTTAGAGACACGGGAAACACCTGGACCAGAGATGCACAAAACACTGAAGAATGGCTGAATGGAAATAATACCTTCACTAATTATGAAAATCACGTCAGGTACATTTTGGACAGTCTTGTAAAATAATCCACGAATAGCACTTTCACCTAACAAGAATAGGTGCCGAAAGTGGAATACCTTAGTTACCGTCTGCTCAAAAACCGTCCAAATTAGTGCTTTAAGTGGAATACCTAGATACCTTTTTTTCGAATCTCACGAATTGAATCGAGAAGAATTTTACGATTTTAGGGTACAGAGGAAGCCACGTGGGCCGCTGCAAGTACCGACCAGCACATTTGTAATTAAAAAATAACAGCTTTTTACTACATGCATGTGAACTAAACTATAATTATACGGTACGGAGGCCAGCACATCAAGTTACCACAATCTGTCAAATTTCTTTGATAGTATTTCAACTTTATTGCAAAGACATGAGGTTCCTTTTTAATTGATAAAATTTGATAGTTAGGGATAGCTTGATGTGCTGGCGTCTGTACAATTTAATCAAGTGGGGTGCTCCAATAAGTTAAAGTGGGACTGTGGAGCTACATCACAAACGATGCTTCACCTCTTGTCGTCCACGAGGTGTGAAAACACCTGCACTATGGAAGACCTTAGCGAGGCCAGCGCTAGCGTTTTCCAAATTGCCCAGCCTTTCCCAAAATGGGTGATAACGCCCTCTTGTGGGCGACTTAGAGGGCGATTTGTAATTTCATCTAGTTAGTGGTTTTTAAGTAAGTGAAAAAATGGGGACGCTAAAAAATAATTTATTTCAAAGTGGGCAGTCGACAAAAAAGTTTGGGAACCAACGAAGTAGCCGAATACTGGTCGAATCTTTTATGAATATTCTTAATTTTAAAAAGAGAATCATCGATACGACGAAGAAGAAGAAAAAGGGTACAATGTTGCGTCGTGTCGTAATAATATCGTAAGATATAAAAGTCTTTGAAAACCTTTAGAAATGTTGGCAGTCTAGCCATTTGTTTACTGTACCTATATAATTATTTACACTACATAAATGTCACGTTAGTAAATAGGGAAAGTCAAATGTGTATTACATGACTAACGTGTGTTTTAGAATTGAGAATACTAAATATAGATCACTTAAGTTTTCCAAGCTTCGAAGGGACGTTTGACAGGATGAACGATAGACTAACAAAAGATATAATACAAGGCAGACTATGTGAGTAGAAACTGTAAATACAGGTTGTGCGGTATGTTCGAACAAGTTATGCAGTCTCCTTAACACGTTGAACGCCAAGGCGGTCACCGTGTTTCCGACAAACAATAGTTTTTCTATTGTGTCTGCTGCGTGGCAGTCAATGACTTAACATGTATATGTGTAACCCAGTAAGACAATAATTAGTAGTAACGAATAGGTACTGTAAAAAAAACACAGATATGATATATGTATGTATATAGGCCAATTTCCAGTCTCCTTTAAAATAAAACAATGTTAAGTGCATACATAAATACATTACCGTCGTTTTGGGCATTGCCACAGTCGGGTAAAAATATAAGCACTCCTAATTTAGTCTTTTTTCTTGTGTGTGAATATTGCAGCTAGCATTTAGGCCAAATAAATTTAATTTGTTTAATTTGTTTGTTTTATTTGTTTGTAGGGAGCCAATACTTAACTAGCTTTTCCCCGTGACTCCGTTCGCGTAGAATGCCTACGTCTTAATAACTATCTGTATGTCACATTTCAGCCCTATTTGTTCACTGGTTTGAGATATGTATTAATAGATCAATCAGTAACTTATAGTTTCCTTTTACACATACAGAATCAACACACACACACATCAAACTCATTATTATAAGACCTAAGTTTCTGTTTATAATTCAACCAACGCATACTAACCAAATTAAAAATAATAACACGATAAAAATAATATTTACAAGAAAAATGAAAGCGTCTCGGCCAAAATTGTCCCACGTGACGCTCCATTCAGAATGTTGGCAAAATTTATTCTAATTTATATTTTTCTTTAATTAAATAAGACATGCTCGAAGTGCTGGGAACGTGACCGGGGGGCGGAAGCCATTAAACGTTAGGTAAAGGTCCCACAGACAACCGTTTGAAACTTTTAGACAGACGAGTATCGCTTTGGTTTGAAAAAAAAATCAATCTGCCGAGCCTTTTCCCAACTATGTTGGGGTCGGCTTCCAGTCTAACCAGTTGCAGCTGAATACCAGTATTTTACATAGAGCGACTGCCCATCTAACCTCTACAACCCAGTCAGTAACTGGGTAATACGATATCCCTTAGTAAGACTTCCTGTCAGACTTTCGGGCTTCTGACTAACTGTAACGACTGTTACACAATAAAGACTGTCCAAATACACAGAGCGGTTTCTTGGCAACTTAAGTAAGATGCGCTTTCAGCAGGATTGTCCAAAAAGGTTACCGATAGCCCGAAACATAAAGGGCTAAGGAAGGAACATGGATGGGTTTTAGTCAGTAAGTAAGATGCGGTTAAGTAGTCGCGAAATTCAAATTTTCTTACGTTTTTTGCAATTCGTTAGTCAGTGTCAGGTGGTATGTTCATTTAAATCAACGATGTTTTAATCAATGATTTGCTACTGTAACTGTAAACATTAAATAGAGGTAAATAATACTTGCTATTTATATTCTGTATTGATTAAAAATTCTTTAGTAAAGAGATTTTTGAAAAATGTATTCCTAATGTAAAGGTGAAGCTAAGTCAGAGGCCCATGGGCACCTTATAAACTCTGACACCAGGTTAGTTACTAACCACATGAAAAGAAGAATGTAGAGGTAACTGGGTAATATTGTGCATTCGAGCAGTAATACAAAAATAGACAGTTCTAGAAAATTCCAAAAATTTTGTTAAATTGAGGAACTTTTTATACTAAGGTTACCTAGGTTTTTATACAGGGTCAAGGTCAATTAGCTCTCAAAACTCAATAGGCATGTTGCAAACACAGGCAAATGAAAATAAAAAAAAAAGTTTTTTTTAAACGACCAGCAGCGGTCAGGTTTGTTTCTTAAAGTTTTAGAAGGAGTTTTTTTTTCTCATATTTCAAGTCACTACACAAACTTACAGTGGTCAATGATCCTAAAAAAATAACTTAAAATTAACTTATTTTTGTTTAATTATGTTTAAATATCGATGTTTGCGGCGTTTCGCTAGCTAATTTTATATGACCCCATTATAAACGCGTTCTCCGAGATATACCCACCCACCCACAAAGGGACCGCGGCCCTACCGCCACCGCCTAAAACGAGGGAGAGAAAGAAAGGAAAGTGCTTCGAAATAGCAACGTAGATAAGTGTAAACATTGGGTGTCTTATTTAATTTTTCTAAACGCGAAAGTGCCATTTTGTCCACTAAGTGACTGAGGAAATCTCGGCCATATCTTTCTTTTTCTCTAACAAATTAGTTTTGTTATATCGAAACTAACTGCTGCCTGCGGCTTCGCCCGCGTGGTCTCTAAATATATTTCAAAAATAAAAGAAGCCTAAGTTGCTCCTTATAATATCAGTTACCGATCAGTGAAAGTCACGTCAAAATCGGTCCAGCCGTTTGGGAGATTAGCCGGAACAAACAAACAGACAGACAAACATTTTAAAAATAGTTTTTTTAAAGTACCGTATGCCTTTCCCATGAGCAACAGCGGCCCAGTGGTAACTGCCCCGACTTACCGAGTTGTACAGAGGCCAGCACATCAAGTTACCACAATCTGTCAAATTTCTTTGATAGTATTTCAACTTTATTGCAAAGACATAAGGTTCATTTTTAATTAAGAAAATTTGACAGTTAGGGGTAGCTTGATAAGCGGGATTGTCCGAAAGGGTTACCGCTACCCCGGAACATAAAGGGCTATGGAAGGAACATGGATGGGTTTTAGTCAGTAAGAGTCTGACACTCCCTTCCGCTCCACCCAGAGCGGGAGCAGTCATTGGATGATTTCCCAGCCTTAAAAAAAAAAAAATCGGGGTAGCTTGATGTGCTGGCGTCTATACGTCGTGGGTTCGAACCCAAGCAGGAGCTTTACTTTGTGTAAATAATTTCATCAACACTGCTCTCAAAACGGTGAAGGAATACTTCGTGAGCAAAACTGACATGTCCTGGAAATAAAAATTCGAAGACATGTGACATCCACCAATCCGCACTGGGCCTGCGTGGTGGATTACGGCCCACTTCCTCTCGAGGAGAGGAGACCTGAGTCCCAGCAGTGGGAACATTATAGGCTTTTTTTTTTTTTAAGGATGGGAAATCATCCAATGGCTGCTCCCGCTCTGGGTGGAGAGGAAGGGAGTGTCAGACTCTTACTGACTAAAACCCATCCATGTTCCTTCCGTAGCCCTTTATGTTCCGGGGTAGCGGTAACCCTTTCGGACAATCCCGCTTAAACATTATAGGCTGATTATACCTTTCCCATGAATTTACAAAAAAAACTGTTATTTTGTCACAACAAACAGATACTTAAATTTTATTTATTGTATAGATGAGAATTTTGACAAAAACAGTTCGGTAAGTGTTTGAGATTTTCTCGGCTTTAATATATTTTTTTTAATTAATTGGTATTTTGATTTGATTGAAGATTTTCACTCAGATAAAGGGTTTGCAGAGGTCTTAAGGGTTTGATTAAAAACATCTTTTAGTACTTAATTTATTTTACTTGTAACTTACCACAGCGGACCAGTTTCTTTCATCTTAACTTAAGATGGTGTCAAGGACTTTATTCCACGAGTATCCTTCATCATTATTAATGGAACGAAAATTAAATCTTTTGTTGCCAGGTGAAAATCCAACTTTCAGTTATAATAAAATGATAAATTATATATTTTTTTCTGTATTTCGGTTTTCGTTAACTGTTTTAGGCGTTGTTCGATTGGGTAAGATTTAGAATGGGCATCTAGCTTCATTTTCACTTTGAATTTGAGTTTGAGTTTTTTTTTTTAACTAGATGAGGTAAGCGTTTCCTATCTTACTACTCTGAGAAAAAAGGCCGCAACAAACTCTCAACTCCAGACATAATCTTGGTCAGATCATGTGAAGACCATGTAGGTTGGTGTTTGAAATTGTCTTTTGAGAAAAGAACCTTACAGATTGAGTGGGCCTGTCCAGTCAGTGCGCGCATTTGTTATTAATTGTGCATGTCAACTCAGAACTTAAAGAGCTCAACGATTCGACGAACAAAACCAAATAAGGGCATGTGGATAGGCCGCATAAAGAATCAAACTTTTCAAGCTATATACATACGTACAGACATGAACGTACACGTATATACGTACGCACATGAATGTACGGTCGCCAGCACATCAAGCTATCCCAAAATGTCGAAAATTCCCAACTGAAAATGAACCTTATCGTTTTGTAAAAAAGTTGAAAATCTATCATAGTTTGACAGAATAGGGTAACTTGATGTGCTAGCCTCTGTACCACAATCTGTCGAATTTCTTTCAGAGAAATTACATATTTACATTTTAAATCTAAATATTCATTATAATATGTACAAAAATAATATGTATAATAATCAAAGAGCATCAAAAAATTCGTCCACATCGCTGTCAACAGGAAAATTTCCCAAAAGGCTGGCAGCATTGCCGCGTTGTATGGCAATGCTGATTCTTTGACCAAAATGTAGGCCAGCCCTTCAGAGATATTCAACTTTATTACAAAAACATATAGTTCATTTTTTGCTTCAATTAGCATTCATTCTTCCCATGAAATTAGCCTTTCCATGAGGCTGACATGAACAGACCAACTTGCGTATTGTCACAGAAATATTCCGACTTTTTATTCACGGAAATTAAAAGAAAACATAATAAAGATGGCCGAGATAGGACACTTAATTTTTTCGTCCAACACGAATTTCGGATACGATGCGGATATTATCCGCAATCGTTAAACTCCCATTTTATGTTGACCGATCTGTAAAGTTTTTATCGTTGGTCATAAAATTGACGTAGTCTATACGTACTGGGAAGATAACATTGATCTGTAACATTATGTATAGATAGTATATAGATGGCTAAGTAATAACAGTCGCACGAAATGATTCATCAGGTTAAGCTACGCTTGCCGAGGTTGGTACGCGGATGGGTGACCATTTTTACATATCGACTCCTCCGTGCCTCGGAAAGCACGTTAAGCCGTTGTCAGTAAGGCTTACCATATTACCTTATCGTATTACCCAGTTACTGACTAGGTTGTGGAGGTCAGACATAGTTCAAACATTGTTGAGAAAAGGCAGGCAGATTGATTGATCTAGTTATTAAAAAGTAGTAATAGGTACCTATAGATAAGATTCTACAATCAACTACTGCGCGCGAGTTTGATCGCATACACAATTTGTATAGCCTTATTTGTAATACCTTCTTACCCAAGCAGGAGTTAAACTTCGAAATATCCTTGCTTGGAGCACACAGCTTTTTAAGATAATATGTTCCAAATTTCTTGTTCATTCTTCACCGAGATTGACAAAAACATGACCATATTGAGAACCTAAACTATTTGTACTAAACTAAAACAAAATGATTTTCCTACATCCCTCTCACCTTTCCAAAGACAATCATTACGTTTATCCTATTTACATAAATATTACTTATATTTATGACGTAGCCACCATCAGGCATAAATTTTTCAAATGCTGGTAAAAACCGCTTCAAAATCCATAGTTCAGACGAACAACGCGGTCACTTACGAAAAGCGGCATAAAATATTTAAAAATAGGCAACATTTTAGGAATTAATGTGAAAGTTTATGAGAGGAGCTCGTGGCTAAGTACTAACAGCGCACAGGTAGAACCATCAGGTTAAGCTACGCTTGCCGGGGTTGGCCGTGGATGGGTGGACATTTACATAACGAGATTCCTCCATGCCTCGGAAAGCACGTTAAGCCGTTGGTCCCGGCTGTCATTTGTGCAACTTTGACAGTCGTTACTGGTCGTCAGAAGTCCGAAAATCTGACAGTCAGTCATGCCAAGGGTCAGATAGGCAGTCGCTCCATGTAAAATACTGGTATTCAGCTGCATCCGGTTAGACTGGAAGCCGACCTCAACATACTTGGGAAAAGGCTAGGCAGATGATGAAATGTGAAAGTTTATGCAACTTTTTTAGAAATCCTAAGCACAAGCATTCGTTGACGTTCGACGAATGAAGCGTGAAACCGAGTAAATTATGTAAAATGCAACACCGTGAATACTAAATTATTCTAGAAATATGAAATAGCAGCTACTTTCCGCATGGCGGGGAGTGTGTTCAAACTTGAGTCCCGCAGGTCCTCACGTCTTGCCGACACATCTTAGTTCTACAAAGTTCATGTTTTGAATACTAGAGTTACTGGTTTAGCATAGTGAGGTTTTCATTCAGAAGGTTCTTGTGGGTTGACTTTTAATTTCTTGAATATTAAATGATAATTTATTTAGCTAGAGCCAAGTGTCCTGCTTACCTCCGTTTCAGAGCTATCTTACCTCTTGAGTGCCGCTGGAGCAGACCCCTACAGGAATGGTTGCTGAGAAACGTTATAAATTAAGCTAGACTGATTCCAAAAAGTGAAATCAAACCCTAATTACGCATCAGCGAGACTGTACGTAAGGGTCACCGCTACCCCGGAACGTAAAGGGCTACCCTACCTACCCTAAAAATTGGTCAACCAGTTTTGAAGGAGTATGGTAACTAACATTGTGACACGAGAATTTTATATATAAGATTCTTTGTACCTACATGAAATTTCATATCCAGCCCGAATAAAAAATTATTCACGATGAAACACTAAATACATAGTGTTAGCTGCAATGTAGCATAGTGCAGACAGATAGGCCTCGGGGGACCCAAGTTTTGGCTAACTTAATACACTTGGCAATAAAACTATTATTACTATGAACTTTAAACAACTCTAGAGCGCTATATTGAATTGAAATATCTCGAATTAAGTTGTGTCTTTTTTTCATTTTCGTTGGCATACAAGTTCTCCCGATGAAATATGGTGAACGGCCTCTTTAATCAATAAAGAATTTGTTGAAACGGGCAAAAATAAAATTTGAAATAACATAGAAAAAAGAGCGCTTGTCTAATCTTCCATACAGAAATTAAATATTATGCGAAGATATAATTGTAAATTGGATTTAATGTTAATAAGTATTCCATTTGATTCCAAAAATTTGTGACGTCACATTTCAATATTTCATACCAATCACGTACAAGTTCCGGGTTTTGACAGTTCATAAAAAGTAACGTTATTGACTACCCTGTCAAAAACCCTATTGCAGAAATGCTCCCAATTTACTATGTAACTAGGCACTTGGCCCGTGACTGTCTGCGGGGATATTGACCTTTTCTATACAACTACTATAAATTGCTCGCTTGATGCTACGCTTAACTAGCCCGCCAAATTATAATTTTCTTACGTTTTTGCAATTCGCAGGTTGTATGTTGGTCAAATACGAGCGCAACAAAATGTGTATTTTTTCATTTTATAGAATTCAAATGATAAAATGATGTTTAATTCGTAACGTAAGTTGAAATTTTGAATCTGTGGATACTTCCAGAGATGCATATAAAAATAAGTCGTTTTTACAAATTATTAATTAATTATTATTATTAATTATTAATATTCATAATAATGATTTTGATGGTAGGTCAGAAATGATGATTGCACGCATGTAACAAAACCATAGCGCGATTCAGAAAAAGGCACAACGCCATCTATCGAGCAAGTAGGGAAACTTAACAATTAAGATGGCCAAGTCCATTTCATATTTCGTTTATTGTAGGGTGAAAGACACAGGGTACCCCGCAAAAATAAACTATTCTCACTTCTTTTTTTGCAATTTGCAGGTCAGTATGAGGTAGATTTATGTTGATCAAAAATAAATTTCGCGTAACAAATACGTAATGTATTGATAGAATAGGGATGACGCGTGACGCCTCGGTCAAAAAAAAAAAAATTTAGTCCGTCAATCAGATAATAGAAAATGACTTAGATAAAACGCATTAAAGTTGAAAAGCGGGGCTCGCTACGTCACAAGTAATTATAAAAACTACATACTTGTGACGTCATGCCACATTTTAACTCAATGTAATAGACGTAATCTTTGCATTACGTAAAAAAAGAAAAACTACGTGTCCAATATTTTTTAATAATCTAGCTTGCGGACTAAGTAAAAAAAAATAGGCATCATCCCCCTATTCTAGCAATTGAAATCGTCAAAACTACACATACAAACAAAAAACAATAACATTAAAAACAAGCGCGTTCCAACATCACAAACTGCAGGTGTTCCCCGACTTTCTCTAATTAACTGGGGACGTGACTCAACAATTACCTTGTATCTACAAATGTAACACATTTTTGTAGTAGAAAGTTTGTTAATTTCGAACGTAGAGCCACCCAGGGGGTTCTTGCAGAACTTCTGTGTTGCATGTGAATACGTGACTCGAATGCTGCCGACTGTAAGCCTGCAACTTACTGCATTTACATTTTGAACGGTACATTCCTTTAATGGTCTGTATGCCGCTGTGCCAGTCCAGGTGAAATTTCCTTAACGGTTGGAAAGATGAAATGATTTGAGTTTAAGTGATATTTTCTGTGGGAAAATTACGGGTACTTTAACCAAATGATCACAAAAGGAATGTCGATATCTTTATTGGAGTGCTTTTTCATATTATGAGATATAAACATATACCTACCTAGGTCTCCCTCCTGGGCGCGACTTGCCTTGGCCAACCTGGAAGTCTTTAAACAGACTCCGAACCCAGGTTGGCTGAAGCAAAGAAAACCTGCTCAGGTGGAGATTCATAGACAACTCCACCTTGGAGTGTAAATGTAGTGCTGTTACACTTAATATCGTGTCATGCGTGTCCTGCCATATGCACGTTACAGGAACTGATGGACGCTAGTGATGGCGCCAAACACGTAGCCGAATTTTGGGTCGACCCCATTTAGATTGCCATCGACGCACTATGAAGAAGAAGTACCTACCTAGACCCTTTAAAGATTGTCGACCTAGAAGACACATGCTATATATAAAATACGCAAGCATAGCTGATACTACCTACTAGTGCAGAATACAAACACGGAGAGTATGCTTTTAAATTGCATGTATATTCCAGGCTTATAACATATTCGGTGATGCGAAAAATGCGGTAGCATTTATTCGAAAATTTTTGATGAAAATTTTAGCTTCCTTTTTCACGTTATATTCCCAGCTCTATTACTCTACGGCCCTGAAATAGCTGGGCAGTTTTTTTACTGGAATATTGTTAAGCTTTACCATTTACGGAAACATAAAACAACAGTTTCTCATTAAGTCATTCCAGTGATTTCTCCCGAAAAAAACATTTTATTTTTTTGCGGGTTCTTCCCATCTACATAAATAATTATCTATTGATAATCTAGCATTGGTACGCCAGATAAGAAAGCGGACTCTCAGCGGTAATAACACAAAGTCTCATTAATAAACGACTCAGAAAGTTAAAAGAAATCACCTCAAACACAAACTGAATAAAAATTGTATTCATGAGCCAACCCCCGACTTCTTCTTAATGTGTCAAAAATGATGGCATCCATGAATACTTAACTTAATTCGTCGGGCGTGTCACAGAGGGAATAGGTACAATTATTGGCAGTCATTATGCAGGAAAAAGGCCCCTCTGCAAACAGTGGGGCGGCACAAAGAAAACATCTTCGAAAACTTGGAAGACGAAATATGTATGGAGTCCGCAATTTTTTAGGCTAAACAAACTTTGTTTCGGCTAAAGAATGGCCGAATTACGTAAAGTATTGCTTTCGTGTCCTTTGAGGTTTTCGTGTAAGCAGGAATTTATTATTGTGATTAATCTGTAACACTTTGTCTGTTTTTCTTTTATGGGTTTTGTCGGGGAACTCGTCTACGCTAGTGAATTACGTCCTAGATTTACTTCGAAACTGCACAAGTCACATAGTAGTCATAATACTTTAGCTTTCAGCTACCCAAGCGTAGTACGGAGGATTACGAGAAGATGTCAGCTTATACTAGATTAGTAACCACTGACGTGCAACCCACTGTGTGAATTTATCTGATAATGTCGAGATACTATGTTCAAAGCCAAAACCCACCAACCTTGAGGACTTGAGGTGTTAGTTACCCCAGCCTTTTGGACACCACGACAATTCACAGATCTTTGTGACACATAGCGTAGGCGACATGATAAGGTCTACTTTTGCGATATCATCTGCTAATAGATATCTTTAAACGGGCCGAATTTTCACCAAGGCCTGTAAGGCCCCGGCCTAAGGGTCCTGCTAGCCTTGGGGCCTACTCTCCTAACTGCCTCGACATTGCTTGCTTAACGGGAAATGCTCAATTGTTTCATCTGCTTTTCTATTAAACAAAAGAAAAGAAAAATAAATTTAACCTTTGCTAAATTTCCAAAATGACTTTGGGATGGTGGGCGGTCTCAAAGGCCAAATGCCTAGGGTACCTAGATCCCTAAGTTTGGGCTTGTCTCTAAACACGTGTTAAATCAGTATCAACATTAACATTATGGTATGTCCCCCAGTTTCAACATTTGCTGTTTATGTTGCGGGAGTTCTAAACTAGATGTATGAAGTAGGTACTTAATATTAGTAATGGTGGACTTGAATGTCACTTGAATGAAAATCATTATTAAGAAGTAGGGATTAAGTATGAACTTATTCTTATCTTACCTTAAGTCGTTGTTGTCTAGTGAAGAAAGAGATACTGCGCACACACTTGTGCAATATTATCCCCCGTGCCGAAAGTGTGCTCCGCTGAAATTGGTAGCCTTGGCCAAAATTCGGTCTAGTGGACTAGTATTAGTTCTTATATCACGGAAACAGTGTTAGGCGATTTACACACGGCCCCGCGCTCCGCCGCAGTAGGCGGTGAAGCGGACGTCTTGTCGCATTGGTCTCTAAGAAAGCCTAACACACGTACACCGCCCGACCGCACGGCCGAGCGGTGCTCGTGTCTACCGCAATCTGCTACTACCGAGCGGTCGAGCGGTGCCGTGTGTTAATTGCCTTAAAGCTTGCATTGTAAAAAATAATAGTTTCTAATGACAGGTTTAAAACGAAAATCCTTCCAGCTTTTCTTAACTCCGTAGATTCTGCAACATTTTTGAACCAGCTTCCAAAATTAAGTATTATTACTTTTATATCTCTCAAAGACTGTACTTTTTAGCGCACCGCACCGCGCACTGTTCGACTGTAAAGCCATAACATCTTACGAAGCTAAGAGATTAGATGACACATCCAAAGACATTCGTAGATCCTAAGCGAAAGCACTTAAACCGCCATTACAGTGGGGCATTAGGTAGCAAGTTTGGTCCCAAATTCACCCGTTTCATTAACTACCTAATGATTTCCGATAGCCTCGCACTAGTCGTTATGTTCTGACAAAAGATGGGGCGTGTCTTTTTATATTTACATGAAAATTATTTGGAAATTATTTGTACCGCATTGCGATTTTGACGACTCTGTTGGTCCAGTAACTGGGTGGCGCTTACAAGTTGCGGGTGTAAGTATTCTCGCACAAAAATATGCTTCTTTGGATAGACTGGAGCAACAGGGAGGAGGGGCTAAGTAATACAGGCGCTCATGTAGATCCACCGGGTTAAGCTACGCTTGCCGGGGTTGGCCGTGGATTGGTGACCATCTGTGAAATACCGAGACTCCTCCCGCCTCGGAAAGCAAATTAAGCCGTTGGTCCCGGCTGTCATTTGTTCATATTTGACAGTCGTTACGGGTCGTCAGAAGCACGAAAATCTTACCAAGGGATATCGTATTGCCCAGTTACTGGGTTGTGGAGGTCAGATAGGCAGTCGCTCCATGTAAAATACTGGTATTCAGCTGCATCCGGTGAGACTGGAAGCCACCCGGATATAGTTGGGAAAAGGCTAGGCAGATGGTGGATAGACTAGAGCAATGTAGATCTAGTATCTGCTGCTATACTTACTCAATAACATCTTTAGCGTTATTCGTAGCCATTTTCGTGCAATTGTAAGACGTAAGCCTTCCTTTTGCAGTGAGCAGTGGGGCCTAGTTGTATCGGCCCCGACTTACAAATTGTAGGTCGTGAGTTCGAACCTAGGCAGGCAATTTACTTTGTGTATTTAATTTAATCACCACTGCTCTCAAAGCGGTGAAGGAAACCATCGTGAGGAAACCGGAATGTCGAAAGCAAAAAATTCGAAGACATGTGACGTCTACCAACCCGCACTGAGTTCGCGTGGTTAATTACGGCCCACTTCTTTTCACAGAGGCCTGTGTACCAGTTGTGGGAACATTATAGACTGATTTTGTTAAGCCTTTTGTTTTTTTTTAAGGCTGGGAAATCATCCAATGACTTCTCCCGTTCTGGGTGGAGCGGAAGGGAGTTTTAGACTTTTACTGACTAAATCCCATCCATGTTCCTTCCGAAGCCCTTTATGTTCCGGGGTAGCGGTAACCCTTTCGGACAATCCCGCTTACCCGGCAGGCTTGGCCCTGAGGCGTCCCTTCACATGCTGACATCTCTTCGAGGCGCGCGTGGAACATATACGCGCCGTCCGGCACGGGCCTGGTGCTGATCGGACGGTGAGTCACCCATTACTCACCGTCCGCAGGCCCGCGCCTACGGTGGCCGGGAGTCGTCTCGTGGCTCCCGATGCCCGGGGCGCCTCCCGCGGCGGATTTTGTTAAGCCTGCCTTTTATTTGACTTTCTTGTTTGAAGCCATTCCGTGATACACCAAAACATTTCTCGTACAATATGATAGAATATTCATTTATTTGATAGTAACATACCCTTTTCATGAAAAGCGATAAAAACGAAAATGAGCTCGGTCGAGATCTTTTGTCAATTAGCATAGGAAAGGGCTAGCCAAAGGACACTTCAGACCCGATTCCTAAAAGCCCTTGGTCCCTTGAGTCTTGTTTAGTCTAGAATCTTCACCAGAAATCTAGAACCCAGCCGCACGCGAGAACCCTGCTTACTCCGTGTCCACCCAGTAACAGTTAGTTATACCGCGATGCTACATATTATTGTATATTCCCTTGCCCTAACATTCAGGACCGAGTTACGCCGGGGAGAATTGAATTAAGATTGTGGCTACAAAAAGTGCGATATCAACGAATGTTCATAGCCATACTTCAGAAATAGGGGGTTGGGGTTTTTTGTAACCTTTTCACCGCCAAGCCTTTGAATACAAGTTCCAATTTTTTTGTCCCCAGCACCACGACTTCATATGAAGTTCTACATTTTAACTATCTATACACTTCATTATGCATTTGTAGCTTGGCGCTGGGCGAGTCATCGCGCCCTGTGTACGTTGGCTGTGATAAGAGGCGCGCTGTGGCTCAAAACATTCAGCCAAAATGGCGTCTGCTCTGCCACTAACGACGAAGACTGCGTCCCACCATCGACCGTGACGTGAAGAGAACGCTGAGGAATACCTCGTATAGAAGTACTAGCTTCTGCCAGTGGCTTTGCCCACGTGAATGTGGGAAATTATCCTACGGGAACGTACAGAGGCCAGCACATCAAGTTACCACAATCTGTCAAATTTCTTTGATAGTATTTCAACTTTATTGCAAAGATATAAGGTTCATTTTTAATTGAGAAAATTTGACAGTTAGGGATAGCTTGATGTGCTGGCGTCTGTACTACTGAGATAAAACGTGTCCCATGTGCTAATCCAAGTAATAAACTATCTGTGTATCACATTTCATCCAGATCCGTTAAGCCGTTCTGGCGTGATTGAGTAACAATCATGCAAATATCCAAACTTTCGTATTAACCTATAGAAGTATTATTTTAATACTTTTTCTTTCTTGAGACAGATGGACAACTCTTGCATGGTTTCGTCTCTTTTTCACATTGAAGTTATACTAGGTCTCTGAGACTAGTGGGGAATAATGCGGTTACCAAAATGAAAACGATGACAAATGGACTGTATGTTTTGGTGGTTGTTGGAAATGGTGGTGATTTAAATGGGAAAAATGATAAAAAATTACATAAATGGCGACCCCGTTGTCGCTGGCATAAGCTACAGGATCCGCGTACGAAGTCGCGGGCAGAAGCTAGTAGAAGTAATATTAAAATATTAATTTCAGAGTTTTTATGCTGCCCATGGGCCTCTGACTTAGCTTCACATGCTGTTCAGAAACACGCTCAGACATGCTGGTTTCCTCACGATCTTTTCCTTCAGGTTAGTCACTAACCACATGAAAAAAAGAAGAAGACGAGAATAATACTTTTCTTAGAGGTGGCCCCCAAGACTAATTAATATAATTAGTAAAATATAATTATGTATTCACTAATGTTTAAGAGAACAATAAAGAAATGTATATACTGTGTGTCATCGGAGCTTGTGTACAAAGTTTTAACTTGATCAGATAGTCGGAATTAAGTTAATAATCGATTAGGAGCTCGTGGCTAAGTAATAACAGCCGCACAGGTCGATGCATCAGGTTAAGCTACGCTTGCCGTGGTTAGTCCGTAGATGAGTGACCATCTTTACATATCGAGACTCCTCCGTGCCTCGGTAAGCCGTTGGTGCCGGCTGTCATTCGTGGATCTTTGACAGTCGCTATAGGTCGTCAGACGCCCGAAAGTCTGACAGCCAGTCTTACCAAGGGGTATCGTATTACCCAGTTACTGGGTTGTGGAGCTCAGATAGGCCGTCGTCGCTCCATTTAAAACAGTAGTATTAAGCTGCATCCAGTTAGACTGGAAGCCGACTCCAACATAGTTTGGAAAAAGCTTGGCAGACTGATTTTGACTCTATTAGTTACAAGATTTAATTGATAAACAGCAGTGAATGAAGCCTGTAAAAATACATGAAATTATATACTCGCTCGTCTCGCGGCCAAACAAGAAACACAAAACGCTTAACCCCGTGAAATCAATGTTGAAATTGTTTTAGCCAAGCTTTGAACTTAATTAAATATAAATAAAGACAAACACCATGCCGTTTAAAGCTCTTTTGTGAACGTTCCGGTTACAAATACCTAAGTTTAAAAGCCTTCCATTTTAAAGTTATATTATAGATCTTTATTAAGCCGGAGGTTTAGTAACTTTTTTAAGCCGGAGGCGATACGCCTTTTGGTCACAAGACATTTTATTGTAAACAAACAACAATCAACGCGCCCCGGCCGCATGCGATTTTAGGGCCCTGTTGGAAAGTAAATGAAAAAGTGGATGAAAAAACATTTTTTTGCTATATTAACCATGATAATTAAAATAAAATGATCTTTTATTTTAGTTATCATGGTTAATTGGTACAAATCATAATTATATACTTAGGTTGGAGCTATAGCCCCAGGAGTTTTCAATTTTTTTCACTTTCTTTTCTTTGGTTAGGCATTCGGGGCCCCTTGACGATGGAGGCCTTAGCCACGGGCCTTGTGTGCCCTTTCGGACAGAAAGATGGGTTTGGCAGTTGTGTACTACCAGTTCACCCACGTTTTGACAGCTATGCGTGTACCTTAAGTACCTTTTTTTTGAAGGCTGGGAAATCATCCAATGACTGCTCCCGCTCTGGGTGGAGCGGAAGGGAGTGTCAGACTCTTACTGACTAAAACCCATCCATGTTCCTTCCGTAGCCCTTTATGTGCCGGGGTAGCGGTGACCCTTTCGGACAATCCCGCTTACCCGGCAGGCTTGGCCCTGAGGGGCCCCTTCATATGCTGACATCTCTTTGAAGCGCGCGTGGAACATATTATACGCGTCGTCCGGCACGGGCCTGGTGCTGATCGGACGGTGAGTCACCCATTACTCACCGTCCGCAGGCCCGCGCCTACGGTGGCCGGGAGTCGTCACGTGGCTCCCGACGCCCGGGGCGTCTCCTGCGGCGGCTGGGACGGGAGGACCTTTCTATCTCCCATCCCGCCACCTCCTTCGCGAGCATGACTGCTTCGCAGAAAGAGGTGACTGCCTCCCACTCCCTCTCGCCCCGGACCATGGCTTGCACCAGGGCCGGGCGCGAGAGGTCGCCGCCGATCGCCTCTACGAGGACACGGCGGTGCTCCACCCATGCGGGGCAGGTTTGCACCGTGTGCTCTACCGTGTCCTCTGGGTGATCCTCGCAGTGCTGACACCCGGGCATTTCCTCCCGCCTGATGATATGCAGGAACCTCCCGAAACATCCATGTCCGGTGAGGACCTGCGTCAGGCGGAAGGTGAGGGCGCCGTGACGCCTCTCTAGCCACTCCTCAAAGAGGGGCCTTACCGCTACTATCGTGGCGTGCCACCTTAAGTACCTAAGTTACCTAAGAGGATAAGCATTTTTCCATCAATCGGGCACAAATCCAGAATTCGAACTGCTATTCAGAAACTCTTGATAGAAATACCAATACCATGAGAATCGAAACTATTTTATCATTGTCTCTTGACATCTCTAGGGACCCTGGGGCCCCGGACCTTTGGAAGGTGTACGAGGGGCCGAAGACAACTCGCAGAGGCCCCTTAGACCATTGTAAATGTTGAGATTATTACCTATCTGTTTACGCCTGTATCATTTGAAGAAGACATTCAATGCGTGTCACGTTTGCTACTTTAAAGGACCAGGCGCCGTTAAGATTTTTATTTTACCTACTTAAACTGTTACATACTATAATTTTAGTGCTAAATTTTCATTTCAAATTCTGCATACTTCATTTTAAAACATACTTTTTATCAAACTAAAGAACATAATATAGGACGTATCAGTATTTTGTCTGTGGTCCATCCATTGTCTATGGCGAGATACTAAGTCAATGGTTTAAATGTTTCTGAATACGAGGTTGTATAGCTGCTTTGCACGGGTATATTTAATGACTTTTTAGTTTTTGTTTACAAATGTGCGTTTTGCTTGTGCAGATTAAACATTTTTTCTGTTTATCTTCTTCTTCCTACCCATTTATCGGAAAAACAGTCAATTTTACCACGTTGTTTGTCATCAAAATAACTGCAATAATTATAATTATTACAGCTCGAACACGACCGACGTTTTCGATCGGATATCACTTAGATTCAAACAAAATAAACGATGTAGAGAAAAGGAAAAAAGTGTCCCGTAGTAGGGTCACCATGTTTTTGGATGGCGAAGGATGATTTTATTTTATTTATTTAGGGAAAAACAAACAATTGTACACTATCTTTTACAAACAAAAAAAAATTGGTAAGACGTATGGGTAAATGTACAATCAACAACTTTTCCACTGATTACTTGTGTACATTATTAATTAGGTAGATAAGAACAAATTGCCTGCCGGGTAAGCGGGATTGTCCTTTTCGGAAAATCTCGTTTACCCGATGATATCTTTGTACTTCTCGTTTGCAGTCCTGTCTTAGTCACCTATTATTTTACATCACAGTTGTATTGTAGTAGTTTAAAGGACACTAATTAACTGACAAATGTCAAGAACGAATTCTATTATTGGAAAAAAAAACATCATGAGGAAACCAAGCATGCCTGAGAGATATTTCTCAACAGCAAGTGAAGCTAAGTCAGAGGCCCATGGGCAGTATAAAAACTCTGACACCAGGTTAGTCACTAACCACACGAAAAGAAGAAGATTATTGGAAAGCGCTAAAGAATCTAATATCTAAGTAATATGTAACGCTAATTATTACTGTCGACATCTAGGTTATTACGAAAACACAGTGAAGTAAAATGTACGGAAATAATAATGTAGACGCTTTTTTCCGTCCATAATAACATGCACGTATTTCCAAATATCTTGTGGACATAGAAATTATGAAACCGGGCATAAGCAAAAGATTATAATTATAAAGTATAAAACACAAAAAGATAAAGTGCTTTGAAGGCGATGACAAATGGACTGTATGTATTTGAGGTTGTTGGAATGAAATAAAACTTAAGCTCAGCATTATAAAACAATTTAAATGCAAAAAATGATAGAAATAACATAACTTGGAAAACATTAACAAAACCTTTTGACAGATACAAGAAAAGCGAAGAAAAACTTAAGAATAACATTCGAATAAAAAATACAAAAATCTTTTAAAAAGTTTGCACAACGAAGGAGTTCGCAACACTCTTATTTAATCTATTACTACGGCTTCTATTAGTCGTAGCGTGATGTTACATTACATACAGCCTTCCTCGATAAATGGATTATCCAACACAAAAAGATTTTTTTGTTTCGGAACAGTAGTTCCAGGATTAGCACGTTCAAACAAACAAACTCTTCAACTTTATAATTAAAAACAAAAACTCCGATTCCAATATTTTAAATGAGTATTTACAGTCACCCTACACTATCGGCCCGCTTTTCTTAACGAGTCAAGTGTCAAAGTAAATCAAGTTTTCACGAAATTCTTATTACATTTCCCGAGCTTTTAGCGCCCCTCTAAATTGCATTTGCGGAACATTTTTGTATTTTTTTTATTGTATCTTACATTAAGTATTTATATTTTATCTATACTTTACTATACAATATTTTAATTAACTATAATTTTTCTTAATTTATTTTATAGTTACACTAGCTGACCCGACAGACGTTGTACTGTCTTAACTATGATACCTACTCTACCTACCAACTTACCTACCCTACCTACCCTACCTACCCTACCTACCCTACCTACCCTACCCCTACCCTACCTACCCTACCTACCCTACCTACCCTACCTACCCTACCTACCCTACCTACCCTACCTACCCTACCTACCCTACCTACCCTACCTACCCTACCTACCCTACCTACCCTACCTACCCTACCTACCCTACCTACCCTACCTACCCTACCTACCCTACCTACCCTACCTACCCTACCTACCCTACCTACCCTACCTACCCTACCTACCCTACCTACCCTACCTACCCTACCTACCCTACCTACCCTACCTACCCTACCTACCCTACCTACCCTACCTACCCTACCTACCCTACCTACCCTACCTACCCTACCTACCCTACCTACCCTACCTACCCTACCTACCCTACCTACCCTACCTACCCTACCTACCCTACCTACCCTACCTACCCTACCTACCCTACCTACCCTACCTACCCTACCTACCCTACCTACCCTACCTACCCTACCTACCCTACCTACCCTACCTACCCTACCTACCCTACCTACCCTACCTACCCTACCTACCCTACCTACCCTACCTACCCTACCTACCCTACCTACCCTACCTACCCTACCTACCCTACCTACCCTACCTACCCTACCTACCCTACCTACCCTACCTACCCTACCTACCCTACCTACCCTACCTACCCTACCTACCCTACCTACCCTACCTACCCTACCTACCCTACCTACCCTACCTACCCTACCTACCCTACCTACCCTACCTACCCTACCTACCCTACCTACCCTACCTACCCTACCTACCCTACCTACCCTACCTACCCTACCTACCCTACCTACCCTACCTACCCTACCTACCCTACCTACCCTACCTACCCTACCTACCCTACCTACCCTACCTACCCTACCTACCCTACCTACCCTACCTACCCTACCTACCCTACCTACCCTACCTACCCTACCTACCCTACCTACCCTACCTACCCTACCTACCCTACCTACCCTACCTACCCTACCTACCCTACCTACCCTACCTACCCTACCTACCCTACCTACCCTACCTACCCTACCTACCCTACCTACCCTACCTACCCTACCTACCCTACCTACCCTACCTACCCTACCTACCCTACCTACCCTACCTACCCTACCTACCCTACCTACCCTACCTACCCTACCTACCCTACCTACCCTACCTACCCTACCTACCCTACCTACCCTAACTACCCTACCTACCCTAACTACCCTACCTACCCTACCTATGTGCAATAAAAATATTTTTCTCATACAAACTTTGCCACCCCTTGTAACCCTTTTAGGGGTTGAATTTCCAAAAAATAATATGCCTATGTTCTTCTCATGAATGCAAATTATCTACATACCAAATTTCAGCAAAATCGGTTGGGTGGTTTAGGCGTGAAAAGGTAACAGACAGACAGACAGAGTTACTTTCGCATTTATAATATTATTAAGTGTGGATTAGGCGTGAAAAGGTAACAGACAGACAGATAGAGTTACTTTCGCATTTATAATATTAGTGTGGATAGTGTGGATAAATCAACGAGAGGCGTTCATGTTAACATTCAATAGTATTGCGTCCATACATCATCATCATCTGCCTAGCCTTTTCCCAATATTAGGGTCGGCTTCCAGTCTATCATATCATCATCATTCCCAGATAGATCATCAGGTTAAGCTACGCTTGCCAGGTTTGGTCCGTTATAGTTCATACAAATCACATACAAATTCCGTGTTTTGACAGTTCATAAAATGTAACGTTATTGACTACCCTTTCAAATACCCAATTGCATTTATTAGGACCATATCATGACCATCATCCTCTCCCGAGCCATTTCCCAACTAATATGTACCAGTCTAACCAGATGCAGCTGAATACCAGTATTTTACATGGAGCGACTGCCTATCTGACCTCCACAACCCAGTAACTAGGCAATACGATACCCATAGCGTCCATAAATATGATGCAAAAAAAATTTGCTGTCAAAAAAATTCGAGAAAAAAATCTGCTGCTTGGTATACTTGACACTTTGACGAGTTCAATGCGACCGTAAATGTAGGGAGCAGCTTTTTTTCGCGATTTATTTTTTGTATATAAATCGACTCTCTACTATTGTGGGTTAATGGGAACACCTTTTGCTAGTTAGCATACTTACTGTTTAATAAATAAAGCTGATGTTTATTTTTGTTTGAACGCGCTAATCTTTGGAATTACTATTATGATATTCCTATTCTTGAGGAAGGTTTAACATCACGCTACGACCATGTCGAGCGAAACGAAAAAAGTCAGAAAGAACGCCAAGCGAAACGAAGTCACAGCGAGGGCGGGCGATGCGATGCGACGCAGTGGGGAGGGGTCGAGGGAGTTAAATGAATAACAACGTGGTTGTTATTTTTGTATATCGTGTATTTTACATGTTATAAGCGAACTGAGAAGTCAGTACCTAATTATAATTTATAATTAGTGAAAGAATTTCGAAAATACTTTCATTAATATCCTTACATATAATATATCCTTGGACATTTCACACAACGCCATATTGTCCCAAGCCAAGCAACCTAATGCTTGTGTTATGGTAACGAGATGGCTGATAAACCACTAATATACTTTTTTTTAATAAATACATACATTACTTATACTAAGATAGAAACACACCCAGACCCGAAACAAATACTTGCAGGTCGTACAAATATTTGTTCCGTGCGGGAATCGAACCCGCGACATGTTGCGCAGCAGTCAATCGCTCAACCACTGCGCCAACCGTGTCGTCATTAATGGGAAGGAACAATATTACCGAGTGTTATAGGATATATTTTATGTTAAAACAAGACATCTACGTTAACGCAGAGAAAGTTGCGGGCAGAAGCTAGTAAAATATATTTTTTTCAGAATCTTCGCTTGGGCGTACTTTTATCGCGGCAATTTTTGCCGCGCACTGTATTTTCAACGCTCTGCGTTAGCAGCAAGAATTGAAAATACAACAGCATGTTGACTTGACGTGCTAGGATGAGTTTGTAGGATTCTAAATCCTCGGCTCAACAGCGAGAGTTGAAAATCCAGTGCGCGCATAAATCTCGCCTCTACCTGGGCATCATCGAGTCCGTTTAGTGGATACAAATACCAAGCGGTTAGCCAGAGCAAGTGAACGGCAGTGCAAAAAGAACGGTAGGGTTAAAAAAAAGGAAAAAAGTTCCATTGTTAAAGAGAACAGGTCCCGAGGGCATGAGGTCCTTTAATTGCTACGCTGAACCCTTATAGGTACTGGATATGCATCGAAAGGTTTTATATTTGTCCCTGTTTCCTCGACTTGCTTCACTAGTTGTCTATTAATGACGTTTTTGTTAGGTAAATGGGGAAGTAGTTACCTAAAAAGTACTTAGCTAAACTCTTAGGTGTTAATAAATTTTCCGGAGATTCAAAACAATAGAAAAAAGTAATTGTGTCTCATTATGTCTGGGTGGAGCAGAAGGGAGTGTCAGACTCTTACTGACTAAAACCCATCCATGTTCCTTCGTAAGCCCTTTATGTTCCGGGGTAGCGGTAACCCTTTCGGACAATCCCGCTTAAATTGAGCTCATACTGAGTTTGTTATATCATCATCATTCCCAGATAGATCATCAGGTTAAGCTACGCTTGCCAGGTTTGGTCCGTTATACTTCATACAAATCACATACAAATTCCGTGTTTTGACAGTTCATAAAATGTAACGTTATTGACTACCCTTTCAAATACCCAATTGCATTTATTAGGACCATACCTATCATGACCATCATCCTCTCCCGAGCCATTTCCCAAATAATATGTACCAGTCTAACCAGATGCAGCTGTATACCAGAATTTTGCATGAATTGACTGCCTATCTGACTTCCACTACTCAGTTATTGTATAGCATATGAAGCTAAGTCAGAGGCCCATGGGCAGCATAAAAACTCTGACACCAGGTTAGTCACTAACCACACGATGAAGAAGAAGAACCCAGTTATTGGGTAATACGATCAAAAGTTCACGAATGCAGCCAAGACCAACGACTTAACGTAGTTTTCGAAGCACGAAGAGTCTATAATTATGTAAAGATTGTCACTCATCCACGGACAAACCGCGGCACGCGTAGCTTAACCTCACCGATCGACTTGTGCGGCTGGCATTACTAAGCCACAAGCCCTTTGTTCGTTAGTACAACATTGTCATAAAATATGATATTTTTTAAGAGCTGGCCGTAGACACAAATAAAAAAAATAGTTAAATGAAGCTACCTAAGTACTTTCATAAAACTATGAAGTTTAGTAAGTAAGAAATATTTTAAAGAAACATTGTCACTTCTGCCGCTAAATTATATATTCATTTTAAAACATATTTTTAAATGTAAACAATATTATCCATTGTTGTAAGTAAGCAAATATTCTACAACCCACGCAATACTGCGCGAAGTGCTGATAATACAACTTAACTGACAATCTGGGAATTCCCCGCGTCAGTGTTGCTAGTAACAAAACATGATTATATTTTTTAGAGGTTTTTACATATAGGTTTATAAACATACGCTGTTTAGAAGCATAAAAACATCTGGATTTCAAGCAAATGCTACCTGTTAGCATACAATTAGAATTAGTCTAAAAAAAGTTAGACCATTCTAAATAATCGGAGAGCATGCTACTAAACTTGCTAGCAAAATAAGCACTCTTTTTAATAGCATGGGTATTACAGGCTTATTTTATATAGCTGGTTTTACAGCTATACAGGTAAGAACATAATAAGTAGCTATGAAGTATTTAAAGCGAATAATTAACTAAAATATGACGTCAAAAAATTCCTCCGCATCGCAGTCGACTGGTAATGTATCCAAGAGACTGCTGGCGTTGCCACGTTGTATGGCAATTTTAAGCCTCTGGCCAAGGTAAAAGCCAGTTCTTGTGTCACGGGAAGTGTCAAATAGCCGTTTAGAGATTTTTTTAAACAAAGTATGAGCACTTGCACCCGCCACACAGTCCGAGAGTTACAACCCCAAACGGCTCGAAAATAGAATTGCCGATAAGGTTATTATATTTTCGCCGCTTGAGGTTTTATTAAGTTAAATTGGGGATGACCGTTAATATTAATTAGGAAAATATAATAGGTAGGTACATTTCTGTGGGTTATTTATATTTATTTATATTATTAAAGTAAAGTTTACAAAAAGTGTTTTCTCGTGGTCCTTTTTTTTTTTAAGGCTGGGAAATCATCCAATGACTGCTCCCGCTCTGGGTGGAGCGGAAGGGAGTGTCAGACTCTGACTGACTAAAACCCATCCATGTTCCTTCCGTAGCCCTTTATGTTCCGGGGTAGCGGTAACCCTTTCGGACAATCCCGCTTATTCTCGTGGTCCTACTATTTAGTAAATGAAATTGTTTGTTGAATTGTTTGGAAAAAAAACCAAGCAAATTATTTCTCATAAAAAGTATTCGCTTTTATAACATGTTGCCAAAGATAAACAGCCCATGTTAGAAATGAAATAAAATATGAATCATATTTTGTTTTTATTTCATCACACTAATATAATAAAGGCGTATGTGAGTTTGTATGTTTGTCCGTCTTTCACGCTCAAACGGCTGAACGGATCTGGATGAAACTTGGCACAGAGGTCGTTTATGACCTGGTTTAATACATAGGATACTTTTTATCCCCGTAGTACGTTCCTTTGGGATAATATCTGACATCCACTCGGGTGAAGCCGCTGGCAGCAGCTAGTTTACAAATAAAAAGAACGAACGAAGACTGAAACTGATACACGCCCCACACTTACTCAATTCTTTATAAAAATTGAATAAGTTTGCACAATTTTGGTTTCAAAACTTCGGTAGGACCATCACCAATAACATACCCTCATAGTAGGACAAAATAGTAGGACCACGAGAAAACACCCATCACTACATAGTATAAAACAAAGTCGCTTCCTCTGTCCTAATATCCCTATGAATGCTTAAATCTTTAAAACTACGCAACGGATTTTAATGCGGTTTTTTTAATAGATAGAGTGATTCAAGAGGAAGGTTTATGAATATAATTTGTCGACATATTATGCGGGCGAAGCCGCGGGTGGAAGCTAGTTTTTATTATATTTCAAGTGTTATCTTCAAACTCAAACTCAAAGTATTTATTTCAAATAAACCAATTACAGGCACTTTTGAATTGTCAAGGTGTCGGTCAGTCAGAGAGATGAAGCTACACTCGAGAGCAATGAATCCGGGTCACTTAAAGAATCCTAAAAATCTCGGAAACTAAAAATGCTAGGTTAATGCAATAAATTGTATTTAATAGACAATGTAATACTCCTTAAATGAAGGTATTAAAACTTCTTAGTTTTTGTAAAGTTATATCATAAAAAAATCAAATTTGAAAAAGGGCCACTTTCGAAGATGGAACTACGAAATTACAGCATTTGGTTTTGCTTTTGTTTGTAATCTGTCATTTATGTGGGTACATAAACCATGTTGATAGTGCTCTATATTCATTAAGCTGAAATTATGTCGCTTACGCCTGAAGAATGCACCAGAATACTTACAATGCTGGAAACCGGCCGGAGTCAGCGCGATACAGCCAGGACTGTCGGTGTGTCGCTGTCAACAGTACAAAGAATTCTCCGACGTTACGAAGAAACTGGTTCTAACCTACGCAGACCAGGAACGGGCAGAACCAGGTGTACCACAGCACGAGAAGACCGATACTTGGTGAACACCATGCTTCGAAATCGCTTTCTCACAGGAACTGAACTCACAAATCAGTTTCGACGCCTCGGAGGAAGTAACCCAAGTGCATGGACAGTAAGACGTCGGCTTGCTGAATCTAACTTAAAACCCCTTAGACCTGCAAACGGCCCTAAACTGGAGCGTGGGCATCGTATTTCAAGACTAAGATATGCCCAGGGCCACGTAAATTGGAGTATTGAAGATTGGTCAAAAGTTATGTTCTCCGACGAATCAAAATTTATGCTCTACAAGCACGATGGAAGACACAGAGTGTATCGAAGACCAGGGGAAAGATTCAAGCAAGCATGCATCGAAGAAAAAGTAGCCTACGGTGGTGGGTCTGTACTTGTGTGGGCCGGAATTTCTTCTGAAAGTCGCACAGAGCTGGTGATCATAGAAAACGGCTCTTTAACTAGCGTAAGATATGTGGAAGAAATCCTCAATGATCACGTTGGTCCATTTATGGTCAATTTAGGTGAGGATGCTATATTTATGCATGACAATGCCCGACCTCATACAGGTAGGATTGTGAATGACTACCTTCAAGAGATGAACATTACTCGTATGGAGTGGCCAGCGTGCAGCCCGGATATCAACCCGATCGAGCATGCTTGGGACGAGCTAGGCAGATGCGTAAAACAACGAAAGCCTCCCCCAATCACGCTTCGTGAGCTCAAAATTGCTCTCACAGAGGAATGGGAGAATATTCCCCAAAATCGTATAAGGAACTTGGTGTACAGCATGCCAAACCGCGTAAACGCAGTAATGGAAGCACGAGGAGGCAATACGAAGTATTAAAATTCAAGAAAATCATAATAAAGTTCAAAAATTTCATGTTTCCTATTTTTGTTTTAAGGAGAGATCAGCAGTTTTTTTCTTTATGTAATTTTGTGTTAATAAAATGTATGGTGACTCATATTTTTTTTACTTTCATTTAAGGAGTATTACATTGTCTATTAAATACAATTTATTGCATTAACCTATCATTTTTAGTTTCCGAGATTTTTAACATTCTTTAAGTGACCCGGATTCATTGCTCTCGAGTGTAGTTGCCCATTCCAAAGCAGTAGGTACCTATGGAGAAGAACGGGCAAGAAACTCCATGGACACTCTTTTAAACAATATATGGTTACATAGTTCATATTAATATTATACATGTGAGAACGATGCAGAACGTTAAAAGCATCCGATATAAAATATGTAAAAACTATCCAAAAAATAAATTAAAACAAGCCTTAGCCGCTAAGAGATGACCAGTCCCTACTGACAGCGCCCGTTCACGAACATGACGCACATATTAGCACCATTCAGCTCAACCATTTTGAAGGGAGCTAAATGATCCAACACACACGCCACCATCAGCGAGACATTAAAGTGAGCATGGCATACTCTCAGCCGCCAGGGCACATTCAAGTCAATGTATACGTACCCAACAAATGGTCGCTTTATAGTAGGTACATAGTACTCACATAATAATATGTGCTAAGCAATTAGACAATATTAAGAGATTGAATTTATACAATGCAAAGATAGTTTTTTTGTTGTTCTTCTCTTCCGCAGCTCCAACAGTTTTTAGCAATTAGTTGGTGCGCCCTTGTGGAGCTGGACTAGCATTGACCCAAGCATTTTTATCTGCTATGTAATCTCCCAATTTATAATACGCTTGGCTGCATAGTGTGCGTTTTATACAAGTTTTAAATTTTGTTTCATTAAGTTCAAGAATGTGGGGAGGTATTTTATTGTAACATTTTAAACAGTACCCCATGAAAGATGAATCTACTTTAGCCAGCCTGAAACCTGGTTGAACTAATTGGTCCCCATTTCTAGTGAAATAATTATGTCTTTCACCTCTTTTACTCAAAAGATGCAGATTTTTCCTTGCGTAAATGATGTTTTCATAGATATATTGACAAGGTACAGTCATGATGATAATAACCTTAAACCGTTCTCTTAGAGAATCGCGCCTACGGAGATTATATATGGCTCTGATAGCTCTTTTCTGCAGAATAAAAATTGAGTCGATGTCTGCAGCTCGGCCCCAAAGTAAAATACCGTAAGACATGATACTATGAAAATAACTAAAATAGACTAGCCTCGCGGAATCTACATCAGTATACTGACGGATCTTTCTGACAGCATATGCTGCAGAACTTAGCCGTCCTGCAAGAGATGTTAAATGAGGACCCCATTGTAGCCTTGAGTCGAGCGTGATCCCTAGGAAAACAGTTTTATCGACAAAATCTAGTTTCTCTTGATTCAATAGTCTTACTGCGGGACCTACCCCTTGTCCTTTCCACTTCTCTCTGTTCTCAGCTAGTTTGGACTAAACCTATTTGTAGACGAGACCAGAGGGATGTGTTGTGTTACGCGAATGGATAGAATACGAAATGAGTATATAAAGGAAGTCTGAAAGTGACACCGGTGACTGCAAAGTTGTGTGGAAATGGTGTTATGCGGAGGAATGAGGAAAATGTTGTCAGGAAAGTTGTGAGTAGGGATGCGGATGATTATACAAGTAGAGGGAGACCAAAGAAACGATGGATGGATTGTGTGAAGGATGATATGGCTAGAACGGGAGTGACTACCGAGATGACGACTATAGAGAAGTATGGAAGGAAAAGACATGTTGCATCGACCCCAAATATATTGGGATAAGGGCAGGAGAATTATGATGATGATGAAGCTCGTCTCGCCTTCTTTTAGGTCTGCCTCGATGTCAATGTCGATGGGTGTTTTCCGGGAACCCCCGACATACGGCAAACGTGACCGGCCCACTACTATTTCAACATGGCTGCTTTTTGTGTGTCATTTGTGTTTTGGAGCGCAACACTGTGTTCCTAATACGATCCGTTAATCTGACTCCAAGAATTCTGCGCTCTATTGCTCGCTGGCAAACCTCACTTAAGTAGGTTTTTACTTACATAGGTACCTACTTACTACAAAAGTTTTATTTATTTTATTTTTATTTTGACATTAATAATAATAAAATCCTTGGACATTTCACACAACGCCCTATCGTCCCAAGCTAAGCAATCTAATGCTTGTGTTATGGTAACGAGATGGCTGATAAACTACTTATATAGATTTTTTTTTGTAAATACATACATATTATAGATAGAAAAACACCCAGACTCGTAACAAATACTTGCAGGTCGTACAAATATTTGTTCCGTGCGGGAATCGAACCCGCGACATAGTGCGCAGCAGTCAATCGCTCAACTACTGCGCCAACCGTGTCGTCAAAAGTTGTTGATGTCAAAAAGAAGATATACAAAAGCGTGCATAATATAACACATAAAGTACACTCACATTTCACCCATGCTTTTCTCATCTGAAAAAATCAGCTGTTCCATACATGATGATCGCATAACTCGTCAGAATGTAGGGAAAAGCTGATTTTATTTTCTTTATTTCAGATTTGTTCCCATAGTGAAAGTTGTTCATAACCATGAGTACCTACAATGACCCCTTAAAATAATGCCTATGAATTCAATTTCACCCTGTATAAGATTAGATAAGATTTTCTAGATTTCAGAAATCTGACTAAGAAAAGAGCAATCTCAATTGGAGATATGTATTTTATATGCTATTCCTAACTGTCAAATTTTCTTAATTAAAAATGAACCTTATGTCTTTGCAATAAAGTTTAAATATTATCAAAGAAATTTGACAGATTGTGGTAACTTGATGTGCTGGCCTCTGTACTTATTTGTTATACCTATATGAGTCGCGACGACTCATATTTTAATCTTCACATTCACTTTAAATTTGAATCAATCTGCCAAGCCTTTTCCCAACTATGTTGGACTTGCAGTCTAACCGAATGCAGCTGAATACCAGAATATTACATGAAGCGACTATCTATCTGACCCCCACCCAGTCAGAAACTGGATAATACGATGTCCTTGGTAAGACTGGCTGTCAGACTTTCGGGCTTCTAACTACCCTTAACGACTTATAAAGATCCACGAATGACAGTCGGGGCTTAACGTGCTTTCAGAGGCATGGAGGAGTCTCGATATGTAAAGATGGGCACCAATCCACGGACCAACCCCGGTAAGCGTAGCTTAACCTGATGGATCGACACGTGCGAATGTTATTACTTAGCTATGAGTTCCTTTAAATATGAATATTGGTGACGTAATGGGATTGTGAGTGTGTGGCAAGTGGGAATAAGTATCAAAAAAATAAAACAAATAATAAACGTTGCGATACACCATTTATTTACAAAAAACCTATTTCCATAATATTTATTCGTACAATATTATAATAATATCAATAATTCATTCATATTTATTGCCAATAATGAGCAAAATTAATGTTCGCTAACCTTTTTTAAAGAGATCTAGCGTTGCAAATGAGACCAATAGACATTATACCTACAGGGAGTAAAAAGGTATTATATTTATAAAGCAAAAAATGTTAGTTAAAATGCCCAATATAGTGACCAAATTTTAAAAAAAGTCAGTTGCGTAGTTCTTGCAACCGGCGCGTTGATGAATAAACGTAAATGTAGCAAAATAACTATAATTAAGGATAGAAACAAGTGACTATAGCTTCTACCTGCCCCCATGGGAGGAAGGTGTGAGTTCAATGTAGGTTTACAATTTGTGGTTGATATCAAATCAACGAAGTATCAACTATAACTATGGGGACAGCTACTGTCAAAATGGCGCTGCCGTAGCTAGTTCTGAAAACAAACTAAACGCGTCGTAGCTTTGTTTTGTTTTTTCAAAAATGACGCGCGCGATTAACACACGGCACAGTGGGAGCAGTTTGCGATAGAAACGAGCACCGCTCGACCGCGCGGTCGGGTGGTGTACGTGTGTTAGGCATCAACGGGTTTCTTAGAGACCAATGCGACATGAGATCCGCTTCACCGCCTACCGCGGCGGAGCTTGGTGCCGTGTGTAAATCGCCTTATGTTCCCAAGTACTTCAAAATTGGTCTCCTCCGTTACCCGAAAACCTTAAAATTATAATATTGTGGCTTATACTAAGCTATTCGCAGATTTTTCTTAAATTAAACAAAGATCGAGTTATTTCGAAAATACTTTGGAGAAGAAAAGAAGAAATTCTGACTTTGTCTGACTGAGTCAGACAGCACTTCCATAATAGTTTTGGTAATACAACATTTACAAATTAGAGTTTTCCATTGCACCGGGCAACTCACGAGTGCTGTAAGACATTCGGCTCCTAATAAACATCCTTGACTTATAAAATTTGTATAAAGTTAAACAGACTAATATCACCAATATTAAAGCTACGCAAGTTTCTGTAAATACCGATTTCGTCCCTTCATTATTCGACACCAGTTTCTCATTACTAGGGCTTGTGGGAAAAGCCTCTGTCTGATACTGCATCAAAGAGAATTTACTTTCTAATTCATGTATAACGTTTTGCTTTTCATCGGCTATTGTTTTTTCCAATTCTTTCCTTATTTTATTTATATACGGAATCAAATTTGCTGTATTATTTGTAGTAACTATTGGAACTGCTGGGGTTGTAGCGACGGTATTTTCATGTAAAGAATTTAAGATTTTCTTAAGCAGCGCATTAGTATCGTTGTTTAAGGCTATAACTCTCGACGTTAAGTTGCCAAGATTTGATAGATTTTCCTCATTGATAATGTTAGATTTTTCAATAACATTTGTGATATTTTCTAAATATTTATCATTACTGTTTTTTACGGTGTCCTTTCTACTCATATTATATAAAATGTTTCTCATGTCTATAAGTATCTCGTTATTTTCACTAACGTTATTAACTCTCGCATTTGGTTCAAAAATCGGTCGTTCTTGATCTTTGTTACACGTTACTCCATCAATATTCTCACCATTATGCTCATCTATTTTAATTGCTGTTATTTCAAAAGGAACGCCTTGTTTCTTGAGTTTAACTAAAATTCGACACGATAAAGGATTATCGCCTATGCTTAACTTTGCTAAACTTGTTCCTGCAAGTTCTTCAGCGTTTATTTCGACAATTTGATTATGATCTACTATTAACCGCGATAGACTCTTTACTTCATAAAATCTTTCACTTTGCAAATCTTTGATGTTATTGAATGACATATCGAGAGTACTTAAATAAATTAGACCACGGAAAATCCCGTAACCAACAGCCGATAAAGAATTATGAGAGATGTTTAAAGAAAGCAAGAGTTCGTTGTCTTTAAATGCTCCCGGTTGGATGAAAGATATTTTGTTGTAACTTATGTCTAAATGGAGAAGTTTATCTATACCTGAGAAATCTCCAATTTCTATTCGAGAAACACTATTATTCCTTAGAACTAAGTTTGTAATATGTGTTAACGCGCTGAGGTTAAGTGCACTAATGTTATAAAGTCCTGCATCCGAAATTGTGACTTCAGAAAAGGTTGACCCTTCATGTTTTTCAAAACGAATATCAGTTTTGATACCGGATAAGTTCAAAGTATGTAAGGTTCCGGCCTTTTGCACTAAATTTTGCGTGAACTCAAGTTTTTCGTTATAAGCCAGATCTAACGAACGCAAATCAATTAAACTGACAAATGAATTATTTTCAATATTTTCTATCAAATTATGGGCCAAGTTAATGTTTATCAAACGACATAACCCATGTAGCGATGAAGACGAAATAGTTTTAATGAGATTATTATTTAAAAGTAAAGTGCTTAATCCAACTAATTCTGTCATGTTCACAAAGAAGTCTTCCAATTCGTTATAGGATAAATCGAGCGTTTCTATATAACCTGTATGAATAAAAACATTAAACTGTAACTCTTTTATTTTACTTCGGGATATATTTAGATCCTTTAATTCATTCATATCGTTAAAAGATGCGTTTTGCACAATAGTCAATAAGTTTCGAGAGATATCAAGAGTAGGTAATGAGATAAGACCATCAAATGTGTCACTTTTCAAAGTTCCAGTCAAAGGATTGTCAGATATTTCCAGGTTTATCAAACTTCTTAGCGATTTAAAACAGTTTGGTTCCAATTGGGATATGGAGTTACCTGATAGATCCAAATGTTCTAGACTATTTAAATCCTGAAAGTGTTGATGGTTTATTTGTGCTAATCGATTATTCCTCAAAAATAATGACTGAAGGTTAGTCAAATCTGCCTTGTCGAAGTCTATGCTGGTAATTTTGTTATTAGATAAATCTAGCACTAGTAAACTTGTCAATGTCTTGAAACACATATTTGATAATGAATAAATCCCATTATTATTAAGAAACAATGTATCAAGTCTGCTCAGGCCATTAAAAGCATAATCTTCAACTGCCGTCAATAATTGGAAACTTAAAATCAAAGCTGTCACATTGATACCTTCAAACGCGCCTCTAGTTAATGAACCTTCTATGAAATTATCAGCAACAGAAAAATTATAAATAGTTTTATTTTTGAACATATCCTTGGGTAGAGACCTTAATTTGTTTCTTGACAGATTAATACTTGTTAAGGCCACTAAATTCGCAAACGTGTCTTTGCTCACGTCTTCCAGCACATTATTACTTAAATCTAAACTAAACAGGACAGCCATATTTTGAAACACGTTATCAATAGTCTTGATAGAGTTTGAACTCAAATCCAGAAATTCAAGGTTGTGCAACTTGTCAAAATCGTTAACTTTTAGTTCTTTTATTCTATTGCCGCTTAAGCTTAAAGTTTTCAGTTCACTAAATCTGAAGAGAGAAGAATTAATATCAGTCAGCCTGTTGTTGGACAGATTGAGATGTAACAAAGTCCTGGTGCCTTCAAAAGTAAATTGGCTTAAGCCCTCAATGTAGTTGTGCGATAAATCTAAAGTTTGAAGATCATCGATTTTATCGAACACAGCGTCGGGGATTTTAACTAAATAATTGTGAGACATGTCTATTTTCTTCAACTTGCTATATGGGTGCTCATAACTATTAACAATGATATCACTAATAGTGTTGTACGATAAATCTATTTCATTCAACATATTTAATTCGTTCTGATTCGATAAAACGGCTGTTTTCAGGTGATTTCTCGACATATTTAGTATGGCAAGATTCTGCATGGCATTTATAGATGGTGTTTCTTCATAATCATTGTCACTTAGGTCTAGAGAATATATAATTTGTAACATGCCATCGTCTCGTCTTCTGTACTGGTGACTATTACTGATGACAGGGATGGCGCCACTTATGTCTGTCGTTGGATTTTTAATTACCAGGAAAATGGGGTCGAGACGGTATCCAGCATACGTGACATACGTGGAGCAATCCTCACTGTCCTCTATTCCTAGGTGTGGTTGGTTGTATGAATTACGTTGGTAGTTTTCCCATCCTGGGTTGCTGTTGAGGAAGTTGGTGCAAAACATGTTGTATCTGCATTTGCTAGGTTCGTGTTCCACGGTGCATAAATCTGAGTTATAGCTTGAAGCTACAGCCACGATGGAGAGGATGCCTAAAAAACAAATGCACTGTTAATAATTTTAAGAACAGAGAAGTAACGTGTTTTTGTTGACAATTTGTGGTTTTCTACGGCTGCTAATGGCAGAGATCAGGTAGATTTTTAAGGAAATATTTACAGAAACTTCGCAAAATAAGGATCTCATACGAATGTTAACATTATTGATATAATGTTCATAACTAATTATTCATAAGAAATTCCAGCTGACAGTCGATTATACGAATATGAACTTTACACGCGGGTGTATAAGGTTCACTATCGTATAAAAGTAGGTACCTGCTTAGCAGAAGTTAGGTGCATTCAATGAATCCTGGTGGTGCACTTTCAGAGGCATCGAGTTTAAAAAAGAAAGCCAATGTGCGCTTTTAAAATTTGTAAAGTAACGATGTCAACGGCCTCATGAGCTCGCAGGGAAGTAATATGTATGGACAACTA
The DNA here is from genome assembly GCA_951799385.1 of Hyppa rectilinea. Taxonomy (NCBI): domain Eukaryota; kingdom Metazoa; phylum Arthropoda; class Insecta; order Lepidoptera; family Noctuidae; genus Hyppa; species Hyppa rectilinea. The sequence goes on along the minus strand of OX637318.1, from coordinate 3,020,118 downwards.
GGACTTAAATCTCGTTTCCCAGTGGGACAACAACAATCTAGTTAAATTCAGTGCTCTAAAGACGCAAGCGTGTCTTTACACTGCCAAAAGGAAACAGTTTCAGTGATCTCATACTTTTCGAGGTGTATGTGGATCTGTTACGGACCGCCTTGAACTTTTTGCCAGAGCTGACGTCTGATGTCAACACTCGAGTGAAATAAAATAAATAATTGGCCTGCAGCCAAGAAGCTGAGCATCCTTAATAAGGTGAGGGAAAAATCATATCAGAATGGAAAATAAAAATAACCACTCGTCACCGTCACCCGCGTAAGATGGTCACCCGTGGATGGGTGACCATCTTTACAAACCGAGACTCCTCCGTGCCTCGGAAAGCACGTTAAGCCGTTGGTCCCGGCTGTCATTTGTGAAAGAAAAAGAAAAGAAAGAAAGAAAAAACGTTTATTCTGCACAGACAAACAAAACGCACTTTTCTAAAAACAAAATTGCATCTTTGACAGTCGTTACGGGTCGTCAGAAGCCTGAAAATCTGACAGCCAGTCTTACCAAAGTGTATCGTATTGCCCAGTTACTAGGTTGTGGAGGTCAGCCTATCTGACCTCCACAACTGCCTACAGTTGCTCCATGAAAAATACTGGTAATTAGCTGCATCCGGTTTGACTGGAAGCCGACCCCAACAAGTTTGGGAAAAGGCTAGGCAGATGGATGGATGGATAATTCACATCAGACCAGCTTCGAAGATTGTACCAAACACAAGACCGTTCCTGAATTGACTATTGCAGCCACTTATGGGCATTTGCTCGGTGGAGCGCAGAGAGATTTTTGGTACTTGTATCATAAATGCACAGAGAAAGAATAACATGGATAAGCTATTATTCCGGTATTTCCGGAATCAACTAATATTTCGAATGTTGGTAGCGATATTATTACTACTCAATTAAAAATTTAAAGGAAGGTATCAAAACAAAATTAATTCATTATTTATCTGTTGATTAATAAAAACTATTGAATTCCTATCGAAGCTCTAATACTTTTTTTTTATTTTAAGCGTTTTTATGGCCACAACTTTTTATAAATTGTTGCACTTAAATAATCAACCAATTCCGGCGAAATGTCCATATTCATAAATACGTTTCGGATCAATGACCCCCATTCAATCTACCTACTCCGATCACTGATTATAAGCGACGAGACGCTGGTGGCCATGAACCACCAACATGAACCATCATCGGTTCATTCGGTTCAGTCCAACAGGACTGAAAACCTGATCTGATCCACGACCAGATCCCGCCATCGCTCTTTTACTTTCGGAATACCAGATTTCATAGTTTAAGAATGTCGAATCCAAATGCCGAGCAATAAGAATTATGAAGAAAGCTTATGAAAATAAAGTACTCACTTATAATCCGGAAATCCATAGTCATGTCATACCTGTGAAGAAAAATGTTCACGTTAATTTCGCTTTTTTTAAGGACAAAGGTTTTCTCTCCATTTAAACGGCCTTTTACCGAAAATCAAATAAATATTCTTTAAAAATTACCGAAATACATTCCGAGAACAAAGTCTATTTTAATGAAGTGTATTGCACGTGCTCCTGAGTAGTCTACTACAATCTACACACTGCCACACTACCTATAAGTACCAACCTACGCGTCAAGTTTTATGGGGCTGCACAGTACCCCATCCCCCTCACCCCCGCAGTCTCAAGAATTTGTTACTGCGCAGTGACACGACTCATGTTCCGAACAGCCATAAGGTTGAAATTGTGTAGCTGTATAATATGACATACCTTCACATACACTAGCGACATTAACTAAGTCAGTCTGCGTAGCCGTATGCAGCTAATACTTGTATTTTACCTGGAGCGACTAAAATCTTACATCCAGAACCCAGTGACCAGGTGCCACGACACCTCTTGATAGAACTGGTTGTCAATTGGGTTTCGGAATACCCGTAACGACTGTCAAAGATCTATGAATGACAGCCGGGACCAACGGCTTAGTGTACTTTCAGAGGAATGGATGGATTTCGATATGTAGGTAATGAATGGTCACCGATCCATGAACAGACCGCGGTAAGAGTAGCTTAACTTTTCGTCCTTCGCGGCTGTTCTCGTTTACCCACGAATCCGTCTGTAATATTTTTATAGGTACGTATATAATACGCTACGTTTACTAAAACTGTGTCTAGACGAAATTTGCGTGTTGCCAGTAATGACCTACGGCACTGAAATGTGGTTGCTCACAATAGCTCTCATTAGATGGCTGAAAGTCGCCCAAAGGGAGGGGTAGCAAGCTATGCTTTTTTTTTGAGGGTAGGAAACCATCAAATGCCTCCTCTCGCTCCGGGTGGAGCGGAAGGGAGAGTCACTTTTGCTGACTAAAACCCATCCATGTTCCTTCCTTAGCCCTTTATGTTCCCGGCTTGCGGTAACCCTTTCGGACAATCCCGCTTACCCAGCAGGCTTCGGCCCTAACGGGCCCCTTCAAATGCTGCCATCACTTTGAGGCGCGCCTAGAACACTAGCTATGCGTGTTGTTGCTTGGAGGAGAAGGACGTAATGGAATCAGGAACGAAAAGATCCATAGGAGAACCAAGGTAACCAACATAGCGTAAAGAATTGCCAAACTTAAGTAAAAGTGGGCAGGGCAGCTATTGCTTTCAGAACAGATGGCCGACAGGGCCGAAAGATTCTGGATTAGAAACGTACGGGAAGATGTAGCGTTGGAAGACATCCATCAAGGCCCGATGGTCTGGTGAAGGCCGCAGGAATTTTCTACATGTGATAGGCACAGAACCAGTCGAAGTGGCGGTGCCTGGGTGAGGCCTATGTACAGCAGTGGAGGTCTTTTGGCAAAAATGATGATGATGATATTTACGAAGTAGGTACTAAGTATTTAAATAATAAACGTAACTTAAGGGAAAGATTTATAAAACATGGTTAGACCTGCCGTCCTGTTTGGATCAGAATGTTGGGCCACAAAATGAATGAATGAAAGACAATTGCTTGCAGCTGAGATGAGAATGCTAAGAGCGATGTGTGGTGTTACGCGAATGCATAAAATAGTGTATAAGAGGAAGTCTGAAAGTGACACCGGTGACTGAAAAGTTGTGTGGAAATCGCGTGTCATTGTATGGGCATGTTATGCGGAGGAATGAGGAAAATGTTGTCAGGAAAGTTGTGAGTATGAATGTGGATGGCTATACAAGTAGAGGGAGACCAAAGAAACGATGGATGAATTGTGTGAAAGATGATATGACTAGAAAGGGAATGACTACCGAGATGACGACTAATGGACAAGTATGGAAGAAAAAGACATGTTGCTGACCCCAAATAAATTGGGATAAGGGCAGGAGAATGATGATGAGGTACTTTAAATAATAAAACATTGTCCTATTGTTCTAACACCAAAGAAAGAAATATAATACTTACAACGATAATTATTTCCTCGACATTTATAAATAAAAACTGTTTATATTAACGCTCGATGTGTCTGTACTCCTGTTACACTTGAGAGTCGTGTGCGAACTGCGCAATATAATTTAGGGTTCAGGTTCGGAATATTGAACCGATACTGCACTTCTATAAGTTAGGGTTAAGCGGAATCGTCGGTAAGCGGGTTTGTCCGAAAGGGTTACCGCTACCCAGGAACACAAAGGGTTAAGGAAGGAACATGGATGGGTTTTAGTCAGTAAAAGTCGGACACACCCTTCCGCTTCACCTAGGGCGTCAGTCAGAAGACATTGGTTGATTACCGACCCTCAAAAAAAAAGCATAGCCTGCATGGCCCAATGCAATTTGTATTCAGTACATATTACAGATTAAAGTGTTGAAATTTTACGTACGGTGTCAAAATGGGCGGTCTTATCAGACAACCTTTGCACGGATTTCAGGGTTTATGGGAGAAAGGAGAGACAATACTGCGGTAAAGTTGGTCTGTGGTCTTCAGATTTGTGTCTTAAGTACTGACGCACATCAAGCTACCCCAAACCGTCAAATATTCCCCATTGAACATGAACCTTATGCTTTTGTAATAAAGTTGAAAATATATTAAAGAAATCTAATAGATTGGGGTAGATTTATGTGCTGGCGTATTAAGACGCCTAAGTTTCTGTCGTGTAATTTCAGCAAGTGTCTTAGTTTTCTGTGTGCAGCGGAAAGGAGTGTCAGACTCTTACTGACTAAAACCCATACATGTTCCTTCTTAAGCCCTTTATATTCCGAGGTAGCGCTATCCCTTACCAACAATCCAGCTTACCCGACTTCGTTCTTTGTCATATTACTTCCATCTCGATACAAATTGATGCCGAACCATCTAAATGATATGCAGCTCACGCTTGGCGGTTTTATCAGTAAAGCTGACAGGACGTAACAACGGTTATCGTTGCACACAGACAAACAGTCACCATTGCTATTAATTGAGAACAAAATAAATGTGTTTTTGTTTCTTTCGTACATTGTATGGACTCTAAACCGACTTGTTGATTTTAAACTATACATCTAAATAATGTCTTTAAGTAGGGTTTTGTTCTCTTAAGTGTCACGCGTATTGATGCGGATATGTGGATTATCAAATGGGTTTGCCACCATGCTAAGATTGCCTTTTAGGTCCCTATGTAACAAATTGCCTGCCACTGTCTTTACCTTACACATAATTATTGTATTTCATGAAAAACCCACAAAGCGTAAATGCGACTAAATTTTGACTCAAACTACTTACTATAGCTCGACCGCTTAACCCTTTCAGCGCCAATGCATCATCAGTTTTAAAGGGAAGCTATTGTGTAGCCCGCAAGAAACGTAGAAAATTATCAAAAAATCAAATTTTGTTTAATTAAAAATTCTTCACCTGTAAAAAAAAGTACAACAGTAGTTGATTATATACATGCGTGTGCAAAAATGATACACTGGCGCTGAAAGTGTCAACTGAGTCAGTTCCTGAGGCAAGTGCGGAGTGCGGGAGGGATGGCTGTTGTCACAAGTTGAGGAATCAGTCAACCACTTGAACCACTCCCCTCCCGCGCCGCGCAGCTGCCGCAGCTGTACGGTCTCAGTTAAGCGATGGGACTATAGTTTTCTCGGATATTTTTCTTCGATTCGATCACCCACTTAATCTGAATCACGCGTCAATCGATAGAAACAACAGAGGATCTATTCAGTTAAAATCTCGTCGTGAAAACTTAGGTGAGCTTGAAGTGAGCTGTCAATAATAATAATAATAACCCCACCGCCGTATCTCTACGTTGACGCCGTGGTGGGGCTTGCGCGCTCCAAACTCTAGGACTGTTCTGGTAAAGTTTACTTTGCCGGGACGGATCTAGGGTGAGGAGCCAGACCAAGAGAGATACAATCCAAGCCAAGGTCGCACACGCCGAGGGCTCCATGGCTGCGCGAGAGCGCTAGTCGTTAGTGTGCCAACTCTGGATATTAGGGGGCCTCCAGTTTTACTTACCCTTACCACAGTGAACGCAGGGCTCTGCTGTGGTCGACTTTGTTAGTCCCTAGCTACTCGTGGGACTAATCATGATAACAAGATCAAAAACAAAAAAAAGTGTCCCGGCAAATATGCCGTCTGTAGATGATGAAACATCAACGGTTTCATCATCAGCCTCTCCGAGGTCCATATCCTCATCAATCGCATCTTCACCATCTTCATATCTATTACGTTCATCAAGATCATCATCAACATTATCACCAACGCCAGTAGATGTTGTGTCGGAGGCTAATTTAGCCAATAACCCATCACCCACTACTGTCAAAAAAAATACGTGAAAAAAATGGAGTAAAGAAATGAACGAATTCATTTGGCGTAACTACCTTACCATCACAAACTTAGAATCTGACATTAATGCATATTTAACACCATTACATCAACTATTCATAGAAAAATTCCCTGACATGGATGTCTCTAAACAAAGAATTGGAGATCAAAGGAGAGCAATTGTGTTCAAAAAGTTATTACCTTCCACTACACTCGATTTAATTAGATTAGAAGTAACAAATAGTATACAAACACACAATTATGACATACAACTACCACCCGAGACACCACAGGAACTTCTTTTATCCCAAACAAACACAACCAGACTCACAATCAGAACCTAAACGCAGGATGAAATGGTCCAACGAACTCAATGAAACACTTATGAAATGTTATTTTAGAGCAACAAAGATGGAGACGGATATGACAGCTTGGCGGAAAAATTTAAAAGAAAAATTCTTAGAATGTTACCCTGATTTATCTCATTTATCAGAACAACGCATATCGGACCAAAAAAGAGTAATAGTTAATAGTATGGTTTCAGAAACACGTCTCCAGACACTAAAAACAATAGTGGAAAAAGAACTATTGGAAACGGAGTCTTTCCATTGCCAAGCTAGTAGTACAATATCAAATACAGCAAATGTTCACTCACAACCACCCACTGTAAATACACTTAATATAGATATAGAACATAATATAGAGACGTCACAAATGCAACAAGTAAGAGTTGATAACCTTATTGGAATAGGGTCGCAAAACTTTAATTCCCAAACAAATCAACAAAGAAATCTTGAAATAGATAAAATATTCACAGAAACACTACAGTATTTTAGAAACACCAGTCCTACAGAGAGGAATTACATACCCATGCAAAAGTCATCAAAAAGATTAGCAAATATAGTTAGTTATATTAACAAAGTTATTTTACCAGAACAAGTTACTATAGGTACAGAATTCAATCATCTTCAGACCATAATATACTATGCTGCGTGGACAGCTGCTAGGGCAAACGGTAGTAAAATTTCACTGACACCTCCAGAACATAGCAGTAGACTTCTACAAAATCGCAAGCCTAAGTGGCAAAAAAGGTTAGAAGACAAGATAGAAGTTATAAGAGCCAAAATCGGAAGATTAATACATTACATGCAAGGTCATAGGAGCAGAAAACTGATTAAAGAAGTAAACATCATATTACGAGACTACAAAACGCATGTAACAACACATGAAGAGCCTAACACACAACTTACACAGTATCTAGACACTCTTAAACAGAAACTAACAGTTGTTAAAAGCAGAGTAGATAGATATACTAATTGCACACTCCGTAAAACACAAAATAACCTACACTCGAGAGCAATGAATCCGGGTCACTTAAAGAATGTTAAAAATCTCGGAAACTAAAAATGATAGGTTAATGCAATAAATTGTATTTAATAGACAATGTAATACTCCTTAAATGAAAGTAAAAAAAATATGAGTCACCATACATTTTATTAACACAAAATGACTTAAAGAAAAAAACTGCTGATCTCTCCTTAAAACAAAAATAGGAAACATGAAATTTTTGAACTTTATTACGATTTTCTTGAATTTTAATACTTCGTATTGCCTCCTCGTGCTTCCATTACTGCGTTTACGCGGTTTGGCATGCTGTACACCAAGTTCCTTATACGATTTTGGGGAATATTCTCCCATTCCTCTGTGAGAGCAATTTTGAGCTCACGAAGCGTGATTGGGGGAGGGTTTCGTTGTTTTACGCATCTGCCTAGCTCGTCCCAAGCATGCTCGATCGGGTTGATATCCGGGCTGCGCGCTGGCAACTCCATACGAGTAATGTTCATCTCTTGAAGGTAGTCATTCACAATCCTACCTGTATGAGGTCGGGCATTGTCATGCATAAATATAGCATCCTCACCTAAATTGACCATAAATGGACCAACGTGATCATTGAGGATTTCTTCCACATATCTTACGCTAGTTAAAGAGCCGTTTTCTATGATCACCAGCTCTGTGCGACTTTCAGAAGAAATTCCGGCCCACACAAGTACAGACCCACCACCGTAGGCTACTTTTTCTTCGATGCATGCTTGCTTGAATCTTTCCCCTGGTCTTCGATACACTCTGTGTCTTCCATCGTGCTTGTAGAGCATAAATTTTGATTCGTCGGAGAACATAACTTTTGACCAATCTTCAATACTCCAATTTACGTGGCCCTGGGCATATCTTAGTCTTGAAATACGATGCCCACGCTCCAGTTTAGGGCCGTTTGCAGGTCTAAGGGGTTTTAAGTTAGATTCAGCAAGCCGACGTCTTACTGTCCATGCACTTGGGTTACTTCCTCCGAGGTGTCGAAACTGATTTGTGAGTTCAGTTCCTGTGAGAAAGCGATTTCGAAGCATGGTGTTCACCAAGTATCGGTCTTCTCGTGCTGTGGTACACCTGGTTCTGCCCGTTCCTGGTCTGCGTAGGTTAGAACCAGTTTCTTCGTAACGTCGGAGAACTCTTTGTACTGTTGACAGCGACACACCGACAGTCCTGGCTGTATCGCGCTGACTCCGGCCGGTTTCCAGCATTGTAAGTATTCTGGTGCATTCCTCAGGCGTAAGCGACATAATTTCAGCTTGAATAATGAATATAGAGCACTATCAACATGGTTTATGTACCCACATAAATGACAGATTACAAACAAAAGCAAAACCAAATGCTGTAATTTCGTAGTTCCATCTTCGAAAGTGGCCCTTTTTCAAATTTGATTTTTTTATGATATAACTTTACAATAACTAAGAAGTTTTAATACCTTCATTTAAGGAGTATTACATTGTCTATTAAATACAATTTATTGCATTAACCTAGCATTTTTAGTTTCCGAGATTTTTAGGATTCTTTAAGTGACCCGGATTCATTGCTCTCGAGTGTATTTAGGAACAACGAAAAATTATTATACCGAAAACTTAAAGCATCAACAACAAGCCACACTACACCGAGTAATAACACATACACAACTTGGCCGGCCACTGACGAGTTGCAGCAATTCTGGGCTGGACTCTGGGAAAACCCTGTCTGTCATAATACTGAAGCAGAATGGATCAAAGAAGAGGAAGCTCTTCAGTCAAACGTTGAGCCAATGATTTTTGATCAGGTGAACGTAGAAACTTTCCACGATGTCCTAAGAAAGATCCACAATTGGAAAGCACCAGGCTCTGATCACATACACAATTATTGGTACAAAAAATTTACACACATACACCCACATCTCTACAATTGCATTAACGATTTTATAAAAGACCCAACAATTACACCGTCATACATTACAGAAGGCAAGACTTACATGCTCCCGAAAGACCCTAACGACACATCTAATCCATCTAAATATAGACCAATTACCTGCCTGCAAACCATATACAAGATAATGACATCGTGCATTACTCACATCATATACACACACCTTGAAAAACAACAGATATTAACAGAAGAACAGAAGTGTTGTAGGAAGTTCATCAAGGTTGTAAAGAACAGTTAACAATAGATGCAGTAATACTTAAACAAGTCCAACGTACCAAGAATGATTTGAGCTACTATGTATATTGATTATAAAAAAGCATACGATTCGGTCCCTCACTCGTGGTTACTTAAAGTTTTGAATTTATACAAGATACATCCACAACTCATTAACTTTTTAGGAATTTTAATAGATAAATGGCATACACGATTACACCTAGGAACACATCCGTAGGAATAATGGAGACAGAACATATTAAAATCCAGCGAGGTATATTCCAAGGAGACTCACTCAGCCCATTGTGGTTCTGTCTCGCATTAAATCCACTTTCAAATAACCTTAATTCTTTAAAACCCGGGTATCAACTCCAGTATAATGATACAACGACTGACATACAGACTGACCAGCAACATTGTAAAATTAACCACTTGCTCTATATGGACGACATTAAATTGTACGCATCATCCCCAGAGGACTTATATGAACTAGCTAGTGCTACTGAACAATTCTCAAATGATATCAATATGGAGTTTGGCATTGACAAATGTAAAATTAATTCAATTAAAGCGGGCAAAATGTATTCACATTCATACCGCATGCAGACAGGAGACACCATAGAATCATTAGATGAAAACGGTACTTACAAATATTTAGGTTACATACAGGCTAAACAGATTCTTCATAAATAAATTAAAGCTACACTAACTAAACAGTTTAAACATAGGTTAAAAGCAATATGTAAATTAAACGCACGAAACACCGTAAAAGCCATTAACACTTATGCCATCCCTGTTCTTACTTATTCGTTTGGTATCATAAATTGGAACAAGACCGAACTTATACATTTGCAGCGGATTATCAACAACACTCTGACCAAATACAGAAGGCACCATCCTAGGTCATGTGTACAGAGGCTCACGCTGCCAAGGAACGAAGGTGGCAGGGGAATTATTGATATTTCTAACCTACATAACAAGCAAATAACTATTTTAAGAACGTACTTTAATACAAAAAGTTTTACATCAACTCTACATAAAGCAATAGCGTTTAATGATAAAAAACTTACCCCTTTAAATATGTTTGAAAAGACCACCCAGATTAATGAACAACAGACTGACCAACAGACTAAAATCGCAGAATGGACACAAAAGTCACTACATGGTAGACACCGACACGACCTTAATCAACCTAACGTCGACAAGTTAGCGTCGAACGAATGGTTAAGACGTGGAGAACTGTTCCCTGGGACAGAAGGGTTCATTATTGCGATTCAGGACCAGGTAATAGAGACTCGCAATTACCAGAAACACATAATGCGAGTTCCACAAACAGTAGATCGATGTAGGCGATGCAATAGTGCCTCCGAAACCATTCAACATATCACGGGTGCATGTAAAGCAATAGTCCAGACTGACTACAAACACAGACATGACCAGATAGCAAAATTAATCCACCAAAAATTAGCCATTAAATTTAAATTAATTCTCACACCACCTGTAGCGTATTATAAATATCAACCTGAGACTGTTCTCGAAAACTCCACTCACAAGCTGTACTTTGACCGAGCTATCCTCACCGACAAAACAACCCACTACAATAGACCAGACATCACGGTATTAGATAAAATTAACAAAATCGCACAAATCATAGACATAGCCGTTCCGAATACACACAATCTACAGAATACTATAGCAGAAAAACTCTCAAAATATACAGACCTTAAAATAGAAATCAGCCGAATGTGGAGGCTTAGTAATGTAACCATAGTTCCTATAGTATTGTCAACAACAGGCGTAATACCTAAACAACTCCACCAGTCTTTAAAAACACTCGATTTACCACCCTACACCTATCAGACTCTTCAAAAAGCTGCAATATTGAATACCTGCAGGATTGTGAGAAAGTTTCTGCAAAATAACAACGAAACTTCTATGGTCACCGCACATACGTATGCAGCAACCACCACACGAACACAGGCTCATGTACAGACACACTCACTATCACCATCACAAAATCCGACCACACCATCATCACATCATCATATAACCAATTACCAGGGGTAGCACTTGGCTTCGGCCCGTACTACCCCATAAACCCGGTGCAACACCGAGATACATAAATGTATACAAAAGAAATAATAATAATAATAATATCCTTGGACATTTCACACAGCGCCATATCGTCCCTAGCTAAGCAACCTAATGCTTGTGTTATGGTAACAAGATGGCTGATATACTACTTATATACATTTTTTTTTCTGTAAATACATACATATTATAGATAGAAAAACACCCAGACTCGTAACAAATACTTGCAGGTCGTATAAATATTTGTTCCGTGCGGCAATCGATCCCGCGACATAGTGCGCAGCAGTCAATCGCTCAACCACTGCGCCAACCGTGTCGTCCGTAGATTATTCTGTAAAAATCACACCGTGATGACGTAGGTGAAGTGAGTTCAAGTGAGCTATCAATAGTGACAATCTCTAGCATTAAGTGGAATGATCGCTCATTTCATGCTCACTACACCTAAAGCTCACATGGAGAGATTTTTACAGAATCCACCAACTGCTTCAGGCGGAATGACAGCTCACTTCACCTTAGTTTTGATTTTTATTACAGAACAGATCATTTGTAGTCATAAAAATACTTAGTAAACCTACAATAGCTCACCGCAATTAGTGGCCGTTGATCCTATAATCAACTGTAGTACAGAGGCCAGCACATCAAGTTACCACAATCTGTCAAATTTCTTTGATAGTATTTCAACTTTATTGCAAAGACTTTTAATTGAGAAAATTTTACAGTTAGGGATAGCTTGATGTGCTGGCGTCTGTACCTACCCACCAAGGTACTTGAAATTATGAGTATAGAAAATCTTGGTTGTTTTATGATGAATAGGGACCTTCGACACCCAAAGTAAAGTTACGACTATAATTCAATTTAGTCATGTATTTTTTGTACTGGCGAGATGTGGGGGTACTATAAAACTGAAAACATGCGTCTAGAAATATTTTTTTATTTAGCCTACACTGTCCCACCGCTGAGCAAAGGTCTCCCCCAAATACTTCCAGACAGCTTTCTCTTGAGCCACCTCGATCCATCCCTTGCAGTATGCGTCTAGGTCGTTTCGCCACCTCTTCCTGGGCCGGCCTCGACGGCGCCGTCAAACTCAAACTCAAAGCATCTATTTCAAATAAACCAATTACAGGCACTTTTGAATTGTCAAGGGGTCGGTCAGTCAGAAAGATGAAGCTAGTTGCCCATTCCAAAGCACTAGGTACCTATGGAGAAGAACGGGCAAGAAACTCCATGGACACTCTTTTAAATCAAAATATGTTTACAAAAACTGGGTTACATCATTCATGTTGAAATATACACGTGAGAACGATGCAGAACTTAATAAAAGCGTACATAAATTAAAAGATTTATAAAGATTTATAAAACAGTTCAAAATTAAGTTAAATTTTAAAACAGCCGTGGCTGCTAAGAGACGGACCAGTCCCTACTGACGGCGCCCGTTCATGAACATGACGCATGGATTAGCACCTTTCAGCTCAACCATTTTGATGGAAGCTAAATGATTCAACATACGCGCCACCATCAGTGAGACATTACAGGGAGCATGAAATGCTCTCAGCCGCCAGGGCACATTCAAGTCAATGTAAGACGTACTCAGTAAATGGTAGCTTTATATCAGGTACATAGTACTCACAAACGTGCTATGGAATTATACAATGCTAAGAGATTGTGAAGTTATATAATGCAAAAAGTTTTTGTGAATCTTCAACAGCTCCAGGAGTAATCTCAGATGCTAATCAATTAGTTTAGGATATAAAAAAAGAAAGAATATTCAATATGTAAACAATTGGAGCAGCTCAATCCCAAGCTTTGTCTTCAATAAAGTCTCTGACAGTATAATAAGCATTCTGGCACATCCTAGATCGTCCATCATAGATAATAAGAATTTTAAATTCAATCACTGACAAACAGCGCACAGCCTAAACTACTGGGCCTAGAAAATATGGAGACCACATTATAAATGGAACCAGAAGTAATAATGCCCCATAGAAGGACGGCAAAATAAAAATTGAAGTAAAAAGCGTTAATTTTCAAACAAATAAATTCAGTAAAAGTAAGCAGTTTTTAAACAACGTAGCTAGACCCCAGAAGAGCGGCAACGATGCACGCAGGCGGCATGTTCATTAAATCATTGACCTGGTCCTATTCTAAAGAGTGTTCAAATTCCTGAAAATTAACCCTACTTTTTAACATGACCAACTACGTATTTTTTTTGTATATAATTAGAAAATACAGATGAGAGAGTCAAATGTGGTCACTTCTATTGCATACATGTGGTCTCCTTATTATGTAATCCTATTTTTTTTTTATTTATCACCTAATTAAAGGAGAATCAACGAATGACAGCCCGGACTAATGTGGCTTACCGTGCTTTCCGAAGCACGAAGAAGTCTCGGTATGTAGAGATGGTCGCCCATTCACGGACAAGTAGGTAGCGGTAGCTTACCAGATGCATAGACTGGTTGTTATTACTACCTAAGCCTCGAGCTCCTCTTGAAAACAAGAGAAAATAATAAAAGGTTTCATTTAGGGCCGATTTTGAAATCGTCTGGTAACTTTTATCTGAAGAAAAAGGGCGGTTTGACATATTTTCCATGCAAAAGCTGTCAAACTGCCATATTTATTCCTCCAATAAAACTTATTCGACTGTTGAAGAAATCAGGCCTTAATTTAATGCCGGGTAAGCGGGATTGTCCGAAAGGGTTACCGCTACCCCGGAACATAAAGGGCTACGGAAGGAACATGGATGGGTTTTAGTCAGTAAGAGTCTGTCACTCCCTTCCGCTCCACCCAGAGCGGGAGAAGTCATTGGATGATTGCCCACCCTCAAAAAAAAGGCCTAAATTTAGTAGGTAAGCGTATCCAATTTAACCTGCTTGTATGTGATACATAAAGGCAACTTTGTGTACCAAATTATCTTGTATTAACAGCGTCTTAGGCTAACGACGTATATTATCTTTAATGAGTTATTTCTTTATCTTGGTTAGAACGTGGTCCCTGAATGAGAAACTTGTTTATTTATCAATAGTATTCATTTTGATAATCCTCCCCTTGACCTAATATTGCAAAGCGTCTGAACAAATATATCATATTTTATTAATAAAACAAAAGTTTAAAAACGGTTATAATTTTATTTAAAATTACAGAGCATTATGTAATACGTACAAACAAATACATATTTTATAGTTAAAACTGGGATAATTTATTACAAAAACTCTAAAAATGTGTTTCTTTGACGGCTGAATATTATGAACTTAGTAACAACTCTGGCCAATTTGAATAACAACAATGTCCCTGACCGTACATGGATAATATAATGAATATTATTTTAATAAAACATCCGTGATCTCAAACATTTCTATATTATTTTTATAGCAACGATTAATAAAGTGCCCAGAAACCTATTCGAATCGTAACAATTTGCGATGCCCGGCTTTGATATCAATAATCAAACACATAAAAGAAACGATATCGGCCCGCTAAAGCTACGGATTCATAGATTCGTCCGCAATTTACCGGCGAATGACGTCACAGGAACGTTATTCACGTTATTCATGAAGTTGGCGTGTCTTTCTAGGCAGCGCTTTTGACACCGTAACGTCAAACCCCGCTGCAAGATTTATACCGCTAGATTTGCCCCCACCGTATCCACACTAAGAAGAGTGAGCTTACACGTTATAGCGTTTCAATGACAATTTAGTCATTGAACATTTAACATGGTAGGGCGAATCTAACGATTTGAATCCTCTTCACTGACATAATTACTATGACAGCCGTCAGTCAACGCACAAATCAATACGGATTTTAAACATTACTCTGTCTGTCAACTTAAAATCATAAACAGAAATAGAACGATGTTCAAAATTCCTATAACACAAAGGACCAATTTTACCAAATAAACTGAACGCGATCAGAACATTTCAACCGAGCTCAAGAGAGACAATAATTACACTGACAGCTATTAAACGCAGTTTATGTGCTGCTCGCGCTCAGTTCTTTTGGTGAAATTCGCCCTGAATGTATTTAGTGATTTTTGTAATAAGAGGGCATAAAACTTGAACCGTTTGTTTTACGCTCTGTAATACAACAGAAATTAGACATAAGTACAATACAAAAAATAAAATACTTCGCTAAACACTTAGTAATAAGGCCTAAATCGAATTAAAAATATAATTACTTATACGGTGTTTTTATCTTTCTGAGCCTTTTCCTCTTCGCCTTGAATAGCTCTTAAAATAAACTGCCTAAAATAATAATTCTGTTCCCGAACTGCCTCTAGAATCTTCTGACTGGTTGCTAACAATCTTTCGTCAGCCATTATGTACTGAGACCCATCTATAAGCGGCTCGCTTTCACCAGTTATACATGGCATTCCTTCAACAGTATTCTTGCCCTTGCCGCCAACTAACACAATCGGTTTCACCCTCGTATAGCCATTGTTAAAGTCACTCAACACTTTACTCAGCCATTCACAAGTCAGATTATTGTTATCTATATTCACTCGCAAGTCAAACTTATGACCGTACCAACTCCTCATGTCTAACACATTCATATCATTAGACCTCACTGACAAGACACGGAGGTTCTTCAAATCCATCAGCCATTTTGAATCCAAATAATCTATCCTATTGTATGACAGATCTAAGTTCATAAGGTCAGTTAAACCTTCGAATGTACCGTATTCCAACTGTGTCAGTAGATTGTGTCCTAAGCGAAGCGTTTTCAAATGAGGCAGTCTTTTGAAAGTGGAAGGACTTATTCGTTGTATGCTGTTACAGGTTAAGTCCAGATATATGAGACTCGCCTCAGGTAGCCTCAAGGATGATGCGTCCAAGTCCCAAATTAAATTGTTACTCAAGTCTACAGTTTGTAGTTCTGTTTGATGACTCAGATCGACCAACGAGAGATCTGATATATTGTTGGAATGTAAGAACAAAGTTACTAAACGCAAACCTTCTCCGTAAGGTATATTGATCTTTAACAACCCGTTATTAGAAAGGTCCAACACACCGCCATCCGGATGAAACATATTTATGTGTATACTATCCAGCTTCTCAATCTCGTTGTAAGTCATATTAACAAGTTTCAAATTGTAATTATTATTGAATGTCATATCGGGGATAAATTCCAGCCGATTGTAAGATAAGTCAAGGTTTTGTAACTTTGTCATCGAAGAGAAACTTTCGTAGTATAAACGCGTGATATAGTTACTACTCAGGTTCAAATATTTTAAGTCGGCAAGATCATTGGCATTTACTATAAAATCGATTAACTTATTTTTAGACAAGTTAAGGGAAATTAATTGGATCAATGATTGGAAGGCATTATATTCAATGTTAGTTATAGAATTCATGGAAAGGTCTAACTCTGTTAGTATGTGAATGTTGCGTTTATCCAAATTCCTAACATACCTAGACGAAATCTCATTAGAAGTAGCGTTGGGAACATTAATGATGTGGTTTCCCGAGAGTATAATTTTACAAATGGAATGATTACCGAAATGGTTCCAATGTCTTGAGAACATTATCGGTTTGATTTTTTCCAATTCGTTCCAGGAAACGTCGAATGTTTCCAAATGTTTAATAATCTTGAGAGACTCCTCATCAATGTTCTGTATTTGATTGCCTCTCAGATACAAATGTTTTAAGTTCTGAAGGCTGTTAACGGCTCCATTCAAATCTTTTATTCTATTATTATTCAACCGTAATATTTCTAGTTTCGTCAGATTAAAGAATGGCTCTTCAGTTAGATCAGAAATAATATTGTAAGACAGGTCGAGTTCTACTAAGGATAAGAGTTCACCGAAAGCATCCCCTGGTATGTCTTTAATAGCATTGGAAGCAAGTGACAACTTTCTTAATTTATTTGGATGTATTTCAAACTGGAAGAGTTCTGCAATTTCAGTTAGTTTATTGTGCCCCAAATTGAGAGTTTCGAGGCGGGATAAATAATAAAAGGGCGCTCCTGAGATGTTTTCAATACCGTTGTTTGCGAGATGTAAGTTCTGTAGTCTAGTGGTGTACATTAAGATGGCTAGTTTCGTGTGTTGCCATCGTCCTGACACTTTTAAAGTAGTAATAGTATTAAGGAAGTCGAGATCTAGATTGTCATCGAATCGTTCGATGACGTCGGTGACGGTCACGTCGACAGTGACGGGGTAGTTGGTGGACTCGCAACACTCGTTCGGGAGGCGGATCCCGCGGATATTACCGATGCAGTGGATCCGAAAGGCGCACTGGCCCACACTACGAATCCTGTCAGCGGGGCAGTAGCACGCAGACAGCGCCACACTCGTGAACATGACGAGGAGTTTGTAAACTGTAAACAATGGAATAGAATATTATAATATACCATACAAATTGCTGATTTATACGAAGACGTTTTATGTAGAGTGACACACGTTTTTTGACGGGATTATAGTCAAAAAACGATCTCTTAAAGACAACCTTGAGATGGATTCATCATCATCATCATTTTAGCCTGTTGCAGTCCACTGCTGGCCTGGCCTCCTCCACACAGCGCCACAGCGCACGATCTTCCGTTTTTTTTCATCCCGCCATTACCAGCTACCTTCTTCAGGTCGTCGGTCTATCTAGCCGGGAAGGGGGGGGTGGGGGTTTACCAACGCGCGGTCTCCATTCGAAAACCTTCTTGCTCTACCTCTCGTCGAAATGAGATGAGATGGATTAAGGGGATCAATGGTAAATTAAAAAAAAAACCTCTTTTTGATGCCAACCGCACCTGTTTTTTTTTATAATATTACTTTATTGAAAGCTTTTCATCAGGAATAATCTGTTAGAATGCAAAAGTTGGTAGTTACATAAGTGTCGTGTTATGTAGTAGCAGAAATGCAGGCGTTAATTAATTCACGAAAAACTAAGCTGGTGTCGATGAAGATGTTTTTGTTTACGTTTTTTTTCATATTATGTACCAATGTTTCTTTATTATCAGTCGTCCTCTGATAAGTTTATATTATCAGTATATCAGCAGCTTGGATTTATTTTTATTTTATTGTATTCATGGTGGACAAAACAGTTACATGATAAAATTATATACAAGATTTGTACCCACTTGATGACAACGGGGTGGTCCCCTATTACATGGAACTTGTAACATAACTGGACATATGGATGTATGCACCTATTATAGTTAGTAGTTAGTTCCACCTCGGCCTAACCGTTCCGGGAACTCGTGATGTCATGCTGTTATGTTAATAGGTTATTGCTCTCACTGGTATCTAATTTGGTTATCATATCAGACCAGATTTTAATCATACAATAACAAGTGTTGCACGCCTTAGTCCTACAGTCATAATTTTCCATCTAACTAATCCATTCAAATGTCCTTCTAACTTCTAATGGTTTTGTAAACTTTTTATCCTTAAACTTCCAAGGCAACCACAGAGGCCTCGTCGATTTGTCTTCTTTAAAACGTTTTTGTACCGAGGTAACTCTATAACAGCTTCTAAAACATTACACTAGATGACTCTGTATTAAATTTCGCGAATGTGGATGAGTAAAACTACGAATAAAATTAAGTCTCAGATCGAAAAAATTTAGTGTCAAAAGTTTTAAAATGGTTAATGATTTTGTTTTACAAAAAAAAAACTGCCTAGCCTTTTCCCAACCATGGTTGGGAAAAGGCTAGGCAGTTTAACCAACCCTAACATGTTAGGGTTGGTTTCCAATCGAACCGGATGCAGCTGAATACCATTATTTTACATGGAGCGACTGCCCCTGACCTCCACATCCCAGTCAGTAATTGGGTAATATGACACGCCTTGGTCTGAGACTGGCTGTCAGACTTTCGATTCAGTTTACAATGCATTTATTATCTCAATATTTAGAAATAGCAAATGAATCGTCATGATTCATACTTTTAAGAATATATTCTTATGGAGGATGCGGACCCTCACGCATCCTCCTACAATCCCGCGAAATTCATATGTTCATAGATTTTTTGCAATTTGCAGGTCAGTGTCAGGTTGCATGTTGATCAAAATAATATGATTCGCGACCGTAACAAGCACGTATTGAGAGAATCATAATCAATAGAAGCAACAACACAACTCTCTTAGTTAGAATGCCCTCCAATGTCATGATTGCATGAAATAGTCATTCCGTAAGGTTATATGAACTAAGAGAGTTGTACCGGCGATTTTGATGATTACAGCTCTATAAATACGACCTATAATTGCTACGACTGCACAAATACTAACCTGCAAATTTTAAAAAAAAAAACAAGAAAATTTTAATTTTCGCGGGCTACACTGCCGCTTTCCCCTTAAGCGATATGTTCAAAGTCTGTTTGTGACGACAAAATAGGCATGGAAAAACGCGGTCATAGCAAGCGGCATTTTTTACACGCTTTATATTAGCTATGTATGTTTTTATGTTTGTAACCGACTCCTTTGGGCGCGATTTTGACGGCTAGATTTCGTTCAAACTTTGTAGATTTATCGAGGACCGATGACTATACATTAATTTGATAAAATTATTCCATTTTTCTATTTGAAAAATATATATATTTTTTTAATTTATATAATTTTCATCTATAGTCGACAAGGCAGGAATTGATGTTAATTTTAAATTCCAACCATTATCTTTAACCGATTTACCTAATATTAGGCAATTTTCGAATACCAGAGAATTTTTATTTCAACAAAGGAAATAATAGTTCAAAAAAACTAAAAAAACACGCTTTTGTAAATAAACCTTTAAAAAAAAAAGGTTTTTTGGTCAGTGGGTAGCCTTAGGGGTTTTTCTTATTTGCAAAATTTTATTTTCAATTATTAGTTCGGTTTTCTATAAAAAGCGTGTTTTTTATATTTTTTAAAACTATTATTTATTATGCTTATGTTGTAATCCGCAACAAGTTAGGCCGGTAAATAGGTAACGCTAACGTAAGTTTTCATTCTTTAGTAGAAAATAAAAAGAGACGTTTTGTATTTACCTTGAATCATGGTGTTTCTTGCTCTCGGAAACTTCAAAACCAGAAACTGAAATTTAAAAAAAAATGTTTCTTATTGTGAAAATAAAAGTTTTCAATTACCTTTATGCTGTATTATGGTGTATAACGTTTGCCATACTTTTGGATGGCAAAAATACTGTCAAAAATTACGGAACAATCAAACTACCTAGCCTTTTCCCAATTAGGTTGGAGTCGGCTTCCAGACTTACTGGATGCAGCTGATTACCAAAGCCAAAGTCAAAATATCATTAAACTTAATTATGTCATAAGTACATGGTGCTCACATATTTACAAACAGTCAAGCATACCTACCAGTAATACTGTCAAAGAACTACAGTTGTGCCTACTGGGTAGGTTGACACTTAAAGTGAAGTTATGAAGTCGGGGATTACTGACCCGCCCAACACCCAGTGCGAATGCGGTGCTTCGGATCAGATCATGCCCCACTAGCTGAAGTGTCTTAAGTTCACCTGAACCTCTTGATGATCTAAAGAATGCCACTGATTCTGCAATCAATGTCACCACGAATTGAAGTTGTATACCGAATTGACTCCCAACATAAACTTCCCGTAGATATATAAGGTGTTAAAAAATTAAGTCTAAGAATTTCGTGGGAGCACACTCATCGTTCGAGTAAAGTGTGCATAAATGTATGGAACAACTCATATTTTTTTCGCGATTTCAGGGTTTGTCCCATAGTAAAAGTTGTAACGATGAGTACAATGCTTCCACAAAATTCTTAGAGTTCATTTTTTCATTGAGTTTTTTTTTAAATCTAGATTAATAAATATCATTTTAATCATGATTTAAAACCTTAAAACGTTGACGTTAAGTTCAAAATAGATTGAGAGGATAAGACAGTATGCGGTTACTTGATGTGCTGGCGACTGTACCATTTTTTTTAAATATGAGTCTCATCATGTACAGGTAAGACATAATTGGGTATTTGACAGGGTAGCCATTAACGTTACTTTTTATGAATTGTTGATTTGTGTTAAATATTGAAATGTGACGTCACAGACTTTTGGAATCAAATGGAATACTTATTAACATTCAATCCAAATTTCCAATTATAACCTCGCATAATATTTAATTTGTTTAATATTATGACGATACAATTGTTTAATAATGTGTACAGCACCCATGCTGCATACCAAAATATTTCGTGACAAAAATGAAATGACACAGCATAGATTTAAGAGTGAAACAAATTGCACCATATTTTGAAACATAGTGGTAAAAAAATATATGTTACATCAATGATAAAGTAACATAATTTCTTGTCTTTTTCAGTACGTATATTGGATTGATGTTCAAATCATCATCATTCGCATTCTCATTCATCTTAATTTATTTGTGCTCGGTCTTTTTCTTCCATACTTCTCTATTAGTCGTCATGGTATGGGTAAAATGGGACTTACTACCTAGGTTTTTACTCATATCGCCTTTCACACAGTAGGTACATCTATCGTTTCTTTGGTCTTTCCCTATTCGTAATACCTAGTCATTAAAATGTCATTGTCCTCATTCCTCCGCATAAAATGCCTACGACAACCGATTTTCACACAATTTTTCAGTTAATTGATGATATTTTAAAATAAATTAAATGCATAATTATCACAAAAGATTTGTGTGTGTTGTTTTTTTAGAAATAAGCATCACCTCTGTACGTATTTTGTTTCTTTCTTCTTGTTTGTTTTCATGTGAATACATAAAAGGTTTAATTAAAAAACAAAAGTTTGAAAATAAGAGAAAATGTCGTAGCTACGCATTCCTCTTTTCTAACGCGCAATTCCGTTATTCAAAGCAAGCCATACCTAATTTTAATTTTACAAAAAAACAACCGCTATATTTTTCCAATCACTACACCAAAAAAAACCAAAACGTTATTTACATAAATACCACTTTTCATATTATTAAAACACTAAATAAAACATAATATTCACCTGTATCCATGTGCGAATGGCGTCGTTGTAGCGTTGTAACTCAAAGTCCAAATAAGATCCAAGACCCCTCCGTAGAATTCGACGCTCGGAATTCTGCTGACTTCGTGAAATAGGACACTGGTCGTGCAAAGATTATAATAATGACGTTACAATACTTATTACTGCAGATGACTACTAGGTTTGACTCTGTGAGGGTACCGTCATGGATACCAGTCTGGGGTAAGTGGAAGGTCATGTCGGGCACGTGCCGACATAAAACCCTGCTATTCCTTCTACTATGTATCTCCGGGTCAGCGGGATTGTCCGAAAGAGATACCGATACCCCGGAACATAAAGGGCTAAGGAAGGAACATGGATAGGTTTTGGTCAATAAGAGTCTGACATTCCCTTCCGCTTCACCCAGAGAAGCAGGGGTCATTTGATGAATTCCCACCCTCAAAAAAAAGGTGAGAGATACAATACATGTTATAATCTTTAGATTTTAGAGGGTAAAATTTTTGGGTCCTATAATGAATGCTTAGATTCATCATCATTATTTTAGCCGAAAGACATCCACCACTGCTGGGCACAGGCGGGAAGGCCAAGCAGCGCCACTTCTACCAGTTCTGAGCTTTCTGCATCTATCAGCTTCCTGAAGCCTTTATCCGGTCATCGGTCCAATTTGCGGGAGGTCTTCTAACGCTACATCTTCCGGTAAACGGTCGCCACTCCAGAACCTTCCGACCCCATCGGCCATATGTTCTGCGAGCTGCCAATTAAGTTTAGCGATTCGCTTGCTCAGTGTGACTTTATTATTTTTAGGGCAATAAAATTCTCCTTTTTTCACTATGTTAACTTCGTAGTCCGTTACCGTCAGTTATAATTAACGACTTACTTTACTGCCTATATTTAATACAATACCTTGTAATTGAGAAAATTGATTGTGAGGACTTTTTTGAGGGTGGGAAATCATCCAATGACTTCTCCCGCTCTGGGTGGAGCGGAAGGGAGCGTCAGATTTTTACTGACTAAAAACCCATCCAATTCCTCCCTTAGCCCTATAGGTTCCCGGGTAGCTTTAACCCTTTCGGACAATCCCGCTTACCCGGCAATTGTAAGGATTTAAGTTGTACTCAGGCAACGCATCTGTGATTGAACACATCTATATGCAGCGACCGCGTTGGTGTCGGTAGCTACATAGGTATCTACAGTAAATCAGTCTACAGCCCTTATCTCAATGTAGCAGTGATAGCCTAGTGGTGTGATCGACGGACTGCCAATTTTAAGGTCTCGAGTTCGAACCTCTGACTTTTAGGATTCATGTGCGTATTGTATAATAGGGTCGATGACTAAAATTTGTTGTTTAAGTCCGTCAGCTAGCACCCACTGTGGGGTACGGACCTCGGCGGCGTCGCTGGGGGGGGACAGGGACAGCTGGATCGGGGGTATTTAAAGCTACTGGCTCAGCGGCAACGCGGGCTGGCTCGAGCAAGGGTCGGAGGGACTTTTTCAGTAGCTACCGTACTCATCCGAAAATGCAGCACATCTAGTTTTTTTATCAGCTTTCTAGCTCACCGTCTGTGTCACACGGGTTTTTCTTTCTTTGAGTACTTTACACTGACCTACTCAAAGTCCTCATATTGTTCGTATTCGTCTCCGTAGTCAACGGAGAACATAGCGGCACATTCTTCTTCTCCGCTGGAGCAGTCGCGACTGACGTGAAGCGGGTTCAAGTCCATTAGATGAAGTAATGGGACGTCTACTTCTACTGACAGCATAAAGGCTAGCTTCAATTGGTCTCTAGAAGAAAAAATTAAATGATTGCTTCTAATGGGCAATTTTTGGAATCAATCTCTCTCCTTAATATTTTTGCCTTTTTTATTTTTGTTCTTTGAATATCCGTTTCCCAAGTATTGTGTAATAATAATAATAATATCCTTGAAAATTTCACACAACGCCATATATTACCAAGTTAAGCAACCTAATGCTTGTGTTATGGTAACGAGATGGCTGATAAACTACTTATATACATTTTATTTTTGTAAATAAATACATATTATAGATAGAAAACAACCAGCCCCGGAACAAATACTTGCAGGTCGTACAAGTATTTGTTCCGTGAGGTAATCGAACCTGCGACACGATTCGCAGCAGTCAACCACTGCGCCAACCGTGTCGTCGAAGGGTAAGGGTCAGCTCTCTGTCTGACCAATGAAGCTACTAGTATTTTACAGAAGCAATTGCTTATCTGACTTTCACAACAACCCAGTTACTGGTTAAAACTAATCTGATGGGTAGGTCATCCTCATCATCTACATAACTTATTCCCAAATAGGTGTCGAGTTTTAGTCTTTACAGAAGCGATTGCTTTTCTGACTTCCACAACCCAGTAACTGGGTAACACGACACCCCTTGGGATGGGTTACCCATCTTATAGTGTCGACTCGAAAATGAAGTCAAGTACCTACGTAGTACCTACTGAGAAGAGCTGTATTATTTTAATTTCAGGTAGTTTTCTTGTCTAAGCTGAATAAAAAAAAACAACTGAAAGTCTAAAATCGAATGTTGCACATCTTTTTTAAAAGAATAACTTCATAGGTACCATGTGAAAAAAGTTTCACTCAAAAATCTCAAACTATGAAGGTTCTATCTCAATTCGAAGTACCTAATACAAAAAAACGGCAATTTCATACTTTAACCCCTGTTATTTAAGGTTTGTGTATTGAAATGAAAGAGAGAATATATAGCATGTGACCATAGATAAAAAGAATCATAACCACGGTTAGTGAACATTGTTTACTCACAAATTCAACGAAGTGCTATCTAAAGTGTCGAATTGCTTGACGGTATATGCAATGTGAACACAGTCGTACGGCGTTGTTGCTTTGAATATACCCATCTGTAAATAAATAACTTTGTAACTCACTATAGCCGCACTGTTCGATCCATCAGGTTAAGCCACGCTTGCCGGGGTTGGCCGTCGATGGGTGACCATCTATACATGCCGAGACTCCTTTGTGCCTCACAAAAGTAATGATTTCATTGTTTATTTCGTGTTTTAGTGTTGTTGCCACTGTCACATATTTGTGTCGTTGGCACACAGGGCATGCGCTTGCTTGTCACGTATATGTGACAATGGCGTTCAAAAGGTTAAAATATGATCACTCAAGGATAATGTAGCTTCTCATTACAGACACAATTTTCAAAATCGGATAGTTTCAAAGATTAGCCCTTACAAACTAACAAACATATTTTTTCTTTTTATAATATTTGTAGGTATAGATAAGTAGTACATTATGTGAAGTATTAGACGTAGAATTGTAAACAAAAACGAGTACAGAATTGTAATTTATGAAATCAGATTCCTTGTTTGGATGTGTATACAGTTATAAACATACATAAATTACACAGTACATGTCTATGTGTAGCCTTTGTTTAGTTACCTATCTACTATGCATTTCAACAGTACCATTTTACTAAGACTCCTCTCTATAGTGTAGATCTTTTACAGTGTCCAATTTGGTAAACAAACACGGGACGAAAATTCTGATTTTTCGTATCAATCAAACACTTTGAGTTAAGCATAAACGTCTTGAACTTTGAATAATACACTTAAGGAATGAATTATTTAAAAAAAATGCTTCAGAGACACATATATTACCTAGAAATCTTAATATTAGTCTCGACATTTGTTTACCAAATGAGACAACTAAAGAAAAATACACCATAAATACATAATTGCTAGGGCCGTAAATCATATTTAGATCAACATGCAACTTGATAACAGGGATGATTCTTGGGTAAAAAAATATATATATTTTGTCCGTCAATCTTGTAATAAAAAAATATTAGACACGTGTTTTTTTCTTTATCATATTAACAAAACATTACTTAGATAAAACGCATTAAAGTTGGGATGTGGGGGCTCGCTACGTCACAAGTAAGTATACAAACTACATATTCGTGACGTCATGCCACATTTCAACTCACTGTATCAGCGTAATCTTTGTATGACGTAGAAAAATAAAAAATACGTGGCCAATATTTTTTGTAAATCTAGCTCATGGTCTAAAAAAAATCTTGTCATCATCGCTATTGCTTCCCTGTAGCTTCGACCTTAAGGCACCTCGCGAACTAGACGGCCACGAACACGATGGTCGTAAAGCGGCCATTTGGTTAACTGCTGCAGATGTTGTTCTGAGCTTAACAATATGGAAATTGTGTGCCGTACTTTATGTGGAAAAGACGTAATACGAAAATACGTTATTGATACATCCTGTGTTGGAAATTCGCAACATAAATACCGTAATATGCTGGCCGCGGCCGGGCCGCATTCGCGGTCGCAGATCTAGTGATCATAGCAAACTATACGTAAGTTGGTCGCAACGACCAGTCGTACCAGCCCGGCGTGCGGCCAGTTGGCCATTGCGGCCAAGTGCGCAACGTTCATAGTTATGGTTTCTTTAATAAATCCTGGTCGTTGCGACTACTTGTCGTGGTCGCCGTCTAGTGCGCGAGGTGTCTAAGTCAACACCTTCTAAATAAAGCTGTCTGTATGTGTTCCTAATTTTCTTTAACGAGTGATTGCGCAAGAATTTAACCTGACCAGGGTTTGTTGACACTTTCATCACACAGTTTTGGAACAGACGTTATCTATGCATGTGTCAGCTAGGTACTTACATGTATTATGGCGTGTTTATAAGGCGCGATGGTTTCTATAGCTTTGTGTCGCTTGCTTATCTCTAGAAGAACAAGGACGTGACGTGGCAGAAACTCTGGCTGAGGAGTCACGCGTTCTCGAACCAACTGTTTTAATTACATCATCATAATTAAAGATTGCATCACCGACTGGCGAAATAAGCAGAGAGAGTTACTATCGTAGAAAGTACAGGTAATTTATGAACACAATTCCTTGTTTTTTGAGCAAAAGGGAGTGTCAGACTCTTAACTGACTAAGACGCACCCGGAACATAAAGGGCTACGGAAGGTACATGGATGGGTTTTAGTTAGTAAGAGTCTGACACTCCCTTTCGCTCCACCCAGAGCGGGAAAAGTCATTGGATGATAACCCAGCCTTAAAAAAAAAAATACCAAGTTCCTTCCTTCGCCCTATTGGAACATAATAGCAGCGGGCAGCGGTAACCCTTTCGAATAATCCCGCTGAATGAAAACAGTGCTAAGTAATATATTTATTTTCGTTGGTTTTGTGGTTGCAGCCGCGAATGAAGAGTGGCATCCCTTGTTCTATTTTTTACTTAACAAAAAACAATATCAGCTCGGAGTCTGCATTTGTGTTGCGATTACTTGCGATTGACGGTAATAGCATCTATGGTTTGGCTCACAAGTCTTATTACAAAACTGGTTTATACCAAGACTTTAAAGTCTAGGATTGTTACGGTATTGAAGCTAATTATTTCATTGTATATCGGCAGATAATTAATTCTGATTTATTTAGTTAATTATTTTCATTTTGATTGTAAATTACTCTTATGGTACGGACATGGGCCTGAAATAAATTTATTTTTTGAAATAGTGGATACACTTCTCTTTATAATACTTTTTATTTCGTCATGGTTTAAACCTAGTAATAGTACCAGTAGAGATAAACTACGATAACATGGCACGCTTCTCCAAATGGCTGTTTTAATGTGGATGTGTCTACAAGGCATATCTTTACGAAAGAGTTTGTTTGTAGTTGTAAGTATTCGTCTTCAGTAGCGGCCCGTTGTGAGTTTTGGTGGCGTTACAAATACTTACAAAAGTTTTGAATTTTGGAGGGGCAGGCCATGTTATCGTAGTTTATCTCTACTAAATTTAGACCGTGTTTTGGAATAAGACGGATAAAATTTACCGTAGGAAACAGCACGGCCAATCCGTTAGATTTGGCGATATCGTTGGGAGGAGCATAAAAACCAGGTATAAGTAGCCCCGGCGGAGGAAAGTACTCGTCTTCATCCTCTTCTACCAAGCATTCTTCTTCTTCTTCTTCCTCCGATTTCTCCTGGTTATATTTTTTTAAAGAAACATTCGTTAATTGCCACAGAAACAAGTGCATCGACGGATGTATTCGGTAAACAGCAATTTAATTGAAATAACTATGGCGACACGGTTGGCGCAGCGGTTGAGCGATTACTGCTGCGCAGCATATCGCGGGTTCGATTCCCGCACGGAACAAATATTTGTACGACCTGCAAGTATTTGTTACGGATCTGGGTGTTTTTCTATATATAATATGTATGTATTTACAAAAAAAAAATAGAAGTAGTTTATCAGCCATCTCGTTACCATAACACAAGCATTAGGTTGCTTAGCTTGGGACTATATGGCGTTGTGTAAAATGTCCAAGGATATTATTGTTGGTTGTTGTTTGTTGTTGTTGGTTGTTGGATATTGTTGTTGTTGTGTTGTTATTGTTGTTGTGTTTTGTTGTTTGTTGTTGTTATTATTGTTTGGATATTGTTGTTGTTGTTTGTTTTGTTTGTTGTTGTATTTTGTTGTTGTTTGTTGTTGTTGTTTGTTGTGTCCGTGTATTTGTATTTTATAGGATAAGAAATTCCTTCACCACACAATATAAGCTCTACCATCTGAGTCCCCTAAATGAAGTTCCCCCTGACCTTCACGGTACTCTCTCTGCCTAACCCTTCAGAGATTACAGGCGTGAGGTCAAGTCGTGAAAAATGGCAGTACATTTTCTTCCAAATTATGAAGTTAGAATTTTTTTGTACAAGCTGCCTTTAAAATTTTTGAAAGTCATAATCATGATAGACTTAGGCCCAGAACATACGGCGCAACGCAACTGCAACTAAACCCTTTTGAAATTATTAGTTTGAATTGACTGACTTGCATTGTTTCAAACCAGTTTCAAAATGGTTGCGTCATGTGTGGTCTCTCAAAGGAGTCAATGGCATAAACTCAAAAGTAACTAGAAGTTGCAGTTTCGTTGCAGTTGCGTTGCGCCGTATGTGCTGGGCCTAAACTGCGTAGTCGTTGTCCACTTACCTCCGGCACTACCTCCTCTTGAAGTTCATCGTCAGACTCTTCTCTCATTCGGTCCAAAGCAGCCAGATTCTGTGCAGAATTCAATTTTATTTATACTAGCTTCTGCCAACGGCTTCGTACCATAAGGATAAAAAATTCTATGTGCTATTCCAGACTAAAATCTATCTCTGAGCCAAATTTCATCCAGTTCCGTTCGGTAGTTTTTGTGTGTGACAAACATCCATGCATCCTTAAACTTTTACGTTTATAATATTAGTAGGACCAGCTTTTTCCTGCGGTTTCGCTTGTACTATCATCGGACAGGAACGTCCAACTGGAAAAATGATCTGTTCCGTACAATAATCTATCCTTGTGCCAAATTTCATTCTTATTCGTTAAGCCGTTCTGGCGTGAATGAGAAACAAACCATCCAAACCTTCACATTTACATATAATATTAGTATACATGATCTAATAGGGAAGTCGCCAGTCTTACCAAGGGGTGTCGCATTGCCCAGTTACTGGCTTGTAGAGGTCAGATAGGCAGTCGCTTCATGTAAAATACTGGTATTCAGCTGCATCTGCTTAGACTGGAAGCCGACCCCAACATAGTTGGGAAAAGGCTAGGCAGATGATGGTGATCTAATATTAAAGTATGATTAATTATCCCCCTTAACTAAAATAATTCTTACCCCAGCTTTCAGCAAGTCCAGTTTGCGTTGTTCCTTCTCCTTCCTCTTGGCTTCCAACGCCTCTTCCAAAGCTTGTCGATTAATACGACGTGTTTCTGATAAAAATCTAGCTCGCCTCCTCTTGTCGTCTGCCTAAAATAACATAGGCATAATCATCAGCTTATAATATTCCCACTGCTAGGACACAGGCACAGTATAGAGGAGCTCGTAGCTAAGTACTAACAGTCGCACAGGTCGATCCATCAGGTTAAGCTACGCTTGCCGGGGTTGGTCGTGGATGGGTGACCATCTTTATATACCGAGACTCCTCCGTGCCTCGGAAAGCACTTTAAGCCGTTGGACCCGGCTGTCATTCGTGGATCTTTGACAGTCGTTACGGGTAGTCAGAAGCCCGAAAGTCTGACAGCCAGTCTTACCAAGGGGTATCGTATTGCCCAGTTACTGGGTTGTCGAGGTCAGATAGGTAGTCGCTCTATGTAAAATACTGGTACAGAGACCAGCACATCAAGTTACCACAATCTGTCAAATTTCTTTGATAGTATTTCAACTTTATTGCAAAGACATAAGGTTCATTTTTAATAGAGAAAATTTGACAGTTAGGGCTAGCTTGATGTGCTGGCGTCTGTACATAGTTGGGAAAAGGGTAGACACAGATACAGGCCTTCTCTCTGTAAGTGTATAGGCCGCAATCCACCACGCGACCCACGTGCGTGTTGGTAGATTGTCACATGTCTTAAATGATTCAGTTCTAGGATATGCCGGTTTCTTCATTCATATTTTTTTGATGATTAAATTTTAATAATTTACACAAAGTTCCTGGCTGGCTTCGAACCAACGACCTGCCTGCAATACGTAAGTCGCGGCCGTGTCTAATAGGCCATCAGTGCACACATAAAACAGCTGGATTTGGTGTATGAAACGTATTGAAGCGGCTTGTATATCACACGCGTCACTTTCTGTTTATTTTTGTCGTTCATTCGGCATCTTTTACGTGAAATGAAAAGTCTGAACACAAAATGAATCAAAAGCAAACGGAAACAAAGAAAAAAATGTTCATTCAGCACAAACAAAACGCACATTTATAAAAATAAACTAAAATGTCACTAAATACACCCGTGAAAACCATCTAAATAACCTCTTATTCAGAAACATTTAAACCTATGACGATTAGTATCTCGACCATGGACAATGGATGGACCACAGACAAAAAACTGACAACTTAATCAACTTATTGATATTGCCTAAGAGTAAAAACATGACAACAAGCAGTATAATAACAAATCTAAATAGTTCTTTTTAAAAATAATAACATAAAATGAATTCATAAGGGGACCTTTTAAGCAATGTTGAATTTCGGCCCCCCGCATCTTTCTCTCGAATTGTTGTTGTCATGGTATGGGCATGATAGGGCACGCCACGATAGTGGCGGTAAGGCCCCTCTTTGAGGAGTGGCTAGAGAGGCGTCACGGCGCCCTCACCTACCGCCTGACGCAGGTCCTCACCGGACATGGATGTTTCGGGAGGTTCCTGCACATCATCAGGCGGGAGGAAACGCCCGGGTGTCACCACTGCGAGGATCGCCCAGAGGACACGCTAGAGCACACGGTGCAAACCTGCCCCGCATGGGCGGAGCACCGCCGTGTCCTCGTAGAAGCGATCGGCGGCGGCGACCTCTCGCGCCCGTCCCTGGTGCAAGCCATGGTCCGGGGCGAGAGGGAGTGGGAGGCAGTAACCTCCTTCTGCGAAAAAGTTATGCTCGCGAAGGAGGTGGCGGGATGGGAGAGAGAAAGGTCCTCCCGTCCCAGCCGCCGCAGGAGACGCCCAGGGCGTCGGGAGCCACGTGACGACTCCCGGCCACCGTAGGCGCGGGCCTGCGGACGGTGAGTAATGGGTGACTCACCGTCCGATCAGCACCAGGCCCGTGCCGGACGGCGCGTATATGTTCCACGCGCGCCTCAAAGAGATGTCAGCATATGAAGGGGCCCCTCAGGGCGAAGCCTGCCGGGTAAGCGGGATTGTCCTAAAGGATTAACGCTACCCCGGAACATAAAGGGCTACGGAAGGAAAATGGATGGGTTTTAGTCAGTAAGAGTCTGACACTCCCTTCCGCTCCACCCAGAGCGGGAGCAGTCATTGGATGATTTCCCAGCCTTAAAAAAAAAAAAAATGGGCATGATAAGAGGAAAATGTTGTCAGGAAAGTTTTCAGTATGAATGTGCAGGGCTATACAAGCAGAGGAAAACTAAAGAAACGATGGATGGACTATGTGAAAGATGATATAGCTATAAAGAGAGTGAAGACTAATAGAGAAGTAATAGAAGAAAAAGACATGTTGCGTCGACCCAAATAAGTAGGAGAATGATGATGCATCTTTCTGCCACCTACAGATAATAATCTATACTAATATTATAAAGCTAAAGAGTTAGTTTGTTTGAACGCGCTAATCTCTGAAACTACTGGTCCGAATTGAAAAATTATTTTTGTATTGGATAGTCCATTTATCGGGGAAGGCTATAGGCTATGTAACATCACGCTACGACCAATAGGAGCCGAGCAGAGGGTGAAACCGCGCGGGGGCAGCTCGTAGGAAATAAAAGAGTAGCTGAACGATCATCATGAGATTTTGTCTATGAATGATCGTGGAAACGTCGAAATAAACATTCACTCCCATAGAGTACTGCGACTTCTCGGGCTTGATCAAATCATGAACTAAATAACCTCATCCATTGTCATTAAATATGCTGCCCCCGACCCTTGCTCGAGCCAGCCCGCGTTGTCGCTGAGCCAGTAGCTTTAAATACCCCCGATCCAGCTGTCCCTTGCTGTCCCAAATTTCTTATTCTTATTCTCCCCCCCCCCCAGCGACGCCCTAAGCCGAGGTCCGAACCCCGCAGGGGGTGCCCTTAGCGTGTAGTCGCTTAGTTTGTAAGTAAGGTTTAGTTTTTATTAAGCTCTAGCTGGAGGCTACAATTCTTTTGTGGCAGCCACAGGCAAGCCCGGTTAAGCAGTAGACAACCCTTTGGTTGAACTGCGAGATGCCATTTCAAAAAAAAAAAAAGTCATTAAATATGGACCACAATTACCTTTTTCATCTTCCTTTCCTCTTTGCGCTGTTGCCAGACTTCTTCTCTCGAAGGACTGTAAGTCTTGTAGCGGTCGAACGCAGTCTTCAACATTCTCAGGTCATTCAAAGACTTTGATTCGTCATACGGTGGTATTTCTTCATAGAGTATTCGACGTACTAAAGCTGTTAAGAGAAAATGAGGTTATTTAGTTGCAGTTCTTTCTTACGTTATTGTTTGTTTGAAGTTTTAAGAAGAGGGAATATAATTATTTTATCGATCCTCTAGCGACTCGCGACTCAATACTTTCACGCGAGTGAAAGCTTGTTAAACTATACTTATAAACCTCTTGTTTTCACTCTATCTATTAATGAAAACCGCATTAAATCCGTTGTGCAGTTTAAAAGATCTAAGCGTACTGAGGGACAGACGGCGGGGACCGACTACGTTTTATAGTAAGTATATTAAATAATTTGTAACTTCTTAGAGCTATAGTCATTTCTATTGTATTTGTGTCAAATAGTTGTATGTTCCAAAAATAGCCTTAAATTAGTCAAAACAAAAACATATTTGTAAAGATGTTTAGACGATGCAAAGTCATTTGTAGTTTCAATTTTATTGTCATCGTGTAAACAGGGCTTTATCAGACTAAAAGCCAGTTTACACGATGCAAGTTTCTTGTATCAGCCTAGGTAATAAAAAAACAAAATCGATAGAAAAAGAAAACCACTTACGCACAAAATCTACATTATCATCCAACAATCGGAAGCATATAGCCAGGGCTGGTCCAGACATTAGTTTGTGCAGCGATGCCTCATTCAACGGAGCGTCTCCCGCGTAGAATATATCTGTGATCTTCTCTTCTGATAACTCTACTAGCTCTCGACCTACCATCACGATATCTGGTAAAAGCAGATTTGTTTTTGACATAAAAACTTCTTAATATCAAGATACAGGACGCTTCAACAATTTAGCAAAGGAAGCTAAAATTAAAGAATAAGTCAGAGCTAATTTCATTTTTGACTCTGAACGCGATCAGCCCATCTTAATCGCGTTCAAGCGGTGTCAGTGTTATAATTTTATTGTTGTTTAAAATTGATAATATTTACAACGATGATGACACTATTACTATTAACAGTGAAAGAAGAAAAGAAAGTAAATACGTTTATTTGCGGCTTGCATGACGCAGTAAAAAAAACAACTAGTGGGGAAATGTGCGTCACATCCGCGCAAAACAACCGTCGCTCAGCATAATGCTTCGACCATGCGAGACGGAGCTACAGCGCTGATTATCAGCGGCAGCCAGCGTTGACGTGATGACGTCTAACCGGTGCAGGAAGTGTTGAAAGTAAAAAATAAATACCTATAATCAGCCCAGTGACAGCTTTGAACGCGCTTTAGATATGTTGACATTGGGTGCCAGAAGATGGACGGCCCCGCCGTGACTGGCCGACAAAGGTGACGAGACGATCTGGAGGCTAGCCGCGAGGGCTGGTTCAAGGTAGCGCGGGAAGTGTTCTTTGAAGGATTTGGAGGAGGCATTTACCCAGCAGTGGGACACGTTTAGTTTTTTTCGCGATCGAGACCCCTCTTCACCGTGGAGAGAAGATATCCATGAGGATTTTTCCACCCGGGGACAAAAACAAAAATTGTTCTTTTAGCACAAAGTTAATAACTTAATTAACATGAAAAATAACTCAACTGTTAGCATCCCACTGCTCATACAACTCCGGATGGGCATGGAAGCAGTGTGGCCAGAAAAGCACGAAGTTAACGTCTGTCAAAAATGGCATCATCAGCTCCGCACGGTGACGTTTGCGCACCGCCTGTCTGGCTGACCGACGAGCTATAAGTGACGTCACTTCCTGCTGTTTTTCTGTTGCTCTGACTGACATCCGGTCCTGTTGATAATAAAACAAAGATCCTCCATGACTGTTCCGTTTGTCTAGTGGCCGCAAGCAAAAGTGTTGGCACGAGGTCCTGGCTTCGATTCCTAGGTCAGGTGGTATTAGGTTTTTTCCATCAAGAATTTCTCAGCAGTAACCAGGAGTCTTGATTTATGCTCACTTGGTAGTCTTAACTTAACCATACCTATGCTTGGTTGTTAGTCTGCAGATTACCCGGAAAGTCTGCAGTTTAGCTAGTTAAGAGTAAGAATTGAAACAATGTCAAGACAAGACAAGTCCGCCTTTGTACCTTTATTGTGTGCGAAAAGTTTAAATAAATAAATGTTTTCCACTTTAACGGAGTTAGATAAATAATCTGCAGATTAATAAGGTAATCTGCACTTTTAACTGTTTGATTGTTGTTTACAATTGGGTATTTGAAAGGGTAGTCAAAACGTTACTTTTAATGAACTGTCAAAACGCGGAATTTGTACGTGATTTTTACGAAATACCTATAAGAATGTGACGTCACAGAGTTTTTGAGTCAAATGGAATACTTATTAGCATTAATTGCAATTTTACAATAATATCTTCGCATTATATTTAATTTCTGTACGTTGATGGAGGTTTTTATAACGAGCGGTCTTTTTTCCATCTGATTTCATATTTTATTTATAACCGATTCAAATAGTCAATACTTTGTAATTATTTTACCGCTTGTGTGCGATAAGCGGTAAAATACACAAAGTATTGTAAAACAACTCAAAAGATTACCTAACGGTGGAGTTACTTGTCCATTCTTCTCCAAACGAAACTACTAGAGGAGCAATCAGAATACAAATTTATTTGTTTTGTAAATTGACATTCAAAAGTACCCTCTTTGAAATAAATGACATTGACATTTGACTCCGACATAAGCAGAGGACACATTGCTCAAAAAGAAACAAAAATGAAACAAACAAATGAAAAACATTTACCATATGCCGTCTATCACACAAACCGCAATTCATTGCCGCTTCCCTGCCAATTTCCTTTGCAAGTGAAACATTAGACGCAGACGGAAGCTCTGTACAGAGGCCAGCACATCAAGTTACCACAATCTGTCAGATTTCTTTGATAGTATTTCAACTCTATTGCAAAGAAATAAGGTTCATTTTTAATTGAGAAAATTTGACAGTTAGGGATAGCTTGATGTGCTGGCGTCTGTACAACACAAACAAATGTAAATGTCACATAAATAATGTGTCCCCGCCTTGTTTACAAGCTCAGCTTGAAATAATAAACGGGAATCGTATTTTGATACCCCAGCCTTAGTTGAGTGGCAACTTGTTTATGCCATGCATATTTTAGCATCGTTTGCGTCTATTAATTTGAAATTAGAGGGGAACGTATGTACAGACGCCAGCACATCAAGCTATCCCTAACTGTCAAATTTTCTCAATTAAAAATGAACCTTATGTCTTTGCAATAAAGTTGAAATACTATCAAAGAATTTTGACAGATTGTGGTAACTTGATGTGCTGGCCTCTGTACGTATGTTATACTGCAGGGACCTATACGACAAAACTATACAAGTCTACAA
The DNA here is from genome assembly GCA_951799385.1 of Hyppa rectilinea. Taxonomy (NCBI): domain Eukaryota; kingdom Metazoa; phylum Arthropoda; class Insecta; order Lepidoptera; family Noctuidae; genus Hyppa; species Hyppa rectilinea. Next base: position 2,983,682 of record OX637318.1, on the reverse strand, counting down.
CTCTATAAAATTGTAGGAAATATTGCGTGATACAGTAATTACAAATAACATAATTATACGAGTTAGAACAACTGACAATCTACAATTTTTCACATTTTTAAGACCGTTACACAAAGCATGAGCCTATTGCTATCAACCGGACATAAGTCCAGGGTCTAGGCTTTTTTTTTTAAGGCTGGGAAATCATCCAATGACTTCTCCCGCTCTGGGTGGAGCGGAAGGGAGTGTCAGACTCTTACTGACTAAAACCCATCCATGTGCCTTCCTTAGCCCTTTTTATGTTCCGGGGTAGCGGTAACCCTTTCGGACAATCCCGCTTAAGGATCTAGGCTGCTACTGCGAACTTGCAAATGTAAAAACCAAATAACACTGCCCGACATGGGAATTGAACCTAGGACCTCCTCATCAGCAGTAGCGCTTGGGACAGTTTGGACCACTAGACCAACGTTGCCTTGTTGATCTCGTGGTCAATCTTAATCTTAAAGATACGACAACAATGACTACTGTGATGAAAAATCAGTGGTAAATAATTTACGCAGTTATTTTACACAAAATACCTCATTATCATAATCAGCCTATAAAATTCCCACTGCTGGGACACAGGTTCCGGCCCGTTATTCACCACGCGTGCCCAGTGAGGGTTGGTAGATTTCTCATCTCTTCGAATTTTCGGTTCTAAGACAAGCCAGTTTCCTTACGATGTTTTCCTTTACCGTTTTAAGAACAGTGGTGATGAAATTATTTACATAAATAATAGTAATAATAATTAATACCTACTCATTTATTTCAAACAACAAGGTCCTATACAGAGGCCAGCTCATCAAGTTACCACTATCTGTCAAATTTCTTTGATAGTATTTCAACTTTATTGCAAAGACATAAGGTTCATTTTTAATTGAGAAAATTTGACAGTTAGGGATAGCTTGATGTGCTGGCGTCTGTACCTAAATCTGTAGGTACTTAATAACTATGTTAGTAGCAAAAATTTGGAGAAGCGCTTGTCTAGGTTTGAACCTCACAACTTTTAAGTCGCGACCATTACCTATGGGCTACCACTGCACTGCACAAAATACCTTCGTATTTTTATTTCTATGTTTCAAACAGATTATCAAACGGTCGATCAAAATAAAGTAGAACCGCGGTATATCATGTGTGTGTCATAAATTCGCATCGCACATAAATTTTGCATGGGTCTGCAAAATTCTGACAGCTGACTGCTATATCGTGAAACGGCCTAAATCTGATGTCGAGATAAATTATTAGGGAAACGAAAAATTTACCAACATGAATGACATATTCGCAGGAGTTGATAACAAACGGGTTTTTTGAGAGATCGCATCTATAATTTAACAAAGATTCCAGGATGTCGTGATAAGCGTAGCAAGAACGTGTGGAGTGATCGTAAGTGTAACTATTTTAATAATAATCTAACCTCTAGTCCGTAATCTGGGGGCACGGTAGTGCCCCCGCCTACTACACTACACCTAACTTTTCTTGCAGCGCTTCGTCTTTTTCAGGATATGTTGTCAATAGCGGACTTATTAAGCACATAAAGTTATAATTGCATAGCTCCTTTACTTTAGATATTATTGATATCTAAAAAACCCTGATTTCGTCACTGACTCACTGATGATCATCAAAATTCTTAGGGTATTTCCGAATGTCCTAGATAGCTGAAATTTTGTATGTAAGCTAGTATTAGTACACAAACAACAAAAAAATTATAAAACTTGTAACTTTTATCTCCCAACCCCTTACACTAGGGGATGGGAGTTTGTATGAGACCTGCAATTTTGACGCTAAAGATCTGATCTGAATCTGAAAATTGATGCCCCCGATATATAGAAGATATATATAGGTACTCCTTGTTATTATAAATTATTTAAAAAAAATATAAGTATTAAAAAAAAAATCACAAACAACTTACAAAAAGAAATCCCACGAAAAACATTTTCATGTAAAATGTTGCCAAGACGAGACCATATGACTCGCACTGTCAAAAAGTTATCAGATCTCATGTAGAGCCAAGCTTCTAACTCTACACGCCCTAACTCTACAAGGCACAAGTACAACTCTACAGGTATCTTCACAAACTCTACACCTTAGTAAATATGGCTTTTTTTTTTTTTTAAGGCTGGGAAATCATCCAATGACTTCTCCCGCTCTGGGTGGAGCGGAAGGGAGTGTCAGACTCTTACTGACTAAAACCCATCCATGTTCCTTCCGTAGCCCTTTATGTTCCGGGGTAGCGGTAACCCTTTCGGACAATCCCGCTTACCCGGCAGGCTTGGCCCTGAGGGGCCCCTTCATATGCTGACATCTCTTTGAGGCGCGCGTGGAACATATACGCGCCGTCCGGCACGGGTCTGGTGCTGATCGGACGGTGAGTCACCCATTACTCACCGTCCGCAGGCCCGCGCCTACGGTGGCCGGGAGTCGTCACGTGGCTCCCGACGCCCGGGGCGTCTCCTGCGGCGGCTGGGACGGGAGGACCTTTCTCTCTCCCATCCCGCCACCTCCTTCGCGAGCATAACTTTTTCGCAGAAGGAGGTGACTGCCTCCCACTCCCTCTCACCCCGGACCATGGCTTGCACCAGAGCCGGGCGCGAGAGGTCGCCGCCGCCGATCGCCTCTACGAGGACACGGCGGTGCTCTGCCCATGCGGGGCAGGTTTGCACCGTGTGCTCTACCGTGTCCTCTGGGCGATCCTCGCAGTGGTGACACCCGGGCGTTTCCTCCCGCCTGATGATGTGCAGGAACCTCCCGAAACATCCATGTCCGGTGAGGACCTGCGTCAGGCGGTAGGTGAGGGCGCCGTGACGCCTCTCTAGCCACTCCTCAAAGAGGGGCCTTACCGCCACTATCGTGGCGTGCCCTGCGCTGGGTTGCGACAGTCGCTGCTTCCAGGCCGCCATGAGATCGCGCCGGAGGTCCGTCCGCTCCGCCGCAATTTGCTGCGGAAACGGAGTTTCCCCCCGGCTTAGTACCTCCACGCGCCACTCGAACAGGCGCGCGAGGACTATCGCCTCCAGATCCCACGGCGGCAGTCCGGCAAGGAGGCTTGCCGCCTCGCCCGAGATCGTGCGGTACCCCCGGATTAGCCGAATGGCTACCACCTTTTGGGGCGCGTTCAGATAGTGAGCGGCTCGTCGCCGCAATGAACGCGCCCACACCGGGGCCCCGTATAGGGCCATGGACCGCACGACTCCCGCGTAAAGCCTCCGGCAGGAGGCGTTTGGCCCCCTCAAATTGGGCAAGAGCCGCTTGAAGGCGGCCCCAGTCCGTTCCAGCTTGGGGGCCAAACGTCGGAAATGCTCCACGAAATTCCATCGGCTGTCGAGGACCAGACCCAGGTATTTCATCGTGGTCTCGACGCCGATGTGAACCCCTCCTACCGTAAGTTGGGATCCCGATGGTGGCCTATTCCGAGGCCCATGAAAGTACATGGCCTCGGACTTGTGCAATGCCACCTCGAGACCCAACTGCCGGATCCTCTCAACGACTATCGCAACCCCGCGTGTCATCGCGTCGGCCGCCGCCTGATGCGACCTCCCCTGCGCCAGGACCAGCGTGTCGTCAGCGTAGCTCGACTCGTACGCTGACGCCGTCAGGGAGGTCGGCCCGCAGCACCCAGTCGTAACCGATGTCCCACAGGAACGGCCCCAGAACCGATCCCTGCGGGACACCGCACGACATCTCTCGCCGGTTCCATTCCCCATCGCGACCGGGGTAGATGACGGCTCTGTCCGTCAAGTACGCCCCGACTATTCGACGGAGGTAGGTCGGCACCCGGTGATACCGGAGTGCTTCCCTAATGCAACTCCAGGGCAGGGTGTTAAAGGCGTTGGCGATGTCGAGTGACACCGCCACGACGACCCTACCCTGGGACACCGCGTCCCCCGTCGTGAGGGCTCTAACGCGCATGATGGCGTCCACCGTCGAGCGCCCCTTGCGGAAGCCAAACTGGCAGTCCGCAAGGTCCGGCCCCGTCCTTCCAAGGTGCCCGACGAGGCGGCCCGCAATAATTCTCTCGAAGAGTTTGCCGACCTCGTCGAGCAGCACTATGGGCCGGAATGCGGACGGAGAGTCCGCAGGGCGCCCTGGCTTCTGTATGAGGACCAGCTTCCCCGTCTTCCAACGGAGCGGAAACTGGCCTCTCTCCATGCATGCGCTTAAGAGCGCCTCCAGTCGGGGCCCGAGAGCCCCTGAGGCCAGGACCCAGGCTTTACCAGGCAAGCCGTCGGGTCCTGGGGCGGTATTCTTGGCCTTGAGTCTTCCTACCGCCTAGTAAATATGGCTTGGCCTATCGTTACTACAAGAAGTATTATATAACAGAAAAGTAATTAGAGTTTGTGTAGATAGGCCTTATAAGATAAGGTTAGGCAGAGGTGTACCTTTAGTACATATTATGGCGTTCAATTTCGTTGGTTAAATTGGCACTAAATCAATAAATTTAACAAAACACAACAATTTGGTAAATGCCTCTCGAGAGTGCTATTTGCACTCTGATGGACAGACAGTCGCAGACACGTTGCAATACATATATATAATACCAGCTTCTGCCAGCGGGTTCGCCCGCGTGGATGTCTGAAACTTATCCACAAGAACGTACCGCCGGGATAAATGTGCTATTCTAGAATAATCTATATCAGTGTCAAATTTCATCCAGATCCGTTCAGCCGTTCCGGCATTATTGAGTAACAAATATGCATCCACACACATCCATCCAAACTTTCACATTTATTATATAAAAAGTGTGTGCTTATGGATCAGAGTGTTGGGCCACAAAAGGAATGCATGAAAGGCAATTGCATGCAGCTGAGATGAGGATGCTAAGAGGGATGTGTGGTGTTACGCAAATAGATAGAATACGGAATGAGTATATAAGAGGAAGTCTGAAAGTGACACCGGTGACTGAAAAGTTTTGTGAAAATCGGTTGTCATGGTACGGGCATGTTATGCGGAGGAATGAGGAAAATGTTGTCACGAAAGTTGTGAGCATGAATGTGGATGGCTATAGAAGTAGAGGGAGACCAAAGAAACGATGGATGGATCGTGTTAAAGATGATATGGCTTGAAAGGGAGATGACGACTCGACGACGATGAGGACTACCGAGATGACGACTAATAGAGAAGTATGGAAGGAAAACACATGTTGCACCGACCCCAAATAAATTGGGATAGGGGCAGGAGAATGATGATCTGTGCTAACTGTGTGTTAGATATATTCTAACTAAAGTCCATACAAACAAATAATTAAAGCATTGTCGAAATGAGATGAATGTAACTGGTTTCATTACCTATTTTTTAATGCATTAACGAGGTTGTTGCCGTGAATTTCCCCGCTCTTTGCGCTCGGACGACCAATTTCCATGTCATTTCGCAGTGGTAGCATAATGTAATTTTACCTTGCATGTGTCATGATGATTAGCATAGTTTTAATTATACGCTTATAACTGGTTTAGTGGAGCAATTTTTTTTTGTTGTATTTTGTCACGCAGGCAGTGAAAGGTATGTTCAATGAAAGGACCAATTGTGGAACCAATTGTCATTATTAATTATCTAATATTCAAGTTTTCGCGAAATTCAAGTTTTCAAACGTTCTTTACAATTTGCAGCCGAACTCGATTTTCCCGATCGTAACAAAAAATCAATCAATCTGCCTATTTTACATGGAGTGACTGCCTATCTGACCTCCACAACCCAGTAACTGGGAAATACGATACCCCTCGGTAAGACTCGCTGTCAGATTTTCGGGCTTCTGACGACCCGTAACAACTGTCAAAGATGCACATATGACAGTCGGGACCAACAACTTAACGTGCTTTCCGAGACACGGAGGAGTCTCGATATGTAAAGATCACCCGTCCACGGCCAACCCCGGCAAGCGTAGCTTAACCTGATGGATCGACCCGTGCAGCTGTTATTACTTAGCCACCAACTCCACATGCTTGTTCTCCCGATCGTAACAACTCATAGATATTTTACTCACAGAATAATAATTTTCACAGAGTACAGCGTCGTTTGGTTTTGAACCCACGACCTACAATTTGTAAGTCGCCGTAACCACTGCTCCAGTAGAAGGGTGAAATAAATCATTTGATTTTGGAAAAAGGCATAATTACATTAGGTACTTACTAGTTCATCCGGGGTAGGTTCATCCAGCCCATAGACTGGCCGGTGACAGACAAGTTCTTCTTGCTCCTGGCCAAACCTGTCAGAGCTAAATCTTGCTTGCTCTTGTTTATAGTAACGTAGCTCTTTCTTGCCCACCTCAGCGAATTTCACCGTGTCCACACCACGGAACACTTTTGTTACTTTGGCGTTCTGTCAGTTGCGTAATCATAAAGGAAGAAAAACATTTATTTAATAGGTAAAGACATACAACATATTCTGCAAATAAAAAACGCCCAACGCAAAAAAGAAAAGCGATCATTTATAAAATCTAAAATAATACCTATCGTTGAGTCATAAATACGCTATAATGTCGCGGCGGGGTACCATAATATATGTAGATCGGCGCGTCTCTCGTCTAAGAGCTACAGTGCTACAGACAGACACACAGACACATACACATAGCGGTTACACTTATAATACCGTCTTTTTGCGCGGGAGGTTACAAAAAAAAATAAAAAAAATATGCTGTTGCAAAAAATAAGCAGAAAAGTATGCTTCAGGCAGTGTTAGGCGAAACTCAATTAACTTGTTAATTGACTGTAAAAGTAAATTAATTACAATTAAATTAATCACAATTAAGTGCAAATTGCAATTAAATTATTTGGAAAAATGTAATATGTTAATTGGAAACCACAATTAAAATAATTTCAGATAACTCTCTCTACACCACGCTAACCTGTCCGGTCACACAATGTTAAAGCACCCTGAACGAACAATCAAAATAAGTATACATAAGTAATGGGATGATGCCTGGGTTTAAAAAAAGAAAATTATATTAAAACTGTCAATTAGATAATAAAAAAATTTTAGTCTCCTATTTTTGCTTTATCATAAACTAGCTTCTGCCCGCGACTTCGTCCGCGGAGAATTGCGATATACTGTAACTGTTTAGGCAGCGCATGCAAATAATTCTGTTTTCGGAGGTATTTCTTTCCGACTTGCCAGACGAAAATTGCGATAGCTCGGCTAATATGTATGATATAAATATAATTTATAGCCTATAGCACTCAGGAATAATGTAGCTTTCCATCAGTGAAAAGATTTTTGAAATTGGATCATTCGTTCCGGAGATTACCCCCTACATACAAACTTACTAATTTTACCTCTTTATAATATTATATAGTATAGATTAACAAAAAATTACTGAGATAAAACGCATTAAAGTTGGGAGGTGCGGGCTCGCTACGTCACAAGTAAGTATAAAAACTACATACTCGTGACGTCATGCCACATTTCAACTCAATGCTGATACATTGAGTAATCTTAGAATTATTATTAAAAAAAGAAGTAAGTTTCCAATATTTCTGGAAATCTAGCTTACAGACTAAAAAAATCTAGTCACCATTCCTATTATACCTAAAACGTACCAAAATAAACATGTAGACTGGTTCACTCTGGTCTCTGAATCTTCGCAGAACTTCTATTTCGTCAGCTGGTACCTAAAAAAAAATGGATAAGTATTTATCATGCTTGTGTCGAGGATCGTGGCTAAATTATACAGGTACAGAGGTTGGCACACTAAATTACCTCAATCTGTCAAACTTTGATAGTTTTTAAACTTAATTACAAAAACATAAAGTTCATTTTCAATTGTATAGTGTATTGATAGCTTGGGATAGCTTGATGTGCGCCAGCATGTACATGATTAATATCGAGACCCCTCCGTAAGCTATTAGTCCCGGCTATAGTCGATCTTCCTTTTTTTTTCGTCGTTCCCTCAATGTTAATAGTCCTGACCACATTCGACGCGTCTCAAAGCTATGCAGTCTTCTGTAGTGTGGACCATCCGAAAAATGCTGCCTTCAAGCTTTCTTTGAGCCGTTACAAGAAGGCCACAAGGTCTGACAACCAGTCTTACCAAAGCATAGGTACTTATCGTGTTACCAGTAACCTTGCTCTTACTCCATGTAAAATATTGGTTTTCAGCTGCATTTGATTAAACTGAAAGTCGATCCCAACTTAATTGGAAAAAGGCTAGGCAGATCGATGTGTCCAGAATAACACAAAACTTAAAGTCAAGTCAACAATAAGGGTAAAACTAATATAGAGTGGTACTCACTTTTAACAGTATCAGCTTACCATCGCTCCAATCCATCTTCATCGTATTGAAGAGTCTGTCAAGGGCAGTGCACGAGCCAAAGGCATAACTGTATATTTCGGCACCTAACACATATACTTAATAATAAAGTATTTTCTAGCTATCATTTTAACTATAATTAAGTGAAAATTGTTTTTTTTACACTCATTCAAACCCCAAATTTACTCAATATTTAATCCCAAGTAACCGTCTTAAAAGCGAAACGCATTAAAAATCAAAAGTCATTTATTCAAATAAGCCGAAAATCAGCACTTTTGGTAGTCAACATTACATAAGACAGATCCATCAAAAAGCTCTCCCTTCACCCCTTTCTAGTCTGTTCTTTAGCTGGGAAGAAGTGACGCAACAAACTCCCCAGCAGCACAGCAGAGCTGTCTGTACAGTTGAAAGAACCTGATTCTATTATTACATATCACAGATTGGGCGCCAGATGAGTGTATCATAATGATGCAGTTACGATTGTGACTTCGTTGTCTATTTTGAGGGCAAAAATAATCTTTCAACCAAAATTTATCCTCAGTCATTATCATAACAAAGAGAAAATTCATGGACATGGGCTTTACTTTCAATTTCTACCTACAGATCCCAGACTTGGTCTTCGAAAACGAAGACTAAACTCAAAGTTTGCCAACGTGCGATAGAACGCCGTATTCTTGGCGAACTGGCTCGCATTGAAACACTAACCAACGCCCAACAATGGCCAATGGCCAGATCAGGTTCAACTTAGCAGCTAGCCAGTTTGTGTTACGCTGTGGGCCAAATTGGTCAACATATCGATCCCATTGTAGGTACTCGCAGAGTATCTTTACCCTTAAATTAAAAATAATAGTAGGTACTAACAAATAAGCTGGTCCGCATTATTCCTTATAAAATTATCAAATTCTTTTTCATTGTGTATTTCTACAAATAATTCTATTTTCTTTTTTGCCATTTTAACTGAACTAGAATAGGACTAACAATCAGTGTGGTCAAGATTCGGAAGTCATCGCGTGACCTACTGAAAGATACCTTATACAAACCTACAGCTAGACCGCACGTCAGGGTAATACTTTAACCTTGAACTAGCTTATCGTAGTAAGGAGTTTTTGTAACATTTTTTTTAACTGCTTTTTTTTTAATGTTGCCGCGTGTCTAGGTTTAAAAGGGAGTCCTGGGAGTTTCGTGTCCGTTCTAAGCTTTGGAATCGGCAACTAGTTTCAAGTTTCTGACTGATCAACACCTTGACTAATAAGTGCCTGTAAGTGGTTTAATTGAAATAAATGTTTTCGTTTTGAGTTTTTAATAGAATAAAAGGCCAGTTTTTACTGGTTTTGTTACGACATCTCTCTTACTGATCAACACCTTGACTAATAAGTGCCTGTAAGTGGTTTAATTGAAATAAATGTTTTCGTTTTGAGTTTTTAATAGAATAAAAGGCCAGTTTTACTGGTTTTGTTACGACATCTCTGTTACTGATCAACACCTTGACTAATAAGTGCCTGTAAGTGGTTTAATTGAAATAAATGTTTTCGTTTTGAGTTTTTAATAGAATAAAAGGCCAGTTTTTACTGGTTTTGTTACGAAATCTCTGTTACTGATCAACACCTTGACTAATAAGTGCCTGTAAGTGGTTTAATTGAAATAAATGTTTTCGTTTTGAGTTTTTAATAGAATAAAAGGCCAGTTTTTACTGGTTTTGTTACGACATCTCTGTTACTGATCAACACCTTGACTAATAAGTGCCTGTAAGTGGTTTAATTGAAATAAATGTTTTCGTTTTGAGTTTTTAATAGAATAAAAGGCCAGTTTTTACTGGTTTTGTTACGACATCTCTCTTACTGATCAACACCTTGACTAATAAGTGCCTGTAAGTGGTTTAATTGAAATAAATGTTTTCGTTTTGAGTTTTTAATAGAATAAAAGGCCAGTTTTTACTGGTTTTGTTACGACATCTCTGTTACTGATCAACACCTTGACTAATAAGTGCCTGTAAGTGGTTTAATTGAAATAAATGTTTTCGTTTTGAGTTTTTAATAGAATAAAAGGCCAGTTTTTACTGGTTTTGTTACGACATCTCTCTTACTATCCCTTCATTAACCCTATCACACAGTATTTTTTTTCTTTCTACCTAAATCCCAAAACTTATAATTTAAAACTAAGATAAATAAAACAACCAGTATAATTGTCGTGAATGTAAATAAAAACCAAAAAAATATATATTTCGTTATGATTCAGCAGTAATTTAGTTTCTTAGTCTGGCAATCCAACCGCCATGTTAACACCGAGTACAAAATCGCAGTTCAGTTTTAAACTTTTATAATCATTCAGGTGGTAAGGTTGAGGTCTTGCGTTCCGAAGGTGGTAAGCTAGAGGTCCTGGGTTCAGAAAGATCCTTTTCATACTCAATTCTCCAGAAAATATCATCAATTGTAGTAGAGTTAAGGTAGTAATCTTCTATCAATTCACCATATTTCTCTTTAAATTCTTGTAGATTTTTAAACATTACACTATAGCGTTGCGTTTGATTGTTGTCTTCAATATAATAGTGCAGCATGCACTAGAATTAAAGAAATATATTTTGTAATTTGAATATTTCAGGCCTAAGAAACGCTGGCGCAGCGACTCGTTTAGACTCATTCTTGACTGATTGGTCGGATAAGTCAGTAGACAAAGATGATTGGAAAAGTATGGTGGAGAGTTTTGCTCAGCAGTGAGACTCCCTCATCTCCTTCCAAATGAAAGGAGATGAGGGAGTCCTTTAGCCTGCAGAGTATTTTACAGGTTTTTAAACCTGTATTGTGGCAACAATTTGCAAAATACAGATAAACACTTGTCTCAATCAATCAATCAATCAATCTCAACGAATAGAGTCGAATTCGTTTCGCTATCTTCTGAGCCTTACGTGTTGTGGGTTCTTTTTTTAGATTTTGCCCGCGGCTACACCCCTGTGCAGCTAGGAAATTATCTCACAGGTCCATGTCTTAACCCAGGCCCGCGGTCTATACCGGAGCCAATTTTCTCCCAAATCCGTCCAGCCGTTAAGACGGGAATGGATAACAGACAGAGTTAATTTATAATTATGTTTGTGTGGTATAATTAATTACATTAATTTATTATTTTATTCTCATGAACATTTGTCTCCCGGGTCAGATAGGCAGTCGCTCCATGTAAAGTACTGGTATTCAGCTGCATCCGGTTAGACTGGAAGCCGACCCCAACATAATTGGGAAAAGGCTAGGCAGATGATGATGATGATTTACCTCCCGAGCGTGATCTGTAGTGGCCTATATGGAAATCGATTGATTGCGTACCCAAGTAAACCACTGCAGGCACAATTTATCGAAGTGGGGGATTACTGACCCACCCAACACCTAGTGCGAGTGCGGTGCTTCTGACCAGACCATGCCCCACTTGCTGGAGTGTCCTAAGTGTCCTTCACCTGCACCTCGGATGACTTAAAGAATGCCACTGATGTCGCAATGTGGCCACATACTGGGGTCAATCAATAAAGTAACACATCAAGGCAGAATACTCATCATCATCTGCCTACCCTTTTCCCAACTATGTTAGGTTCGGCTTCCAGCCTAACCGGATGCAGCTGAATACCAAAATTTTACATGGAGCGACTGCCTATCTGACCTCCAGAACCCAGTAACTGGGCAATACGATATCCCTTAGAAACACTGGCTTACAGATTTTCGGGCTTCTGACGACCCGTAACGCCTGTCAAAGATGCACAAATGACAGCCGGGACCAACGGCTTAACGTGCTTCAAGGAAGAATACTGTCATCACGAAAAGAAGAAGTTTTCTTACCAAATGTTCTCTACAAAGCCTGCTAGTATTGAATGTTTCGAGAAAGTCGCTCTTCAAGTTATTTAAACTTTGCGCGAACATCACACTCTTGGCTGTACGATTTTTGGCATCCATGATATCCGTTTCCGATTCAGCTGTAATGAAATCAATATTAAATAGATTTATTTTATTTACAACACAACGCTTGCATTCCCGAAAAGGCAGAGTTATATAATACTAGCTTCCGCCCGCAGCTTCTCCTACGTGGATGACGGAAATTATCCCACGGGAACCTACTAACATATAATTATATTTATTACTTGAGTAGTTACTAAAATCACACTCACATTCGGAAGATGCGTCATTCGCGTATCTGTCCGTCCTGTAGACTGTGACCATTTTCAGCTTGATCCGTGCCGTGTACCCTTTGGCTATTAATTCGTGGATCTGTTTCGCTGGTCCTATGGCGGCAAACTGGCCTGTCGTCATGATAGCTATGCGATCGAAGACCGGCAGCAGGAGACGCCAATCCATACTGGAAAGGAAATGATGTAGGTCTCTTCTGGTTTTAGTAAGTGACATGCCGTGGGCAGGATTTCTCTTAAAATGACGAACTCTTACACAAACCTCCAGCCCCTTAGCAATTTTGTAAGAAGACGAATTTTCAAAAGACTTTTATAATAATAATATCCTTGGAAATTTCACACAACACCATATAGTCCCAAGCTAACTCCTTTAGCTTGCAACTCCGAGACGCGTCTTAGATTATAATACTCTAAGAGATGCGTTTAAATCAACTACGTAAACAAAAACAAAAAAAAACTGTATCTCACCTTCGTTCGGACACTATAAGAGCCGCAGGCGACGCCCTAAGCTGCAGTAGCGCTTTAGCGATCATTGGCCTACTGCTCAGATCAAGCTCCTTCATAGGCTCGTCTAGGAAGGCCACGGACGGAGACAGCACCAACGCACTACATATAGACAGGCGACGCAAGCAACCGCTGCTATATCGAGATACTCTACTTTTGTTGGAGAGGAGACCTGATGGGGGAAACAAAATGGCCACTTTAAAAGTTAATATTCCGCAAAGGAATCCGATTCAGGGATCCCTGAATCGTAGAATGTTCGTCACAGACCATTCCCTTAAGCGGGATTGTCCGAAAGGGTTACCGCTACCCCGGAACAAGGGCTAAGGAAGGAACATGGATGGGTTTTAGACAGTAAGAGTCTGACACTCCCTTCCGCTCCACCCAGAGCGGGAGCAGTCATTGGATAATTTCCCAGCTTTAAAAAAAAAAAGACCATTCCCTAATATTTTTAGCTAGCCGTTCCCGCGCGGTTTCACCCGCTGCTCGGCTCTTATTGCTCGTAGCGTGATGTTACATAGACTATAGCGTTCCTTGATAAATGGACTATCCAACATAAAAATATTTTTTCAATTCGGACCATAGTTCCAGAGACTAGCGTGTTCAAAGAACTCAACTCAAACTCTTCAGCTTTATAATATTAGTATACTCGTAGATTACAAATCTATTCAGCGACACTTCACACAATGTGATAGACGAATTAAAAATTCACCTCCGTTTTACGACTAGGAGAAGCAGATAACTTAGAAAAAATGAAGATTTGATTTAACCACTTTGTAGGCGTCATTTATATGAAAGTATAAACAATATATCTAACAGCTTTGTAGTACCAAGGTTCTCTGAGATAACTGAAGACAGACAGACATACGGACTTGGCGATAATATACTTCTGTTTCACTACGGTACCTTAAAGTTAAGAAAGGTAAAGCTAAGTTAACCTTTTGAACGCCATTGTCACATAAAGGTGACAAACAAGCACATGCCCTGTACGCCAACGACACAAATATGTGACAATAGCAACAACACTATAACACGAAATAAACAATGAAATCATTACTTTTGTGAGTGTTTATATAGGTATCTTAAAAATTGAAGCCCTCGTACGTATTTAATGACATGAAACAAATTAAAAGACACCATGGATATTGGGAAATTCATGATAACAAAAAGAAATAAATTTGTAGCTTGGCGTGGAGGGCACGCGCATTTATGATCTGGCGTTCAATAGGTTAAGACTACCGACACTATACTCCCTATGTACTACACTCAGTATACAACGAGTGTCTATGTTTCTCATAAGGTTGGTGAGTTTTCAAACAGTTTCGATTTAATTCTAAGAAGATTCCAAAAACAAATAATAAAAAACATGAGAGGTGTCAAGGGCACCCGGGATGGAACGAAGTTTCTTTCGATTAATTAGTGAAGGAATTGTAATAAAATTTTATTTATTTAAGTTGTAATAATCAAAAAAAAATCTGATCTAAAACTAACCAATCAAAAAATATTGATTAAAAAGACATCATATTTTACTCCAAAAAAAGTGTCGTTACAACTTTTGGTCTTAATTCCGTCTAGCCCCCTTTTGCAACGCGCGATAAGGAACTTCGTTCCAAAAACTCATTGCTGAACTAACTGCGATTGATATTGCTTGATAAAAAAAAAACATTCAGTTCAAATTAATATCGACGTTAACGCTCAAACATAAAGTTGAATTACGTACGTGATATAATAATGCTTAAAACTGTCTGTCATCGAAAATAAAAACAAATAAATTCGCTTCAAAATATTAATAAAATATGAATTTCGATTAAAAAATAGAATTATTTTTACTGGTGGCAAAGTTCCTCTATTTAGAGAAGATTTGAAGTTCCATTTTCACCCTGAATCCCATTTCAATAACGGATAATAAGCATCATTATTCATTACCCATACACTGTAGCGCATTATATGAGTACTGTCTGGCTAAGTCATCGGAGTATCCACTCAGTTTGCCTATGAACACCAAATTCTGTGCGCCGGTCATGAAGTCGTCCATACCCGCAGTGCTTGAAGACAAACTGATCTTGTGAATGTACTGTAATTAACAAAAAAAACCTGAAACCCCTCGCCAAATATTTCAAACGTGAATCTGGAAACTGTAAAATGGAATGTTAAAGTTTAAAAGGCAACGGTCAGGCCCCATACACTGTTAGGCCTTTTCTGATGAAAAAAAAATAGTACATTCAGCGGGATTGTCCGAAAGGGTTACCGCTACCCCGGAACATAAAGGGCTAAGGAAGGAGCAGGCTCGGTTTTAGTCAGTTAGAGTCTGACACTCCCTTCCGCTCCACCCAGAGCAGGATTGGTAATTTGCTAACTTCCCATCCTCAAAAAAAGGGTTATTGCATTATTAATGGCAGCCATGTCTCATCCATTGTTGTACATTTCCTGTTAAACGCTATCGCAATATTCTATTTGAAAACCGCCAAAAATACTGGGTGTAACCGAAAGGGTTCATACAAAAGCATAATTATGCTATTTTGACGACACGGTTGGCGCAGTGTTTGAGCGATTGACTGCTGCGCACTATGTCGCGGGTTCGAGTATGGTCGTTGATATTATATGCTACAGACCTCCAAACTGAACAACTTTTACTATGGGACCAACTCCGAAATCACAAAAAAAAAACACGCGGTTCTGTACATTTTTGGTCACGTGACTCGTCGAAATGTAGGGAACAGCTGATTTTATTTCACGATTTCGGAGTTGGTCCCATAGTAAAAGTTGTTCAGTTTGTATAAAAAACGTAGCTGTACGTAATACTTACCTCCATCCGATTACGCCTAATAAAGATTCCGTTTATACAGGAGTCGCCTCTCGTCATGACGAGGGTTCCAGCCAACATC
Source organism: Hyppa rectilinea (assembly GCA_951799385.1). Classification (NCBI taxonomy): domain Eukaryota; kingdom Metazoa; phylum Arthropoda; class Insecta; order Lepidoptera; family Noctuidae; genus Hyppa; species Hyppa rectilinea. Next base: position 2,967,883 of record OX637318.1, on the reverse strand, counting down.
TTCAATAATGAAGACTTGCCGGCAGACTGAGGACCTAGTATGGCTAAGCATTCGCCTGAAATGTTGTGAAAATAATGTACTTTCCCAAGAAAAAATTGACACAATCGTCTAACTTCGGAAATACGAATGACGAGATATACAGTGTGTTAGGTTAATCGAGGGACATACTTTCAGGTTGTATAGTAAGTACTCATGGAAATCAACAACTTTGTCCATGGGGCCAATTCTGAAATACAAAAAAAATATCAGCTGTTCCATACATTTTCACGAATTATGCGAACATAAATGTACTGGACAACTGATTTTTTTTCATGATTTCCGGTACAATTACATAGTCAAAGTTGTTCATTTTCATGAGTATAGTACCCACTGAAAGTATGTCCCTCGTTTATCCTAACACACTGTATAATATTAGAGCTATTACTATTTGCCATGTTATAGCTTCTTTAGGTATTTAATATAGCTGTCAAAGAATGACAGTTGTGATTTGAATATACGGATAATTTTTTTCAATTAGATACACTTCCCATGACCCAAAGTCTGGCTTTCACCTTGGCCATAGGATAAGCATAGCCATACAACGTGGCAATGTCGCCAGTCTCTTGGGCACATTACCAGTCAACAGCGATTCGGAGGAATTTTTTGACGCCATATTTTAGTTAGTTATCCGTTTTATATTCTTGTACAGAGGCACATCCAGCTACCCCAATCTGTCAAATTTCTTTGATAGATTTTCAACTTTACAACAAAAGAATAAGGTTCATGTTCAATTGGTCATATTTGACAGTTAATTCTGTCTGTATATTATGAGTTATATTATATTCTTTCTAGTTTTAGTGTTAGATTATAATATTGTCACTAATGAGTAACAATACAGAATAAACAAAAAAAAATTAAACATTATTTCTTTTGGCATTTCAGTGTTTTAGGGTATAATAATCCAAGCTTGTTTCAGAGTAATATGTGCTTAATTAATTAATTAATTACTTACCAGTTTTTGCCGCATACGTAATACCTCGAACGGGATTAATTTTTTTTTTATTAAGAGTGTTCATAGCGTATTTGTAGTCTTTGTGTACATTGTTAACTAGTAACGCGTTCTCGTCGTAATTTTCTGAAAGGTTAGGAAAAGTTGAAGCTTCTAAGTAGTGTCATACATTTATTAAGGATACGTAACATTGTACGGTCAGATAAATAAGTATAGGTATTGACATAACATTTATTCGCCGTAATATTAGTCAGTAAGAGTCTGATACTCCCTTCCGCTCCACCTAGAGCGGAAGGCGTCAATTCATGATTTCCCAACCTCAAAAAAAAAACGGGGAGTGCCACTCTTAATTTTTTTGTTCGTACTTTAACTACAGCATTGTTTAGCGGTGCACAGTATACAATTATTATTTTCCTCGTTATAGTTTTAATTGTCTCCGAGTAAACAGACGTGTGTCAAATCCGGATAGGACAGACGGACAGACGGACAGACGGCCAGACTGACAGACGGACATGATGTATTTATAAGGGTTCAATTCACATTTTTTTCCGTTATGCTACGGAACAAAAATAAAAATTTGCTAAAATTATATCAAAATCTAGGTTCTTACTATCTCGAATTGCTGTCAGGACGTTTTCCCTCTCTTCCATAACACTCGGATCGCTGTACGCTTGCGCAGGTTCTTTGTAACGAAGAAACGAGAACTGTTCGTATAGGTACTGTGGTATTCTGTATTCCATTAGCAAAACCAGTATCTAAAATTTAAGGTAGGTACTGGTCAGGGCAGTAATTGATAAGGCAAAAGCACCAGGACATCCCAAGGTTTTTTTTTTACTATTTTGGGACGAAGTTCCTTATCGCGCCTTGCGAAAGGGGGCAAAATTAAGACCAAAAGTTGTAACGACACTTTTTCCTATGGTTGTAAGCCGTGCGGCGTGCGCGTGTTTCTCTGTCTGTCACTCTCTCCCTCTCAAAGAAAACAAGCCAGTTATTTTTGTTTCGTCTTTCTATTTCGCATTGAACAGTGTGGTGTCGCTATTATTATAACTTAAAAGAAATAAAATTTTATTACCATTCCTTCAATACTTAATCGAAAGGAACTTCGTTCCACCCAGGTGTCCCAAGACACCTCTCAAGTTTTTTTGCAAAAACAAAGCCCTAGTGGGCAGTCGTGGCCCATTGGTAACGGCCCCGTCTTACGAATTGTAGATCGTGAGTGCAAAACCAGGCAGGTTCTTTACTTAGTGCAAATAATTTCATCACCACTACTCTCAAAAACGGTGACGGAAAATATCGTGAGGAAACCGGTTTGTCCTTGAACCAAAAATTCGAAGACATGTGACCTCTACCAACCTGGGCTTTGCGGTGGAGGACAGCCCTCTCCCTCTCAAGAGGAAGGCCTGTGTCCCAGCTGTGGGAACATTATCTAAGGGTCAAGAACCTTGTATAACCTAGCTACTGCATCCATGGTAAAATAAGAGCATATAATATGTACAGGTCTCCCAAATTGATAATGCACATAGAAATCTTCGCCACTGTTCGGCAACGGTCGTATTCCCCGAGCGTCAGAAGACGATATGTATATAGAGTGGTGAAGTGCATTTTCTTCATGCATAATTTAGTAGAATTATGTGTTTTGTGCTAGAAGAGATAAATATTGATTTATCAGTAACGAAATTTGATTCAACAATTCAATGCAAGTAAAAAGCGAGCTATCTATACTAATATTATAAAGAGATAAAATTTGTAAGTTTGTATGTAGGGGGTAATCTCCGGAACCAATGATCCGATTTCAAAAAAATTTTCACTGATAGAAAGCCACATTATTCCGGAGTGCTATGGGCTATAAATTATATTTATATCGTACATATTAGCCGAGCTATCGCAATTTTAGTCTAGCAAGTCGGAAAGAAATACCTGTGAAAACAGAATTATTTCCATGCGCTGCCTAAACAGTTGTTTAAAATTGAAAGCAATGTATGGCAACCCGGTTCGCCTTAATTATTTCTACAAAAAAGTCCGCGACACCATATTCCTATCTTTTGTATTTTAACTTTTATATTTCGTTTTATGTTTTTAAAAAGTATTTTTTCGACTTACTTCTAATGTTAAAACAAGAAATTTTCCGCGGACGAAGTCGCGGGCAGAAGCTAGTAATTTATATAAGCCTAAATATGATTTTTAAAATGTGTTTTTCCAGTACTTAATATGTATTTAACGTAGGTATTTTTAACATTAAAAATACGTGAAAAATGTTAGTATATTCACCTATTTTACAAAATTAACTATTTGAATTTGAATAAGATAATTATTTAAAGTTGCAATTAAATTCATCTTTGAAAACAAAACCAAGAAGGGTGTGAAATAGCAGCTCTATATAATTCCACACAGAAAGAACACGTGCAGTCACCACCAATATATAAAGACGACTGACGGACCTTTGACTGACCGCCGACCGCCGCCGACCGCCCGAATTGTCTTCTATTGTGTACATATGATATTGACTCCTATTTCTTTCGAACAAGGCGCAAAATGCAAGTGCATTGTTTAGGACTCGAACGATTCAAAGATTCGGGTGTTTCCGGGAATACGACAATTAGCGAAGATCTGTATGTGCATTATTAATTTGGGAGTACTGTACTGATGCCATATTATAATATTTCATGCGGGCCTCCGCATGAAATATTATTAGGGCAGCATAAAAGCTCTGACACCAGGTTAGTCACTAACCACACGAAAAGAAAAGAGATGACGTTTCAGAACCATCACCGTTCCAGTGTGAGAGAGATGGAGCTACACAAAACGGATAGCACCATTTCTTTTTCGCAACGGAACAATGATGGCTGACACTTCATAAAACATTCCCTGGTGTCAAATGCAGTCAAAGCTTACGTATATTAAAAAATACAGAAGTTTACTTACCGCATACAAGACGAATAGTAGGAACAAATTAATGAGATCATACAATCCAGTATCGTAGGATACAAAATATGGGAATGGATTTTCCAATTCAGACTCTGAAACGGAAATAGAGAAGTGTTTAATAAATCGATTTTATTTAAAGTTGGTTAAGAAAATATCATTTTCCATCTATATGTAAACATTTAACAGATGATTGAAACAACTCGTGTGAAATACGGGAAACTTCTGATTCGTCATACAAAATATTAATTCACGCCATTGTTGATAGATGGCGCTATTCACAATTAACGTTTTACGTAATGGCTACAGAGAGCACTATGTGCATGAAAGTAAATTCAAAACTAATGCTACAACGATATCTTAGCGCTCGAATGACGTTATTTAGAAAGGGTTAGAATGATTTTCGTAATTGTTTTGTGAACTGTACCTATTGAAAAAACGAGCAGCCGTTAGTTCCGATTTCGGTCACGAGGCAAAAAGGTCTCCGTACAATAAAATTACAGTATGACACACCAAGTTTAAAAAAAATACGGCGTAGAAGACCGTTGTCTCTGCCACTGAGCCGTACTTGTGTCAGTCTCCGGGTAAGGGTACCAATACTTACCACAGCAAACTTGAGCGTCAAAATCTGCATCATCGAACTCCAAATCAGGGCACAGATGCTTGTTCAGCTTACAAAAACCGTTGAGCCTCGCAGTTAGCGTGAGTCTAGCGAGGCCCACCCCGAAAGCGAACATCGGGCAGAGCCGCGCCACGACCAGCAGCATCACGTACGGTACAGCGATGTACACCGAACTATACCAGATGAGTTCCACAACCGATAGGACGATTGGTAGGATGACACCTGAAAATACCTATATCGATTATTTCATACCCTTTCCGTAACATCCTGTATATAAACTTTAAAGTAAGACTAAGGACGCATCAACTCAAAAGATCATACTGCATTGGCCGTTTTGTTTTTGACCATTTAAATGACTACATAGGTACGTGTCGGAATTGGGACCATTACCGTAACATAACGATGCAATTTTGAAAGGACTTAGCACTATGACATACAAGTCATTTTTAAAAAATAATTAAAAACAGCCACTCAGACAGCGACAACGCCCCACCCTCCCTCCTTGCGAAGGGAGCGAACGATCATCGAGGGCTGACGGTATGACACCATCGCCCGCCTCACGCTCAGGGCGCCGCGCCACGTCTCCTCTTCGTGACTTGTGAGGACTCACATGGTGTGAAAGTCTCGAGAAGAGCTTACTGTTTTTTTTTTTTTTTGTGAATGGCATCTCGCATTTCAACCAAAGGGTTGTCTACTGCTTAACCGGGCTTGCCTGCGGCTGCCGGTGGCATCGTCGGGGGCAATGAGGGTATGCCGTGGACGGCGAACCTTACTGATGCGGGACGGGGTGTATCGGGAGGCGGCCGCAATCAGGGGATTGCGGTGCTTAATGGCAGTGTCAAAGAAACGCTTCGAGAGGCGTTTCATGAACTGCTGAACTGTGGGGAGTTTAAAATCTACATGAAGGTCCATGTTACGGACGTAAAAGGGAGCTCCTGAGACCCTACGGAGGAACCGGTTTTGTAGTGTCTGCATTCGATGCAGATACTTGGGTTTGGCGTGCGCGAAGACGACGCAAGCGTATGTCATTATGGGACGGATTACAGCCTTATAGAGACGCAGTTTGCACCGGAGTGACAATTTGCTGCGTTCTGTAAGCATGAATTGGAGCCTACCGAGAGCGAAAGCGGCCCGCGAGCGGACCTGCTTTATGTGCTCTGCGAAACTGAGGTGTTGGTCGAGAGTGACACCCAGGTACTTGGCATGCTTCGCCCAAGGGATCGGCTTGCCGTACATGGTGATCGGATTAGGGGGGTTGGGGAGGGCCCTACGAATTCTCCTAAAGAGAACAGCCTGGCTTTTATCGGGGTTGACCTCGATTCTCCATTTCCGGAACCAAGCGCCTAGGGCGTTGGCCGAGTTCTGGAGAGTCTGAGCTTTAGCTGGCGGACTGATCCCCGTGTAGTAAATGGCCGTGTCATCGGCGAATAACGCCAATTGGGCCTTTTTACTCTTAGGGATGTCGCTAGTGAACGGGGTAAAGATTAGGGGGGAGAGAACGGAGCCTTGGGGGACTCCGGCGCGAATCGGGTGTGGGGAGGAGAGAGTGCCCTCGATGCGGTAGCGGAAGGTGCGGTTCGACAAAAAGTCCCGTAAGATGAGCACGAGACGGTCGGGCACGCCGAGTTGGTATAGCTTATATATTAAGCCATTGTGCCAGACTTTGTCGAAAGCCTTAGCTATGTCGAAGAACAGGGCGCCAGTCATAGCGCCACGCTGGAAGCCGGCACTGATGTGCTAAACTATGCGGTGCGCTTGTTGGACGCACGAGTGTTGGGTACGGAACCCAAACTGCTCGTCCGGAATGATGCTCTCGAGAAGAGCTTACTGTAGAAATGATCCTATGAAGTAAGGTCTTGCCGAATTTCCGGAAATCGCGGATGGTCGTTTGCTCGCGGCGAATCTTAACACCGCGATTCAGTAAGCGGCGCCATCGGCACAGTGACATCTAGTAGCACGTTACGGAATTACAAGCGTCGATGGCGTGCGCTACGATAACGTGGCATTGGTTGCGAAACAAATTTTCATAAAAGTGGAACATATCTGTCACATTGGTCTTAAAAATAAACCTTGGCTTTATATGACGTGCAACTGATAAAAATAAATAACATAAACATCTCAGCTCTAACTACATAATGGTTAGGCCGAGGAATACCTATATAAAATCTATATTTAGCCGGTATCGTTCTGGTCTCATGTAATAGCGGGCGAGCCTATTGCCAAAAAACGGGCTCAAATCCAAACTCCGGGCAGCTACGGAGAAATTCGAAATGGATAAACCCAAAAACACTTTGCCGAACTTGGAACTCGAACCCAGGACCAACGGGCCAGCCAACCAAAATTACGAGGTCGACTATACCTAAAATACAATACAAAATTACATAAACTAATCATAATAAGGTACTAACCAAAAAGCAATGACTCGATGTATATCTCGCTAATAGCAACATTTTCATTTAGAAAAAAACTTAAAAAATACATGTTCGCCAGGTAAGCTAGTCCAAACATTACGAATAACGCAACCAGGCAACCTGGAATATAGAAAATAAAAAACAAAATAAAAATACATTATGCTTGCATTCCTCCAAGGGTTCGGCAAAACTTTAGTGTATGTACAGAGGCCAGCACATCAAGTTACCACAATCTGTCAAATTTCTTTGATAGTATTTCAACTTTATTGCAAAGACATAAGGTTCATTTTTAATTGAGAAAATTTGACATTTAGGAATAGCTTGATGTGCTGGCGTCTGTACAGTAACACCCACATTTCAACTTTCACCTCATAACCTTTTTAATGGCGTGGCCATTTTATGTTTTTTTAATATTAAATTCCAGTGTCACAGATCCACAATGTTGAATTACACAAAAAAAAAAGATGGCTAAATGTCATTCTGCTGTTTGACTTATGCATTAAACATGCAATCTGAGCCGGTAAAGCAAATATATCGTGCAATGGGCAAACATAGCCCATAAGGTCTCAATCATATTTTGGATATTGTGCATGCATTGTTAAGGCCAGCGCACATCGGCAGACGGCGGAGCAGAGTAAAACAACGTAAATTAAAGATATGTAATGGTAACAAGAGGCGATTGATTAAATAAAAAATAGTTTAAAAAAACTATTTTTATAGAAAACCGAACTAAAAAGTAGAAAATAAATTTTACTTTCTCTTTCTTTTTCTTTTTTAAACTATTTTTTATTTCCTACTTTTTAGTTCAAATTAATGTATTGTCATCGGTCCTCGATAAATCTACAAAGTTTGAACGAAATCTGGCCGTTTAAAGTGGGTGAAAATCACGTCTAAAGGAGTCGGTTACAAACATACATACAAGTGAAGCTATTATAAAGCGTGTAAAAAAAGCCCACTTACCACAAAACTGTGATTGTGTAAATGTATTATCAAAATCCAGTAATAAAATGACCATAATGATGGGCATCAATATTATTATCACGAACATGATCATGTGGCCCATAAGTTTCGCACCCCAGTGTATCGTGGGGGTGCAGCCTGCCATCATATGGTTGTCCCGTATGCCACAATTTCGCTCTACTATGCTTAGTATTATAAATGGCGCCATGGGCAGGATGGACACTGAAATAAAAGGAATCAAAATTCAGGAATCACTTAATTTTTTTTTTACGCTACACTCCTGAGCAAAGGCCTCCCCCAAATCCTTCAATTATAATACCAACCTATTATTGTCTTCGATTGCTTACGCCAAGGCGTTAACGATTGTAGAAAGAGGTTTGATACGAAACGTTTGTAACTTGGCTAGGCCTGCAGCATTTTACATGGAACGCTGATCTTCATAACTTGTAACGACTATCAAAGATCTACGAATGGCATCCAGGACCAATGGCTTAACATGCTTTCTGAGGCACTGAAGGTCCTTGGTACGTATGGTCACCCATCGGCGAACCGTTCGGGGCAAACGTAGATTAAACTTCGAAAGCCTTGTGTAGCTGTCATTATTTAACTTAACCCCAAGATGATTACAGCTGAGAATATTTATGAGGGTTTTTCCATACCTACCGCATTTACTAAAGAATGCAAGTATTAGAATCACCCTATTTCTTTGCAAAACAATATTTATTCAAGATTTAAATCGTTAGATTCGCCATCCCGCGGTAGGTACTCTTCGACGACAATCCAACGCGACGTTTTTTTGACGCGGTATGAAAGATGGTCACGTTTCGGAATGACTTAACTTGATTGTCATGGCAACGTTATTAATGTGTGAGCCGACTCTTCAGATGTGGGAACTTTTTTGCGTGACAAGTAGGTACGGTGAGGGCAAATCTAGAAATTTAAATCTTTGGGTTTCATTATAAAATGAAGGAAATAAGGGCCAAGGGAAGTAAACATGATGCAAAATTAGGGTTCTTAAAGAAACATAAAAAAAAAGAATGTGGGGAGACGAGAGCTCTTTGTATTCGACATGATAATAATAAGGGAAAAATACTCATATTGCAAATAATAAGTAAGTATAGGCATAAATTGTCGAAACTTATTAACATAGCGGAAATATAATAGAGGAAGATTTTTATTTGTTAGGGGACAAAAAATGCGTATGATAAATGCGACAGGGGTAACTATTTTTTTGTTTGTAATGATTTTTCGGAAAAATGACTAACAAATTCTGATAACTTCCAGGACCCAGGCCACTAGACCATCGAGCTACAGTAAACCACACATCACTGGCAAAAACAGTACATATAGCCGGCCAGCTCAAGATCAAAGTATTCACACACGCCTCAATGATATGTCAGCACCATTGAAGGGGCAGCACCTGTTAAGTCCGAAGTTTTGTTTAAGTGTGTTTTTTTGTTTAAAAGAGTGTCCATGGAGTTCCTTGCCCGTTCTCCTCCATAGGTACCTACTGCTTTGGAATGGGCCACTAGTTTCATCTCTCTGACTGACCGACACCTTGACAATCAAAACTGCCTGTAATTGGTTTATTTGAAATAAATATTTTGAGTTTGAGTTTGAAGCCTGCCGAGTTAGCAGGATTGTCTGAAAGGGTTACCGCTACCCCGGAACATAAAAGGCTAAGGAAGGAACATGTTTGGGTTTTCGTCAGTAAGTCTGATACTCCCTTCCGCTCCACCCAAAGTGATTATGATTGCCCATCCTTCAAAACATAATAAAACCATCCTATTAATTTCCCCCAGCAAGTTTTTTTTTCTCAAAATCAAAAGTCATTTATTCAAACTAGGCTGAAAATCAGAACTTTTTGAAGTCAAAGTTACATAAGACAGACCCGCAAAAACGCCCACCCTTCACCACTTCCTAGTGTTTTAGCTGGGAAGAAGAAGTGGCGCAACAAACTCCCCAGCAGCACAGCTGTCTGTTTAGTCGGAAGAACTTGACTCTACACATTTATCGTATGAGAAGTAATTAACATTACGAAATACATCACATTAAAATCATTTCATTTGCCACATGTCGGCTAGCACACGCCAATATACCCATTAAAACATTGTAAACTGATGTACAGAGGCCAGCACATCAAGTTACCACAATCTGTCAAATTGCTTTGATAGTATTTCAACTTTATTGCAAAGACATAAGGTTCATTTTTAATTGAGAAAATTTGACAGTTAGGGATAGCTTGATGTGCTGGCGTCTGTACATCACAGACTTTAAGTGTTAAGCCACTTGCCACTATTCTTATTTTAGCCGTGTAATTCGGGTTTTGTCGGTTATACCTACTCGTACATCCAGACACGGAAAGACATACGTCTTGGATTTCGAAATGCAGGTCTAGCAACCGTAACCTAGCGACAATATTGTTTTAGCGTAGCGATTGTAACGTAGCACACGGTGGAACAAAATAATTATGATAGGTCATGTCGATCGGAAATACTCTGACTGTGTAGCGATTATTTTTAATGAGATCTAATTCAAAACCGGCCAGTATCAAAATACCTACAATACTTCAAATAGTACCTGCAAAACCTCTATAGAAAAGACTATTTCAGATTATTAGTAATTTGTCATCTTGTTTACGAGGATGAGGTCGGTTTGAGTTCGTGTTTGATCGTGTAATCTCGTGAACTTATAAAACTTCAAAATCGAAAAGTTTGTAAGTGGCTCAACAGTCAACACTTAAAGTCCTTGATTGTACCTACGCTACGTATCGACAGCAATACTACACTAGCGCAAGGATGTGCACTCACATTGAAACCGATTTAGAAAGAGTGGGGCGTGTTTTGGTGGTTAGCTATCACCTATCAATAACATTTAAACAAAATAACTTACAAAACGTCACCCAAGCTGACCATTTTAAGCATAAAAATGAGCTTTTCACGTGTCTAACACTAGTGGGTTTCTCTATAGTTTCATACGTTGTCCGAATAGAATTGTTGAGTTATTTATTTATTTATTTATTTATTTATTTATTTATTTATTTAAACATACAAATATCTTTACAGGCTAGACCCAATGCGATATTGTAGCACACTTACAATTAACTTACTTAGGTACATAACAAGACCTTAAATTATAACCTATCTAAAATACCATACATCGTTCAATTGCTCTTAGCATAACAAATTTTATACGTGGCTGTTCTTGTGAATTCACCCAAAGCGCAACAGAATATATCCAAATCCTCAGCAATGAGGTTGAGAGTGCGGAGCGCGCTCGTGAGCGGCGCCTCGCGCAGCAAGTTAGTTCGCGCGCGCGGTTCCACCAGCAACCGCGGCAGACGACGTCGACCCACATACCCGTCAGGCACGACTAGCTCTACCCTTCGCAATATATCCGCATTGTGTATCTTCCCTCTTATTACCTTAAAGATATAAGTCACTAGTGTGAGTTGCCTCCTGACCCTTAGTTCATTATATCCGACCATTCCCAAGACAAATAGAGTTGGATACATCAATGGGTAAAATGGATATACCCCGTATTCCTTCATATATTTGTACCTAATAAATTTATTCTGTACTCGCTCCAACATAAGGCTATACTTAGTTTCATGTGGAGCCCAGATAACTGCATTACATTCTAGTTGACTTCTTACTAAAGCATTATATAATGCCATTATAGCCTTAATATTTGTGAAGCCTTTAACCATTCGAAGCACAAGTCCCAAGTTTCTATATGCTTTTTTGCACACCTTAACTATATGATCACGAAATGTGAGGCCAGTGGTAAAACAAACTCCTAAGTCCCTGACTTCAGTGGCCCTATCCATCTGCACTCCGTCGACCATATAAACATGCGTGATGGGTGCGCGTGCGCGTGAGAAACTTATGGTCACACACTTGGATGCGTTAAACTGCAGGAGATTACTCTTGCTCCAAGCTACCACTCTGGCTATATCTCTCTGCAGTCTTTCGCAGTCATTCACGTTTGTGATGGGGAGATAAAGCTTGAGGTCATCGGCAAACAATAAACAATTAGCATCTTGCACAACGTTTGGTAGGTCATTAATCATTAAGAGAAACTCCAGAGGCCCTAGATTCGTTCCCTGGCTTACCCCGGATCTAGTATAATATGCGTCCGATTGATATCCTGCATAGTCGACATACTGTTGCCTGTTATTCATGTAACTTGCAAAAAACTTAAGTAAATGCGGGGTGAAACCGACGCCTGCCAGCTTTTTCAGTAAAACGTCATTATCGACTAAATCAAACGCTTTTTTAAAGTCGAAATATGCCGCATCGATTTGTCCCCCGCTGTCTACTATCGGTACCACATCCGCCATGTAGCTGAGTAAATTACTGGTAGTATTTCTAGTCGGCCGAAATCCATGCTGCGCGTCCGTGAGTTGCGAGCTAACTTGCTGGAAAACGCTCTTATGTATAGCAGATTCCAATACTTTAGCCATTGTTGACAATACTGCAACCGGTCTGTATTCTTCCACTTTAGTTCCCGAACCTCCCTTCGGTACCGGTATGACCCGGGTAATCTTCCACATCTCGGGAAACACAGTAGTTTTAAGGCATTGATTGTAGATGTGCAACAACGGTCTTGCTAATCCCATTCGACAGTCCCTAAAAATGTACGGCGGAATACCATCAGGCCCTGACGATTTTTTCGGCTTAAGTTTCTGCAGGGCGCGTACCACGTCATCCAACTCCAAGCTGTCAAGATGAACCGTTGCGGCAAATACATGGACATGTAGATATTACTGAACATGTTGATCGCTTTCAAAGTGATTCGTGGGTCTGTAGAATGGAATATTCTTGCGTAACTGTCAGTTATTTGCAATCCTATAGTTTCTTTTTTCGAGCGTCTCGCCGCTGGGTCGTTAATTTCTGTAATAAAGAGGTACATTTCTGTGTTATGAGAAAGAAATAGATTTATTTAGCACAATTACAAGGCACACAGCACATCCTGCAAAATCAGTGCAAAAAGTGTTCTCTTTTTTGGGTTCCGTAAACAAAGAGTAAAACGGAACCATATTACTAAGACTCCGCTGTTTTTCCGTCCGTCTATCTGCGCGTTTATGTCGGAAAATATCCAACGGGAACTACCGATATTAAAAGTACCCTATGTGTTAATCCAGGCCATGAAGTACCTAAGAGCCAAATTTCATTCAGGACGAACAAACATACAAACTCACACATGCACGCTCACACACACACAGACACTCACTCACAACCTTTCGCCTTCATAATATTAGTGTTGAATGAATTTTCTTCAAAACCCTCGTATTGTGACTGAAAGTGTGTCGTCACACAATTAGGATGCAGGTTAGTTTAGGGGCACACATTTGAAATTTGAATTTCGAACATTACGAGTGAAATACCCGTAGGTATCTTAATTTTCGACATTCAAATATGTACAGATGCCAGCATATCGAGCTATCCCTAACTGTCAAATTTTCTTAATTAAAAATGAACCTTATGTCTTTGCAATAAAGTTGAAATACTATCAAAGAAATTTGACAGATTGTGGTAACTTGATGTGCTGCCCTCTGTACCTACCCTAGTTCAGCTGTAATCTATAAACTTACATGAAAATAAAATGTTCGTTTCCTGGTAAGCACGTCAGGTGAGAACGGCTGGACCGATTTGGATGTTTGTTTTAAAATGTTTGTAATAGTTCCAATATGGCTTTAATTAAGTAACGAAAAAATTAAAAAGATTCCCGAGACATTCGAAATTATGGAAAAACATAACATTTTTTTTTCTACGAAATTCTTGAAATCCGGACAGAACAACGTCTATCGGGTCAGCTAGTTATAAAGAAACACCAAAAATCTCGTACCTCTATCAATATCCAACGTATACACAGTTTCTACATCTGAATACTTAGTCACATCATTCAACAGTCCACTTCTTCTAAATGGTGCGACGTTATACAACAGATGGGTGACCTCTAAGATATCCTTTGATATTTGCTGGTTGAATAACGCTTTGTTCCGCCACGAGTAGTTCGTCGTCAACGTGATTATTATAAAGCAGATGATGGGGGCCACGAAACGCTGTAAGAAGAAAGGAGGATGAGTCTTTGGCACACGATATAGGTACCTACAAAGCATTTTTTTTTTTGAGGGTGGGAAATCATCAAATTTTAATGAAGGAGACATTTTATGATTTGACATGACATTAATATCTACACTAATAAAACCACATACAAAACACTAAGATGACCAATAGGTAGTGTTATTCTGTAAAAATGTAATCATAAAAACATAAGTGGAGTGAACTCGAAGTGAGGTGGGAAATCATGAAATGAATCCTCGCGATCTAGGTGGATCGAAAGGGAGTGTCTGACTCCCAATGACTAAAACCCATTCATGTTCCTTCCTTAGCCCTTTGTGTTCCGGGGCAGCGGTAACCCTTTGGGACAATCCCGCTGAGCCGACAGGCATCGGCCATTCTTTCATGCTGACATCTCTTTGAGGCGCGCGTAGAACACGAATGCGCTCTTTTTAGCTTTGGAACAACTATGACTAAAACTCGCCAATACAACTCCATAGATAAATTATAAAAACGTTTTAAGTCTACTGCAGTTTCTACTCTTACTAACAACTTGTCCCGATTTCGGTTTTTACTATTTGACACATACACAAATGGGTAAAGTCTTTATAAATTAAAATGAATTTGTTTGTAAGTCTCGGTAAAACTCAGAGGTCACTTCTTTTCTTGTAAGGATCAGAGTGTGAAGAAAGGCAATTGCATGCAGCTGAGATGAGAATGCTAAGAGAGGGATGTGTGGTGTTACGCGAATGGATAGAATAAGGAATTCTGAGAGAGATTCCTTATAAGAGGAATTCTGAAAGTGACACCAGTGACTGAAAAGTTGTGTTGGAAATCGGTTGTCATGGTACGGGCATGTTATGCGGAGGAATGAGGGAAATGTTGTCAGGAAAGTATTGAGTATGAATGTGAATGGCTATACAAGTAGAGGGAGACAAAAGAAACTATGGACGGATTGTGTGAAAGATGATATGGCTAGGAAAGGAGTGACTACCGGGATGATGACTAATAGAGAGGTATGTAAGAAACAGACATGTTGCGCCGACTCAAAATAAATTGGGATAAGGGCAGGAGAATGATGATGATGCACGATGATATAGAAAGGATGTTCAGGATGGAGACCTTAGAGGAAAGCGGACACTTATAGCAACAAGTTACTACTCTCTACTACTCAACTTATAGACTTAGATAAAATGCATTAAAGTTGGGGAGTGGGGGCGCGCTACATCACAAGTAAGTATAAAAACTACTTACTTGTGACGTCATTATAGACGTAATCTTTGGATTTCGTAAGAAATGAAAAAATACGTGTCCAATTTTTTTTATTAAACTAGCTTACGGACTAATTAAAAAAATAGTCATCATCCCCATTATTGATTTATTTGATTTTATATGAATTAATTTCTACAATAACTATAGGTTAAATAAAAATGAAATAAATAAATAAACAAGCTTTTATTGATTGCTTACTTAACAAACGAAAATCTAAATAAAAAATGTTAGTAACTATAGGTTAGAAAGTTTAAAAAATCTTACCAGAGCAATAAACTGGCATTTCCTCACTCCTAAGAAGTTAAATACCCGTTCGGTTAGCATAAAGAATTGTTTGCTCTTAAGACTGAAGCCCGCGACACGCTCTTTATTTGCTGTAGGTACACAAAAATCAAGTTTTTATCTTTACGCCTGATCCAAGGGTAAGATAGAAGTATATAGATTATTATAGATAGGATATTTATAGAGATATTTTTGATAGGATACCAATAACACGTCAACATTTGGCCAGTTATGTTTCAGTCCCATTTAACGGGGCAACAAACCGGGCACAAATTCAAACTGAGAAGTGCTGATGGACAAAATCCAATAACACTTAGCCCGACCTGGGAATCGAACCTCTGTTCAGCAGTAGCGCTTGCGACGACAAGACGTATGAGGCAGTACATACATATTTTATGTTATTGCGACTACCTGAAGTTAAGTAGTCACTTACGGCCTGGCCACGACTTCGGTCTAAGGCCCGTATTACAGAACCTCACTCTAGACCCAAGCATTACTTACTCGTAAAACTAGTTTTAACTAATCAAAGGCTTTAATCAATACTCAAGTAATGTTTGAGTATTGATTGAGGTTCTGTAATACGGGCATAAGTGTCGCGCGGCGCGGTGTCCATCTCACCGTTCGCTTTGCCGTTGTGAGCGGGGCGGCGTCTCGTGGTATGCTTCATGACTTTTGGTATATTTGTTTTCACAGGTCGCCGCGTCGCGCTAAGCAATATTTTAAGGGGCATTGTACTCAACATTATGAACAACTTTTACTATGGGAAGACACCTGAAATCGCGAAAAAAAATCAGCCTTTCAGCATTTTAACGAGTTATGCGAGCATAATGTACAGCTGATTTTTTGGGTACAATGACCCCTTAAAATATTTCCAATGAATTGAATTGTAATGAATTATTGTAGTTCTTACATTTTTGGAACCATCTGCTTTTTTCAGTTTCGGTTAAGGGACGCCCAATTTCCGTTTGGTCAATAAACCTTAAAGTTAAACAAATAACAAATAAACATGTACCAAGTGCTTTTCTTCGATATAGTTAAGTATACAACGTGGCGCTACAATGGTGACATTAAATTAACACACGTTTTTACATTTTCCTTTCATGAAGACAATATTATACTTCCATTAAACGTTATAATTTACGGATTTATTAAAAATGTTAGAAAATACCATCTGAGAGCAACCTGTACATAAAGAACTGTCACGCAGCGGTCATTTTCCGGGGTCGCGGATCATAACATTCGCATCAATGAAATTAAAACGAATAAGCAATACAATTTTAAATGAAATTAAATTTATTAACTACCCCCAACACAATAATTATCGTATGGTATAATTATTTTACTACAAACTGTCAAGTTACTGCACGGAATTAAAACTTCAACTATAGTAACTCAAATATGCCGTACATAAAAAGAAGGAACCGCACAGAAAGAGACAAAAAATGTAACCACTTACTTCGAGAAGACATCTTCCATGAACATTCCAACGTCGATGAGAACAATTCCGAAAGACTCGGTCTTCTCTTCTAGTGCCTCTAACAGAGTCGGTAATTTTTGTAACTTTTTTGTAGGAAATGAGAACGCTATAAGTCTCATATCGTGAATCTTGCACTCAAGATTGGGAATGATCGAGTCAACCAACTCCTTTACATCATATAGACGAGACCCGTTTTGAATGGATATTGATAGGGTGAAACTGGTGCCTGTTGGATAAATTGAGGGTTGAAAATACGTGACAGGTCGAACTTCGAGGTTAGGCAACGCCAATTGCTGTCAAAGTTACGTACAAAAGGTCATTAGAGCCACCCGGCACCCCTCCGCACCGCTTCGCCTCCTGCGGCTAGTACTCTTTATATGGACTTGTGTGGGTATGCGCTCACTACGTCAACTCCGTGGCGTCACTCGCGGACGGCGGGTGGACCTCTCAGTGACAACTCCCTGCTCGCATGCTTGCCTTGCGTTCACTCCACTACGAGTTGCGAGGTCCATTGGTTGACCGCGCGGTGTTTATTGGTGATAACGCGGCGTCCACCCGTGTACTACCTGCAGATAACGAGTGGATGTCGTGCGACAAGGCGGTGTGGGGTGGCTTTAATGAGCTGTGACCTTAATTCATATTTACCAATAATATTTTTAAGGAACGAAGGACTGCCGTGACATTTGAGCACGCCTTTATCTAGAATAGCTATCCTATCACCCAACGCGTCCGCTTCTTCTAAGCAGGACGTCGACATAAGTACAGTCTTGTGGCCGCGCAGTACCTGGAGAATAAAAATCAAAAGCCAATTATTCAAATATTGCTGAGAATTTGCACTTTTTGAACGTCTCAATTACCTATATAAGAAAGTGAGCATCCATCCGAACTTCAAAGAAAAGCCAGTCGAAGTCGAATTGGAAGTCGTTGACAAAAGAGTCCTATGAGCCCTAGGTTTGGCCAAGTGCATTAAACTCGGGGATTGAACCTGAGACGTGCTCACCACTCATACTTATGACAGGCCGATCGATTCTGTAAAAATTTCACGGTAAAAACTAAGATGAAGTGAGGTGTCGTTCCACCTAATGCTACTGATTGACAGCTTAACACTTTTAGTGCCCAGCACTCGGCTCCCGGGTTCAACGATAATTTGTTTCCGTGCCCACAACGCGGCTCCCGCGTCCTACATATAAATAGATATCATGTGGCTTGTGACCATGCCCAGCACCCGCCTACCGGGTGCAAATCAAAACGTGCTACTAGGGTTGCCAGAAATAAGCTAGTTGAGAATAGTTTTAAGTCACTTTAAACTCACTTCACCTACTTTAACACGTTGAGATTTTGACAGAAGTAAAGCTCGTGTCACTTCGTGAGATGAAAAAAACTGTAACAACAAAGCGTGCCTGATGTGTTTTCCCGTCGGTTAAAATACGAACTTCCATACAAACTATAATTCCCTATTAAACCCGTTATGTGATGAACTTTCGAAAATCTTTCCTTCCCAAACTAGGCAGCGGTATTTAGGTAGTGCGGTCAATATTAGTCAATGAATAAAAATCATTTTTTTTAGTAGACAATAAAAATTGGTATTCCAAGTTCCTACCATAAGTAGATCCCACAGACGATGCCGCACTTCGAGGTCTATGCCGGTTGTAGGCTCATCCAACACCAACACGTCTGCATCTCCCGCCAACACGCATGCAACCTTCAACATAATAACTGTGTAGGAAAATGTATATCCTTTCACCCAGTCCAGGATAACTGCTATATCGGCAGTTTAGTTTCTCGTGCATTTTTATGTTTTTATTTTAAAAATAACTTTTTAGTTTTGTTAGTCTAGTTTTTGTTGTTAAGTTCATGTTTTTAGACAGACAATAAGTGTCAGTGTTTTGTCTGTGGTACATCCATTGTCCATGGCCGAGATACAGATTGTCACTCGTGGCTCTGAATACGAGGTTTTTTAGCCGGTTTGCACGGGTGTGTTTAGTTACTAAGCAATTTTTTTTTAGAAAAGTGCGTTTTGTTTGTTTGTGCAGAATAAACATTTTTTCTTTCTTTCATTTTTATATAAAATTCATTCAATTACTAGCTGCTCCCGCGCGGTTTCACCCTCTGCTCGGCTCCTATTGGTCGTAGCGTGATGTTACATAGCTTATAGCCTTCCTCGATAAATGGACTATTCAACATAAAAAATATTTTTTCAATTCGGCCCAGAAGTTCCAGAGATTAGCGCGTTCAAACAAACAAACTCTTCAGCTTTATAATATTACTAGCACTTTGCCCGCGGCTTCGCTCCCGTGGTCTTTCCCGTGGGACCCGTTATTTTTCCCGGGATAAAAAGTAGCCTATGTTACTCCTAGAAAACTAAGCTTTCCAACGGTGAAAGAATTTTTAAAATCGGTCCAGTAGTTTTTGAGCCTATTCATTACAACCAAACAAACAAACAAACAAAGTTTTCCTCTTTATAATATTAGTATAGATATAGTATAGATTTTAATGGATCGACATCACTATTCTTTGTATAAATATCCCTACAACAAATTTATGTTGCTGCGCTATGTTACTAGTAATTTTTTCTATGACAATAGCTTGTTTGCTGTGGTTTACCTGCAAACACTTCATATTCTCCTTGGTCAGACTCGAGCCAGGATAATCTGCTATTCTATGCAACTTGAGCTTTTTCAGCAGATGGTCCACACTGAAACCTTCTTTTGTTTTTCCTTTTAACTGTAATATTAAAAAAGTATCATGAATTATTTGACTCCATAAGCAGGGCCTCTACCATTTAATATTATATTGGGTGTAAAGAGACATTTTTCAAAGCCAAAAGCCACATTTTCTACGCATTATTTGAACATGTTTTTTTTCCACTTGATAGACCATATCTGGGAATCCACTGGTTCTGGAGATATTGAAGGCCAAAGTTGATTTTTTTTAAACTTCCGTATGTAAACGAATTCCATGTGGTATTACAAAACTTTTTCACAATTCAAAGATGGCCGGGGCTCGTCACTTGGCTCCCGACGCCCGGAGCGTCTGCGGTGGCAGCTCGGACGTAGGGCTCAGTCCCTCAACCATCCCGCGAACACCTCCTTCGCTAGCATGACTGCTTCGCAGAAGGACTGTCTCTCGTTCCGGACCATGGCATGAACCAGGGCCGGGCGAGAGAGGTCGCCGCCACTATGAGGACACGGCGGTGTTCCACCGAAGCGATGGCAATAGTCTAACTCACTATGACATGCACTTGTAACTCTGTGAGTCAGTCGTGAAGGCACATTAGAAGTACAAAAACAACAAACCTTTTTAAAGAACATAATGTTCTCCTTAACAGTGAGGTTTTTGAAGCAAATGTTTTGTTGCATGCAGAGGCCAACGTAGCGTCGATCCACACTGTATTTGTTTGAGACGGGAAAGCCGTCAAGGTACACAACGCCTTCAGTAGCCGCGAACATTCCTGTAACATCAAGCTTATCATAGCCAGCTGATACGGGTCGAGGAGAACAAGCTAAATAAAAGAAAATCTATATAATAAATCAATTTTTGTTCGTTTGTCTCGCTAAAACTTAAGAATGGCTGGGCTGATTTGTTTTTGGATTGTTTGTCGTAGTCCAGGGAAGGTTTAAAAGGTGAGAAAAGTTAGGTAGGTGGGTGGGTGGAGTAGTTAGGGTAGACAGGTAGGGTAAGTAGGAAGGGTAGGTAGGTAGTGTAGGCAGGTAGGGTAAGTAGGAAGGGTAGGTAGGGAGGGAGGGTAGGTATAAAGTGTAGGTAGGCAGGGTAAGTAGGAAGGGTAGGTAAGTAGGGAGGGTAGGTATGTAGTGTAGGTAGGTAGGGTAGGTATCATAGTTAAGATAGGACAACGTCTGTCGAGTCAGCTAGTAAAATATAAAAAAAATAAACAATAATCAAACCTGCGATAATATGCATAAGGGTGGTTTTCCCAGCCCCGTTAGCTCCCAAAAGCACGGTAACTTCGCCCTTATAGCAGTCAAATGAAACAGAGTTCAGTGCGATCACTTTTTTGTATCCACAGTGTGCATATACCTGAAAAAAGGGATTAACTACTTTTCTTATTCTTGAATTCATCTTTGGTGATCGATATGATTTTGTACAAACTAGCACTAGCACTAGCTACTCCCGCACGGTTTCACCCGCTGCCCGGCTCCTATTGGTCGTAGCATGATGTTACATAGCCTATAGCCTTCCCCGATAAATGGACTATCCATCACAAAAAGAATTTTTCAATTCGGACTAGTAGCTCCAGATATTAGCGCGTTCAAACAAACAAACTCTTCAGCTTTATAATATTAGTATTGATTATTTTATTTTATTATAAAAACTAAAAAAATAACGCTTCACTCTGGTTTAGAAACCTTGCGTATAATTTTGTCCTACTTAATATCATATTATTAGTAAGTATTTTGAACTACAATTTAATTAGCTAAAGTCAGGGAAATTAATTGCTAAGCAAATTCTCAAACAATTTTAAGTGTCAGTACAATCAAATCACAACTGTCATTTTTTGACAATTGTATGAACCCACATAACAGCACGCTTGTATTTTCCCGAAGGGTTCGGCATAAGGGACCTATAATAGAACACCCCATGTAATAGATTTAACAAGGCGAATTGTCGTAGAGTGTCAAATTGCTAGCCAATTAATATCCCTGGCTATAAATTGTCGTAATCTCATGTTAGCTTAAGCCCTTAAAACCAAAATTACATTAAAATTACTAGGTACTAAAATATTATGAACAACTTACCATGGTTTTTTAAGCAGACACTGAAAATATAGAATAATAACTATTATGAGGAATGCCGATAAGTGCATGGAAGCGCCTGAATATTCTGTGTATCACGTATTCGATTAAAACATGTTATAGATTTTTTCAAATTAAGGTTAGTATTAATTGAGCATTTTGAACGTCCAAATCACATATTTAACGCACCTTTAAAATGCAAGCGACACAATTTAAAAAAATCAAAAATTGAGTTATCGTCATAAAATTTCTGAAAAGGAAAATAGTGGAACGACTTTTTTATAATTTGCAGCACAAACATAGTCACATACGTAAATAATCACGTATTATATTACTATTTCCTTAGAAGTCACAGTTTTGAGTTACGTCGTTTTCATCCTAAAGGTGCAATAAGCTTGTCCCCCAAACGCTTGCTCTACACTACTTTCTAGGAGAATGAAGTGGCGCAACAAACTCCCGCGCAGCACTACAGAATGTCTGTTAAGTTATAGATTTCAAAATTCGAAGCGGGGAAATGTTTCGGAATATAAAAAAATGTGCAACGCAATGAGCTATAATTTCATATATAATTGTCCGACAAATACCTTAGAGACATTCAAAACTTGAAGAGCAATTTCAGCTTTTCTGGGTATATGTTCAAAGTTAATATCGCCTCTTCTCTTTCGGTAAGACGGCAGTGCTACTCTTCTCGCCTTAATTTTGGGACGCCAGTACTCTTTCTATAATTCAAAACTTCACTAAAAAAAATCGCTAGAACTTCTTAAAGAATCCTAGGAGATCAGTGGCAGCTCAAAACAGCGGTCGTAAATTGTTGGAATCAAAAAAATAATTTACAAAAAATTACCTTGGTAAAGAAATTCCACTTCTTAGGAACGCCGTAATAACCCGGTATAACTAGGTCTATGTACCAAGAAAGGGTTGTTGTAACAACTAGTTGAACAACGAACAGCAACCACACTCTTAACACCGAAAGGTTGTCGATGTGGCCGTTGCCAATGTTCCAAAAATCGATGCCTACGCCTAAAAACCATAATATTAACATAAAGGACAAAGGAGCAGTCATAGCCTAGTGGTGTGACCGTTTGAATGCCAAGTCTTAGGTCTCGAGTTCGAACCCAAGGCCTCTGCGATGACTTCCCGAGTCATGTGCGTATTGTATAAATATAATTCTAAAAGTCTAAAAAACGGAGAAGGAAAACATCGTGAGGAAACCAGCATGCATGAGAGACATTTCTCAATAGCATGTGAAGCTAAGTCAGAGGCCCAGAGCAGCACAATAAAATCTGACACCAGATTACACAAAAACACGAAAAAAAATACACGTCTCTATTCCCTGGGGAATATGTGTTTTTTTGTTTAGGTATCAGTGTACCCACATTTCTGTTACGTTTAAGTCCTAGTAGGAGCGAAGCTATTACATTACCGGGCACAAATCAAACTCGGGGATCTACTGCGAAATTCCTGTTGGGAAACCCCACAAACATTGACCTGTGACCTGTGTGGGCAAAGACAATCTCGGCCAAAAAACGTCCACAACTGGATATAGCAATCTCTAAGCATCGCCAAAACGACATCTAGGAACTTCTTTTGATGCCAAGCCAAGTCGTAGCGTAGCTCGAACACGTGACAAATATGCAAATAATTATAATATCCTCTATTACAAGGCGGACAAAGCAGACGAGTTTGATGTATGTACTTAACCAATATGTTGTAACAATAATTTTGATTTAAAAGGGGACCATAGAGTTTCTTCTTCGTTCTTCTCCATACTTCATCGTTCTGACTGACCGACTCCTTGACAATTCAAAAGTCCTTTTAATTAGTTTAATTGAAATAAATTTTAATTGAAATAAATACATACCAATTTTTTCCATGTATAGGACTTCGTCCCAGAACAAATAGATGGGTGCATGTGGCAGTATACAGCATAATACATACGTGTATTCTTTGTAGGAATACCACAAAAAGTCTAAAATAAGTGTAGATAAGTAAAGAAGGAGACTTAAACAGTCAACGTGCACAACTGAAAGAAAAAAAAAAATATTTAATTTATGATGGTTTACTAAAGTAGGTAATAATAACAAAATGCTGCTTTTTCGTATAATTGTTTGTTTAGTTCTTTATTTTCTGTTTCTTGTGACCTCTTACCCCCTTACTGATAAACGTTGTATAGCGTCTGCATAGTCAACACAATTCTTTGTCTTCTTCTTTCAAATATCAGATTTCTGACGACTGAAAGAGACAAATCGGTGTGCAACTATTCACCTGATATAAAACGTTTATTAGTAAGAGGGTTTCAAACGTCGAATGCTGTCAGTTATTTACCAGCCAGGATCAACATAAGCTTTCACTTAGGCTCTACAGTGCTTAGATATAAGTGACAACCTACGTATAAAGGTATTAGTACTTACAATCCTGCGACAAAGCAGTACCGATGAAAGCAAAGCACATTGTGTTCAGAAAATGAAACGTTATTGTAAAAGCTATAATAGAAAAATTGCTGTGCAGCAGTATAGGATGCTCTGTCATCTGGAGAAAAAACACAATAAACTTAGTACGATTTTTTTAAGTAAGTTGCCTAGCCTTTTCCCAGCTATATTTGGGTCGGCGTCCAGTCTAACCGGATGCAGCTGAAAAGCATTTTACATGAAGCGATTGCCTATCTAACCTCTACAACCCCGTAACTGGATAATAAGATACCCCTTGGGTAGACTGTCGACTGCGTATGACGATCCGTAACGACTGTCAAAGATGCACAAATGATAGCCGGGACCAACGGCTTAACGTGCTTTCCGAGGCAAGGAGGAGACTCGGAATGTAAAGATGGACACCCATCCAAAATCCATAAGAAGGGTCCTATTCCAACCATGGCAAGCGTAGCTTAATCTGGTGGACCGACCTGTGCAGCTGTTATTACTTAAGTAAGTAATAACATAAATAAAAAACCACGACCATTGAAAATTCGATTGCTCAGTATGGCCTACAAAGTTTCCGTCACTGGGACTCAGGTTGGTGGATGCCACACGTATTTAAACTCAAACAGATAATCAATACAGGCTAGAATGCAACAAACTCACCGTAAGAATAAAAGTGACCGCTACGGAGTAAAAAATGCCTACTAATAAAGCCTCCAGGATATGTGAGAACCGCAGCACGCCAGTGCCCACGCCCGAGTGCTTCATCAGTTCCTGAAGGATAAATGAGACAGATGACTAACTAAACTGCCATAATATCGGACCTTGGTTAGAAATAGCAACATTGGTGATGATTGTCAGCATGGCCAGTGTCGGGGGTTTGTTTGAAAGAGTTTGTGGCTTCTTTTTTCTTCAGTTGTCCTTCAGTTGTGTGCGGGCGTATTACCGAAATATATTCTTCAGTGCGATCTATTTATCAATACACAGGAA
This sequence comes from Hyppa rectilinea, assembly GCA_951799385.1. Lineage (NCBI taxonomy): Eukaryota > Metazoa > Arthropoda > Insecta > Lepidoptera > Noctuidae > Hyppa > Hyppa rectilinea. Next base: position 2,942,726 of record OX637318.1, on the reverse strand, counting down.
CGCCATCTATCATGAAGATATGCAAACTCTAACAGAGCCCTATAGGAGGACATGCGCACGCGCAATATTTGGACTAAATCTCATATGACAGTTTTCTTTTATTATTTATAAGATAGCAAGTCTATTGCCAGTAACCGAACACAAATCAAGATTACTACAGAAAAAAATCTGATGGAAAAATCCCCACGCTCTGTATTCATGTTTGTAACCACCATACCAAGCAATAAATATTCTATAACACTGCTATGATTTAGCCCAGGGGTCCGAAACTTATTTTGTCAACTGCCCACTTTGAAAACAAATTATTTTTTAGGGCCCCCATTTTTTCACCAACTTAAAAACCACTATCTTGAGATGAAATTACAAGTCGCCCCCTAAGCCTCTACACAACGCCCCCATTCTGGGTCTCTAACTGCCCCCCTTTTAGGCCTACAGCGCCCACAAGGGGGCGTTATCGCCCACTTTGGGAAACGCTGATTTAACCTTAAACCCAAAAACACTATCTGTTCAGGATCCCACCTGTATGTAGTAGCGTTTGTGTTAATTATATACCTACCACATCATATCAACGCAATATTATAGTGATGATTCTACTAGTGTAAACCGACTACCAGGCCCGTGACGGACGGCGCGTACATGTTCGACGCGCGCCTCAAAGAGATGTCAGCATATGAAGGGGCCCGTTAGAGCCGAGCCTGAAGGGTAAGCGGGATTGGAACAGCGGAGAACGGGAGAAGTCTTTGGATATATCCCACGCTCAAAAAAAAAAAATGTAAACCGGCTGGATATTGACTGACCTTCATTCCAAATTTCCGTTCCACGTTCAGTCTTTTCGTGAATAGAAGATAAAAAGGCAGTGGTCCAAGGATAGTACATATTATAATGAATTTATGCACTGTCAGCAACTCTTCCGTTATGTAGTTAGGTATTGTCAAAAAATGTATTTCCTAAAATAAAATATTCTTTTGGTACACGGAACACAAAATTATTTTTGACCTAGTACTAATATCTACACTAATACAACCACATAAAAAACACTAAGATGACCAGTAGGTATTGCTATATGTAAAAATTCAAATTCAAATTCAAATTCAAATTATTTATTTTGTGAACATAGGTGATTACAGGTGTTTTTCACTATAAATATCTAATGTACGAACCATGTCCCGCCGATAGGCATACAAAATTAGATTAATAAAGTTAAAATAATTAATGTCAAAGAATATGCAAGCATGTCAAAATTAAAAAATAAATTAGATGTATACAACATGTCCCAAAATTCAACGATAAGCCGGCACCAGAGGATGGACCTACTAATGACTACTCGAGAAAAAAAAAGAAAAAAAAAATACCTCTACTTTTTTTTAAATTACTTAAAAAAAATGGAAATTCTTCGAAAATGTATACCCCTTATGACACTTTTAACTACCATGACCACAATTTTTCAAATTTTTCAGTTTTTTTGTTTGTATCGGCAACCTAAGTAGTACTACTATTCACCATAATCTTTGAAAATTACAGAATTTTCGTAGTTTTATACAAAAAAACAACCAAAAAAAATTATTTCCCTAAAATTTTGAAAGATTTTAACGTTCAGTACACTTTAAGTCATCGTAGTGTAAAAAAAAAATATGGGCACTACTATGGCAAGTTTTTTTTAAAATTAGCGCAACTAACCTAGATTTTAAAATGGTATAATACTTTAGGAAAACTAGCCACAAAAAAAAAATAATGACACTTTTTCTAATCAAGAACCAAATTTCACAAGTTGTTGTTAATAGTAATCACTTCTACTATGTGCCCAAAATAGATTTTTGTTGTTGGAAAATGTTGAATGAATGAAACAAATGGTGTCAATAAATGTAAATTTATTGCATTATTAACCCATTCACTGTCCAATGAATCACATATGATTCATGTTGATTGTTTAACTATTGTGTCTAGTTTGTGAACAGGGAACCTGTTAATAATATTATAATAAATGTTCGAACTGTTTACCACCGGCATTAATACAAGCATGACATCGCCTTAAAAAAGATCGTTTTATTCGTCGTGCATATCTTCTACTATTGATATGATCCGCAGCCTGAGTGATTTTTTGGCGAAGGTCGTTCAGTGTTGCAATGGGTTTCGAGTAGACTCTGTCTTTGAGACAACCCCAATAGAAGAAGTCCAGGGGGTTTAGATCGGGTGAACGGGGTGGCCATAAAATAGGACCAAGTCGCCCTATCCAACGCCCTGGATACTCTTGGTTTAAGTATTCTCGCACAGGACGGGCATAGTGAGCTGGGCAGCCATCATTTTGGAACCATATGTTTTGTGGATCACTAATGGGCATGTCTTCTAATAATACTGGCAAGTCATTTTGTAAAAAGTTCAAGTAACTATTGCCATCCAAGTTTCCTTGTAATTCAAAAGGCCCAATCACTTTTCCGTTTAATATGCCCGTCCATAGGTTAACCTTGAATTGATATTGGGATTTGTCTTGTCTCATCAGGTGCGGATTTTCATTGCTCCAGCTATGTAGGTTGTGAAGATTTAAATAGCCATCTCTCTTGCAGGTTGATTCATCCGACCATAGAATATTATCCAAGAATTGGGGATCTTCTCTGTGCTTTTGCAGCATCACACGGCAAAATGCGACTCGTAGTGGATAGTCCCGCGGTAATAACGTCTGCACACGCCTGTAGTGATATGGGTGAAGTCTGTGACGTTTTAGGATTCGATGTGCAGTACTTTTTGGGATTCCCGTAGCTATTTCTATGGCACGTACCGAGGTAGTTGAATCATTTTCAATTTCATTGAGAACGTCTTCGTCGCGTTCCGATCTAGGTCTTCCAGCATTTCTCCTGTCAGATGGTAAACGGCCCTCCGAAAACGCTTGATGCACGTTAATAAATACTCGATAATTCGGGTATCTTTGAGCATTTGGGTACCTTTCTCGATATAATCTGCTAGCAGCACTACCATTGCATCGGCACTCTCCATAAATGAGGTGCATATTAGCGTATTCCAACGGTGTGTATGGTAGCGGCATGATAAACGCTAAACAGTCCAAAATACGCCAAAAGTCCAATTCACAAAACACAGTCCAGTTCAAAATAATGCCAGGTTAGTACAGTTTGCAGATCACTTAATCCAGTCCAAAAAGCCAAGCCAAAAGTCGTTAGTACGAGAGTCACATCAATTGAATACGAAACGGTGCACAGTAAACAAAGAAGCAGAGCGTACTGACTTTGTACTTTGTAGAGAACAGCAACATTCCTACCTGCCCTATTGTTATTTAACAACAAACATCTATCTATCTCTCTCTAACGTATAATCGCTCTCTATCTATCTCTCTCTAACGTATACTATCTATCTCTTTCTGACTTCTGAACTTCACTGACTACGCACATGTCCCTTCCAAATTCTAAGAATTTGCGAAAGAAATCTATTTTGGGCACATAGTAGAAGTAATTACTATTAACAACAACTTATAAAATTTGGTTCTTGATTAGAAAAAGTATCATTATTTATTTTTTGTGGCTAGTTTTAATAAAGTATTATACCATTTTAAAATCTAGGTTAGTTGCGCTAATTTTTTAAAAAACTTGCCATAGTGGTGTCCATATTTTTTTTTAGACTACGATGACTTAAAGTGTACTGAACGTTAAAATCTTTCAAAATTATAGGGAAATAATTTTTTTTGGTTGTTTTTTTTGTATAAAACTACGAAAATTCTGTAATTTTCAAAGATTATGGTGAATAGTAGTACTACTTAGGTTGCCGATACAAACAAAAAAACTGAAATATTTGAAAAATTGTGGTCATGGTAGTTAAAAGTGTCATAAGGGGTATACATTTTCGAAGAATTTCCATTTTTTTTAAGTAATTTAAAAAAAAGTAGAGGTATTTTTTTTTTTCTTTTTTTTTCTCGAGTAGTCATTAGTAGGTCCATCCTCTGGTGCCGGCTTATCGTTGAATTTTGGGACATGTTGTATATATAAAATGGTCATAATTAAATAGGGAAAATGTCATGAAAATAGGTAAAATTATATATAAATCAACAATTGCTCAAAAACTTGTCATCCAGATATTCCTTGACTGAATAATATACCTTGTCATTTAGTAACTTAAGGAGATCACGTTTAAATGTATTATTATTCTTACTATTTCTAATATGACAAGGTAATTTGTTATACAATTTTGGTACCATTGCGTAAACACTTTTATAAGCAAAAGCAGTTCTGGTGGTTATTGTTTCTAACTTATCTGAGCGACGTTGACTTTCTACATGATTAAACAAGTGTGTGTTGGTTTTTACAAACATCAAAACCTCATAGATATACAGCGACGGTACCGTCAGAATATTTAAATCCCTAAAGTGTGGCTTACATGTATCTGTTGTTCTTAATTTGCAGATGGCTCGGATGCATCTTTTTTGTGCTAAAAGTACGGAGGATACATTTGAAGCATTGCCCCAAAATACGAGTCCATACCTTAATGTGGAGGCTACATATCCGTGGTATGCCGTTAGGAGGGCAGTTTTGTTTGCAACTTTACCTAACATATAAAGGGCATAAGAAAATCTGTAAAGTCTCAAACAAACACTATCAATTTGAGTTTTCCATGTCATATCATTGTCAATATGCAAACCTAAAAACTTTGTAGTATTCGCTTCTAGTACTGCGTCTCCGTTGTACCTGATTTGGTATTGTGTTGATTTTCTTTGTCGAAGTTTAAAGTCCATTATTTTAGTTTTATTCAAATTAATTTTAAGGTTGTTGGTATTTAGCCATTCTATAATTGACACCAGGTCTGTGTTTATATCTAATTCAATTTCTTTAAAGTTACCCTTGTCGAAGACAATAGTGCTATCGTCTGCAAATAAGCACATCTGATGACTGGTTACATTGGGGAAATCATTTATATAACAGATAAAAAGTAATGGACCTACCACAGACCCCTGTGGAACACCATACGAAATTGATCTTGTACTTGAGGAGTAAATTGTTTCTGTTTTTGACTTAATGTTAACTTGGCTAATCTGAGTAACCTGTTTTCTACCTTCCAAATGCGATTGTATGAGGCCAAGCACATCACCTCTGATGCCGTAGCTATAAAGTTTTTTTAATAGTATTTTATGGTCAACATAATCGAAAGCGCGGGTCATGTCCATATACATTGCTACAACCGGTTTTCTGTTGTCCATGTTGTGGTGTATCTTTTTGAGGAAATTGTACACTGCCATATTAATGGTTTTATTTTGCCTGAATCCCATTTGTTCCTTACAAAAAATGTTATTTTTTTCAAGATAATTGTTGAGCCTTTTATAAATCACTTTCTCAAGAATTTTCGAAAATATAGTAATTAACGCTACAGGTCTATAATTGCACATTTTTGTTTTGTCATCTTTTTTGTGTAGTGGCTTAATAATCGATATTTTTAGAGCTTCGGGAAAAACTCCATTGTGTATACAGGCATTTATTATATCACATAGCACTGTTGCAATAATAGATCCTACTGATTTGACCACGCTGGTCTTTATGTCATCATACCCTGTACTGTTTGTATTTTTGAGGTTTTTTATTATAGTTATTATTTCTTTTGCAACTACTGGTTCCATAAACATAGATTTGTGGGATTTTAGAACATTCGTGTTATTATAAGTTTGACAATTTCCATTGGATTGCGCTAGGTCTGCGAAATAATCATTAAAATTTTGCGCAATAGTTTGAGGATTTGTAATACATTTGTTGTTTACCTCAATAGCGTTAACATGTGTTTTCGGCACGTCACATTTCAGATTGTTTATTATTTTCCAGGTAGCCTTAGATTTATTGTTACTGGTTTCTATATAGCAGTTGTTTTGTGCTTTTTGTGTCTGTTTGATTACGCGGCGGTACCTGACGCTAAATGTTGATAAAGCAGTTTTTGTGTCTTTGTTTGGGTTTAGCCTATATTGCCATAGCAAAGACCGTCTCTTTTTGCTACAGACTTTAATGCCCGGTGTGATCCACTTTGGTTTATGAGTTGTCGATATTTTACATCTTACTTTTGGGAAACATAGGTCGTAGAAAAGTTTGAATAAGTTGAAAAACGCATTAAACTTTTCATTACAGTTATTTGCTTCAAAAGCTTCTGAAAAACTCAGGCTTCCTATACATTGCCTAAACTGATCCATGTTTTCCTTGTTGTAATCGCGTTTTTGAACATAATAATATTTCAATGCACACGTTTGTTGTATAGGAAACTTCATCAATTGCGCTAAGTGGTCAGAAACCCCTAATTCTAGTATCTCACTATTACAACCCCGTATATTGTGAAAAATGTTATCTAAGCAAGTACCACTACTGGGCCTAGTGGGTTTCTCAATTTCGATTTTGAGATTGAACTCTTTTAAGAGATGTTTAAATAGAGAGGAATACTTAGTTTTTTGTAACATATCAATGTTAAAGTCACCGCAAATTATAATTTTATGTTTATTTCTATAGCAGATTTGTCTCAATATATACGTCAATTTGTTAAAGAATATTTCCATTTTGTTTGGTCCTGGCACTCTATATAAGGTGTTAAAAAATTAACTCTAAGAATTTCGTGGGAGCATTGTACTCATCGTAACGAACATGATCTATTAGCTCAACCGCACAGCATTCAAAAACATTGCAGAAATTTAGCTTTTTCACAAAATCTATCTCTGTAGGTATATCTAATATGGTTGTGAATTAATATACAAGACCCACCGTTTCGTTTTTGTCTAGTAAAGGCGGTAGCTAAAGTGTAATTTGGAATGTTCAAAAGGTCAACATCGCTCATCGTCATATTGTGTTCTGTAAAACATAAGATATGTACATATTTGCCACTGTCTGAGAAACTGTCTATAAATTCCGTTATTATGTCACTCTTAGCCAGCAATCCATTTATGTTTTGATGTAATATACGTAGGCTATTGTACACGAAAAAGATTGTTGTCCTTAGAAGTTAGGCTACTCTGACATTTTTTTTATTACGGGGCAATAGTATGGCATTGTCCCAATTTTTTGCGTTAAGGGTTTTAGAACTGTTTTATTCTTAATGTTAGTCGACATTTCTAGAGTCTGAGACTTAAAGTAATAGGGTATTGTACCCTTTTTAGGAATAGAATTGCAATTTAAATTTAGGGTATTGTTTTGTTGGCATAGGTTTTTCATATTCTTCTTAATTTTAGAAAAATTCAAAAATTTGCTATCATAGTCATTACAGTCAATAACATAGTTAATAGTTTTACAAATATCATTAAGTTTACGTTTAGTACAATCTATATAGGAGCAATTTTTGTATTTTTTACATATTTTCATTATGGAATCATTTAGCTTGTTTGTATCTAGATAATTGTTTTTAGTTATGCTTAGTACAATGATTTTGCTGTCGCTGAAATACTCTATAATTTTTTTACATTGTGCAAACACAGATTTTTGGTTGTAGTCGTGTTCACCAAGAGATATAACAAGTTTGTCATTGGTTGCTAGTTGTATACTTCGATAGTTTTTTACTATCTCACTGCTCAACGCATTTGGCTTTGTTTCGCTTATGATCGCATACTTCTCATATTGTGTTGTTTTTCTTGAATACAAGAGAGCTGAGGCAAGGCCTACACATTGTTGAGCCCCGAGGATAACTAATTTTCTATTATCTGCAGGTTTTTCTTTCTTTTTGATTTCGTAGGTAGGTATTATCTGCAAATTCTGGGTACGTGTAGTGCTTGTTTTCTCTGGCGTTGTCATTTTCACTTGTAGTCTTTCGATTTGTTTTGTTAGGTTTGTTATCTCCTTGCTTGCCTCATATAATTGTTCATGCAGGTCGTTTATTTTTCTATGTAAATTTGCAAATGTATAGTTGTGGTCACTTTTAGTATTAGGTGTCGAGGTTTGTGATGAAGAGGTAAGGTATACGTCGCTGTTTTGGGGCAACACAAAACGCCTTGCAACTCTTTGCTTACTGTTTGGTTTATTTGGAGTCGTCGTGGAATGACATAGTGACTTTAGAGCGGTGATTTGTGTAGTAAGATTTTTATTTTGGGTTCGCAAGTCATTATTTTCTAATATTATTTTTTCTAATTCGTTCTGTGTAGTAGCGAGTTCTTGAGTTAATGTTGATATTCTGTCTTGCATTTCGGAGTATGTTTCAGTGTCAACTAAAGTACCGTCTATACTCTTAGACACTTGTTGGTTTGGTGGTAGTTGCGTCGCATCTGTCGGACTTAGGTACGAAACGTCCATGTCTATTTCGCTAACATTGAAATTTAGTCTTCGTCGCTGTTGTGTATTTATGTTGTCGTGGTCTTCCATGTTTGAATAAACGATAAATGAAAATTTTATATATTCAAAAAGATTTACGTCTCCACGAGATTCGATCCGACGCCGGCGCACTGCTGGATCATATAATATGTGTCTACCACTCAGCTAAGCTCACGTTTTCTAATGTAGTCAAACTGCGAAGTACTTTCAGCGCCCTGTACTTTTGTTTTTATTTCGATAGATGTCATTAGTTGTGTTATTGTGTTGTGGCGTCGTAGTTAGCACATATTGTAATAGATGGTGCTGTATTCAGTATTTTGAAATGGATGACTTGCATATCAAAATAATTATCATTTATTTCACTGCTTTCAAACCGTGACGTTTGTTTTACAGTATAAGGTGTTGTAGTTTTGTCACACACTTTGTAATTATTTTTGGTTTTTGTCTTTATTTTAGAGCACAATGTCTAATGTCACTTATATGAATTGTAGCCGTTATTTATTAATTTTTGGAATATTTTAAATTTTACGCACTAATCACTTTGTACTTCACCTTGTTCATAACTAGTTCATTTTTTTACAAAATATTCAGCACACTTACAGTACTTTTAGTCACTATTACTATTTTTAAAACTCAAATTATCACGGATACGATGTAAACAGTGGCACAGTGGCGCCTCCTACGTATTCCATCATACAAACATAAGTGAAGTTGAAGTGAAGCGTCAGAAATGCTTTTTTTTTTGAGTTTGGGTAATCATCAAATAACTCCTCCCGTTCTGGGTGGAGCAGAAGGGACAGACTGTCAGACACTTACTGACTAAAACCCATTCATGTTCCTTCCTTAGCCCTTTACGTTCCGGGGCAGCGGTAATCCTTTCGGACAATCCCGCCCGCTTACCCGGCAGGTTGCGGCCCTAACGGGCATTTTCCTTATTCCTGACATCTCTTTGAGGCGCGCATGGAACACGTACGGGAGGTCCTTTGTCTCTCCCATTCCGCCACCTCCTTACGAGAATAACTGCTTCGCAGGAGGTGACTGCCTCCAACTCCCTCTCGCTCCGGACCATGGCTTGCACCAAGAGAGGTCGCACCCGGTGTCAATAATGCAAATCTTTAATGTCTGTATTTTTAATGCTGTCTAATGACAACTCACTTCAATCTCACTTCACATAAGTTATCATGGTGGGATTTGAACGGAATAGACAGGCAGGTGAACAATAGAAACATACATATGAATGAACAGTACAAACTGCGCCGCCCTCAGATAAATTGGGATAATTGAATTAATTTATTGGGGCACGAGAATTGGTAATGAAATACTTACAAAAGCCTTAGAAAAGTGGGAAACCCATTTTCTTTAATGCATCATGCATTATTTCATAAACTAGTGGTCTATTGTATCATTTATTCTGCTAGTATGTACCTGTCTAAAGTCAATAATTGATTTTTACCTGATTGATAGTCTGATGACTAAGTTGCTCTATAAAGGACTTGTCTATGGCCCATTGCAATTGCCCCAAAAAAGGAGGGGCTATTTCCACTGCAAAAAGACAAGACATTGGTCAGGCAGATGCCATTGTAATTCCACTGTGTAAGATACGCAATCCACTATAGCCACCCAAACCCATAGATCGAATTGTTTTGTTTCCATGTTCTGCAATAGTCCTACACCAACCGGTGGTTATCCTTGGGCGCACTTGCATACAGTGATAATCGTCGGTTGCTGCCTCCAATTATAAAGAATTGTCTTAGGGGCCTCTGCGGGTTGGTTTCGCCCCCCCCCCCCCCCTTCGCCTTCCAAAGGTCCAGGACCCCAAGGTCCTGAGATATTTTTGAATAATAATAAAAGACTGTGCTTATCTAAAAAAATCCTAATTTTAAATACGGAATATTATCTATACTAATATTATTAAGAGGTAAAATTTGTAAGTTTGTATGTAGGGGGTAATCTCCGGAACTAATGATCCAATTTCAAAAATTTGTCACTGACCGAAAGCTACATTTACATTCCTGAGTGCTATAGGCTATAAATTATATTTATATCATACGTATTAGCCGAGCTATCGCAATTTTCGTCTAGCAAGTCGGAAAGAAATACCTCCGAAAACAGAATTATTTGCATGCGCTGCCTAAACAGTTGTTTAAAATTGAAAGCAATGTATGGCAACCCGGTTCGCCTTAATTATTTCTACACCATATTCCTATCTTTTGTATTTTAACTTTTATATTTCGTTTTATGTTTAAAAAAAGTATTTTTTCGACTTACTTCTAATGTTGAAACAAGAAATTTTCCGCGGACGAAGTCGCGGGCAGAAGCTAGTTTATCATACTTTCACGCAATTCTGATGGATGTTGCAACATACCTTTTGGAGCAATAGTACGCAAAACTCCATTATATGCGTCTTTTAGGTTATTCTTAGCCTCATCAGACACCACGCTTATAGAATATTCTAACTCGGTTGGAAGTAATCCGTCACTCTGGAACATTAAAACAAAAATATAATTACATAAGACATAACGCCTAGTAATCCCGGAAGGGTTAGGCAGAGTTATGAATGGTACACCTACATTGCGCCAGTTATGTTTGAGTCCCATGTAATATGAGCCGAGCCAAATGCTTAAATCTAGACTGTGGGCTGCTACTGAGAAGATCCCAGATGGAAATACCTAACTACACTGCGCGAACCGAAAATCGAACCCAGTTGGTCTTTACCTACATACCAGCCGGCCTCACTACCGTCGAGACGATCTGACCAGTGCTTGACAAATGGCTCGAGGCAAGAAGACGCGGTTCCCTATCATTTCGAGCTACGCAGGTGTTCTCGGGGCATGGCTGCTTCGGGAAGCACCTGTGTCGCATTAACGCGAAGCCGGACGCTCGGTGTACCACTTCGTCAACTATCGGAAGGACACGGCGCGGCTTTCACAGACTGTTTACCTTCGGAGGAGCCGCGCCGTGCCCTCATTTCAGGAGCAAGCAGTGACCTGTAGATGCCAACCGTAATCAATTCGATGGTCGGCGGCGAGGAGTTCTGGGACGCGGTGGTATCCTTCTGTGAAACAGTCATCTCGCGAACGGAGGCTGTAAAAAGAGAGAGGGAGGTCCTATCCACTTACCTGGACAACGCCCTCTTCCAGCACTCCTAAATGGCGGCCCATCGCCCCCCATACATCAGACCGGCTGGGAAATCATCCAATGACTTCTCCCGCTCTGGATGGAGCGGAAGGGAGAGTCAGACTCTTACTGACTAAAACCCATTCCGTAGCCCTTTATGTTCCGGGGTAGCGGTAACCCTTTTGGACAATCCCGCTTACCATACATCAGACCTAAGTGGCGGCGCGTATGTTCCACACACGCCCCGCTTGGTCGTCACAGGGAGAGTCAAACACCTCTGCCCCCCCCCCTCCCTCCCGACCTGAGGGGACCCAGCACCAGTCTGTGGTTGCGGAAGGATCGAGTGTTACCGCAGCGCTCGGCGTTTTTACGTGTGAGATGGAACACCGGGGTGTCTTTTAGTCAGTAAGAGTCTAACAGACCGCTCCAACTCACCCTCCACGGCGGAGTGAGGAATTCCACAACGGAACCCAAACAAAAGGATAGGTTTAATTTTATTGCATTACCTACCTTAAACTTCACTTCAGCAATTCTATCGCAGGTTAAGAATAATAATTCATCATCATCAAATTTTAAAGGAGCGCCTAGTTTCTCAAATCCCCACTGTTGTTTTGGTAGAACACCTTAGACCAAAGACAAAGTGAATAACATTAATAAAAGGGGCACATTACCTAAGGCTGCACATCTTTATGAACACACAAAATAGCTATAAAATAGAGTAAGTAGTATAGAGTAAAGAATCCTCTACCTTGATTCAAATAAGCTTCTGCTCTAGACATAAGCTGTCGTGTAAAAGTGTTAGAAGGTGTAAAAAATACTCTTGCCCAAGAAATAGGGTATTCGATCATCTGAAAAATAAATAAACGGTAAGATTGACTTTGAGGTAAAGTAATAAGACTTGCTGGAAATGTTTTCATCGCACAAAGTGATATAGGATACTCACTGTGCTATTTTGAGGTGCCAGCTCTTCAATATTTATTTGGTGGATTACAACTACAACAATAAACAAAGATACTCCGCCAAATGTCTCCCAAAAAGTGTGGCAGCACCGATAACATCGAGCCTTCACATACTTCCACAGTAGAACTTGTAGCGGTATCAAAATATTGTTTATGAATTGTTTTTCTTTTCCAGAAGTAGGCATGGTTTAAAAACATAACAGCATTTATCTTGTGAGCTTGTGAGTAATTTTAAAAGCGCGTTATTTAAATTTGGCAGATAAGTCAGTGTCAACTTCATTATTAAGGTAAAAGCTACAGGGTAGCCCGCAAAATTCAAGGTTCAATATATTTTTTTTATTTATTTGCAGGTCTGCGTCAAGTTATGTGTGGATCAAAATAAGATTCACCTATGTATTTACAGAATTGTAATAATTAAAATTAATAATACAATCTTCTAAGTTCAATCACCTATGGAATTATTATTTCAAGAAATCATGACGTTTGAGGACAATTCCAGCTTAGAGAGTTGATTGGTTTCAGCCAGCGGCTTCGCCTGCGCGTGGAAGTCGGATATTATCCCACGGGAACGTACCACCAGGATAAATAATAATTATATCTACATATATATACGAGTAGCTATGTGTCAAGTTGAGAAGACTATTTGTGTGGCCGAGATCCGTTCAGACGTTCTGGCGAGATTGAGTAACAAGCATCCATACAAACATTCGCATTTATTATTTGTATAGAATAGAATACACTTTAGTGATTATAACTACATAAACCTGCTAAGACTGCGAATATTATTTTGATCAACATACAACCTTACACTGACCAGCATATTGCGAAAAATAATTTCGCGGCTACCCTGGCGCTTCCCCCTTAACAAAGGCCTGTGTCAAATTTCAAGTGTTACCATACTATAGCGACAACCAAAGAGTATAATAATATGGTGACACCTACTCAGTCTTATCTATACACAATCTAAAGTATTAAGACTCTTTCGCATACTAGCTCAGACTGAGGAAGAAGTGATGGTGGACCTTACAGCATTTAGGTTAAATGCTCTAAGTGGTGGACAGTTTCACAGTAATTAATTGTACCTACTCAATCTGGCTAGCCTTATCTCAATAACGTTGACATCGACTTACAGTCAGTATCAGTGTTCAGTATCTATGGTGAATTTTACCAAGTTGACGTTTGAAGTTGAACACGTTTAGTAGGTACAGACGCCAGCACATCAAGCTATCCCAAACAAGCTGAAGAGCTGACAGTTCTTGAACGCAGTTTAGAAGTGCTGATTGCGTTCAGTTCTATTGGTATAATACGTACTTAGTAGTAGTAAAATCACTGGCAGCGCGGCAGGGAGACGCCGGACGATACACCGCGCGGCGCAGCGGAATGTGTCTACGTTCGCCGCCAGCTCTCGGCTCGCCACGTCCGCCTGCAGTCTGCCACATTCTGCTTTGCGAGGTGCAGCGCCGCTCTTAACCGGCACGCCTGCTGGCGAATCACCGCTGCGTCGTCAGCTGTCGCGCCGCAAGGCATCTTGAGGCGCAATGCGGCGTACGACGACGCGAGGGTCGAGCAAAATGAGACGACATCTTACCGGGACAGAGAGGGCGGTCAAAATTGCCAGAATCACCTCACGTAATTAATGGATGCCTCTTTTACAAGGTCATCGTTTTATCTTGTCGAAGGCCTGAGCTAGACTATCAGTCAACATTAGCCAATAGTTACTACATACATACTACCCGCCGCACAGTACGTTTCCAACTATGTTTCTTCCAGTCTAACCAGATGCAGCTTGATACCAGTATTTCACATGGAGTGACTGCCTATCTGACCTCCATAACCTGCAGTAACTAGATAATATGATAGGTACCCCTTGGTAAGACTCTCTGTCAGATTTTCGGGCTTCTGACGACCCGTAACGGCTGTCAAAGGTGCGCAAATGACAGCTGGGAGGCGGGACCAACGGCTTTTTTTTTTTTTAGGGCTGGGAAATCATCCAATGACTGCTCCCGCTCTGGGTGGAGCGGAAGGGAGTGTCAGACTCTTACTGACTAAAACCCATCCATGAGTCACCCATTACTCACCGTGGCCCGCGCCTACGGTGGCCGGGAGTCGTCACGTGGCTCCCGACACCCGGGGCGTCTCCTGCGGCGGCTGGGACGGGAGGACCTTTCTCTCTCCCATCCCGCCACCTCCTTCGCGAGCATGACTTTTTCGCAGAAGGAGGTGACTGCCTCCCACTCCGGGACTAAAACGTGGTCAACACCATCTGCCTAGCCATTCCCAACTATGTTTAGGACAGTCGGCTTTCAGTCTAACCGGATGCAGTTGAATACCAGTATTTTGCATGCGACTGCCTATGACGTCCACAACCCAGTAACTGGGTAATACGATACCCCTTGCTAAGACTGGCTGTCAGATTTTCGGGCTTCCGACGACCCGTAACGACTGTCAAAGATGCACAAATGACAGCCGGGACCAACGGCTTAACGTGCTTTTCGAGACACGGAGGAGTCTCGGTCTGTAAAGATAGTCACACATCCACGGCCAACCCCGGCAATCGTAGCTTAACCTGATGAATCGACCTGTGCGGCTGTTAGAACTTAGCCACGAGCTCCTCTATATTATTCTGATTTATTTATTTTACGTGGTCAACACCATCTGCCTAGCCATTCCCAACTATGTTTAGGACAGTCGGCTTTCAGTCTAACCGGATGCAGTTGAATACCAGTATTTTGCATGCGACTGCCTATGACGTCCACAACCCAGTAACTGGGTAATACGATACCCCTTGCTAAGACTGGCTGTCAGATTTTCGGGCTTCCGACGACCCGTAACGACTGTCAAAGATGCACAAATGACAGCCGGGACCAACGGCTTAACGTGCTTTTCGAGACACGGAGGAGTCTCGGTCTGTAAAGATAGTCACACATCCACGGCCAACCCCGGCAATCGTAGCTTAACCTGATGAATCGACCTGTGCGGCTGTTAGAACTTAGCCACGAGCTCCTCTATATTATTCTGATTTATTTATTTTAATTGATCCCGTAACTGTTTTACGAGGGACATACTTTGAAGGGATTGCAGTACTACTACACAAAACATACCTACACGTACAATGTGTTAGGTTAACCTAAAACATTCCATGACATAGTTTCTACCTAGCTCCTTTGTAATAATTTAGTACTAAGATAAATAAAACAACCAGTATAATTATGTTTGTGTATATAAATCAAAACCAAAAATATTGTATTTAATTGTAAATTTTATTCCGGCAACCCACAGATCGATTACATCATCGTGGCTCAGTTTACACCTTTTCTAATATTTTGAAGATCTTCTCTATGAAGCAGAGTCCATGGGTTCAAGGTTCTTTTCATACTCTAGTTTCCAGAAAACGTCTTCGATTTTAGTGGAGCTAAGATAGTAATCTTGTATCAATTCCTTATAATTCTCTTTTAATTCTTCTAGATTTTTAAACATTACGCTATAGCGTTGCGTTTGATCGTCGTCTTCAATAAAAAAGTACAGCATGCACTAGAATTAGAAATTCAGTAATTAAAATATTTCACGCCTTTTTTTTTTAAGGCTGGGAAATCATCCAATGACTTCTCGCGCTCTATGTGGAGCGGAAAGGAGTGTAAGACTCTTACTGACTAAAACCCATCCATGTTCCTTCCTTAGCCCTTTATGTTCCGGGGTAGCGGTAACCCTTTCGGACAATCCCACTTACCAATATTTCAGGCCTAAGGCGTCATAGCAGCGGTTCACAGGTAGAAGAAGAAGTATCCAATGTCCTGATCCAGGCCATGGTGTATTCGAGTGCAAAATGTTATCCAAATCCGTTCAGCAGTAAAGATTGGAAAGGGTAACAGACAGTTACCCGCGCAATTATGAATAAGTATTTGTATAGATTATTGTGGGGTATGTTCACGCATGATGTTGACGACGTGCCTATTGCTATTAGATAAACCGTAGGCGTTCCGTTCTTTGGAGCACCTACCTACACGTCCCGCAAAATTACCACATCATCCTCGGGCAGCCAATGAAAGGACCTCAAGGGATTCCATCAAAAAGAAGCACCAATAGGAGCAGTTTACGGATTCCCGAATTCTTCTCCGTGGAACGCTTACCGCTCGTATTTTCTTCAAAACTAACATTGTTCCACTCTCAACCTTGCTTTGTATAGCTTCATTTTCAAACCGTAAATTTTGAACCGTTCTTATTGTACCAAGTTACTAACTCTTCTTGCAATAAACCATTTTATATGTTGGAGAAACCAAGCAGTATCATTTTGCCTAATCCACAACCACAAATTGAAAAGGAAGGCGTCTAACACATAAACAGGGTGCAATTAATAATTATTAAATTTATTTATCTTACCAAATGTTCTCTACAAAGCCTGCTATTGGTAAATGTCTGGAGAAAGTCACTCTTAAAGTCATTCAAACTTTTTGCGAACATCATACTCTTTTGTGTACGACTTTTGTTTGCATCCAGCAGGAGTTCTATTTCCGATTCAGCTGTAACGACATTATTAAATAGATGTATCTTTCTTTACAACATAACATCATGAATGCATTCCGCAAAGGGTAGACAGAGCTGTAACCTACACGCACTGTTCACCAGTTAAAAGAAAAGCAAAACGAACTTTTCGTGTGTATCTATGATTGTGTGCACTCAAATACAAAATATATTTTATCGAGATTTTCACCATAATTTAGACAATTTAACCAAAAGGTATGAATGTAAGTTTTAATAACAGCTGGAGATAGCTTTTTTTATCTGTACGAGCTAATCTCTGGAACAGATAACCCAATTCTAACGAAACGTAGGAACCAAACCTTACAGTAGAGTAAAAACAAAAAAAAGTCGGAAATAACGCTAAGCGATGCAATAGGGATGCAATTGAGTCCACAAAAAAAAAACGAGACGAACAAGTGAGTCTCGGCTTCGTTGGGGGTATTCTTATCTATAATCTATATCTATAATCTAGAATAAAATTGTAGAAAAGTGGTGTCTGTACAATGGAAATATATAAAAAAAAGTAGCAGGGGTTGTTATTTTATCGATGACGAACCCGAAATTGTAATTATTTTTTTTTTTTGTCTGTTTGTCGGTTTGTCTGTTTGTCTGTGTGTTTGTGCACGCTAATATCAGAAACGGCGTATTCGGTTTAGATGCGGATTCACTAATATATTGTAGTAAGCTTCACTTAACATTTAGTGTTTATTTCATGTCAATCGGTTCATAAATAAAAAAGTTGAATCACGGCGAACATTTGTTAAGGTATGCTGCCCGAAAAGTCACTATTCCACGCGGACGAAGTCGCAGGCAGCTAGTACAAAATATATTTTATCGAGATTTTCACCATAATTTAGACAATTTAACCAAAAGGTATGAATGTAAGTTTTAATACAGCTGTAGTATGTTATTTTTTTTGTTTGAACGAGGTCATCTCTGGAACAGATAACCTAATTCTAACGAAACGTAGGAACCAAACCTTACAGCAGAGCAAAAAGAAAAAACAGTCGGAAATAACGCTAAACGAAAACGACGGAATAGGGATGCAATTGAGTCCACAAAAAAAAAATACGAGACGAACAAGTGAGTCTCGGCTTCGTTGGGGGTATTCTTATCTATAATATAAAAATAAGTCGGGTTTTCCTTCCTGACGCAACTCCAGAACGCACGAACCGATTTCACTAATTCTTTTTCTGTTGTGTTTGTTATTGTCAGGACAAGGTTTTTACATTTTAAAAAAGTAGGTAGGGAAGGTAGGTACGGTAGGTAGGTAGGGTAGGTAGGGTAGGTAGGGTAGGTAGGGTGGGTAGGGTAGGTAGGGTAGGTAGGGTAGGTAGGGTAAGTAGGGTAGGTAGGGTAGGTAGGGTAGGTAGGGTAGGTAGGGTAGGTAGGGTAGGTAGGGTAGGTAGGGTAGGTAGGGTAGGTAGGGTAGGTAAGGTAGGTAGGGTAGGTAGGGTAGGGCAAGTAGGGTAGGTCAGGTAGGTATCATAGTGAAGACAGGACAACGTCTGTCGGGTCAGCTAGTACTATATAGTTACTCACATTCCGAAGAGTCGTCGTCTCCATAATATCTGTCCACCCTGAAAGCAGTGAACATTTTGAGCTTGATCTGTGCAGTGTACCCTTTGGCTATTGAATTAAGGATCTCTTTTGCTGGTCCAATGGCTGCAAACTGGCCTCTCGACATGATAGCTATGCGATCGAAGACCGGCTGCAGAAGACGCCAGTCCATACTGGAAAGGAAATGGTCTCTACTGGTTTAATTCAGTGACATGCAGTAGGTCCGATGGGATTTCCCTGAAATTAACGAACTTCCACGCAAACTTACACAGAAGAGAAAAATTGTATTTCATTCAGAGTCCATAGGATTAGTAACAATTTTACATAACATCTAGTTTTAGTAAGTACCGACACATATTAACATAAAATTCAGCGTGGCGCTCCGCAACGTCAGAGTTTCCCACCATGCTGAGAACACACTGAGAATAGTGTTGGTGCTGCCACGAACACGCGTCATCAGGGATGCACATCTTTTTCTATCTTTAACTACAGTAAAACGGTGTGTATAGGGATGCAAGGGTGAATCGAAACGAAACTTTATAATAGATTTTAACGTTGATATGATATAGTTGTTTGACAACAAGGACACCTAATCGTTTAATACAGTAAACATATAAAAATCCTTTTTGCTCACAAATTGTATTATTTCACTGTTCCCCCCCCCGCCCCCCGCCCCCTAAAAATATTAAAAATATTAAATTATATAAAAAATATTCGCTCAGCTCGTTGGTTTTAGATTCGAAACGGACATTACACAGAAAGACTTTTTATTCTGAGAAGAGACTTTATCCACCAACCCGTGGGTTACGGCCCACTCCTTCTCGAGGAGGTCTGTGACACAACAGTGGGAACATCATAGTATGATTTTGCAATGCTCGAGCTAGCCTGAGCAGAATAAAAATCAATCTCACCTTGTTTCGGCCACTATAAGAGCCGTCGGTTTCGACCTCAGCCTCAATAGCGCTTTTGCGACAAGTGGCTTGCTGCTGGCATCAAGCTCTTTCATAGGCTCGTCTAAGAAGGCCACTGATGGAGACAGCACCAACGCGCTACACATGGACAAGCGGCGCAAACAACCGCTACTATATTTCGATACTATAGTGTTTTTGTTAATGAGACCTGGTAGAGGAAACAAAAATTACCGCTTTCAAACTTAATATTTCGCAAACGGACCCCTGAATCGAAAAAAAATGATCTCATACCCCCAATATTTTTGCAAGACCCATCTAACAGTACCTACATCGCACAATTTAATAAACGATTTTCGAAAAATCATCCCCGCTTTAAGACTAGGAAAGTAGATATCCAAAAATGGGTATTCGATTTGAGTTAACTACTTTGCGCTTCTCAAATCTGGTACCATTAGTAAGGTCAAGTTACGTCATTTTTTGACTTGAATTTCACTTGAATTTACGATATTCTCGATCAAATATTCTAGGTTTCCCTTTGAATTATGTTAATTGGTGACCAATTTCTCTATTTGTTTCAGACTCGTAATTTAATTGTCGCCCTGAATCCCATCTCAACAACGGTTAATAAGCACAGAACAGATAAAGAGGTTAGAATGGAAGTAGTTCCTGATTTGTATTAGAACGCGTGTCGCCGCATGTCTCCCACTCTTGTCTCTCCACTACAAGCAAGAGATAATACGTACGCGCATTACGCACACAAATAAACCACACGCCCTTACATCGCGTGTTTACTATTGGTTGTCACACTAACGCAAATACTGCTCTGGACGTACACTCACACACGTGTAAAGGCAATTTATTTCTCATATATGTTACGGCCACCAAAAGGTCGATTAATCATATCGATAAAATTACTGTAGTTTAGTTAATTAAAGTTTTGCATTTTTTCAAGTTGCGGATACGGTACGAATAACTTCCTAATTACATATAAATAAACTTAAATCAAAGACAAATTAAGGGGGAACATCCGATACTGCCGGGAAATTTAAATTTTCTTTAGTTTTATGCTAGTTGCAGCTCTGTTTTACGGCATAATAATAGAAAGAAAGAAAAATAGCATTTTTAATAACATAAAACGTAAAACAACGCTACAATATGCAAAAAAAACTATAAAGAAATTTTCAAATTTCACGTCCATATCGAATGCTAAGTCGAATTAACATAATATAATCTAATTAATTTATTGTGAACTACTCCGTGAAAAAGTATTTATTAATTTTATCATGTTAATTTATGAATAATATCTGTGTCCGTCGGTTTCACCCGCGTTACATAATCATTTTCTGCAAAATGTTGCGATCATAAATTGTGCTACATTTAGTACCTATCCATTCAATTCTACCAGTTGCTTCAAACCACAGTTTTCTTGTAAAAGGATCTTATGGACAATTAAAAAAAAAGTGTTTGCATCATAAATTAGATTTTAGACGAAAAACCAACTAAGAAACTAAATTAATAATCCACATTATACAATAATTGGTGTTAATATAAACAAAGTTATTTTCATTGTTATATTACTGACAATAATCATTCGTATACACATCTTAATATCGACATTGTTTACAATTTGGTACAACACTATCGACGCGCATAGATTTCCCAGAATTGAAGCTTTGGGTCGACGCACGCGACGATCGCAGGGAACGCAATACATTGCGCGACCGCTCACGTCGTGCAAGATCGTACCAATGTAATGCAAGCAATGTATAATTTTACATCTGAATGCGATTTTATCGTTTTTGTCTACAAACTACATAATACTTTTGTAATAATTACAAATATCACTCGTATTTTAAGGTTTTTGGAGTTACCGGTGAAAAGAAATCTCTCCTCAGGCCACATTACACTCCTGACTTCTTTTCCGACACGTTATAATTGGGCAAGACGGCATAATTCTTTTTTTCCGCGGAGAATTGAACGCTTTCACAATAAGAGCGTGACTGTTGACCGGTGATTCTAATTTCGGTTGGGTTTGGAGCGCCCGCGCAAATGTGTGGCGCGCCTGTCCCGCCCACAAGGCCCTTCTAACCTCTTTAACTGTTCTGTGTTAATAAGCACCCCCATTCCTTACCCATACACCGTAGTGCCTTAAATGAGCACTGTCTGGCTAATTCATCGGAGTATCCACTCAGTTTGCCAATGAATTCCAAATTCTGTCTGCCGGTCATGAAGTCGTCCATACCCGCAGTTTTTGAAGAAAAACTGACCTTGTGAATGTACTGTAATTAAAAAATCATTCTAAAACCACTCTCTAGATAATTTAAACATGAACTTGAAAGCAAGACGGAATAGCAAAGTGCAGATTCACGTGTACAGAGGCCAGTATATCAAGTTACCCCAATCTGTCAAATTTATTTGATAGTTTTTAATCTTTTATTACTAAAGCATAAGGTTCATTTTCACTTGCAAAAATTTGGCACTTTGGGATAGCTTGATTTGTTGGCGTCTGTACATACATGCACAAAATAGCTGACACTTACATCGCGACTAAATAGGTAACTAAATCTATACTAGTATTACAAAGAGGAAAGATTTGTATTTTTGTGTGTATGTTTGTAATGAATAAACTCAAAAACTCACTGTGCCGATTTCAAAAATTCTTTTACCATTAGAAAGCTTAGTTTTCAGGGAGTAACATAGGCTACTTTTTATCGCGGAAAAATAACGGGTCCCGCGGGAAAGACCACGGGAGCGAAGCCGCGGGCAAAGTGCTAGTAGGTAATAAATAGGTGTCGCATCGTGGGTAGCTGAAATGTGAGGCATCGGGTCTTTTTCATGATCCGACGCAGCTTTTGATTGACGCGCGCACTATCGTGGGTACTCGACGGGAAGATAATGTAAACATAAAGATAAAGATAGTTCATTTGCCAAAAACATGCGTTTGCATATAAATTAAGCATGCATGTGTGCTACATTCAGACAGACGTTTTATTTCGACTAAGTGAGTTGGAATACTTATTCCGATTAATCTTCAGTTGCAGTACGGTTCTGTAGTGCAATTTAATTTAATTTATTTATTGATGTCAGATTACAATGATCAATTGGTTAATCCAATGTGGCGATGTCATCCGTATTAGAACCCAATCCACGATCCTCTGATTTTACGAATTCATGTACGTATTGTATTATTATCACTTGCTTAAAATCGGTAAAGGATAACATCGTGAGGAAACCAGCATGTCTGAGAGATATTTCTCAACAGCATGTGAAGCTATGTCAGAGGCCCACGGGCAGCATAAAAATTCTGACACCAGGTTAGTCACCAACCACACGAAAAGAAGAAGATTCGTAATAGACAGTACGAGTGTTTACCTCCATCCGATTACTCCTAATGTAGACTCCGTTAACGCAGGAATCGCCTCTCGTCATGACGAGGGTTCCAGCCAACATCTTCAACAATGAAGACTTGCCGGCAGACTGTGGACCTAGTATGGCTAAGCATTCGCCTGAAATGTTTTCATTTTTGCTCGTCAAAGAAATAATAATATTTTGAAACTAGTGAAGGTGGATAGTTTTAAAATATATAGTTAGATATAGAGTCGCTGCCGGCGGCTTATCAACTTTTGGAACAATAAACTCAAAATCGTGAAGACAAAGTTCAAACTCCATTGCAGTCAACATTGTACCAGTGTTTATAGTTATATCTACTTAATCACTTACCACGTTTTGTCGCATAAGTAATACCCCGAACGGCGCCAACTTTCTTTTTCCTTTTAATATGCCTAATATGTTTGTAATCTTTGTGTACATTTTCAACAAGGAACACATTTTCTTCGAAACTTTCTGAAAGGATAATTTAAAATACTGTTGCCATACATTATTTAGGGTTTATTGTACAAGCTGGAAAATTAATATAATAATAATATAATATCCTTGGAAATTTCACACAGCGCCATATCGTCCCAAGCTAAGCAACCTAATGCTTGTGTTATGGTAACGAGATGGCTGATATACTACTTATATATTTTTTTTTGTAAATAGGTACATACATATTATAGATAGAAAAACACCCAGACTCGTAACAAATACTTGCAGGTCGTACAAATATTTGTTCCGTGCGGGAATCGAACCCGCGACATAGTGCGCAGCAGTCAATCGCTCAATCACTGCGCCAACCGTGTCGTCAGAAAAATTAACTGTGTACTATCAAATTAACACACTACAACAAATCGCCTTGATACAGACTTTTTTTTTAGGGTGGGAAGTCTTCAAATGACTCCTCCCGCTCTGGGTGGAGCGGAAGGGAGTGTCAGACTCTTTCTGACTAAAATCCACCCATGCTCCTTCCTTAGCCGGTTCCGGGGTAGCGGTAACCCTTTCGGACAATCCCGCTTACTTGGCAGGCTTTGGCCCTAACGGGCCCCTTCCTTATTGCTGACATGTCTTTGAGGCGCACGTGGAACACGTACGCGCCGTTTGGCACGGGCCTGGTCTAGATCGGACGGTGAGCTAACCATTACTCACGTCCGCAGGCCCGCGCCTACGGTGGCCGGGAGTCGTCACGCGGCTCCCGACGACGCCCGGGGCTTGTCCCGCGGCGGCTGGGACGTGAGGTCCTTTCCCTCTCCCATCCCGCCACCTCCTTCGCGAGCATAACTGCTGAGCAGAAGGAGGTGATTGCCTCCCACTCCCTCTCGCTCCGGATCATGGCTTGCAACAGGGCCGGACGCGAGAGGTCACCGCCACCGCCAATCGCCTCTACGAGGACACGGCGAAGCATGCCCTGTTTGGGTGGAGCAACGCCGATCTCCACCGTATGGTCCATCGTGTCCTCAGGGCGATCGTGACAATGGTGACACCCGGGCGTTTCCTCCCGCCTGATAATATGCGGGAACCTCTCGAAACATCGGTCCGGTGAGGACCTGCGTCAGGCGGTAGTTGAGGGCGCCGTGACGCCTCTCTAGCCACTCCTCAAAGAGGGGCCTTACCGCCACTATTGTGGTATGCCATGCGATGGGTTGAGTCAGTCGCTCTTTCCAAGCCGCCATGACATGGCGCCGCCTAAAGTTTCATACAACTGTCAAAGAACGGATTATTATTTTCGTAGTTTAACTACAGCATTGTTTTACAACGATGCACAGAATACACTTTTTTTCTTATTTTCATCGTTTTAGGGCTAATAGGCTCCGAGTAAAATTACTGTGCCACATCTGGACGGACGAACAGAAGGCTAGACTGACAGACGGACATGACGAAATTATGGTGGCTGCATTTTTGCCATTTGGCAACAGAATCTTAAAAATGAGCTAAAATAATATCGAAAATTATTTACTATTTCGAATTGCTGTCCGGACATTGTTTCTCTCTTGCAAAACACTCGGGTTGCGGAACACCTGCAGAGGTTCTTTGTAACCAGAAAACGAGAACTGCTCGTAAAGGTACTGCGGTATTCTGTATTCCATTAGCAAAACCAGCATCTAAAATTCAAGGTACCCACATTCTGGTAAATGAACAATAAATACGAAGGTCCCAAGGCATACCAAGAAATTAAATTTTTTGTCAGTAAAAAGCACTTATTTACAGAATTATAGCACTCGTTAGAGAAGTTGACTGTATTTACTTTGGTTGGTGAAATCAGAACGGAATCTTTGATAAAAGTTTTCGTTAAGATGGCACCAACGTTGCTAGTGTAAGTACCATTGCAATAACTTGCGTCAAATTACTCAAAAGCAGTCAAAGATAAGGTATACTTACTAAGAAAAAGAAAAAAAAAAGTAGTAGTGATAGCCTAGTGGTGTGACCGTCGGACTGCCAAGTCGTAGGTCTCGAGTTCGAACACAAGGCCTCTGACTTTACGGATTCATGTGTGTATTGTATAATTATCACTTGCTTAAAAATCGGTGAAGGAAAACATCTAGAGGAAACCAGCATGTCTGAGAGATATTTCTCAACAGCATGGGAAGCTAAGTCAGAGGCAGCATAAATACTCTGACACCAGGTTAGTCACTAACTACACGAAAACAAGAATAAGAAAAAAAACAATGGTTTACTTACTGTAAACACGATGAATTGTACAAACAAGTTAATGAGATCAAACAATCCAGTTTCGTCGGATACAAAATATGGGAACGGTTCAAACGAGGTCGACTCTGGAATGGATATACAGAATTGTTTATTAAAAAGGGTGTTAAAATATACAGTACCCGGCGATAAACATTGCACATCGACTTCTGGAAAAAGACAATCGACTAATTGTCAAAATGTTCAAAATATATGTTAAGAGTTGTTAACACCCCCAAATTTAAAATTTTAAAGAGGGAAACCTTTACCTCTTCACGCGAAATTATCTACAATGTTTTTAAATATATTGTAACCGAAGCTGACAGATTAAAAAAAAATTAAGATGAAAATGTAAGTTGTTATTTTAAGAAGGTTCAAGAACGAGTTGCAAATGCCCATTCTGACAATTACTAGATTGTCTCTTTCCACAGGTCGATGTGCAATATTTATCGCCGGGTGCTGTATATATCTAAATCTCATTCTGCATCTGGAGACCACATTATGCAATAAATGAGGTTTCATTTATTTGGTTACAAGTAATACTATCATATCCATAGAAGTGTGGCAAAATTAAAAATTTAATATAAAAAATGAAATTTTCAAACGAAATAAGTATCAAAAATAAATTTAGTAAAAGTAAACACTGTTTTAGATAACGTACATATATTACATCCAAAAGAGCGGCAAAGAAGCGCGCAGGCGGCCAATTCATTGCATCATTGACTTCAGTTGTAATTTACTCAAAATGAAAATTCTACTTTTTGACTTAAGTCCTGGACTGATTTGGAATTTTATGTATTTCGTCATAAGTGAAATCGATCGTGCGAAATACGGGCAATTGCTGATTTCCGTGCAAAATATTAGTTCACGCCATATTTGATAGATGACATTTACAATTAACGCTATCTTACGTAGTACCTTCACAACACAAGTGCAAGAGAGTCAAATTAAACCTATAGGTAATGCTAAGAGGATCGAATGAAGTTCAACATTCGTGCATTGTTTTGTGAAATGCATTGAAAAACAAGATGGCGACGTTAGTTCCGATTTTAGTCACGCGTTTGACGCGTGGCTAACATCGGTAAATGCGGCGGTCCTTGTAAAGCTATACAATAAACTTACAGTACCTACCAGTATGACACATCAACTTACTTCTAGATAAAGTACCTACAGCTTACTAGAGCGTCGTCTCTGTCACTTATAACAGGGGTTCCCAAACATATTTTGTCTACTACCCACTTTGAGAATAAATTATTTTTAGTGCCCTAATTTTTTCACTTACATAATAACCACTATCTAAATGAAATTACAAATCACCCCCTAAACCTCTACACAACGCCCCCATTTTTTTCCTGGGTCTCTTACTGCCCCCCTTTAGGCCTGCAGCGCCCTCAAGGGGAAGTTGTCGCCCAATTTGGGCAAGGCTGACTTATATCTACTTATATGACAGTATCTTTCTAAAACTTGTCTACCATATAATAACGTACCAATACTTACGGCAACAAACATTAGCGTCAAAAGCTACGTCATCGAACTCCAAATTAGGGCACAAATGCCTGTTAAGCTTACAATAAGCGTTGAGCCTCGCGGTAAGGGTGAGTCTACCGAGGCCCATCCCGAAAGCGAAGATCGGGCTGAACCGAGCCACGACCAGCAATGTGACGTACGGTACAGTGATGTATACAGATCTATTCCAGACGACTTCCATCACTGATAGAAGGATTGGTAGGATGACGCCTGAAATATAACGACATCGTTTATATTAGTCTTTAGATAGATAAACATACAAACTTTTTCCAAAGGAGCAAAACTGAAAACCACTCAAAACTTATTACGACACGTTTTGAATGAGAAAATTTTGCTGGAATAGCAAGTTATGTCATGTTCATTCACCAAGTAATTTAGAATTTGCTGCAAGGGTATGAGTCGGAATTGGGATGGACTATTGCCCCATAACAGAAGCTGGAATTTTTACAGAAGCACTCGGCAACC
The DNA here is from genome assembly GCA_951799385.1 of Hyppa rectilinea. Taxonomy (NCBI): domain Eukaryota; kingdom Metazoa; phylum Arthropoda; class Insecta; order Lepidoptera; family Noctuidae; genus Hyppa; species Hyppa rectilinea. The sequence continues at coordinate 2,915,351 of OX637318.1, read as the reverse complement.
ATCACTCATGTCAGGCAATCGCCGCATTTCCCTGATGGCAAACGTATTAATTTAATTATATGGGTTTAAAAATAGCCACTCAGACAGCGACAACGCCCCACCCTCCCCCCTTGCGAAGGGAGCGAACGATCATCGAGGGCTGACGGTATGACACCATCGCCCGCCTCACGCTCAGGGCGCCGCGCCACGTCTCCTCATCGTGACTTGTGAGGACTCACATGGTGTGAAAGTCTCGAGAAGAGCTTACTATAGAAATGATCCTATGAAGTAAGGTCTTGCCGAATTACCGGACATCGTAGAGGGTCGTTTGCTTGCGGAGAATCTTAACACCGCGATTCAGAAAGCGGCGTCATCGGCACAGTGACATCTAGTAACGCGTTAGGGCATTACAATACTCTGATTGTTTGCGTCACGATAACGTGGCATTGGCATTGCTTGATAAATATTAAACACATGTAAGGCACGTGGTTTTTGTTGACATTTTATTTTTAAATTCTAGCTCATATTTATGAAGTATGCGACTGGGGGGGAGTAACCTGTGGTTCATCATCATCATCATTTCAGTCGAAAGACGTCCCCTGCTGGTTATAGTCCAAGTGGCGGTTGTGTGTATCAAGCGAATGACTTAAATGAAATTATTGTAGGTTACGGAAGCAATTCTTACACAAATATACTCAAACTGAAAGCATTAAAGTGGAAGGATAAATAAATAAATAATGATAGTGCAACGGTGTGTCATACTCGTAATTACAGCAAGAAACAAACGTATTTAAATTTGAATTTTGCAGGCTACCCGTCAAGGTCAAGGTCTATTTTCGCTTTGATGTTTTATGTCGTGCAAATGACATTGAACGCCATAAGGCGTTAAAGAAAAAATTACGAGGTTGACTATATAAAATAAAATGTCTTTTAATTATTTATCTAAAATATATATTTATATAATATTATATCATCATCTACCTAGCCTTTCCCCTATTATGTTGGGGTCGACTTCCAGTCTTACCTGATGCAGCTGAATATCAGTATATTATTAATTATAATTATATTTACTTACTTACCAAAAAGCAATGTTGTGATGTAAATCTCGCTTATAGCAAAATTTTCATTTAAAAAAAAACTTAGCAAATACAAGTTCATCAGGAGAGCTAGTCCAAACATAAACAATAATGCAACCAAGCAAACTGAAATAAAGAAAAACCAAATGACATAATAATTTTAAAACATTTTATGACTATCTATAATTAAACAAGTCTGTAGATACAGTCAAGACTTTTATATCTTCGTTTTTTTTTAAAGGCATCACGCAGTTCAACCTGGTAGGAGGCTGTCGACTGCTTAACCGGACTTGCCTGTGGGTGCCTCAATAAATCAAGGCCGCCAGCCAGGGCTTAAAAAACTTCCATACGTAGCGACACCCCCTGTGGGGCTTTAGGGTGTCGCTCGGGAAAAACAGCAAGGGACAGGCTGAATCGGATAGCTGATTATTTACGTATAAACCTTCCTCTTGAATAACTCTATCAGAGGGGCAGACGGCGGGTAGCAACTTTTTTATTTGCAAAGGGTCTATATTATTTCTGTGTACTAAAAACAACAGATAACGTATGAATAAGGCATAGCAATGTTTTCGAATTTTCCTCAAATTGGCACTGTAGTACCACAGACGTAGGCCGCTCAAAATTCTTGTAGCACTGTAGTGCCCACTGACATGCAAGTGGTTAGTGAAAATAGCATTAAAATCCGTTGCGTAGTGTAAACAATCTACGTGCGCGACTTTTTACAGTAGGTATGTAAAGTTAGTATAGATTTATAAAAAAAAACATAGTTACCACAAAACCAAACTTGTGTAAATGTGTCATCAAAATCCAGTAATAAAACGACTACTACAACAGGTATCAGTGTTATAAGCACGAACATGATCATGTGGCCCATAAGTTTTGCACTCCAGTGTATCGTGGGGGTGCAGCCTGCCATCATATGGTTGTCACGTATGCCACATTTTCGCTCTACTATGCTTAGTATTATTATTGGAATCATGGGGAAGATGGACACTGAAACAATAAAAAAATCCAAGATCGAAAATTATAATGCCAGACCACGGTCTCAGGATCTCGGTCGGGTCTCTGTCTCGGGATTGCCCGAAAGAATTACCGCTACCCCGAAACATAAAGGGTTAAGGCAAGAACATGGGTTTTATTCAGTAAGAGTCTGACACTCCCTTCCGCTCCACCCAGAGCGGGTTTTTCATTTGATGAAAACCCAGATATAAAAAAAAAAAAATACTACGGTCCCGAGAACTTTCACAGAGGTAAAAAATAGCAAAACAAAGTATTCTCCTTAATAATTATTTATTTATTTTATTTCATACTTTAAGCACAGAAATGTACAGAGGCGGACTTAATGCCATAGGCATTTTCTACCAGACCTCCACAACCTAGTTACTCGGTAACACGATACCTCTTGGTAAGACTGGTTATCAGACTGTACATTGGGCTCCTAAATATGCGTAAGGACTGTCAAAGATGATCTACGAATGCCGGGACCAATGGCTGAACGTGCTTTCCTAGGTACGGTTTTTTGCTTATAATACGAAGAGACGGAGGGAGGGAAACTGTTGATTTGGTCAAAATCAAAATTCAACATGGCGCCAGCAAAAATGATCAATTTTATCGGGTTTGTATCGTTTTCATGATTTATGAAGATGCTGACAATGATTATGGAGTCAATATCCAAATTCAAAATGGAGCATTAAATTTTGATTGCCAAACCTCAATACTAAAGTAAACTTCGTTCCAGACGGGGGTTCTCCCACCGCACAAGTTTTTATTTAGCCAGGAGAAGATTACAGCTGAGATTATTTACGAGTATTTTCCATACCTACAAAGTTTACTAAAGAATGTAAGTAATAGAATCACCCTACTTCATTGCAATTTAAACAGGTTTCATAAAATATTTAAATCGTTAGATTCACCCTACCGCGTCAAAAGATGGCGCGCTTGTGTTTCGTTTTGACACCTCTAACGCATAATGACGCGATGACTTGACTTAATTGTCATTGTAACGCTATTCAATAATGTATGAAGTTTAGCGAGACAAGTACGCTGAGGGCGAGTCTAGCGATATAAATCTTAGGGTTTCATTATAAAATGAAAGAAATAAGGGCCAAACATGATGCAAAAATAGGGGTCTTAAAGAAACATAAAAAAATAGAATGTGGGGAAACGAGCGGTCTTTGTAATAAGGGTAAAATATCATATTGTTAAAAATAAGTAGGCATAAAATAAATTGTCGAAATTTATTAACATAGAGAAAATATTTAGACGAAGATTTTATTTGTTAGGGGACAAGGAAATGCGAGGATGATAATAAATCCTTATTAATATTAATACGTATGATAAATACGATATGTAGGGTAGGTTTTTGGGTGATTGTTTGGAATGTTTTTCGGACATAATATTACTAATTTAATTTTGATTCGCTGAATTATAAATTTGAATAGAGAAAACGATATACTACTATATGCTTAAAAAATAACAACACGGGTCTATTACTGTCCCACTGCAGGGCAAAGGTTTTCCGAAAGGGTTACCGCTACCCTGAAATATAAAGGGCTAAGGAAGGAATATGGATGGGTTTTAGTCTTAAAAAGTCTGTAAAGGTCTAAGGAAGGAACATGGATGGGCTTTAGTCAGTAAGAGTCTGACACTCCCTTTCGCTCTACCCAGAGCGGGAGGAGTCATCTGATGATTTTTGACAATCCCGATAAGAGAACCATGTGCTGAACTCATGGTAACAGTTGCGCGTCGTTGTCCCTTAGATCCTGTTTCCTATTCGTAAATGATGGTAATAGAAAATAACTTACAAAAAGCCACCCAAGATGTCCATATCAAGCATAAAAACGAGCTTTTCACGTCTTTTATACCAGAAAGTCGAGGTTTAATTATAGTTTTGCACGTTGTCCGAATAGAATTATTGAGGTTCGGCATAAACATGGACATGTAGATATTACTGAACATGTTGATCGATTTCGAAATGAGTCGTGGGTCTGTAGGATGGAATATTACAGTGGAATTTTCAGTCATTTTAAATCCTATAGTTTCTTTGTTTGAGTGTCCTGCCGATGGGTCGCTGAATTCTGTAAAAAAAAACTTTATTATTAAAATATGTTTTGTAGTTATGAGTAAGCAATAAATTATAGTGTGTTAGGTTAAACGAGGGTAAAATCTCGGTACATACTAGTTTTCGTCTCGACCCTGTGGTAACAACTAGAAAGTACTTATCATTCTTGAAAATTTTATAACAAAATGAAAATAGTAGCTTACAACTTTTGGGTATCAGAACACACATACAACACCTTCAATTTCGACAGTTCAGCTACATTCAATGCGTTATTTAATTCGTCGAATAGACGAATTTTTCCAACAAATGAAGCAATGGTTTAGGAATTCCCTTCAAAACCCCAATAATGCGTTTGAAAGCGTCTTACACAATCAGGGTGCACGTTAGTATAGCTCTAAATAAAAATAAAATGCCAAAAACTCGTAAATACCTTTATCAATATCCGACGCATACACAGTTTCTACGCCTGGATACTTAGTCAAACCATTCAACAGTCCACTTCTTCTAGAAGGGGCGACGTTGTACACCAGATGTGTGACCTCTAAGTAATCATGGGATATCTGGTGGCTGAATAACGTTTTGTGCCGCAACGAGTAGTTCGTCGTCAACGTGATTATTATCAAGCAGAGGATGGGGGCCAGGACGCGCTATAAGAAGTAGGGAGGATGAGTCTTTGACAAATTCAAAGCTGGAATAATATAGTAAAAATAATATAGTATATAAATAATATAGTAAAGCCAGTATAATATAGCCAGTCTTTGGCTGGAATGCTTGGAAAAAATGGTGTCTGTCGACGAGCAATCGGGTAATTGAAAGGGTAGTCAATAACGTTACTTTATGTGAACTGTCAAAACGCGGTATTTGTACGTGATTTGTATGAAATATAACAAAGTGACGTCACGGATTTTTAGAATCAAATGGAATACTTAGTAGCATTAAATGCAATTTTACAATTATATCTTCGAATAATATTTCATTTCTGTACAACGATGGGAGTTTTTAAGGCGAGCGGTCTTTTTTCAATGTGATTTCATATTTTATTTTTGACCGTGTCAAATAAATAAAAAAATTGTCAATTGTTATAAAACTGGTTTTCTACCTACATAAAAACAAACCATGACTAACTGACTAGTAAGGGTTCTTACAGACGAACTATTATGTCCATAAACTATATGTAACTTTTTGCTAACATCATCACTTAATTTTACATAAAAGCATTTGCGTCCATGCGGACAAGTCAGTCGCAGACCAGAATTCAAACCGCGTTCCCGTATAGTAAAATCGAAAAGAAAAGTGAGGTCCAATTAGTGTATGTACTTTTGTGCGCAATATATAATATATGCTGTGTAAAACATTTGGTGTTTTTTTTAAAAAGACATTCCGCGGCTGCCGCCTAACATTGGTGTCAGAAGTGGGATTTTGTAAGTGGTTTCCGCGTTAAACCCCTAAATTCGAACCCGTGGTCGTCGCGTGTGTCTATCTGATCGACGGTCAGCCTCAACCCCTCGTGTTGAGCCCGCATCAGGCAGCAATTGATCGACGGTCAGCCTCAGCCCCTCGTGTTGAGCCCGCATCCAACACCTGCCCATCATCGTGGTCGACAGTAAGTCTCCTCCTGCAGCGAGCCTGCACCACCGCCAGAAGCACCTGTGGTCGACGATAAGCCTCCGCCTGCGCAGTGAGCCCGCACCACTGCCACACTTGTACCATCACCAGGACCTCCACTTTCTTCTCTCCATCTTCTCTCCGGGTACTCCGGCTGTTGAGACTCTCCACCTACCCTACCATCATCTGCACTCGTCACCATCAGCAAGAACGCCACGTGATCGTATTTGCCGTCCGCTAAATCATCCTCGGTCGCGCCCACGTGTCGTGTTTACTTAGAACATTTCGGGACTTTAATATCTACTTATTAGTGATGTTCCTGACTGTGCTGATTCTGTAAGTAGTCTTACTCTTTTCTCTTCTATTTCTCTTTTTGTGAAACCTGCATTTTATATTTCTGTGTAAATCTGTGTATCCGGTCTAATCCTAATTACCTAAATCCACCTACATCATGTCATTAAAACAAGAATCCTCGGAAAAGGTCACCCTAAATGTCCTCACCAAATTCATACGACCATATTCAGGGGACCGCGAGACTCTTCCAGCATTCCTTACAAACTGCGACAATGCTTTGTCACTAGCGGCGCCTGAACAACAAGGTATACTGTGTAAATACATTATTTCCCAATTAGAAGGAAAAGCGCAACTAGCATGCAGTCTCAAAACTTTCACAACATGGTCAGATTTAAAAAGTTTTCTTAAAACCACATTTGGTGAAAGAAAACATAGTTCTCATTTATTGGTAGACCTACAGAGCTGTAAACAGCAAACTTCAGAATCTGTTACACAATTTGCTCTTAAATTTGAAGCCTGTCTAACACGCATTCAGGCAGATATCCACTATTCATGTTCAAATCAAACTGAGCTTATTGGCAGAATAGCTGCTATGGAAGACCTCGCTTTAAATACTTTTATATTAGGACTTAATCCCAACATATCAAACATAGTGCGATGTAGAAACCCCTCCTCACTAAATGATGCTGTAACTCACGCGGTGGAAGAAGAAAAACTATTTAACCTAACACGTGTGTCACAGCGAACAGGCAAATTCTGTTCTCATTGTAATAGGCAAGGTCATACATCTAATGAATGCTTCAAGAAAAAGTCTAATTCCAATAACTCTTCCAACCCTCCAACCCAAAAATCCTATCATGTTCCCGATTCATCACCCTCATCATCTTCGGGCAACGGCGAAGGTCCACAGAATTCCAATTATAACTCGAAATTCTGTGCATATTGCAAAAATAAAGGGCACGTGATTAATGAATGTCGCAAGCGTCAATACAATAATCAACAACGTTTTCGCAACTCGCAACCTGAAGACGCTACTCAAGGTCAGCGAAACGCCGTCAATTCCAACGCATCGAATAGCGATGCACGTGTTCATTGTTGCGAATGTGATGGTAATATAACTAATAATGAAGCTAAAGATAATCACGAAAACAATTTAAACTTAGACTGATTTCGGATATGTGCCTGCCGAAATCTAAAGGTAATAACGGCACAAATAAACATATTAAATCCTTTCCACCTCAGAAATCTTGTAACCAAGAACTGAGTCATACTATATCTTACTCATCTCGACTGTTTAATAAACAATCGAGTCTTACTAAATCTTATAAAACACCTCAGAATAACCTGAGTCTTACTAAATCTTATAATACATCTCAGAACAACCTGAGTCTTACTAAATCTTATAAAACATCTCAGAATAACCTGAGTCTTACTAAATCTAAATGTAACTTAACTAATAATAACACTAAATTGTCTACAAAATCTAATCATGCACCTCAGAATAACCTGAGTCTTAATACTACTTCAAATAACATACATCCTTCTCATACTAAATCTATTTGTCCTCAAAATGAAACTCATAACTCAGGAGTTTCAATGCCAATTTTTGAAACAAGTATACATAAATACAAAGTTTCTTTACCTTTCACAAATCTCACCACAAAGTATTCAAAAAAACCTCTCAGTTTTCTCATTGACACCGGTTCAAGTGTCAGTATCGTAAAACAATCAAGTTTGTCGTGTAAACCCCAACTCGGTGATGAAATAATTCAACTCAAAGGTATAAACAATGCCGATTCTTATAACGAAACTTTGGGCACCTTTCAATTCGAGTTTCAAATATGTAAAGATATTTTTCAGCATAAATTCCACATCATTACAGATGAACTAAATCTTAATTATGATGGCATAATCGGAACAGACTTTTTAAGTATTTATAATGCCAATATAGATTATAATTCTAAGTACATGAACTTATGTGGTCATAAATTACCTATTCTGTTCGATAAGCCAACCTACGTCATACCAGCACGTTGCGAAGCCGTAATTGAGTGCACGGTGTCAAATGATCCCTCAGAATTGCACAATTTACGCGAAGCGCTTGTTCTAGATCACGTTGTAAGCGAAGGTGTTTATTTAGCAAATTGTATTGTAACATTAAAACCAAATAATCGAGTCAATATTACGGTTTTAAATACCACTGAATCGGATGCCCAAATTCATGATTTTAAAGTTAAACTAACCCCTATGGACCTCTGTAAATCTTATCAATCTCAAGAAATAATTCACACTGTCTCCTTATCTGCGTCTGGTCGACGTGATCGCGTCCTTGAACAAATTAGACATGATCATCTTAACTCTGAAGAAAAACAAGCCTTATTAGAATGTTGTGCTGATTATAACGATATATTCTACCTCGAGGGCGACCCCCTCACCTGCACTAATGCTATCCAACACTCAATTAATACAGGCAACGCACCACCCATTCATGTTAAGTCCTATCGCTTTCCAGAGTGTCATAAACAGGAAGTAGATAAGCAAATAAAAAAGATGCTCGATCAAAAAATCATAAGGCCGTCAAATTCCCCTTGGAGCGCTCCTGTTTGGGTGGTACCTAAGAAAATGGACGCTCCGGGACAACGAAAATGGCGAATCGTCATCGATTACAGGCGACTCAATGACGTCACAGTAAACGAAGTCTATCCTATCCCTCTAATCTCAGATATCCTAGACCAGTTAGGTCACTCCAAATATTTTTGTGTTTTAGACCTGGTATCAGGTTTTCATCAAATTAATATAAATCCTGCTGACTCAGCAAAAACTGGTTTCACTGTTATCAACACAAACGGAACCTCAGGCCACTACGAATTTGCTAGAATGCCGTTTGGGCTTAAAAATGCCCCTTCAACCTTCCAACGTCTTATGAACACAGTTTTATCCGGACTTCAAGGTCTCCACTGCTACGTTTATTTGGACGACTGTATTGTCTATGGAAGTACCCTAACTGCGGTGATGGAAAAACTAAGACTCGTATTCGATAGACTTCGTCAATTCAACTTAAAACTTCAACTCGATAAATGTGAGTTCCTAAGACGTGAAGTAAATTATCTAGGTCATATTATCACTGATAAAGGTGTCTCTCCAAACCCCGACAAAGTCAAGGCCGTTTCTGAGTATCCTATTCCTAAAAACCCAAAAGATATAAAATCTTTTCTTGGACTTATCGGCTATTACCGTCGATTTATCGAAAACTTCTCAAAACTTACTAAACCTTTAACTTCTCTTTTAAAAAAAGATACAGCCTTTCATTGGAATATAGAACAACAAAATGCATTTAATATTTTAAAAGAAAAATTAACTACAGCTCCTTTACTCCAATACCCCGACTTCTCCCAACCTTTTCTCGTCACTACAGACGCAAGTAATTACGCCGTAGGTGCGGTTCTTTCTCAAGGCCATATTGGAAAAGATAAGCCAATTGCATATGCATCACGCACCCTCAACAACGCCGAAGAAAATTACTCCACTACCGAAAAGGAGTTACTAGCCATTCTTTTTGCCGTTAAAACATTCCGCCTTTATCTTTACGGTAACAAATTCAAAATCATCACCGATCACAGGCCGCTTGTTTGGCTTTTTAATGTTAAAGACCCTGGTAGTCGACTCATTCGCTGGCGCTTAAAGCTAGAAGAATATGATTACGAGATTGTTTATAAACAAGGCAAATTAAATTCAAACGCCGACGCCTTATCGCGTAATCCGATTCTCGCTATAACGCGCAGTAACATTTTAAATAATCAATCTTATGAAGAGTACTTTAAGTTACAATTTACAAAGTCTATACCTACAACTAACACACAAATTGAAGAACATTCTCAAGCTCTACACCTCACTAAATGTAAGCTGATAGCTTGTCCAACATCACTAGATTTTGACAATTCTATGCCACACTGTGAAAATCTTCTTTCTCAAATAGAAAATGCTTCTGATATAATTGCAGCTGAACGCGAATCAGAATCGGTATTTACAACATTTTCTAACGGAAAGCATTACTATTTCTTATTTACCAAGGTGCACCATTACGAAGAAGTTAATTACAAAACAATTTATTCACTTCTAATGAAATTACGCGACTCTATTAAAAATCAAAATACAGACGAAACAGAGCTCGCTATATCAGATTTTAGTGAACCTTTTTCTAAGTTTTCTTACACTAAAATATATAATATGCTTACTTTCATCTTTCAAAACACTAATATTAAAATTCATATTTATAAAAACCAAATTATTTACCCTACTCCAGTTGAAGTACCCAAAATACTTCAGGAAAATCATGACTCACCCATCGCTGGACATCCGGGTATGAAACGTATGCTGAGCCGAATTAAAGCATCTTACTATTGGAAATCAATGCGCTCAGATATCGAAAACTATGTAAAAAATTGTAAATTATGTCAAACGAACAAGCCATTACGTCTATCTAATAAAGCCCCTATGGAAATCACCTCTACTAGTACAAGACCTCTCGAAAGATTGGCACTGGATATTGTTGGGCCTCTTCCAGAAGCTGGCTTTCAGAAATTTAAATATATCTTGACCCTACAGGACGATTTAACTAAATTTACTTGCGCTTACCCTATGATTTCTGCTACTAGCGACGAAGTTGCACGAAATTTAATTCATTTTATGTCACTGTTCGGTTTCCCTAAAACTATACTTACCGACTTAGGCACTTGTTTTACGTCAGATCTTTTCAAACAAGTTACTGAAATTTGTAAAATAAAATCTGTTTTCACTACGCCTTACCATCCGCAGACAAACGGAGCCTTAGAGCGCAGCCACGCTACTCTCAAAGAGTATCTGAAATCATTCGTCAATGAGAATCAAAACGATTGGCATTGTTATCTAGCGACTGCTCTCTTATCTTATAACACTACTCCTCACACCACTACTCAGTTTACTCCTTTTGAACTCTTATACGGTTACAAACCAATAATTCCAAATTCTCTTTACGCGGCTAATGACAACAACAGTTATCACGAATATGTTCGCGCTCTACAGTACAGAATGAAGTTTAGTCGTCAAAAAGCATTAGAAAACATTCTAAATAGTAAAGAAACCGCTAAGCGATATTATGACGTATCTAGTCGTAGTGTCACTTATAAAAAAGGTGATATGGTGTATGTGAAACATCATCACCGACTTCGAAAGGCCTTATCCCCTATCTGGAAAGGTCCTTATAAAATTATAAAACTAAATGGTAAACATAACGCAACTGTTTGCATTAACCGGAAACACGCTAAATATCATACTAATGAAATTAAGCCCGCTCACGCATGATAACTCTCTTTCCAGAACGATATGGCGTCACAGTCTCGCAGAGCCTACTTTAACGCCGATAGTGCACAGTCCTGGAATTTATTTCGACCCCATCAATACTATTTATTTTTATAATGACTACTGGAAAGTTATTATACACTTAGACATTGTATCAATTGAACCACATCTTAATAATATTGAAAATTTAATTAGAAAAACGTTCGATCTTTGTATTAAATCTGAAGTAAGCGAGTTTATACAATGTAAGGATTTGTTTAGTCCAATTGAAGTAAATCTGCAAACTAACTTTATTAAACTAAATTCCTTATCTCATATTATATCCTCAGACTCGCCAAATAGGTCCAAAAGATCTTTAGAATTTGGTGGCGAGATCTTGAAATTCTTTTTTGGGACATTGGATGCCGATGATGCCCGTAAATATGATGCCGCCATTGACTCATGTCAGAAGAGCGAAAGTGAAATATTTAATTTAATGAAAGAAAATATTCACATAGTTATGTCTACTATTAATACTTTTAATTCTACTATTTCTAGGCTAAGCCTAAATGAATTTAGACTAAAATCACAAATTGACAAACTTAATGTAATTTTATCGCAAACTACCAAAAATAACAATGAAGTTATTTATATATCTAAAATAAATAACTTAGCGAATATAATTGAAGGTTCTTTATTAACTATTACTAATTTTCTAGACTCTGTTCTAAATGCTATTTTATTTGCTAAAGTCAATGTGTTACACCCTTCAGTCATTACTCCAACTAACTTACTGAATGAGTTATCTAAACAAAGTCATATTATGAATAAACGGTTAGATTTTCCAGTTCCTCTTAATATTGAAACTATACACACAGTAATCGACGTGTCAAGGTTAACCGCATATTATTATAAGAAAAGAGTTGTGTTTGTCATGCAAATCCCTCTTATCTCAACTATTAAATACAATGTTTATAAACTAATTCCTTTGCCTACTCCATCTGATCATACTAATCCTAATACATTTGCCCTTATTCACCCAACAAACCCTTTTCCTGCTATCACAGATGATAGGCTGAATTACGCATTGTTATCTAGCAATGATATGAAAGAATGTCTTAAAATAAGTAGCGATTATTCTATTTGTCAATTATTAACAATTTATTCTAGTAATTCTAACCCGTCTTGCGAAATTAAGTTGTTAACTGAAGTTGTATTAAAATTGCCTAGTGAATGTAATTATAAGTTATTATACGGTCAAATTGACATTTGGCATAGACTGCATAGCAATGAATGGATCTACGTACAGTCAAATCCAAATAAGTTAACTGTAAAATGTAAAACAGACATGGGAGATTATGCCGTCCTTGGAACTGGCTTGTTAAGGTTAACTCCTGATTGTATTGGTTATTCTAAAACCCTACAGTTTATTCCATCAACCACTTCAACTTCTGAATATAAGAGCCAATTTATAATTGACTTTGACATAACCAAGGACGATTGTTGTATTATAGATATAGTTAATAAAACTATCCCTCTACTCTCACCGCTATCTCTAAGTAATATAGATTTAGATTCTTTGAAACACACGTCTCATGAATTAGATAACCTTGAATTAGAAATAAACGAATATCAAAAACAATCACATTTTGTCAAATATGCGACTTACTATTCTAGTTTCACTTATTTCATAGTAACTGTTATATGTATGTTCATCATATACAAGTTATGTTGTTGGTATTTCAACAACAAAACCAGAAAGTCACTGTGCTGTATCCAAATTTTTAATCAATGTAATACCAAAAGAACAGTAAAACATGAAAATGTAATAAGCAATTCTATTGAAATGGTGGAACAATCTTTATCTGATGATGATCATTATTCATCTCAAAGAAATCTTAATAATTAAGTTTAACTTTAAGTTTAATACATATAAATCGTGTTTTTATTAAGTCCCTAAAGAGTTTGTATTTTGTTATGGGTTTTATTTTCTATGGGTTTTTTTATTTTTCTTTGGGTTACATTTTCTATGTATTAATTTGATATTTCATTTTATTAATGAATTATTTTAAGTTTTAATTTTAATCTTCAATGTTAATTCTTCAAACCTATATTTTATAACCTATTCTTTTAATTTTCTCTCAACTCGTGTAAGCCTCATTTTTCTTTTTTTCTCTATTTCGCTTCATCATTTGGGATAAAGCTCCATTTAAAGGGGGGAGATATTATGTCCATAAACTATATGTAACTTTTTGCTAACATCATCACTTAATTTTACATAAAAGCATTTGCGTCCATGCGGACAAGTCAGTCGCAGACCAGAATTCAAACCGCGTTCCCGTATAGTAAAATCGAAAAGAAAAGTGAGGTCCAATTAGTGTATGTACTTTTGTGCGTAATATATAATATATGCTGTGTAAAACATTTGGTGTTTTTTTTAAAAAGACATTCCGCGGCTGCCGCCTAACAGAACGGCAAGTTGTGAACGGCAGAGGCTACTTCAGCCGTCGCCACCTGTCGACGACAACGGCTGCCGCGAGTGCCGCGTACTAGCAGTCGTGGTCGCAATTTAGTGTGATTTAATGAGATAGGAACCCGGATTTTTTTAAATTTTGCTCCGGGGGTTTAAATATTTGTATGGAGAAAACGTCTTATGCCTTCCACGAGAACGAAGTCGCGGGTTTTTTATAAAATCTTTTATAACATATTACGAGTCCTTTTTGGACACAAACTATATTATTGAATGCTTATTTTATTTATTTTATTTTATTTATTTAAGCAAAAACAAACAGTAGCACAATAAGAGACAGTTACAAAATTTAAAATAAGACATTTTGAACAATTATGCTACCCACTACGTTCTCCACAGATTACCATTTAAAGTACTTAAAACTAGCTAGTAACACATACATTACTTAAATAATTCACCAAAAGAGCATTGTACAGAAAAAAAAAAAAAAAAGTATTGTACAGAACGCCAGCACAACAAGTCACAACAAACCGCCAAATCTCCTCTTAGATCGCTTTTAAAGTTTCGTCCGGATTCACCCCTGCATCCCTTTTCACCCCGTTTTACGGAATTCTATTAAAATAACAACGAACCAACCACGCAGCAACTGCATCCAACTGCTTGACAAGTGAGCTTATTTTGAACCTTTTAGGCCCGGCGCCCACTATAGGTGGACATCGGTGCGGCTCGGTACAGCTCGGGCGCCTTACGGCGGCTTCGGGCGGTTTCGGGCGCCTGAGAGCTGCCTCGGCAGTCGTAAGCACACCTAAGGACGCCATAGCTGATTTGAGGTAGCCTCAGAATAGTTCGGGCGGCAGAAACATCGCAGAGCAGTCGTAACACTCGTAACGTTACATGAAAACAGTTGTGCGTCTGTGTTTATAATGGTGGATTGGGGCTTAGTTCTCATTGTTCATCTTGCTGAAGAAGAAGAGAAAATGCCACCCGAGCTACCCGAAGACAGCCTCGGCGTCTAGCCCGAAGTCGCCCGACGCAGCTCTCAGGCGCCCGAAGCCGACGTAAGACGCCCGGGCTTTACCGAGCCGCACCGATGCCCACCGATAGTGGGCGCCGGGCTTTAGATACAGTTTTTTTTTTTTGCTCAGATGTATTTTTTAATCACTCCGGGACAGAGTAACAGATAGGTCTTCGCCTTGATATGAACCAATATATGTGCAAATTATATAATGGTAGACATCTTACCACAGGAAGAAACTGGCTTTTCTTTATCATTATATAGAAGAATACTCGCTTGACTAGCAATGAAAATTGTTTGAATTGAAGTTTGCGGCCCACGGTACGCTCTTTAATACTTTCTGAAAAGAAAAATACACCTTTTACTACTCAACCAACAGTCGTACGTGCGTTGTAGGATGTAATGTATGTATAGTACCCGGCGATAAATATTGCACATCGGTTATTTAGTTTGAACGGCCCAAACCGAATGGACCGCGGGCCATTCGACCGTAACCAAAAATCGTCTACGTTTCAAAGGACCGGTGATAAAATGATTTCAAAATTAATTTAAAGGTACAGTCGCATACATTGTAATAGTCGAGATTTCTTATAGTTTAAAAGTTAATTATTATTATTATATGTATAATATATATTTAAATGTTTTCCAAATTTAAATTAAAAATCCATAATTATATTTTGTTGATTCGTTTCTTGAAAATAAGACTGATTTTTACTAAATCTTATTGTTTAATTGTAATTTTTTATAGTTTGTTGATTTGTTTCTTTAAAATAAGACTGATTTTTACTAAATCTTATTATTTAATTGTATTTTTTTATATTTTGTTGATTTGTTTCTTTAAAATAAGACTGATTTTTATTTAAAATTATTTTATTACCAAATTTAAGATTTGTAAACATTTTATATTATTGTTGATTGTTTTTCTAAGGATCTACAAATCTAAGAAAAAAAACAACTTTTATTTCAACTTTTTAACTTTTGCACCCGAATGTACTTGATGTAGTTTTTGACACTGAATTTGTTTACCAGTTTTTATCACCGGTCCTTTGGAACGTAGGCGATTTTTGTTTACGGTCGAATGGCCCGCGGGCCATTCGGTTTGGGCCGTTCAGACTAAATACCCGCACATCGACCTGTGGAAAGAGACAATCGGCTAATTTCGGCTTCGTAGAGCGTTATCTCTGTCGCACGAAATATGAACAGTCCGGTATGTATTAGGAGTTGTTAAAACAATTATGATTTGCTTCTTTTGATAGTTATTTTTATTCTTTGTATAAAATACACTAATTTTTCTATAAGTGATAGCTTTGGGTTGGGGTAAAATAAAATTAAAAAAACATGTTCACATTATGTTTCCGTATTTCATTATTTTGGAAAATTACAGCTGTAGTGTACATAATAAACACCATTATACCTATTGTTAAAAAGAGACAAAAAAACTGAATTTCACTATCATTGCTCTCAAAGAGATCAACATCACTGTCACTGTCAGCCGTATCTATCACTAGTCTATCAGTGTAATTGTCTAAACCGTGTTGAATGCTTCTATATTCATTCTCACATTTGATTGCATGATCGCAAACCTATTTCCACTCTTCAGCCCCGATCATGTTTACTTTTTCAGTCAATAATGTTTTTACTGTAGTTAAATTCATACCCACATTTCTAGAGGCTACATAGCATTTCAGTTGAGACTCTATATTTTAAATTGGATTAAAATCCGGATGAAATAAATGCTTTGAGTTTGAGTTTGATAATAGTTCATGCGGGAAATGAAAAAGGCTTTGTACCCGGTGCCTTTTTAACGTATAAATCCACGGACATTACAGGCGACTATCACAATGAAATGAATAACGATAACTACGAAAACTGGCTGGTTAATCAATTAATCCCAAATATACCCACTGATTCTGTTCTAGTTATCGACAATGCACCCTATCACAACACATATGTTGAAAGACCCCCCAACTCAAACACCATTAAACAGGCAATAAATCTGGGTTTTTATTAATTTTGGACCAACTGGAATTTCGTGTCTGTTTAAACACGATTCATTCCAGTTGATCCAAAATTAACAAAGACCCAGATTTACACTATTATTATGTCAGCACAAGGTGAGGTATACAGAGTTTTCCGTGGAAAAAGTACTTGCCGAACATGGGCACACTGTGTTGCGATTGCCACCATGCAATCTCTGTTAACTCGGTACGGTATAAAAATAAAAAGCACCAAAAATGAGGTTTTTATTTTTTCAAACAAACTAAGCTTTGTTAACTCTGATTTGTAATCAGAGTAAAACGCAACCACCCTTTGTAAATAAAAACTGACCTTGTATCGCAGCGGCACCGACGCGAGCGCGCCGGAGCGCTTTTAGGAAAGATACATCGTGTTCAAACGGGGCAAAAACTTAAAAAATCATTTGCGACTAAACTACTGCTCCTATTTAATTCATTTTTGTTACAGTGTTTGAAAATGGTTCCTAGTATAAGCTGTTTAAAGGACAGCCCCTCTGTCGTATCTATCTGTATATTTGAATTTGAGTGACAAAACGTCACATAGGTAGTGTGCGACAGAGATAACGCTCTACGAAGCCGAGATTAGCCGATTGTCTCTTTCCACAGGTCGATGTGCAATATTTATCGCCGGGTACTGTATTACCTACCTTCGCGTGGTGACTTTCCGCTTTTTTCAATCACGGGTTCCGGTTCCATATCCGGAGCATCAATAAACCTTAAAAGTAAAAAAAAACTTTTTTTTTTCTATATAGTCAAGTATACTTACAAGGTGTAATGAAATAAAAACATCGTGAGGAAACCAGCATGTCTGAGAGATATTTCTCAGCAGCATATGACGCTAGTCAGAGGCCAAGAGCGGGAGCAGTGATTTGATTGTTTTCACATACTTAAAAAGCACCCTTTAATGCCATACAGAAAAAAATGTGAGCCGTCACGGGACGCCTGGCAGATGTGAAACATCGACATTATTTTGTAAAAGTAATATGATTGAAAAGAACAGATTGCGATAGAAACTAAATATGGCATAGTGATAAAATAAAATATTACGATTTTTTCCAGAAAATGATGACTTTTATTCAATAAACATTTATTTTCATTAAATCGCAGTCGATTGCGCATGGCAACGCGTCGCCACACAGTAGACACTACTGCATATAGACTGTTTATATACACCATCGTATAGCACACCGGCAAGCGTCGCCACGCCAGAAATTAGTTTTACGGGCGGCTATAGATGTTTCACATCAAAAGAGAACCACTTACTTAGAAAAAACTTCTTCCATAAACATTCCAACGTCGATGAGAATAATTCCGAGAGAGTTTGTCTGCTCTTCTAAAGCCTCTAACAGAGTCGGGAACGTCTGAACCTCTTTTGTAGGAAATGTGAACGCTATACGTTTCGTATCGTGAATCCTGCTCTTAAGTTTAGGAATTATCCCGTCAACCACCTCCTTTACATCATTAAGACGTGAGCTGTCTTGAATCGTTATTGATAGGGTGAAGCTGGTGCCTGTTGGGTAAATTGAGGGTTGAAAATACCGGACAGGTTGAGCTTGAAGGTTAAGCATCGCTAGCAAAGGTCGATCTGTGGTCATCCACTGATCGACCTTTCCACTTCATGGAGGGGTTTTGGCATGTAATGTATGGTCATCCATACATTACATGGCAAAACCCCTCCATGAAGTGCAAAATGCACCGCCCACAGGCCGCGGGACCTTTTTCTTTTTGAGTAAAGATCTTAGTCCCTGTTGTAACTTGCAGTATAAGTTATAAAATATTCGTCCGCATGGATGTCGGAAATTGTTAGATTTTTAGTAAGGATCCCTAATTTTTTTGAAAATATTATAAAGCCTATGTCACCCGGGGATAGTGTAGCTTTCCAACAGTGAACGAATTTTTCAAATCGGTGCAGTAGTTTCGGAGACTAACAATGCAAACAAACAACCAAATCTTTCCTTTTTATAAAATTAGTATAGATAATCAAAACATCACATCTGTAGTCCCCGTAGAGTTCGGCAGAGAACTACCCGTAACGACTGTCAAAGATTAACGAATAAGACCCAATGAGAAGACAATTTTTGTTCTGCCTACTAATTTTTACATACAAAAAATTCTTACCAATAATATTTTTAAGAAACGCAGGACTGCCGTGACATTTGAGCACGCCTTTATCTAGAATTGCTATCCTATCACCTAACGCGTTCGCTTCTTCTAAGCAGGACGTCGATATAAGTATAGTCTTGTGGCCGCGTAGTACCTAGAGAATGAAAAATAAAAAGGTAATTTATTCAGAACTAGCTGACCCGACAGACGTCCTGTCTTAACAATGATACCTACCCTACCTTCTCTACCTAGCAACCTACCTTACCTACCCTACCCACCCTTTCTTTTGTATGGGAATATAGAAAAGTGTTGTTTTTAGACATTTTCAGGCAATTTTATATTTTTTTCTCTCCGTAAGAACCATCCTCGTACTTCAAGGAATATTATAAAAAAAGAATTAGAGAAATCGCTTCAGCTGCTCTCGAGATTTGCGCTTAGCAACACATTTAGCGATTCGTTTTTATATTACAGATTACCGCTTTTTGAACGTCAAAATGATCTAAATGATAAAGCCCCCAAAACGCCCATCTTTCACCACTTCCTAGTGCTTTATCTGGGAAGAAGTAGCACAGCAATCTCCCCAGCAGTGCTCCAATCAGCGGGAATGTCCGAAAGGGTTATCGCTACCCCGGAACATAAAAGGCTAAGGAAGTAACATGGATGGGTTTTTTTGTCAGTAAAAGTCTGACACTCCCTTCCGCTCCATCCAGAACGGGAGCGGTCATTTGATGATTTCCCATCCTCGAAAAAAAAATGATCCAAGCTTAAAAATGGCAGCCAATTATATATATCGAAAACCCCAATAATCCAATCTGGGCTGCATCCCATCTGGGGGTTTAACCTAAGAGCCCGTAGTCAGCCGTCGGGCTTACGACTGGAGGCCAAGAGAAACAATAAAGAACACGATTTTTAACGTTCGTGACGTTGCACTGCTCTCCAAAACGGTGATGGAAAACAGCGTGAGGAACATAACCTAAATCTACATATTCGAAGACATGTGACATCCACCAAACCGGACCGGGCCCGCGTGGTGGTTTACAGCTCACTCCTTGCCAAAGACAGAAGGCCTGCGTACCAGTAAAAAAAGGCCTATAATATTCCTATTATAGGCTTTTTTTTTCGGCGGTGGGAAATCGTCCTCCCGCTCTGGGTGGAGCGGAAGCGAGTGTCAGACTTTTACTGACTAAAACTCTTACATGTTCCTTCCCTTTATGTCCCGGGGTAGCGGTAACCCTTTCGGACAATCCCGCTTACACCATATTATAGGCTGATTATACTTATGTTATGCTCCCTCTAATATAAACATTGTTACTTCAAGTTCCTACCATAAGTAGGTCCCAGAGACGATGCCGCACTTCGACATCCATACCGGTTGTTGGTTCATCCAACACCAACACGTCTGCATCTCCCGCCAACACGCACGCAACCTTTAACATAATATCTTTGTAAGAAGATTTATATCCTTTCACCGCGAAGTATCGCTAACTTATTTGGTAGTTTCATACTCTATTCAACTTTCCTCAAGACGGAATTTTTGAGATTCGGTAAGTTACTTTTAATAAAAAGTATAGGTAATTATCAAAACTTTCTTCTACCAGGCTTTGCAACTGGATTTGCCCGCGTCTATGTAAAATTTTTCATTCAAACGAAATCCTTTTTTACCCCCTTAAAAGTCGAATTTCCAAAAACCCCTTCTTATTGCCCCCCCTAAATTATAAAAGGAAGTCGTTTGCAAAATTTCGCGTTCCTAGACCCAGTAGTTTCAGTTAAGCGGTATCATCAGCAATAATAGTCAATCAGCCAGTGTCTCCTTTTTTTATACAGTGTTAGGTTAAACGAGGGACATACTTTCAGGTTGTCTAGTACTCATGGAAATCAACAACTTTGTCCATTGGACCAAATCTGAAATGTGAATAAAAATATCAGCTGTTCCATACATTTTGACGAATTATGCTAACGTACTGAACAGCAGAATTTTTTTTATGGTTTCAGGTATATCATGATTTCAGGTACAGTTCCAAAGTTGGTCATATTCATGAGAATAGTACCTCCTGAAAGTATGTCCCTCGTTTAACCTAACACACTGTATAAATAAAGCATATTATAATAATAATTATATAACTTTATTTCATGAAAATACAGATTTA
Source organism: Hyppa rectilinea (assembly GCA_951799385.1). Lineage (NCBI taxonomy): Eukaryota > Metazoa > Arthropoda > Insecta > Lepidoptera > Noctuidae > Hyppa > Hyppa rectilinea. The sequence goes on along the minus strand of OX637318.1, from coordinate 2,894,270 downwards.
ACATGTGCAACGTCAAAACCGGGTTTATCCTTCATAATCTTTTTCCTGGCAATATTACTAATCGGTGATAAAAGATTTTTTTATACCTGCAAACACCTCATGTTCTCTTCAGTCAGTGTCGAGCCGAAATGGTCCTGTATTTCATACAACTTGAGATGCTTCAGCAGTTGTCTCACACTAAAACCTTCGTTTGTTTTTCCTTTTAACTGAAACATTGAAATCATGAATTATATTAGACCGCTTCGTATTTGGTCCACCTTGTTAGTCATGTTTAGGTACCTATAATTTGTTATTAATTTTTCAATGGGTTAAAAATAGTCTGTATTTGTTTATGCTTTTATTTGAATAGAACCACCAATATTTTTTTTAATGTTTCATTTACCTAGTCATACTTATACTATCTATACATATAATAAAATTGTAGTAAAGTGGTGTCTGTACAATGGAAATATATAATAAAAAGTAGCAGGGGTTGTTATTATATCGATGCCGAACCCGAAATTGTATTTTTTTTTGTCTGTTTGTCTGTGTGTTTGTGCACGCTAATATCAGAAACGGCTTATTAGATTTAGATGCGTTTTTTACTAATATATTAAAGTAAGCTTCACTTAACATTTAGTGTTTATTTCATGTCAATCGGTTCATAAATAAAAAAGTTATGTCAATTTAAAGAATCACGGCGAACATTTGTTAAGGTATGCTGCACGAAAAGTCACTATTCCACGCGGACGAAGTCGTGGGCACAGCTAGTAAATAAATATAATTCTTACTACCCCAATAAGTGTAGACAAAATAAACTGGAGTAAATAAGATAATACGCAGTTGTAGACACGCATCCCCCCCCCCCCTCCCCCCTAAATTTGTCTTTTTTGTGTTTACGTTTCCTTTCTTTGCGTATTCTCTTTCTTTCTTTTTATTCTTGACGACACGGTTGGCGCAGTGGTTGAGCGATTGACTGCTGCGCACTATGTCGCGGGTTCGATTCCCGCACGGAACAAATATTTGTACGACCTGCAAGTATTTGTTACGAGTCTGGGTGTTTTTCTATCTATAATATGTATGTATTTACAAAAAAAAAATGTATATAAGTAGTATATCAGCCATCTCGTTACCATAACACAAGCATTAGGTTGCTTAGCTTGGGACGATACGGCGCTGTGTGAAATGTCCAAGGATATTATATATTATTATATATTATTATATATTATTATTCTGTCTTTATTCTTCTTTTCTGCCTTTATTTTTCTTTTCTTTCTTTTCTCTCTTTGCTGTACTTTTGGTTAGTTAATTATTACGAAATGCATCTTTATTAACGTTCGTAACACTTTTGGAACTTGAAAAATTGCTGATTTTCAGCTCCGTTTGAATAATACTAATAATAATCGAACTGAATACTTTTGATTTTTTTTCAAAGTTACATGCATTAGGAATGAGGGATTTTCTTTTTCAGTGTTCCCTAGTCGCTAGATAGATGGCGCTGAGCTTGGTAAGTAGCTGCAAAGAATGGAACGTCACCTCATTTCACTTGGATGTAATTTTGAGATCATAAAACGACACGTGCATACAAAAGGACACGAAACTACGAAAGCGGCAGTGAACGAGCGTTTGTGACGTGACGCAATGTTTTTTTTTTCAAGCGTTTTGGCTTTGGCAGTTAGTAATGTAGTCAGTTCAACGCCATCTACAGAGTTCCTGGAAACTATGATTTTTTTTTAACACTCAAAAAGAGAACCTCTCATTAATTGACTGAATCAAGGATTACAAAAAGATGAAACCTTTTTGAAGAACGTGATGTTCTCCTGAACAGTTAGGTATTTGAAGCAAATGTCTCGTTGCATGCACAGGCCCACGTAGTGATCAAACCCCCTGATTTCGTCTGCAATGGCAAAGCCTTCCAGGTAGACAACACCTTCAGTGGCCGGCAACGTTCCTGTAACATTAATCTTATGTAATCGACTGCTTTTTATTCAACTGGAAATGGCTTGGTGACGTCACATCCGCCAAATGACGGCGGACTTGAAATTAATTTAACTAAGCAGCTAAGTTTGTGAAGATAACTATTTCTTATTTACCCATCATGTCTGCATACTTACCTATACATATCACGGCTAGTTGATGGGTGGTCAACCAGTCCGGGGCAGTGGTCCAACTGGTCTGTCCAACTAGTTGGACCATGGGTGTTAACTAGGGGCAGTTGTCCAACTTTAAATATAGTTGGACCACAGCACCTTTTGAGAGTTCCGTGGTCCAATTTATTTGAGGCCACTTCTACGCATTTCGCACATAGTATAAAACAAAGTCGCTGTCTCTGTCCCTATATCCCTAATTACGCTTAAATCTTTAAAACTACGCAACGGATTTTGATGCGGTTTTTTTTAATAGATAGAGTGATTCAAGAGGAAGGGTTATGTGTATAATTTGTCGCCACATTATGCGGGCGAAGCCGCGGGTGGAAGGTAGTGTAGAATAAAATAAACAAACAATAATCAAACCTGCGATAATATGCATAAGGGTGGTTTTCCCAGCTCCGTTAGCTCCCAAAAGCACGGTAACTTCGCCCTTATAGCAGTCAAATAAAACAGAGTCCAATGCAGTCACTTTGTTGCTTTCCAGCTCTCCATATACCTGGAAAAAGGGATTAACTACTTTTCTTATTCTTGAATTCATCTTTGGTGATCGGCATGATTTTGTACAAAATATATATCACACTTTAATAAAAGTCGAAAGTTTGTGATTGAGTGTGTGTGTGTGTTTTTTCCGTCCCTCACGCTCAAACGGCAGAACGGATCTGGATGAAACTTGACACAGAGATAGTTTTTAACCCCGTAGTACGTTCCCTTGGAATAATTTCCGACAATCACGCGGGCGAAACCGCTGGCGGCAGCTAGTTTTACTATAAAAACTAAAAAGTATGGCTTTTTGAGTAAATGGCTACTGGAGAGGCCAATGCCGAGCAGTGGACTGCTGTGGGCTGATGATGAAGTAAGTGGCTCCTCCCTGGTTTCTAGAAACCTATAAGTAACATCTTGTCCTAACTAATATACTAAATATTATTAAGGTATTTTGAACAACACCTTTTTTTTAAGGCTGGGAAATCTTTCAATGTCTTCTCTCGCTCTGGGTGGAGCGGAAGGGAGTGTCAGACTTTTACTCACTAAAACCCACCCATGTTTCTTCCTTAGCCCTTTATGTTCCGGGGTAGCGGTACCCTTTCGGACAATCCCGCTTATTGAACAACAACTTAAATACCTAATTCAGGGTAACTAATTGTTAAGTAAATTATAGCACAAAATCACGGCTGTATTCCTCATGAGGTAAACCTGTGCGACTTCGTCCGCTTGGAATTCGATTATATCGCGATAGTCATCTCCCACAATCCCCCCCTAAGGGGTATTTTTAAGAAAAAAAGTACTCTATGTCCTTCCCCGGGATGCAAACTATCTCTCTGCCAACTTTTATGAAAATCTGTTCAGTGATTTAGGCGTGAAACTCACAGACAGAGTTACTTTCGAATTTATAATAATACCTCCTAACTAATAAACGTTGTATAGCGTATGTATAATTACACAACACTTTGTCTTCTTCTTTCAAAGTCGAATTATAACGACTGAAAGAGAGAAATCGGTGTGTAACTAATAATAATAATATCCTTGGACAGTTCTCACAACGCCATATAGTCTCAAGCTAAGCAAACTAAACTACAAATAATATACTTATATACATTTTTTTTTAAATACGTACATATTATTGAGAGAAAAACACCCAAACCCGGAACAAATACTTGCAGGTCGTACAAATATTTGTTCCGTGTGGGAATCGAACCCGCGAGATGCTGCGCAGCAGTCAATCGCTCAACCACTGCGCCAAACGTGGCGTCGGTAATTAACCTTTCACTATTAACTATTCACCTGATATAATACGTTTATTAGTAAAGGGGTATAGTAATACGGATAGTACACCCACATTTTGCCAGTTGTGTTTAAGTCCCCTAGAATAGCTATAACTGTCAAATTGCTGCATATACTCATAATCACGTGTTAGCTTGATTCATTACAATCACAAATACAATTAAATGACATGAATTTTCTTGCAAGATTTGCAACAGAACTTTCAGTACCTACCAACCTACTACTAAAATTTCATGAACAAATAACTCACCATGGTTTTTCAGGGAGAAACTGAAAATATAAAATAATCATTATTATGAGGAATATACATTGCCTGAATTAAATATATCTATCAGAGTAAAATATATTAATATATTATATTGAACAAAAAACAAAATTTTCAAACCATTTAAACCAATACTTTCCGTTCAAGTGGAGTTAAAAAAATCAAATTTTTGGGCTGTCTGATACAGGCAAACCGCCCTAAGAATACCTTAGAGACATTCAAAACTTGCAGAGCAATTTCAGCTCTTCTGGGAAATCGTTCAAAGTTCCTATCGCTACTTCTCATTAGGTATGCCGGCACTGCTCTTCTTGGCATCTTTTCGGGGCGCCAGTACTCTTTCTAGAATTCAAAATGCCTTATCTCAATACCTACCGCAAAAATAATCACTTATGTTACATTTGGCTAGAACAGGCTGTCAGAAAAGATTGGCAGCGGATTTCACGGTTAAGAAACGCTCTCTGTGATGTCATTCGCCGATAAATTGGGTATTTACAGGATAGTCAATAACGTTACTCTTTAGTAATTGTCAAAACGCGGAATTTGTTCGTGATTTGTAAGAAATATTCAAATGTCAGATTTTTGGAATCAAATGGAATACTTATTAACATTTTATCCAATTTAAGAATAATTATATTATCGCATAATACACTCGAGAGCAATGAATCCGGGTCACTTAAAGAATCCGAAAAATCTCGGAAACTAAAAATGCTAGGTTAATGCAATAAATTGTATTTAATAGACAATGTAATACTCCTTAAATGAAGGTATTAAAACTTCTTAGTTATTGTAAAGTTATATCATAAAAAAATCAAATTTGAAAAAGGGCCACTTTCGAAGATGGAACTACGAAATTACAGCATTTGGTTTTGCTTTTGTTTGTAATCTGTCATTTATGTGGGTACATAAACCATGTTGATAGTGCTCTATATTCATTATTCAAGCTGAAATTATGTCGCTTACGCCTGAAGAATGCACCAGAATACTTACAATGCTGGAAATCGGCCGGAGTCAGCGCGATACAGCCAGGACTGTCGGTGTGTCGCTGTCAACAGTACAAAGAGTTCTCCGACGTTACGAAGAAACTGGTTCTAACCTACGCAGACCAGGAACGGGCAGAACCAGGTGTACCACAGCACGAGAAGACCGATACTTGGTGAACACCATGCTTCGAAATCGCTTTCTCACAGGAACTGAACTCACAAATCAGTTTCGACACCTCGGAGGAAGTAACCCAAGTGCATGGACAGTAAGACGTCGGCTTGCTGAATCTAACTTAAAACCCCTTAGACCTGCAAACGGCCCTAAACTGGAGCGTGGGCATCGTATTTCAAGACTAAGATATGCCCAGGGCCACGTAAATTGGAGTATTGAAGATTGGTCAAAAGTTATGTTCTCCGACGAATCAAAATTTATGCTCTACAAGCACGATGGAAGACACAGAGTGTATCGAAGACCAGGGGAAAGATTCAAGCAAGCATGCATCGAAGAAAAAGTAGCCTACGGTGGTGGATCTGTACTTGTGTGGGCCGGAATTTCTTCTGAAAGTCGCACAGAGCTGGTGATCATAGAAAACGGCTCTTTAACTAGCGTAAGATATGTGGAAGAAATCCTCAATGATCACGTTGGTCCATTTATGGTCAATTTAGGTGAGGATGCTATATTTATGCATGACAATGCCCGACCTCATACAGGTAGGATTGTGAATGACTACCTTCAAGAGATGAACATTACTCGTATGGAGTGGCCAGCGCGCAGCCCGGATATCAACCCGATCGAGCATGCTTGGGACGAGCTAGGCAGATGCGTAAAACAACGAAACCCTCCCCCAATCACGCTTCGTGAGCTCAAAATTGCTCTCACAGAGGAATGGGAGAATATTCCCCAAAATCGTATAAGGAACTTGGTGTACAGCATGCCAAACCGCGTAAACGCAGTAATGGAAGCACGAGGAGGCAATACGAAGTATTAAAATTCAAGAAAATCGTAATAAAGTTCAAAAATTTCATGTTTCCTATTTTTGTTTTAAGGAGAGATCAGCAGTTTTTTTCTTTAAGTAATTTTGTGTTAATAAAATGTATGGTGACTCATATTTTTTTTACTTTCATTTAAGGAGTATTACATTGTCTATTAAATACAATTTATTGCATTAACCTATCATTTTTAGTTTCCGAGATTTTTTACATTCTTTAAGTGACCCGGATTCATTGCTCTCGAGTGTATTTAATTTCTTTACGGCGATTAAGTTTTGTTTGATTTTATTTTAACCTTTCATATAGGTACCGTAATTACAGGCACAATTAAAAAGGCATTGTGTCTCGCGTAGATCTCCGTTACGGCAGACAATGGATGATGAAGAACAAAAAATCATTGAGGTCTTTTCAGTCGAATTTTCCACTCAAGAGGTACGGTAGAAACGATTAATACTTCCCGGATTATTATCATAAAACACCTCTGGACTAACTAACACCTATTCGGATTATTTACAATCCACAGCAAAACCCACATGCGGGTTTAATGTATTGTATAAGTTGAGTGAGATAATAATTATCATCTTCGAATGACGCACGCAACAGAAGCTCCAGGGTCACTGATAACTCCAAAACGCGTTACTAGATGTCACTGTGCCGATGACGCCGCTTTCTGAATCGCGGTGTTAAGATTCTCCGCAAGCAAACGACCCTCTACGGTGTCCGGAAATTCGGCAAGACCTTACTTCATAGGATCATTTCTATAGTAAGCTCTTCTCGAGACTTTCACAACATGTGAGTCCTCACAAGTCACGATGAGGAGACGTGGTGCGGCGCCCTGAGCGTGAGGCGGGCGATGGTGTCATACCGTTAGCCCTCGATGATCGTTCGCTCCCTTCGCAAGGGGGGAGGGTGGGGCGTTGTCGCTGTCTGAGTGGCTATTTTGTAATATTTATATACCTAGCTCTAATTAAGCGTTTCTGATCATCAAACCCACGATGAAATGATTTCTTTAAAAATGACGTGGAGCGAAAACCGACCCTAAAGTTAACGTAATAAAGACCAAATTACCTTGAATATGAAGTTCCATTTCTTAGGAACGCCGTACTTTCCCGGTCTGATAAAGTCTAAGTACCATGCAAGTGTCATTGTCACATCTAATTGAAGAAAGAAGAGCACCCACACTCTTAGCACCGTAAAGTTGTCGACATGGCGTTTGTTAATATTCCAATTATGGGTGCCTACGCCTAAAAACCGTAAAAATAACATAGAATCACGACTAGTTCCTCCTGGGTTAAGTATCGATGTACCTATAATTCACCCCCATTTCACCAGGTACCTAATAGGGGGCCAAACCAGACTCCGAGATGCTAATGAGAAATTATAGTTGGAATAACCCACAAACACACATTATTTTATTTTTTCAGAGCTTAGAATTAAATAGCTCATCTTTCTGCCTGATAGACTCTTTGAAATGAATGCGTTGAAAGTCAATTAAGTTGTACTTACCGATCTTTTCCAGGTACAGGACTTCGTCCCAGAACAAATAGATGGGTACATGTGGCAGTATACAGCTTAATATAAACGTGTATTTTTTGTAGGAATGCCACAAGAAGTCTAAAATTAATGTGGACAAGTATAGTAGGAGTCCTAAACAGTGTGCGTGCAAAACTGAAAGAAAAAAGCGTATCATCTGGAGAGTTACGGAATCAACGCTACAAAGGTAAAAAAAATGCATGTAAATAAAAATGAGGTCGGCCCGGACAGTCCGAGACATTTCTTTCTAGGGCGATCCCTCCTGGCGCGCGGCATTGCCACTCATATCTGCCTTGTTAGTGGCGTTTCATTCATCCTCTCAACATGAGTAAACTACCTAAGGGCCGGCGCACAACTGGCGAAGCACGGCGCAGCCGAACATATAGTCCTAAGGAAGGTTGTAATAAAGTTGAAAATAAATAAACTTCCATTAGCTCAAGAGCGCGTTAAAGTGGAAAGAGGCGCGCATCATTGGTCATTTATTTTCAACTTTATTTTTAGGAATGTAACGTTGTTATCTGTTTGGCAGTGACAACCGCGCCGCGCTGCACCTCGTTAGGTGTCCGATAGCTCTAAGAATACTCTTTCCAATCTTTCTTCTCTTGTCACTACATCTTCTTTTAAACATCATTCATAGTTACACACATGCTTGGAAAGGAACACATTGTCACAAAATTTATTTTACTGTCAAGCTTTTTTTGCCAAATCGTTTATTTGCATAAAATGGGTGGGTACAAAAGACGTGACAAATAAATACAGAGCAAAGACACATTCCGCCATGCAGTGATGACATGCAAATGTTTAATGGATGTTGAGTATTCAGTCAAATCGTAACATACAATAAAAGACAAATTAATAAAGAATATAACCTACTAAGTTTTTAGCTTAAGGGCTCCTACGCACTATGCGGTTAGCCGGAATGCGGCCAACCGTCCGGCTAACCGCAGGACGCGGTTGCGCTTGCGGTTAGCCGGCACCCGGCTAACCGCAAGCGCAACCGGAACGTGCGGTTAGAAACCGTCGTGGTTTTGCGGTTGGATCGACTCATTTCCAAGATGGACGTCGAAGAAGTCGCAGCTATTTATTATATTTACTCGCGGTATATAAAGAAAAAGAAACAGAAAAAAAGGTTTTCGGTATCGAATTCCATTTTACCAGACGTACCACGTGCACACACTCACTCAATGGCGGGCAGCCGCAGACTGAACCGCACAGTGCGTATAGCAACCGTCCGGCTGGCCGTCACTCGGGCCGCAGCCCTCCGAGCGACCGGAGCGGTCTGCGGGTAGCCGCATAGTATATATACAATGTACTCTGTGCGCATCGCAGTGCGCATAGAAATGAATATTACGTACATAATTGTGCTTGCGGTCAGCCGGACGGCTAGCCGCAATGCGGCTACCCGCATAGTGCGTATGAACCCTAAGAAATTCTATATAAAAATGGAACAATTATTGAAGTCAATATCGATTTAATCTTCCATACACAAGTTCAAGTTATTCCATATAACGTGTATTGACATCTTTGAGTGTGTGTGTGTGTGTGTGTGTGTGTGTGTGTGTGTGTGTGTGTGTGTGTGTGTGTGTGTGTGTGTGTGTGAGTGAGTGTGTACCTAAGTGGCTACCTAAGTACCTACGTATAAATGTATACTTACTATCCTGTGACAGAGCAGTAGCGATAAAAGCAAAACACGCCGAGTTCACAAAATGAAATGTTAGCGTAAATGCTATAATAAAAAAGTTGCTGTGCGGCAGTATCGGTTCCCGCGCCATCTGCAGACAAAATTAGTAAACTTACTACGATGAATGATTTTTTTATTTCGAAAAATTGGTTAAAAGACAGTTTTGACTTTCATTATTTATTTTATTTCAATTAGATAAGGTATGTTTTTCGTTTTCCTAACCGACTACTCTGAGAGAAAACACTGAAACACAAATAGGCAGTTTACAAATAGCAAGTTCCCACTACTGGGACTCAATCCTCCTCTCAACGAGGAGTGGGTTGGTGGAAGCCACACGATTTTAAACTTAAACTGTTAATTAATACAGGCTAGAATGCAACAAACTCACCTTAAAAATCAAAGTGACCACTAAGGAGTACAAAATGCCTACTAATAAAGCCTCCAGCACATGTGAGAATCGCAGCACGCCAGTGCCCACGCCCGAATGTTTTATCAGTTCCTGGATTAGAAATGAGACAGATGAGTAGTTAGACTGCCACTGATAATAGCAGACCTTAGTTAGGAAAAGCAAAGCTGGTGATGGTTGATGGCTTAGGGTCAGCGCAGACCGACGGAGTGGCGGTGAAGCCTCAAAATGTATTTACTACACGAAAAGTAATACTCATTTCATTTCGAGGCATCACGAGGCGCAGCGCTGCGCTGTATTCTGAATTCTCACAACAAAATGTGTATCTTTTCGTGTAGAAAATTAAGTTACATTTTGAATCGCTCTTTAAGGCGTGAAACACACAGAAACGGCGTAAGGTGAAGGCGCGGCAAAGGCACGTTCATTTTGTACACAGGCATGATGCCGCTTCTAATCGTTTTCATACAAAATGTGTGCGCCTGTGCCGCGCCTTCACCTTACGCCGTTGTGTGTGCGCAACGTCTCGTCGCGTCGCGTCTCGGTGTTTGCTGACCCTTAGGCTAGCACCATTAACTAAGTAGGTATAGTAAAACCTAAATTAAGATATTTAAGTAGTTTTATATTCTTCATCAATATCGCGATTCGTGTCGTTCTCGTCAATCGCTTTATATAAGAGTGAATAAAAATACTGTGTAAGTACCGAAATGTACTTCACCGCGATCGATTTATCAACAAACAAGCACGCCATCTACCGTGAAGATAGTCAAACTCTTACAGAGGCCTTTAAGTGGTCATGCGCATGCACATGATATTTGAACAAAAACTTAAAGAATAGTTTTCGTAATTTATATTTATGGGTCTTCGAGAACCTCACGGTTTCGAGTCGCGTTTGCGACCACCATAAATACTAATGCCACATTCTATGATTCTACTAAATTGAACCGAATAAATATTAACTGACCTGCATTCCAGATCTCCGTTCCACGATCAATCTCGTCGAAAACAAAAGATAGAAAGGCAGTGGTCCAAGAATAGTACATATTACCACGAATTTGTGCAGTGTCAGCAACTCCTCCATTACGAAACTCGGTATCGAAGTCATCCTTATTTTCTAAAATAAAATATCTCTTAGGTACGCGGAACACAAAATTACTTTGACCTACTACTAAGTAATGAGAATTGATTGCTTAAACTATTAACACCACATACTTTCAAAGGCCTAAGATGACCGGGGGACTGTGAGATGACATCTAATACTTAAGAGTCTAGAGATATATGAAATAACTAGCTTCCACCCGCGGCTTCGCCCGCAAAATATGTCGACAAATTATACATATAAACCATCCTCTTGAATCACTCTATCTATTAAAAAAAACCGCATCAAATACCGTTGCGTAGTTTTAAAGATTTAAGCATACAGACAAACAAACAGACAAAAATAGCGACTTTGTTTTATACTACACTCGAGAGCAATGAATCCGGGTCACTTAAAGAATGTTAAAAATCTCGGAAACTAAAAATGATAGGTTAATGCAATAAATTGTATTTAATAGACAATGTAATACTCCTTAAATGAAAGTAAAAAAAATATGAGTCACCATACATTTTATTAACACAAAATTACATAAAGAAAAAAACTGCTGATCTCTCCTTAAAACAAAAATAGGAAACATGAAATTTTTGAACTTTATTACGATTTTCTTGAATTTTAATACTTCGTATTGCCTCCTCGTGCTTCCATTACTGCGTTTACGCGGTTTGGCATGCTGTACACCAAGTTCCTTATACGATTTCGGGGAATATTCTCCCATTCCTCTGTGAGAGCAATTTTGAGCTCACGAAGCGTGATTGGGGGAGGGTTTCGTTGTTTTACGCATCTGCCTAGCTCGTCCCAAGCATGCTCGATCGGGTTGATATCCGGGCTGCGCGCTGGCCACTCCATACGAGTAATGTTCATCTCTTGAAGGTAGTCATTCACAATCCTACCTGTATGAGGTCGGGCATTGTCATGCATAAATATAGCATCCTCACCTAAATTGACCATAAATGGACCAACGTGATCATTGAGGATTTCTTACACATATCTTACGCTAGTTAAAGAGCCGTTTTCTATGATCACCAGCTCTGTGCGACTTTCAGAAGAAATTCCGGCCCACACAAGTACAGACCCACCACCGTAGGCTACTTTTTCTTCAATGCATGCTTGCTTGAATCTTTCCCCTGGTCTTCGATACACTCTGTGTCTTCCATCGTGCTTGTAGAGCATAAATTTTGATTCGTCGGAGAACATAACTTTTGACCAATCTTCAATACTCCAATTTACGTGGCCCTGGGCATATCTTAGTCTTGAAATACGATGCCCACGCTCCAGTTTAGGGCCGTTTGCAGGTCTAAGGGGTTTTAAGTTAGATTCAGCAAGCCGACGTCTTACTGTCCATGCACTTGGGTTACTTCCTCCGAGGCGTCGAAACTGATTTGTGAGTTCAGTTCCTGTGAGAAAGCGATTTCGAAGCATGGTGTTCACCAAGTATCGGTCTTCTCGTGCTGTGGTACACCTGGTTCTGCCCGTTCCTGGTCTGCGTAGGTTAGAACCAGTTTCTTCGTAACGTCGGAGAACTCTTTGTACTGTTGACAGCGACACACCGACAGTCCTGGCTGTATCGCGCTGACTCCGGCCGGTTTCCAGCATTGTAAGTATTCTGGTGCATTCTTCAGGCGTAAGCGACATAATTTTAGCTTGAATAATGAATATAGAGCACTATCAACATGGTTTATGTACCCACATAAATGACAGATTACAAACAAAAGCAAAACCAAATGCTGTAATTTCGTAGTTCCATCTTCGAAAGTGGCCCTTTTTCAAATTTGATTTTTTTATGATATAACTTTACAAAAACTAAGAAGTTTTAATACCTTCATTTAAGGAGTATTACATTGTCTATTAAATACAATTTATTGCATTAACCTAGCATTTTTAGTTTCCGAGATTTTTAGGATTCTTTAAGTGACCCGGATTCATTGCTCTCGAGTGTATGTAGTGACAATGGGTAAAGTGCAAGAGATCCTTGACAAAATTCTAAATCCAACTTTAAGAGGATCGTCGACGAAAGAGTGTGTGCCCCGCTGAGCTGCGCATCTTGACGGATGGATCCAAACCCAGTAGTGGCACAGTTGCTGGGATCTTTTCAGAGGACTTTATCATAAACATAGCCACACCTTTGCGAGTTGATAACACAGTGTTCTAGGATGAATGCATTGGTATTTCTGATTGCTACTTCAGCCATCACGGCCAGGGAAGTTAAGGACCACTCGATCCGCATACTCTCAGACGCGCTAAACAGAATTACAGAAACATAGTCGATTCTGGACTGATATAGGAGTGCGAGTGGATGAGCTCGTGGCTAAGTCATAACAGCCGCACAGGTCGATCTATCAGGTTAAGCTACGCTTGCCGGGGTTGACTGTGGATGGGTGACCAGCTTTACATACCGAGACCCTTCCGTGCCTCGGAAAGCACGTTAAGCCGTTGGTCCCGGCTGTCATTTGTGCACCTTTGAGACCGTTACGGGTCGTCAGAAGCCCGAAAATCTGACAGAGTCTTACCAAGGGGTATCATATTATCTAGTTACTGCAGGTTATGGAGGTCAGATAGGCAGTCGCTCCATATAAAATACCTACTGGTATTCAGCTGCATCAGGTTAGACTGGAAGCCGACCCTAACAAAGTTGGGACCAGAGATTATTCTGCTAGTTTGTACCTGTTCTAGAATAATTATTAAGTTACATTTAGATACCTTTTCAATAGTCTGATGACTAAGTTGCTCTATAAAGGACTTGTCTATGGCCCATTGCAATTGCCCCAAAAAAGGAGGGGCTACTTCCGCTGCAAAAAAAAAGACTAAGTATGGTACAGGTCTCCCAAAGTGATAATGCGCATAGAAATCTTCGCCACTGTTCGGCAACGGTCGTATTCCCCGAGCGTCGGAAGACGATATGTATATAGAGTGGTTAAGTGCATTTTCTTCATGTATAATTTAGTAAGATTATGTGTTTTGTCCTAAAAGAGATAAATATTGATTTATCAGTAACGAAATTTGATTCAATAATTCCATGTAAGTAAATAGCGAGCTATAATTTATATAAGCCTAAATCTGATTTTTAATATGTTTTTTCTAGTACTTAATATGTATTTTACGTAGGTATTTTTAATTTTTTAAGATTGAAAAACGTGAAAAATGTTGGTATATTTAAATATTTTACAAAATTAACTATTTAAATTTGAATAAGATAATTACGGTTGAAATTAAATTAACCTTTGAAAACAAAACCAAGAAGGGTGTGTAATAGCAGCTCTATATAATTCCAGACAAAGTGAAAACGTGCAGTCACCACCAATATAACAAGACGACTGACGGACCTTTGACTGACCGCCGACCGCCGCCGATCGCCCGAACTGTTTTCGATTGTGTACACATGATATTGACTCCTATTTCTTTCGAACAAGGTGCAAAATGCAAGTGCATTGTTAAGGACTCGAACGATTCAATGATTCGGGTGTTTCCGGGAATACGACAATTAGCGAAGATCTGCATGTGCATTATTAATTTGGGAGTACTATACCTACTTATATAAATAAAAAACTGACATTTATTATGTTTGAAATAAGAATAAGTTTCCATGTACTTTGGAATTATGAACCTTAACTCGATTACACACAGTTCAATTTTCATCGTAGTTAAAACTATAATTATGTCATTTACAGTGGGGTAACTATAGGGTGGCAGGACTGGCAAATGACTAAAAATATAAATTTGGGACCCCATGCAATGGATTTGCCAAGGGCCTTAGATGGTATAGTTATGCCACTGGTCATTTAATATTATTATTGGGACATGGCCATTCTGATGGATGTTCAAACAAACCTTTTGGAGTAATAGTACGCAAAATTCCATTATATGCCCTATTTAGGTTATTCTTGGCCTCACCAGTAATCACATTTATAGAATATTCCAAGTCAGTTAGAAATGATCCGTTACTCTGAAACATAGTAAAAATTATTATTTATTTATTGGTTCACCAACGATTGTTTACACAGGTTGTATGCTAAAAGTAACATGCAAAAATGTAAGTGCAACAGTGCAACAATCACTTACAGGTAAACTCCGCATACATAAAGAAGTTGTACAATTTAAGATATTAATCTAGTTTAAAATAATAACTTACTTATCTGGAAGTCTAACAGTGTAAGGGTCTAAATAATTAATTAATAAAGCAGCATAAGGTACTTGTTATAGGTAGGTACACACATTACCCCTCAGGGGAGATATTGAAAGCAATCTTGCTATTCAGCGAGATGCTTAAAAAAATTGGCCTTCAATTTGCCCAAACTTTCAAAGTGCAAATCGATTTGATCACTGCAGCTATTTACAACCTTGCATAACCTTGCATAGGGGGAATTGGCGCCTAAGACCGTTCTTCTCTGCGGCGGGCAGAGTGGTGTAATTGCACTGCGAGGAATTCTTGAGGGGGCACGGATTATTTATTTCTATTGAAAAAATAATTATAAGATTATAAGGAAAAGGAATTTGGATGAGCCACAATATTAAATTAAATTATTCATTCAAATTAATTATGAGATAGATACATAGTGCTCACATTTTAACAAACATTTTCAAAGTACAGCAAAAGAAGTATGGTGTGTGATGTGTAGAACTTGTAGACGTAGCTGTAATACACCAAACGCGCGGTTTCTACATCTGTTAACTGTCTTTTCATTCTAACAAATTAACGGCCGAGCTTAGCTGACCCGCAAGAGATATTACAATTATGAGGTCCCCATTGTAATTTCTCGTCTAGTGCAAACACCACTATTTTTTTGTCAGATGCTATCCTAAGCTCAGTGCGTTCCGCCGTGGGATCTGGAAGCGATGGTCCTCGCGCGCCTGTACGAGTGGCGCGCGGAGGTAGGTACTAAGCCGGGGGTAAACTCCGTTTCCGCGGCAAATTGCTGCGGAGCGGACGGACCTCCGGCGCGATCTCATGGCGGCCTGGAATCAGCGACTGCCGCAACCCAGCGCAGAGCACGCCACGATAGTGGCGGTAAGGCCCCTCTTTGAGGAGTGGCTAGAGAGGCGTCACGGCGCCCTCACCTAGGTACCGCCTGACGCAGGTCCTCACCGGACATGGATGTTTCGGGAGGTTCCTGCACATCATCAGGCGGGAGGAAACGCCCGGGTGTCACCACTGCGAGGATCGTCCAGAGGACACGGTAGAGCACACGGTGCAAACCTGCCCCGCTTGGGCGGAGCACCGCCGTGTCCTCGTAGAGGCGATCGGCGGCGGCGACCTTTCGCGCCCGGCCCTGGTGCAAGGCATGGTCCGGGGCGAGAGGGAGTGGGAGGCGGCCGCCTCCTGCGAAAAAGTCATGCTCGTGAAGGAGGTGGCGGGATAGGAGAGAGTAAGGTCCTCTCGTCCCAGCCGCCGCGGGAGACGCCCCGGGCGTCGGGAGCCACGTGACGACTCCCGGCCACCGTAGGCGCGGGCCTGCGGACGGTGAGTAATGGTTGACTCACCAGCCGATCAGCACCAGGCCCGTGCCGGAAGGCGCGTATATGTTCCACGCGCGCCTCAAAGAAATGTCAGCATATGAAGGGGCCCATCAGGGCCAAGCCTGCCGGGTAAGCGGGATTGTCCGAAAGGGTTACCGCTACCCCGAAACATAAAGGGCTAAGGAAGGAACATGGGTGGGTTTTAGTCTGACAAGACTGGTAAGAGTCTGACACTCCCTTCCGCTCCACCCAGAGCGGGAGAAGTCATAGGATGATTTCCTAGCCAGAAAAAAAAAAGCTCAGTGCCTTCAACACCCATTGCAATGTCTATATATTCCTACTGACTGCCTTCAAAATGCATTGCAATGGATGGAATTAGAATGGATCTAAATGAATGGAGCATGTATGCGTGTGCCGGGCACTGTGAGATAGAACAAAAAACACACAGCTGTGTTCATGGCAGTGTGTGGGCTAGACTTCTAACATCAGAATAATGTAACATTCAGTTTTTGTTTTTCATTAAATACTAAAACATTTAATTATTATCTAATAAATTTATATTATTAAAGAACTTACTACTAGTAAGTCATTTGTGCATCTTTGACAGTCGTTACGGGTCGTTAGCAGCCCAAAAATCTGACAGCCAGTCTTAATTAAGGGTATTGTATTGCCCAGTTACTGCAGGTTGTGGAGGTCAGATAGGCAATCGCTCCATGTAAAATACCAGCTGGTATTCAGCTGCATACGGTTAGACTGGAAGCCAACCCCAATATACACACATCAAAAGTGTCTAGGGATCAACATATATTTTTGCAATAACTTTTCTCTTGATTGATATTAATTTAAATTTTCTTTAAGGATTCATCAAATAAAGTGTTTTCGTTTGTCACAGTAACGATAAACCAAGTCACCTTTGCATTAATAAAGAAATTTGCCATTTTCCTAATAAAGGGATTTTTGACATTTGAACCACTAACATTAAAGTTCGAAAAAAAGACTGAAATAACAGTTTTCTTTAAAATTTTATTGGGTAACTTAAACAATTAATAATCCGTGTTTCTACCGCGAACACTAACAACACAAGAACATCGGTTTGGCATACTCAAAATGAGTTCATCCAAATCACGCTGTGGAATGGCCGCCCATGTTCGTTGCAACAACAAAAAAAGGTCTTCTTGCAACTGGATACCCTCCATATTCGGCAGAGCTCTTCTCTGTAGCATATCCCATGCATGCTCAATCGGGTTCAGGTCTGGCGACTGAGCAGGCCAGGGCAGGACATTGATGTTAGCTGCGGCGAGAGTCTGTCTTACAACTCTTGCGGTGTGCGGTCGTGCATTATCATGCATTAACTGAAATAAGGGACCGATTTGCACTTGTAGAGGAACGATGACGTCAGATACAATCGTCTCAGCATAAATTTGAGCGTTGAGGTTGCCTCTGATCCAAATCAACTCAGTTCTTCCGCCGATCCAAATACCCGCCCATACCATGATGGTTCCACCACTATAAGGATGGACTTCCTGGCAGGATTTTAATCGCTGTTGGCGTCCAGGGGTTCTCCAGTGTCGTATACGTCTTGTATCCGGTCTCATACCAAAACGAGACTCATCAGAAAAGCACACGAAACGCCATTGTTCTTCTGCCCAATTTCTGTGTTCAAGAGCCCATTGATATCGAATCCTACGATTGTGCATTGCTATAGGTGGTACCCGTAGCGGTCTTCGGGAATGAAGGTTCACTTCATGCAAGCGGTTTCTGACTGTTTGGTCGCTAATTAAGTTCCCTGAAGAGTGATGAAGCCTCACGGCTAACATCATGGCGGTTATTGTTGGAGCTCTTCGAGTTAAGATTTGAATGTATCGGTCTTGTCTCCGTGTGGTGCAGCGATACCGTCCTTCATGGCGCTCAGCCACGGTACCAGTGCTTCGGTAACGTGTCCAAAGTCGACTGATAACATCTTTTTTTGTTGTTGCAACGAACATGGGCGGCCATTCCACAGCGTGATTTGGATGAACTCATTTTGAGTATGCCAAACCGATGTTCTTGTGTTGTTAGTGTTCGCGGTAGAAACACGGATTATTAATTGTTTAAGTTACCCAATAAAATTTTAAAGAAAACTGTTATTTCAGTCTTTTTTTCGAACTTTAATGTTAGTGGTTCAAATGTCAAAAATCCCTTTATTAGGAAAATGGCAAATTTCTTTATTAATGCAAAGGTGACTTGGTTTATCGTTACTGTGACAAACGAAAACACTTTATTTGATGAATCCTTAAAGAAAATTTAAATTAATATCAATCAAGAGAAAAGTTATTGCAAAAATATATGTTGATCCCTAGACACTTTTGATGTGTGTAGTTGGGAAAAGGCTTGGCAGATGACTATTAGTATTAATAACTTTCTTTAACAGATCTTCCATTACAGAATCAAACTGCTTCGGATAACTTGGCAGTCTGTAGCATGTACATGCACATGCATGCATAATGATATTCAATTCAATGGGATACAGGACAATTCAATGGGGTGTTCCATAGATCTTTTCATTGCTTAGATTAAATAGAAGTGTGGAAGAACATTGCTAGAAAACATAAAGAATGTAAAAAGGGCAGGTTTCATTTAATTTCACTACCTTAAACTTCACTTCAGCAATTCCAGCGGAGGTTTCAAAAAAAATTGGATCAAATATTAAAGGAAAGCTTGTGCTCTCAAATTCCCATCGTTGTTTTGGTGAAATATCTTGAAACAAAAGTATTGATCATAAATAAAAATATTTTAGACTGCTGAAAATTCCTTCTGTTAAGCATGTTATAAAATAATTTTATTGGTCCTCCATCCTTACCTGAGTCTTGATTCAAATAAGCCTCTACTCGAGACATAAGCCTTTGTGTAAAATTGTTAAAAGGTGAAAAAAATACTCTTGTCAAAGAATCGTGGTTTTCCATCATCTGAAAAATAATTAAAAGGGTGAGCCTAGATGAACTTACTGTAGGTACCTATACTGTGGATGTAATAATAAGAGTTGCTGGTAAAGCAAATTACATTATACAAAGCAATACTCACAGTGGTGGTTTCAGGTTTTATATCAGCAATATTAATTTGGTGGATTAGAAATAAAATAATAAACACAGATACTCCGCCAAACGTTTCCCAAAAAGTGTAACAATATCGATAACGTCGCGTCTTCACGTACTTCAACAGTAAAACCCATAGCGGTATCAAAATATTTGTTCTGCATTGGGTTACTTTTTTATAAATAAACATCGATCTTAATTTGTGAGCTTGTGTGTGAGTGATGCTATGTACAAATTAAGGCGCGATTTAAATTTGGCGGACAAAATGTCAAATATGTCAATGTCAACTTGTCAACTTTAAAATAAGAAATCAGTGTTACCATACTATGCAGCTACCATACTCAGATGTGACGAATGACGAATGAGAGAGAATTACTTTTCCTATCTTTTCGTATCATATTAAATTTGATATTTAAACAGAGTATTTAAGGATAAATGCTCTAAGACTGTCAGCTTCCAATCTAACAGCGCAAGTTTTACTCTAACACCTTATCATCACACTAATATTATAAAAGCGAAAGTTTGTGAGTGTATATGTGTGTGGGTTTGTACGTTTGTCCATCCTTCATGCTCACACGGCTGAATGGATCTGGGTAAAACTAGGCACAGAGATAATTTTATGACCTGGATTGCAGATACTTTTTATCCCGATATTACGTTCTTTTGGGATAATTCCGACATCCACTCGGTCGAAGCCACTGGCAGCAGCTAGTTTTATTTAATTTAATCTGAATCTTCATTTTGCATTGCAATTATTCAAATACTAAAATAGTTTAATAAAGCCCAATAGTCCAGCCTCAGACACTGGTAGATGTCGTCTCTTGTCGTTGAGTACTACTGTAGCAGGTAGCCACCACTAGTCACACGTGTGCAACAACTCGCAGTGGCCCCTAAAACATTTTAAATGTTGAGAAGACACCAACCGACAATTATCCCTGTGTGCACTATTCAATTGCACCCAATGATAACCTCCAGTCTTAGAGCATAGGTTAAATCATGAAGGTATATCTATACCTTCATGGTTAAATCATATCTATACCTTCATGGGTTAAATGCTCTAAGCCTCCGGTTGGTGCAAGACTATTTCAAACGTTACAAAACGTATGTAAAAGCATGTGAACTTCTTGTCACTGCACTGGGCTACAAGTGGCTGCGGTTGGTAGCTTGTTTTATTTATTTTTTTAATTTTTATCGAGCCTTAGAAAATATTGTAGCAGAAATAAATAAATTAAAAGTTCGTGTTAAAATGTTTGGGCAACACTTTATTCCATTCTTCTTCGACAACCTGACATTAAATCATAGTTTGTTGACCCAAAACATCGCCACTTCCATGGCATGTTCCATTTTTCATTCATTCGTCGAATAAAACCTTGTTTGAAAAAAAAAAAACACATTTTCTGTTGTAGAGAATTTAAAAATAAAAATATTTCGTTTGGTTTGGATACCTACCTAACTTTGGTCACACCGTGAGTCGGCCATATTGGAAATCCTTAGTGATTCGGAAATTATCGTCTGCAATGGAGTCATATTTTTGCTTATCAAAATTTGATCATATTTTTGTTGAGAATTCACCAAAATTATGTCATTTGTGTATCGTTTCTCAATCCGGTCGCGGTCATTGCAGAAAATCCTCGGTCGTTTGACAATATTCGCCTGAGAATAGTATTGTTGTTATATTCACTGTCGACCCTGGAGACATCTTGTGATAAAAAACCATTATTGCGGCAAGTTACTTGGCTGTCTGATTTTGTCTTCACGTGAAACGAGTAACAAAATTAGATTGGTGCTATTTAGGGGTCCGCAATCATGGATGTGTCGTGGGGTAAGTAGTCGTAATATGCGTTAAATAATATTTTTTACGCTAACTTGTATTGTGATGTCCTTGCGTGGTTATTTCCAGACGCGGATAATTTTGAGCCTAAACTACCGACCACGTTGGCTACTTCGAACAAATGGGAAGGCGAAGACGAGGAAGAGATCGTGAAGGTAAAGTGTGCTTTGCCAAAAAGTTTATTTTTGTTCCTATGGGGTATTACGTTAGTGTTTAGTGAGTTTTTGCGAGTTTTTAGTATATAACCTCAATTTTTGTGCATACGTGTTGACGTCAGTGAAATTGCAGGAAAGTTGGGAAGACGAAGAGGAAGAAAAGAAAGATGAGGAAAAAACTGAGCTTACCGCGCCTGCTCCGGCGAAGCCGAAGAAGAGAATCCAGGACAAAATAGCCGAAAAAGAGGTGAGTAGAACGATATCAGCAAACATATGTCGTGAACTAATCACAAGGCCATCGGATTGGCAGTTACATCCTTGTCTTAAGGCGTATGTTTTGGTAATTTGACGTAATAATTATTATGGTCATTGTAGTAATTCTTAGTTTTTAATGGTTTTGAAGATATTTAAAAATTTCCATTTGCCATGCTTGCCTGAAATCCATCATAAATCAAATGATAGATAGTAGGTACTTAGAAGTTCTTCATGTCCTTATAGCATGAAAAACTAATGCATGGTATGGTATAGCTGGATAAAAGGCAGTGAAAGTTTAAAGCCACTCAAAACTAGAGCAAATGTCTCAATAGAAAGTCACAATTTATAGAACCTGTTTAAAATTCTGTATGTCCGATATTTAGCAAGAATATATTATCTGTAACTTAATTAATTTAGATAGGCAGACACTTAAGATGCAATACTATCATTTGACCTCATTAAAACTTGTGTGCACACAATATATATCTAAAAATGCAATATAGTAATTTTACTGTTATAAGTAACTTAATTTACAAACTTTTAATTTTTAGTTCTAAACTTTTGCACAAATGAAATAGTATATTTTTTGATGAGGAATAAAACATCTCTAAATGGAACGTCACATTTAAAAGTAAGGAAACAAATGTTTATAGCCTAGGTTTTTTTTCTTTTTTATTTTCTTAAATCAAATAGGTATCCATGCATTTGAAGGAGGCATTCACTTTTTCATGGATCAAAATTAATCAAGCCAAATTAATCAGTATTTCAACAGCCAATGAAGTCTAATAGTGTGAAAACTATTGATATATTTTCTAATAGCCATCAATTTGGTGGTTAGTGTCCAGATGTGGCCGTAATGGCAGTAATATTTGTGCTGAAATAGAATGCAAAAACAAATGATTCAATTAATTATGTTGCTATTCTTAGGAAATTAGTATCTAAAATAATGCATAACTACGCAGTTAGTATTAAATGAACACTAATAGTAGGTTGTGTATGTATAGTTAATGATAATGATTTAAGATGTATCTGACATTATAAAACCTATTGACATAGCAATTTAGTAATTTGATTAATAATATAATGAACATCCTCACAAAGGGCTTCTGTTTGTATTCATGGCTCATGAAAGAAATTGTCTCTTCTATTTTATTTCAATGAGCGATAAGTTATCTGTTTGTGTCGTGTAAAATCAATCACTTACATCTAACAATGGCTACCTAAAGGCTGCTGACAAAGTTAAAAAACACAGACATGATAGTCTTGATTTAATCACTGGGCACTTGAAACAAGTTACTCAATATTTCTTAATTACTGTATATATTATGCTTCTCTTTCTACTAAGGGCAAATTTTTCAGTCGCAGATAAGTTTTATGGAGGTATAAATATGGCAGATTTTGCATGGAAAATCTGTCAAACCGTAATTTTCAGATAAAAATTATCTGACAATTGAAAAATCGGTGCTTACCACAAACACTGCCACTATTTTTTGTCCTTTTCTAAGCTCAGTGCCTTCAACACACATACGTGTTCGTGGCAGTGTATTGGTTAAACTTATTTTTGTAATGTTCTCCATTTAAAAGTACTTTTTTTCACATTCCAGCGTCTTGAACGCGAGAAGGCAGACCGAGTATCCGTAGAGAAGGTGGTAGAAGAACTGACCCCTGAACAAAAGCTGGCAGAGAAGCTTCGTGCACAGAAAGCGCAAGAGGAATCTGACTTGAGGCTCGCCTTAGAAACCTTTGGTTAGTAGCCTTGCTTGTTTAAAACTAGTATTTGCCCGCGGCAAAGATACGCGCGGCGGGCGGAAGTTATACCTCGGGAATGCACTCCGATAGTACATTTCCTTGGTACATCTTCTGACCTTGACCAATAATAAGTTCTAACCCAGGTCATGTCTATCTGTTCGGCAAATTTTGTCCAAATCCATTCAGCTGTCCAAACTTGAAAAGTACAGTTTGCCTATCGCTAGCTGTACTTTACTTACTGTACAACTGACAAAGGCTCTTTGAATTTAAGTTTTAGAGCCGATTTTTCAATCGTCAGATAACTGTTATCATGAGATTTTCTATGCAAAATCTGTCAAACTGCCATATTTCATCTGCCTAGCCTTTTCCCAACTGTGTTGGGGTCAGCTCCCAGTTTAAACGGATGCAGCTGAATACTAGTATTTTACATGGAGCAACTGCCTATTTGACCTGCACAAGCCAGTAACTGGGTAACACGATACCAATTGGTTAGACTGGATGTAAGATTTTCGGGCTTCTGACCCATTACGACTGTCAAAGATCCACAAGTGACAGCCGGGATCAACGGCTTTACTTGCTTTCCGAGGCATGGAGGAGTCTCGTTATGTAAAGATGGTCACCCATCCACGGACCAACCCCGGCTAGCGTAGCTTAAGCAGATGGATCATATGGCTGTTATAACTTAGCCACGAGACTTTTACTCTTTCACTGCTGCACCAAAAAAATTTAAGTCTAACCTCCACTTGCCTTGGCAGTGAAAAGGTTTAATGATCATATAAGTGGGGGCAAGCCTATTGCCATCAAATGCACACAAACAAAAACGGAGTTAGTCAGTTAATAATAAATAAATAAAATCCTTATTCCAGGTGTAACAGCTGATCAGCTGGCCGGCTCTGGCAAAATTGACGGCTTCCAACCAACCACAAAGGCAGAATTCACAGAGTTTGCCGACATGCTAACCAAGAAGATATGCCTTTATAAGGCCAGCGAGGAGTTCCCAACCTTCATTGATGAATTCATGAGGAATATTGTTGTTCAATGTAAGTAGAATGTGCCCACAATTTTTTTCGAGATTTCGCCAAGTGGTTGATCGACTCTTCACGTAACCAGAGGGCTGGCCTATTTTTTGGTGAAAGAATCAGCATTGCCATACAACGCGGCAATGCTGCCAGCCTTTTGGGAACTTTTCCTGTTGACAGCAATGTGGACGAATTTTTTGATGCTCTTTGATTATTATAGTAGAATGTTATTTTATGCGGTATGGTCTTATTGATAGAAAAAGACGAATATACTGTATTTTATTTAGATCATGGAGAACTTACAGCTAACAAAAACAAACACATATAGTTACAGAATAATAATAATAATTTTGGTGTGAGCACAAACACGAAATAAAAAAAAAACATTGCCTTAATTAAAGTAAAAACAGACTTGGTTTAGAAATATAATTATGACTGAAATAATAGAGAATATAATAAGATTATTAAAACAAAAACAATTACAACCTACTGCTACTTGAAAAACTTGAGCACCTTCTGGCCGTATTACCAGTTTTTAATGTCCAACTGCAATCTGATCTGCACTGTGTTCATCTATACTTATCTATACTATAAAGAGAAGACTATTATAAAGAGGTAAAATTTGTAAGTTTGTATGTAGGGGTAATCTCCGTAACTAATGATCCAATTACAAAAAAAATTTCACTGATAGAAAGCTACATTATTCCTGAGTGCTATAGGCTATAAATTATATTTATATCATACATATTAGCCGAGAGCTATCGCTATTTTCGTCTAGCAAGTCGGAAAGAAATACCTCCGAAAACAGAAATATTTGCATGCGCTGCCATAACAGTTACAGTATATCGCAATTTTCCGCGGACGAAGTCGCGGGCAGAAGCTAGTAATAATATTATAAAGAGGTAAAATTTGTAAGTTTCTAAGTTTGTATGTAGGGGGTAATCTCCGAACCTAATGATCCAATTTCAAAATTTTTTTCACTGATAGAAAGCTACATTATTCCTGAGTGCTATAGGCTATAAATTATATTTATATCATACATATTAGCCGAGCTATCGCAATTTTAGTCTAGCAAGTCGGAAAGAAATACCTGTGAAAACAGAATTATTTGCATGCGCTGCCTAAACAGTTGTTGAAAATTGAAAGCAATGTATGGCAACCCGGTTCGCCTTAATTATTTCTACAAAAAAGTCCGCGACACCATATTCCTATCTTTTGTATTTTAACTTTTATATTTCGTTTTATGTTTTAAAACAGATTTTTTTCGACTTACTTCTAATGTTAAAACAAGAAATTTTCCACGGACGAAGTCGCGGGCAGAAGCTAGTAAATTAATAATTTCGAATGTTCTCTTTCTAGTGCCATCAGCAGATATAAAAAGGATAAAGTTGACAGTGGATAACCTGTACATCGAGAAGCAGAAATCTGAGAAACTGGACAAGTCCAAGAAGCCGACCAAGGGCAAGGGAAAGGCTAAATTAAAAATTGAAGGCGATAATGTGAGTATATGTTGCTTTTGATACAATAGCTGCCCCCGCACGGTTTCACCCGCTGCTCGGCTCCTATTGGTCGTAGCGTGAGGACTAAACACAAAAAGAATTTTTCAATTCGGACCAGTAGTTCCAGAGATTACCGCGTTCAAACAAACTAACTCTTCAGCTTTATAATATTAGTATAGATTTGGCTGCATTTAAATCAAGATGCAACACAAATTCTCCTTTATCTGTGTGGAGAAAGATACAAAGTTAATTTAAAAAGTTACTAATAAGTTCTATTGCACCAATTGACGCCCGTTTAAAGACAGTTCTGTTAACATTGACAGTACATCGAATTACTGTACATGTAATGGGATATTACAACCTAAGGCTGATTACACACTGTCGGTTTGCAAGCGAGTTCAAAGCGATGCGAGTGCGCAACTAACACGCCACGAAGACGTGACGCGCGCGCATCGTTTCGCTGCGTGCTGTCTGGGTTTTGAACTATCAGTGACAGGATGGATGCCGACGAGGAAACATTATTGTTAGCTTTGTTACTCGCTGTGCTCCCGCGGAGAGCTCGCTTCGCTTTGGACTCCCTTGCAAATCGCCAGTGTGATGAAGGCCTAAGCATCATTCTCGTTAGATTATTACTATTTTAGTTAGGTTAGGTTACGCTTAGGACGTATGACATGCGCACTAAACGATTGCCTGAAATTAGAGTGATATTATCTTGCAAGAGTCATTGATGTTTTATAATTGGAATGTTTCATTCGAACAGTGCATCAAATGTTACAAAGTAGTCAGTTCTTTCGTCATGTCCTAAAAAAAACTTTTATCAGAATGCTTTTATGACCAAACGTGTTGTGTCATCCCCGCAACAGTCGTATCTCGTATAATTCGTTGTCAGAAACGATAAGATAAAAACTACGTGTTTGGTCGATTCGCTGTGAAATGCAGCAAGAGATACTCTATCGCTAAAGTAGATACTAGTTATTTAATCACTTGTTCTAGGTCAAGTTTGCTTCACTATGATACGTACGCATGATAGTGTAGTGATTAAGTTATTTACAAACAATTTGATAGTAATGATGACTTGCTAATTATTATAATAAATTTTTGAAAAGGTTTTGTTGAAATGTTTATTTCTTTTTAACTGTTTGAACTTCGAGCTGAAACACTTTTCTATAGGGCCATCGACCGTAGTTTGTGTAATCACTTGAAAATAACACTACCAACTGCCATTGAACCCAAAAAAAACTTTTTTAAATATGGTTATTATAGTAATATCGATACCAAACACGCTGATGTCTGCAGAATTTCGCTAGCTTATTTAATTTTATCCTGTAGTTTCATCTCTTGATATTTCTTGGGCGAGAGGATAGTCTATTTCCAGTAGCTCCTTGTCGGCGGGGTATATTTACTTGGTTGACTATTACACATTTTAGTTCCTTTGTGATTGAAACAGAGACGAGAGTATGCGGGAATTTTTATGAAAAATGTCAAAACGCGGTCGTTGTTCGTGATTTGTATGAAATATAAAAACGACGTAACAGACTTTCGGAATGAAACCGGATTTTTTATTAACATTAAATCCAATTTTACAATTATATCCTCACATTATATTACATTTCTGTACTGTGAAGGAAGATTTTAATCACAAGCAGTCTTTTTTCTATGTGATTTCATATTTTATTTTTGACTGTGTCAAATAGCCAATTGTGTATTTCAACTCCCGCAGAAAGGGGGCTGTAGGCAATATAACGAAAGCGTTTTACTAATGTCCACATTTCTTTATTTCCAGGCTCATCTCAATCAATACGACACATATGGCAATTTCGACGATGACTACGACGACTTCATGTAAAACATTACACTGCTCGTTTATAAGTCGGTACCTGGCGGCAATAACAAAACTTCCCTTGTTACACAAACCGGTTTGTGTCTTAATCTCCTTTCTATACGGGCGATTGTTGCTTGTACACTAATGTAAACGTAAAACGTCGAATAATTAATATGTACTGTCTTGAATATTATTTTACTCATTTAGTACTCTATGTAACATAAAAATATTTTTATATGTAAATGTAGCCAATATTAGTCTACAAGCAATAATCTGTTAAAAAAAATATGGATTTAAAATACATAGTTAATATGTATGTGTGAATAAGGCGATCAAAATTCGTATGAAAACAATAACTTTTTTAGTTTTGTTAAGGCCCGATATAAGAAGGATATTTATGTATATTTAAATTATTGATAGCTATTTTGTCCACGTTTTTTGTTTATGTGTTTGTCACCAGGTACCCAGGCACGTTACACTAATATAGTCAATGTAAAAAAAGAGATAAAAAGACAAACATATTTTCATAAATAAAATACATAAAAATATAGATCACATGACAAATTCTTGTGAAATCCTTCATTAAGTCATTAGATTAAGATATAGTACAACAATTTTATTTATTTAAACTTAAATATAATAAAAAAAATCATTGTCTTCATGAGTCACAGTATGAATAATTAATCACCTCTTTTGAAAAGTAATAAAAAAAGTCAACTCATTATCCCATCAAATGCATGAATTCATTCATGATTCTAAATATTTTTTCTTCATAAAATATGTTAAGTACTGCAATTGTAACAAACTATGCTTCCATAAAAGTTTTTGATATTATTATGTTAGTTTTAGTAAACAAACTTTCTTCTATGCTCAAACATGTTTTTTTAGAAAAAAATAAAAAGCAATTTTAGGCAATGAACGGAAACTCAATTGCATAGGTGAGTTTATATAATATTTTTTTCATAATTGTTTATTATTGCTCAGTTAATGTAACGTGCCTCAAGCCATGTATAGCCTGTATACATATATACAATGTAATATACAGTCGTTTCATTCTATGGTTATGGCCCGATGTTATGTTATATAGATAATAAATTTTTTATTGTGATAAACTATTGTCGTTTTTTTCTAGCACTTACATAACAGCTTATGTAGCCCAATCGGCCTATAATGTTCCCGCTGCTGGGACACTCCCTTCGGCTACAGTCAGAGCGAGAGGGGTCATTTGATGATTCCACCTTAACCTTATGACGTGTCCGTTACCCTAGCAAAATCATGTCGAAAATTGCCATTTAAATCTTTTAGATAATTAGTTGCCCTATTTCTGTAATTGTTGCGCACATTTTTAAATTTGTTGCACTTATAGTTTTTTAGTTATTTAACAAAAACATTTTCTGCTGGGGTAACGTTACTAACGTTACCGCAGCCAGACCTTTTTCTTTTTAATGAGAATATTGAAATAAATATTAGCTATATAATTAGTTGTCTAGACGAGGTAAATGTTGCACCTTATTTTGTATTTGTTCTTCCTTCGGCTGCGAAGTTATTAAAGATCTAGATATGGATCTTTGAAACGGGTAAGCGGATTCTTATCATCTTTTGTACATGACTTCTTAGGAATTAGTTCTAATTAGTTGTGTAATAATAAAACCAAAATAATGCACCGTTTAAAAGTTATTTAATTAAATATAAAAACCCTTCAATAGGTCCTACCACTCTGAATAAGAGCTCTACAGACTTACTTTAAGCGATATTCTGTAGCTTGTAACTGCCTTCAAATGTATGTGAAGTTTCATGAGTATACTCTATGTAATTAACAAATTATGATGATATTCAGTTCTCCACGTTCACGGTCACGATGCGCGCGGAGTTATTTGGCCACCGATAAGCCTGCATGTGGATATTTAAACTGAATGTTATACGAATAATTAGTTGCTTACTTCAGTTTTATACCTGTAAAATTTCAGCATCGTACATACAATAATTAAAGAGATAATAAAATAAAAGTAAATAAAAAAAAAAATTGTTTTTCTTTAATTACTGAATTTAATGACATGAAATTTTGCATGTGAATAGTTGAATGAATACACTAATTATTGGCATACATTTTACCATGCAATTCCTTTAGAACGTCGTGATATTTGACTGCTTTGTAAACAGTGATCTATTCATGGTAAATTGTCCTATAACTCTTTAATTACTAACGGAACATCATTGATACTTGGCAACGTGTTGCAGACACTTACAAGGTTTGTATAAACGTGAAAATCTAGACCCCAAAGGGCATACTTTAAGAACTAAGACCTAATAAGCGTATTTTACGTTTATATTTTTATCTTTTAAGCCCTACGATTTTTTCTAAATCTGTTTTTTAAACAAATTTACACAAATTCAAAGCAACGTATGTAAAAATCTACAGCTCTCTATGTAAGCGCTTTATATGAAAACTAGCTAATGGCCAAACGTTCGCGTAGCGGAAACTTGAATTTCTCCGAAGTTTATATGCATGCACTAATTTTATTCATACATACACAAATACACACTAATTTTTGGAGACATCTCTTTTCTTCTAAAGTGTATGGATTAAAAAAAGTTCCGCCAGGACAACGTTCGCCCAGCGGAATCAGTTTTTGGTGAATTTCTCCACAATGGCTGCATGCACAAATTTTTTTTTACCATACACAATTATACGACGTCATACACTAAATATCTGCATAATTAAAATCTTTAAATTCAACAACATTCCGCTGCGCGAACGCACACAATTCATCCTTTAATTTTGTCACCCAGTCGCGACCGTGGCGTGCTGGGCACATTTTGGTGTGTCGTCTATACACGACTGTGGCGGTCAAAAGGCCTTCCCTCTGTGAGAGGGAGTGGTCCATAATCCACCACGTGGGCCCAATATGATTTGGCAGATAATAATAATAATAATAACAGCCAACGGCCTGATGGCCAAGAGCCTCGACCAACATCTTTCGAGGCTCTCTTTAGGCGGTTGGATCAACAGCCAGATTCAGAAGGCAGTACTCCTCGATACGGCTCGCATTGTGAGGAGGTTCCTGTCTCTTCAGCCCTAACCACCGGTGCCTTGGACCCTGCTCCCAACACCGGCGGACCACTACTTTTTATATTTTTAAATGTTTTTTGTTTTTTTTTTTATAAAAAATATTTAAAAATGTATTAAATAAGAAAATCTATTATTACATATAATAAAACAGTAAAAAAACTGTGTCTGTACATTGAATATATTAAAAAAATAATAATTGAGGGGGGTTTAGAAACAGTAATAGAGCACGAATCCAAAAAAAAAATTTTGTCTGTTTGTCTGTTTGTTTGTACACGCTAATCTTCGGAACTACTGGACGGATTGGAATGATTATTTTTGTTGTTGTATAGGTATTAAGTCTGGGCAACATATAGGCTATAATTTATCTTGGAAACTTGAACACCTGATGCAGAACCGCAACAGACCAGCTAAACTATAAGAGATACAAAAATGATACCTTAGCAAAAATTGTTCCACGTGAGTAGCATTTTCTGCTGAGAGAATAAATTTGAAGATCTGGAACACCTGATGTGGAACTCCAAGAGCCCAGTTACACTGTAACATATATAGGAATGACGTCTTAGCAAAAGTTGTTCGGTCTGATGGGCATTTCCTGTTGACTTATAAAAATCGAAGATCTGGAACACCTGTTGTGGAATTCCAAGAGCTTAGCTACACCATAACACATATAAGAATGACGTCTTAGCGAAAGTTGTTCAGCCTGATGAGCACTCTCTGTTGACGTATAAAAATTGAAGATCTGGAACACCTGTTGTGGAACTTCAAGAGCCTAGCTACACCATAACACATATAGGAATAACGTCTTAGCACAAGTTGTTCAATCTGATGAGCACTCTCTGTTGACTTATAAAAATCGAAGAACTGGAACACCTGTTGTGGAACTCCAAGAGCCTAGCTACAACATAACACATATAGGAATGACGTCTTTGACGTCTTTGTTGTTCAATATGATGGGCATTTCCTGTTGACTTATAAAAATCGAAGATCAGAAACATCTGATGTGGAAATCAAAGCTATCACAAATTTTACTGTGTAATTATAAATTAACATAAACTGGGAGTACCTGCACGCGGTGAAGGCGGTAACAGTTTAGGACTGATTTTCGAGGACGATGGTATTATCATTGAAAATTTGACTCTACTGGCCAAAACTCCTATTTATTTTTTTATTTTATCGTATAAAATAAAAAAAGAGCTTATGTGCTTTTGGGCTTATGTTGTTTGAGTGTTTAATTTTCTTTTCCATTTATCTTCATGACACGGTAGCTTACCCGGTAACGCAGGGGAGAAGTCATTTTAATTTAGATTTTTATTGATCAGGTATCATCACAATAAAACTATGACCATGCCTAGAAAGAGGTCAAATCTTTCCCAAAGTTCCAAGAGAGCTAAAAGATTGAGGATCATAAGATCCCAAGAATCTACCGAAGAGCTTCAGGAGAGACTTGATGCTGTTCGAGAACATTAGGCTGCAACTCGCTCCGTGGAAACCTCTTCGGGTCGCGAAGCACGCCTGCGTTCTCAGCGTATTCATTAGGTCTCTAGAGACCAGTGAAGAATATGATGCGCGACTGACCGCTGATCGTGAACGTCATGTATTGTCTCGCGAGTCAGAGACGTTCACGGAAAGAGAATTACGCTTGAGTTCCAAGCGTATCTACGCATCGACTTCTAGGTCTCTAGAGACAAGTGGGGCACGTGATGTGCGACTGACCGCTGATCGTGAACGTTATGTATTGTCTCGCGAGTCGGAGACGTTCACGGATAGAGAATTGTGCTTGAGTTCCAACCGTATCTACGCATTGACTTCTAGGTCTCTAGAAAAAAGTGGGGAATATAATAATGCGGTTACCAAAATGAAAACGATGACAAATGGACTGTATGTTTTGGTGGTTGTTGGAATGAAATAAAACTAAAGCTCAGTGTGATAAAAGATTTAAATGGGAAAAATGATAAAAAATGACATAAATGGCGACCCCGTTGTCGCTGGCATAAGCAACATGGTCCGCGTACGAAGTCGCGGGCAGAAGCTAGTAAATAAATAAACGAATAATATCCTTGGACATTTCACACAACGCCATATCGTCCCAAGTTAAGCAACCTAATGCTTGTGTTATGGTAACGAGATGGCTGATAAACTACTTATATACATTTTTTTTTTGTAAATACGATGTCACGTCATCGAATTTTGTGACGAAATTAAATGCAAAGTTACTCCCTGCTTGGGTTCATAAGTCGGAACCGATAACCCTGGCGTGTGCTCCATTGCAGTGCTCTCCATTGGCGGTTGACCTTTGGCTCGCAAGTTCGTTGGCGTACGACGGTTTTGCTCTCAAATGGATCACCGATTAGGGATGTCACACTTGAGTCCTAAGTCTTCACTACATAGTATAAAACAAAGTCGCTATTTTTGTCCGTCTGTTTGTCTGTAGGGTAAGCTGGGTACGGTTGTGACAATTTTGGTTTGATCGCCTATAATTTTGTAAATTTACCAGTTATCTGGGAGAAAATCACTTTAATACTTAATTTGAATATTTATCTACCTAAAATTGTTAAAATATTGTCCCTAACTACGCTGTATTAGGCATAAGATCAAATTTAAAAAAAAAGGGAAAGTGTCACAACCGGCCACACCCCAAGGGCGGTTGTGACAGTGGTTGGGGTCGGTAGTGACAGCCATACAAAATACATCCAAATAGTTTGTAATGACTTTTATTGTTACAAATAATTAACTGAACACAACATAATCTACTTCTAAACAAAGTTAACAATCACTTTATGGCAAAATATTTAACAGTCTTCTTTATAATCAGTCAAAATGTTAGCTTAACTACTACAAAATTTTAACAAAACTGAAACACAACAAAGAAACAAATTAAACATTTATAAATGTACCAATCAACATACTGAGTCAGATTCAACATGTGACAAATTTAATGGGGACTATCACCTGCGCACTCCACGCGAGACCAGAGCCTAAAACTAATATAGCACTGTACCATATAACAGTCTTCTTTAAAATCAGTCAAATTGTTAACTTAACTTAAAATAGCTAGTAGCTAACTGGAAAAAGTTTTACAAAATTTTAACAGAACTTTAACACAACAAAGAAAAATTAAACATTTATAATTGTATCAATCAACATATTGAGATCTAGTCAGATTCATCACATGATGGTGCCTTCCTCTTCTTTTTCTCGCCGGCATTGTCGCGTTTGCGTAGGTATCGCAAGAGCGACATGCAATTAACTTCATGTATTTCCGCAGCTCTCCGTAATGAAGTACCGCGTTTTACCTCTTCGTAAGCATTTTCATATTTACTAATATCAGACAGGCCTCTCCCGGTCTTCCGCACGCGTTTTCTAGACATCTAAAATAAAACAAAACAAAAAAAACAATGTCACAACCGTACCCACAAAATTTGTCACAACCGTACCCAACGCAAACTTTTGAAAACAAAAAATGACCATGACTGAGCAAAAAGATCTGCATTAAAAGTAATTACTCGTAAGTAACTGCTAATGTTCAAGTTATAACAAAAAAATATAAAAGGCAATCTATCTGTGTACAAATAACCGTAATTACAAAAATAAATCGAAAAAAAAAACTTACTTTTGACTGTCGAAAATCAATGTGGGCTCCTGCTTATGTTACCGTCGCACGCCGGCTGACGCAACACTGGGACACGCGTTTAGACTTGCATGCCGCTTGTCTTTCCCCTTGCACCCCTCCCCGCGATCCGTATAGTTTCGCTGTTATAGCGACTGTCACTACCGTACCCTGGCACAATCGTACCCAGTTTACCCTATGCTTAAATCTTTAAAACTACGCAACGGATTTTGATGCGGTTTTTTTTAATACTTAGATAGAGTGATTCAAGAGGAAGGTTTATATGTATAATTTGTCGACATATTTTGCGGGCGAAGCCGCGGCGGAAGCTAGTACAATAATAAGACTCTTTGAAGTTCTCTTTGAAGACTCAGTTGTTTTTAAAGACTACTGATAAAAAATATTCAGGTCGCAAGTCCTTTTTTAAGTCTTAAAGGACTGACTGGAGGAAGGAATGACTTCGAGTTTTGTCTAAAAGGACTGAGTCATCAGAATCCTTACCAAAGAAAGAACCTTGCGTAATAGACGCAAGGTTCTTTCTTTTGTTTTTTGACTAAGTTGGTATACTTATCGGTCAATCTACGCACATATTTTGTCTTATGGTAGCATTCTATTCAGAATGATGTCATCACCTTGGATCCACTTATCATCTTACGTTCTCTGGTACTCAATATTACGCAAAGAATCATGATGATTTGTCCACAGATACTCTTAGCACGCCAATCTTACGTGCCAAATAAGGGCTGTGTAAAACATGTGGGCTGGTTAAATTACTTAGTACTAACAAATATTGCTTGCATACTGAGCTTCCGAAAATCCTTGTGGAATTGTAAGGCTCTCTTTCGGACTAGCGGTTAATCGCGGGGGCGGCTGACTGCGCGGCTTGCCGCTTCACTACTTAGTATAAAACAAAGTCGCTTTCTCTGTACCTATATCCCTAAGTATGCTTAAATCTTTAAAACTACGCAACGG
The DNA here is from genome assembly GCA_951799385.1 of Hyppa rectilinea. NCBI lineage: Eukaryota > Metazoa > Arthropoda > Insecta > Lepidoptera > Noctuidae > Hyppa > Hyppa rectilinea. The sequence continues at coordinate 2,858,910 of OX637318.1, read as the reverse complement.
ATTTTGATGCAGTTTTTTTTAATATATAGAGTGATTCAAAATGAAAGTCAAAGTCAAAGCATTTTATTTATTAAACATAGGTAATATGGTACATGGTATAAAATTTGTGTTGTATCACTATGTTTTGCCTTGCGAGGCGTAAAAACTAAATAAAACTAATTCATGCAAGTAAACTCGTAAACAAGATAGTCATAACAAGTGGATCGGATATTTTTTATTTTATGCTTCTATCATCTAAAAACTCATTGATAGAGTAGTAAGCCTTTTCAATTAAGAATTTCTTGAGTTGTGATTTAAAATGGTTTATGTTGGTCATGCTTTTTAAAGTTTTTGGTAGTTTATTGAAAATCTTTGGACCCATGGCGAGACAACTCTTTGAGAAAAATGCAGTACTTATTGTTTTTTTTATTTTAATGTGCTTTGGTGCCGTCTAATGATGAAGGTTTATGTGTATAATTTGTCGACATATTTTGCGGGCGGAAGCTAGGCCATTTATAATATGCAACCGCTTGTCATCGTACGCACTTAGCCGCCACAAAAGGTCAACCACGGTGTTAGCGGCGCGGTTAACCGTTAGTGCGTAAGAGGGCTAACAAAAGGCGTGGGGAGGACAAATTCTAAATGAACTACATTCTGTTTTACAATTTAATTAATTGATTAAACAAAAGCGCTCTTCCTTTCTCATACTTTTGCAGTGTCCGACAGGGTCTACAATGGTCTAATTGTTGTACCTACCACCTAAGTTCGTCATGTGGAAGCAATACATATATTGAGTAGGTATTAGCTGTTCCCGCGACTTCGTCCGCGTGGAATAGAGACTTTTCGGGCAGCATATTTAGAATAACAAATACCGTTTTACAGTAATACTTCTCTGTATACGATATTTGACGTATGACATACTCTGATAGAATACCTTAACAAATTTTTGGCGTGATTCTTTAAATTGACATAACTTTTTTATTTATGAACCGATTGACATGAAATAAACACTAAATATTAAGTGAAGCTTACTACAATACATTAGTGGAAACCGCAAACAAAAATACAATTTCGGGTTCGGCATCGATATAATAACAACCCCTGCTACTTTTTTTTAAATATATTTCCATTGTATAGACACCACTTTTCTACAAATTTATTAAATGTAGGTATAGATTGGCTTAGGTTAAATTTACTGACATCTACTGTGATGTCAATTGTTTTCATCGATGCTTGAGTGAAAGTTGTAGTTACCAAATGACAGAAAATCATCATCGCCTGCCTCCATCTATTAAGGGCCGCTCGACACGTTTTCTTCTTCCATTCTCTACTGTTAATCATCAGGCTATGATTCACTAAACTACTAAACACAAAAAAATAGAACATTTATGCTATAGGTAAGTACAGCTCTGTAAAAATATCACAGAATAAGCTCCATCAATGGGAATTGTGCATGGTGTTAATAAGATATGACACAATATGGCAATAAGTTATCGTGTGGGATTGTTCACGTTTACTCGTTACCATCACCCACTACTTGTACCTTGAAGTTTTGTACAAGCTATTGCAGTTATAAAAACAATGAGATACACATGTTGCAATACTGTAGGTCCGTGTAGCTACACGATATTATTTTGGCCCTTGCACAATCGTGTGAATAAAGTCCATTTTTATCTACCTTTTTGCAAAAAAACATTTTGGCAAACCATTGTTGTATGAGGTGAGAAAAAAGTGGAAAGTACCTACCAGAGACAAAGTTTATTACAATGCCTCAAAGTAACATTTAGGTAATACTTATAATATTGTAACAATAGGAAAGCAAGTCTTTCTTTTCCTTGTACACTTTCTTTGTTGAATTGTAATAAAATGTTCACATCTTATGACTCAGGTATTACCTGCTTGTGTCAAAGTAATAACAGCCACCCGTGTCTATCAATCAGGTTAAGCTATCCTTGCTGCGGTGGGTCCGTGGATGGGTGACCCTCTTTGCATACCAAGATCCCCCGTGCCTCGGTAATTGATCCCAGGGCCTCATGCTTAACATAAGCTTAGACCACTAAGACAACAATACTTTTGGTAACGACATCATAATTAAGTTTTCAAAAGCAAGGTCAGCTCAGTGGCTGAGAGGCTTCAGTAGGGTAGACTGGGTACGGTTGAAACAAAGGACGGTTGAAACAGAGCAAATATCTCGTAAACGGTTACGCGGGGAGTGAGGGAGGCAAGGGGAAAACGAAGCGGACGGCAGTTCCGAACGCGAATTTCGTAGCGCGCCGCTCCCCGCGCGTTGTTGTTGTGTGCAGGACGCCATATTGTTTTTTATTACCCAAAAGTAAGTATTTTTCTTCTGACATTAACGCTTATATTATCTGTTCTTTGTAAGTGAATGTATTGAGTGTGTGTTTGTGATTATTATGAAGCTTGTAGAATAAGGGATAGTGACTATTTTTACTGTGTTATTATTACTGTCGTAACTATAAAGTATATTCTACCAAAAGTGGTGTCGGGGACGGTTGAAACATTTTTTGTGGGTACGGTTGAAACAAAATGTTTATTTTTTGTAGATGCCGAGAGTTCGAGTGAGGAAGACTTCCAGAGGGGAAATTAACTTGTCGAGCTATAGTAATGCATATGCTGCCAGCTTTTACCTCCTGGTAAAAGCTGGAGATTCACTACGGAAAGCGGCGGACAAGCATGGTATAAACCACTGTTCCCTGTTAAGATACATTCGAAAGCGAGACGCGTCCGGCAAAGACGATGAAGGTATGGGGTATAAAGCACACAATCGTGTTTTCAATGAAGATCAGGAGCGAGAATTATCAAAATATTTGATTCGATGTGCTGATATATATTTCGGACTATCTAAGAAAGAGGTGAGAAAATTAGCTTACGAACTTACCATTAAGTATAATTTATCACGACCTCGAACTTGGGAAGACAACGGAATGGCTGGTGAGGAATGGTTTCGGATGTTTATGAGAAGAAACCCTAAACTGTCCGTACGCGCCGCACAAGCTACAAGCTTGTCAAGGGCGACAAGCTTTAATAAAAGTAACGTAGACGTCTTCTATGATAATCTGTCTATTGTCATGGACCGTTATAAATTTGAGCCTCAAGATATATATAACACAGATGAAACCGGCATAACCACCGTGCAAAAGCCTGACAGAGTTATAGCTAGACGTGGTGCTCGTCAAGTTGGTTCAGTAACCTCAGGTGAAAGGGGTAATTCTTTAATTGTTTACTACTCGTTAAAGGCTGATGAAACCTTGAAGACTGATTAATGTTGTTATTTGGTGCCTTAATTAGTTTTAATGATAAATAAAACATGCTTCCTTAGTATTTATTGTATTATTTGTATGTGTTTCAACTGACCCCAATCGCTGTTTCAACCGCCCCTGGCATGGGGACGGTTGCAACAAATTCGTTTTTTTTTTTAATTTCATATATTTCTAAAAATAATAACCCCGGAACTATAATGATACAGCCATATCGTAGCCAAAACTTCACTTTTGAATTTAATGTATCATAATCGTCACTCGGTTTATAAACAACAAAATTATAAACGATAAAAGCTAAATTGTTTCAACCGTACCCAGTTTACCCTACTCACGGATTCGGTTACTGGACGGACACTCGCTCATCTGTGGTTCTATGGGGTTGTGTGAGATTTTTGTGTATGAACAATCAACACTATTTTGTAGTCGATAGCTAGTATTTTCGACAATTTACTACATCCGTTTAAAAAAACTTAACCAAAGATTATTATCTCAAAATAAACGACTTTGTCAATAGGTACAACCGCGGGCATTTGCGGTTGACCACTATAACCGTTATTCTAGGATGGGAAAAAGATAAAAGGGACGACAATTCAAAGAGGTGGGAAGATGGCTTACCAAAGAGATGAAGAAGATTAGTTCGTGACCAAGATAAATATAGTAGAGGCCCTTTTTATCAATCAATCAATATTTATTGTGGATCATAGGTAGGTACAAATATAATACAGGTCTTAAAGAATAACATTGTGATCAGCTATGTCCCGCCCTTGAAGCATACAATGGTTACACACAAATTAAAAGATTATTATTACAAATTATTAAGATGTCACATAAAATGTAAAAAAAAGATAAAAAATAAACATTGCGAATTTATAACCTTTGTCGAAAGAAAACTTGATCAGCAAACTGGTTGCTGAAGAATGGGCATTTATACACTCGAGAGCAATGAATCCGGGTCACTTAAAGAATGTTAAAAATCTCGGAAACTAAAAATGATAGGTTAATGCAATAAATTGTATTTAATAGACAATGTAATACTCCTTAAATGAAAGTAAAAAAAATATGAGTCACCATACATTTTATTAACACAAAATTACTTAAAGAAAAAAACTGCTGATCTCTCCTTAAAACAAAAATAGGAAACATGAAATTTTTGAACTTTATTACGATTTTCTTGAATTTTAATACTTCGTATTGCCTCCTCGTGCTTCCATTACTGCGTTTACGCGGTTTGGCATGCTGTACACCAAGTTCCTTATACGATTTTGGGGAATATTCTCCCATTCCTCTGTGAGAGCAATTTTGAGCTCACGAAGCGTGATTGGGGGAGGGTTTCGTTGTTTTACGCATCTGCCTAGCTCGTCCCAAGCATGCTCGATCGGGTTGATATCCGGGCTGCGCGCTGGCCACTCCATACGAGTAATGTTCATCTCTTGAAGGTAGTCATTCACAATCCTACCTGTATGAGGTCGGGCATTGTCATGCATAAATATAGCATCCTCACCTAAATTGACCATAAATGGACCAACGTGATCATTGAGGATTTCTTCCACATATCTTACGCTAGTTAAAGAGCCGTTTTCTATGATCACCAGCTCTGTGCGACTTTCAGAAGAAATTCCGGCCCACACAAGTACAGACCCACCACCGTAGGCTACTTTTTCTTCGATGCATGCTTGCTTGAATCTTTCCCCTGGTCTTCGATACACTCTGTGTCTTCCATCGTGCTTGTAGAGCATAAATTTTGATTCGTCGGAGAACATAACTTTTGACCAATCTTCAATACTCCAATTTACGTGGCCCTGGGCATATCTTAGTCTTGAAATACGATGCCCACGCTCCAGTTTAGGGCCGTTTGCAGGTCTAAGGGGTTTTAAGTTAGATTCAGCAAGCCGACGTCTTACTGTCCATGCACTTGGGTTACTTCCTCCGAGGTGTCGAAACTGATTTGTGAGTTCAGTTCCTGTGAGAAAGCGATTTCGAAGCATGGTGTTCACCAAGTATCGGTCTTCTCGTGCTGTGGTACACCTGGTTCTGCCCGTTCCTGGTCTGCGTAGGTTAGAACCAGTTTCTTCGTAACGTCGGAGAACTCTTTGTACTGTTGACAGCGACACACCGACAGTCCTGGCTGTATCGCGCTGACTCCGGCCGGTTTCCAGCATTGTAAGTATTCTGGTGCATTCTTCAGGCGTAAGCGACATAATTTCAGCTTGAATAATGAATATAGAGCACTATCAACATGGTTTATGTACCCACATAAATGACAGATTACAAACAAAAGCAAAACCAAATGCTGTAATTTCGTAGTTCCATCTTCGAAAGTGGCCCTTTTTCAAATTTGATTTTTTTATGATATAACTTTACAATAACTAAGAAGTTTTAATACCTTCATTTAAGGAGTATTACATTGTCTATTAAATACAATTTATTGCATTAACCTAGCATTTTTAGTTTCCGAGATTTTTAGGATTCTTTAAGTGACCCGGATTCATTGCTCTCGAGTGTATAATCGAATTAGGTAAGTTATATTTTTTACAATTTTGTTTGTTCAGCGAATAAAGTCATATTATTATTACTTTTTACCCTTATGCCCTGACTAATAAGGTTTGGACGGGCTACTTTTGAACCAGCCATTGTCCGCGACCTACATACGACCTACATACCTACAACACATAACGTGCTCACTACGGCAATTAATTTAGAATGCAACGGAAATGGAAGTCATAAAATGTTTTTTATTACTCTTTATTTATGTGCTTAAATGTCAAGCGCTACCTAGGTCTTATCTAATATCCCAATCTAGACAAAAATCAAATTTTCTACAACACACACATTACGCCAGTTACCTACGTATGTTTAAGTCCCATATTATATAATGGGCGAGCCTATTGCCATCAACCGGGCACGAATCCTCATTCCGGGATCCTAGACTGAGAAAAACTGAATACCCAACACCATACCATGGTTCGTATTATATCTATCTGTGGTATCTGTGCACCCATAGATCTCTTTCATACGGCGATGATCAGTACGTAGGTACACATACCTACGATATTTTAATGAATAAATTTTGAATTACATGGAAGTATCATACTGCATTCATTTTTGAAGCTGAAATTATTACGAAATTATAGAATAATAAATAAGTGTAGGTACCTACTGCTGGAACAAAATATGCAGAACTAATTTCTGGAACCTGTCACGCCTGTTACGGCTTGGAGGCCACTGGGTCTAGAGACACAAAATTGTTCTTTTTAAGAATATAGATAACTTAAAAGTAAGTAGATTAGCAATAGCTATGTAGCGTAACAAATTAAAACGAATACATATTCAAAACATTGCATATCAGACTAATTCCCCAGAAACTCAGAAACCTAGTTTACTAACTAAATCACACAACATACCTATTCTGCAATAATCCTTTTCCGTCGCATCTGATCTGAATCGCTCATCTGTACACGTACGTTGTTACCAAATTCGGCAGTCAAAGTGCCACACGACCTAAAAATATGTTAGCTTACAAATTTTAGGCCTACCTACTCCAAAATTCTTAGTTTGGAATAGGACGATGCCAAAAAAAGCTAATAGATAGCCTACTTTAAAATTCATCGGAGTCTTAGGCTCCGCGCAAACGGGCCACTGACCACAGCGACCAGTTGCTGTCGCGCGCCACGTCCTTTGGTACCGCGCAAACGAAAGTGGTAGGTGGCTGCCACGAGTTGTCGGTCGCAGTCACTAGTAGTCGGTGACCGCTACAATTTGTGACAATCAGCTGTACAGTTTTACCGCCGCCTCTGGGAACATGTCGCGGACACTGAGTCGCGAGTGGGTACGTGTGCGGCGATTGCATACAAACAAAACGTGGTAAACCTTTTGAACGATGTTTGAACGCATAAACGCACGCGCGTGCCGTTCACGACAAGCTACAATTTTTTTTTTGTTATTATGAATTCCCCAATATCCATCGTGTCTTTTAATTTGTTTTATCTCATTACATACGTACGAGAGCTATCTAAATAAACACACACAAAAGTAATGATTTAATTGTTTATTTAGTGTTATAGTGTATCCGCATGTCACATCTTTCCGAACTTCGAGCAACCGAAGGCATGCGCTTGCCTGTCACGTACCTTGTATATGACAATGGCGTACAAAAGATTAAAAATCATGTAAACAGCTTTTCGCCAGCCACCGGTAGCTGTGGTCGGTGGCCCGTTTGTGCGGAGCCTAAACATGCGATGCATTAATATTCATAAGATGCAGTGAATTTTGGCTATGTCCGGACTCGTTTGTCATATGTCTGCATAATTATTAGGTTTATTATGTCCATGTTTATTTGAGGTTTCGTCATCCGGTAAGGATTGCAGACCATCACTTGAAAGCAGTTTCTTTGGTAAAGGAGACAGGAATTGACTGTTGAGCTAAAACCTTGTGGTGATGAGACTAATGTTAAACACCGTCACATGAATAAGTAATTGGTAGGTAAGTCTGAGTGGGTTAACAACACCTACCTACAATTAATTGATACTAGCTTCTGCAAGCGTCTTCGCCTCGATGTCTGAAATTATCCCACGTGAACATTCTCATCATTCTCCTGCCCTTATCCCAATTTATTTGTGGTCGGCGCAACATGTCTTTATCTTCCATACTTCTCTATTAGTCGTCATCTCGGTAGTCACTATAATACCTTTCTAGCCATATCGTCTTTTACACAATACATCTATCGTTTCTTAGGTCTTCATCTACTTGTATAGCGGTAAGAGAACGTACTACAGGTTATAACTATCTGTGTGCCAAACATCCAGATCCTACTGAACGGATCTGAACGGATTTTTGTAGGAAAGTGTAACAAATATCCATTCATCCACACAAACTTTCACGTTTATAGTACGTATAACTTTCACGTTAGTAGTATATTAGTAGGATTATTTATTTTGCATTAGTAGGCTAATAATATAAAGTTTCCCTATCCTAAAGAGCTCTGGGTTCGAGAGCATTATATATATAAGAGATAGATACAATTTAAAATAATTTTGTTAACTATATACTTACGTAAGCATAACTGGCGAAATGTGTGTACGTACAGACGCCAGCACATCAAGCTATACCTAACTGTCGAATTTTCTCAATTAAAAATGCACCTTATAACTTTGCAATAAAGTTGAAATACTATCAAAGAAATTTGACAGATTGTGGTAACTTGATGTGCTGGCCTCTGTACTATTGGACACCTCTGCTCAACCCTCAAGAAAAAGGCGTGATGGTAAGTCTTCTTTCTTTTGCGTGTAGTTAGTAACTAACTTGGTGCCAGAGTTTTTGTACTGGCCATGGGCCTCTGACTTAGCTTCACATGCTGTTGAGAAATATCTTTTAAGCATGATGGTAATTAAGTATGTATGTAACCAAGGTCTCTTATCTGTCTCATAAATTCAGAATATAGTAAGGGACCCATCGACAGTAAATAGGTAGATCAATCTTCTCTAAATAGGCTCGAATTTTATGCAAATAGCTAAGTACCTACTTACCGGCATAAAATTCTCATCAAATTACATAAGTAGTCCATTCGAGGTAAATGCTCAAATTGTCCAAGTTTACCACGTAACGTGTCGTATTTCAACAACATTCAATTTGTACATTTACATCGGATAATAAGATTATTACATCAGTTTGTTGGTTTGTGCTCGTCTTGTTGCGATATGATTGTATTGAAACATTTGACACTAACAAGATTATAACGATGTTATAAACCATGAGCATGATTCTTTGATCCATCAAATTTATTGATGTTCAGCAATAATGATAATGGAGGTCGCTAGTAAGTAATTACCTATTCGTTAAATTGTAATTATTATTTTAAGTATCTACAAAAGTGTGTTGCAAAAATGTTATTTTATTGATATTTCTATTATTAATTTTATTGTCATTAAGCGCGTACAGTCACGGGCACCAATATGTATACACTGAGCTTCTTTAAATAGTGATTGTCTCCTTCTGCATTTGTTGTAATTTTATGTTGTTAAGGACCATATATGTATTTGAATATACTAATATGAAATAGGTTCTACTATCACAAAATCATCGTTATTCCATGAGAAAATCGCCTATGAATGTTTCCAAGTGTATACATATTGGGGCTCGTGACTGTACATTATTTAGTAAAATATTCAATCAATCTGCCTAGCGTTTTCCCAACTGTGTTGGGGTCGGCTTCCAGTCTAACCGGATGTAGTTGAATACCAGTATTTTATATGGAGCGCCTACTGCCTATCCGACCGCCACAACCCAGTCACTAATTGGGTAATACGATACCCCTTGGTAAAACTGACTGCCAGACTTTGAGGCTTCTGACTACCCATAACGACAGCCAATGATCCACGAAGGACAGCCAGGACCAACGGCTTAACGTGCTTTCCGAGGCACGGAGGAGTCTCGATATCTAAAGATGGTCACCTATCCACGGACCAACCCCAGCAAGCATAGCTTGGATCGATCCGTGCGGCTGTTATTACTTAGCCACGAGCTCATCCTATTCATAATTTAAGATGTGAATTTTTTGTGTCCAAAAAACTTTTGTCAACATCGAGGCAGGCCCAGGAGATGGCGTGACGAGCTTGACGCCTACAGACAGGATTGGGCCACTCTAACTCAAGATATAGAGGAGTGGAAAATGGAGGACTTTGCCCTTTGAAAATCTTGAGTTAGGATTACTTAATGAGTGAATGTGTGCAGTTTATCATGGCACCGGTTTTCCGTCCTTTTTTTTTCTTTGTTCTTTTTCATATCATCCACACTAATATTATAAATGCGAAAGTAACTCTGTCTTTCTGTCTGTCTGTCTGTCTGTCTGTTACCTTTGCATGCCTAAACCACCCAACCGATTTTGCTGAAATTTGGTATGTAGATAGTTTGCATTCATGAAAAGGACATAGGCATATTATTTTTTGGAAATTCAACCCCTAAAAGGGTTACAAGGGGTGGTTACAAAGTTTGTATGAGAAAAATATTTTTATTGCACATTTTTGCATAGGTAGGGTAGGTAGGGTAGGTAGGGTAGGTAGGGTAGGTAGGGTAGGTAGGGTAGGTAGGGTAGGTAGGGTAGGTAGGGTAGGTAGGGTAGGTAGGGTAGGTAGGGTAGGTAGGGTAGGTAGGGTAGGTAGGGTAGGTAGGGTAGGTAGGGTAGGTAGGGTAGGTAGGGTAGGTAGGGTAGGTAGGGTAGGTAGGGTAGGTAGGGTAGGTAGGGTAGGTAGGGTAGGTAGGGTAGGTAGGGTAGGTAGGGTAGGTAGGGTAGGTAGGGTAGGTAGGGTAGGTAGGGTAGGTAGGGTAGGTAGGGTAGGTAGGGTAGGTAGGGTAGGTAGGGTAGGTAGGGTAGGTAGGGTAGGTAGGGTAGGTAGGGTAGGTAGGGTAGGTAGGGTAGGTAGGGTAGGTAGGGTAGGTAGGGTAGGTAGGGTAGGTAGGGTAGGTAGGGTAGGTAGGGTAGGTAGGGTAGGTAGGGTAGGTAGGGTAGGTAGGGTAGGTAGGGTAGGTAGGGTAGGTAGGGTAGGTAGGGTAGGTAGGGTAGGTAGGGTAGGTAGGGTAGGTAGGGTAGGTAGGGTAGGTAGGGTAGGTAGGGTAGGTAGGGTAGGTAGGGTAGGTAGGGTAGGTAGGGTAGGTAGGGTAGGTAGGGTAGGTAGGGTAGGTAGGGTAGGTAGGGTAGGTAGGGTAGGTAGGGTAGGTAGGGTAGGTAGGGTAGGTAGGGTAGGTAGGGTAGGTAGGGTAGGTAGGGTAGGTAGGGTAGGTAGGGTAGGTAGGGTAGGTAGGGTAGGTAGGGTAGGTAGGGTAGGTAGGGTAGGTAGGGTAGGTAGGGTAGGTAGGGTAGGTAGGGTAGGTAGGGTAGGTAGGGTAGGTAGGGTAGGTAGGGTAGGTAGGGTAGGTAGGGTAGGTAGGGTAGGTAGGGTAGGTAGGGTAGGTAGGGTAGGTAGGGTAGGTAGGGTAGGTAGGGTAGGTAGGGTAGGTAGGGTAGGTAGGGTAGGTAGGGTAGGTAGGGTAGGTAGGGTAGGTAGGGTAGGTAGGGTAGGTAGGGTAGGTAGGGTAGGTAGGGTAGGTAAGTTGGTAGGTAGAGTAGGTAGGTAGGGTAGGTATCATAGTTAAGACAGGACAACGTCTGTCGGGTCAGCTAGTTGTAATATAATTAAAAGCTTGTCAGATTGTTAATTTGTTTGTTACTATTTACGTGTAGTCCGTAAGCTTTCTTAAAATTGTAAAAATATAAAAAATAAAGATGTAAGTACTGTAGTAGAATTAGACTGAACGGCACTGAATGGAGTGTTGAGTAAGGCGATTAGAAATGGAAGTAAAAGTGACCGAGGTCAACGAACTGATGACTTGTTCAAAATTCATACATTTTGCGCCTAAACAGGTCTAAGAATGTGGTTTTATGAGTAAGCCGGCAAAGCGTATACTTTACAGACATCTCTATGTTGTATGATCTAAGATCTAAAAAGAAACAGACGGGCCAAGACAGCGAGCTCACTGTGTCACCCTTTGAAAATATTCTTCCTTATTCTTTTTCTTTATTTTTCGTCTGTCTTCTTCTTATTATCATTATTCTTCTTCTTCTCTTCTTTTTATTCTCTATTTTTTTTCTTCTTGTCCTTCTTGTTTGTACAGACGCCAGCACATCAAGCTATCCCTAACTGTCAAATTTTCTCAATTAAAAATGAACCTTATGTCTTTGCAATAAAGTTGAAATACAATCAAAGACATTTGACAGATTGTGGTAACTTGATGTGCTGGCCTCTGTACATAAACTCGAATATTCTATCAATTTATTTACCGCGAGAACTAGAAGTAAGTCCAAAATTCACCGTCACATCCAACGAATGATATAGTTCACTTCCACCTTATTATTTTAATATTTTTTGACTTGTAAACGGCCGATCTTTTCTGTAAAAACTAAGACGAAGTGAGCTTAAAGCTATCATTCCACTTGATGCTAGGGATTGCCACTATTGACAGCACAAAACCTTGGAGGTTGTCGGCTGCTTAACTGGGCTTGCCTCTGGATACTTCAATAAATTAAGGCCTCAAGCCAAGGCCTGAAAAACTTAAGGGAAGGCTCCATCTACGATATAAAAATCCAACAAAACAATACCAGAAAACAAACATTACTTACGTCCCTACCTAAAAAATAATAAGAACATTTACATTGATGACACAATGCAGGTCATTGGCTGCACCCAAATTGGATGGGTCACCCAATCCGGGTCTTGATGACACACTCACAACATCCTCCGGAAAGAAACGTAGGTACCTACGTCCCTGCGGTGAAAGTGTCACGCGAATATGACGAGCAGTTCTTGAGGTCAATGCTACCACACAGACGGACTTGTTGTTGACGACACGGTTGAGCGATTGACTGCTGCGCAGCATGTCGTGGGTTTGATTCCCGCACGGAACAAATGATTTGTACGACCTGCAAGTATTTGTTACGGGTCTGGGTGTTTTTCTATCTATAATATGTATGTATTTACAAAAAAAAATGTATATAAGTAGTTTATCAGCCATCTCGTTACCATAACACAAGTATTAGGTTGCTTAGATTGGGACGATATGGCGACGGTGAAATGTCCAAGGATATTATTATTATTGTTGTGTCATTTTGCGTTACGACTAGAACAAGATAAAAAATGTTTAATTTTGCAGATGTTTTTTTTTTGCATTTCAAAACAAGAACGAGAAACAACGCACAGGAAATACAAACAATATATATTATGATAAAAAAATTAAAATAAACTAGTTATTTAAAAAAAAAACCTAGTAAAAAATAAAAAGACCCGTGCGAGGCCAAAAAGGCCTATCCCAGCATCATGCTGCAATATTTAATAAAACCACGAGCTTATTTTAGTCTTTTATCCTGAAAAAGAGGTCAACGCGCTGCTGTATCATAAAACATAACCTAAACCGTCGATAATCCTATAATACACATCACATGACCAATACAAACATACAAACCACTGACACACTTCCAACCACGCTATATAAACGACTTAATTAAAAAAAATAAACAGCACCGGAAGGCCGGAACCGCCCGAACAATGGCGAATGGAGACGAAGCGAAGCGGTTGCGTAAGCGTCGTATTTAGCACTATTATTCCACGCTTCCTAGATTATAATCTGAACTGCTGACCGTTGAGAAAGTCAACTTGGTAATCCAATTAGCTTTTTTTCATTGTTATTTGAGAGAGCTTCTTTGTTGTAAAGCGTTTTGTCACATGTAGACGAAACTATCACTCTTGCTTATACAATATTTTTCAGAAAGGTGCGGTCAAATTTAACCTTATAAACGCCATTGTCACATATACGTAACAAGCAAGCGCATGCCCTGTACGCCAACGACACAAATTTGTAACAATGTGGTACACTATCAACACGAAATAAACAATTAGATCATTACTTTTGTGTATGTCTATATGAAAATCTTAAAAATTTAAGCTCTCGTACGTATTTAATGACATGGAACAAATTAAAAGACACCATGTAAATGGGAGGTTAAGGGTGTGGTACAAACTATCAAACTGAACCACTTTATCCATGGGGCGAACAAAGTGATCGCGAAAGCCTTATCAAATGTCCCATACAAACCTTTAATACCTACTCGACCCAAATGTATGTGACGGCTGATTATTTTTTTTTTTAATGATTATGGAGTACGTATTTCAGCAAGCTAGTCTATACATAGTGTATCCCTTAATTTTGCCCATACCTTTGTGATACAATCTATACTAATATTATAAAGAGGAAAGATTTGTATTTTTGTGTGTATGTTTGTAATGAATAAATTAAAAAACTACTGTGCCGATTTCAAAAATTCTTTCACCATTACAAAGCTTAGTTTTCAGGGAGTAACATAGGCTTCTTTTTATCCCGGGAAAAATAACAGGTCCCGCGGGAAAGACCACGGCTGCGAAGCCGCGGTCAAAGTGCTAGTACTGGATATATTGTTACTCAATAATTTCATTTCATTCCAGTGGAGGTATTTCTTGTGAAGGGGCGGGGTGGGGAGATTGATCGCTGATCATCCTTGCTTTCTGCATGTTTTAGCTCCGAAGGTTCTTTCAAGATACTTTTCGTCACCGTAAGTTAGTCACGCAAGATTAGCTTAGAAAGTTCAGTTGAAATTGAAAAATTTGTGGTTTTAAATATTGCATGTGGTCTTCAAATAAGGACACGTCACGACACTTCACATAATCTTTTGAAAAGATTCTGTTATGCACCGTTCACTACCGTACCTACAATTCATTTGTGACTGTCTAAAATAATTTTCGAAGTCTAACTGATGTGCAATAAAGATTTATTTCTATCTTTGTAGGAGCTAACAACAGGTTAATTAAAAATCTTCACACACATGACAACACACTCCAAAATTAACAAGCGATAGACTATTTAAAACAATTGAAACTTGCAAAATTGATCCTCTGAAATGACTGATAAAAATCTTTTACAATGCCACTTCAAGAACACTGCACCAATTCGAAAACATATTTTTCAAACGTTACGAAAAGCAATATAACACTGGCACCTGGTCATTACTGGTCTAATGTACGAAAACTGGAACACGATAACAATGGATTTCAAAAGAAATACGTTTAGGAGATCTCTCATCGCGCCGTGAATCACAGAATACAGAATGCATCGCGATAACTCTCCGGATTCACACAATATGTTACAAAAATATGTAACAAGGCCGTTTCGTAAGTTTGTGGAAATTGGATGATACGGTAACAATACTGGGATGCGGTTTTATTGATTGTGGTCTCAGTTTTTTTTTTCGTTTGGCTAGAAACTAACCTGATGTCGGAGTTTTTATGCTGCCCATAGGCCTCTGACTTAGCTTCATATGCTGTTGAGAAATATCTCTCAAACATGCTGGTTTTCTCACGAAGTTTTCCTTCACCAATTTTTAAGCAAGTGATAATAATACAATACGCAAATGAATTAGTAAAATCAGAGGTGCGTGCTTTGGGTTCGAACTCGAGACCTATGACTCGACAGTCCGACGGCTACACAACTAAGCTATCAATGCTGTATTATTATGTTTTATCACTGGTCTCAGTTATCACGGACCTAAAATTTATTATTCGTATGTGATTAAGTCATTCGATGCATGTGTGATTAATGATTGCATTGAAGAAACTATGACCACTTGATGGCGATTCTTGCGATTTCTAGACGTTTCTTAACTTGGATTCGACTCATCATTATTCTGGGAAAACCCTACTTTAGCAACTGTCTAGTGGGGCTTCGTAATATGCTTATTGGAACGAATGGATTGCAAGAGCACACAATCTTTAATGAACATCTTATTTCGTGGTTTTTGCCAAATGTGAGTCACCAAAGTCATATAACCCCGTAGTATCTATCTAGTCGTATTGTCGCATATGAAACAAAATCAAAAGTCATTTATTCGAACTAGGCTGAAAATCAACACTTTTGAACGTCAATATTACATAAGACGTTCTCCCAAAACGCCCACCTTTCACCACTTCCTAGTGCTTTAGCTGGGAAGAAGTAGCGCTACATACTCCCCAGCAGCACAGCTGTCTGTTAAGTTAGAAGAAATAGATTGTAGACAGTAAAATTTAACATTACGAAACGCAACACAATCAATTAAATGATTTGCTACATATCAGCTAACACACGCCAATATACCAATAAAACTTTGAAAACTGACTATACCTACTTAAATAAAAAACAAAACGAAATAAAAGGCATAAAAGGCATGGCCGCTAACATGTGCAGCTTTGGATTATGCCTTCACAAACAATTCGTTCTCTATAGCTCTGCCTTCTTGAACTTCTGTGTATGTTCCGGTTTAAGAGTTATCGATGGCCAACGAAATAACAATCACTCGAGACATTATATATTCCGACTTCGTCACAAAAGTTTGTAAGCCAACGCATCCGCAAACCCCTTGAAGTGGTGCAAGATGACCACTCACTTATTTGCTGACCTATGACATGACAAAACTAAAATATATATTCTTACTAATATATTAAAGCTTAAGATTTTTTTTTTGTTACAACGCGCTAATTCCTGGAACCACCAGTCGGATTTGAAGAATTCTTTTTGCATTTGATAGCCGAATGCTTGACGAAGGTTATTAATATCACGCCACGACTCTTATGAGCCGGAAGGAACACTAAGAGAAAACGAGCGGGCGATGCGATACGATGCGGTCCGACCCTCCGCATAGTATCGCATCAACCGCTCGTTTTCGCGTCGGGGGCTGAGGGAGTGTTATAAAAATGTGACGGTTTTTTTGTAATATTGCGTATGACGCGCCTTTCAAGCAAACGAAGTCGCGGACCGAAGCTAGTTAATAAAAAAAAGTGGAAATAACGATGTCATCATCATTAGCAACGATGTCAAAGAGCTATTCTCCATGAGGTCATCTAAGCAGCATCTTATTACGATCTTAGAAAGGTATTCCTCGCACTAAACGAGCAAGGTCGTGTTTTAAAACGAGTAAATGTACGCACATTATCATTGTCGTTTTGAACGGAATTACAACCCAATGCTTCTCGAGTTGTGAATCCATTAGTTGCAACACATCGCATGACTTTTGCGCTCCGGCGAATCGCGATGCAGAAGCTCTCACTTTTATTATGATCGGTATTACCTACTACTTGTGATTTAAGTACTGTCGAACTGTTGAACTAAAGCAGGCATTCATGTAATCCTCGATGTTAATTCATTAAAATGGTATATACAATATATAATCTAACACTAAAACTAAAAAGAACTATATACAAGTATTTTAGTTAGTTATTCTAACTAAAATATGATGTCAGAAAATTCCTCCGCATCGATGTCGACTGGTAATGTACCCAAGAGACTGGCGGCATTGCCACGTTGTATGGCAATATTAAGCTTCTGGCCGAGGTAAAAGCCAACCCTTGGGTCACGGGAAGTGTCAACTAGCCGTTTAGAGATTTATTTAAACAAACTATGAGCACTTGGCCCGAGTTTCAACCCCAAACGACTCGAAAATATAATTGCCGATAAGGTTATTTTATTTTCGCCGCTTGAAGTTTAAGATCCTTGATATGTTTAGTTCTAAACAGCGACCATTTTATAAAGTGTCGTGTATGTATGAAACCAAGGAAATGAAATCAAATATGCCGCCGATACCATTTCAATAAGCACAATATATGAAATTAAATTGCAACAGATTAATTAAATTATTACTAATCAATAAATCGACAAATAACTCTTTAAAATAAAAGTCAATTCATCACAGTCTTAAAAATTAATTAAAGTTATGACTTATTTCTAAATGTTGCAACAGTTATTTAGACACTTAATATTATGCTTATAATATTATGCTTAACGACTGATATTGCTTCCATGACTGCAAAAGAATATGGAGTAACTATCCAGATCGATCGCTAATGTGTTAGTGCCATGAAGCAAATACAAAGGTTAGTGCTTATGTTTATCATATACTAAAAATTAATCATTACGTCTTACTTACATGATGTTGAAATATTACATCGGACATTAACTGTATTTCGTAGTAACACACCCGGGAGTTCATCCGCGTGTATTTTTGTAGCCAGTCAGGGATAATTTAACTTGCAATTATTGAAAAGATCGGAATCGAATGAGTAGTTCCGGAGTTTTCAAAATTATAGAGGGGCGAAATATGCAGGGGATATAAATTTTACCCCTCTATAATTTTTGTATACAACGTTCACGTTTTCATGAAGAACTTATATTTCTATTAAACGTTTTTATTTACGAATTTGTTTAAAATGTTAGAAAATAGCATGTTAGAGCAACTGGTAGGTACTTACAGAACTGTCGCGCAGTGGTCATTTGCCGGCGTCACGGATCATAACAATAGCATTAATTAAATTAAAACGAATTAGGAGACAATACTATTACCATAAAACAACTGTAAAAAATAGGTGAATGGATTTTATTATTTAGTTTGTTTTAATTTTTTTTAACCTATCAACATTTATGTGATTAATAGGCACTAGCCCTACCCGTGTGTTAAATTAATGTCACCATTGTAGCGCCACATTGTAGATAGGTCCTTAACCAGGGTGACACAAGAGCTTGCAAAATTCTACATAAATAACTAATACTACCTGCTAAGCCTTCTAAATTCTAAGAAAAGCAACATACATACCTCCATTAGTACAGAACGAAAAGTTTAAAAGTGATAATGACCAAAATGTCGGCAATATCCATAACACAAAGTCACTAGAATTTAGAAACATTTTAAGACAAAAGTCTAAACATTTTCTTAAATAGTTTCCGTGACTAGAATAGGAAACAATACGAGTTTAGCAACTTGTGTTTCGTATGCTGACATCCTATGATTAATGTCACATGGAATGGGGTAACACCTTGTTATTTCATTGTGAGATGAACACGTGACGATGAACCTTTTTTTTTTCAGAGTGGAAAATCATCTAATGGCTCCTCCCGCCCTGGATGGAGCGGAAGGGAGTGTCAGAATCTAACTGACTAAAACCCGTCCATGTTCCTCCCTTAGCCCTTTATGTTCCGGGGCAGCGGTAACCCTTTCGGACAATCCCGCTTACATGTGGCAATCAACCTGGCGGGCAGATTTTACCAATGAAACTGAACCCGACTAGCGCATTACCTACGTTTAAGAGCTATCAGTGTCATTATTTTCAATGAAATCATTATTGTCACTGACAGGTCTGAAATCCAATGTGTTTAAGATGTGCTGATCGTGTTTAGTTGCATTGGTGCAATTCGCACTTAGATACATTACATGTTTAGTATTCGAAGTCTGTTAACAACTCATCATCTGCTGAGCCTTTTCCCAACGATGTTGGCGTCGGCTTCCAGTCTAACCGAGTGCAGCTAAATAGCAGAAAGTATTATACATGGAGTGACTGCTTATCTGACCTCAATCACGTATTTAATATCTGCTTACTGGAGTAATAATTACTGATGCTAAACAATTACCTGAGACACCAGGTCGCTGCAAGTACAACTTAGTTAGGTGAGGGTACTCCGATGCACTCATTAAATTACTCGATGGCTCATTGGAGAGCAAGTGTGGAGCTATGGTGAAGCCACAACACAAATAATGCCTCACCTCTTATCGTGCTCTCTGTAGAAAAACACCTGCACTATGGAAGACCTTCGCGAGGCCAGCACTAGCGCTATCTAAGTAGCCGAATTCTGGTCGAAGCATAATATCAAATTAATGAAAGAGAATCATCGATACGACGAAGAAGAAGAAGAATGCTTATTGCACCCGCTGAGGTCGAAGGCTACCACGATGTCTTTTCGCTTCCGAGTCCGAAAATCTCTATTTAAAACTCTCCGATGTCAACACAGCAACCACCATCTCTCGTATTTATGCCCTTTAGAATAACGAACGGCCTTTATCTTCAAGTTAGTCAAACAACTACTGAGATGCAGTAAGTTTAGGCCACACTCGTGACCTAAGGATCGCCTCGTGAAAGGCGACTGACGCAATTCTAACCAGTTTATCTGCAAAACTTATGACTAAGCCAAATAAATATTACAGATAAATGTACAATATTACAGATGTGTCTTCCAGATTTTAACTCTTACCAAATTTACCTCTTGGGGATAAATATAACCACTAAAAATAACTTTGAACATCTTTTAAACATCTATTACATAAATTATTATATACTAATATCAATCAATCAATCTGCCTAGCCTTTTCCCTACTACGTTAGGGTCGCTTCCAATCTAACCGGATAAAGCTGAATACCAGTTTTTTACATGGAGCCACTGCCTATTTGACCTCTACAACCCAGTAACTGTAATACGTATAAATATCAGTACCTAAAATAAGTACCAACCAGCAAAAAAAAAATACTTTTACCATAATTAAGGTTAAGGTATAAGGTTTGGTTAGTCGAAGTAATATCGCAAGTTGTAAAAATTTTAATTCTATTTTTACGCTAAAATGGGGATTTAATTTTGGTGATTATTTTCCTATTTTTGGCAATACAAAATGATTTTTTACCGTTACAGTTTACTAGATCTGGTGGAAAGTTAAACATAAGCCGTAATAATTATTAGTATAGACGAATGTTTGTCAGCACTCCGAAACAAAAATTTCTATCAGACTATTCTAACCGTAAAATCGTAAAACTCACTGTGAGAACTTAGTAAAGTGAGCGTGCAGTGAGCTACCGTTTCACCGAATGCTAGGGATTGACACAATTGACACCCCAGTTGAAACTCACTTCACCTACGATTTTACGGTGAGATTTTTTACAGAATAGCACAATTGTTCAGAGCGAATTTCATCAATGTAACTGAATGCGTTCAGCACATCGCAACCACGTTGGAGAGACAAAACGTCAATTTTGGGGTTATTCACACAGTTCTTCAACGCTGTTTAGTGTGCTGATCGCGTTCAGTTTTTGTGGTGAAATTCGGACTCCATCTTGTTGAAAAGTGGCCTCTTAAAATACTAATACCCAAATATCTTCCCACGGTTGAGTATCAATTTGTTTATTTTGATAATCCGATACTTAGGCTGTCATTTAACATCGTCTACTTGATACCTCAAGAAGCCTTCACATGAAGAACCTTGTAAATGGTAGCTGGGCTTCGTAACAAAAGTGGGTGTATTTTTTTATGAGCATCTACGTCTGATTGCACTTTAACCAGCGGCACTGTATGATGGCACCTGTGTCAAATTACATATTGTAATAATATACTCAGGGTATCATAATATAACGCCTATAATCGTATGATATAATCGTCAGCAGTATAGAAGATACGATATCCTATTTTAAATAACCCAGTTCCATCAGCTGCGTGGGGATTGACAGTACCTACTAACTATTAGGAACTTATTAACTGAGGTAAGATTTTACCGGTGCTGCTTTTCGTCTTGATGCTGCTGATGAGAAGTGGCTGACAAAAGCACTCAGGTAACTTTAATAATATTTAAAATTAGAAATTAGGGATGTTTATTTCCTTTTTTTTTCTGAGGGTGGGTAATCATCAAATGATCCCTCCCGCTCTGGGAAGAACAGAAGGGAGGCGGGAGTGATAGACTCTTACTGACTAAAACCAATCCATGTTTCTTCCTTAGCCCTCTATGTTCCGGGGTAGCAATAACCCTTTCGGACAATCCCTGACCATGTTTATTTGCTTGCTCACTTGTTTGTACAGGTAGCCTAATTTAAAAACATTTTTAAAAACAGGTAGGCTAATTTTCATCTTGGATCGCAGAGAAAGTCGTAGGCAAAAGCGAGTATCTTCATATTTTAAAGATATTAAGTGTACCGAAGTTCTACTACCACTTTCAGACTCCCAAAAATTCTCCATTCACAAACTATAATTGTCTTATAACAAACCACATAACAACTGCAACCGGTAATTCCTGCTCTCATATTATATTATTCAATTGGCATGCACTGTTACGTAATGAGTTATTACGTCATTTCTCTCGTCTGATCACCGCACCGTCTAGATTTTCGTTTGGATACAATAAGGCGGAGAATGGCGTAATAGGGACCAAGACAGTCTTTCAGGAGCAGTTGTGAAGGTTAAAAGTCTTAAACCAACTTCAAACCTTAATGAATTGGTAGTTTAAGTACTAAATAAAGTTTAACCCATTAGATGTTCGCCTATTAGAAGTTGTTTGCTTATAAGAACTCAACGATAGATAATATTTAGTGTCGTTTCCAGAGAATTTTAATAATAAACCTATGTGGTTTTTACGACATTTGAGGGGTTAAAAAAAACATTAATTTGTAGGTAATTCTTCTGCTTTTCGTGTGGTTAGTGACTAACCTGGTGTCAGAATTTTTAAGGTAGGTATTATAAGGGCACGACACCAATTACATTAATTATTAACATACTGGCTGCTCCTGCTGCCCGGGGCTTAGCCGAGCCCCCTTAGCTGACCTCTCCTACTCATAATCTCAGTTTGTGCCAAATTTCGTCTTTGTACCTCCTGTAGATCTTGAGGTTGCGTGTTTTATCAGTGACTGAGTGAATGTATGAGTGAGTGAACTTTCGCTTTTATTTACAAAGTGTTTTTTAATATCTTGTTTATAAAGATCAACATCAAAAGATACTTAATAAGAAAGAAAATTTGTTTATTTGACCCAGGCCAAGGCACACAATCAATCAATCTATTTAGCTTCTTACAACTATGTAGGGGTCTGCTTCCAGTCTTACCAGTTGAATACCAGTATTTTACATGGAGTGACTGCCTTTCTTACCTCCACAACCAGGCCAGTAACTGGGTAATACGATATCCCTTGGTAAGAATGGCTGTCAGACTTTCGGGCATCTGACTGCCCGTTACGTACGACTGTCCAAGACCCACGAATGACAGCTGGGACTAACGGCTTTATGTGCTTTCCGGGAGTCTCGGTATGTAAAGATGGTCACCCATCCACGGACCAACCCCGGCAAGCACAGCTTAACCTGATGGATCGATCCGATCCACCGACACACAATAATATGACAAAAACAGAAAATTAAAAAAAAAACAGTACAGTATTGTGTGCCTAACGGTTGCTTCAAATAGTCGCAGTTCAGCATAAATAATGTTATCAATAAGGTTTTAAAATATAATACACACATCAAAAGTGTCTAGGGATCAACATATATTTTTGCAATAACTTTTCTCTTGATTGATATTAATTTAAATTTTCTTTAAGGATTCATCAAATAAAGTGTTTTCGTTTGTCACAGTAACGATAAACCAAGTCACCTTTGCATTAATAAAGAAATTTGCCATTTTCCTAATAAAGGGATTTTTGACATTTGAACCACTAACATTAAAGTTCGAAAAAAAGACTGAAATAACAGTTTTCTTTAAAATTTTATTGGGTAACTTAAACAATTAATAATCCGTGTTTCTACCGCGAACACTAACAACACAAGAACATCGGTTTGGCATACTCAAAATGAGTTCATCCAAATCACGCTGTGGAATGGCCGCCCATGTTCGTTGCAACAACAAAAAAAGGTCTTCTTGCAACTGGATACCCTCCATATTCGGCAGAGCTCTTCTCTGTAGCATATCCCATGCATGCTCAATCGGGTTCAAGTCTGGCGACTGACCAGGCCAGGGCAGGACATTGATGTTAGCTGCGGCGAGAGTCTGTCTTACAACTCTTGCGGTGTGCGGTCGTGCATTATCATGCATTAACTGAAATAAGGGACCGATTTGCACTTGTAGAGGAACGATGACGTCAGATACAATCGTCTCAGCATAAATTTGAGCGTTGAGGTTGCCTCTGATCCAAATCAACTCAGTTCTTCCGCCGATCCAAATACCCGCCCATACCATGATGGTTCCACCACTATAAGGATGGACTTCCTGGCAGGATTTTAATCGCTGTTGGCGTCCAGGGGTTCTCCAGTGTCGTATACGTCTTGTATCCGGTCTCATACCAAAACGAGACTCATCAGAAAAGCACACGAAACGCCATTGTTCTTCTGCCCAATTTCTGTGTTCAAGAGCCCATTGATATCGAATCCTACGATTGTGCATTGCTATAGGTGGTACCCGTAGCGGTCTTCGGGAATGAAGGTTCACTTCATGCAAGCGGTTTCTGACTGTTTGGTCGCTAATTAAGTTCCCTGAAGAGTGATGAAGCCTCACGGCTAACATCATGGCGGTTATTGTTGGAGCTCTTCGAGTTAAGATTTGAATGTATCGGTCTTGTCTCCGTGTGGTGCAGCGATACCGTCCTTCATGGCGCTCAGCCACGGTACCAGTGCTTCGGTAACGTGTCCAAAGTCGACTGATAACACTCTGACTTGTATTCAGAGCTAAAGCCACAGTACGTTGCCGGGAACCAGCTTCTATCATTCCCACGGCTCTGAGCATTTCTTCCCTGCTTAAATGACGTCGCCGCTCCATAATAACGTTGGTTTTAATCAGTAGTAGGGAAACAGTAGCACTAATAATGTCTTCAATGCGTTGTATGTTTTTATAGGGAAAATATTGACAGCTGATTTTCATCTTTTACTCGAATTTGATTGACAGTTCCTGTTTCAAATTATGAAATGCACCAAAAAGGATCCATATAAATTTATAAAATCATAAATTTATTACAAAGCCACATCTCAATCTCAAGAAATCCGCATAAAAATGCTTGATCCCTAGACACTTTTGATGTGTGTACAAGTAAAATCGATCATTGGATAGTTGTTTAAGAACGATTTCCAGATACTAAATTTAAAATTTAACGTGTGGTATTTGGATGATGGGACTCTAGGAGGTGAAGTAGACACCATTTTGAAAGATTTACAGCTTCCGAAAGAGGAATTGAAATCTATTGGTCTGGATCTTAACGCATCAAAATGTGAAATTTACCTTTCTGACATTAGAAAAATGTAATGCCCTAATCCGTCCGATCAGGAACAGGCCCGTGCCGGATGGCGCGTACATGTTCCACGCGCGCCTCAAAGAGACGTCAGCATATGAAGGGGCCCGTTAGGGCCTAGCCTGCCGGGTAAGCGGGATTGTCCGAAAGGGTTACCGCTACCTCGTAACATAAAGGGCTACGGAAGGAACATGGATGGGTTTTAGTTAGTAAGAGTCTGATACTGCTCCACCCAGAGCGGGAGAAGTCATTGGATGATTTCCCATCCTTAAAAAAAACAGGCTATCAAACGTCACATTCCCACCTGATATGTCATAGACCTACCAACCAACCTATTACATAAACATAAAATAAGTTCTAAAAAGATTATTGTTATTATCCGCGAAACGTGACCTCAATTTTGAGCTCGTAGTTCGCGTGAGGATAAACAAGTGAGACAAATACACGAACATAATTGTGTTTAACTTTCAATAAAAGTATCACGAGTTATCTAACGGCATTCGATTCGGATTCGAATGTTATTTCATACAGAAAACAGTCATTCACTGTTTTTTTTTAAATACGTAATGCAAAGACAATGAATGGCGTGGTATTGGTTGTAAGATGAAATACATACTATAGACAAAAAAGAATTGTAGGAGATAATAGGTTGGTTGTATAAAAAGACCAAATTGCCATGTATCATTTTATGTTTTTTTTTTAACGAGGCAACATCTTGAAACAAGACACATTAATTTGTATCTGGGTGGGTTTATTTTTATTTTTATTAAGATACTACATCAAACGTAACGACACTTTGTCTGTTGTCTGTCCGTTATGTGATTTTAGACGAATATACATTGTTTCAGAAAATCGTCTGAAAATGACACCAAGAAATGATTTTTGAGACACTTTTACATGAAAAAGAAAGGTACAGAGGCCAGCACATCAAGTTACCACAATCTGTCAAATTTCTTTGATATCAACTTTATTGCAAAGACATAAGGTTCATTTTTAATTGAGAAAATTTGACAGTTAGGGATAGCTTGATGTGCTGGCGTCTGTACATGGCGCCGGCATTTCCTAGCTGACTGCTCTCTGAGAAACTTAGAGGTCATGGACTTCTTTAAAGTCTTAACATCCATATCCATACTAATTCTGACTGTCTATCCTTTACATGCCTAAACCACTAAACAGATTTAGATAAAATTGGGCCGAGATATAGATTGCATCCCGGGGAAGAACATGACTATGTTTGTGTCAAAAACATCTCTCGATATTGCGACATAACCGAACTCCACGCGGACGAAGTCGCGGGCAAAGTTAGTTATATTTTAAAGACTTAACGTGAGTCAAAAAGTGAAGGGCCATGTCTGGAAGGGCCTTTTGAAGAAAATGCCATTGCAGTTTCAAGTTGACCTGTCCCAACAGACACTAGACAGCATGCATACATCGTAGATTTATTAAGATTTCAATAACCCTAAACAAAGCCTTATTAGCCATTGGCTTACTTTTTTTTCAGGTTACTAATTACTAGATGTAGGTATTATTTATCTGTGCTAATAATGACTGCCTCGTTGGTCTAGTGGTTACAAGCGCTACTGCTGAGTATGAGGTCCTGGGTTCGATTGCCGGGTCGGGCAAAGTGTTGCTGGGTTTTTCCATCTGGATGTTGGAATCTGGATTTGTGCCCGGTCGATGGTCACCTCCTAAAATATGGGACGTAAAACATAACTAGCAAAAATGTGAGTGTACCTACTGTGCTACTTTTCTGGCTAACCCTTCGGGAAACCAGGCGTGATGATAATGTTATGTTACTTTATACTAATATAGTGAGTATTATTTACTAAACAATAAGAAAACAAAAAAGTAAAAATAAAATCAATCAAATTCGTCTCACAGCCATGACGTTAGATGATGCAAGTGTCCCCAAAAATCATTAGTTATTGAATATTATTTTATGTCATTTATAATCTTAGCGCATAAAAGGGTATTTGACAGGGTAGTCAATAACGTTACTTTTTATCATAGAAGGGCCTTGTGGGCGGGACAGGCGCGCCACACATTTGCGCGGGCGCTCCAAACCCAACCGAAATTAGAATCACCGGTCAACAGTCACGCTCTTATTGTGAAAGCGTTCAATTCTCCGCCGAAAAAAAGAATTATGCCGTCTTGCCCAATTATAACGTGTCGGAAAAGAAGTCAGCAGTGTAATGTGGCCCAAGGAGGGATTTCTTTTCACCGGTAACTCCAAAAACCTTAAAATACGAGTGATATTTGTAATTATTACAAAAGTATTATGTAGTTTGTAGACAAAAACGATAAAATCGCATTCAGATGCAAAATTATACATTGCTTGCATTACATTGGTACGATCTTGCACGACGTGAGCGGTCGCGCAATGTATTGCGTTCCCTGCGAACGTCGCGTATGTCGTTTCAAAGCTTCAATTCTGGGAAATCTATGCGCGTCGATAGTGTTGTACCAAATTGTAAACTATGTCGATATTAAGATGTGTATACGAATGATTATTGTCAGTAATATAACAATGAAAATAACTTTTTTTATATTAACAGCAATTATTGTATAATGTGGATTATTAATTTAGTTTCTTAGTTGGTTTTTCGTCTAAAATCTAATTTACGATGCAAACACTTTTTTTTTAATTGTCCATAAGATCCTGTTACAAGAAAACTGTGGTTTGAAGCAACTGGTAGAATTGAATGGATAGGTACTACTAAATGTAGCACAATTTATGATCGCAACATTTTGCAGAAAATGATTATGTAACGCGGGTGAAACCGGCGGGCACAGATATTATTCATAAATTAACATGATAAAATTAATAAATACTTTTTCACGGAGTAGTTCACAATAAATTAATTAGATTATATTATGTTAATTCGACTTAGCATTCGATATGGACGTGAAATTTGAAAATTTCTTTATAGTTTTTTTGCATATTGTAGCATTGTTTTACGTTTTATGTTATTAAAAATGCTATTTTTCTTTCTTTCTATTATTATGCCGTAAAACAGAGCTGCAACTAGCATAAAACTAAAGAAAATTTAAATTTCCCGGCAGTATCGGATGTTCCCCCTTAATTTGTCTTTGATTTAAGTTTATTTATATGTAATTAGGAAGTTATTCGTACCGTATCCGCAACTTGAAAAAATGCAAAACTTTAATAAACTAAACTACAGTAATTTTATCGATATGATTAATCGACCTTTTGGTGGCCGTAACATATATGAGAAATAAATTGCTTTTACACGTGTGTGAGTGTACGTCCAGAGCAGAATTTGCGTTAGTGTGACAACCAATAGTAAACACGCGATGTAAGTGCGTGTGGTTTATTTGTGTGCGTAATGCGCGTACGTATTATCTCTTGCTTGTAGTGGAGAGACAAGAGTGGGAGACATGCGGCGACACGCGTTCTAATACAAATCAGGAACTACTTCCATTCTAACCTCTTTATCTGTTCTGTGCTTTTTATGAACTGTCAAAACGCGGAATTTGTACGTGATTTGTATGAAATATTAAAATGTGACGTCACAGATTTTTGGAATCAAATGGAATACTTATTAACATTAAATTCAATTTTACAATTATATCGTGGCCATCGTGGCATATTATTTAATATCGGTACGGTGATGGAAGTTTTTAGACGAGCGGTCTTTTGTCTATGTGCTTCATGTTTTATTTTTGACCGTGTCAAATAGCCAATTACGCACGTTGTCAAAACAGTGTTTACTATTACTGAATTTATTTTAAAATCAATTGTGTTTGAAAATTATAATCTTTTATATTTACGTTTTACAATTAAATTTTTAATTTTGCCATACTTCTATGGACTAGTATCACTTGTGGTTTCATTTCTTGCATATATTTGGTCTCCATATTGTATATAGGTATATAATAAAGTTATTTACTCAATACCAACATTACACATACGTGTGATCTTTGACATAACACGTTATTGACCGTTTTGAGAGCAAGTCTCGAGAAAATTGCTTATCAAATTGAGCATTTAAGATACGAGTCTTTGTTTAAACACACACAAAAGTAATGATTTAATTGTTTATTTCGTGTTATAGTGCTGTTGCCATTGGCACATATTTGTGTCGTTGACGTACAGTACATGCGTAAATTGCTTGTCACGTATATGTAATAATGGGGTTCAAAAGGTAACGCCTTGCAATATAATTGCTGCGCCCTCACAGGGTCATATACTAAGCGTGATTGTCCGAAAGCGTTACCGCTATCCCGGAACATAAAGGGGTAAGGAAGGAACATGGATGGGTTTTAGTCAGGAAAGGTCTGACACTCCCTTCCGATCCACCCAGAGCGGGAGAAGTCACGGGATGATTTCCTACCCTCAAAAAAAAAGGTCAAATACTCTAATGTCTAATGTCTTTAATTTTGAACATAATCATAGATAGTAGCTGAGTGTACATTGAGCAAATCTATACTAATATTATAAAGCTGAAGAGTTTGTTTGAACGCGCTCATTTCTGGATGGTCCGAATTGAAAAATTATTTTTGTGTTGGATAGTCTATTTATCGAGGATGGCTACAGGCTATGTAACA
Source organism: Hyppa rectilinea (assembly GCA_951799385.1). Lineage (NCBI taxonomy): Eukaryota > Metazoa > Arthropoda > Insecta > Lepidoptera > Noctuidae > Hyppa > Hyppa rectilinea. Next base: position 2,829,713 of record OX637318.1, on the reverse strand, counting down.
TCACGCTACGACCAATAGCAGCGGGTGAAAGCGCGCGGGGGCAGCTAATTAGTAAATTAAATAAAATTAACGCAAATTGCATTATTTCAATAATTCTAGAAGCCTAGAGTAACCTATTTAACAAAACAATAGCGTTGTACTGCAGGAAGCGCTAGATTTATTACAAGGACACGATCGCTCGCTTTCACCTCACTCTGCCTTTCTATTCGGCGCGCGTCGCTCTATGCGGATTTGTGAGTAGACTGTGACACATGGAAGACGCGGTTGAATAGTATTTTTGTTTTTAAAGATAGATTCGAATACTCTTCTACTATGTTACATTATGTACACCATACAAATTACAAATGACAACAAAAATATTAAATTTATAATATTTATTTATAAATTATTTAAAACGAGCCTATGAATAGGTAGGTACGGTACAGCTTTGAGTAACATAATTTTTCGCAGTATTGAAGTTGACTGTATAATAAATGTAAATAATAATGTTTTGGCGCAGTGGTTGAGCGATTGACTGCTGCGCAGTATGTCGCGGGTTCGATTCCCGCACAGAACAAATATTTGTACCACCTGCAAGTATTTGTTACGGGACTGGGTGTTTTTTTTATCTATAATATGTATGTATTTACAAAAAAAAATATATATAAGTACCTAGTTTATCAGCCATCTCGTTACCATAACACAAGCATTAGGTTGCTTAGCTTGGGACTATATGGCGTTGTGTGAAATGTCCAAAGATATTATTATTATTATAATTGATGAATAAGTTTGTTTAATTTAGTGCGTTTATTTTTTATTGACTTTAGGAACCATTGTTTTAATAACAACACCTTATCATTAACCAATTTACATTAAAAAGCTAAATATTCATAATAATAATCATGTTCCCAAAAGGCTGGCAGCATTGCGCGTTGTATGGCAATGCTGATTCTTTAACCAAAAAATAGGCTGTAGTTTGACGACATGAAACAAACAAGCAGCGATCTTTATAAATCATCCATGCTAATAACAAAGATAATTATAGAATCATTGCAAGGGAAAATTCTGTCACCAAGAAAGAAGCGTTATCTAGGTGTCCTAGATAGGTATCTAAAGCCCACATTACAAAATCTCACTCAAGACCCAAGCATTACTTAAATCTAGTTTTAACCAATCAAGGCTTCAATCGAGTTCAAGACCGATTATTTTTCCAAAAAAGTGTAAGAGGTTGACATTCTTGAGCCCTGTGTGTCACATTTGGCAAACATTCTACCGTATATAATGTCCTGTTGGAGGTTAAGCATGACATTTATATAATATCATACAAACAAAACTGAGTATATAGGTATTTTGCATAATTTCTGCGTTTGGACGAGAAGGCATGCCGGAGAAATTCGCGAGGGGTATATAAGTATATGTTTATGTGTACTTGTGTAGTACGTTTCTTCTTTTATGGTAATTAGAGGGTATTGCAAGACATTTTGGCGTGAAAACTAACTGTATTTCACTCTGTGGTTTAACTTTACATGAATAACGGAAGTAGAACATGTAATTTAACATCAGGCCTGTAAATCCCGAAGAGTTATGCAGAGGTGTATCTATAGTACAGACGCCAGCATATCAAGCTGGTTTAGTCCCATCTCGGCACCTTCCCATCTCGGCACCCAATCAAGCTATCCCTAACTGCCAAATTTTCTCAATTAAAAATGAACCTTATGGGTTTCCAATAAAGTTGAAATACTATCAAAGAAATTTGACAGATTGTGGTAACTTGATGTGCTGGCCTCTGTACAACCACATTTCTCCAGTTATGTATATACCTATGTTTGTTGTGTAGTAATAGGGGACGAGCTTATTGCCATCACCCGCGCACAATCCAGACTCCGAGCTGCTACTGAAAAATTCCTGATTGAAAAACCCAATAACACTTTGTACTACCTAGGAATCGAACCCATGATCTCATGCTCAGCAGTAGCGCTTGGGACTACTACACCGATGAGGCAGTCAGTCATTAATATTAAAAGTTAGAGAAAATTGTTTAGTAAATTGATTACCCAATCATTATATACAATGGCTGCCGCATGGCAAATAGACGTAGTGTGCCAATTCTATTGGATAGAATAGAATACTCTTTATTCTGAGTACATCATATCTTCTTCTTCTTCTGCTTCAATTTCTCATAATTATCTATCTATCTCAATTTTACATAGGGTGATACAATGGGCGGTCTTGTCGCTAAAAGCAATCCTTTAAAGGCAAACTTTGCAGGCAATTTAAAAAAAGTGGGTACAAGAAAATGCTACCTAAGGGTTTTTAACATATTTACTACTAGGTACTGTATAGAGCCTTTAAACCCTCCATGCCTTTATTATACATAATTGGTAGGTTGGTGACGAACATCGATTTAGTTTTAGAAAAGAATAGAAGATAGACATCGTTTTTTTTTTGTGGGTTGGAAATCAAATGACTCCTCCCGCTCTGGGTGGAGCGGAAGGGAGTGTCAGACTCTTACTAACTAAAACCCATCCATGTTCCTTTCTTAGCCCTACATGTTCCGGGGTAGCAGTAACCGTTTCGGACAATCCCGCTCTGAAAGGAAAAATTGATGATCTAATCATAACATTGTATAATTGATATCTATATAATTTGTTATGAATAACAAGAATAATCAGCGTATAATGTTCCCACTGCTGGGACACAGGCCTCATCTCTGTTAGAGGGAGTGGGCCATAATCCACCACACGGGCGCAATGCGGGTTGGCGGACGTCGAAATTTTGATTCTAAGATATGCCGGTTTCCTCACAATAAACTTAAATACTCAAAGTAAAGAACCTATCTGGGTTCGAACTCACGGCCGCTTCGTAAGTCGGGCCGATATTGAGTCACCACACTGCTCTTTAATTGTTGAAATACTACTCTATTGACTATTTGAATCGGTCAAAAATAAAATATGAAATCACATGGAAAAAAGACCGCTCGTCTTAAAAACTTCCATCACCCTACAGAAATTAAATACAATGCGAAAATATAATTTTTAAATTGCATTTAATGTTAATAAGTATTCCATTTGATTCTAAAAATCTGTGACGTCACATTGTTATATTTCATACAAATCACGTACAAATGCTGCGTTTTGAGTTTTTGACAGTTCATAAAAAGTAAGGCTATAGACTACCCTTTCAAATACCCAATTGAGCGATACTGAATGACGCCCGAAGAAGATTTAACCTTGTGGAATTACATCAATAATCAATACCAATATTACTAAATCCATAGATTTTTGTATAGTCGTAACAATTATTACACAATTCGCATTCCTAAAAAGTAAGCGAAGGTACTTCTTACATAAAATTAAATAAGATTAGCACCCACATGCGCACGCGCATGTATAGAAATAACTAAAAAATCGAGTATGTAGGTGGAAAAAACAAGTTTAGTTACTTGTGCAAGTTATAAATATTTCTCACGTCGCTGCTTCATCTCACTTAGACCTACACTTGATTCAATCTGCCTAGCCTTTTCCCAACTATATTGGGGTCGGCTTCCAATCTAACCGGATGCAGCTGAATACCAGTATTTTACATGGAGTGACTGCCTACCTGACCTCCACAACCCAGTAACTGGGTGATACGATACCCCTTGGTAAGACTGGCTGTCAGACTTTCGGGCTTCTGACTACCCGTAACGACTGTCAAGGATCCACGATTGACAGCCGGGACCAACGGCTTAACGTGCTTTCCGAGGCACAGAGGAGTCTTGATATGTGGAGATGGTCACCCATCCACGGACCAACCCCGGCAAGCGTAGCATAACCTGATGAATCATTCCGTGCGACTGTTATTAATTGGCCACGAGTTTTTTATTAGCCTTCACTAGATTCCACAAAAATATGATTTTATGTGAAAACTAGCACTTCCCTACCCTTTCGAATAGCCTGTGACACTTAGATATAATGACACTTGCCATTAGAATTTTCGGAATCAGATCAGTAGTCCGAAGATCCCTCCCCCCTGTTTTTTTTGAGGGTGATGATACATCCGCTGACCCCTCCCGCACTGGGTGGAGCAGAAGGGAGTGTCAGACTCCTACTGACTAAAACCCATACATGTTCCCTCCTTAGCCCTTTATGTTCCAGGGTAGCGGTAAGCGGTAACCGGTCCCGCTGAAAGATTACAAGTATTACAACCTACATACAAAATCTTTGCAAGCAGCAAGAGCATTCACTCCCATGTAAATAGGTAATTGTAGCATTTCACGGGTCATAAACGTTTTAGTTTTGGTAATAACTACTTCTATTATTTGTATACACATACAGAATTATATAATGAAGATTAACAAACAAAATACACAGAAAAGCTTGAATGCTTAATTACATTACATAATTACAATCTAATCTACAAATGGCCGACATCTTCGTTTCAATAATACCAGTTTGTGATTGTTCGACTGCAGTTTGGAGCATTTTTCTCATACATAGAAGAGATATTCATTATACATGGTTGTATAACATATTATTACGTTAATAGATAACGTTATTTTTATTATTTCGATGTGAGGAGATATTTTATAGAAAGAAAAGCCTTTCTTTTTTATTTGGAATGCCGCAGCCGGTCATCTGTTTGTTAAGGCGAAGATGCGGTAGAATGTAAATCATTTAGCATAATGAACGTATAATTTTTCCACTATTGGGATACAGGCCTCCTCTAGGTGAGAGGTTGTGGGCCATAATCTACCACGCGAGCTCATTGCAGGTCGGTGGATATCACACCGTTTTGAGAGTAGTGGAGAAAAAAATTAATAAGACCTAAAACTTGTCAGATTCAATATCACTCACGTTAATATCAATTATTAACGTCAACTAAACAAGTTCAACCTAGGAGGTTGTCTATAGCTTAACCGTTTTTGCCTGTGGATGCCTCAATAAATTAAGGCCTCCAGTCAGGGCTTAAAAACATACAAACTAAGCCACTTCACGCTAAGGGCACCCCCTGTGGGGTATGGTCCTCGGGTTAAGGCGTCGCTGGGGAGGACGGCAAGGAACAGGCTGGATCGAATGAATCTCAAAAGTAACACGATGTTCTTCTTTTCGTGAGGTTAGTGACTAACCTGGTGTCAGAGTTTTTATGCTGCTCATGGGCCTCTGGCTTAGCTGCACATGCTGTTGAGAGATATCTCTCGGACACGGTTTCTTCACGATGTTTTCCGTCTTCATTTTTTAAGCAAGTATACAAAACGCACATGAATCTGAAAGTCAGAGTGTACGTGGTTTGGGTTCGAACTCGAGACCTAAGACTTGTCAGTCTGATGGTCATACCACTAGGCTATCACTGCTTGAAGTTACACGATAACTTCGCCTTAAGTAGTAGCCGCGTTCAGATTTTGTCGTGGTACGTGTGAATCTGCTACAGCTATTATCACCTCTATTATGTTACATAACGACATTTTGGTACATTTCCAGTACATTATTACACTCATACCAACTTTTAAATGTTACGTCAATATTTCTAGTTATAGACAATAAATCGCCTGTCTATTAATGTTTAATTTATTCATTGAAACATTTATTTTAAGATGTCTATTTCTTAAAGAAATTGATTTCAGTTTTCCGCACAATATTAACACTAGCTTTTGTACGCAGTTTCGCCCACGTTAAATAGAATTTGACAATTAATTCGGGTCGTACTCTGCTTGTTGTTTGGCCGTTGCCATCATGGGCTCAGAACGGAACGTACAAGTGGCGCCATCTATTATCATAAGAACGTTATTGTTGTTTTCCTCGAGTAACAGTACTTTTTACGGGATGAAAGGTATCCTATGTCCGTTTCTGTACACCTGACAACGTATATCAGGGCCGGATTAAAAGGTGTGGAGGCCTCGGGGCAACAAAGGAGCGGAGGCCCCCTTGCCCCAAATTATTTTCCAAATAAAATGAACAATTTTTTCAGTCGAGGTTTTCAATAAACAATTTATTGTGAAACCAAGTACTCTAGACTATCTCAGTATTTAACAAACACATAAATATAATCGGAAACAAGAATTATGTGAAATTAAATTTTAGTGTTAACTAACGGAACCTTTCGAGCTTTTTTCGCTGAAAAATCGTTGATGATTTCGCTGAAATCCAGTTCTCGAAGTAAATCGCTTTCAATGCTCAGGAGAGAAAGCTTAGATAGACGGTTTTGTCCCATCGTGGTTCGAAGCCTATTTTTTATAATTTTCATTTTTGAAAAATCTCATGTTCATATAGACGATCGGATGCATGCTTCCAGTCACTGAAGCCTTCTCCACTGAGTTTGGTGTTTTGAGTGGACATTAATTTACACACATAACAATATATTATGTATTTTCCCCGTAGTTGGAGAAAAGCAAAGCCAGAATCGATTGACGGTCTCTTGATTTTTATTGCGGCGTGTGAACATGTTCTTTGTACATTTCCGAACAACGTTGGAATTATCTCGCGGCTGATCTTGATGAACTGAATTTTGCAGAGATACCTGATCGCAATTTTGAAGTTCCATGGAACCTTTTTTCGCCCAATATTCGATCATTTCGTTTGTTATATTAGCAGGCCAAATACCTATGTCATTTTCGAGACCGCAAAATTTGGCTTCCTCTTGGGTCTGATATTCAGTTATAGGAAATTGTGTGGTGTTGCCTGATGAAACCTCAGCCTCAGGATGATCTTGAAGACTATCGACCACATCTCCATCTACTGTTGAATCTCCTGATGTTTTTTCAGGATTTTGAGGGCCTTCTTGTTTATTTGACGACGTAAAAAAACTGGTCAATTTGGGTGTTTTAGCTAAAGTTTCTTCGGATTTCTTGATGCGTTCTGCTTGCAATTTTCTCTTCTGAGAGCCACTAGCAAAAACTCGAGGAGTTTTGTGACGATCACTAATGATTCCGCTATAAAAGAAATGTTAAAAAAACATGCGCCTGTAAAAGTCAGTCCTTCACCAATAGGAAAATAGTCGTGGAGCTGATAGTCGAGGAAAATAAAATATTAGCAGAAACGCAAAAAAGAGTTACGAGCATTGCACATGGAAAATGAAAAGAATAGAAGCTGCAAGTTTTGTTCTGAAAGCTGTCCAGTTATGTGCATGCACATAACTGGACAGCTTTAAAGCTCAAATAATAACTGACATTTTTGTCAATTGTGTTTAACAAATTGTCAGAAGTAAATTGAGGAAAATTATTTCGAAATTAAATTAGGATACGTCAATTTACCAATTGAATAAGTATCGGCATGTAATCATGATATTCCAGTCGACTTAATGATTAAATAATTAACTCACGCAGAACCAAACAAACGCATGATAAACAATAAATCATAAGCTCTCCGTAACAGTTTTTTATGTTTTATTGTTCTCTGCCATCGATCACTAGTTCTTTATTAGTGATCGATGTTCTCTGCATATATTTCATATATTCTATTATATTATGTTAAGAAAAAAAATACGTTTTCGTAATTGCACAATTAATTATGGCATTCGGTATATATTGTAGATTACAAGATAACGATGAAAATACTCACGTCTTAACGTCTGTCGTCTGTCCGTAAAAAAACGATTTAAATTTTCAAAATCAGATTTACATTTGTTGCACAATTTTCGCAAGTTTGTAGCTTCTCAGGGTTACAAGCGCGCCACTCAGCGGACACTTGTCAACGCTACGAAAGGTCGTACAGACAAAAAAAGTTGCCGTCGTATCTCGTATCGACACGCAAATATGAGGAATAGGCTGAATAGGCTTCCAAAATCCGCAGAATATACTATAAATTTCCCATCCGAACTTGCAATTTTTATTCTATTGTGGATACACATAGACAGGCAAAGGGCAAAAAAAATCTCACACTCGCTGGTTGAACAAAATTGTGCATTTTGAAAAATATACCTATTAATAAAAGAATAGACAACTACATACATGAAGACGAAATTACGCACGGAATCTTCAATAGACACATTCTCTCCTCGATAATGACTCGCGATTCGATTGATTAGCGTTTGACTCCTGCTACAATAAGGTGGGTTTTGCTTTTGTATGACAATCGATATTCTTCAATAATTATACAAATAAATTATTATTGAACGACTTGAGAAAGTTGGAGTGAACAAATATAGATCAATGATTTCTGTAAATATTTAAGTAAGATCAAATAATCATGTATGTACAAAGTACTGTAGGTAAAGGTAAAAGAGCCAAAATAATATAAAAGGAAAGATGTTTGATAGTGTTTACTAGTTGGAATTTGAAAGATTTTTTCTTGCCGAAGTCTATTGTGGGGGCCCCCCGTGTGTGGAGGCCCCCGGGGCAGTTGCCCCGGTTGCCCTCCCCTAAATCCGGCCCTGACGTATATGCAAGTTGCATAGGATGTTAGGTGCAGAGGTTTAAGCGTGAAAAGGTAACAAACAAACTGACAAACTTCCTTTCGTATTTATAGTATTAATTAGGATTGCTCAGACCTTTAGACAGAAAAAACTAGCGTTAACTACGGCCTTGCAAGCTAGATTACCTATGAACTATGAAACTGACTGTACCTACGTCTATTCAATAACAACTATCGACCTATAGACGTCACACCATCAATTTTGTTCAATACTGGAATGTGCGAAGAAGCGTCGCATTGTTTTATAAATGACATAAAGAAATTGTACTTTCTCTTCCATAAATAATGTAATATCTATGATTTAGTACCATGATACGTGATCGGCACTTTAAAGTACTTTTCGTAAATCAATTGATCACTCTTGACAAGGAACGTAGTGCCTTTCCCAGGGCCCCATTGATTTTTTTATATATTGTCTAATCGTGGGTTTGTGTTTTGAGCCAACTACTTCAAAAGTTATCATCATCTGCCTAGCCTTTTCCCAACTATGTTTGGGTCAGCTTCCAGTCTAACCGGATGCAGCTGAATACCAGTATTTCACATGGAGCGACTGCCTGTCTGACCTCCACAACCCAGTAACTGGGCAATACGATACCCCTTGGTAAGACTGGCTGTCATATTTTCGGGCTTCTGACGACCCGTAACGTAGGATTCCGTACACGGAGGAGATTCGGTATGTAAAGATGGTCACCCATCCACGGCCATCCCCGGCAAGCGTAGCTTGACCTGACCGATCGATCTGTGCAGCGGTTAGTACTCAACCACGAGCTCCTACTACTTCAGAAGTCTAAAGTCTAATTAAAAAGAATTAACTCAAACACATAGCAATTCAGTAATAGTCCGTGGTAGACCGTTCACGATCATGACTCATGGATGGAGCTGAATGGTGGTTACCATTATCAATGGTGGTTACCATTCAGCTCAAGGAACTGAATGAGCCAACACACGAGCCATCAGCGAGGCACTTCAGTGCGCATGACTTACTAGCAACTGCGACGGCACATTCAAGTTAATGACTAGCGTCTGTCAGCGGCATAACTCGCGCGGATATCGGTATCATCATCCCACGGGACGCTGGAACATACTATCGGGATAAAAAGTATCCTAGTATTAACATTATACTACTATCCATATCCAGGTATATAAACTATCTGGGTGCCAAAGTTCATCCATATCCGTTCAGCCGTTCTGGCGTGATTGAGTATCAAGCGTCGATTCAAACTTTTGCATTTATAATATTAGTAAGGATGATCAGACTATGTGATTATCGTCAAAGCCATTGATATTAACCCAATCTTAAATCCGAGGATAAACTTATACAGGTTGAAAAAAAACAGCTGTTCTCTACATTTTGACGTGTTATGCAAGCATAATGTATGGAACAGCTGATTTCTTTTCGCGATTTCAGATTTGTTCCCATAGTGAAAGTTGTCCAAAATGATGAGTACAATGACCCCTTAAAAAAATGCTCATGAATTCAATTTCAATAACAATGTTCCTAAATATAAAATTTTAAATAATGTCTTTTATTGTTAAATTCTGATTTTTTAGATACTTACCTGTGTATTTGTAAAGCATGCCTTATATGGTAGGATATTGTTAATAGACACTATAGTTTGTGTCTATTATAAGACCTTTTCCTTTGTTATATTCGATAACTAGCTTCTTTCTGCCCGTGACTTCGTCCGCGGAAAATTGCGATATACTGTAACTGTTTAGGCAGCGCATGCAAATAATTCTGTTTTCGGAGGAATTTCTTAACGACTTGCTAGACGAAAATTGCTCGGCTAATACGTATGATATAAATATAATTTATAGCCTATAGCACTCAGGAATAATGTAACTTTCTATCATTGAAAAAAATTTTGTAATCGGATCATTAGTTCCTGAGATTACCCCCTACATACAAACTTACAAACTTACAAATTTTACCTCTTTATAATATTAGTATAGATGAATAAATCATTATGATCCCTTTTATCTACGTCATACTACTTCCGAAACAGAGACATGACATACAATAAAATAATGCTCTCTTCAATAGAGCTCTTATCCAAGTTATTTCAAAGCACTATACATTCTACAGCACAGCGGTAGTGTTACGAAATCCTCTTGTCGTTCAAGTGGCAATTTATCGGTGGCCATAGACTGTAGACTTTTGTGAAAGGATGCCCATCTTAACTATGTTAGCTTCGTTACTGCACTTGTAGCAGCTGTTCGTGGGTTATTATGTTTTATGCATTACTCCTTGGTATATACTCAATAGTTTTATTGCATTCCACAATGTGAACTTAGGTGGTAGGTACAGAGGCCAGCACATCAAACTACCCCAATCTGTCAAATTTCTTTGATAGATTTTTAACTTTATTACAAAAGCATAACGTTCATGTTCAATTGGGAATATTTGATAGTTTGGGATAGCTTGATGTGCTGGCGTCTGCACATAAGAATATACATTTAGTTTTAGAGCATATACTTTTTTATATTCAGATTTGTTTCCAAAGCTTTGGGTAAAACTGTTTTGGAGAAGAAGAGGAAATACATGAAATATATTTGCTAAAAAAGAAAAAGCTAATAAAGAGCAAGGCCAAGAGGGAATGGCACCAGCATACTTGCAATGCTATACTGTAAAAGTAACACCGTGGAAACTTATGTGAAGTAAGCTTGAAGCGAGCTGTCATAGTGTCAAGCCTATGCAATGGCGGAATGACATATCACTAATCATAATCGTCATAATCATAACCATTTATTCATTTACAAACATGGGTAATTGTAATTGGTACAGGCGTTTCTTATCACTTCAAGCTCACATCACCTAAGTTTTCACTTTGTGATTTTTGCAGAATATACTTTTTTTTTTGAGGGTGGGAAATTATCAAATAACTTCTCCCGCTCTGGGTGGAGAGGAAGGGAGTGTCAGACTTTTACTGACTAAAACTAATCCATGTCCCTTCCTTAGCCCTTTATGTTCCGGGGTAGCGCGGAGGGGGCCTTTAGGACAATCGTTTACCCGGCAGGCTTTGGCCCTAACGCGTCCCTTAATTTTGTAAGCTCATCTGACCATCTAAATACAAAGTTCACCCGAGGCCTTAGATTCTATAGCCTAGAATACGAGAATATCGAAACATAGTCAAAATCACCTTAATATGACTCATAGAAAGGTTACAAAACTCAAAGAAGGCCATTATATCATTGCCACCGGACCGTCCGCACCTCGTGTCATTGTAGTAGCTATAACTGATAAATAAAACATTTCATATGTTCATAGTGTCATAGACATGACGTAACGCTTACGTGGCCATCAGGAAATGCAAGTCGTTGTGGGTCAACTTTCCCTGCGTCCTTGGATGAAGCTGCCCGATAGAGGCTATTTTATTGTTTGGCTATTTGACGGTCTAAAAATAGATTCATCAAGTTCATTTGTATTATTATGGTTAGGAAATCACATTGCTAACCCACGTGCCCTTGTTCTATACATTTTGGCAGCGTATATATTGCACTTTTCTAAGCAAAAGCTGCTTTTTATCCCAGCAAGTGATGGTGTTAAAAAAATATTCAACATGATTGGATTCAATTTTTGTTTAAATGAGTGTCCGTACAGTCCAATGAGCAACTAGATTCATCTTTCTCACTGACCGATCTTTTGACAAATTAAAAAATGTATTTTTTTTTATCTCTACATACATATAGTAAAATTGTAGAAAAGTGGTGTCTGTACAATGGAAATATATAAAAAAAAGTAGCAGGGGTTGTTATTATATCGGTGCCGAACCCGAATTTGTAATACATTTTTTTTTGTCTGTTTGTCGGTTTGTCTGTGTGTTTGTGCACGCTAATATCAGAAACGGTTTATTCGATTTAGATGCGGTTTTCACTAATATATTGTAGTAAGCTCACTTAACATTTAGTGTTTATTCGATATCAATCGGTTCATAAATAAAAAAGTTATGTCAATTTAAAGAATCACGGCGAACATTTGTTAAAAGCATTACTGTAAAGTAAATTTTTAGCTACCCGAACCGCGGTATTTGTTATTCAAAATATGCTGCCCGAAATGTCAATACTTCACGCGGACGAAGTCGCTGGCACAGCTAGTTTGAAATAAATCCTATGAAATTGGTCGCCTATCTGACCTCCTCAACCCAGTAACTGGTTAATACGATACCCCTTGGTAAGACTGGCTGTTACTTTTGGACTTCTGACTACCCGTAACGACTGTCAAAGATCCACGAATGAAATCCGGGACCAACAGATTAACGTGCTTTCCGAGGCACGGTGGAGTTTCGATATGTAAATTGGTCACCCATCCACGGACCAACCCCGGCGACCGAAGCTTAACCTGATGGAACGATCGACGTAAATAAATCGTTACACAATCAGGATTACAAAACAAGTAGCATCGAACTGTCATCCCGAAGGGCTGACCAACAAAAGGGTCAAGTGAAGGGACTATAGAACAGTTAGTTACAAACAGACATCACAATAGCTTCGTAAATAAATATGGTGGTGCAAACATTCATTAAGGTAGACATTCTCGGGTCTTTTGTTAATTAGTTATGTAACGTATTGGGAGAGTAATGAGTATAGTTCGATCGGTAATGTGGGGTAACGGTGATTAAAGGTCGTGAGGTCAATAGGTAGGTACTTACGAGGTTTTATTATGTGTTCGTATATGAAGACATTAGTGGAGCAAACATAATATTTAGAAAGGCATAGTAAATAAAAATAAAAAAGGTTTTATTTCTTGCAGAATTAATAAGTATTTTGTTAAAAATTAGCTCTTTTCTTAAGTTTGCCGTATGTTATTACTTGGCAGAATTTGATCCACATAGTGACACTATCGAATGGTGTAATAATACTGTGTATTCTTCAGAATCCAATAATGCAGTTTTCATTTACATCAAAATCGCACCCGCGACTCCTTTCAGTACTTTTTGCTATTCCTCATTGTTTCAGATTCGGCCAACCATGCCTACTTGAAAAATTCACCCTGTATATTAAAAAAATACCTGGGGCTATTTAAATAATAATCCACGCGGTTGAAGTCGCGGGCGAAGGGCGATAATTTTAATTGATTTTTTTTAACGAAAGGAGATTGTTCTACGCCCATACATAGTTCGCCCTGGAGCCAACAGCATAGAAAAAATAATTTTCTATTTGTAAATTGCCCTTAGTAGCCTATAAGAGCAAAGTTTCTTGACGGACACTTTAGAGAACAGATTTATTTAGAAAAAAGGAACAGATTTTGAGGTTATTTTTGATAAAAGAAAACTTAAGTAATTTCTTCTAAAATCGCTATTTCTGGTTTCTACAAAGCATTAAACTTCAAATACAATAAAGTATTACTGTAAATACAGTTGTATTATGCCTTTTAGGTACAGTTATTATTTATTGGTTGAAGTTTACTTAAAGCTAGGGTGATTAATTATAATTAAACCAAGTCAGCCGTACAAGAAGCATTGTTTAGGTAGGTACAGTTTCTTACATACCTATTGCCCACTCTATGCAAACCATCAGTTGAGAAAAAGTAAACATTTTTATATCTGAATAAATCCCTTTTCATTTTATGTATTGATTGGTACCTAATAGATTTTAGAATATGAATTGAAGCACCTGAATTTTGCAGTTGATATGAATCCTGTCATCAGTCGTATACTCCGACTAGACCAACATCCGATCAACTTAAACTATCTCCAAATAGGTAGTCACAACAACACAACACAACCACAGACAACGCGTGAGACTCGATGAGACGATTGACATAGTGACGTAGAGATGCTCTCTCGAAGATTTTTTTCATCGTATATCGATTATCAATGACCACCTATTTAAAAATGTGGTTTTAATTTAGTAGACCAAAATTTCAGATCAATATGTCAAATGTAAATTAATTTGTTCCGTTTCAAACATAAACATGTTGTTGCTATGATTCTACTTCAATTAAATTAATGCTAAAATTAAATATTGTGTTCGCAACGAACAACGTGAAACGTTTTAGTATGCGACATTTAAAAATAGAATTTAAGTACTTTTAAAAAGTAAAAATATGGCTATTGAAGTCGTGGAATCGTTATGAGAACAATTCTCTAGAGTTGCGTCGTAAATAACATTTCAATCGTTCAATGAGAGATTTTCTGATAAGTGAAAAAACATAGTTCAATAGATGGCGTGGGTAAAAAATACGTCTTTGTTTTAACGGCAACTGATAAGATGCGTTAATGGTTAAACTTTCCTTTACTGGACTGGCATTTATGGGGAGGGAGGGGAGGGAGGGGAGGGGGGAGGGGCGGGGAGGGGAGCTAACCCGCGAAACCCCATGGTTATGGAGATATCCATGGAAAAAATAACCACGAAGGGGATGGCGGGGTCTGAAAGACCCCGCCATCCCCTTCGTGGTTCCTTCTAACCTAACCTGTCCGAGTCAGGGTAGGGCAAGGCGGTTTTGGGTATTTTTCGGATATTCACAACACTTGCACTTCAGACACAGAAGCATAGGGCTTCGGAGACGCCATGGTAGTCAAACGTAAGGCTTACAGGAGTACGTAAAACGATCTCAACTGCAAGGGCAACAAACGATGACTCAGATGACTGACACTGACTGACAGCAACACAAAAAAACGCGGTAAACAAGAGGCAACTTTGCGTTCCGTTCCAAGTGTAAACAAAAATTCGTTATTTTTTGTGTAAAAAAGTCTATGTAATTGCATAATATTAAGTAAAAAAAATGACATTTGGTCAAATAAAATACACCTTTACTGTAAACGGAACGTGAAATGTCAAATTGACGTCTACCATCGTAATTTATCTAACCTAAAAATTGAATTTCTATGGAAACTTTGAAAAATTATATCTCGTAAACCGTGAATTTTCGCCGCAAGAAAAACTGTGTGCTTGCTTTCTATTTATGAGTACTATCTACAAAAAAAAAAATATGAACTTTCAAATCGAAGTCCAGTAATGGAAAGTTTAGCCTAATATTTTCTCACTTGTCAGAAAATCCCTCATTCGACTAGTAAGTACATTTTGTGAGTTTGTTTTGTTCATTATATTTTCATCATAATCGTGGAAGGCCATATTCATAATAAGTTCCATTAAAATATTCACGGAACGAATTCCATAAAAACAATATGCATGAAAAACTTTTATGTTGCACATTTTCAATGTTTTGGAAGTGATAATTATCGAACATCCATTATTTATCACTAGATATTATGGACATCGTCGTCGATATCGATATTTATGTAATATGAGCGAGAGCGACACTGTCAAATCTTTTGTGACATTCACATTGACAATTCCATGAAAGATGGCGAGTTTAGTTGGTAATAAAATCAATGAGGTCACTTTTAAAAACCTATTAAGAATTAAACAGTGTCCGCTTGAATTTATTATTTTTAAAAAGCATATTAAAATATAATTAAAATGTACGTTACACGTCAAATGTTTGTTGGTTTTAGGGCGGTCTAGAACAATCTCCTTTGATATATCTGGTTTTTAAATGATGACTATAAAATAAAACATTTAAATTTATCTATTTTAAGGTACCTAAGTAATCATAGATAAATCAACCTTTCACAGTGTGTACACATGTTACAATCCCATAATAGCACGTAAAACAACATTTACGCAACTCAACTTCGCAACTAATGATGGTTCTGTATGTATTTCATGTGTTTTGCTTCATTAGCATGTGCTCGGCTTTATGGGATCATCCAATTTGGCACGGGTTTGTGTCCATTGACTACGTTATGTAGGTAGATACCTCATAATAACATCTGTATTCCTCAACGGGTCAGGTAGTGGTGTATCTATAGTACGAGTACTACCACAGTTCACCAGCTATGTCTAAGTTCCATGAACTAGGAGGAGAGCCTATTGGCCAATTATTGCCCAACCGGTCACAAATCTAGACCCCGATGAATTCTGTAAAAAATGTCACCGTGCGAACTTAAGGTGAATCCTCCAACCAGCCCGCGAAATTCAAATTTTCTTAAGTTTTTTGCAATTTGCAGGCCAGTGATAGGTTGTAAAGGTTCCGGAATGACTTTGACCTTGTAAAAAGTCATTTTTACACCTTTATGAGCTCGTAGGGTTGTATTAATGATTTTGATGATTATAATTCTGTAACTACATACGTCTTACAGCCGCGAATCAAATGTTCATCAACATACAACCTATCACTGGCCTGCAAATTGCAAAAAACTTAAGAAAATTTGAATTTCGCGGGCTACCCTGGAACATCAACCTTAAGTGAACTGAGCGTGAAGCGAACTGTCAACAGTGTTAAAGTTACTTGGTGGATGCAGGATGTCACATGTCGGGCCTGTGGACGGTGAGTAATGAGTAACTCACCGTCCGATCCGGACCAGGCCCGTGCCGGACGGCGCGTAAGTGTTCCACACGTACGCGCCTCAAAGAGATGTCAGCTTCGACGAAAGGGCCCGTTAGGGCTGAATCCTGCCGGGTCAGCGGGATTGTCCGAAAGGTTTACCGCTGCCCCGGTACATAAAGGATTGCGGAAGGAACATGGATGGGTTTTAGTCAGTAAAAGTCTGACACTCCCTTCCACTCCACCCAAAGCGGGAGAAGTAATTGGAAAAAGTATTTCACAAGTCTTCGTATCTTTTAGTCTAGGGCATCCGGTTTCCTCACGATGCGAGCAGAATAATGCAATTATTTACACAAAGTTAAGTGGCTGGATTCGAACCCACGACCTACATACAAAACGTAAGTCGGGCAGTTACCACTTAGCCACCGCTACTCTACAAGGCGGTATAGCGTTAAATAAATAAAATCAAAATCGTAAAATGGAAACGCGCTCTACTAACATGATATGCAATGATACAACAATTTTTATGTACGCATGATAGGTAACGCACATCACAGCAACGCACGCTTTCGTGTTAAAATCGTTAATTAGTTTCTTGTTCCAAACATCTCGCCTATACGTTAATGCGAGATTAATTAGACAATGTGAGAGTATACGGGCGAACATTTTGAGCGGTACTGTTGGGAACTCAATCAATCTGCCTAGCTTTTTCCCAACTATGTTGAGATCGGCTTCCAGTCTAACCGGATGCAGCTGAATACCAGTATTTTACATGGAGTGACTGCCTATCCGACCTCCACAACCCAGTAACTGGGTGATACGATACCCCTTGGTAAGACTGGCTGTCAGATTTTCGGGCTTCTAACGATCCGTAACGTCTGTCAAAGATGCACAAATGACAGCCGTGACCATAGGCTTAACGTGCTTTCCGAGGAATGTGAAGTGACCCATCCATGGACAACTCCAGCAAGCGTAGCTTAACTTGATGGATCGGTATGTGCGGTTGTTTAGTTAATACTAAAAAGGATATTTCATACGGTCACAACACTAGGCTATCATTGCTGAACTACTTTTTTATAATTAAAATAAATATGCCGAATGCTTAACCTCCTACTTTTTTGAAGCCAGTTAAAATTAAGCAGTCACAGAAGAGATACAGATATAGGACCGTATGTCTACACGTAACCTTCTTTTAGTTCATAGTTAGCAATCGTAAACGTTATGGTTAAATTATTTCGCATTAACCTTCGGTTACCTAATACTTATGTAAGTGAAACTTAACTAATTGATATGTTTTTATAAAATATTTCGTTAAATATGGTAAAGAGTGTTAGGTAATTGTTGTTGCAATGGAAAATATAAATAATTGAATAAAGTTGTTTTGAAATTGGCAGCAAAAACCAATGGGGTATACCCAGTTACTGACTGGATTGTGGAGGTCAGATAGACAGTCGCTTCATGTCAAATACTGGTATTAAGCCGCATCCGGTTAGATTGGAAGCCGATCCCAACATAGTTGGGAAAAGGCTAGGCAGAATGATTATGTTTAAGTCCCGTGTAAAAAATAAAAAAATTAACACCATGTCAGAAAATGCGAGCCTATTGCTATAAGCAAGGCACAAATCCAAACTCCAGGCTCCTACTGAGAAATTCCTGACAAAAAAAACCTGTAAACACTACACTACCTGGGAATCGAACCCAAATAGGCAGGTAAAGATATCATCTCCATGATAGTTATCACTTAGTTGACCATCACAGACAAGACGCATTTAAGCGGGATTGTCCGAAAAGGTTACCGCTACCCCGGAACATATAGGGCTAAGGAAGCAACATGGATGGGTTTTAGTCAGTAAGAGTCTGACACTCCCTTCCGCTCCACCCAGAGCGGGAGAAGTCATTAAAATGATTTCGCAGCCTCAAAAAAACAAAAAAGACTAGACGTATTATGTCAAGGAGTATAACTATTACCACATAACTTATTACTATATTACTTTCTTTCGCATCACCTAATAACAAGGAGACACACGATACAATCGGTGCACCGTAACATTACAAATACGTATACAGTATATAATTTACGTAATAAAACGTGGATCTTGTGTCGTAGGAAGATGTTGGTAAGGCGAGCCTATTGGTCAATCTGCATAGCAATAGAATTGAATGCGAGGTTATTTGATGGCATTCTAGTCGATTCGCACAAATTACTCGCCCAGTTTTACCGCTATTTTTAATACTACACACATCAAAAGTGTCTAGGGATCAACATATATTTTTGCAATAACTTTTCTCTTGATTGATATTAATTTAAATTTTCTTTAAGGATTCATCAAATAAAGTGTTTTCGTTTGTCACAGTAACGATAAACCAAGTCACCTTTGCATTAATAAAGAAATTTGCCATTTTCCTAATAAAGGGATTTTTGACATTTGAACCACTAACATTAAAGTTCGAAAAAAAGACTGAAATAACAGTTTTCTTTAAAATTTTATTGGGTAACTTAAACAATTAATAATCCGTGTTTCTACCGCGAACACTAACAACACAAGAACATCGGTTTGGCATACTCAAAATGAGTTCATCCAAATCACGCTGTGGAATGGCCGCCCATGTTCGTTGCAACAACAAAAAAAGGTGTTATCAGTCGACTTTGGACACGTTACCGAAGCACTGGTACCGTGGCTGAGCGCCATAAAGGACGGTATCGCTGCACCACACGGAGACAAGACCGATACATTCAAATCTTAACTCGAAGAGCTCCAACAATAACCGCCATGATGTTAGCCGTGAGGCTTCATCACTCTTCAGGGAACTTAATTAGCGACCAAACAGTCAGAAACCGCTTGCATGAAGTGAACCTTCATTCCCGAAGACCGCTACGGGTACCACCTATAGCAATGCACAATCGTAGGATTCGATATCAATGGGCTCTTGAACACAGAAATTGGGCAGAAGAACAATGGCGTTTCGTGTGCTTTTCTGATGAGTCTCGTTTTGGTATGAGACCGGATACAAGACGTATACGACACTGGAGAACCCCTGGACGCCAACAGCGATTAAAATCCTGCCAGGAAGTCCATCCTTATAGTGGTGGAACCATCATGGTATGGGCGGGTATTTGGATCGGCGGAAGAACTGAGTTGATTTGGATCAGAGGCAACCTCAACGCTCAAATTTATGCTGAGACGATTGTATCTGACGTCATCGTTCCTCTACAAGTGCAAATCGGTCCCTTATTTCAGTTAATGCATGATAATGCACGACCGCACACCGCAAGAGTTGTAAGACAGACTCTCGCCGCAGCTAACATCAATGTCCTGCCCTGGCCTGCTCAGTCGCCAGACTTGAACCCGATTGAGCATGCATGGCATATCCCATACAGAGAAGAGCTCTGCCGAATATGGAGGGTATCCAGTTGCAAGAAGACCTTTTTTTGTTGTTGCAACGAACATGGGCGGCCATTCCACAGCGTGATTTGGATGAACTCATTTTGAGTATGCCAAACCGATGTTCTTGTGTTGTTAGTGTTCGCGGTAGAAACACGGATTATTAATTGTTTAAGTTACCCAATAAAATTTTAAAGAAAACTGTTATTTCAGTCTTTTTTTCGAACTTTAATGTTAGTGGTTCAAATGTCAAAAATCCCTTTATTAGGAAAATGGCAAATTTCTTTATTAATGCAAAGGTGACTTGGTTTATCGTTACTGTGACAAACGAAAACACTTTATTTGATGAATCCTTAAAGAAAATTTAAATTAATATCAATCAAGAGAAAAGTTATTGCAAAAATATATGTTGATCCCTAGACACTTTTGATGTGTGTATCTACAGGGTGAAATTGAATTTATGGGCATTATTTTAAGGGGCCATTGTACCTACTCATCATTAAGAACAACTTTCGCTACAGGAACAAATCTGAACTGGCGAAAATAAGTCCGCAGTTCCCAACATTTTGACTTCTGCTTTTTTTGACATCGCGTCCTTGAAATCTTTCTACAAAGTGTCATTTTATCTGTTTTTTGATGAGCTTGACACACGCGAGCAGGACCTAACGCTAGCGGTTGCGCTTGCACAATTATTTATAGGTACTATAGAGTTATGGCCAATATACATATTATGGCAACATAGTGGCATTACTATCTTGGATGAGCCAATCAAGTACATCTACTCCTGCTAAATACGTTTTCAAAGTCTATAAACTCCACAGTGTATGCAGCCAATAAGGATTGCGTAAATTACTACCAACATCTGTCAGTTTCATCAACAGGTGAACGTAGCGCACACACACACACAACTTGTGAATAAAATACACTCACACTGCTACATTGGTACAGTGGACTGGACGTCGGTGGTAACTCTTTGACCTTGAGCTGGCCCAGCGTAGTATCTCATCAGCCGCGGCTTGCGAAAGGCTCGTATGTTCCGCGACCCCGTGAGAGAGGGAACACCAGGGTGGTTTTTATACTGTAACGGTACGCGTACACTAAAACCGATTTTGTCGGCCGCTGGCGGACAGAACTACTCGGACGAGTA
Source organism: Hyppa rectilinea (assembly GCA_951799385.1). Taxonomy (NCBI): domain Eukaryota; kingdom Metazoa; phylum Arthropoda; class Insecta; order Lepidoptera; family Noctuidae; genus Hyppa; species Hyppa rectilinea. The sequence continues at coordinate 2,808,488 of OX637318.1, read as the reverse complement.
ACTCGGACGTTCAACTGAATACACTGCAGACGATAACGGCCGTTGTCGGTGGAACTTATGAAGTCCAAAAAAAATCCACTTGCGAAATTGGTCCCTCAGGTTACTCCATTTCTTCTTAATATCTGCCACCGGTACTTCCATTTCTGAAGCAACTTCATCCCATAGACGTTTCCCAATATCTCGATTATTGTAACTTTTTGAATGTTTGTCCCACAGTGACGGTCTGTTATAAATGCAAGTAATTAATTTTTCAATATCCATTCTTGATCCAAATAACGACTCGATCGCAGAAAGAAGCCGGTAAAACGGACAAAAAATCCAAACACGTTCGGACTCGTCAGTTGATCGTCCGTTTTCGGGCGTCATCGGACGACGTCGGTAGTAGCAGTGTATGCGCTCTCTTCCATTTACTTACGTTTGATTTGATCGGCCGAGTTCGGCCGATGACGCCCGAGCATACTTCGGCCGATGACGGATTCGGTGTACGCGTACCGTAAGAGTCTGACAGACCCCTCCGTCCTTACCAGGGCGGAGAACATCCAAGAGGATTTTACACTCCGGATCAAAAAAAGTATTTTAAACTCGAACTCAAAGTATTTATATTTAAAAAAAAATACCCATATTTACTCAGTACAAAAAAAAAACGCTTCCCGATGTCTGTCCCTAAGTATGCTTTGTCTATAATTAAAGTATGCTTCTAGTGTGAATCATAAAATAAAGTATTAATAGGTAAATGAAAGGACTAGCTACACAAGCCACGTGTTTTTTTTAAACTGAAGTTTTTTTTAGATAGACCGGTTTCCTTTAGTAGGCAAATTTGACCCCATACCCTAGCTGGGGAAATCGAAACCAATCCAGCCGATCAGGTTCAGGAGCGCTAACCTTGGACCTACAGTTATCGTCATTATCATAAAGCCAATTCACACTAGAAGAGTTACTCGACCAACGAGAGGCAAGAATGTTCAGTGTCGTCTAGCTTTTAGGCTAGGGTAGGCTTCCAGTGTACAAAGTCTGGAAAACTGACTATTTTACATGGAGCAACTGTCTATCTGACCTTCTCAACCCAGTTATGGGATAATATGATATCGATCGATTAGACTGACTGGCAGCCTATCAGGCTTCTGACTACACGTTCGTAACGACTGTCAAAGATCTACACATGACAGCTAGAGCTGACAGCTTACCGTGCTAATCGAGGTAATTGAATCTTATTGATCGACGCATGCGGCAGTTACGTAACGCCTCTCAAATAATAGAAGGAAAGAAAGACAGAAAAATATTTAATTCAGCACACTGCATCACAGAAATAAAAGAACAAAAACAGAATATAAAAAAAAAACAAAGACCTGTGCGAGGCCGAAAAGGTCCCTATCTCAGCAATAATGCCTAGCAGAGTAGCAGCATAATGCCGTGATATTTAAGAATAAATAAATACCGCAGCGCTGGTATTCTTATAGGGCCCTCTGTGAAACCACGGACACACCTACGGACATCTAAAAAAACCCCATATAAAAATCAAATAAAATCAATAAAGTGAAAAAAGAATTAAATAAAGTAATAATTAACAAACTAAAAATCGGCGCATACCCGTCGGCGACGGTCCAACATCACTGGTCTACCGAATAGCGTACCTATCGTATAAAATTCTCGCCCCAAAACGAATGGACGAGAAACTGTCCAGTGTAAACGTGGCTTTGGTGTGTATGGCATTGTGTGGGAAGTGGGTATGTAACCGGATAGAGATGACTGGTTATTTTGATCTGTTCTAGCCTGTCCCTTGCCGCCCTCCCTCAGCGACTGCCTAAGCCAAGGTCCGTACTCCCCAGGGAGGTTCCTCAGCGTGTAGTACCAAGGCTTATAAATATGCTCTGGCTTGCGAGACCTTACTTTATTGAGGCACCCACAGGAAAGTCTGCTAGATGCCATTCCACAAACAAAAAAAATGGTGTTATCGGTACATGGAATAAATATGTGTTTACCATACAGTTGACATACTTATGCCGTGATGAGGTTTCTTGTATATGACGCCGGAGCTGCATGTGTGTTTCTACAAATCTCGCAGCATACCTACACCGCTCCGACGCGTCGCCACACTATGCTTATGGGGTGTCCCATCCATCCTCCCACCTTGCACCGCATGTCCTGTCCCCTTTTTTTTTTAAGATAGGAAATCAACAAATGACCCCGCTCTTTGTGGAGCGGAAAGGAGTGTCAGATTCTTACTGATTAAAACCCATTAAAGCCCCTTTCTTAGCCCTTTATGTTCCGGGGTAGCGGGAACCCTTTCGGACAATCCCGCTGAACGTAAGAACCTAATGACTGCGCGACGAACGTTATTATTAGCGTTGCTGAATTTTGAGCCAAACAAAATAAAAAAAACGTAATTTTTGCTAACGTTGCGCTAAGAAGAGATGGGGTGTGTAGAATTTATTTAACATAGAACAAATCGTTTATGATCACTTCGGTTTGGCATAGAAATCTGATCTCTGTAAGAGAAAAGAGTTTTACTAAGCAATAGGACAGTAGTTAGTATTATATTCTTTGAGGCTGATATTATTAGACAGTCGAAAGTTAAGACGAAATACTGACCTTTCTTTACGTTATAATAATAATTGGCCTCAAACCATAGAGATAAAAAAGCCATAACATCCACATCAGCACTCACGATTGACGATTTTACTATACGAAACCATAGAGTTAAATTTTAATTTAAAAAACCGGCCAGTTGGGAGTCGGCTTCGCGCACGAAGGGTTCCGTACCATTGGCCAAACGGCAGGACTGCCGTTTCGCAGAAAATTGTTTGCCAGATTATCACTTGCCAACCAACGTTTCGCCGATGTTTCACTTTGACAACTAACGATTAGCAAATTTTTGTATGACAACGTTTCATTTGGTAGAATTATTGTTAAGCTGATAATTATAATGACACAAAACGTTTGGGACATTTATCATTTGTCAACCATTTCACTAGGCCACACAACTATTAGACGAATGACGTTTTGTCAGTGTAACAGTTCCTAGTCTTGAACTTGCCTAAATCAAATAAGTTTTTTTTTATAAGTATTCAACAGAAGTCTAAGGTTACGAAAGGTTAGGTTAGGTTAGAGTATGACAAACAACGCACGAGCCGAGCGAGCGTAGCGAGCGTGCCGCGGCATCGGCCGGCGATGTGCCAAAAGCGAATTGCTTTTGTAATAGAAAAACATTAAAAGTAAAACATTCTGCTACTTAAAAGTTGGCATTTTAAAAAGTGTCATTATGAAAAGCAGACCAAACGTACAGTTGGTAACTGAGAGGTTGGGAAATAAAACAAAATTATATGATAAGTTGGCAAATGATTATTCGGCGAAATAAAATTCTGCGAAACGTTGGTTGGCAAGTGAAAATCTGGCAAACAATTTTCGGCGAAAAGGCAGAGAACCCGTACCATTATCTATAAAAACGGCAAAAAAAAATGTCTGTTGTATAGGAGCCCCCTTATATATTTATTTTATTATGTTTTTTTCAGTATTTGTTGTTATAGCAGCAACAGAAATACATCATCTGTGAAAATTTCAACTGTCATTTATCACGGTTCATGAGATACAGCCTGGTGACAGACGGACTGACGGACGGACAGCGGAGTCTTAGTAATAGGGTCCCGTTTTACCCTTTGAGTATAGAACCCTAAAAACTATGAATAAATTTCAATATTTTCTAACTAATCTCAAACAATATTAATCCGAGCAATTTAAATAAGTTTTCAATGAGGAAGTGACGTAAGAGTCCTGTTATAAATTGTAAGACAACCCTAACCATATAAAATATAAATGCTGACGCCTCATAGGCGTCATATAGCGTTTCCCACACTTGATGCATTTTGTGTCACATAGTTTCATCAGTCATACTTTGAACTTCGTGGCGGACACACTAAAATCATATTATTTGTAAAATCAATTCATTTTCGAATAAAAGTCTTTTCAGCGTTAAAAATAGTTTTTTTTAAAAAGGGATTTCGAACCTGCCCGGTAACAGTGGTGTCAGAAGTGGGATAGTCGGTATAAGTCGTTACTGGCTATCCAATAAACTATACAAACCCAAATTCTTCACGTTCCGTGTCCGCCCGCCTATTCGTCTCAACATCAAACACAAAATCCAGTGTGACTCTAACCAAAGTGACTCGATCCAACTTAAATCTATCCAAAGTGACTCAATCCAACTTAAATCTATCCAAAGTGACTCTATCCAAAGTGACTCTATCCAAAGTGACTCTATCCAAAGTGACTCAATCCAACATAAATCTATCCAGTGTGACTCTATTCACCGAGACTCTACCCTGAGGCTATCCAGTGTGTGTGCCATCGCGTCGTCAAAACCAAGTTATTCAGTATCCGACTGCGAGCACACCGAACTTCTCCGAGTTGGCAAATAGCCAACTAGTCTGCTAAGCCTTTCATCGTGTGGCTGGGTGAGCTTAAGGTTAAGCCAACCCCTTCCAACGCCGTCGACGGGTCGTCCAAATACTGCTGCATCTGAAGCTAACTGCTGCTGCTGCTGCATCTCTGCGTTGCTGCTGCGCGCGCTACTCACCGTCTGCGTTATGACCGCTCTACAAACCGTCGCCTTGTTGTGAGTAGAATATACTTACTTTTTGTTGTTGCCACATAAGTCTCCTTGTTTCCCTAAACTCGCTTAATCCTTAAGTTAAGTACATCAAATTGCCAAAACCTTCGTTATCATGGCTAACTCAAGTGACAAAAAACAAATAACTCCCACTATTTCTGAGCCATACCCTATTCAAGTCCTATGCAGCTTCATAAACCCATACCAAGGTGAACGAGAGACCCTATCAGCGTTTTTGACGAACTGTCAAAATGCTCTTGACCTGGCGTCTGAGGGTCAAAAGTTTTTACTACTTAAATACATTTTGTCTAAACTACAAGGAAAAGCACAAGTAGCGTGTTCCAATAAAATTTTCGATAGCTTCGAAGACTTACGAACGTTTTTAAGGCAGAATTTCGGGGAAAGGAAGCATTACAACCACCTTTTATTAGAGCTGCAATCATGCAAACAACTGCCCAATGAAACCGTGGCACAATACGCTCTCAGGATTGAGACCTGCCTGACAGATCTACAATCCGAAATTCACAATTCAGACTCTTTAAAAAAGGAACTTCCGGGTCGTATCGCTATGACTGAAGATCTAGCTCTATATACGTTTTGTTTAGGACTACACCCCAGATTAAGTACAATTGTCCGTTGCCGGGACCCCCGAAATCTAAACACTGCCATAAGTGTCGCCACAGAAGAGGAAAAAATATACAACTTCTCTATCAGATCTTCTTGTAAAATTTGTCATAAGGTGGGTCACTCCGAGTTCGAGTGTAGATTCAAAAACAACCAAAACAAGTCTTCACCGAAATCAAGGCAGCCAAATTACAATTTGCAAAAGTCTTCAACTTCTGGTTCCCAACCGTTAATATGCCGCTATTGCAAAAACATCGGGCATGATATTTCGCAATGTCGCAAAAGACAATTTAACAATTCCCGCTTCGATCGCGGAAATCCTGGGAACATGTCAAGTGAACAAAAGAACCTAGAGTGTAATCAGATTTCAACACTCGCCGATAACGACGATGATTTAAACTAAATGATCGGATTACGAGCCGGTGCCGACGTAATTCTGCTACTATAGGCACCAACCATGGGAAAGTTTTCTTAGAGGCTTCAATTTCTAAATCTAATGCCATTTCCAAATCTAAACGCACTACTAATTCTGAAGCCGCTAATAACTCCAATTCCCCAATTACTAATTCAATTTCTAAATCTAAACGTATTACTAACTCTACTAAATCAAATAATAATTCTAGAATAAATAATGACTCAATCCTTACTAGCTCTACTAAATCAAACAATAATTCTAGAATAAATAATGACTCAATCCTTACTAGCTCTACTAAATCAAATGATAATTCTAGAATAGATAACGACTCTATCCTTACTAGCTCTACTACATCAAATAATAATTCTAGAAAAAATAATGACTCAATCCTTACTAGTTCTACTAAATCAAAAATCAGTCTTGTGAAAAATAATAGTTCACCTAAAGGAATACGAGATAATTTTATCCAGAATCCTGGTGGCTATTCTACTATTTATGATGTTTTCCCTAATTCAAGTTCTTCCTTACCGTATATCGTAGTAAAAACCTCACATACAGAGAATCCTATTCGTCTCTTAGTTGACTCTGGCAGTTCCATATGCATCATCAAAGAACAGTGCCTACCTGAACTACCTAAAGTTGAAAAGGATATCTTAAAGTTCAAGGGCATTAATGATATCGACTCGTTCTCTGAAACCAAAGGCAAATTTATATTATCTTTGGGACTGGAAAATGGAATTAAAGTTCCGTATTATTTCCATATCGTAGACAAAATTAATTTAGAGTATGATGGTATCCTAGGTTCAAACTTTCTAGAGTGGTATAAAGCCCTCATTAGCTACGGTAATTCTAAATTAATAATCCAAGATAACCCCGAATACTATTTCAATCTAAAAACAACTCCAAATGTAAAGATTATTCCTCCTAGAAGCGAAATGTTTATCCGTTGCAATGTTGCGAATCCTGAGGTTCAAGAAGGACTTCTACTAGATGTTAAACTATCAGAATACCCCCGTTTATATATTTCAAGGTGTTTAGTCCGTGTTGATTCAAATAATCAGACCATAATTTCAGTGCTTAACACGTCAGATAAAGAAATAATTTTAGAAGACCCTGAAGTAACACTAGAGCCTTTTTCACAAATAATAGAGCCCAATCAAAACACTGCCGTCCTCAATACAACTACGTCTTACCCGAATTCAGCATACCCGTACACATCTGACCGGGATTCTAAGGTTCAAAACATGATTAGATGCGATCACCTTAATTCGGAAGAAGAGAGTCGCTTACGTAACATATGCTCTAAATTTCAAGACGTATTTTATTTAGAAGGAGACAAACTTACACATACTAATACCCTTGAACATGAAATCCGCGTTAGTTCCGAAACTCCGATTGCAGTCAAGAGTTACAGGTTTCCTGAATGTCATAAAGAAGAGGTGAACAAACAAATTAAAGATATGCTAGATCAAAACATTATTCGACCTTCTATCTCTCCGTGGTCAGCACCAATTTGGGTCGTACCGAAAAAACAAGACGCGTCCGGTAAACCCAAATGGCGCATCGTTATCGATTATCGTAAGCTAAATGAAATCACAATTGGTGATGCATACCCAATTCCAAATATCTCTGATATCCTAGATCAGCTAGGCCATAGCAAGTATTTCACCACACTCGACCTTGTATCTTCATTCCATCAAGTTAAAGTCAAGGACACAGAAAAAACTGCGTTTAGCGTCCCATCCGGTCATTACGAGTTCACTAGAATGCCCTTCGGACTCCGTAATGCACCATCTACGTTCCAAAGACTCATGAATATTGTCCTAAGTGGCCTTCAAGGGACTCACTGTTTTACGTATATGGACGATATTGTATTATTCGGGCATGACCTCGAATCTCATTGCCGAAATTTAGAGTCAGTGTTTGGAAAGTTACGTGAACATACGTTAAAAATACAGCCTGCTAAATGCGAGTTTTTACGAAGAGAAGTACAGTACCTGGGACATATAATATCAGACCAAGGCGTGAAGCCTGATCCAAAAAAGGTTTCTTGCGTTAAAAATTTTCCAATTCCAAGGTCGCCTCGGGACATTAAATCGTTTCTCGGGTTAGTAGGTTATTACCGCCGGTTCATTGAAAACTTTTCCCATATCACGAAACCACTCACAAGCCTTCTAAAGAAAAATGCTAATTTCGTTTGGTCCCCTGAACAACAGAAATCCTTCGAGGAGTTAAAGCATAAAATAACAACCGCTCCTATCCTTCAATATCCGGATTTCTCTAAGCCCTTCGTATTAACTACCGACGCTTCTAATTTCGCTGTATCCGCAATCTTATCGCAAGGAAAAGTTGGTCAAGATTTACCCGTCGCATACGCATCTAGAACTCTTAATAAAGCGGAAGGAAACTATTCCACTACTGAAAAAGAATGCTTAGCTATAATTTTCGGTACAAAGGTCTTTAGACCTTATTTATACGGCAACAAGTTCATTGTAGTCACGGACCACAAGCCACTTCAGTGGTTATTCAATTGCAAAGATCCTAGTTCAAAATTAGTTCGCTGGCGCTTAAAGTTAGAAGAGTTCGATTATGAAGTCGTTCATAAAAAGGGCAAGATGAATTGTAACGCCGATTCCCTGTCTCGTAACCCGGTTCTTACCATGGACCCTAGTGTCCCTTCCACTTCTGAAACTTATGAAAAATATTTACAAATTAGCCAACAACATAATAATTCTTATGACACTGTTATAGAAGAACATAACGAATCACTACTGAAAACAAAATGTAAAATGATTACTTACCCTACTGCCATCGACTTAGACGACTCGATCCCGTACTGCTCTGAAATTCTACAAATGTCTAAGTTCGATGAAGACCTACCTGACATACGAACTTTAGAAAGGGAACTTTATACGTTTCAAAGTACGTCCAATGAAAAACACGTTTTCACACACTTATTCTTACGTGTTCATCACTACGACGAAATGACTTACAAAGATATTTTTAATATGTTAAGAGATTATCGAGAAATGATTACTGCATGGTATTCGGAAGAAAAAGAAGTTGCTATTTCCGATTTCCAAGATCCATTTACAAAGCTGTCGTTTACCAAAATATACAATATTATAGGTTTTCTATTCCATAACACGGGTGTCAAAGTTCATATCTATCATAATAATATTCTATTTCCTACCCCCGCTGAAGTTCCTCGCATATTGAAAGAGAACCACGATTCACCTTCAGCAGGACACCCAGGTATTTCTCGCATGTACGACAGGTTAAAAACTCTTTACTGGTGGAAAAACATGCGTCAAGACATAGAGAACTATGTCAAAAGTTGTAAGTCCTGCCAAATAAATAAACCATTACGTCAAACAAACCGTGCTCCCATGATAATCACATCCTCAGCTACAAAACCTATGGAAAAGGTATTCCTAGACGTAGTAGGACCATTACCCGAAACTCACGATTATAGCTATAAGTTTATCCTTACGTTGCAAGACGATCTAACTAAATATTCACAAGCATATGCTATGACAACATGTTCTGCCGAAGAGACTGCCCATAAATTCGTGCTCTTCATTTCTCACCTAGGCATTCCCAGAATGATCGTAACCGACCAAGGGACAAACTTTACATCTGACGTTTTAAAACAGTTAGAGAGATTGTTCGGCATTAAACACGTCTTCGCCTCTCCTTATCATCCACAAACATGTGGCGCTCTCGAGAGAAGCCATGCCACCTTGAAGGAGTACCTGCGATCGTATATTGAAGATAATCAACATACATGGAGCTTATATTTACAAACTGCCATGATAGCATATAATACTAATGTCCATTCCACTACCGGTTTTCAACCGATGGAGCTGTTGTTTGGATTCAAACCCTACATGCCTCAAAGTGCCGACACTTTAGAATTAAATACCTATACAGATTATATTCGTGCGCTTAATCATAGGTTATATTATAGTAGACAAAAAGCCTTAGAAAATATACACTCGTCCAAAGAAAAATCTAAACAACGCTTCGATGTTCATGCTAAACCTGTGACGTATAAAATAGGTGACATGGTGTATTTACGGTGTCATCATAAACAAAATAAAGCAATGTCACCTATATGGAAGGGCCCCTATAAAGTTGTCAAAATTAATGGTAACCATACGGTCACACTCTTAATCAATAGAAAATATGTTCGTCACCACTATGACGAAATAAAAATTGCAACAGATGACTAGCCTAATCTTTTCTATTTCAGGTTATTTCTTCAACTATCCTCGTGCCACAAATTCGTTACTCCAATCATAGGTAGTCCAGGCCTATACTTCGACCAATTACCAAATGTTAAATTCACAAACGATCACTGGAATGTAGTAACCTACTTAGATATTAGCCATATAAAACCGCATCTGGATAAAGTCGAAGCTCTAATCAAAGAAGTGTCTAATTTCTGTATCACTAGCTCTTCTAGTAAAATTCAACTAGAATGTACTAACCTACTATCGCCTTTACAAAATCAACATCTAAACAATGTTCGTAAGTTTTTGTCGATATCCTACCTTGTCGAAGACCAAAAACAAAACCGTTTTAAACGCGGGCTCATTGATGCTGGCGGTTCAGTATTAAAATCTATTTTTGGAACTTTAGACTCTGAAGATGCCTTAAAGTTTTCGGATGCTATCACTAAAGTACAGTCAGATGAAAAACAGCTGGCTCACTTAATGAGAGATAATATTCACGTTATCCAGTCTACTATTTCATCCTTCAACAACACGATGTCAAGGGTTAACAAAAATCAAAACCAATTAAACCAAAATTTAGAGATTATTCAAAAAGCATTTGAGCGAATATCAAATTCAACTGATAATTCAAAATTAGTTCGCTTTCGAAATAAAAAATCATTTAATGATGTTATTGAACTCACTAGAAAGTATTACTATAGCCTTGTCCTTTGACATTGATGACGTCAACAATGCTATCTTATTTAGCAAGCTCAACATTCTTCATCCAACTGTACTAAGTCCTTATCAATTATTCCAAGAACTGGACCTGCATAAAGATAAGCTTCCTAAACACTGCGAACTTCCTACAAGTTTGTCTTTAGAGAATATACATGTCATTATAGACATATCTGATTTAGTTTGTTATTATCATGCTAATAAGATTATTATTATTACCAAAATCCCGCTCGTCCTCCCACAGACTTATAACCTTTATCACAACGTTCCTCTTCCAGCTCCTTACGACATTTCCAAACCTGACACTTATATACTCATTGCTCCTAGTAAACCTTATGTGGCTATAACAATAGATCGTATGTTCTATTCACTATTAGAGTCAGTGGATAAGTGTCAAGTGATTCATAATGAGTGTTATGTGTGTTCTTTAGGAAATGTGTACTCTACAATTGCGAATCCAACCTGTGAAACAATTATCTTAACCGAAGCTATAAGCTCGTTACCTGACTCCTGTAATGCTAAGCTATTACATGGCTCAATCGATGTGTTTTTCAAACTTAATAATAATAAATGGTTGTTTGTACAGTCAGAGCCGGGGAAGGCTCATATTACATGTGAAAATGAACCTAATAATTACGACGAGATCTTTTTCGGCACAGGCATGCTGACCTTGCCAAAATATTGTGTAGCTTTCTTTAAAACTTTAAAGTTTACGCCTAGTGACTATGTTACGTCTAATGTCACTAATCATATATCTAATTTTAATATTATAAAAGACGATTGCTGCGACAATCAGAGAATAAATAAAACAGTACGACATCTCCCTTTTGTAAAGTTATCTAATGTTAACGATTTCGACTCCTTGTTACAAACAAGTGTGCATTTAAATGAATTTGAAAAAGAATTAAATAAAGTTGAACAACCATCTCACTTACATAAATATGGTACTCACTATCTCTCGTTGACATATATTATCTCTACCATTGTCCTTATTTATCTATTGTATAGATCTAGAAAGTTATTTTGTTCAACTAAACCTCGATATTGTATCCAAGTGGTTAATCAATGCTATACTAAAAAGAAACAAACAGTCCAGTCTGTTCAATCAATAAGCAATCAATTTATAGAGTCGTCTGACGAAGATGTCCAAAGTTCATCCAAATCCCTGCCTACTCCACTAAGGCGTAATGTTATGACTTAGTTTTGTAATGACTCTATTAAATGTAATCTCTATTCTTATAAGATAGTTAATGTTTCGTTTAATTTACTTGTATTACTTAATACTATTTCCTATGTCTAATTCTAGTTTAGTCTCAAGGCTAATAATAACTTTACGTTATGATATTTCTTATAGCTAAATACAAGTTTGTAACCAAAGCGAAGTTCAACGTTTCATCTTAGATTTCTCATCACTCTTAATCGTAATGATCAATCTTATCGGGGGGGTTGTTATAAATTGTAAGACAACCCTAACCATATAAAATATAAATGCTGACGCCTCATAGGCGTCATATAGCGTTTCCCACACTTGATGCATTTTGTGTCACATAGTTTCATCAGTCATACTTTGAACTTCGTGGCGGACACACTAAAATCATATTATTTGTAAAATCAATTCATTTTCGAATAAAAGTCTTTTCAGCGTTAAAAATAGTTTTTTTTAAAAAGGGATTTCGAACCTGCCCGGTAACAGTCCCAAACGTTCCCTTAGTTATGTCACGTGATGGTGTTACCAAAGCCGTAACAACGAGTAAGACGACTGGCTGACCGATGTTACTTTGGATATTATAATATCCATCGCGATGTCATAGAGTATGTTATATTATTTTAAGATGCGAAACTGCATTCATACCATCAGATATTTGTACCTACCAACTTTATTTATTAGTATCTGTGCTGTGCCACGCGGTTTCACTCGCATAAATGATTAATATCACTAAATACTTCTCCTCTCTCCTCTGAACTATGCCAAGTTATAATATTACTACCTACCCTACCTACTTACCCTAACTTTTTTAATTTTTGCTCTTCATACAAAACTTTTCGGTGCCTTAACGTACATTTATGAAAAAAAAAATGTTGCCAAATTGGTTCAGCCGTTCTCGAGTAAGCACTTAGCAACATTCTTTTTTATTTGTATATAAATAAAAAAGAATGTTAATGTTTTTTAATTATTAATTGTAAATACAAACATGTTATAATACATACTACATAATTATCATTTCAGTACAAGGGTGCTGGCATTTAAAAAAAAAAAACTCCCAGCAGACCTGCGGAAGGAGAAGGGTAAAAAAATTGTATAAAATAGTATGTACACACATATATTTCTACTTATTTATTTTCGAACAAGAATAGAAGAATATAGGCTAATATTACTGTTGACACCACGTGCGCCATTTTGGTGCCCATTGGTTTAAATAAACCTAGATCGGGCAACGCACTATATTACCTACAGAATTCAAATTTTTATTGCAATTGTAATCTTATATTTATGATACCATAGGTTTTTTCTAGATTATTTTAGTACTATTATATTAATACATACCTACTACTGACCTTGTACACTTTTTGTAAACTTATTATTTTAATAAATTTTATTTATTATTATTTAAAGTTACGAGAGAAGAGGGAGGCCATGTGGAACACCACTTCTGGCAACACTGATATTATTCAATAGCGTGGTCCAATGTCCATTCATTCATAATCTAGTTCATCTCGACATCCTCGGGTTATCCACCTCGTTGTATTTTCGTCTTAAATGTCACCATTGCAACAATACTCATAATAAGACCATATAAAAGTTTATGTAAACAAAAACTTTGAATAAATATTAAGTAAGGAAAATATTACGAGTGTTTAAATGCCAGTTGAGATTTTCACAATATTATGCAGTTTTTTACATCTAATTATTTCTAAAGAGAGAAAGAAGATACGTTTATTTGCAGTAAACGTGACGCAAAGAAGGAACACAAACACTAAAAAATAAAATAAAAATTGTTACTAAATTCTGTGTGATTTGTTTGCTTTGAAGACGTAGGTAACCAATACAACGTGAAATAAATTGATGGGTATGCACTTAACTATGTATAAATATATGTTTTACCTACATAAATCTTTATCATCCACAAACAATGTATAATTATCACTCTAATCCGATCACCATGTACGGCAAGCCGTACCTGGGTGTCACTCTCGACCAACACCTCAGTTTCGCAGAGCACATAAAGCAGGTCCGTTCGCGGGCCGCTTTTGCTCTCGGTAGGCTCCAATTCATGCTTACAGAACGCAGCAAATTGTCACTCCGGTGCAAACTGCGTCTCTATAAGGCTGTAATCCGTCCCATTATGACATACGCTTGCGTCGTCTTCGCGCACGCCAAACCCAAGTATCTGCATCGAATGCAGACACTTCAAAACCGGTTCCTCCGTAGGGTCTCAGGAGCTCCCTTTTACGTCCGTAACATGGACCTTCATGTAGATTTTAAACTCCCCACAGTTCAGCAGTTCATGAAACGCCTCTCGAAGCGTTTCTTTGACACTGCCATAAAGCACCGCAATCCCCTGATTGCGGCCGCCTCCCGATACACCCCGTCCCGCATCAGTAAGGTTCGCCGTCCACGGCATACCCTCGTTGCCCCCGACGATGCCACCACTCTCCTCCAGGAGAGCAGCCCGGCTACTAGCACTGTTAGATCAGCATACAGACACAAATTTCCGTCGTTCCGTCCTCGCCGTCGAGGCCCGTCGCGACGACCCTGTCCATTACCATCCCCCCGACCCTTGCTCGAGCCAGCCCGCGTTGCCGCTGAGCCAGTAGTTTTAAAAAACCCCCGATCCAGCTGTCCCTTGCTGTCCCCCCCCAGCGACGCCCTAAGCCGAGGTCCGAACCCCGCAGGGGGTGCCCTTAGCGTGTAGTCGCTTAGTTTTGTAAGTTAGCTTTAGTTTTTATTAAGCCCTGGCTGGAGGCTACAATTCTTTTGTGGCAGCCACAGGCAAGCCCGGTTAAGCAGTAGACAACCCTTTGGTTGAACTGCGAGATGCCATTTCCAAAAAAAAAAAAAATAATAATTATCACTTGTATAAAAATCGGTGAAGTAAAACGGCATGTTTGAGAGATATTTCTCAACAACATGTGAAGCTAAATCAGAGGCCCATGCAGCATAGAAACTCTGACACCAGGTTAGTCACTAACTACTCGAAAAGAAGAAGATCTTAAAACATGAATTACATATTTTTACTCATTTTGTATCGAGCAAGTTTATAAAAACCTCGAAAGTGTAATTCAATTATATATATATTTCATGGATAAGCAAATTCAGACAAATGAGTTATCTCGTCCACTAGATAATCTCAAAACATAGTGTATAGTCTATAATAGTGTGTGTAATAGTAGAATTTAGTTTTCAAAATCATCATAATAGGTGCTTTATCGTATCTCATCGTCAACCTTCAAGAGTTCACAGCTGGACAAGGCTTCTCCAATTGCACGCCACTTGACTCGATTCTCGGCAACTCTTATCCAGCTGTTACTAGTCATCCTGAGAAGATCATCGCTCAAAAGCCAGAGGGCGTCATACCTTTTTACTGTTTACTGATCGGCGGTCTCCAGTAAAGAACACGTCTTTTTTTTTAGGTTTGAAATCATCAAATGACTCGTCCCGCTCTGGGTGGAGTGGGTGTGTCAGACTCTTACTGACTAAAACCCATCCATGTTCCTTCTTTAGCCCTTTATGTTCCGGGGTTGCGGTAACCCTTTAGGACAATCCCGCTGACCCGGCAGGCTTTGGCCCCAACGGACCCCTTCCCTATTGCTGACATCTCTTCGAGGTACGCGTGGAACACCTACGCGCCGTGTGGCACGGGTATGGTCCTGATCGGATGGTGAGCCCATTACTCACCGCCCGCAGGACCGCGCCTATGGTGGCCGGGAGTAGTCACGCGGCATGAACACGTCTACCCCAACGATCATTGGTTCTACGGCTAATATGGCCGCCCCATTACCACTATAGCTTAGTTATTCTGTAAGCCATATCAATCATTTTGATTCTCTGCCGGATACACACGTTTGGATTCGATCGCTCAGAGAAATTACAAACTATATCCCATCTATGCATGGTTTAATCTATAACGCACCGAGTATGGTAAATAGGTATGGCTATCGGCTACTATATTATGCGATGCGATGCGTGTCCCTTCTCTATGAACTAGTGAACTCGATGGAGTTCAAAGCACCTCGGTTTGTATGCCGCTATCAGATTGGCTATGTCGTTATTTCATAAATACATACATATAGCTTAGTACTATTAAGCAGTTTGAGAGGGCAGTTACTTGCATGTATTTGTACCAGATTTTTAGCTAAACGTGGGTAAAGTATCATAGATTGAAGGTGGTAGAGTAGGAGCTAAACCTTCTATATACACTACATTCATCTCTTTCGCACACTAAAGTAATATTAAAATATTAGTGCCAAAAGAGGCGGTGGTTGAAAATCCAACAGTGTATTTTTTTGAGGCGCTGGAGCACGCTCTGTTGGATTCTTAGTGCTCGGCCCAATACAGAGAGTTGAAAATCCTGTGCGCCATAAACAGTAGTCTCGTTAAAATATCGTGCGTACCTGGGCTAAGTATTTCTGTCTACAAATCGAGTTACCGGACCGAATAGGACTACAACCGAGGTCCATAGGTCTAAATGTCAAAGATTATAAGGCTAGGTGTCACTTGCACCGTTTTGATCTTTGACCGCAACGAGAAATACAGTGTGACCAGTATCTTTTGGCAGATCATTGCGGCATCATTAATTTATGGAGTACTTTCGAAATGGGTATACATTGTTTTAGCTACCTATTTCGACTTCCAATATACAGGGTGTAACCGAAAGGGTGCAGCGAAACAGCTGATTTTTTTTCACGATTTCCGAGTTGGTCCCATAGTAATAGTTGTTCAGTTTGGTGCTCTGTAGCATATCCTTTTGTATGTATATAAACCCTTTCGGTTATACCGAGTATAGACTCTAACCACCTTACTAATAAACGTTGTATAGCGTCTGCATAGTAACACAACGCTTTGTCTTCTTCTTTCAAAAGTCAAATTTCTGAAGACTGAAAGAGAGAAATCGGTGTGTTACTATTCACCTGATATAATACGTTTATTAGTAAGGGGGCTATTGTGCAGTGTTTATGAATTCATATCGGTTTATTTAAGACATTTCCATTCATAGATAAATAAAACATTAGCATACTTTTTGTAGTATTAAAATTACAAGATGTATGAAATTAAACGACGGTAAAAGTGTATGTTAATTGTAAGGGTCGTATTGAATGACGGTCTGCAGGTTTCTGCCAATCCCCATGGTATGAAAGCGTATGTTTGTGTGTAAATTTCAAGAAAAAATATGGATGATCAGATTAATATTATAAAGGTAAAAGTGAGTGTGTGTGTGTGATTTTAATTTTAATTGATTTTAATGTGATGAGTTTCGTAATGTTAATTACTTCTCATACGATAAATGTGTAGAGTCAAGTTCTTCCAACTAAATAGACAGCTGTGCTGCTGGGGAGTTTGTTGCGCCACTTCTTCTTCCCAGCTAAAGCACTAGGAAGTGGTGAAGGGTGGGCGTTTTTGGGGGACTGTCTTATGTAACTTTGACCTTCAAAAAGTGCTGACTTTCAGCCTAATTTGAATAAATGACTTTTGATTTTGATTTTGTCTGTCCTTCACGGTCAAACGGCTGAACGGATCTGGATGTTTGGCACAGAGGTAGTTTATGACCTGGATTAACACATAGGATACTTTATATCCCGGTAGTGCGTTCCATCTGCCTGCCTTTTCCCAACTATGTTGGGGTCGGCTTCCAGTCTAACCGGATGCAGCTGAATACCAGTATTTTACATGAAGCGACTGCCTATCTGACCTCCACAACCCAGTAACTGGGCAATACGATACCCCTTGGTAAGACTGGCTGTCAGATTTTTTGGGCTTCTGACTACCCGTAACGACTGTCAAAGCTGCAGAAATGACAGCCAGGACCAACGGCTTAGCGTGCTTTCCGAGACACAGAGGAGTCTCGGTATGTAAAGATGGTACCCATCCACAGCCAACCCCAGCAAGCGTAGCTTAACCTGATGGATTGACCTGCGCGGCTGTTAATACTTAGCCATGTGGAGCTCGTGTACTTGGGATAATTGCATGTACGCGGGCGAAGCCGCTGGCATCAGCTAGTTAGTAATAAAATTAATGTATACATTCAAAAGGACGTGATTCATCTCCTTGGAACTTAATTAAGTAGTCCGTTCACTGATCTCTTACAACACAAAGTTAAACGATAAACTGACGATAGAATCTGTAATTGATACCTTTCAATATTACAACAAAATTACAAGCTGTCTATAACATACAACAATCTTTTGTAAGTGAACTAAATACCGAATACAATCTTTTGATCGGATAATTAATTAAGTTAGTAATTCTTCTTTCATACTGTTGACTCAAACTCATTTATTTTAAACTACCTTTTGCCAGCGGCTTCGCCCGCGTGCATGTAGGAAAATATATCACGGGAACCGTAAAAAAAAATCCGGGATAAAAAGTAGCTTATATGCTATTCCAGGCTCTATTTCTGTAACTTTGTGCTAAGTTACATCCAGATCAGTTAATTAGTTTTTGAGTTTATTCGTTACAAACATACATATAAATTTTTCCTCTTTAAAATATTAGTATAGACTAGCTGCAACTGGCGGCATCGTCCGCGTGGTAGTGGGAAATTATCTCATGTGAACGTAGATAATAGAGGTAGAAAAAGTAACCTATGTGTTAATAAAGGTTATAATCTATCTCTGTGCCAAATTTCATCGAAATCCGTTCAGTAGTTTTTTGAACATTAAAAACCAATCAAACTTACTTCAGACTCTTAATAATCATGTCAAGGTACCAAAGTAAAAAATTGGTCGGAAGCTGCAATTATTTTAATATAAGAGTGTAAGCATACATATAATAAAATCTCGGTTAATAAACACTCCAATTGCATATATAACGTGGCGCTACAATGGTGACATTAATTTAATACACATTTTCGTATCATGAAGACATTATATTTCTATTGTTTTTTTTTACTTAGCATACACTGTCCCACTGCTGAGCAAAGGCCTCCCTCAAATACTTCCCGACATTTTTCTCTTGAGCCACCTCGATCCATCCTTTGCGGTATGCGTCTAGGTCGTCACCTCTTCCTGGTATTTTTTTTAATTAACGTTATTATTAACAGATTTATTTAAAATGTTAGAAAAGTGCATCTGAGAGCAACCTGTACTTAAAGAACTGTCGCGCAGTGGTCATTTGCCGGGGTCACGGATCATAACATTCGCATCAATGAAATTAAAACGAATAAGCAGTACTATTAGGATGTAACAACTGCAATTGATTGAATTGATTATATTATTTAGATTGTTAGTTTTTTTTTTTATTTTGCTATTATTTTAACCTGTCAACATTTACATGATTAATGAGCACAAGCCCTACCCATGTGTTAAATAAATGTCACCATTGTAGCGCCACGTTGTATGTTATGCAAGGTTACTTTTCAATACGTCGTGAAACAAATAAAATTAAAAATCTGAAAGTCTTATGTCCTTGTTCAAATGTAGCATTAATTTTATGTTCGTTCTGTTTGTTTGAACGCGCAAATCTCAGGAACTGTCAGTCGCTTAGGCAATATTCTTTCTGGATTTGATAGCCCTATTCTTGAGAAAGGCTGTACGCTACAGATAACCACGGTAGAACCCTTAAGAGCCGAGTAAAAAGAAGAATTATTGTCGTAAAGAACGCTAAGTAAAAACGAAGTAATAGCTCAGGCAGGCGATTTAATGTGACGGGGTGTGTTGGGGAACAAGAAATTTCACACGGACGAAGTCGCCAGCAGAAGGAGGGTGGGAAATCTTCAAATGATACTCCCTCCCGCTCAGGGTGGAGCTGAAGGGAGTGTCAGACTCTTTCTGACTAAAACCCATCCATGTTTCTTCCTTAGCTCTTTATGTTCCCGGGAAGTGGTAACCCTTTCCGACAATCCCGCTTACAAACTTAACCTACTCCCTTGCTTACCTTTTGGGGGTGAACCGCGTGATGTATTATGCTATGAATAAAACGAAATAGCAAATGAATAATGGAGGTTAATGGTATTGACCACAGAGCGAAGCCGCGCGGGCAGCTAGCAGCTCTAGAAACGGCAGTATTAATAAATTTCGTAGACTCAAACTCAAAGCATGCATTTCAAATAAACAAATTACAGACACTTTTGAATTGTAAAGGGCTTGGTCAGTCAGGAAGATGAAGCTAGTTGCCGATTCCAAAACAGTAGGTACCCATGGGGAAGGACGGCAGGAAACTCCATGGACATTCTATTAAATCAAAATATGGGTACAGCATCAAAAGTGCGTTGAGCGCATGCTGTCACGGACTGCCTTCAAAGCTGTCAGTTTCTATTGATTTGTGCTGCAGTGCAGTATTGTTTTACAGATGCCAGCACATCATGCTATCCTGAACAGTCAAATTTTCCTAATTTAAAATGAACCTTATACTTATGTAATAAAGTTGAAAATCTATCAAAGAAATTTGACAGATTAGGGTGGCTTGATGCGCTGGCCTCTGTACTTAAAGGATCGTTTGGCGCGTGGTCAATATCGGAACTTAAGGTATCATGATTTTTCAATGCAGTTTCACAAGTACCAAAAGATCCTTGTAAAGCAAACTGGCCAACACAGATCTCAAATCCACTGCGTATGCTGTTTGCGAGCTCAGATGTTCTTCATTGTAGCTCTTTCAACCGTCACAATGCCGCTTCTAGCAGCGACCGCTCGCTCCATGGTATGTGGTCTTGACGGATGTAGTTAGTACGAGTTATTTAAAGAACTATAATCAAATCTAAAAAAAAAACTTTACGTAAACCGTTACGTAAATCAAAATAAAGAAATCGATAGATTCATCACTATAAGATTATATCGAAAGTAAGAAAAATCTATGTTCAAATAGTTGAGGTGAAAATCAAAGTGATGAAGTAATGGCCGGTAAGTACAGACGCGAGCACATCAAGCTATCCCTAACTGTCAAATTTTCTCAATTAAAAATGAACATTATGTCTTTGCAATAAAGTTGAAATACTATCAAAGAAATCTGACAGATTGTGGTAACTTGATGTGCTGAATACTGTACATTATTATTATTATACATGTGTACCTACGTATAAAAATATAACGCATTATAATTTAATATTCAGAACCATTACTTACGCTTGAAGGAAAACAAACATCGTGGGAATTTTAATGGAATACCTTGTTGTCTGAATGAAACAGAACAAGATGAATTAAGAGCAAAGTGTTTTTTTTTTAGGATGGGAAACCAAAGGAGACTCTTACTGACTAAAACTTATACATATTCTTTAGCCCTTTGTAATAATATCCTTGGACATTTCAATTTTTATTGTGCTCCGGTTTACTCTTTTAGACAATCCCGCTGACCAAGAGTTAAGAGCTAAGAAGTGTATTTTATTACTTTTATATTTCTGTCAACCTTTTGAGACCTCTTCCTGTTGACGGCGATGTGGACGAATTATTTTTATAATAATATATGATTATTTCCCCTCCTTTTTCATACCATCAAACTGCTAAACCTCTCGAAATAATTTAACCTCTGCGGTATGCGTCTAGGTTTTCTTGCCACTTTTTCCTGGGCCGGCCTCAGGCACCCATTTTGTTGCGACTATTGCCCAGCGGTCACTATCAATACGGCTAACGTGACCTGCCCATTCCCATTTTAGGCGATCGAGGTCGCTCAATTGAGAAAGATATCTGAAAGGATTTGGGGGAGGCCTTTGCTCAGCAGAAGGACAGTGTATGCTAAGTGGGCACGCCACGATAGTGGCGGTAAGGCCCCTCTTTGAGGAGTGGCTAGAGAGGCGTCACGGCGCCCTCACCTACCGCCTGACGCAGGTCCTCACCGGACATGGATGTTTCGGGAGGTTCCTGCACATCATCAGGCGGGAGGAAACGCCCGGGTGTCACCACTGCGAGGATCGCCCAGAGGACACGGTAGAGCACACGGTGCAAACCTGCCCCGCATGGGCGGAGCACCGCCGTGTCCTCGTAGAGGCGATCGGCGGCGGCGACCTCTCGCACCCGGCCCTGGTGCAAGCCATGGTCCGGGGCGAGAGGGAGTGGGAGGCAGTCACCTCCTTCTGCGAAAAAGTTATGCTCGCGAAGGAGGTGGCGGGATGGGAGAGAGAAAGGTCCTCCCGTCCCAGCCGCCGCAGGAGACGCCCCGGGCGTCGGGAGCCACGTGACGACTCCCGGCCACCGTAGGCGCGGGCCTGCGGACGGTGAGTAATGGGTGACTCACCGTCCGATCAGCACCAGACCCGTGCCGTACGGCGCGTATATGTTCCACGCGCGCCCCAAAGAGATGTCAGCATACGAAGGGGCCACTCAGGGCCAAGCCTGCCGGGTAAGCGGGATTGTCCGAAAGGGTTACCGCTACCCCGGAACATAAAGGACTACGGAAGGAACATGGATGGGTTTTAGTCAGTAAGAGTCTGACACTCCCTTCCGCTCCACCCAGAGCGGGAGCAGTCATTGGACGATTTCACAGCCTTAAAAAAAAAAAAAAAGTGTATGCTAAGTAAAAAAAAAATTAAACCTTAAAAGAGTTGAGTGTTAAGTTCAAAATAGATTGAGAAAATTTGACAGTTCGTAACAAATAAGTGCGGGCAACCGTACATAGCATTATTTTATCATAATACATAAAACAATTATAAATATGTAGAGTCTAGGACTTACTATAAATACAGATATTGGTGCTTAAGAAATTTACATAGCACATATATCTTAAGAAACACTAACGTATAACGTAACGCAATATTAGAAAGTATAGCGTCCAAATAGTATGGAACCTGTTTATCGATACAAAACGTTGTATTTTATTAATGAGCATTTGAATAGAACGAGCTAAAACAAAAACAGTTTGTGACTAAGTACAATTATTTAAATGGATTTAGAAAAAAAATTGTTTAAAAAAATCGAAAAAAAGCCCCAGAACTTTAAAATCATTACACCGCATCACTAAACCATAGACGATTTCGAGCGACCATTGTTGTTTACATATTTGGCAAATCTTGAAACTCTGGACAGTAGTAATGTCTACATGGGCCTTCATAGCCAACAACGGCAATTACAGTAGTTGGTTATGACAGCCCGTGCTGGAACGAAGTGTTTAAGAGGGATTGCCGGGTAAGCGGGATTGTTGCCGGGTAAGCGGGATTGTCCAAAATGGTTTCCGCTACCCCGGAACATAGAACATAAAGGGCTAAGGAAGTAATATGGATGGGTTTTAGTCAGTAAGAGTCTGACACTCCCTTCCGCTCCACCCAGAGCGGGAAAAGTCATTGGATGATTTCCCACCCTCAAAAAACAAAGGCTCGGCATAAACGAGTCACTGACCCAGCCACCGGGGGCTGTCGCCTCTTGCTACGGTGCTCAGTACTGCTGTAGCGGAAGACGACTTCGGCCACACAGGTTCCAAGTGACCATGACCATAGACAGGGTGATATTGAATTCATGGGCAATATTTTAAGGGGTCATTGTACTTATAAAAATTATAAACAACTTTTACCGTGGAAACAAATCTGAAATCGCGAAAAAACATGTCCAGTTCCATACAATATGCTCGCATAACTTGTCAAAATGTTTGTGAACAGCTGATTTTTTTTCGCGATTTCAGATTTTTCTGTGGTGCTGAGTGTGAAGTAAGCTGTCATTCCACCTACATTGCTAAGTTTACACATTAAACTCACTTCACGGTGAGATTTTTATAGAACCGACCGACTGATCTGCTCGTCACTGGGCAGCTTGATGTGCCATGTGTGTGCAGCTTGATGTGCCATGTGTGTGCAGCTTGATGTGCCATGTGTGTGCAGTTTGATGTGCCATGTGTGTGCAGCTTGATGTGCCATGTGTGTGCAGCTTGATGTGCCATGTGTGTGCAGCTTGATGTGCCATGTGTGTGCAGCTTGATGTGCCATGTGTGTGCAGCTTGATGTGCCATGTGTGTGCAGCTTGATATGCCATGTGTGTGCAGCATGATGTGCCATGTGTGTGCAGCTTGATGTGCCATGTATGTGCAGCTTGATGTGCCATGTGTGTGCAGCTTGATGTGCCATGTGTGTGCAGCTTGATGTGCCATGTGTGTGCAGCTAGATGTGCCATGTGTGTGCAGCTAGATGTGGCATGTGTGTGCAACTTGATGTGTCAAGTGTGTGCAGCTTGATGTGCCATGTGTGTGCAGCTTGATGTGCCATGTGTGTGCAGCTTGATGTGCCATGTGTGTGCCATGTGTCTGCAGCTTGATGTGCCATGTGTGTGCAGCTTGATGTGCCATGTGTGTGCAGCTTGATGTGCCATGTGTGTGCAGCTTGATGTGCCATGTGTGTGCAGCTAGATGTGCCATGTGTGTGCAGCTAGATGTGCCATGTGTGTGCAACTTGATGTGCCAAGTGTGTGCAGCTTGATGTGCCAAGTGTGTGCAGCTTGATGTGCCATGTGTGTGCAGCTTGATGAGCCATGTGTGTGCCATGTGTGTGCAGCTTGATGTGCCATGTGTGTGCAGCTTGATGTGCCATGTGTGTGCAGCTAGATGTGCCATGTGTGTGCAGCTTGATGTGCCATGTGTGTGCCATGTGTGTGCAGCTTGATGTGCCATAAGTGTGCAGCTTGATGTGCCATGTGTGTGCAGCTTGACGTGCCATGTGTGTGCAGCTTGATGTGCCATGCGTGTGCAGCTAGATGTGCCATGTGTGTGCCATGTGTGTGCAGCTTGATGTGCCATGTGTGTGCAGCTTGATGTGCCATGTGTGTGCAGCTTGATGTGCCATGTGTGTGCAGCTTGATGTGCCATGTGTGTGCAGCTTGATTTGCCATGTGTGTGCAGCTTGATGTGCCATCTAAGGAACGCGGGCAGTTTAGCGCGGAGTAACGAACGTCCACTCAGATTGACGGACCCATTCAAAGTGCCTTTACTTAACTGTCACCGCACACTTATGCCTCCCCACTTACAGGTTAGCCAACCTACCTGTCAACGTCAGTACCTGTCAATGTCAAATAACCGATTATACTTCTGGATCGACATTTGACTCGATTATTCGCTCGGTGTTGCCATTACTCCACGCTAACCATACCCAAGTTATTACTTGACGTTCCGAAACGTAAGCTGTCAAATCTAACTACATAGTTCCTCCAGTGAGAGATAGATGGCGTTAATCCAGATTGATTGATATGCGTCGACGCTTCGACATACTTATTTTGATAAGTCAGATACAGGTGTGCCAGCTTGATGTGCCATGTGTGTGCCATGTGTGTGCAGCTTGATGTGCCATGTGTGTGCCATGTGTGTGCAGCTTGATGTGCCATGTGTGTGCAGCTTGATGTGCCATGTGTGTGCAGCTTGATGTGCCATGTGTGTGCAGCTTGATGTGCCATGTGTGTGCAGCTTGATGTGCCATGTGTGTGCAGCTTGATGTGCCATGTGTGTGCAGTTTGATGTGCCATGTGTGTGCAGCTTGATGTGCCATGTGTGTGCACCTTGATGTGCCATGTGTGTGCAGCTTGATGTGCCATGTGTGTGCAGCTTGATGTGCCATGTGTGTGCAGCTTGATGTGCCATGTGTGTGCAGCTTGATGTGCCATGTGTGTGCAGCTTGATGTGCCATGTGTGTGCAGCTTGTTGTGCCATGTGTGTGCAGCTTGTTGTGCCATGTGTGTGCAGCTTGATGTGCCCTGGTGTGCAGCTAGATGTGCCATGTGTGTGCAGCTAGATGTGGCATGTGTGTGCAACTTGATGTGTCAAGTGTGTGCAGCTTGATGTGCCATGTGTGTGCAGCTTGATGTGCCATGTGTGTGCAGCTTGATGTGCCATGTGTGTGCCATGTGTCTGCAGCTTGATGTGCCATGTGTGTGCAGCTTGATGTGCCATGTGTGTGCAGCTTGATGTGCCATGTGTGTGCAGCTTGATGTGCCATGTGTGTGCAGCTAGATGTGCCATGTGTGTGCAGCTAGATGTGCCATGTGTGTGCAACTTGATGTGCCAAGTGTGTGCAGCTTGATGTGCCAAGTGTGTGCAGCTTGATGTGCCATGTGTGTGCAGCTTGATGAGCCATGTGTGTGCCATGTGTGTGCAGCTTGATGTGCCATGTGTGTGCAGCTTGATGTGCCATGTGTGTGCAGCTAGATGTGCCATGTGTGTGCAGCTTGATGTGCCATGTGTGTGCCATGTGTGTGCAGCTTGATGTGCCATGTGTGTGCAGCTTGATGTGCCATGTGTGTGCAGCTTGACGTGCCATGTGTGTGCAGCTTGATGTGCCATGCGTGTGCAGCTTGATGTGCCATGTGTGTGCAGCTTGATGTGCCATGTGTGTGCAGCTTGATGTGCCATGTGTGTGCAGCTTGATGTGCCATGTGTGTGCAGCTTGATATGCCACGTGTGTGCAGCTTGATGTGCTATGTGTGTGCAGCTAGATGTGCCATGTGTGTGCCATGTGTGTGCAGCTTGATGTGCCATGTGTGTGCAGCTTGATGTGCCATGTGTGTGCAGCTTGATGTGCCATGTGTGTGCAGCTTGATGTGCCATGTGTGTGCAGCTTGATTTGCCATGTGTGTGCAGCTTGATGTGCCATCTAAGGAACGCGGGCAGTTTAGCGCGGAGTAACGAACGTCCACTCAGATTGACGGACCCATTCAAAGTGCCTTTACTTAACTGTCACCGCACACTTATGCCTCCCCACTTACAGGTTAGCCAACCTACCTGTCAACGTCAGTACCTGTCAATGTCAAATAACCGATTATACTTCTGGATCGACATTTGACTCGATTATTCGCTCGGTGTTGCCATTACTCCACGCTAACCATACCCAAGTTATTACTTGACGTTCCGAAACGTAAGCTGTCAAATCTAACTACATAGTTCCTCCAGTGAGAGATAGATGGCGTTAATCCAGATTGATTGATATGCGTCGACGCTTCGACATACTTATTTTGATAAGTCAGATACAGGTGTGCCAGCTTGATGTGCCATGTGTGTGCCATGTGTGTGCAGCTTGATGTGCCATGTGTGTGCCATGTGTGTGCAGCTTGATGTGCCATGTGTGTGCAGCTTGATGTGCCATGTGTGTGCAGCTTGATGTGCCATGTGTGTGCAGCTTGATGTGCCATGTGTGTGCAGCTTGATGTGCCATGTGTGTGCAGCTTGATGTGCCATGTGTGTGCAGCTTGATGTGCCATGTGTGTGCAGTTTGATGTGCCATGTGTGTGCAGCTTGATGTGCCATGTGTGTGCACCTTGATGTGCCATGCGTGTGCAGCTTGATGTGCCATGTGTGTGCAGCTTGATGTGCCATGTGTGTGCACCTTGATGTGCCATGTGTGTGCAGCTTGATGTGCCATGTGTGTGCAGCTAGATGTGCCATGTGTGTGCCATGTGTGTGCAGCTTGATGTGCCATGTGTGTGCCATGTGTGTGCTGCTTGATGTGCCATGTGTGTGCAGCTTGATTTGCCATGTGTGTGCAGCTTGATGTGCCATGTGTGTGCAGTTTGATGTGCCATGTGTGTGCAGCTTGATGTGCCATGTGTGTGCAGCTTGATTTGCCATGTGTGTGCCATGTGTGTGCAGCTTGATGTGCCATGTGTGTGCAGCTTGATGTGCCATGTGTGTGCAGCTTGATGACAGATCATCGTTGAAGAAAAACGCAAAATTAGTCTTATTTTGAAACATACATTTTATTTAAACCAACAAAAATAAAAACTTCCACTGGGTATTGGTTGCAGAACAATAAAAGTTAAATCATTATGTGTTTCAGCAATTCGGCTTACGGTAATGTGGTTGACACACTGAACTTATCGCTACTTAGGGGGCGGGCAAACGGGTCCTCTATTAATTCCGCCTTTACTTGCAGGAGCGCCACGGCCTTTTCTAGGTGGGCAAACTGGGTTAGTTCCGACTGGCTTATCTTTAGGTGAAGGATCACACGGATGTTTCGGACGGCTAGCACTACCACAAAATTTCGGTACACATGGTTTTGGTTTGTTTTTTATTTTGCAGTCTTTTGACGCAGTCACTACGTCAGGTTCCGGCGTTGGCTCCGTACCGGCTGGAGTAAATTTGGGCACACAGATTTTTGGCTTCGATTGGGTGGGAGCCTCAGACTGGCATGGACTACTAGAATAAAATCTAAGGTTATTTAAATGAATAGTATTCACAATATACGGTGTAGCCTTAGCACATGGGTCGGATTTCTTCTGCGGTGCGCACGGGTAGCATCTAGGTTGCGCGGCGGGACAGTCTGTTCGTGAAGCAGGAGCCGCAGGAGGACACTGAGGTCTATTTTTGTCGTAATAGAAACTGTATGGTGATTCCCAAGGTAACCCACAAGCTGGCGTGTAGATTGGACTGGCGAGTACCTGAAAATAAATTTAGAATTTGCAGTTGGTTCGCTTGGTGTAGCTTTGTATTCATTGACAAGAGGGCAGTTATATGAGGGTATATGTGTATATTTCAACATAGTATATAGTACTCATGGAAATCAACAACTTTGTCCATGGGACCAACTCTGAAATGTGAAAAACACATATCAGCTGTTCCATACATTTTGACAAATTATGCGAATATAAATGTACTGAACAGCTGATTTTTTTTTTGGGATTTCAGGTATAGTTCCGTAGTCAAAGTTGTTCATTTACATGAGTACAGTACCCCCTGAAAATTTGTCCCTCGTTTAACCTAACACTGTATAATTTATATCTATTGTATTGAATATTTCAACGTTTAGTTTTATATTTTTATACAGTTAAAGGTGCACAACATACGCAACGTGTAACTCACGCATTGCATAATTGATAATACGTATGTGACTCGCGCGGGCAGCTAGTGCATGTATCTCGCAGCTAAACGTGCCCGAGCCCAAATAACGTGAATTAAAGCCGTAAACAATACTATTTTGTATCAGGTCTAATAAAATATACAAAAAGACTAATACATAAGACTACTTGAAAAGAACAAGTAGACAAAATTATGTTTGAGTTTGCCATTGCACTTTATCAAGACGTTCAAAAGTACTTGTGCCTATTTGGTCACCTCTTAGCTGCCACGCCTATTTTAAAATTTAAAATAATTTTGAATTGTTTTTTTTTTAAACTTGTAATTATGGACGCTTTATTAAGTTCTGCATCGTTCTCACGTGTATATTTCAACATGAATGATGTAACCCAGTTTTTGTAAACATATTTTGATTTAAAAGAGTGTCCATGGAGTTTCTTGCCCGTTCTTCTCCATAGGTACCTACTGCTTTGGAATGGGCAACTAGCTTCATCTTTCGGACTGACCGACCCCTTGACAATTCAAAAGTGCCTGTAATTGGTTTATTTGAAATAAATGCTTTGAGTTTGAGTTTGAGTTTTTGAAATAAATGATTTGACTTTGACTTTGACAACAATATTAACCTACTTTTAATCTCGGATCAAAATCCCCATGACAAAGCTTCACAGAACAGAATTGAAGCGCGCTGTGCAATACTGTGGGTGACCTTGGGAGCGTAGCCAGATGAAATATTTTTGAAATAAATGAAAAATGTTGCATTTTATTACCTACAGAGAATTTGAATAAAACAAGATACATTAGCGTTTTTACACGACTGTGGCAATGCTGAAAGGAAGTGTTATGAATTTCTCCTGAGTGAGTATGATTTATCATGTTACAGGAAGAGAGGTGCTATGACAGACGGAGGCGATGTTTTACAACACAGCTTTAATTTTTCTTGAAGAGCTATTTGTAATAATAATATCTGCGTACTGTTTGTATCTCCGAGATTGATAGAGCATCAGACTGTTAATATATGAGTGTCATGTGTATTAGCACTTTTTGGGGCACTTCCTTTCGGGGCACTGTACTTTGGGGGGTTGTGGGCAAGGATCTCTCTTCCCCGCACAAGGATCTGACTTTTTCGGCGGGCAACATACTCTCTTTACAACCTTCTGTTTCGGAAAACAATATTTCGGCACACATTTTTTCGGTTTATCACGACGACGTTTTGGCACCGGCCTGCATTCTATCTGTTTTGGGCCACATGGGTTGTTGCTGCCACACGATTTTGACTTGCACCTACGACTCCTACGAAGGCATCGAATAGCAGAATAATATCTATAGATACTTAAAGGAACACTTTTTAAAGTAAGTGTACGTTGTGTACACGTTGTACTCTCAGCTAATGAATTGGATTTTATCGGGTAAGGGTTATATTTAAGCATCGAGAGACATGGGGGATATCGGAGATATTTTGGCTTCACAGAGCACTTGGGGTTCTTTCGATCGTAATTGAAACTGTGTGATGACTCCCAAGGTAACCCACAGCTTGGGGTCCAGAATGAAGGGGTTGGCACCTGAAAATAGAAATTTGTAGTTGGTCCGAGCTAAGCATAATCAGTCGATAATGTTCTCACTGCTGGGGACTATATGGCGTTGTGTGAAATGTCCAAGGATATTATATTACAGTATATTGATATTCAGTTGTACTGAGCACGTGTGAGACAAGAAAACTCTCCTTTTTAATGAATTTGACCTACTTAGTACCAAATAATTAGTTCTTACCTCATCAAACCATTTACTGGTGGTTTCTGGTTTCTTCGAAGCTTCCACAGACAAAGATAAGTTGTCCAATGTTCGGGGAAGAAGGGCTTCTGCTCGATTTAATGTATTCCTTTTTATGTAAGCTTGCTGGCAGTAGTCGCCATCGGACCTACTAGGGTGTAAAGCCCTAGGAGCGACTAATCGGGAAAAACCCGAGAAAATTCTCGGATCGTGTGTTGATAATATATCACTAAAATTATGGCATCCTAGTATTACATTTTTTACGTTCAATTTGATTCTTGTAGACATATTTAAAATATTACAAAAAATTTAAAGAAAATAATTTATTGCATTTTTGTCACATAAAAATGTCAGTGATATGAAAAACAAGAACTGTGAATAGCAAGTTATTTTTTATGAAAACCAAATAGGTTGTATGTGGTTGTGAAGTGCCAGTATTATTTCCGTGAAAACTTATACTTGACGAAGGGATTCATTATCAGTCTTACACCCGTATTTATAAACAAGTAAAAGTAAGTACTTGAGTAAAAGTAATTACTTAAGTAACGATTTGTATTCTATAGTTAAGAAATTGATCGAAGTTAGAACTGTCAAAAGTTAGAATTCTCAGCCAAGTAATAGTCACCATTTCCTTTACTTGAGCAATACTTTGTCGTTATTTTGGAAACAATATGGAAACTTTGGATAGCATCGAAGCGGTTTTTGCTGTTGTCAACAATATAGATGACAATTTAATAGAGGAGATAGAAGTTGCTGAACCTAGAAATCCCAAAGTTTACTTTCGTGATGTGGGTCCATTTCAGGACTATTTGGAAGATTGTTTTAAAAAGAGATTTCGTTTCTCCAAAAGTATTGTGATACATGTGATTTTCACTTCCACTTCAGTCATATTTATAAATTAATTTTAATTCGTGATTTAAAGAAAAATATTCAAATAAAAACTCAACTAGCTGACAAAACTGTTTTGTTTTGAATTCAGAATTAGTTTACTGTTTGACAATTGACAGAAATTAATGTACTACTCTGTCAAGAAAGTACCGGGAAAAGATCAATAATACACAAAATGTCTGTTATTCATCCAAATTTATTTTATCACCTTCAAAGTATGCTCCTTTAGAAACGATACACTTTTTTTTTTTTTTTTTTTTTTTTTTAAGGCTGGGAAATCATCCAATGACTGCTCCCGCTCTGGGTGGAGCGGAAGGGAGTGTCAGACTCTTACTGACTAAAACCCATCCATGTTCCTTCCGTAGCCCTTTATGTACCGGGGTAGCGGTAACCCTTTCGGACAATCCCGCTTACCCGGCAGGCTTAGCCCTGAGGGGCCCCTTCATATGCTGACATCTCTTTGAGGCGCGCGTGGAACATATACGCGCCGTACGGCACGGGTCTGGTGCTGATCGGACGGTGAGTCACCCATTACTCACCGTCCGCAGGCCCGCGCCTACGGTGGCCGGGAGTCGTCACGTGGCTCCCGACGCCCGGAGCGTCTCCCGCGGCGGCTGGGACGGGAGGACCTTTCTCTCTCCCATCCCGCCACCTCCTTTGCGAGCATAACTTTTTCGCAGAAGGAGGTGACTGCCTCCCACTCCCTCTCGCCCCGGACCATGGCTTGCACCAGGGCCGGGCGCGAGAGGTCGCCGCCGCCGATCGCCTCTACGAGGACACGGCGGTGCTCCGCCCAAGCGGGGCAGGTTTGCACCGTGTGCTCTACCGTGTCCTCTGGGCGATCCTCGCAGAGAAACGATACACTTGCTCCAACGAATAATCCATTCATCAAAACATTTTTTAAACGCTGCTTCCGGAATTGAGTTCAGTTCTCGCCGCGAATTCTCCGTTATGTCTTCTATCGATTGAAAACGGGTGCCACGAAGTGGTAATTTGAGTTTAGGAAAAAGAAAAAAGTCAGCAGGAGCCATATCTGGTGAATATGGTGGTTGCTGGATGGTATTTGTTGAGTGTTTGGTCAAAAATTCGTTAACAATGATAGCCTTGTGCGAAGGCGCATTGTCGTGGTGCAAAATCCAAGAATTTTCTTTCCACAAATCTGGCCTTTTTCGTCGAATTTGCTCTCTTAAACGCCGCATAACGCTCAAATAATATTCTTTATTTACCGTTAGACCTTCCGGTAAGAATTCAGAGTGCACAACACCGCGATAGTCAAAGAAAACAGTCAACATGACTTTGACTTTTGATCGACTTTGGCGTGGTTTTTTCGGTTTCGGTTCAGTTGGAAGGCGCCACTCCGAAGCTTGTTGACTAGTTTGCATGTCAAACTCGTAAACCCTCGTCTCGTCACCAGTAACAATGCGTTTCATGAATGTTGGGTCCGAACTGACTCGTTCTAGCATGTCCTCAGCGACTTTCATGCGATTGAGTTTTTGGAGAAAATTCAGATCTTTTGGGACTAGCCGAGCAGCAACATGTTTCATACCCAAATGATTAGTTAAAATGGTACGGATCAACTCGTGAGATACAGAAAGTTCGGCGGCTATCTCTCTCAGAGTTGAATGGGGATTTTCAGTCACTATTTTCTTCACTTTTGCGATGTTAACTTCAGTTGCAGACGTTGACGGCCTACCAGAGCGAGGCAAATCTTCCATCACATCTCGACCGCTTTTGAACGCTTTGAACCACTCATAAGCACGAGTTTTTGATAAAGTCGATTCACCGTAAGCCTTCTGTAACATTTTCAGTGACTCCGAACACGAAATACCATTGGCTATGCAAAATTTAAGACAAACTCTTTGTTCGATATTTTTGTCCATTATGAAATTCGCAATACACACTATATATGATATTACTATAACCAGCACTGTATTTAATATAAATAACAGATGCAACTCAAACTCCGCGCCGAAATGGAAAACAGTTGTGCCAATCTAACAACTACAAAAAAACAAAAATTTGAATTTGGAACCATAAACAAATCATCCATTCCCGATACTTTTTTGACTGAATGTATAACCTTTCTAGGTCAAAAATCACGTGTCACAAAAATCACATATAATCCATGTGCTAAGAGAGTAAACATTTAAATGTAGGGTTCTAACATGTCAAACGTTTTGTTTCTCCAAGCATTCTTGTTTTTGTACCGACAAAATTAAATAAAAATAATGTTCTTTTTACAAATTCAACTACTGTATATAACGCTATTGCTTTTATAAATCTAAAATAAAGTAATATCAAATATATTATTGCAAGATTTTAAAAGTAATCTAGACCCTTTTTTTTTTTTTTAAGGCTGGGAAATCATCCAATGACTGCTCCTGCTCTGGGTGGAGCGGAAGGGAGTGTCAGACTCTTACTGACTAAAACCCATCCATGTTCCTTCCGTAGCCCTTTATGTTCCGGGGTAGCGGTAACCCTTTCGGACAATCCCGCTTACCCGGCAGGCTTGGCCCTGAGGGGCCCCTTCATATGCTGACATCTCTTTGAGGCGCGCGTGGAACATATCCGCGCCGTACGACACGGGTCTGGTGCTGATCGGACGGTGAGTCACCCATTACTCACTGGCCGCAGGCCCGCGCCTACGGTGGCCGGGAGTCGTCACGTGGCTCCCGCCGCCCGGGGCGTCTCCTGCGGCGGCTGGGACGGGAGGACCTTTCTCTCTCCCATCCCGCCACCTCCTTCGCGAGCATTACTTTTTCGCAGAAGGAGGTGACTGCCTCCCACTCCCTCTCGCCCCGGACCATGGCTTGCACCAGGGCCGGGCGCGAGAGGTCGCCGCTGCCGATCGCCTCTACGAGGACACGGCGGTGCTCCGCCCAAGCGGGGCAGGTTTGCACCTTGTGCTCTACCGTGTCCTCTGGGCGATCCTCGCAGTGGTGACACCCGGGCCTTTCCTCCCGCCTGATGATGTGCAGGAACCTCCCGAAACATCCATGTCCGGTGAGGACCTGCGTCAGGCGGTAGGTGAGGGCGCCGTGACGCCTCTCTAGCCACTCCTCAAAGTGGGGCCTTACCGCCACTATCGTGGCGTGCCCTGCGCTGGGTTGCGACAGTCGCTGCTTCCAGGCCGCCATGAGATCGCGCCGGAGGTCCGTCCGCTCCGCCGCAATTTGCTGCGGAAACGGAGTTTCCCCCCGGCTTAGTACCTCCGCGCGCCACTCGTACAGGCGCGCGAGGACTATCGCCTCCAGATCCCACGGCGGCAGTCCGGCAAGGAGGCTTGCCGCCTCGCCCGAGATCGTGCGGTACCCCCGGATTAGCCGAATGGCTACCACCTTTTGGGGCGCGTTCAGATAGTGGGCGGCTCGTCGCCGCAATGAACGCGCCCACACCGGGGCCCCGTATAGGGCCATGGACCGCACGACTCCCGCGAAAAGCCTCCGGCAGGAGGCGTTTGGCCCCCTCAAATTGGGCAAGAGCCGCTTGAAGGCGGCCCCAGTCCGTTCCAGCTTGGGGGCCAAACGTCGGAAATGCTCCAAGTAATCTAGACCTTACGTTTGCCTTTTCACGAAACGAAACGCAGTCACGAAATGTTGCCACACAGAAACAACCACCAAACTTCGAGTGTTACTTGGGCAATTGCTCAAGTAAGTAACGGGTGTTACTCAACTATAGAATGAGAATTTAGAATTAAGAATTCCAACCCTAAGTAATGACTTAGTCAAGAAATTACTTAGCAACAAGTAATTACTTCTTTCTAAATACGGGTGTTAAAGCATTTAAATGCTCTAAGTTATCAGTGGGTCGCGACATCGGATATAAAACTCACAAAACCTTCGTTAACACTTTTAATTACTTGCTAACTCGCACTGAATACAAAATAATCAAGGATGGCTCGATTAAGAACTAACGCCATGGCCGCCTTTCGGCTAAACATAACAGGAACCCTAAGTAAAGATTCCAGAGTAAAGCACACACGAGTAAGGGAAGACGCAATCAGACATCAACCAATGCTGGCGTCACCCTGCGATAAAGCCCCAAAACAACACCAATTTCAAAAACACTATGACATATCACTTATCGAAGAACAGTATGACTACTCTGGTCTGGAAGAACTAAGAGTATACACCGACGGGTTGAAGACCGACTCTGGAAGCGGAGTCTGGGTGTTCTCACGCGACCATAACATAAACATATCCAGCCCACTGGGTAAACACAACACCGTCTTCCAGGCGGAGTGTGTGGGCATCATACAGGCAGTACACGCAATAGAAGCCAGGAAAGACACCGATGCGCAAATACGCATAGTTTCCGACAGGTCCTGCAATCCCTAAAGAAAAAACACCACACCTCAAAACTAACACTAGAATGTCACAACGCACTAGAACGCATATCAGTACTCTATCGCAACAAAGTGACACTACAATGGATAAAAGGACATAGTGGATCACTAGGTAACGACGTAGCTGACGAGCTAGCGAGGAGAGCCTCCAGCGCGTCAGCCTGCGGACCGGAACCCATCATACCCATTCCCTTTAACCAGCTACGCAGATGGCTACAAGAAATCACCCACACACAAGCGGAGAGCTGGTGGACCTCGTCACCGGGCTGCAGGCAATCCAGGGAGGCCATGCCATCCTTAGATAAAAGGTTAACCAGACGCGGTTACTCCGCCTGAACAGAACCGGCCTGCGCCTGATGACGGGGACCATCACGGGACACTGCTCACTAAACGAACACTTCCACGCAATAGACATAACGGACAGTCCTCTGTGCAGGGCCTGCATGAAGGCTGAGGAAACCGTCGCGCACGTACTCTTTGAGTGCACAGGCGTCACACAGATCAGGACACAAACCATTGGAACACCCAAATCTTTTACAGATATATTACACAGACCAGGAGACGTGATCAACTTCTGGAAGGAGGTGGGCTGGTTGGAATAACCGCCACAGGCCGCCATGGCCCACGCACAATGGTCAGCCAAGGACTAAGTGCGGAAACCAAAACCTCAAGAAGAAGAAGAAGAACTAACGCGGGAACTTTAGCGCGGAGTAACGAACGTCCACTCAGATTGACGGACCGATTCAAAGTGCCTTTACTCAACTATCACCACACACTTGTGCCTCCCCACTTACAGGTTAGCCAACCTACCTGTCAACGTCAGTACCTGTCAATGTCAAATAACCGATTATAGTTCCGGATCGACACTTGACTCGATTAATCGCTCGGTGTTGCCATTACTCCACGCTAACCATCCCCAAGTTATTACTTGACGTTCCGAAACGTAAGCTGTCAAATCTTACTACATAGTTTCTCCAGTGTCAATCAAATCAATCTGGATTAACGCCATCTATCTCTAGATGGCGTTAATCCATCACATGTCATCATCCATCTTCGTGTCCATCCGTCATATGCGTCGACGCTTTGACACGGCCGTCCTGATGATTACACCTCCTCGTGTGGAGTACATGGAAGAAAGAAAATTCTCGAGCAGTACCCATACTTATCGCTCGGCCATTCCTGGCACAATTGGGTGGGGAATAAAAGGCATTTTGATCAAAATCATTACAGGTTCTAATGAAAAGCATAACAAACTCTTTCTCTCAAAGCTGAAATGTCGAACAACACACATATTCATTAAAACAATAGGAAACTCATTAAAATATTGCAGTGCTCATAGTCTGACCTCTATCCGGTCTTCATCACATCACACTTATAACCTCCATCTGGCCATAAGCATCAAACTTAGCGACCTCCAACAGGTCTTCAACACGTAACCTCTATCCGGTTACTAACACAATCAGGTCACATCCACATGTAACCTCTATCCGGTCACATCCACATGTAACCTCCATCCTCTATCCGGTCACATCCACATGTAACCTCCATTTCCTCCATTTTGTAGTAGGTGCTTTCATGGCTTGAATCAGCGTCAGAAAATTACGGTTCTGTTGTTCCAACAAACGCATCCATTTTTCGTCGATGGCGTCTTCATTTTGAACACGTGGGTCGTCGTGGTCCAATCCCACTTCTGATGACGAAGGGATTCATTATCAGTGGGTCGCGACATAGGAAAAAACACTCACAAAACCTTCCTTAACACTTTTAATTACTTGCTAACTCACACAAAATTATCAAGGATGGCTCGATTAAGAACTAAGGAACGCGGGCAGTTTAGCGCGGAGTAACGAACGTCCACTCAGATTGACGGACCCATTCAAAGTGCCTTTACTTAACTGTCACCGCACACTTATGCCTCCCCACTTACAGGTTAGCCAACCTACCTGTCAACGTCAGTACCTGTCAATGTCAAATAACCGATTATACTTCTGGATCGACATTTGACTCGATTATTCGCTCGGTGTTGCCATTACTCCACGCTAACCATACCCAAGTTATTACTTGACGTTCCGAAACGTAAGCTGTCAAATCTAACTACATAGTTCCTCCAGTGAGAGATAGATGGCGTTAATCCAGATTGATGGATATGCGGCGACGCTTCGACATACTTATTTTGATAAGTCAGATACAGGTGTGCCAGCTTGATGTGCCATGTGTGTGCCATGTGTGTGCAGCTTGATGTGCCATGTGTGTGCAGCTTGATGTGCCATGTGTGTGCAGCTTGATGTGCCATGTGTGTGCAGCTTTATGTGCCATGTGTGTGCAGCTTGATGTGCCATGTGTGTGCAGCTTGATATGCCACGTGTGTGCAGCTTGATGTGCTATGTGTGTGCCATGCGTGTGCAGCTTGATGTGCCATGTGTGTGCAGCTTGATGTGCCATGTGTGTGCAGCTTGATGTGCCATGTGTGTGCAGCTTGTTGTGCTATGTGTTTGCAGCTTGATGTGCCATGTGTGTGCAGCTTGATGCGCCATGTGTGAGCAGCTTGATGTGCCATGTGTGTGCAGCTTGATATGCCACGTGTG
The DNA here is from genome assembly GCA_951799385.1 of Hyppa rectilinea. NCBI lineage: Eukaryota > Metazoa > Arthropoda > Insecta > Lepidoptera > Noctuidae > Hyppa > Hyppa rectilinea. The sequence continues at coordinate 2,770,407 of OX637318.1, read as the reverse complement.
TGCAGCTTGATGTGCTATGTGTGTGCCATGTGTGTGCAGCTTGATGTGCCATGTGTGTGCAGCTTGATATGCCACGTGTGTGCAGCTTGATGTGCTATGTGTGTGCCATGCGTGTGCAGCTTGATGTGCCATGCGTGTGCAGCTTGATGTGCCATGTGTGTGCAGCTTGATGTGCCATGTGTGTGCAGCTTGATGTGCCATGTGTGTGCAGCTTGATGTGCCATGTGTGTGCAGCTTGTTGTGCCATGTGTGTGCAGCTTGTTGTGCCATGTGTGTGCAGCTTGATGTGCCCTGGTGTGCAGCTTGATGCGCCATGTGTGAGCAGCTTGATGTGCCATGTGTGTGCAGCTTGATGTGCCATGTGTGTGCAGCTTGATGTGCCATGTGTGAGCAGCTTGATGTGCCATGTGTGAGCAGCTTGATGTGCCATGTGTGTGCAGCTTGATGTGCCATGTGTGAGCAGCTTGATGTGCCATGTGTGTGCAGCTTGATGTGCCATGTGTGTGCAGCGTGATGTGGCACGTGTGTGCAGCGTGATGTGGCATGTGTGTGCAGCTTGATGTGCCATGTGTGTGCAGCTTGATGTGCCATGTGTGTGCAGCTTGATGTGCTATGTGTGTGCAGCTCGATGTGCCATGTGTGTGCAGCTTGATGTGCCATGTGTGTGCAGCTTGATGTGCCATGTGTGTGCAGCTTGATGTGCCATGTGTGTGCAGCTTGATGTGCCATGTGTGTGCAGCTTGATGTGCCATGTGTGTGCAGCTTGATGTGCCATGTGTGTGCAGCTTGATGTGCCATGTGTGTGCAGCTTGATGTGCCATGTGTGAGCAGCTTGATGTGCCAAGTGTGTGCAGCTTGATGTGCCATGTGTGTGCAGCTTGATGTGCCATGTGTGAGCAGCTTGATGTGCCATGTGTGAGCAGCTTGATGTGCCATGTGTGTGCAGCTTGATGTGCCATGTGTGTGCAGCTTGATGTGCCATTTGTGTGCAGCTTGATGTGCCATGTGTGTGCAGCTTGATGTGCCATGTGTGTGCAGCTTGATGTGCCATGTTTGTGCAGCTTGATGTGCCATGTTTGTGCAGCTTGATGTGCCATATGTGAGCAGCTTGATGTGCCATGTGTGTGCAGCTTGATGTGCCATGTGTGTGCAGCTAGGTGTGCCATGTGTGTGCAGCTTGATGTGCCATGTGTGAGCAGCTTGATGTGCCATGTGTGTGCAGCTTGATGTGCCATGTGTGTGCAGCGTGATGTGGCATGTGTGTGCAGCGTGATGTGGCATGTGTGTGCAGCTTGATGTGCCATGTGTGTGCAGCTTGATGTGCCATGTGTGTGCAGCTTGATGTGCCATGTGTGTGCAGCTTGATGTGCCATGTGTGTGCAGCTCGATGTGCCATGTGTGCAGCTTGATGTGCCATGTGTGTGCAGCTTGATGTGCCATGTGTGTGCAGCTTGATGTGCCATGTGTGTGCAGCTTGATGTGCCATGTGTGTGCAGCTTGATGTGCCATGTGTGTGCAGCTTGATGTGCCATGTGTGTGCAGCTTGATGTGCCATGTGTGTGCAGCTTGATGTGCCATGTGTGTGCAGCTTGATGTGCCATGTGTGAGCAGCTTGATGTGCCAGGTGTGTGCAGCTTGATGTGCCATGTGTGAGCAGTTTGATGTGCCATGTGTGTGCAGCTTGATGTGCCATGTGTGTGCAGCTTGATGTGCCATGTGTGAGCAGCTTGAAGTGCCATGTGTGTGCAGCTTGATGTGCTATGTGTGTGCAGCTTGATGTGCCATGTGTGTGCAGAGCTAGGTGTGCCATGTGTGTGCAGCTTGATGTGCCATGTGTGAGCAGCTTGATGTGCCATGTGTGTGCAGCTTGATGTGCCATGTGTGTGCAGCGTGATGTGCCATGTGTGTGCAGCTTGATGTGGCATGTGTGTGCAGCGTGATGTGGCATGTGTGTGCAGCGTGATGTGGCATGTGTGTGCAGCTTGATGTGCCATGTGTGTGCAGCTTGATGTGCCATGTGTGTGCAGCTTGATGTGCCATGTGTGTGCAGCTTGATGTGCCATGTGTGTGCAGCTCGATGTGCCATGTGTGCAGCTTGATGTGCCATGTGTGTGCAGCTTGATGTGCCATGTGTGTGCAGCTTGATGTGCCATGTGTGTGCAGCTTGATGTGCCATGTGTGTGCAGCTTGATGTGCCATGTGTGTGCAGCTTGATGTGCCATGTGTGTGCAGCTTGATGTGCCATGTGTGTGCAGCTTGATGTGCCATGTGTGTGCAGCTTGATGTGCCATGTGTGAGCAGCTTGATGTGCCAGGTGTGTGCAGCTTGATGTGCCATGTGTGAGCAGTTTGATGTGCCATGTGTGTGCAGCTTGATGTGCCATGTGTGTGCAGCTTGATGTGCCATGTGTGAGCAGCTTGAAGTGCCATGTGTGTGCAGCTTGATGTGCTATGTGTGTGCAGCTTGATGTGCCATGTGTGTGCAGCTTGATGACAGACCATCGTTGAAAAAAAACGCAAAATTAGTCTTATTTTGAAAAATGCATTTTATTTAAACCATCAACAAAAATAAAAGCTTCCACTGGTTATTGGTTGCAGAACAATAAAAGTAAATTAATTATATGTTTCAGTAATTCGGCTTACGGTAACGTGGATGACACACTGAACTTATCGCTACTTAGGGGGTGGGCAAACGGGTCCTCTATTAATTCCGCCTTTACCTGCAGGAGAGCCACGGCCTTTTCTAGGTGGGCAAACTGGGTTAGACCCGACAGGCTTATCTTTAGCTGCAGGTGTTGATGCACAAGGATCTTTCGAAGCACCGCCAGTACTACTACTACCACAAGTAAATTTCGGTACACATATTTTTGGCATGTTCTTTGGTTTGCAGTCTTTTGACGCAGTCACTACGTCAGGTTTAGGCTCTGTGTCGGATAGAGTAAATTTGGGTACACAGATTTTTGGCTTCGATTGGGTGGGAGGCTTAGGCTGGCATGGACTACTAGAATAAAATCTAAGGTTATTTAAATGAATAGTATTCACAATATACGGTGTAGCCTTAGCACATGGGTCGGATTTCTTCTGCGGTGCGCACGGGTAGCATCTAGGTTGCGGGGGAGGACATACGGGGGCCATCTTTGGTGGGGGACACACGCTATCAGAACTCTTGGGGCAGTCTGTACGTGAAGCAGGAGCCGCAGGAGGACACTGAGGTCTCTTTTTGTCGTAATAGAAACTGTAAGGTGACTCCCAAGGTAACCCACAAGCTGGGGTGTAGATTGGACTGGCTAGTACCTGAAAATAAATTTAGAATTTGTAGTTGGTTCGCTTGGTGTAGCTTTGTATTCATTGACAAGAGGGATCATAACCGATATCAGTAACCGGTAAATCAACCCTAGGAAAACCATTTACTGTTGTAATATATACATATTACAACAGTAAATGGTATATGTATATTATATTACAACATAGTATATAGGTAGTACTCATGGAAATCAACAAATTTGTCCATGGGACCAACTCTGAAATGTGACAAACATATATCAGCTGTTCCATACATTTTGACGAATTATGCGAATATTATAAATGTACTGAACAGCTGATTTTTTTTGGGATTTCAGGTGAAGTTCCACAGTCAAAGTTGTTCATTTTCATGAGTACAGTACCCCCTGAAAGTATGTCCCTCGTACCTAACACTGTATAATTTAAATCTATTTTATTTAATATTTCAAAGTTTCGTTTTATATTTTTATAACACTTAAAGGTGCACAACATACGCAACGTGTAAAGTGTAACTCACGCATTGCATAATTGATAATACTCGCTGCTTTACGTGCCCGAAGCTCAAGTAACGTGAATTAAAGCCGTAAACGATCCTATTTTGTATTAGGTCTAATAAGATATACAAAATGACTAATACTATTTGAAAAGACCAAGTATACAAAATTTTGTTTGAGTTTGTCATTGCACTTTATCAAGACGTTCAAAAGTACTTGTGCCTATTTGAAATAAATGATTTGACTTTGACTTTGACAACTATATTAACCTACTTTTAATCTCGGATCAAAATCCCGATGACAAAGCTTCACAGAACAGAATTGAAGCGCGCTGTGCAATACTGTGGGTGACCTTGGGAGCGTAGCCAGATGAAATATTTTTGAAATAAATGAAAAATGTTGCATTTTATTACCTACAGAGAATTTGAATAAAACAAGATACATTAGCGTTTTTACCAGACTGTGGCAATGCTGAAAGGAAGTGTTATGAATTTCTCCTGAGCGAGTATGATTTATCGTGTTACAGGAAGAGAGGTGCTATGACAGACGGACGCGATGTTTACAACACAGCTTAAATTTTTCTTGAAGAGCTATTTGTAATAATAATAATATCTGCGTACTGTCTGTATCTCCGAGATTGATAGAGCATCAGACTGCTAATATATGCGTATCATGTGTATTAGCACTTTTTGGGGCACTTCCTTTCGGGGCACTGTACTTTGGGAGGTTGTGGGCAAGGATCTCTCTTCCCCGCACAAGGATCTGGATTTTTCGGCGGGCAACATACTCTCTTTACAACCTTCTGTTTCGGAAAACAATATTTCGGTACACATTTTTTCGGTTTACAACGATGACGTTTTGGCACCGGCCTGCATTCTATCTGTTTTGGGCCGCATGGGTTGTTGCTGCCACACGATTTTGACTTGCTCCTGCGACTCCTACGAAGGCATCGAATAGCAGAATAAGATCTACAGATACATAAAGGAACACTTTTTAAAGTAAGTGTACGTTGTGTACAAGTTGTACTCTCAGCTAATGAATTAGATTTTATCGGGTAAGGGTTATATTTAAGCATCGAGAGACATGGGGGATATCGGAGATATTTTAGCTTCATGGAGCACTTGGGGTTCTTTCGGTCGTAATTGAAACTGTGTGATGACTCCCAAGGTAACCCACAGCTTGGGGTGCAGAATGAAGGGGTTGGCACCTGAAAATAAACTAGAAATTTGTAGTTGGTCCGAGCTTAGCATAATCAGTCAATAATGTTCTCACTGCTGGGAGACAGACCGCCTCTCGTCCAGAGGGACGGGCTTTTTAATCCACCACGTAGGCCCAGTGCGGGTTGGCGGATGTCACACGTCTGCAAATGTTTGATTCTAGGACATGCCGGTTTTCTCACGATGTTTTCCTTCACCGTTTTGAGAGCAGTGGTGATGAAATACTTTACACGTAAAGCGTCTGTCTGCGATTGAACCCACGACCTATAGCCCGTGTCGGGGCCGTCACCACTGAGCCACGACGGCTCAAACTCAAACTTCAAAGAATTTATTACAAATAAACCAATTACAGGCACTTATAAGGGGTCGGTCAGTCAGAAAGATGAAGCTAGATGCTCTCTCTGGTCCGAGCTTGGTATTTTGAAATTTGACTCTGTGGATAAGGGGCATAAGTCATTGAAAAAGGTATTAATTTACGTTCTAATGCAATTTTTAAATGTTACAAGTTGATGCAAGTAACATGCGCTCTGCGCACGCTGTAGGGAACAAACAACCGCATCAAAATGTCCGCGGGTCCAGTGATCAAGGCTCTCGTAGCCCGTGCAAGTTATTTCCACATACGTAGTCGCCAACTACATGCGCACGCTACCCACCCGATTTCCATATGCTTTTCGAGAGCCGCCGATCCTGTTTTGTTTTAAGTAAAAAAATAGTCTAAAATAATAACAGATTTATAGCGGTTTCCCTACGTGATTTCGCAAGTTGATGAGTAGATTTTTATTATGTCGATATTCGGTTGTACCTACTGAGCACGTGTGAGACAAGAAAACTCAACTTTTTAATGAATTTGACCTACTTAGTACCAAATAATTAGTTCTTACCTCATCGAACCATTTGCTGGTGGTTACTGGTTTCTTCGAAGCTTCCACAGACAAAGGTAAGTTGTCCAATGTTCGGGGAAGAAGGGCTTCTGCTCGATTTAATGTATTCCTTTTTATATAAGCTTGCTGGTAGTAGTCGCCATCGGACCTACTAGGGTGTAAAGCCCTAGGAGCGACTAATCGGGAAAAACCCGAGAAAATTCTCGGATCGTGTGTTGATAATATATCACTAAAATTATGGCATCCTAGTATTACATTTTTTACGTTCAATTTGATTCTTGTAGACATATTTAAAATATTACAAAAAATTTAAAGAAAATAATTTATTGCAAATGTCAGTGATATGAAAAACAAGAACTATGAATAGTACGTTATTTTTTATGAAAACCAAATAGGTTGTTTGTGGTTGTGAAGTGCCAGTATTATTTCCGTGAAAACTTATACTTATTTTGATAAGTCAGTTAAAGTTGTCTCGCCCGGCTATGGTTCAAGCCGTGGTCCGGAGCGAGAGGAAGCGGGAGGCAGTCACCTCCTTCTGCGAAGAAGTCATGCTAGCGAAGGAGGTGGAGAAATGGTTGAGGGACAGGGCCTCCGTCCCAGCCGCCGCGGAAGAAGTTCGGGCGCCGGGAGCCGCGTGACGACTCCTGACCACCGTGGGCACGGGCCCACAGACGGTGATTAATGAGTTGCTTACCGTCCGATCAGGACCAGACCCGTGCCGGACTGTGCGTTCGCATTCCATGCACGCCTCAAAGAGATTTCAGCATTAGGAAAGGAGTCTGTTAGGGCCGAAGCCTGCCGTAGCACCGGGTTGGTCCGAAAGGGTTACCTCTTCCCCTGAACATAAAGGGCTAACGAAGGAATATGGATGAGTTTTAGTCAGTAAGAGTCTGAGATTCTTTATCAAACGGCCCCTGCCGCTCTGGGTGGAAGGAGTCATCTGATGATTTCCCACGCTAAAAAAAAAACAGGTCGGATATCTAGGCAGTCGCTCCATGTGAAATACTGTTATTGGCAGTATCCGGTTAGACTGGAAGCCAATCTAACCGGATCAATCCCAATTAAATGTAGGGAAAGACCGTAGTGTCCAAGGCACATCAAATTAGTCGGGTTTTAGTTGTTCTATTAATACCCAAAAAAGCTTTTCGAATAAATCTGTCCCTGAACCGGTGACGTAAATAAATGAATTTTGAATATGGGGATCATCACGTTCGGGAGAAAAATAAGAAAATTAAAGAATACTTTGAGAGTCTTATTATATTTTTGTTTGAGTTTATTAAAAATTTGCTTCGTCAATACATTTATCAAATTCATGGTCACAACACACTACTCCTGCAATGCTTGCAAACTACTGGTAGTTTCTGATTAGGGATGTACCAACATCTGGTTTAGAGTATTTAACCCTTATTTAACCTAACATCTGGTTATAAAAGGCAAACCAAAAGACCAAAGAAAAATTTTTTTTACTGAAAAATAATTTATTTACTTTAAAATATCTACGAAAATCTAAATAAATAAAAAATATATTTCTCTTAAAGGCTTTAGGTTACTGATATGTTTTATTAACTGACGTTATTTATCTGCAGCTTGGTGATTCCTAATCATTGAATTGAAATTCTGAGGGAATAAAGTATTACTTTTTGCCTTAGTGTTGTATTTAACTAATTTGAAATATTTCACAAACAATACCATAAACAAATCTTCTCATAGCCATAGTGCACTTGCGCTTTTTCAAGTTTACATAATATATAATGTGAAGGTTGTAGACTTTCTTAGGCGGGGAGGCTTCGCCGGCGCACCTCGCCGTCAGTCGCAGGAGACGCGCGTACCCTCGCGCATGTGTAGTGACGGTTACTCTACTTTTTAAACTTTTCTATAGTGCTGTGTGTATGGATAAAATGAGGCTAATATTTTGGGTAAGTTCAAAATCAGTGATATTTATACATTATACATTTTTTGGGATTTTTTTTTTGCTAGTGAAAGTTTTTCGGTCATTCGGAGAATAAAATTTTCGTGTTCAAGTGATTTCAATTTAAATGTAAAAGTGGGAAATCATTGTGTCCAATTGCTGTTGTTTGAGGAGTGTGAGCCATCGGGGAACCTGTTGGCGATAAAAAAGAAAATTTAATCCTGTATTTTTGGAAATCGGTACAGCGTCTGCAGAATTTGTGGTGCGCTTAAATTAAGCTACCCCAGCTCTTCAGGGTTACTTGTATGCGTGTAGAAACTAAAGTGTTTTTTAAACTAACGTAAACTCACATTTTTTAATTCTAAGAAATAAACCTTTTTTTTTTATAAAACACGTGTAAAAGTATTAGAAACCCGACTGCGTTGTTTAAAAATAACGCTTGTCCGTACAATTTCTCTCTATGTATAGGGTAGGCTTCTATTTATAAGGCCGCCACTGCAGAGCAGCTTTCAATTAAATACATTTAAACATAATTGAGGAATATAATAGACTGATATAATCCATACTAAAGAAACACATTTAAAAAACCATAAATTATACATTCAAATAAAAACCTATAAAATATTACCATACATTTTTATTACCGAACGAACATTCACATAAGAGAATGCGTTAGTAAATCATCCAAAACTAAAATTTCACCTGCTTAGTGATGTATAGATATTTTCTATACATTACATCCTCGTTGATTACGTAAAATATACAGAAATGTCTGTCAAAAGTAGGTCAACTCGTCGGTCAGATTCGCGGACATAGCTCCTCGGTGCAAAAGACATCGACGCGCGCTCTCGGAAGAGGTGCAGATTGTTTTCACCTGTTTACTTATCTCGAGTCTACGGCTGTATTATACAACTTACAATGTCCACTCTCTATATTTATCAAACTAGAGAGTGTCTGGTTCTGCCTGCCAATGTAATACACGGATGGGAAATGATGTCATAGTCATACAATGTATTTAAATTGTTAGGGATGTGTCATTTAAAAGTGTATAATTATGACATTGTTTAACAATTATTTTTTGATGTTTTTATCAAAATTCAAATAAATGGATTTTGAATCACGTTTTTATTAAGATTATTTTAAAAAGTACGCATGGAGCAGACACTTAATCTCCCTAAGATCTTATCTGCAGATTATTAAATTATACGTTGCTCATCACAGTCACGTGATCAATGTTTTAAAACTCCTATTTTCTATGAAATCTAGGACAAACTCGGGCATTAACCTCTAAGCATCCCCTCATCTCGCAAGAGACGACAATAATTACATCTTCGGACTTCCGGCATCAGGTTTATGCAACAGAAATGCATATTGCTACCGTTTGCATAAATATAATTGCGTTAATTGACGTTTATTATTTAACGTAACGAATTGTGAGTGCATTCTGAGTTTCAGTTATTTATTGGACTGAATCATTTAAGTTTCACGATTTTTTAATTTTTATTCTTATTATTAAGAAATTTCTAAATTAGATTTGTGCGTTAAGAAAGTAAAGTATACGATACATGATATATTTTAGTGACCTCTCAGTGTGTTTCACTGTATGTAATGCTATATATGAATAATAAAAACCTTTAAAACCATTACTCAACACACTCTTGCATTTTTTCGAAGTAAGTTTTAAAATAATAATATTATACTGTTCAGCCAGGGAATCGAACTTGAGACCTTGAACGAAAAAAAGTAAAAGTAAGTAAAGCAATAAATGCGAAAGTTGCTAAATTTTAACCAAAGTTTAGATTGTATGTATTTTTCATATAATTAATGAAATGCCAAGGTCGTTGGCAGATGTATGCAATGCTTCGGTAACCATATCTTCGTTAAGAAACTGTATTTCGTGAATCTTCTAGCGCAAGTGTTAATGATTCTTTAAATTAATTATAAGACTGTCAAAATAAATACATATTTTAATTAATAATATCAAGGTAACCTTTTAAACAGTAGCAATATTCTATTTTACTATTAACTATTTATAAATTGATTGGGTCAAGTCATTAACTAAAGTAGTCAAGAAGAAAATTGAATCGGTTGACACTGATAATGGCGGTGACCTAATGGTGTATTTTTTACATTATCTACAAATACACACACACACACACACACACACACACACACACATTATCCCCCTTTTCTAGTCACATTTTATTTTCTATTGATTTTTTTTTTATTGAGTAAAGATCTGCCTGCCTATCTGCCTAGCCTTTTCCCTACTATGTAGGGGTCGGCTTCCAGTCTAAACGGATGCAGCTGAATACCAGTATTTTACATGGAGCGACTGCCTTTCTAACCTCCACAACCCAGTGAGTGACTGGGTAATACCGGCACGTGGTAACACTGGCTGTCAGACTTTCGGGCTTCTGACTACCCGTAACGACTGTCAAAGATCCACGAATAAAAGCCGGGACCAACTGCTTAACGTGCTTTCCGAGGCACGGAGGAGTCTCGATGTGTAAAGATGGTCACCCATCCACGGATCAACCCCAGCAAGGGTAGCTTAACCTGAAAGATCGATCGGTGCGGCTGTTATTCCTTAGTCACGAGCTCCTCAGAATAAAAATATAAATTTTAATTACAAAATTTCACACATTTTACAAAGTTCAAACTATTCATATGATGTAATACAACAGAGAAAGTGTAATTCCAAATTAACATCATTCACTTTTGCATTTAACAGCCATTATGATTTTACAATTATATCATAATTGCACAAAAAAGTCCGAAAGAACATTTCAAATGTATTCTTAATTATACAAGTTAAAAATAAATGTATACTAGAATATACATGTATATATATGTATAATGTGTTATTATGGGCGTAATATGAAAGTTAATGAAGTGATAAATTTAACGTTTTATTACGAATAATTTGTAGTTTCAGTATTTAGAAGAAGATTGAATCTTAAATTGAGTATTTATGCAATAGCAATAGGCTCGCTCCTTATTCAATGGGACCCAAACATATCTGGCGAAATATAGGTAAACTATTGGTACACCAATGCCTAACCCGTCAGGGATAAGAGGGGTCATGTTATTTTATGTATATTTATGGTTTTAATAAAAACAAATTGCAGTAGTTAAATAATTATTAGTATCATAGTTTATTTCCATGGTGTTAAAAAGACAATAAGATAGATATCTTAAGTTTACGATCAAAGACTATCATCAGCTAAGTTTATTATTAAAACTTGCGTTGTTACTTCGATGCATTTGTATTTAACAATCAAAATAACGAATGTATACAACGCTAATGCTCTGGTACCAATAAGCAACTACATGTAAACTAAATATCAACTAAACTTTATAATAATAAATAAATGTTTGTATAAATATATTTAAAAATATATAAAAATGAAATAAAGAAAACATAATAAAACGTTTATTTTCAAGTAACATAAACTCGTTTATTAAAAAAACGAATATCTGTTAAACTATACAGTTTATACAGTTGTAAACGGGTAAAAAAAATGTCACAAGAAATGACACTATCATCCGTATAAACGAGACTACCTGAGTGACAATGGCAGGAACTGACAGGTGCGAGTCGTGACCGGTGAGCGGTGACAGACTGTAAATATACAGATTATACAGAAGTATCAATACCAGGATGACAATATCAAGGAAATCGCAAGTTTAGATATCAAATATACAAGCTGAAATTGAATTCATGGGCAATATTTTAAAGGGGTAATAAAAACGAAATCGCGAAGATAAAAATCAGCTGTTCCCTATATTTTGACGAGTAGTTGCGAGCATAATGTATGGAACAGCTGATTTTTTTTCACTATTTTATATTTCTTCCCGTTGTGAAAGTTGTTCATAATGATGTGTAATAATGTATATGTACATTCAGACAAAAAAGTATCGGGAATGGATGATTTGTTTATGGTTCCAAATTCAAGTTTTTGTTTTTTTGTAGTTGTTAGATTGGCACAACTGTTTTCCATTTTGGCGCTGAGTTTGAGTTGCATCTGTTATTTATATTAAATACAGTGCTGGTTTTAGTAATATCATATATAGTGTGTATTGCGAATTTCATAATGGACAAAAATATCGAACAAAGAGTTTGTCTTAAATTTTGCATCGCCAATGGAATTTCGTGTTCGGAGTCACTGAAAATGTTACAGAAGGCTTACGGTGAATCGACTTTATCAAAAACTCGTGCTTATGAGTGGTTCAAAGCGTTCAAAAGCGGTCGAGATGTGATGGAAGATTTGCCTCGCTCTGGTAGGCCGTCAACGTCTGCAACTGAAGTTAACATCGCAAAAGTGAAGAAAATAGTAACTGAAAACTCACTCTGAATTCTTACCAGAAGGTCTAGCGGTAAATAAAGAATATTATTTGAGCGTTATGCGGCGTTTAAGAGAGCAAATTCGACGAAAAAGGCCAGATTTGTGGAAAGAAAATTCTTGGATTTTGCACCACGACAATGCGTCTTCGCACAAGGCTATCATTGTGAACGAATTTTTGACCAAACACTCAACAAATACCATCCAGCAACCACCATATTCACCAGATATGGCTCCTGCTGACTTTTTTCTTTTTCCTAAACTCAAATTCTTCGTGGCACCCGTTTTCAATCGATAGAAGACTTAAAGGAGAATTCGCGGCGAGAACTGAACTCAATTCCGGAAGCAGCGTTTAAAAAATGTTTTGATGAATGGATTATTCGTTGGCCCAAGTGTATCGTTTCTAAAGGAGCATACTTTGAAGGTGATAAAATAAATTTGGATGAATAACAGACATTTTGTGTATTATTGATCTTTTCCCGGTACTTTCTTGACAGAGTAGTATGTAATGTATAACTCCTTAAAATAACGCCCATGATTTCAATTGTACTCTGTATAGCAGATTGTATTTTTACATTAAAAAAACAATTCGTTTGTTAAATATAAGTACTTGTAGTTGTGTTAATCGCGTTTAATTAAAATTATTAGTAAATGAATTACCAATGTCGCATCTTCTTACCTGTACCTATATTATTAACAAATCCCTGTAGTGTGTGTCACACGTCCTTCCATATATTAGGGTCACTAGCTTGTAAGTAAGCAGTATATTACACATATTCAAATAAGTAACACGTCTTTCATTGAGTTCTAGAACGCTCCATATTACATGGCGACCCTGCCAGTGCTGCCACGTTGGCAGCGCTGTGCATATAATAATTTAAAATACATCAATAAAATATAGTGCCTGGTTCTATTGGGACTAAAATATATACATAGACATATAAGAAGGAAAAAGTTGCAATAATTGGCAAAAGAGGCTGCCGGGTGACGTTCGAGTCTGATGTTGGATTTGGAGCCGGGAGCTGTTGGCGTCCAGATGGCTGCGTTGAGGATTCTCCGCGCCCTGGAACGACCTCCTCCAAACATTAAATACGATGCCTAATGTGTGACAAAAGTGGAAAAAGTGAAAGTGGAAGAGTGCGGCAGAAAAACTATTTTTTAAATTACTATAAGTAATAGAGTTACATGATGAGGTATGTAGTAGTAGTAGTTTAAAAAATCATGAAAATAAGATTATAAAGTGACGCCTGTTGACTACAATTCTATGCTATTGGCATTTATTTTTTTTTTAAGTTATACATCTACGTATATAAATTATTTTATTATAATAATCAAAAAACCAGATTTACTCGTATTAATTACTGTGACATAATGTATTTGGAAGATTCATCATACATACCTAGGATTCAAATTACTTGATAACTTTCTCATGCCTGATGATGTCATAGCTGTGTTATTTGATGATAATATCGACATAGAGTCATCCGACACCACAAGACAAATTCAGCGAACTGTTTGTGCATTGTTAATGATGATGTAGGTAATTTTATGGAGCGGTATTAGTTACAAGTTTAGGAACAATTATAAGGACATTGAATGAGTAAAATGGAATTTGTTAGACGTAATGGAAAGTTTATGAAGCAGTCTGGGATGATTTGGTACACAAGGTTTGATGTGTAAGAGGGCTGATCACCCAAATACAATGCAAATTCTTGCAGACCAAAGGATTCAACTTGAATGTGTTATTTTCAAATGTATTGGAATGAAATATACTAAGTAATATGTATTACGTTAGGTACACATGGTAAGGTACAATTAGGGGTTCTATCCTTCAACTTCGATCATGGTGCAGACGAGATCTCTCTGTGAGAATTGTTGGAGACTAAAAAGAGTCTTAAATATGTCCCTAAATTAATAATAAAATAAATGGTTGTGAATAAATGTAGTGCGCAACATAAATGTAGTAAGTAAAACAGGTACAGAGAGCCCTGTAAATTATTGAAGTTATCTTACGATTATAAGTTGATAGTATAAAAGTAAGTATTGTGAAATGTGTACCTAGTAAGTATAAGTATACACATATTCAAATAAGTAACACGTCTTTCATTGAGTTCTAGAACGCTCCATATTACATCCCTATAATAATGGAAAGTATACAGGCAGCTGTAAATTCGACTGCTAAGCCGAACAACAGTTGAAGGCTGACCTAAAATGGAGCTTAAGACTAAGGAATTAAGTCGAAATTATGCTTCAATTCCGGTTTTTGCTCTGACAGCTGTCAATGTCAAACTTAAAGTTTTGTAACAATAAAATGCAAACTCAACTGTTTACTTGTCCGGTCGCCAGCACATCAAGTTATACCAAACTGTCAAACTACAAATGATTTTAAACCTTAAAACGTTGACTGTAAAGTTCAAAATCAATCGAAAATTTGACAGTTTGGGGCAGTTTTACAGATTGGCCTCGGTACAAACCTTAGTAGGGACAATTTCGTAAATGTCAGAATTGTAATCTTCTAGGAATTTTAGAGGTGCATTAAACACGTTAAATGAATTATATTGATAAGTTTAATGATTATGGTTAAATGTATAAAAAAACCAGTTGTTCAGTATATTTTGACGAGTTAGGCGAACATAAATGTAACAGCTGATTGTTTTTTCGTGATTTCAGGTTTGGTCCCATAGTAAAAGTTGCTCGTTATAAGTAGTACATTGACCCCTTAAGAGGTTTAAAGCCACTTAAATTTAACCATGTATATACGTACTGGCTACGGCCACGAATCATAATTTGATCAAAAATCAAACTTAATACAGGCCTGCAAATTTCAAAAAACTAAAAAAAATATCAATTTTGCGTGTTGCGCTCGCGCATTCACTTAAATATTATAGTTTTATTATTTATTATTATTAAAAAGATTTAACCTTCTGAACTTCATTGCTGTGTATGTATACCGTGAGTCGAAAGTTACGCACGATTAGGCACGATTGGTCGCAGTGAATGGGACGACTCCTCCAACGTGGAGTTTGTTTTGTAGAGCGTTAAAAAGATAGTGTAGTGAAAGATTTGAATAAATATAAAGATTTTGACGGGTATGAAAAGAAAATATTTGTTTGGGTTTTGTGTTGAAACTGGAAATGGGGAGAGATTAGATAATGTGAACATGGTATTCAAACAATAATGTTATTCGAATAATTCCTCTTCAATAATACAGCTTAACTTTTTTTTATTTTGCGGTTCAAAAAATGCCTTTCATATGTCTATTTAAATAAATATTGGACTTTAACTGATGTTTCCAAGTACAGACTGATGAAATGAAACGTGAAATATAACACTCGCTGAAACAAATTTGCCTTAATATTGTTGTGTAACATTTTATGTGACGTTTTACCAATCTGTTTACCAACCCAATATAAGAGGAACAGACAAGAGACGCTATTATAGAAAGAGACAGAGGCACATCAAGCTACCCCAATCTGTCACATTTCTTTGATAGATTTTCAACTCTATTACAAAACAATAAGGTTCATTTTCAATTGGGAATATTTGTCATTTTGGGATAGCTTGATGTGCTGGCGTCTGTACAAACCAATATAAAACTCAAGAAAGTACAGTTTTACTGTTCATATTTCCACTACGTAAACGTGCTTGAAGTTAAAAGAATAGAAAACTGCGTAAATATGTAAATTCCCATTAAAAAGAGTTCTTTGCTATGTACATATATTCAAATTATCAAGGTTTGCGTGTCCGCATATAAATATAAATTCTATAGATTTAAATCGGGCAGTGTGCTAGTGAAATCTGGTGAATTCCGATTTGAACCAATGCGGTTGTGGTCGCAATAGTAAACAGCATATTAACCTGCTTGCCTTAACCTAAGTCTATACAAGGATATGCACGCATGTATATAAATGTAAAACGGATATACGTACATGTGTGTGTTGGTATACAGGTTGTAAAAAATGTATGGTTCAGATTTTCGAAAGCGATTTCAATGTTTAAACTGTATTTTTTTTAAATAGACAAATCATTATAGCAGTTACGTATCAAGCTTCATGTTACTTATCATATTTTTAAGCAAGCACATGCCTATATTTGTCATTTTACAAGCTAACTAAAATAGAGCAAAGGTAAGCCATTTAAAAAAGACAAACTAAAATAGAGCAAAGTTAAGCCAATCTAATTCTTTCTGTAGGAATATTACTATTGTCTAGTATTAAGTAAATTATCATGTTTTCTACGGGGGTGACATTGTCACTAAGTGATAAAATCCCTTTAAATAATACATAAAAAAAAGAGTATATTTAATAATAATATCATTGAAATGACTTCCTACAACCTCAAACTTATTTAAAAACCCTGTATGTGTTTATGTATGTCATTACCGTCCCTTTTACATTGCAATCGTAACTGGTTCCGTTGTCAAAAATCGCTCGAATTTAAGGTGACATTTTACAATCCAATGTTGTAATATTTTTAGCATTGTAGGTCATTATTGCAATTAAACGTGCATACATATGTAGGTATCTAAACATTTTTGTCTTACACTTTAACTTTAAGCTGAAAATCTTTGATTTCGTAGTAAAAATTCGTGCTTGAATCTTCTTCTACTCTATTTCTTGTTTATTTTGACATTCAAAAGTGCCTTACTTGTGCCTATTTGAAATAAATGATTTGACTTTGACTTTATAAAAATGCCACACTATTGACGAAAACCTAAAGGCACGAGGGTGATAGACACCACACAGCCAACTTCCAAATTCCGGGCTGTTACTAAGACATTCCTAATGGAAACCCAATAACACTTTACTCAATCCAGGAATCGAACCCAGAACCCCATTGATCAGTTGTCACGCTCGTGACTACTGACCAACGGTTCAGCTGTTTATAATAATACATTAATACTCATCATCATTCTCCGCCCTTATCCCAATTTATTTGTGGTCGGCGCAACATGTCTTTTTCTTCCATACTTCTCTATTAGTCGTCATCTCGGTAGTCACTCCCTTCCTAGCCATATCATCTTTCACAAAATCCATCCATCGTTTCTTTGGTCTTCCTCTACTTGTATAGCCATCCACATTCATGCTTACAACTTTCCTGACAACATTTTCCTCATTCCTCAGCATAACAGGGCATGTTATGCTGAGGAATATATATATACCATGACAACCGATTTCCATACAACTTTTCAGTCACCGGTGTCACTTTCAGACTTCTTATATTTCTATCTTTCTATTAATACTAAACTAGCATATTATAAATATTAATACAATCTTGATGATTTTTCAAGTCGTAAAAACTGTGAGAGCTTGCTAGTTTTTAATATAATTAACAACACAAAACTTTTCTATTACGCATACCCAACTAAGTCGTGACGTAAGCAAGGGTATGCAGAACCGCCACGGTTGGCTGGTGTCAGCCTTGACATTACATGAAATGGACCGTGACAACTGCAGGCACGTGGTCTGGTTTAAGTCGGATTTATATACGTGCTTTTTACCGACTACGGTATAGCAAAGGTGGATTGTGAGTTTATTCATGGTCTGTGTATGTATGTGTGGATCGCAGCTCAAAAACTACTGATCCGATTATTTTGTGACTTGACGATTCTAAGTTGTAGTTTTAAAATTAAATAAAAAGCTTAACTACTATTTTTTTGAGGGTGGTAAATCATCAAATGACTCCACCCGCTCTGGGTGGAGCGGAAGGGTCAGACTCTTACTAACTAAAACCCATCCATGTTCCTTCCTTAGCCCTTTATGTTCCGGGGCAGCGGTAACCCTTTCGGACAATCCTGCTCAAAGCTTTAGTACTTAAGGCTTGTTTTAATGAATATATTTGTATTTCAATGTCTATTTTGTTTAAAAAAACATTTTCCATCAATGTTAAATACTATTATTTTATTAAACCTAAATGAGGTCCCTATAAGTTTGAGGTTCAGACAACATTCGCTTGACAAGTCTCAAGTGTTGACCGATAGACTTTGAACATTTAATATGAATATTCTTTAAAAACTCAGCCAGTCTTACCAGGGGTATCGTCTTACCACCTTCTAGGGGTATCGTATTACCCAGTTACTGACTGGGTTATGGAGGTCAGATAGGCAGTGGCTCCGTGTAAAATACTGGTATTCAGCTGCATCCGCTTAGACTGGAAGCCGACCCCAACATAGTTGGGAAAAGGCTAGGCAGATAGATAGATAGATTTTTTAAAAACTAAAGGTCGTGATAGGGACTTTTACCCAATTGTTTTATCTTTTAGGTAATAAGCCGGACCGGAAGGCTTGTAGCCGTGGAGAGCATACCTTTCGGTTTCTCTGGCAACTTTCACTTAAAATCTCATTTGATCATCATCAAATTATTACTTACATTAGACAAGGTATTAACCTGATGTTTATAGCTGTTTTGCGACTTTAATTAATAATTGCTGTTGTTTCCTTAAAGGGGAAGGGACAGGGTACCCGCAAATTTTCCTGCGTTTGTTTTATAATTGGCTTTTTGACACGGTCGAAAATAAAATATGTAATCACATGGAAAAATACCGCTTATCCTAAAAACTTCCATCACCGTACAGAAATTAAATATTGTACTAGAATATAATTGTTAAATTGGTTTTATTGCCAAGTGAAGTATTCCGTTTGATTCCAAAAATCTGTGACGTCACAATTTTATATTTCATACAAATCGCGTACGAATTCCGCGTTTTGACTTTTTATAAAAAGTAACGTTATTGACTACCCTGACATATACCCAATTTGCTGGTCAAAGTCAGGTTGTGTTGTTCAAAGTATTATGATAAACGGCCATAACAAGTATGTACTTAGAGAATTTAAAAAATTAACGCTTGCGAGCGCTACGACAACAATCTCTGCCTAGCCTTTTCCTAACTATATTGGGGTTGGCTCCCAGTCTAACCGGATGCAGCTGAATACCAGTATTTTACATAGAGCGACAGCATATCTGACCTCCACAACCCAGTAACTGGGCAATACGATACCCCTTGGTAAGACTGGCTGTTAGATTTTCGGGCTTCTGCCGACCCGTAACGACTGTCAAAGATGCACAAATGACACCAACGGCTTAACGTGCTTTCCGAGACACGGATGAGTCTTGGCGTGTGAAGATGGTCACCCATCCACTGATGGATCGACCACTACGACAACAAGGCAGTCATAATTATTTCTGATTCCATTCGTATTATTTTTCCAATCTATGTTACTACGTGTTTACCATAAATTCCCTATAAATATAATAACACAAAACAGTCTCTATAAAATATTTCCAAACTTTCACTCTAAGTTTTAGTATACATTTAAACATTTCCTAGTATAATGTAAAACGGGTTACATCACTACTCACCTATTGCCTAATACTTCCGTTATTTGTAAAAGTATATAGAAAACGGCAAATATGACCGTAATCAATGATATGGTTGATTTTATCGTAATGTTGGTCATCATCATCTGCCTAGCCTTTTCCCAACTATGTTGGGGTCGGCTCCCAGTCTAACCGGATGCAGCTGAATACCAGTATTTTACATGGAGCGACTGCCTATCTGACCTCCACAACCCAGTAACTGGACAATACGATACCCCTTGGTAAGACGAATTTAAAAACAAAATCCTTCTATAGTTCACCTTCCATGTAGGACAACCTTTTGAGCAATGTTTCAAGCTTCTAGACTTAGAGGACTGCATCTGTAAAAACCAAAGGAAATACATTTATTTATTTGCGGTAAACATGTTCAAAGTCATCATCTACCTAGCCTTTTCCCAACTCTGTTGGGGTCGGCTTCCAGACTAACCGGATGCAGCTGAATACCAGTATTTTACATGGAGCGACTGTCTATTTGATTTCCACAACCCAGTAACTGGGCAATACGATACCCCTTGGCAAGACTGGCTGTCTGATTTTCGGGATTCTGAGTACCCATTACGACTGTTAAGGATGCGCAAATGACAGCCGGGACCAACGGCTTAACGTGCTTTCCGAAGCACGGAGGAGTGTCGGTATGTAAAGATAGTCACCCATCCACGACCAACCCCGGCAAGCATAGCTTAACCTGATGGATTAGTACTGTAAACATGTCGCAAAGTAAGAAATGAAATAAAAAAATTGGATAAAACATGCGCGTGCGATGTCTGTCAGTATCTATCACTACCACCTATCTTATCTGAGATTCAGAGTCGAGCGAAATCCTAGTGATCTGAAATCCTTCCTAACCTACCAAGACACTTTACCAAAGTCCCTTATCCAATCCACCTAGAATCCTAGATGATCTCGAAACTCTTCCACACCGTGCGACCAACAAACCGTGAATACAATTAATAAACTACAGACACTCGCTATAAATAACAGCCGTGTATAATCAATGGTAGATACGGCTAATAAGTGGATTTGTTCAGCCAATTGGATAATAGCTGATATTACTGTATTACGATGCCATTGTTAGTGTATAAGTATGGGGAATAATCGTGTTGGAGCATTTCTTGTGGGCAGTTGTGAGTGTAAGAAAAAGTGGAGTGTGATATGATAAAGCTTGACGGTGGATTTTTTAAGTAATTTTTTTTTCGCCCACTGCTCATCGAACTTCTCGGGATGTCATCAAGTAGTCAGTCGGCTCTTTAAGTGACCAGAGGGCTTTTTTTTGAGGGTGGGAAATCATCAAATGACCGCTCTGGGTGGAGTGGAAGGGAGTGTCAGACTTTTACTGACTAAAACCCATCCATGTTCCTTCCTTGGCCCTTCAAGTGACCAGAGAGCTGGCATACTTTTTGGCCAAAAGAATCAGCATTGCTTTTCAACGTGGTAATGTTGGCAGCCTTTTCCCACTGAGAGCGATGCGGACCAGTTTTTTGATGTTCAATGAGCACTTTCCCTCTTTTTATATACATAATATATGAACATTTTGTGTTTGCACAATATAAGTATATGTTACAGTAGATTTCAGGTGATGTACAGTCGTGGGATTAAAAGGTTGAGCTACTTTAGGTCAAGTTCAAGTTGTACCTACTTTAAGTTGTTATTTGTTCGTGACAGTTACCATAACAACAGCATTTAGAAGTACTCTCTGTATTTCAAAATGATTCAACTAGCATAGTCTTGATATTCAAAATCGATGTATTTAATTCTTTTTTTAGAGAGTTGTTTCATTGTTAATATTAAAATTGAGTGATACAGTCGTTTTCTCATCAGTCAGTCACTGCTATAAAAACATTAGATAACACTGACAATAATTTCTCCAATAAACAATCATAAAATGAACCATTAATGCTGCTAATAGGTTCTTATAAACCGAAATTAAAAAGTCAAAAGTGCTAAAAACATATCATTAACGCTAATTAAATTATACAAAGTACGACAGATTACGTAAAACAAACAATAAAAACTTTATCTCACAATATCGTCTCCACGCCTTATCGTGTGACCTTCAGTGAAAGTTCGAAGATGTCGACAATTGACACATACATCGTAACAGAAAATTGCCATTTCGGCACCAAACAGCCATTCAATTATGAACCGTATAACTATATCGTCAAGTGTCATGGTTATTACAACTTTTACTTTTTTTTCGTAAATCGCTAAGAGCAACGCAAATAGTTGAAGATTTGGAGATTCACTTTCCTTTAGTTTTTTGTCGGTTGCTTTTATGAATGAAGAAATACGTCATATTAGTATTATGAAACAAGTAATATTTTTTTGAGAGGAGCTCGTGGCTAAGTACTTACAGCCGCACAAATCGGTCCATCAGGTTAAGCTACGCTTGCCGGGGTTGGCCGTGGATGGGTGACCATCTTTACATATCGAGACTCCTCCATGCCTCGGAAAGCACGTTAAGCCGTTGGGACCGGCTGTCATTTGTGGATCTTTGACAGTCGTTACGGGTAGTCAGAAGCCTGAAAGTCTGACAGCCAGTCTTACCAAGGGGTATCGTATTGCCCAGTTACTGGGTCGTGGAGGTCAGATAGGCCGTCGCTCTATGTAAAATACTGGTATTCATCTGCATCCGGTTAGACTAGAAGCCGACCCCAACATAGTTGGAAAAAGGCTAGGCAGATGATGGACTAATTAATTATTCGTAGAACTTAGAAAAATGCTATATGAACTCGTTTTAAAATATGAATACGTGTTTAACGTGTTTTAAAATTAAATCTACTTACACAAACATTATTTCATTTCACTCACGTCAATTTTGTAAATAATTGACCCGTTCCGGGGTTCGCACGGGTAGAATGCAGATTACGCGGTCGAAAGCTAGTTAAACTATACGTATAAACCTTCCACTTGAATCACTCTACCTATTGATGAAAACCGCATTAAATTCCCTGTGCAGTTTAATAGATATAAACGTGCAGATGGACAGAAGGGAGCGACTATGTTTCAAACGTATATAGATATTTATATTTGATAAAATTTCACAGACCACTCTTGTATATTGCTATAACGACCGAAGAAGAAATAACTAACTTACGGGCTAATCCCTTTTTATTTGAGGGTGCGAAATCATCAAATGACCCCCTGCCGCCCTGGGTGGAGCGGAACGTACTGTCAGCCTCTTGCTGACTAAAACCTATCCAAGTTCTTCCTTAGTTTTGGTCAATCCCGCTGACCACGGACTAATCCCTGATATTATATTTCATAAGTACAACATAATTCTCTTACTCAACACTTAAGTAGTCCCAACTTATCACATTAAACATCTCCTCATATCTGTTCTACATAATCTATTTTTCCCGCCATTAAAAAAGACGCTTAACTTTTTTATATCACTCGCGTAGCTGCAGTCGTTAGGCTGAACCACAGATTCATAATAATAATTACGTGACGTAACATATGTCCCTGATTTATTTTAACGACTTCAAAAAAGGAAGGACTGCAGAGATTTTAAATGATAGTGATGTGATTTGTGTTTGTAGGATTTAAGTATCGATAAAGATGTGATCTCGATATGTTTTCCGATATCTTAGTTGACATCAACGGGTTGTGGGTGGTAGCTATTAACCAGGTATAATTATTTTAAGTTACTGAGTTAACAACTTAAGTTGTAGTTGAGTTTAACACGTTTGGAGCTTAAGAGTTGTTTACATCATTACTTGAAATATGACAACGACGTTTAATTGAAGACCTTTACAGAGTTGTCAATTAATATGTTTCTTGTGCAATAAAAATGGACAGCGAGAAAGCCCTTTAAATGTCTACCAAATTAACTCAAGTCCAAGACTTTTAACCTGTCAGGTTTTTTTACATTAACATGACAATAAAAAATAGAAATTATCGATAATACTCTAATCCCGGCACAATTGAATATCGATATTTTATAACCGACAATTTATGTCCATACGAATATCTCTAGTCATAAGCTATGATAAATGCGCGTGGTTTATGGTTTTATATGTCTATTTGAATTAGAAAGTTCTTAGAAGGCCGCCACGGGTTGAATATGGTGACAAAACTGGATGTTTACCTTTTCATTGGTATGTGTAATGTAAATGGTGATATACGAGTATAGTTTTATTTCGTAAGCGAGTACTTGTTTTTATCGATAAAATATTTAAATTAGTCGCATCACTAGTCTCAGAGGGAATCCATTGAGTTCGTACACACAATAAATATTATTTATGTAGGTTATTTAAGTTGTCAAGACGTATGTAGAATATAATAAGACGAAAGTATGTCGTCTTTATTCATTTTAACAGCTAGTAAACCAAATTATACCGTAACTAATTAGTGTTGTACAAAATGTAAATTAAAACACTGATTCTCTGTCAAAAGGCTCTATTCTAGAAAAGGAAACTCAAAGCAATAAACAAAGAAAAATGTCGCCATTCAGTGAAATTTATCACCCTGTATGTATATCACTTTAAATATTTACATAAATTTTATAGGAAATAAATGGAGTTATTCCTCCTGTCACCTGTATTGCTTCATCTCTTTCTGACACTGAAGTAATCACTACATAGTATAAAACAAAGTCGCTTTCTCTGTCCCTATATCCCTATGTATGCTTAAATCTTTAAAACTACGCAACGGATTAGGTTGCGGTTTTTTTTAATAGATAGAGTGATTCAAGAGGAAGGTGTATTATTGTCGACATATTTTGCGGGCGAAGCCGCGAGCGGAAGCTAGTATAATAATAATACTGTTTATAGCTGTGGTGGTTAGTTGTTCTTAATAAAAATGCTAAGAGAAACAAACAATAAAACATATTAAGTACTATACATAATTCTGGCCAAAGCCTTTTAAAATAACCGTATCCACCATTTTCCACAATACTTACGGCGCCGCTAAGAGCAGCCATGCCATTCCCATTACACATTTTACATAACATAATAACTCCATAAACAAACATACAACACGATAATTTGGACAATATTACGAAATATAATGGCTCTTTCAAAACTATGGCCATATTACCCGCTGAGTACGTTTGTAATGTATTATCGTTATACGTAAATTCGATGTAATAGTTGTTGATGTCTATGTTTATTTTGAGATTATAGTAATGTAGGCTCTATGATTTGTTTTAATGGAAATACTATCTGATGACTTGTTGGTTTAAACACAAACCTATGACGTCAGAAGATACAGAGGAAGCAGAGATGATGCTTGGAGGTGTAGTATATAATAGAATACCCAATACATATTATATGTACAGCATAAACATAAAAAATATAAATGTAGAAATTTTACAAGAGATGATACAAAGGTGTACCTACAGTACAGTAGTACAGCATTATTCCGCGATTTATGTTCAATACCCATCAATCGGGCAGACTCCGGGCTGCTACTGAGAAACTCCTCATAAAATCTAGGGTCAGCCTTTGTGTTCAGGGGCAGTGGTAACCCTTTCGGGCAATCCCGCTGAATTGTAGATAGTCTAAGACACTGATTGAGAAATTCAAATTCAACATTTCTAACAGTTGATAATAATAGGTGTGCAGTTAACAGAGCCTACATAATTATGAAAACACTAATTACTATTAGAAAAATAGTTATTATTATAATGACTCCAAAGGTCCCACTGACGAATTTTACATAGCTTTAAAAAAAATATCTAAAAAACTGCACTCAGCTTATCTACCAACATACCTACTAAATAAAAAACTAAAATAAAAAAAAGGTTGGATATCAAATCGATTAAATATATAAAGAGATAATTATAGAGAATGCGAGATAGCCAATGCCATCTAATTACACGTCCATAGGTTAACTACTACATAAACACAGTAAGGCTACTGCGAACCAGTGAGGAGTAACTTAACCAGTAAATAGGCGATTTCCTCTCTGTACCATAGATAATTGTCAGTTCGCAATGATCTCGTTAACCACTGAACTAATTTTGAGAAACGAGACGTCTTTCGATATGCGTCGTAGAAAGTCTGCATATTGATTCGACTTTTCCTTTTAGGGGGCCGCTTGAGTAACTTAGACTGTACCATTTCCATAATAGCTAATTGGAAATGTATGTTACGGACTGATGTGACGACCAATCCATGGTTAAAAGGTCATTTAATGAACTTCAAAATTTAAGCTTTTAAATCTAAATATTCATAGATATGTATAATAATCAAAGAGCATCAAAAAACTTGTCCACATCGCTGTCAACAGGAAAAGTTCTCAAAAGGCTGGCAGCATTGCCGCGTTGTATGGCAATGTCACGTGAAGAGTCGATCAACCGATTAGATATTTAATTTTACAAAATTCACATGTGAATGAAAACGAAAATGTTAAGTTAATAAATAAATTATGGAATCTATGTAATTTATTATGCGATTAATAATTTCAATCTGTTTCTAGGTTACACATACGAGAACAGATTACTAAAACCGCAACGATTTTGCAACTTTTAAATGTTGTAACTAAAATCATCTAAATTCGTTACGGTTTTAACAGTATTTAACAATCATTTCGCGATTCGTCTTCACTTCTCAAGGTCGTCTGAGAGATGAATTAAATTAATGTGCAAATCTCTTGAGAATAAGAAACAGTTATTTTAACTCAATCTACAATCTACCTAACTATATTGGGGTTGGCTTCCAGTCTAACTGCCCTAACCGGATGCAGCTGAATACCAGTATTTAACATGGAGCGACTGCCTATCTGACCTCCACAACCAAGTCAGTAACTGGATAATACAATAGCCCTTGGTAAGACTGGCTGTCAGATTTTCGGGCTTCTGCCAACCCGTAACGACTGTCAACGATGCACAAATGACAGCCGGGACCAACGGCTTAACGTGCTTTCCGAGGCACGGAGGAGTCTCGGTGTGTAAAGATGGTCACCCATCCACGGACCAACCCCAGGTAACTTAACCTGTGTAGCTTAACCTATTTAGCTCAACCTGTTGGATCGATGGGTGCAGCTGCAACCAACCAACTTAGCCTACAAACCTTTTTATTAATCGGTGGTACAGTGGGCGCAGTGGCTGTACGATTGGTTTATCTGCTACGAGTCGCGGATTCAATTATGGGCATACAATGTCTTGACTTCGCCTGACTGATGTCCCTTTGCGTTATGGCCAGCGGGAGTTACAGTGGCTGGAAGTAGTGCGTCAGGGATGTCCAGAATCATAATGTCTTCATCCCAGTTTAATAACATAGGTACTTACCTACTACTAACGGATATAATGTTTCTTTCTCTCTTACCATGTACGACATTCTTGCCCGTTCTTCTCCATAGGGACCTACAGGCTTTGGAATGGGCAACTAGCTTCATCTTTCTGACTGACCGACCCGACAATTCAAAAGTGCCTGGTTTATTTGAAATAAATGCTTTGAGTTTGAGTTTGACATTTCAAAAACGACTGGACCTACGAAGATGAAATTTGGCACAGAGATAGATTATGAGTAGGAGACGTGAAATAAGAATGGATTTCAAGAAACTCTCCCCGTGAAGGGATGAAAAAGGGGGTCGAAGTTAGCACAAAAAAAATTCAACACTGATGCGAGTGGACTCACGGGCAGCTGCAAGTACTTATCAAAGTGAAACCGATCGATCTGTAGCTATCTAATTATGATCCGGTGTCGATGTAGACTAACTGCTGCGGCACTGGTTAGCATTGCGTCCTTCCAACGACATTCGGTTCCCACGCAGACCCGTTTTTAGTGAAAACTGTGAAACTGCCACTTACCCACTGTTAGTTTATCCGCTGCGGTTAAGTTAACATGCTGGTTGCCTTATGTAATGTCGTTATTATGTTGTTGTTAGAGGTTGTTATGTTTTCTATTAGGAAGTTGTGTGGTTTGTAGGTAAAGTGAGGGCTTTTTTTTTTTTTAAGGCTGGGAAATCATCTAATGACTGCTCCCGCTCTGGGTGGAGCGGAAGGGAGTGTCAGACTCTTACTGACTAAAACCCAAGTGAGGGCTGTAAAGAGGATAATATGACTAAGAGAGAAGGATGTCTTAGTTGGTACTGGCAGCATCTTAAGTCCATGAACAGACCGAAATTTCAGAAGATAAACTGGGCAGATATAATGTATAATTTAATAGGCACTATTTCTGACCGCGGCTGCGCCAATCATCATCTGCCTAGCCTTTTCCCAACTATGTTGGGGTCGGCTTCCACTCTAACCGGATGCAGCTAAATACCAGTATTTTATGGAGCGACTGCCTATCTGACCTCCACAACCCAGTAACTGGGCAATACGATACCAATTGGTAAGACTGGCTGTCAGATTTTCGGGCTTCTGACGACCCGTAACGACTGTCAAAGATTCAAAAATGACAGCCGGGACCAACGGCTTAAGATGGTCACCCATCCACGGCCAATCACGCCAAGCGTAGCTTAACGTGAGGGATCGACCTGTGTGGCTGTTAGGACTTAGCCACAAGCTCCTCCGGCGGCTGCGCCCGACACGAAAATTATTCAATGTATTGACCCAGGTGCAGGTTTTAGCGCGAAAGCGTAAGAAACAAACTCACTTCCGCGTTTATAATATTAGTCAGGATCGTATATATACAGGCTTTATGCAAACACCGGCCTATGTCAAACAAGACAAGCGACAAAACTGACAGAACGCTTTCTAATAGGCAACCAGTTTTAGATTCCAAAAGATTTGGCGAGGTCGATCAAAAACCTACGTAGCTTGCGCATAAAACTATATTTAATGACTGACACACTTATCTGTCCATCAATCAACGTAGCCTATCGCAGGCCATTGCAGGACAAAGGAGTCTCTAAAGATCTCAAAGCTAAAAACAAGGTAATTTAAATATGACTTAAATTAAAACAGTCGTCTTAGGCAGCCATTTTTTTTTGATGGGGTGGCATCATCAAAAGACCCCTCCGTATCAGACTCTTACTGACTGATCTTAGGCAGCCTGGAAACTGCATTCATTGTCAGTTGATGGCTATACGCTTCCTCCCAATGGGACTTCAATATTGCTGGCTAAATGCGTGTGCAGTCGCTGAAACAAATTGTTCATTAAATTGACACCCTTACGTCAGTTTGACATGTGTTAACGCTACGTCTTTGTCCTTATCCTAGTTTATTTAGGATTGTGATTAGAATATACGGACAACTGCTAAAGGTAATTTGCTAAAAAAAATAAAAATAGGTTTAGTTGCCACAAAACCACATATACAAAAAGATAATAAACTAGAATAGATAAATTCATGAAACAAAATACATACATCAACGAATTATTTTCGACGTTTAAAAGTGTTGGAACCACAGTTGGAACGCATTCACGAAAATAAAATATATCATCTCCCAGTTTTTACCTTTGCCTAAACCCGGGAAATACTAGTACAGGCGTGAATTACATTAATGGAAAACTCAGTCGTGGATTTGCAAAATATTTTATCAATTACTTACTCAACTGTTTACCCACCAAACGTAATACTCTCTACAGAGTACAGCGATCACCGAAACAGCTTGATTACGATGCGCCGGCGCACGCTGCCCAGCTTTCTACATTCCCGCCAGACCGGTGCTGCCCACCGTTATGTCTGCAATATCACTGGCGGCTCAAAATATCTGCCTTATAGGCAGAAATACAGTCAAACTGGATTCATGATCGATTTAACTGATAAAAATAATCGACAATTTGGTAGAAGGTTTAGCTGAAGAAGAAAATAGTTACGGACTTTAGTAAGTACTAATAGGTATGGTATTAAAAAAAAACTACAACAAAATATGTGCTTACCCAAACATTTGGATATTGGCAATTCTTAATTAATACTTTTTAATTTTTTTATAATAATATCTTCATTTCTACTGGTTCGAACCAGTTTTAAGCTGAATAATATCATGGTTTGCGCTACTGTTTTGTGATATGCTGTGTCTGAATACATTTTAACAGATGGATCATTGGTACCACATTTGATTCTTCCTCTCTTCTTTTTTCTTGGAACCGTTCCAAGATCTGGTATACTGGAGATCACGGGTTGACAAATTCTCTCATAAATATATATTTAATGACTGACAGTCTCCCAGTTTGACCCACGCCACGTTCATCAGATGAGGATATGAAGCATAAAGTGCTGTAAGCAGCAGGAATTCCAAATTAATTGTTTTTCACACCAATTGAACCTTTTAGATTCTCTATGCAACTGTCACATGTAAGTATCAAGTGTGGATGCGTACACGCAGCTCGTTAGAAAGCCGATCATCTATCGTCATAACGCGTGCATTTGCATTCACTTTTGGTACTTCAGTGATGGGTGTGCATGCGAAAATTATTCTCTCTTTAATTTCACGCTAATGGACTTTAAGGGTTGGTAGAGTAATTGGCTGGTTTTGTTTGAGGTAAGTTTGTTATATACCAAACAGTGCGTATATAGTTTCACTGACGATATTCGGTAAAAGTGGCTTAATTGAAATTAAGATAAAGTATAAGCCCTAATTAGCGCCTCTAGTTATTGAAATTGGGATATTTTTCATGCAGTTTTCTCAAGGCCTGCTTTTTTCTGTCTTATACTCTGGCATCACTACATAGTATAAAACAAAGTCGCTTTCTCTGTCCCTATATCCCTGTGTATGCTTATATCTTTAAAACTACGCTACGGATTTTGACGCGGTTTTTTTAAATAGATTTAGTGATTCAAGAGGAAGGTTTATGTGTATAATTTGTCGACATATTTTGCGGGCGAAGCCGCGGGCGGAAGCTAGTATACAATAAACATAACGCACTATCCCTACTAGACATTATTTCGGTTAAACTGATATTTGAAACCTTTTTTGAGGGTGGAAAATTATCAAATGACTTCTCCCGCTCTGGGTGGTGTGGAAGGGAGTGTCAGACTCTAACTGTCTAAAACCCATCCATGTTCCTTCCTTAGCCCTTTATGTTCCAGGGTAGCGGTAACCCTTTCGGACAATCCCGTTTACCTTTTTTTTCTCAAGGCCTGCTTTTTTGTTTAAATAGAGCAATGTGATTCTGGAATATACCTTCATATAACTTTATCCCCAATAGAGAAAATTTCGGTTTGACTAATCAACTGAAACTTCGATAACACATGCGCAAACACTGAAAAACATTTTCTAGATTCAGTTACCTACCTGCAACTAACACTTGCCTGCTCTGATTATACTGTCGGAAATAAACTCTCGTCTTCAAAATAAACGTCAACTTGACAGGTGACAGCCATCATGGAACCTCAATTTCCCGCATGATTTGCGATCGTTTTGATAGTCACTACGTGGTCTATTGTGGCATGAAGTGGATCGGTGACAGCCGTAGCGGTTGCTACAATACATTGACCTACTGCACTAATACCGTATGCTGTGGCCTTGAATTTGAACGTTTAGTTCATTTCCGCGCTGTGAGTGATAGAGTAAAGAGGGAAATTGGTTTTTTTTTTCTTGTTTTCTATTGATGAGCTTTATATGGAGGAAAGGTAGTGGTAATTATTTTCATAGTCTAGCAGGTTTTATTGAACTGACATGTTGTATTTTTTTTTCATGGCGCAATTTATTTGACTCAGACATCTATAAAGCTATGAATATCTTATATATAAAATTTCCATGTCACAATGTTAGTTACCGTACTCCTCCGAAACGGCTTGACCGATTTTTATAAAATTTTATATGCATATTCAGTAGGTCTGAGAATCGGCTACTATCTATTTTTCATACCCCTAAGTGGTAGATAGGTATCATAGTTAAGGCAGGACAACGTCTGTCGGGCCAGCTAGTCTATACTAATATTATAAAGAGGAAAACTTTGTTTGTTTGTTTGGTTGTAATGAATAGGCTCAAAAACTACTGGACCGATTTTAAAAATTCTTTCACCGTTGGAAAGCTTAGTTTTCTAGGAGTAACATAGGCTACTTTTTATCCCGGGAAAAATAACGGGTCCCACGGGAAAGACCACGGGAGCGAAGCCGCGGGCAAAGTGCTAGTAATATATAAAATAATACCATTATTAAATGAGCGAACAGTGGTGACCCAGTGGAAACGGCCCCGTCTTACGAGTTGTAGATCGTAAGTTCGAACCCTAAACCCAGCCAGGCGCTTAACCCTTAATAAGGCAAGGGGAAATTATTTCCCACCACGATGTTTTATTTTTAAAGTAAAATATTATCGACAAATTATATATAAACCTAATCGGGCAAAGGGATATTATTTCCCACCCAAAAAAAAGGTACTCCCCCCATGAAAACCCCCCCTTTTTTAAATTTTTCATATTCTAGAGTATGAACTTACCCTAAATCAATTTCAACTTCTTCTCTAACTAGCCTACTGGCTCGCGCCTTATTAAGGGTTAACTTTGTGTAAATACTTCAATCACCACTGCTCTCAAAACGGTGAAGGAAAACATCGTGAGGAAACCGGCATGTCGCAGAACCAAACATTCAAAGACATGTGACATCCACCAACCCGCACTGGGCCCGCGTGATAGATTACGGCCCACTCCCTCTCGAAGAGCCTGTGTCCCAGCAGTGGGAACATTATAGGCTGATTATGAACACCATTATTAGTACAGACGCCAGCACATCAAGCTATCCCTAACTGTCAAATTTCCTCAATTAAAAATGAACCTTATGTCTTTGCAATAAAGTTAAAATACTATCAAAGAAATTTGACAGATTGTGGTAACTTGATGTGCTGGCCTCTGTACTTACTTTAACTTAATTTACTTATTATTTAATATTTGGGAGTTAAAATCTCAATTCAGTTGCACAATCAAATTGGTATATCAATCAGAAATTGTTTTTAAAACCATTTTGTATGCAAGCAGTATTTACTTATTGCTGCATTCACTTCCTCATTTATCGTGACACGATACATGAAGGTGACAATGAGGAAGTAAATTCGGAAATGAAGACGATGTGGTGACGTGATCTATTGTACGATGGAAGTGTGTATATCAGTGACAGGCGTATCGCTAACGCTACAATGCATTGACCTACATGCCTACTGCTCTTTAACTTATGCTGTTGCCTTGAGCTTGAACGCTTTATCACGTAAAAGAAGGTTGTATTTTTTCGTTATTTTGGAGGTATCATATTTTGACCGTAAAGGTTAATTTGTTTGGTCAGTGGGACCGTTCGAAAGGGTTACCGCTGCCCCGGAACCGATAGGGCTAAGGAAGAAACATGGATGGGTTTTAATCAGCAAGAGTCGGACACTCCCTTCCACTCCACCTAGAGTGGGATGAATCATCAAATGACCCCTTTGATGATTCATCCACCCATCCATAAAAAGGGACCTGGAGGCCCAGACAAAGTGACATTATCTGCGGTATCTCATGATAAGAAAGTTAAAAATGGGGTCTGACATAACCTACCAAAATGCTTATGGCAATCCAGTAGAAGTTAATGTAGAAATAAGAAACTCTCTGAAAGCGATTGCTACTTGCCCTCAGGGCGGAAATTAAATAAGTACCTATAGATACCATCAAATCTGAAATATCAATTGCAGAATTTAATTAGAATAAGCTCCAAGATGTAAACGATTTATTTAATAAATAAGATAAATTGCGAGATTGCACAGTAGGTATTAACAGATTATCTCATACTTTCTAACTTCATTGTAAATATTCGTTTCCGCGATGTTATGTCCAAACTACTTTATTAAATAAATCCAGTTTTACATCGTCATAGTGTTTCTAGAAAGCTCCTACTAATTACGTAAAAGCTCGTATAATTCCGTCCATATTTTTTTACAAAGCCAAAAGGAATCCTAGACTAAAGATGTGACAGAATTTTCTAACATTCCCTTTTTTGTCAGCAAG
Source organism: Hyppa rectilinea (assembly GCA_951799385.1). NCBI lineage: Eukaryota > Metazoa > Arthropoda > Insecta > Lepidoptera > Noctuidae > Hyppa > Hyppa rectilinea. Next base: position 2,737,101 of record OX637318.1, on the reverse strand, counting down.
TCCGTTTGAACATCTTCCGCGCTAAGGCAGCCGGAGGGATCTGTGGGATAGATACTTTTAGACGAAAACCCCACGTTATTCTGCCAACTACCTACCTCTATCCGTTAGTCTTCAACCAAATACTTCTGTGATACTAATATTTTTACTATAAAAAATAAGGACCTACCAAAACCTTTGCGGATTTTGAAACGATCAAAAACATTACTAATATGATTATAAGCATGGCTAGTCTCTATTGAAGTCTCTATACCTAATTAAGCTTGGTCTTAAGGTTACGTAAAAATACTCAATAATCAGACTCGGAAATGCCATTTTGCTGCCTGTCTGGTTCAGCAATGGAGAATAAAATTGAGCTGTCAAATGTTACGCTAACGAGAGTGAGTCTAAACAATCATTTATCTTCACCAAACCTGATCTGAACAATCGCTACGTAGAGACGGGGCTACATTGGGAGCGAATAGTTTAATATGTTGATATACTGAGTTCATGATTTTTAAAGATAGCATTTCACCTGTCGTATTTCGCTGCTGGCTATAAGCCTCTCACAAGTTGCATAATTTTCGTAAAAATCATCAAATGAGACATGGACTAGCCTTTCATACTTGCCAACTAAATTTCTCAAATACAGGCATTCTTTAATGTAAGCGGGATTGTCCGAAAGGGTTACCTACCCCGGAACATAAACAGCTAAGGAAGGAATTTGGATGGGTTTTAGTCAGTATGAGTCTAACACTCCACCCAGAGAAGAGGGGTCGTTTGATGAATTCTAACGCTCAAAATAAAGGGCAATCTTAATATTATAAATTAAATGTTTGGATGGATGTTTGTTTCTTAAACACGCCAGAACGGTGGAACGGATCTGGAGGACATAGGATTTTAGATTTATTCCCGTGGGATATTCTCCGTCATATAAAAAAATAACTACCCACAATCTTAGACGCGTTGTACCTATAATTATTCTCAATTTCTAACTACAATTCCAAGTATCCTTCTCTTGTCTATCATGTGTCAACCGAAAGATTTAACACTAGTTAAAATATACCTCTCTCCGCCATCAATATAACTTAGTCCTGTCGCGGATGTACCTGCTACCCGCACACTGAATGTGTAGGAGCTCATTATACGTCCGTATTGATAAATAAAACATGGCGCCTCCCATACCTGCGGAGAAAGTATCGTGAACTTGATCTTAGTATAGTTTCGGTTGATACGCTACTACAAACGTGAATGGGTTTTGTTAAGGCTGTTTTGGCGACATTAAAAAATTAGAGACAATTTATGAGGTGACACGTTTGTCAATGCGAATTCCGCTTTGTGGTCTTGTAGCATACAACTAGAGCAAAATATCGCGTTGCAGTTTCGAAGAGACAGCGCGTTGAGGATGTCTCTACGCTGAATAAGTTTTTATACAGGGTGAATTTGAATTCATGGGCACATACTCATGATTATGAACAACTTTTACTATGGGAACACAACTGAAATCGCGAAAATAATCAGCTGTTCCCTACATTATGACGAGTTAAGCAATGACCCCTTAAAATATTGCCAATGAATTCAATTTCACCCTTTATTTATGGACAGTTTTACTTTTAAGCTCAATGAGTTTTTGTTTTTTAAATTCTTAGATTGTTTAGTTCTAATGGCATTTAAACTTGCCAGTTACTTTCAGTGGCCAGTAGCATAAAGAAAACAGCCTTTAATGTTTCCACTGCCGGGACATGGCTCCTCTCTGCGAGAGGGAGTAGGCCATAACCTACCACGCGGGGCCAATGCGAGTTGGTGGCCAGTAGCAAGCTCTTACTCAGACATATTCAAAACAGACTTGAAATGACCATAAATTGACTTGCAGAGCCCATCAAATTGAAGTAAGGCTAAGTGCTGTATAGAATAATGTTGTATATTTTCTCTTGAAACTTGTTGTTTAACAGTCTTGCTGTATAAGCATTTCCATCTTTTGGAAAAGCAAGGAAAAACAAATGAACTGTCGAGAAAGTCAAAGAGAGATGGGCGAATTGTGGTGGACATACGTGTAAATGATGGTCTATCATCAGTAGAGGGCCATTACTATGCAAACCGCGACACGAACAGTGTTCGTGGTGGCAATCACGTAGATGTAATGTGCTGAGTTTTATTGATACTGCCTACTAGGTTACTTAGGAGGACACGTTGTTGGCACCTGATTTCTTGACTATGTTCAAACGCCAGCACATCAAGCTATCCCTAACTGTCAAGCTTTCCCAATTGAAAATGAACCTTATACTTTTGTGATGAAGTTGAAAAACTAAGGAAATTTGACAGATTGGGGTAACTGTGCTAGCGTTTATACCTTAACATATTGGAAGATGATCTGATAACTTTGGACTAGGGAAGTTATAATAAGTAGAATTAGGCCTGAATGGGACAGAACTGATGCGTAGAGGCAAAAATAAAGGCCGTCAGTCTACAAAGAACATGGTGAAAAAAAGTAACATGTAAACTTTTGTTTGTTTATGGTAGAGTTTATCCAAAGCTCTGTAAAAAATATTTTGCGAGAAGAAACTATAAATTGATGAGGATTTTAAACTGCTTTGGTCTGTGACGGTAGAATCCAAAGACCTGGGTTAGTCTGACATTAGTATATTAATTTACATGCGAACTATGCCCTCAAATCCATATCAAAATATGCATGAGCTACTACAAAATAGTTTGTATTGACTCATGCTATGCATAGTTTCTATTTATTAATTGGCCCGTTAGCTACTTTACGTAACACATAAAGAAAAACCCCAATATACTAGTATTTGCATAGCACCTATATGTGAAATGTATTTACCATAATATTCTCATTAGAATACCCCATTACAACACAATTTCAACCTTAATCTATTAACATAAAGAACACACATTCAAATGAAAGTGTATCCTAAAAGTGAGGTAATCGGATCTATTGTTTATTTTTTATTCTCACGATGAAGATAGAATGTTTATTGTTGGCAACACCGATTTAAAATTCAGTTCTGTTTTTTTAGTCTAGCAACGTATGCAAATGCATCTATGTAATCGCTTAGTGAAGTAAATGCATGATGTCATTATTCATAAGATATTGTCAGATGATACCATTATGTTCAATTTTCATTGCGTTTTTTGAACTGGAGATACATAATTAAATTCGAATTAAGGCAGAGATGAATGTAAAACATGAGATATTTTCTTTACGATGAGACTACATAGGTTGTAGCAAGAACAATAACAGTTGATGTCAAAGATTATAATTAATTGCAGTAATCAGATGAAAGTGAAAGAGATTGCTAATATAATGGACTAATTACGTACAGAGGATAGAACACCAAGCTACCCCAATCTGTCAAATTTCTTTGATAGATTTTCAACTTTATTACAAAAGAATAAGGTTCATGTTCAGTTGGGAAGATTTGAAGGATTAGGCAGATGTGTACCCATAGCAGGTACACCTTCATTTCATCACTTATGTTTAAGTCCCATGTAATATCCCAGTGAGGCTATTGACATCTAGTGGACTCAAGCGTTACTGCTGAGCATAGAGTTCGATTCCCAGATCGGGCAATTCTTATTGGATTTTTCATTTTGGATTTCTTCGTATCAGCCCGGAGGCTGATCACGTGCCCGGTTGAATTCTTGCCCGTTGTTCTCCATAGGTACCTACTGCTTTGGAATGGGCAACTAGCTCCATCTTTCTGACTGAACGACCCCTTGACAATTCAAAAGTGCCTGTAATTGGTTTATTTGAAATAAATGCTTTGAGTTTGAGTTTGAATGCAATAGGCTCGGCTCCTACACCATGGGACTTAAACGTTATTGGCAAAATGTGGGTACATGTACCTACTATGGGTTCATCTCTGCACAACCCTTCTGGGAAACAAAGCATTTTTTTAAATTAATTTAGGATCTCCAACAAAGAATACACAACTACAATATAAGTATCAATGACACAGAAGATTCTTAAAAGTGTGTTCCATCACTTATAGGAGACTAGCTTCCGCCCGCGGCTTCGCCCGCATAATATTAAGACAAATTATACACATAAACCTTCCTCTTGAATCACTCTATCTATTAAAAAAAACCGCATCAAAATCCGTTGCGTAGTTTTAAAGATTTAAGCATACATAGGGATATAGGGACAGAGAAGGCGACTTTGTTTTATACTATGTAGTGATGCTGTAGATACACATATAAATTGGTGTAAACAAAGCTGAAACAAAAAAAAAAGGAAACACGCAGAATAAGTAAATTTTGAATGTAGAAAAGTACAGAATATTTCAAATGTCAATTAATATCTTTCCACACCAACACCAAACAGGTGCCGACAAAGCGACAATTTAGTTCAATTATAACAATAATATTAACACAATTAACTTTTATTTCTAACACCCACACTTCATTAACCACATCCCACACACCAGTAACAATAAAAGAAAGTAATTATAAATAATTATACCATACTTTTGTCTCGATGACATAACAGTCATTATGTCAAAACGTCACGGTCACTTCGAAACGTGTGATTAACACGTCGAGCCGTCAATCATACATCAATCGAATCATGCGCTAGTCAATCAAATCTTTTCGTCGGTCCGTGTGATTTTTGATCGTCAATTGTTTCGAAGTAGGATCTTGAATGAAGAACGCAGCGTGTTATGATTGATAAGTTATTTTATTACCTACATAATTGTAGAATCCTTATCTGCCTAGCCTTTGCCCAACTATGTTGGGGTCAGCTTCCATTCTAACCGGATGCAGCTGAATATCAGTATTTTGCCCAGTGTGATGAAACCATTTACACAAAGTGAAGTGCTTGTCAGGGTTCGAACCCACGACCATACTGCACGTATTTCGCGGCCATTATCACTGGGCCACTGGATTCCTGTATATAGAATCTACGAGAATAACGGGGATTAACATCTGTTAATAAGTAGTCCGATCGTTTACAACAGTATCTATTTTAGTAGCATCCTCTATATCAGGGATTCCCATACTTATTTGGTCTACTGCCCACTTTGAGAATAAATTATTTTTAGCGGCCCCATTTTTCCCAAAACCAGTATCTAGATGAAATTACAAATCGCGCCCTAAGCCTCTACACAACGCCTTTTTTGGGTCTTTTAGGCCTGCAGCGCCCACAATTAGGCGTTATCACCCACTTTGTAAAAGGCGGCTCTATATCAACACCATGTCTCACTTTGCTTTTAATTTCATCCTCTTACTCCTATCATTCATCTAAATCCATCACGTCTTTTGTTTCTCTAGTCAAACCATCCGCCTCCACCATTACTACACTCATCACTTTCAATTACCCAAACAAAACACCATCGCTATCACAAGTATAAACCTTACTTTCATTTTCGTGACTTATGATTTGATTATCATTCGTTTTAAAAACGTTCTGAAGATTATGCGATAGAGATAATGTAATGGAATTAATGCGATGGGCATTACTGTTATGTGTTGTTAAATTGTAAGACATAGCGGGTAGCAAATTATAACAAGCTTTTGAACGCCAGAGCATAAACGCACTCGCGTGCCCTCCACGCAAAGCCACAAATTTCAATATCCATTGTGTATTTTAAACTGATTCATGCGATTAAATAAGTATAAGCTCCAATGTTTCAAATATAAAAACAAACACTCTCAAAAGTAATGATTTAAAAGTTTATTTCGTGTGCACCGCATTTTTTTGTCATATATTTGCATTGTTGGCGTACGAGGCATGCTCCTGCTTGACACGTATATAACATTGGCGTTCAAAAGATTAAGGTGGCAGTTTCCTCCCATTGTGTCAAATAAACCTTTAACCTCGTTCGCCCACATACCTCATCATCGTTGTTTCGTCATCGTCTTCTCCTGCTCTAATTCTATTATATTTACAGTCGATCTCTTTCTTTCGTTCATCTGTATTAGCCGTCTCAGTATCATCTTGAATTATCATATTGTGTCCAGCTTCGGATACCTATAACATATTTAGAGTTATACATCAGTCTGCATGTAACTTATCCCTATCAAAGCCACTCAAAGCAACATGAATGTAACAGGTCGGGTTTAAAGGTTAAGTAAACCCTCCCAATGAGAAGTGCACTTTTATTTAAAAAACATTTAGAGGGAAAGAGATGCATGTAGCCGAATAAAGATGCTATCTTTTACCGAGTAAGTCCACAAATAGTTTGAAATAAAACCTTCTATATCAAAACTAATTGCATAACTGACCCAAATAATACTTATCACTTTTCATGAGTAGGACTTGACCAAGCTTTCTATCTATTATAATCATCATACCTTTGCCTTAAATTATTTGCGGTTGGCAAAGCGTGTCCTTTCTTTATTTTTGTCCCGCGTCATCTATCCTATATACATACATATAATAAACTAGTAAAGGAGTCACACTGTACAGACCGTTTATCGGTTGGTCTGCATGTATGTTCCGACTTGAAACAAAAATGAACGGATTTGAACAAAATTTGGCACATGAGTTTATAACCTGGATTAACCCTAAAGATACTATAATCGCGGTAGTACATTCCCGTGGAATAATCCGACATCCACGCAAGCAAAACTGTGAGCAAAAGCTAATTCTGTAATAAAAAATTAAATATAACTCTCGCTATCCGCTCATTACTTACCCAAAGACGATCGTAGGTGGGCGTGAAAAATACCGTGACCGTAGTCAAAGGTGCCGGAATCATGTTCGAGGCACCCATTATATGACGCGGTGCATTGACACCGGCAGCTGACCTTTAGATCCTTTGATGTTAAAACTGGCAGCCTCGATGTGATTCAGAAAGCGAATGATTCTGGAGAGGTCACGTGGTTCTGAAAGTAATAGCGTGGGCGGAATATTTTTTTACAGCCTACTTTATATAATGCACTTTGCCCGCGACTTCGTACGCTTGGATTTTTTTTAATATAGCCTGTAACACTCAGGGATAATGTAGCTTCCCATTGGTAAAATAACTTAGAAAATCATTTTAGTAGATCCAAACATTACCCCCTACGACCTCACAAACTCAGAAACTTTACCTCTTTATACTCGTAACATTAGTATAGATTATGTAAAACGTAAAAATTTGGGAGGATGTATGGATGCTTGGACTATGTATGGCTACGGACATAGGGTACCTTGCATCCTGAAAGAAAGTACTGTTTCCGGGGAAAACATCAATAACTTTCTTATGATAATAGATGGCGCCACGTGTACGTTCCATTTTGAGCCCATAATTGCAACGGCTAAAAAACAAGCAGAATACAACCCGAATGATTATCAAATTTTAAATTAACAAGAGCAAAGCCATGGGCAAAAGGTAGTTGTACTCATAAATTCATAAAAAGAAAGGAAGTTACAACTGATTATGACAATGAATGAAGAATTTATAACGTTTATAAGAATGAATGTTGTTTTAATCAGTTCCTAGTGAAACCATTGTGGCCGATTCTGTTAGTTTTTGTGGGTATTTCCCTATATTCTGTCTCACAGTCTGATAATAATCTTAATTAGATTTGCATAATTAATCATTTTTGTGATAGATTTGTATCTTGAATTACGTAATATGTTTGTCATTTTGTCAGGTTATTACAAAGCTTTCATTCTTGTTTTACGTTTTCTCCCATGATGTATTTTATTTCTTAAAACTGCTGACTGAGACTAAAAGTATACGTACATATATTTCATCTTTTTTTTTCCTTATTCCAATTAATTTGGGATTACTCAGCCTTTTTTTTGAGGCTGGGAAATCATCAAATGACTCCTCCCGCTCTGAGTGGAGCGGGAGGGAGAGTTAGACTCTTACTGACTAAAACCCATTCATGTTCCTTCCTTAGCCTTTTATGTTCCGGGGTAGCGGTAACCCTTTCGGACGGATTGTCCGAAAGGGTTACCGCTACCCCGCGCTTTTGTTCTACCATACCTACTTTTCCATCAGCTGAACTCTTGTCTAGCCATCATCTTTCAAATCAGTCCATTCATTGATTCATTGGTCTTTCCCTATTCTTATGACCACCCAAATTCATACTCAAAACTTTCCTGCCAACATTTTCTTTATTCCTTCGTATCACATGCCCATACCATGACAACCGATTTCCACACACCTTTTCAGTTACCCTTGAAAAAGAAAATACCTCAATCAGAATTCATAAAATGCTGTAAAGATACATACCTACATTTCATCTGTATGTTATTGTATGTAGGACATAAAGTGAAAGCCATATAATTCCACATGATTTTTAACCTTTTTTTATTTATTATTTAACACAGAAACTGACAAGAAGAAAGGAACAAAAATACGTACAATGGTGATGTTTTTTTCTAAACAAATCTCTTCCAGCATACTAGCGAAATATATATTTATATCGAAAAACATGGCCGAATGAAAACATGATATTTCTATTGCCATTAAACGGAGTCAAACCAGCCAAACAAGAGCGGCAGCTTTTACAAAATGAAACTAATCAAACAAGACTACTTCCCATCGATCCGCACTTAGTAATCAACTAACTATAGGTTACTAGCTACGTGCTGTACTAACCCGCTTCCCCCTTAATCCCATGTAAACAAGATCACCACACAATTATGTTTGCCACATTTTTTCCCACTCCTCCCATTCCCACGACCTGGCAAATTGCCACAAATTTCAGGCTTCAAGTCAATGTAAGGGGCATTACACATTAGTAATGCGCAAATTCTCACCAACTTGCGGGTTTTAATTCGATGGTGTTTAATTGACGGGATCGTTGTCCAAGATAGACATCCGAAGTCTATGAAGAGTTTTTTTTTTTGAGGGTGGGAAATCATCAAATTACCCGCTCCGGGTGGAGCGGAAAGGAGTGTCAGGCTCTTACTGACTAAAACCCATCCATGTTCTTTCCTTAGCCCTTTATGTTCCGGGGTAGTAAGTGGGATTGTCCAAAAGGTGACCCTTTCGGACAGTCCCGCTTACCCGGCAGGCGTCGGCCCTAACGGGCTAAAAGTATTACTACGTTTATGATATATCCTTTTCGACAAAACGTCGAAGCAACGCAGCGAAGCTCGATTAAGCAACTAACATACCATACATCATTTTCTTTTCTTTCTCTCCCTTTTCCTTTATTACTAACTTTTTAGAACCATATGTGTAACTATAAAATACATATAGGTAAATGTAGTAGCTGCTGGCTAACCAAACATGGCATGGTGTCTCAACACCACGATCATAATCTTTGAAGCGAGATCTCTTTAATCAAGATGATTTGTCTTATCTTATACTAGCAGTGGTTCAAATTACTGTTATGGGCTGTTAAGACACAAGAAAATACACAAGGAGCTCGCGTGTCTAAAAATGCGTGTCGCGAGTTAGCGACAGGCACGCAAGTCTTGCACGCAAGTCTTGCAAGCAAGTCTTACACGTGAGTGTGTACGCACTCCAGTAGCAGTACGAACCACAGAGCAGACCTCTTTTATCTGTTCTGTGGCGCGAACAGTACAAACGACGATTAATGGTCGACTAGGAAGCCGTTGTGCTTACATGCTGGTTACGTTATGATGAGGCTAAGAAAGGCAGAAAAATCTGATTTATTTAGGAAATATATTACAGATTATATTGAGGAAATAAAATAGGATTGGATCTGTATTTTCTACTTACCTTGACCACGTTTTAAGCCGCTGGTCCCGGCTGTCATTTGCAAGTGCATCTTTGACAGTCGTTACGGGTCGTCAGAAGCACGAACATCTGACAGCCAGTATTACCCAGTTACTGGGTTGTGGAGGTCAGATAGGCAGTCGCTCCATGTAAAATACTGGTATTGGCACTGGTACTGGTATTGTACTGGCTTCTGGTTAGACTGGAAGCCGACCCAAACATAGTTGGGAAAAGGCTAGGCAGATGATGTTGACCACGTTTTAATCACACTATTTTGTGCCCAGTTGCTGGTAATAAGCTCGCCTCCTATAGTGTGAGACTCAAACATGGCTGACGAATTGTGGTCGTACTATAGGTACACCCACCCTTCAGGGATTACAGGCATTTTGTTGTGTTATGTTTTATGTAGTGGAATACTCAATTAACGATTCGTTTGCAAATTCGGAAGTCGGTGTTTTTCTTTTTGTATTTTCGTTTTTCCGAAATTAAAGTAATCTTTTAATTTGTAGTGTTTTTTTGGAAGTCGATTGCTTTATTTTGTAAAAGTTCTTAGATTTTGGTCCTTATATACAAGAAGTAGTTATAAATAGGTATTACTATTAACAAGAGAAAGCTAATCTTCATTCTGTAATGTTCTTGAGATTTTTGTAACGGTCGGTGTGCAATATTAATGTAGGTAAGTTTATATCATTATGAAAGCCCATTTTACAAGATTTTTCCATCATACGAGAAGCGAAGTTAAATGCAATAATTGCCACTTAAGTGCTTTTAATTAAACGTTAAATCAAATTAATGAATACCTACCTATAACTATACTATCATACACATTTAAGAAGCTTCACAGCATTACATATTTGCAGTAACATTTACCGTAAAATTTCATCATTGCAAGTGACGGTACATTAAAATGGCGGACGCCTTTCAATTTCAAGAGTTTACACAAATGCATAAAGTTATGCAATACTCACGCGCACAGCGTTATTTGCGATGATGTTCACTTGTTTAGCTTCTGGAGCTGAGCTAGAAATGAACGGGGTCAAATAATGAATTGAGCTAGATATATTCTTATAAAAAAACAGCCAAGTATCTGTCGGACTTGCACGATAAAGGTCCCCGCAGACAGGTGCGACGCAATTCTGATTCTGGTAGAAAAAAAAATAGAAATTGCACAGGCGCTACGGGCTTTAAGGGTGACGCCAAAACATTTACATAATTTTCCTTCATTTAATAAACTAAACGTATTGGGTGACAGAAGTGCCTTAATTGTGCCTATTTGAAATAAATGCTTTGACTTTCACTTTGATTCAACAGGCTACCAAATACGGTAAAAAATGATACTCCTTTTTCCTTCAATGGCTGCACAGATTCCCTGTGATAGACAGACAGATGGCGGCGTTTCCTTGGCTTGGTAATGCCTGTAGTAGGTTATAATTTACCTCAATATAAGGAATTTAATGTTCTACTTTTTCTGAAGAAAGAAGTTCCTAGAACGATTTTCTAATACAGCCTAAAGAATTAATGACACCAATTTCTTCAATATCAAAGCATCTCTAACCGGAACCGTATTTACGCATTCTAAATTAAGAATTCGACAATAATCCATTAACCTTTAGCCTGAAGAACCGCAACAAACTGACAAACATTCGTCGCAAATCAACCAGGGCGTGAATAATCGGTAGATGGATCTAAATGACTCTGCAGCGTGACGCGGGCGCAACCAGGGTTACAACGAAACTCATTTGAGAACAGAGAAATATCTACGTTTTTGGTATATAAGATCGGCATGTCCATGTAAAATACCAGTAAGACAGGAAGCTGGCACCAACATATTTGAAGAAAGGCTAGACAGATTGACGTCTAAACGGCTGTGATGAAAAGCACACTTGACTTAGGACATAGGATACTCTTTATCTCGTTAGAACGTTCCCGTGGGAGAACTTCACACAGGTAAAACGGGCAACAGCTATACAGGGTGGATTTAAATTCAAGAGCAATATTTATCATTGTACTCCTCATTATGAACAACTCTTACCATGGAAACACACCTGAAATCGCGAACAATGACCCTTTAAAATATTGCTCATGAATTCAATTTCACCCTGTATAATGCCAGCATGTCCGAGACATATTTCTCAACAGCATGTGAAGCTAAGTCAGAGGCCCATGGGCAGCATAAAAACTCTGATACCAGGTTAGTCACTAACTAACACAAAAAGAAGAAGAAGACTCTGTATAAAAATAAGAAAAAAAAGCCTGTAAAGTAAATAACCCGATTTGAACTCATTGAACAGCAATTAAACTGTGGACTGACCCGTTGCAGCGACGGCGCCGGCGCCTGCGTGTGCAACACCATTGCACACCTGTCCATCCACAATTATGTAGCTGTCATAGATGAAACTTCAAAGTAAAATTAAGTAGCAGCTGTCTGACGTGACCCTAAGCATAACCACATTCTAAATAGCCCCGTCATTTTGCTGAGCATTCCAATATAGGCCAGTTGTTATTACGTGTGTAACCTAATGACTGTCTAATATGCAGTAGATGCGCGAGCGCAATTCATGTAATAATGTTACGCGATCGAGGTGTTTCTGTAAAATGATGATTTGGCGTGCTTAGTGATTTATTTAATGTGGTCTTTTAAGTATATAGACCGGCACTTGTCATCAGTATAGCTTGTAACTTTGTTACTCCTTTTTCTTTTCGTGTGGTTAGTGACTAACCGTGGTGTCAGAGTTTTTATGCTGCCCATGGGCCTCTGACTTAGCTTCACATGCTGTTGAGAAATATCTCTCAGACACTTGACACTTTGTTAATTATATTGGAAACGGAAATAACTACATTTGTTTTTGGTATTTCATTCCGCATTCAAATTATTGTTAGTTTAATAATGACATGTGACACTACAAAAGAAAAATCTTTGTTTTAATAACAATCTGTACAATTTATCGACACATTCTTAAAATATTTAATTACACATAACATGCGACTCACCACACATGCACGTGAACACACATGGGACATGATACTGTCGCCAGCGCATCTAGTTACACCGAACTGTCATATCTCTCCAAATGATTTTAAACCTTAGTGCGTCGATTGTTAAGTTCAAGATCGATTGAGAAAATTTAACAGTTGGTGGTAACTTGATGTGTACATGGGACTCAAATGTAACTGGCGAAATGTGAGAGTAGGTACTTGAGCCTAACCCTTCAAAGATTACGTGTATCTTTTAAGTCTTTTGGAAAGGTAATCTCTGTGAACACAAGTAGGTAGAAGCTGTTTATAGGTAACGTGACTTTCAGAACTTACGCAAACAGATTATCTTCAACTAACTATTTAATCTTATAAATGAAGATGCAAAAATTACACATCGCACCTTTAGAATGAAAACGACGTAACTCAAAAAAGTGACTTTTAGGGAAATAGCTAAAGAAGTTTTAAAGTTCTTAACATTTCCGTACTATTTGGTCTATTATTTCGTGATTATTTACGTCAGTGACTATGTTTGTGCTGCCAATTATAAAAAAGTCTTTTCACTATTTTCGTTTTGAGTCATTTTATAGCGATAACTCAATTTTTGTTTTTTTTTAATTGTGTCGTTTTAATTCTAAAGGTGCGACATGTAGGTTGAGTACAATGCAAGATCACTCAACTTTCATTGACACTTAATCAATTTTAAATACATACTGACAAAGATAAAACCAAACAAATTGCTTACCTAATTAGTTAGATCAAGATGAGCTCTTATTATTTTTTCCCGATTGAAAAGTATTTTATTTTATTCAATATTTAATTCTGGTCCAATCATGGCAATATTTTCTTCTTTTCGATGATCAGTGACTCACCTGGTGTCAGAGTTATAATACGGCCCATGGGCCTCTGACTTAGGTTCACATGCTGTTGAGGAATATCTCTCAGACATGCAGGTTTCCTCACGATGTTTTCCTTCACCGATTTTTAATCAAGTGATAATTACACAACACGCACATGAATCCGTAAAATCAGAGGTGCGTGACAATAATATATTATTGTTGTCAGCGATGTGGACAAATCTTTTTATGGCCTTTGATTTTTTGCCCTCCCGTCTTATATGTTTATTTATTTATTAGGTTCACCAACAATTGTATACACTGGTACAATCAAATTAAACAGAAGCAAACAATAAGAAAAAGTGTAACAATCACTTATAGGTCTCTTTATTTCAGTACATATTATGATTATTTGAAGACTTGAAATTGAGTAAATACTCTAAATGCATAAATTCTTATTGATGTCAGCTAACTAGAGAGTAGCAAATAAATTATTGAGCGGTCAGGCTGTGCAGCTGTGGTTAGCAAATCTATATTTAAGTGTCGGATTAAGTGTTGCAGCTGTTCGAAGGCCTTCAAATGGCTAACTCGCTTAACATAATCCTCTTAAGGTTTGTAAATAGTATATCCTCAGCTTATCTCTTTGTTGAGATGCCCCTATTGGCCTACTTAACAGATACTTAAAAGGAAACGCGGTCCGTTTCATACAAACATCTTCCTCCATTTTCTCTCATTTATTACGTGTTCTTATGTTCGGTTTGTTGGTCAATTATTTTTCTAGAATTCATTTAAATACGTCATCATATGGCCATGGTAGTGGTAGCATTATAACTTAACATCACACCTTGTATCCTAAAAGGTTTGGGCAGAGGAAGTGTACTATAGGTTGTTGTATATTAGTACACCCACCTATTCGCCAGTTACGTTTAGGTCCTAGTGTTGACATCCCTAACATTTGATCTAATTTAATATACTTTTTGTCTTGCAACACTATGATCTGTCAGTTCAGTTTATAGAAATATAGTATCTTGATTGTCGCCATGAACAAGCCACGGTTTTTTTTATTCACAAAACACTAGATTAGAGGGGATACCTATAAAAAAAATATATATTTAGGGGGCTCACATGCCTTAAGTCTTAGTAAATACAATCCCGTTTTACCCTTTGTGTATGGACCCCTAAAAATGGTCTTTTGTAAGGATCACTTTAATATATAATTTTGAATATATACTAAAACTTGCGGTAACGGTAAGAAAAACAAAGTTTGAAAAAGAAAAACGAAACAGGAAAGGGACAATGGTCACGTTCTCACTCTATTAAGACTAAGCTTAGTTTTTTGCAAGATGTTGCCAACAGTTCTCAAGCCGCTAAATAACAATATGGGAAAACATTAAAATAATACAGCAAAGTGATGCAAAACCCAAGAGAGTGGTCAGATTTATGGCGCAAACGCAACCGCAAACTAAAAGGTAAACACGGCAATTATACACAAAGGAATAGTGAAACGTACTTTCTTAGGCTCAGGTTTGTAATATTCAGGTTCCTACTGTAAAGACATTGGCACTATTCTTTCCTATAGGTACTAGTTTTAGAGTGTAGATATTTTTCGTAAACAGAATTGTTCTGTAAATATCTCATAGTAGTGAAGTGAGTATTAAGTGAGCTGTCATCCCATCTAATGCTAGAGATTGAGACCATTGACAGCTTTAGCGTTGAAGCACATCAATCTATCCACAACTGTCAAATATTCCCAATTGAATATGAACCTTATTCTTTTGTGATAAAGTTGAAAATCTATCGAAGAAATTTGACAGGTTGGTGTAACTTCAAATGTAATAGGTATGTAACTTTTTAAACGTGCTGGCAGTTGACAAGGACAATTTTGTGCAAATTACTACGACCCACATTGACAGTTGTTTGTCTCAATTTTGCAAGAATTTTCACTGCCCACGTTATAAGAAACATTAACACCCATTATTCCACTTTTGGGTTGGCCACAGGCTTGGTTGAAACGGTAACTTTTACTTTTTTTTCGCAATTTGGCAACACCATGCACAATAACAGTATTGCGAGATCAAAAAAAATGCAATTTGCAACGTGCGTTTGGTATGATTTTTTCATTAATATCTACCGACAGATTCTAAGTGAGTGATTCACGCTAAGATATTGCTTCTGTTGCAACAGAATTATTAAAATATTTCTACTTAATACATCTTAGATGCTTTTTTTTAAAGGTGGAAGAAATTATCATATGACCCTTCCCGCTCTGTTCCTACCTTAGCCCTTTATGTTCCGGGGTAGCGGTAACCCTTTCGGACAATCCCGCTGAGCATCTTAGATGCATAAGTTTTTCTTGTACTCCTCAACAAAACGAGTTTCAAGTAATTTTTGCAGGCTCAATAATTATTGAAAAGTGCCACCTTGTCGTTTAAAATTAAGGTTATACATAAGTTCCTAGGTGCAAAAGCAACGCACTAAATGCCACATGGTCTGACAGCTGCTCTGGCATGAACTTCATAAAAATGGATTGACAGTGACTTCTAAATGCTACAACCACAGGCCAAATTGGACCTACGTAGGTCAAAACCTGACACTCACTCAACATTCTTGTTCCATCATTCTCACTTGGTACACCTATCATTATACTCAGAAATAAAACAAAATGACTATCAAAATTTCGATGTCCCGTCTAAGGGAGTGCCGGAATCAAAAGTGGATGTTGGCTTTCCGTGATATACTTTTAATTTTATTGGAATGCCGACGGACTGGTCGACGGGACAGCGTACCAAATTTCCTTGAGGCTACAGCCGCAAGAGTAGGCGATGAGCGGTTTTTGATGTCGGTAAAGGAAATTAGCTTTAGGTTGTCTAGCCAGAGCCCTTTATGTTATTTATTTTCTAAAAAAAAAATTGTTTCTGTATAAATTTAAGAGTTTTACAAATTATCTTCCATTTTTAGGGTTCCGTAACCGAAGTGTGGAAAATGGAACTTTAAAATTTCAAATATCGAAGCGCAATACGACTTTCATTGCTGACCATATCAATGTCTTGGTCTGTAGTGCTATTCTGTAAAAATCTCAGCGTGAAAACATAGGTGAAGTGATTGTGAAGTGAGCTGTCAGTGGTGTTAATCTCTAGCATCAGGTAGAGCAACAGTTCACTTCACTTTTCAGGTTCAGATTCATGGTACATAGGCATACCATAGATGCGAACCTACATAGAGTGAATAAACTAAGTACAGTCCGCGAGGTATAAGCTGAGCTTTGCATTAGTGTGAGTGAGAGGAGCGCGGCGAGACAGAATGGCGCCGCGCCTCAGGCCGGTTACCCAAAATCAGTTTAAACCACCGGGCGAAAATGGCGCCGCGCCTAAGGCCGGTTATCACACCTACACTATCCATGTACACTCACACAAATGCAAAGCTCAGCTTATACCTCGCGGACTGTACCTACTTAGTCAATATTTCAATATACCTTTAGCCACTAATTAAGCACATCCCCATTTATTCATAACCAGATTTCTATTGTACAAAGTGCGTTGACATCACAAATCGCTTCCGCGCGTGCCATCCGCGCAGGCGCAGGCGGTGCGGTGGTCCCATAGTGGGCAAACACGAGCCTTTTCACATCAAAACACTTTCTCCGTCGTTACGTCGTGTGTGTGCGCATCTTCCTAGTAATAATGACGTGTTTGAATATTGCTTTCTTTGTTTTTGTCTCGCCATCTTGGCCGGAATGATAGAAATACTGAATTCAGGCTTACATGACTAAGCGGGATTGTCCGAAAGGGTTACCGCTACCCCGGAACATAAAGGGCTAAGGAAGGAACATGGATGGGTTATAGTCAGTAAGAGTCTGACACTCCCGCTCCACCCAGAGCGGGAGAAGTCATTGGATGTTTTCCCAGCCTTAAAAAAAAAAGACTTACATGATGGGGAGTGACATAATTTGTGTCGGTTTTCATTCTATCATTCAGGGGATGTGTTCATCAGTGGCTAGGTCGTCTATCCTTCTAAAACACCTAACTACATCTTGTTAAAAAGGCTAGGTTAAGCAGATAATAAAGACTCCCGCAGACGGACGCAACGGGATTCTGGTAGGACAACTAATAACTACGAATTCTTTATATACCTATTATAAATTGTTCGACTGGAGTCGCGTCGCACCTGTCTGCGTGAGCCTTTAGTCAGAAGGATGGTGATATTAATTTGAGTCATTTTGACAGTTTTTTTTTATGTAGAAAAATATTGTTTATAATACAAAAGGTACCTACAACCAATCAGGCTACAATTATCCTACATTCGGTACTGGGAGGAAAACCAGTATACCTTTACCTACTTAACTATAGATACCTATTGATAGCATCATCCAATAACGTATCCTCCCAAAGCTATGCTGGCCAGTGTGTGTGTGGCAAACAGCTGTTTTCGAAACACCAATCGCAATTTACATAATTAATCGATCCGCTCCAATCTTGTCAATAACTTTTACTTTCTAAGAGAAGAGTAAATTAAGACGAATAAGCGGAAATCAATATTTTATACTAAGTAATAAATGTGATTAAGCATAATATAATTATGAATGGAGAATTTATGTGTTCTTAATGTTGATTTCTTAAAAAATACACATAAATCTCCCATAATGTAGGTTAAAACCAGGTAGGTTTGGCTCAGCGGGAATGTCCAAAAGGGTTACCGCTACCCCGTAACATAGAGAGCTAAGGAAGGTGGGTGGGTTTTAGTCAGTAAGAGTCTGACACTCCCTTCCGCTCCACCCAGAGCGGGATCATTTGATGATTTGCCAACCTCGAACAAAAAACCAAGGTTAGGTGTGGTGGCGTAGGCCGTCTTTTCCCCAAATTGTTCTTTTTTGTGTCCGTGTTCTTTTATTGCGTCATGTTTACCGCAAATAAACGTATTTCTTTCTTTTGTTTTTTAAGTAGCAAAAACATTCAATAATATCGAATAACAACAGACGTAAACAAATTAATAAACATGACTTTCCAGTCAAATGATCCACCATGAAATCGATTCTATTCACTGTATCATTCATAGTGTTTGTAGTCTGTAGGTACATCACTATTTATGGGAGGTGGAGGCGGCCATAGTGACAACAATGGGTTTTGTTTGTTATTGTTTACTTATCAGCTCAGCGCTCACGGGCGGTGTTTACGACAGCAAAATAATAAAACTTTCTTTGAAACTTTTGCTCTATATGAGCTGTACCTGATAATTATGTAAGAATAGGCAATTTATTCCTACTACATGGCAGTCATGATGAAATCAATTAATAAGGACAGATTTTAAAGATAGATTTTATAATTATATTAAACTTATCTCTGATCATACCCATTACTCCCAACAAGCCTTTGTTATAGAATAAAGTTGCCCGATGCAAAAAACCTTATCGATAAAATATTCGTTAACTAAATCGATTAACATTATTATTTTTCTTGTTTCAGGTCACAGCCTTGGCTGTGCTCAGCATAGCAACGGCAAAGAATTCGACGGCAAAAACGAAACCGAAACGACAGTTAGACAACATAAGAACGCATGAAAACTTACAATACTCGCTCGTACTCCCACATTCAAGAGTCCAGCATTATAGAGCACTGGGCAATAACCGACGCGTTTCTAATGCCCCGACAAAAGGAAAGCTGCCGCCATACGCGGTTCAGATGGAGCCAGTCGTGCAGTATTCGCAAAAGGATCCACTGTATGACCCCAATCAAGAAAACTTAGAAGAAACGGTTGTAAACAAAAACGAGATCTACGCTCAGTCCAAAATCCTGAACTTAGAAGATCAGTCCAGTGCCGAAAGCTACGGTCCTCCTTACGGCACTTTGCCAACCGCTCCTCTGTACAGTCACCATCCTCAGTACTACGAAGAACCTGAACCCATTATCGAAATTATTATTAAAGAGTCCAATGAAACGCTGCCAGCCCCTCCTCCTCAACCAGTTCAAAAGAAAAAGAAGGAACCAGTCCACGTTTTCTATGTGAAATACAGTAAAGACCCACATTCTAAAGACAAGGTCATATATGAGAAACCCATCCCCGCTATTACTCCTCCAACTAACGATGAAGACGAGCATCATGAACATGAAGACCAATATGTGACGGTGACACCTGAGCCTTATTTACCTTCAAAGACTACCACTTTAAGAGCCATCATTAAGCCGGAATCCGAACAGTACCACAGTGACAGCAGTGTAAAAATTACTTTTGGCAACGAAGGCCGTCATTATAGCGACAGGCGTGAAAGCCACAGCCACTCTGAACACCATGAAGAGACAGCACCAAAACCGGCCATTGCATTACCTAATTCACCTCCGCAACCCACTCCGCAGAGCCATCATAACATCCAAATTCAACAAAGTCATCCACAATTAGAGCGATCAGCGTCGCCAAAGCCGCAGTTCGTGGAATCCAGTACGAGACCATCTTTCTTACAACACCAACACCAGCATCAGCAGCAGTCACAATTCTTCAGATCTGGACCCCCGCAAGCTCAAAGTCGAATCCAATTCCAGCCTCAACCTGTGCCCAATGAACAACAGCTGCCAAGACAAGGACCTTCAGTGTCCCCGTTTAGACCCCAACAACAGCCTCAAACACCCCGTATCCCATTTGGACCAACTCCCACCTTCAACGCTGCTTTCTCAAATGGTCCTATTGGTCCTGTAACACATTTTGGCAGCCCAACTGCGCCTAGCCCAGTTACTGCGTTCCCAACAGTCTCATTCCCCAGAGCAAATAACGGACCCAGTTTCCATTCACGTATAAATAATCCACCTACCTTTGCCCCAAGACCACAGTTCAATGGACCCCAAAGACCTTCCTTCCACTCCGGACCACAGAGGCCTTTCCCATCCCAACCAAAGAATTATTTCGACGATCCTAAATATTTGCAAGAGAATTATCACACTATCACAACTGAACAAGTTGACCCTCCAAAACAGCAACCGCTACCTAATAGGCCCCTGCAGCCTTTCAGTCATCCAAGTCCCAGCCCGAGCCCAGCTCAATTCCAAGAGCATCGCCGCCCTCCAATCGTTCCCCTTAACCAACAACTTCCTCAGCAAAGACCAGCTCAGCAATTTGATTCAATTCACAATAAACCATCTATCGCTATAAACCCCAGTGCATCGCCATTCTTTAATTTAAAACCTTCTCCACCGCTTATTGAAGATAATCGCCCACCTTTCCACCAACATCCCCAACAGCCTCAACCCCAACAACAATTTAGTTTCCACCAAGGACCCCAGGGACTTCCAAGACCATCACCTCAGATTCCGTTCCATCAACAACACTCATTCCCTTCACCATCTCCCTCCCCTCAAAATCAGTTTGTTCCATCACCTTCTGCTGCTCCTTTGTACAATTTCCAACCACAACCCTCGCCAACGCCTGATGTTTTCCACCAAGGCTCACCGTCAGAAAGGCCTTTTAATCACCCATCAAACATTGAACATCAACAAAATGTTGGCGGCCTAGTTCCTGGTGGAGGTGAACTGGTACCGGCTATTTCTAAATATGAACAGCACATTACTGTAAATGGTCCTACGGCTCAACCATTCAGTGGTCTTGGAGAGTCTAGCCCTAGTCAACCTTCACCAACACCTAGTCCACAACAACAGTACCATCAATTGCAACAACAGCAAAATCAGCAACAACAACGTCACCTACACGAGCAGCAACAGCGACAGGAACATCAACAGCGACAGGAACAACAACAGCGTAACCAACAACAAGAACAACAACAGCGTCATCAGCAACAAGAACAGCAACATCGTCACCAACATCAAGAGAACCAGCAGCGTCAGCAACAAGAACAACAACAGCGTCACCAGCACGAACAACAACATCGTCAACAGCACGAACAACAACATCGTCAACAGCACGAACAACAACATCATCAACAGCAACAACAGCAACAACAACAGCAACAGCAATATCAACAGCAGCAACAACAATTAGATTCAGAACAGGAACAAGTTAGGTTACAGTTAGCGCATAACGTCCAAAAGCAACAAGAAGAAATCCAACGTCTTCAAGCGCAATTATTGCATTCACAACATCAGCAACAGCAACAACAGGAACAATACCAGAGCAATTACCAGCAGCAAGTTCAAGCCACATCGCCAAGATCTCAGTACATCCAAGAAAGGTCACGACCACATGCTACATTTGGTACAAGCACAGCGTCTCCTCCTTACTATCAGTCAACATCTAGGACGGTGGAAATTAAACCATCAACGTCGAAATATGTGTCTTCTACACAGAATTCAGTAACTTCTGCACCAGAAACTAAAAAGGAAGATAAAAAAAAGAAGCCCACTTTCGAACTTCCTGATGAAGTTCCAGATGACTTACGTGAGCAGCTATTATCTTCAGGCATCTTAGACAACGCTGACATCAGTGTATTGGATTACGATAAAGTAGGAGAAACACCTTTAGATTCTCTGCCTCCAGACCAGCTGGCTAACTTCTTTGGTGCTGGTGGTGGTCAACAGATTGCTTCTAGTGAAAATAGACCCGTCTATGTCAAGCCTAACGGAGATTCTATTCAATCTAGAATTGATGAAGACATTGAAGATGACCAGGAATTCGCTGCTTCTGAAAATGTTGCCAGTTTCGTTGCTCCTCCGCCAAATGGTCAAGCTGTTGAAATGAAAGTTGTTCATTTTAACCCTGAAACTCCTGAAGGACAGCAACTGGCTGAGAAATACATAAAAGAAAACGCCACGCAGGTCGATCCCGTAGCATTGAACGACAAAAGGTATAACAGATACTTGCCATTGAAAGTGAGTGGTAATCAGTTCCCACTACCGGATGTCCTTAAAGGTAGAAAAGTAACTTCAGTCGTTGTTTTGGCTCCGGTTGAGACTGAAGCCATAAGTGCCCATCCGAGGGCAGAACGAGCAGCCGAAGAAAACTTAAAAGGAATTAAATTTGTTGCTGGCGAGAGCTTACAAGAAGTACTCAAACGACCAACAAAGGACAATTTTGAGAAGTGGTTGGATGTTGAAAAGAATACCGCCACTGATCTGCAATCGGTCGTTTTGCTTGTGACTGGGTAAGAATACATGTTGATTTTATTTTCAGATATTAAAATAAAAACAATCTGTTTCATGATGTTTTAACAAAATATGTTGTTACAGGGATGCTGAAGCTGCTGACGGAAAAGAAATCTTTATGTACGACATCGCTTCAGGAAACGTGAACAAACTCGACGGTGACCTATCAAACGCATTCGTTGAGGCTGCAGAGAACAACTCTCTTAGCAAAGACATTGAATCACTGGCTATTGAAGGAGAGGGGACACCAGAAAATTTTGATAAGGATAAAAGTGACGACGTAGCTGCTGAAGGTTCTGAAAATGTGCCATTATATGTAGACTTATCAGGCTTAAACTTAGATCAGGGAAACACAAACCAAGTGTCAATATTATCAGGTTACAGTAAAACGAAACACGGCAGATCGTTAAGGAGGCATTGATATGCAAAATGCCAAATGGTGTCTGATCCTTGTAAATAGTCTAGTATTAGTATTACTAAATTAAATTCAACGCGATTGTTGCGCGTAGTCGTAATTGTTTTTTTTTTTACAAAAGTGATAATGGTTGTACAATATAAAATAACTGCCTATTAAACGTCTTGCTTTCATTTTATCCCTGTTTACCTCATTAATACTTGTAATGTTTAGTGCCGTCTGGATTTCAAGTTCAAGTTGAGTTCAAGTTTCTTAATGAAAAGTGAATTATTCCAAAAAGTGAATAACACACAGAGATCACAGTTACATAAAATTTATTTTATTTGCATATTTAATATTATTCAGTAGAATTTAAATCGATTTTAATAATCGAATCAAATCGATTAAAACTTTTCATATCTAGCAACACAAATTCGAACTGTCAAACATATGGATTATTTATGGTGGAAGAGGTTCATACCGCAGTGTAAAATTCACAGTCTTTATTTATTTTCATGTATTTTGCTATAATTTTTGACCTGTAATCATGATGGAGGGTTCTCTAAGTAAATGGACAAATGTGATGAAGGGTTGGCAGTACCGGTGGTTCGTGTTGGACGAGAATGCTGGCCTGCTTTCTTATTACACGGTAAGTGACGTTTCATTCTAACCGTATTACCAAATTAATCGTCGTTAAAACTATATTTTCTACACGGTTTTTGCTTACATTATGTTGACTTACCTAGAAAATATCATTTAAATGCGTAGGTTCATCAAAACGTATTCGAAATTTTTATTCAAAATTTAACATTCTCATGAGAAAATCACACAGAACAAACACTTAAAATGTATAAATATACCCATTAAATAGGACTGTGCTCAATACCGTGACCTAGTATACCAACTTAGAATTAATAGAGGCGCAAAAACAGAATAAAAATATTTGTTACGTATTTAAAAACTCTTTAGTGGCAATGTCAAGGTTAGAGTTTGTTGTTTAGGTGTACCATAGATGCCAGGGTGAGGCAAAGGCCGTTGGGTATACGGCCAATATAAAGACTTCTTGCTGATTAATGATAGAATAGAGTTCACCCATATATAAGTTTCTACTTATGTAGTGTTAAACTGTTTTCTAAGTATTTTAAAGTGTACAATAACATTGTTAATGGTAATGTTTTTTCGAAAGTAGATAGATAGATATAATACTCTTTATTATGTACACCATAAAATTACAGAAATAGTTAGTTTAACAAACTTCTAATATGTTATTCCTTCTTTTTAAATAATTTTTCATAAAAACTAAAATTGTTTGGATTAAATTAAAGCATCATATGTGTCCATGCCATAGCCAAGAATAAGAATAGACATTTATATAAACCTTTTTAATGATAAGGCATTTTTTTTTAAAAGACTGAGGACATATTTTAAAGACTGCATTGCATTATGATTATATTAAACAATATTGGCGGATAGCACTGCACAGCTATCCATTGTTAGGCATTGGTAGAAAATGTAAAAAAAAAACTTTAAACTTATAAACTTTTGTCTATTTCTTACATATAATCACACCAAAATAATCTTAGTATAATGTTCTTCATACAATAACTGATATGGATTCAGAGAGGAAAATGCAGGTGTAATATTTATATGAGCGTTTTATCAAGTTTATAACAAGGTACTAAGATTGAATGTTGCATGTTATGGACAAAGCCATATGATTAGTCCATATAATGTTGTCATGAGAATTATCCCACCTTGTAATTTTTTTCTCGACACATACCGAGGCATGATAAGTACCTCTTTACAAATCTACATTAAGTGTGGTGGCAGTATTTGTGACTACCATTATTTTTGGTCAGAAGCTATTCTAAGCTCAGTGCCTTCAATACACATACATGTTCATGGCAGTGTATGGGTAAGGCATGATGGTGGATGACAGTCTACTTCGTATGAATAAGCCTGGAGTTTTCGCGGAAGTAATATTATATATGGACTGATAAAATGAAGGTTAGGTGGGTAGTACTTGCAACACTTGTGTTCATAAATGTAAATGAAGCAAGGAGGATGTAATGACAGTTGATATGATAAGAAAGTTTAGATTAGATTCTTTGATGAGTCAAAGAATCTAATCTAAACTTTCTTATCATAATGAAGCACTACCTAAATATTTTTATTGTTACCATTCTCAATATGACTCATCACTTTTTGCTTATCTTTCAAATAGTTTTGTCTGAAGAAGTCGTAAAACATGTAGTATACAAATATGACGTTAGGGAAGTATAGGATGGTGATGCCTAATGGTGCCGGGCAGCTTGGCAGGAACACTTGTGAGGAGTATATTAACATGAATGTGAACTGGATCTGTAAAGAGAAAAATATTTATAATTTTAATAATATACCTACCTACCACAAAGGATTTGTAGGTGAAATATTAATATTTTACCATGGCAATACGTAATTCCTGTTATGATCTCAATACTGATTCATCATCTTTTATTTTCTATCAAACCTTGATTACTTATATTTATTGAGGGCAAAATATAATTATGATTATTAACGAGATGCCATAATCATGTCATTTTTTTTTTATCAAGATGCTTAAACGATTTTAAATTCATTTAAGCTTTTATCAGAGTTGCTTACAAACCCCATATTAATAAACAAACATTAAAATTAAAAAGTCGAAACTAGCGTCATGTAGGTCCCAGAAATAGTACTTCGACAATCAAAGCAATCCTAGGAAAAGATGGCGAGACGAGCTTGACACCTACAGACAAAAGTGGCCCACACTAGCTCAAGATATAGAGGAGTATCGTTGCTGTGCCCGACAGGGTCCATATTGGTTTTTTTTTATTATTATTTTGATTACACCATCTATGAAATACATATGGAATGCAATAAAGATTTGAGTATTGAGTATTGAGTGGACAGGAGAAAGTGGACCACCCCTTCTTCGTTTTTTTTCCCTGCTGTGGGACAACCCAGGCTAAAAATAAACGTAAATGTGACCCGTATAATGAGCGCAAAGGCCTTTAATTATCCCCACCTTTATCATAAAAGACCTATTAGCGTAATAATTAAGCATATAATCAAATTACTAGTCCAATCAGTCTCAATTAGATGTGTAAACGAGGCATAATCAACACATGAAAGTCAGCAGATTTAGTTAAACTATCTCAAAGGAATTGATAATATAATGCAAATGGAGCTAACCATCTTTGGGCCTTGAAGGACGGGTTGAATTTATCTCGACTATTTACTCCCATGT
The DNA here is from genome assembly GCA_951799385.1 of Hyppa rectilinea. Classification (NCBI taxonomy): domain Eukaryota; kingdom Metazoa; phylum Arthropoda; class Insecta; order Lepidoptera; family Noctuidae; genus Hyppa; species Hyppa rectilinea. The sequence continues at coordinate 2,710,936 of OX637318.1, read as the reverse complement.
CATTCAGGAGGGATTATTGTGCTATGTTAAGTATCGTTTAAAACACATTGGGTTAGGATCAATTTCCACTGAAAAAGCAGCGGAGCGCAGTAGTACGAGCAAGTGACTGAGCGCGGCGCCGCAAGATGCAGTGCAGCGCTAGAAGGCTTGTGCAGCCTCGCCGCGCCTTTGCCTTCAAACGACTTTGTACTTTTTGTCACGTAGATAACATTCAAAATGATTTGCCTCAAGAAATCACTGCCGGCCGCTGCTCTTTTAGTGGAAATTAACCCTTGATTCGGGAAGCAATTTGTGTCTTAAATACTGATTGACTTATGCTGTTTTTTAAACCTAAATTTATCTTTTCGATCTATCTATTGGTTCTTTATTTAATTAATTAAATACGAATTGCCAACGAGAGAAACGTTACAGTTATCTTCTACATTATTAAATGCGTTTTAGAACGTTTTAGTCAGTCGTAAAAAAAACGCTTGACGAGTCAATAGTAAGAGTTTATCGGAGGACCTTAAAAACTGCTATCTCTATATCGGGCGTTCGTCCTCTTTTGCTACTATAACAATAGACAGTATACACGTCCCCAGTGCCTCAATAGGAACCATAGGCAGTGTCTTCCGACAAACTATTAAAAATAGGCGTAATTTATATCGTAAACTTAGCTGTTATTAGCAAGATACCACAAGTCGTACCTAGGCGTAGTCACCCGCGCGTTTCTAAGTACCAATTGATTTATTAATGTGATCAGGATCACGTATTATATCGTATCATAGATTACTAATGAAGTGGTCTTCCAAATACAGAGGCCCTCTCATGCCTAATTCACTGAGTAATATCAAAGTTACACCCACGTGACGTCATTTATGTTTCAAGTCCCTTATTGTAGAGGGTGAGCCGACTGCCATCAACAACGGGGAACATGAACAAACTCCGGTCTCGTACTGAAAAATTCCTGATGGGAAAACCCTGATGTTATGTTATGTAAATCTCAGTGAATGGCACAAGAATAAAGAAAAACGACCAGTGGTTTTTGCACAAGCTCATACAACGTGGCGCTACAATGGTGACATTAATTTAACAGACATTTACGTTTTCACATTTTAGTTTCATGAAGACATTATATATCCATTAAACGTTATTATTATACGGATTTATTTAAAATGTTAGAAAATAGCATCTTAAACCAACCTGTACTTAAAGAACTGTCGCGCAGCGCCGCAGCGGTCATTTGCCGGGGTCACGGATCACAACATTCGCATCAATGACATTAAAACGAATAAGCAACACTATTATTATGATGAAACAACTGCAAAAAGTAGGCGAATTGATTTTAGTATTTAGTTCGATTTTTTTTTAAATTTGCGATTTATTTTAGCCTATCAACATTAATATGAGTAATGGGCACTAGCCCTACCCGCGTAGTAAATTAATGTCACCGTCACAATGGTGACATTAATTTACTACGTGGGCCACGTTGTATACACGAAAAAAGATTAAAAATCGTACGAGAAAGCCAGTTGCTACAGATATATGTCAGTCGTATACGCTTCGACCTTGCTATTTCTGTCAGCCGTTTGCCAGGAAATTGGGTTTTCGACATCCCCGCGGATACATCACTATGAATTCAAATAGCAGCCTTAATTTTGTAAGAAACATTCGTTGCTTGAAATAGAAAATGAAACGAATACCCTGTCTAGTTTTATTGAACACTAGCTTCCGCCCGCGGCTTCGCCCGCAAAATATGTCGACAATTTATACACATAAACCTTCCTCTTGAATCACTCTATCTATTAAGAAAAAAACGCATCAAAATCCGTTGCGTAGTTTTAAAGATTTAAGCATACATAGGGATATAGGGACAGAGAAAGCGACTTTGTTTTATACTATGTAGTGATTATTGGATATTATTTAGAGCATTGGTGACAGTGGTTATTGCGGCTACTTACGAGTGCGTTCGAATAATGACAGGCACTTTAGTTTGTGTAAATAATAATTATTTCATTACCACTGCTCTTAAAACGGAAAATATCGTGGGGAAACTAGCATGTCCTAAAACCAAAAAATCAAAGACGTGACATCTACCAACCAGCACTGGGCCCGTACGTGGATTACGGGCTACTCCCTCTCACAGAGAGGATGCCTGTCCCAGCAGTGGAGTTAATTTAGGCTGATTATGGATATTGTTAAACTTCGCAAATCCCGAAGCGTAGTCCACATATAGTGTATTTCTTTTACAGTGTCCAATTTGGTAAACAAACACGGGACGAAAATTCTGATTTTTCGTATCAATCAAACACTTTGAGTTAAGCATAAACGTCTTGAACTTTGAATATTAATACACTTAAGGCATGAATTATTTTTAAAAAATGCTTCAGAGACACATACATTACCTAGAAATCTTAATATTAGTCTCGACATTTGTTTACCAAATGAGACAACTAAAGAAAATACACTATAGGTGGATAAGTAACATAGGACCCATATCTAAAATCTTAGGCCTTAGTAACACTCCCCCTTGGTCCTTTTGCGAAGGAACCGGCCATTATTCTGCAAGAATTCTGGGCAAAAACACTTACCATCTGCATAATAGTGAGCCATTTCTTATACTTGATAAGAATTGCCTTCATCTTCGCACTCCCTTCTGCCGATAGAAGGTAGTAGCTGTACATGATGACATGTACCGAGTTGTTTACCATCGGGGAGAAGGATGTTATTCCACCTGGAAAGAGAAAACTGACATATAAGGTACATATTTTTAGGGTTCCGTACCTCAAAAGGAAAAAACGGAACCCTTATAGGATCACTTTGTTGTCCGTCCGTCCGTCTGTCAAGACCGTTTTTCTCAACCACGCGTGGAGGTATGAAATTTATATCTAATACTCAGGTCTACTGTCCCTTGGAGCTGTGAAAAAATCAAACTTCTAAGCCAAAGCAATCAAAAGATACAGCTGTTTATGCTGCAAATTTTCGAAACTCGCACGGGAATCAAAACCTACAGGGTACTTCCCGTGAACTTAGAATCTTGAAATTTGGTACAAAGTAACGTCTTACAGTGCAGATAAAGGAAAAATTGCGAAAACCGTAAATTTTTAGTTACATCATATAATAAAATAAAAATGATTTTTTTTTCAAAATATCAAAATACCATAACTATGACTCGATTCTCGTGATGGGTGAACTTTTACTTATATACCTACAGGTTTGTACGGAACCCTCTGTGTGCGAGTCCGACTCGCACTTGGCCGGTTTTTTGAATATGAAACTAAAAACATGGGTAGGTAGCTTTCACACACGTTTTTGTTTGGACTGAGGTGTGATAAACATTCCGCACAGCTTGATCGATCAAGCTACGCTTGCCGCAGTTGGTCCGTGGATTGGTACCATCTTTATACAGCGAGACGCCTCGCTTATCATTCGTAGATCTTTGACAGTCGTTACGGGTCGTCGGAAGCTTGACAACCAGTCTTATCAGGGGAAGGGTTGTGGAGGTCCGATGGACAGTCGTTCCATGTGAAATACCTGTATTTAACTGCATCCGGTTAGACTGGAAGCCGACCCCAACATAGTTGGTAAAAGGTAGATGATGATGGGAGAACCTGTCTAATGTCATCGCGATTCCATTAGGTTTGTTTAGTCAATTTAGGACGGATTCGTTATCAGTTATCGGGCATAATCTCAAATCCATTCATAGGCTTTAGCAATTAACATGAATGAATGACATACACAAAAGAGTATAGTAGTATAAATATAATATATAATTATTTGGAATCAAAATTCCTAGGATCTATCTACACTCTACAGATAATCGAATTCCTTAAAGAATAATTTGCAACGTATTTTTCATTTTAATTCAGCCATTTCATGCTGGGACGACGAAAACTGGTACTAACTTTTCTCTGATATTAGAAAAGATTTCGTGATAAAGTTTGTGCCCTTGCGAATAAATTATGCTAAATAGAAAACGACACCAAGTTCGCAAAGGTGCACACTTTTTTACATTTTTATTGAGTGTGGAAAATAATCAAATGTCTCCTCCCGCTCAGGTGGAGCGGAAGAGAGTGTCAGATTCTTACTGATTAAAACCCATCCATGTTCCGTCCTTAGCCCTTTGTGTTCCGGGGAAGCGGTAACCCTTTCGGACAATCCCGCTTACCAGGCAACAATACCGCTTACCCCGGCATAAGGTGCACACTGAAATAATGATATTGTTGATCGCTTTTGCCATTATTCAGACTGTACGTATGTACTGTCGACTGCACGTCGCCATAGATGTTTGACCTGCGGGGTAATTGCGCGTCGCCCTTACAGTAGCAGTGGCTGTCATTTTGACAGTTCAACGACATTCATTGCGTTATATACGTTGTTGAGCAGACTACATTTTCCAACATATGAAGCAATGGATTTGCAATATCCTTCTAAATCATTCACATTGTGTTTGAAAGTGTATTTCGCAATTAGGGTGCGGGTCTATCGTTGTACGGAGTTTCAATAGAATAAGAGTTCATCTAATTCTGGTTTTGTATGGACGTGCGAAGTGTAGGTGGTCTAGATGTAATATCATTAATCGTAAAATTTTATAATGAAGGGCGAAACCCTTACTAATGGTAGGAGTGATAGGCATATTGCTGTAGAAGCCTTATTCTCTGTACAAAGCCACAAAAGAAGACCAACTCACTTTGCCAGGTGCTCAAGTACCTATCATGATGTAGCGGAAGGTATTACATTCGCAGTGAAAGTAAATTGATTGATTGTAACATCTTCAAAACTTTTCCCACGATATCTGTTAAATGTCAAACCACTGAGGTGAGTGGCGACAAGTGACTTGAGCGAGAAGTTCCGAAGCTTTATTAAGGCTTTAGTATCATCGTTTCCCAGGAATTCTGTAAATTAATAAAATATTCCTAAAACGCGTATAGCATCGGCATCTAAGTTCATTAATGGCACCATAAAATACAGGGTGGAAGGGATACTATGGTTTCAGTACATGATTCTGAACTACCCAGCGTAGAAACTCTTCGTCGGTTATAAAAAAATGCTGCTATTTCATGGAAAAGCGCAATATCTACGCAATGAAAATGTATGGAAAACCAACATTGTCATTAGCATCATAACCATCGAGCCTTAATTTTGTTAGACACCGCCTAGCTCTCATTTTCCTGCCCCAATTTATTTGGGGTCTTTTTCTTCCATACTTCTCTATTAGTCGTCATCTCAGTATTCACTCCCTTTCTAGCCATATCATCTTTCACACAATCCATCCATAATTTCTTTGATCTTCCTCTACTTGTATAGCCACATTCATGCTCAAAACTTTCCTGATAACATTTTCCTCATTCCTCCGCGTAACATGCCCATACCATGGCACCATCCAGTTATCAGGATCGAAATCATCATTTTGGTCCTAATGCGACATGGACTTATCAGTATCAATTGGGTGGGTTTCCAATCTCGGGCGATACCTGACCCTTTTTTATCAGAAATATAGTCCCAAATCGTGCTTGTAACCCTAAATTGCCGCTTGATTTGCTATACGGGGTATATTAAGCGTATCGCTTCGTTTATTTTGATCATATTGACAACAATAGCAACGTTCTTTACACATGATAAATATTACAACAAAAATTTTAGAGGTATTTTTTAAATCTAATTTGAAATGCGTTGACAGGCGATGTCCAAGAATGCTAAGTATCTATTTTCCCCTTTTGCTGGGCGCAATCCTTATGGTGAAGTATGACTCCAGACACTTGGATCTCCGTTGGAATGCACCAGTGCTACGCTGCGCTATGCCTTTGGCACGCCCGGACAGTAATTTGCATTCTCTGCAATTCCGTGTACTTCGTGTCTGAGATTGTCCTGTCATTCCTTTTAGGTGATTGGGCAGCTGTCACCTGCTCTATAATATCTCAGTTGTTGTGACGTCTTATGTTCATGACATGTCATTATGTTGGTGTTAAAGCTGGGAGCTTGTTTACTCATGTTTGTTGTTACGAGGTGCCTTTGTGCTCCCAATATTGTTTGTTTCGTAATCGTCTCTTCGCTCGGTTCTTCTGATCTTAGTAATCTAGTAATTCTGTGCTTCTGACATACAGAACTGTTGCTCATTTGATAAAAATGGCGAGAGTTTTTTGTCTGTCGTGAATCGTGATTTGTTAGTTGCTTATTTTAAACTAGCTGCTCGCGCGCGGTTTCACCCGTTGCTCGGCTCCTATTGGTCGTAGCGTGATGTTACAAAGCTTATAGCCTTCCTCGATAAATGGACTATCCAACACAAAAGAAAGTCCGAAAGAATTTTTCAATTAGGACCAGAAGTTCCAGAGAGTAGCGCGTTCAAACAAACAAACTCTTCAGCTTTAAAATATTACTAGCTTCCGCCCGCGGCTTCGCCCGCGTAATATGTCGACAAATTATACACGTAAACCTTCCTCTTGAATCACTTTATCTATTAAAAACCGCATCAAAATCCGTTGCGTAGTTTTAAAGATTTAAGCATACATAGGGATATAGGGACAGAGAAAGCAACTTTGTTTTATACTATGTAGTGATTAAGTATAGATGTAATATTGTCGCTTATCTTTTATGCATGTTACGTCAACCCTATCTTGTATTTCTATTTACATTCACCCAACCGATTCATTACATATTTTAAGAAGCGCAAAATCAGCTACATTCTAAACTACTCAACGGTTATAACGAGTCAAGTTGTTTCTTCAATTATAAATAGGACTTTGCGGTTAGAAACCTTTCATTTGACTTGCTGGCTTCACTGCAAATTAAGTGTTATGAGAGTCAGTCGACAAACACGAAGAGTATCCAAGGCATACACATTATACGGTGTTATACAATAACATTTAATATGATATCACCGTCGGAAAGGTCTCACGCGAGGCGAGGTCCGCTCAAACTTATACTCTCGCTTTTTACTGATAGAGTTTGTTTTTGGTTGTAAGGTGTGTGTTCAATGCCCACCCATCACTTTCACTCGCTGACCATCGCTATCTTCGCAATGCTTGTCCAACGATAAACTACAAGACATTGTTTGAGGTCAGTTTTATCAGCGAATGTATGGCCGTAGATAACATCGAGATGTAATCGTTTGTCAGAATTACGGAACTCGCGAATCAGAGCACAGGCATGTGGATGGAAAGTTGTATATTAAAAAAAAATTGCAATTCCTAAATCAGGTGGGTAAGTAGGTATATGGGTAAGTAATGCCCAATTATGATTTCGACTGATGGCAAAGTTGTATTAGCTGAGCCTAGCTACAAATAAAACTATTTTCCTTCGTGGCTACGTAATAACAGCCGCACGGGTCAATCCATCATGTTAAGCTACGCTTGCCGGGGTTGTTCCGTGGATGGGTGACCATTTTTACTTGTAAAAAGACGCACACAGAGTAACTATACTCTAAATGTTAATACATGTGTGACACGTGACGCCATAAAAAACATATTGATAGTATTTTACTACCAGTGTGATACAATAAGCTATTGAAAATATTCACCGCATACGGAACAGCCTTTTCATTCAACGCAAACTTATCACCATTTCAAAGAACTATTCACCAAAACACAGTCGCGTTGGGTGAAGTCTTTGCTTGAAACAAGCAAAATATTCCTGTGTACGGTATATGGATAGTGAGTAACCTGCATATGGGTCACGGGGTTTCATCTTGACAAGGAAAACGTGTGAATGCCTATGCATAACGCTTTGCATACAATTTTCTAAATAATTTTTAGAAGAACTACCTGCGCGTATTTTTTTTTATATCTATTATAGAGGAGCTCGTGGCTAAGTAATAACAGCCGCACAGGTCGATCCATCAGGTTAAGCAACACTTGCCACGGTTGGCCGTGGATGGGTGACCATCTTTACACACCGAGACTCCTCCGTGCCTCGGAAAGCACGTTAAGCAGTTGGTCCCTGACGTCATTTGTGCATATTTAACAGTCGTACAAGTATTTAGAAGCCTGAAGTTCTGGCAGCCAGTCTTACCAAGGGGTATCGTATTACCCAGTTAGTGGGGTGTGGAGGTCAGATAGGTAGTCGCTCCATATAAAATACTGGTATTCAGCTGAATTCCGTTAGACTGGAAGCAGACGCCAATATAGTTGGGAAAAGGCTCAGCAGATTGAATAAAGAATATTCTATTCTATTCTACAAGCGTGATATTAAGTTAGTGTTAATTATTTTAGCCCTCGTCTGCAGATAGCATGTTTGTGGAAATACAAATTAACGATAGGAGTAAATGAACCGTTTTCCAAGTTAATGTTTATTGAGCATGTGAACAAACATTATGTTGTAAAAGCTGGTTCGAGCGCTAATAGCTACCTGTCGAAAGTACGGGTAACATGTAACTAAGCGCAAACATTAATTTATATCGCCGCTGTTCAAATAAACCGGGACTGGAATGAATGGTTTTTATTGCTGATATGTTTGTGCGTGAGATATTGGCATAAAATTACTAAAATCCATCACATCTGACTGTATACGTTCGATAGACATACGATATGTAAAGAGATGATGTGTGTGAGTTCTGGATTTACAAGATTAAATAAAAGGAAGATTAAAATAATAAAACGGAGCTATCGTTACAAAGCTTGTATTCCCGAATAACAGGAGACAGCAAACAAAATTAATTTTGAATCTTACATAAAACAACGCGTTCGTCAACATGTTAGGTTTTTTTTTGTGGGTGGGAAATCATCAAATAAGTCCTCCCGCTTTGGGTGGAGCGGAAGGGAGTGTCAGACTCTTACTGAATAAATCCCATCCATATTTCCTTCCTTAGACGGGGTTCATCCATGTTCCGGGGTAGCAGTAACCCTTTTGGACAATCCCGCTGACATGCTATAAGGTTGCGTTCATATTTGTTCAAGAGAAAAGGTTATTTGGTAGGTCCAAATAAACTTTTCTCTTGAAGAAATATGAACGCAACTAAAATAGACTAAACTATATTTATATAGCTAATCTAAATAGTTCTTAGTACCAATAGTAATTCTTGACGTAGCACTAATACGTCAAGAATTGCTTTGATTACATTTATCCTATTCTCAAAGATTACTGGATCCTATTTCTGAAACGTGTCTCGATTATCGTCTCTTAAGTTACATTTACGTCAAGAACACGGTCATAGAATTTATCCACACGACCTACTCCATCTTCGTAATTACTTAAACGTTCAGTCAAATCAAAAATAGATTCTTCCACAAGGTCCATGAAAAAAAAACAAAGCCACAACATCGCTTGAAAAACAAAAGGAATACTTAATACCGCTGCTATATTTAGCACTGGTGCAAAAGAAAGCTCCTGGCTCATGTTTTTAAATAAAACCTCTATGTTTTATTTAAAGGCCGTCCGTTGAGCGAAAACATTCAAATGCTTTTCAAGATGGCAGGCGGCAACTATACCTATTGATGGTATTTGATGTTGATGTAAATGAATTGTGATCATTATTGAGGCTTTGAAGAAGGTAATGGTAATAGGTATTGTTGTGGTTAACTTTCTTAGTCCTTTTTTCATCACTGATTAGGAAAAAAGAGGCAATTTATCAGCCTGCCGTAGCTTGAAGCACAAATTATTATTGGTCGGAAGTGTTCCTCAACAGTGCGTAGAGGTCGAGTGATATGTAGTGAAGCTATAAGGTGATCATCTTATAGCTTCACTTAATTCTGGTACTACCAAAACTAAATAAATGTGCCACTGATAGAAAAGAAATAAACAAAAAGTATTTATTGGGGCTCGAACGACCGAACGAGACGATAGTAGAAACAAAAAAAACAAGATGGACCAAAATTATAAGGCAGACTATATCATGTTAATTCAAACGCCTTAGGGGCGTACAACTTCGTAATAGGGTCTTATAATGTATAAAAAACAAATAACAAAAAGAGAGACACAAAAAATGTCCCCAACATCACGTACTTAGTCGAAGTGTTCACTTTGTTTTGCAATTTTCTCGACAAATTTCCACGCAAGGCATTAAAGTCTTAAGTTTCCTAACAAACTGGAGCCACAATATCGTAGTTTCGGCAAAGTTTGACGTTCAAGGTTCTGTGGGGCGAGAACAGCAATTATGTGAGCTGAGCCTAAGTGGTAATACCTATAGTGCTCAATTGTGTAGTAGATTCGGGTATATTTCAGTCTAATTTCGGAAAGGTCCTTTTCAAAAATTGGATGAATTGAGGAGCTCGTGGCTTAGTAATAACAGCCGCACAAGTCGATCCATCAGGTTAAGCTACGCTTGCCGGATTTGAGCGTGGATTGGTAACCATCTTTACATACCGAGACTCCTCCGTGCCTCGGAAAGCACGTTAAGCCGTTGGTCCCGGCTGTCATTTGTGCATTTTTGACAGTCGTTACGGGTCGTCAGTCAGCCAGTCTTAGCAAGGGGTATCGTAGTACCCAGTTACTGGGTTGTGGACGTCATAGGCAGTCGCATGCAAAATACTGGTATTCAGCTGCATCCGGTTAGACTGGAAGTCGACCCCAACATAGTTGGGGAAAGGCTAGGCAGATTGACTCCTTTACAAAAATTGTGCTAGTCTTTCTTTATACGTCAAGAAAATACTTTGTGTGGAAATTGTATTCCAATATCCCCCACATCATTTGCATATCAGAAAGGAGAAATGCAGTCAGGACGATGATAAACAGAATCTAAACATGCAGACTCATCTTAACAGTCCTTCCATTACTAATTCAGTTTTCGATTAATGAACGTTACTCAACCCTGCGAACCAGAAAGCGATCCTCAATCTAACCCAGCTTTGATCATAAGATTAAATTCACTCGGCTGAACATGCTGATCTTCAAAAGAACCCTCGGAATGTACTCCAAAGCTTTTCACTGAGGTAATTGAATAATTATGACTTAATAAAAAGGTCCTGTGATATTATGAAAAGGTAAATATGAGGATATAATCCGTATTAAGCTTTATAATTTATGTAATTAAGATCTTGATGATGTTAAAAAGTTTACAGAGGATACTTTTTTGAGGAGCAAAAATGTTTGAAATATTTTTAGGTGTCTGGAGCAATTATCAACTTCGGCGTTTTTACAGCGTCTGATTCGCCAATTATGTATTTTGAGCCGGGTAAGGCGGAGTTAGAGCAGTCGTAGCCCAGTGGCATTGGCCTCGACTTACGAGTTGTAGGTCGTGAGTTCGAACCCAAGCAGGCGCTTTACTTTGTGTATATAATTTCATAACCACTGCTCTCAAAACGGTGAAAGAAAACATCTTGAGGAAACTGAGATATCCTAGAACTAGAAATTCGAAGGCATGTGACATCCGCCAACCCGTACTGGGCTCGAGTGGTGATTTATGGCCCACTTCCTCTCATAGAGAGGAGGCCTGTGTCCCAGCACTGGGAACATTATAGCTCATGTTATGTAAGGCGAAGTTGAGTCTTCCCAGGAAATTATGATGGAACAATTTTCTTGTAACTACGGTGATTATATAAAACGTGTTGATAACAACATGGATTGCCGTAAACAGCCACAATTATTTGCCGTAGACCTTATAATACTTAGTAACGCGTCACTACGCAATCAAGTCTTTGATAGCCAATATAGCCTCGAATACATGATGATAAATCGTGATAATTAAGTGTACTAAAATCATGCAACCCCTATAATATCTATATTGTTGTCTTAGATATGAAGCAGAAACGTGGGGCTATAAACTGTTATAGGTCGTAAATGATGGTAATAATAATATAATGTCAGTTTCCTTCTTTTAGATATGCAGTAGAGCTGGAAAAATAGTTTTGAGTTAATGTCCCAGTTCGTACAAAATGATTTTAGGTCGAGGTACCTGCACAATGGTTCCTCGGTTAAACGGTTAGTTTTTAGATTACGACGTATATGAATTTTAAACTGAAGAATTTCCATTCTTAAGTGGCAATGGGCAGGGCATATTGCTCGCAGAGTTGGTGACCGATGGGGCCGAAAGGTTTTGGAGTGGCGACGTACCAGAAGACGTAGCGTGCCTCCCACACGGTGCAGCGACTACCTTGTGAAGGTTGCAGGTATCAGCTGAATGCGAAAAGCACAGAACTGTCGAGGTGGCAGCGCTTGGGTGAGGCCTATGTCCAGCTATGGATTTATTTCGGCTGAAATGATGATGATTATGATAAATTCTAAACTAAAGCATAATTCTGAGGAATTGAGTTTTTAACGGCAACCCTTGTTCGTACAAAATTTCAAGCAAAAAATTTTAGGCTTTCCAAAATTATTACTTTAACGAGATCATGTCGCCAATGTCCCTAAAGTTTTAATAAGTTAATAAAGGAGGATGATTGATGATAGAAATTGAGTCTTAGACAGGTAAACGTACTTGGATGATAATCCTGTAATGCCGCAAACTAAACTTGATTGATTAACACTGTCTGTCACTGCTGCGGTTAGATTATTTGTTATTTGAGTACCAAGGCGCTGTTTCCCTTAGATTAATAGATACCTTATAAACAGGTAGGTTTAACTTATCCTAGACCTTAGATTCAGTATTGAGATAAGTATTATTGTACCGTCTGAATACTGCCAATGAAATGGTGATCTCATTTTCACCCGGCGTATTAATAAAACCGCGTAATAAACTGTCATGTTGGGCATAAAGGTTCTGGAATGGTATTCAGTTTTGCGGCCTGAGGTAGTCTGCTGTTTTTGTTTAAAAAAAAGAATTTGTCTTTTGAGTGCGGCCTCAGTGAGTTATCGAAATTTGAAAAGTCACGACAAAAAGCCTGGTATGTTTGATTCGGACTTTGTAGCAAAAATGACATTTAACTTTTTAAACTTATTTTTTAAGGAAAATTCCTTTAAATCGAAAAGTCCGGACAAAATGAAAAGGCTGGACATAGTCCAGAAGGGGGGCCCAATCTGGGGTGTCGGTAACCCTAGATGTGGGTGAGAAAGAAGGATCGAGCTCATTGCAGTGGTGTGCAGTTGGAGAGTCCTGTCCAGAAGTGGACTGCGAAAATATTTTCAAGATTAAAGACTGCGTTACGAATATAATTTAGTACAATGGTTAGCGGGATTATCCAAAATGGTAATCGCTGCCCTGGAACACATAGGGCTAAGGAAGGAACGCGGATAGGTTTAGTCAGTAAGTCTGACAGTTCCTTCCGCTTCACGCACAGCGGAAGATAATTTCCTTAAAAAAAAAGTTCAGTACAATAAAACAGTAGGTAGATGATAAAGAAAACAGTCGGCACCTGTATATTGTATGTTCAGAAACAGCACACGCCCTGTGTAAACAACGTTAACTCATTTTGTACACATCGAAGGTGTATTGGCTGCACCTTTTTCAAGTTGTATTTTTTTAGCTTGTAAAAACTGATGAGCAAACATTCTTACAAATTAATTTGTTGTTACTTGTAACTATTTTTTTTGTCTTCTGCTGCTTGGGTTTTTTTACGGTCCGATTTTCGAAATAATAATCAAATATTTAATTCGAATTAAGACGAGAAAAAATTCCCTGGAAAAAAATTAAATACTTAAGTCATAGAAATATAGATGATTATTCTTTTTTTCTTATATCTATGCTGAACGTCCTGTTTTCAATGGGATTTTTAAGTGTGTACTGTTTGGACAGGACGACTTTCGGGTGTTATAATAAAACTTGAGTTAGTATGTATTATTTCTAGATGGCTATACATCAATCTGCCTAACCTTTTTCCTACATATGTACACATGAATGCAATTAAGAATTTGAGCCTGAGTTTGAGTCGGCGTCCAGTGTTACCGGATGCAGCTGAATACCAGTTTTTGACTACCTATCTGATCACCACAACCCAGTTAATGCGTGACGATACCCCTTGGTAAGACTGGTGGTTAGGCTTCTGACGACCCGAAACGACTGTCAAAGATCCTCGAATGGCAGCTAGGACCTAAGGCTTATCCTGCTTTCTGAGCCACGGACTAGATGGCTAAACAAATCGGTTTATTTAATCAATAGAATATTAATTGTTTCGTTATTCGTTCTGCCATTATTTTCTACCCAGCTCGTATATTCACCTGCGTAGGCGTCATACAATGTGCTCTCACTGTTGCCCCTTTCATTATAAAAACAAACAATGTTACGCAAACTGAGCCAGTTGACTCTGCTAACGTGTATTGATTGCGTATTTATAGAAATTGGCTTAGCAACGTAACTGTTGGATGCGGCCAGTACCTGACACATTAATAATAATTACTGACTTTGATTTCAATTTTAAAACACGTTTTATGTGAACAAAACGAAAGAATTGAACAAAACCTGTGGATGCCATACCAGTCTGAAGGGCCAGTTACACATTAAGTGCATTTTTTATTTTTATTTGAATACTTAATGAAACCAAATTCGAATTTTAAATCGCTTTTTTTCCATTGATAATTGATATTAATTTTGGGTTGTGGTGGTCAGACAATCGCTCCATGTAAAATACTGGTATTCAGCTGCATCCGGTTAGACTGGAAGCCGACCCCAACATAGTTGGGTAAAGGCTAGGCAGATAAATGCCAGGATGATGCAGGATGATGAATTGAGATTAATTGTCGTTGATGATTTCTCAATTACACTTATGCTTTCATCAGATACTTTTGGAGCAGACAATGCCTATCTTGCACGTGGGTCATGCTCACTATCAACAGCTCGACTTAGACCACTGCTGGGCCTAAGTTTCTCTTTTCTTGTATCAATCCCCACGCTCTATTGCCTGCCTTATTCAGGTCCATCATATGGTTATTATTGTAAGGAGGTAGGGCTGACCAGGTCTACCGCATGGCAATGAGCTGTTTGATCAAGTAAGAACAATGTAGAACCCTCAGACAGCTACTTCTAAGGCTTCGCGGCAGACCCCATAGAAGAAGTCGGGGCAAAACAACGACCAGTGGTCTACATTAGCATTGAATCAGAGCAAGTCATGGGGACAAGGCTAACAGTAACTGTGACAACCCATGCTTTTGAGTAAGTGGATTTATGTTCAGCATAAGCTTCAATAATAATAAATGCTGGACAAAGAGGCTACTCACATACCGCTGCCTAGTATACGGGCTCACAAATATTTGGGTCGCAAAGGGCGGACGGAGTATTTCAAATACGCATGTAATTTGCTAACGCATTTTTGTTTCAAAACAAAACAAATTGGGACTAAAGGTCTGGCATTCATTAGGTAAGGCTCATGCACACAGTCGCGACGATGCATCGCTATTCTGGTAAAACAATTTCCGTGAAATATTCATAGATATTGACCTACTAGTGTCGCGTCGCGCTATAAGCAGTATGTTTAGTAACTAAATCAATTGCCGAAGTTTCAAGTAAAGTTGAAATAAAAATCGGCATTTTTAAACTGCCTATTTGTACAACAAATCATTAAAAGCGATTTTTACCAATGCAAATGAGCGCGTATAGCAATATATAAGTACCCCGTTTACGGGCTGTCAGTGTATTTTTATTTGTGGAATATTGACACTGACGTGTTTTGAACACTATTGTACATGTGCTGATCGCATTTAGTCTCATTGGTGAAATTGGCACTAAATACCTACGTTTAGCGCTAAACGAATTTAAAATGTCTTTCTGTTTCTGTCAATCGATCGAAGATGACGAAGACAATAATAAGCGAGAGACAAGAAAATTTGCAAATTCACCTTAACGTAAAAGTTAACCTGAAAATCCAAATTTTCTTGTCAGGTTATATCTTGATCAAAACATGACCCGCGAACAAAAATATATACTGACATAATTATAACCATAAGAGTCAACACAACATCTCTCTTACTTAGATTTGTTCTGGTTCTGCACATTCATCTGAAATTAAATTGCAAAAATACGCAAGAAAATGCCAATTGCATGGACTACTTCTACGCACCTCAAACGTGGTTAGGCAAAGGCTTTGGTGCCAATGGACCTTAATCATTTTCCGGCAGTGATAGCCTAGCATCGGCATCGGCGTACCGAAACCATCCGCTATTCCCAACATGTACAAAGTACGATTTTCATTTATCACGTGTTTGTACCTAAGTAGTGCAATCTGGTTACTGCAATTAAGCCCTGTCAATGGCGCATGTAGATAGTAATGGAATCCAAAGGCCGATGCAATTGGAACACGGGCTAATAGTTTGCCGTCGTAGTTATGTAAGTCGTTATACTGATTTAGCAGCTGTAAATCTTCTTTTCGTGTGGTTTGTGACCAACCTGGTGTCAGTTTTTTTTTATGCTGCCCTTGGGCCTCAGACTTCTTCCCATGCTGTTGAGAAATATCTCTCAGACATGCTGGTTACCTCACGATGTTTTCCTTCACCGAGTTTTAGTCAAGTGATAATTTATAAAATAAGCACATGCATCAGTAAAATCAGAGGTGCGTGTCTTGGGTTCGAACTCGAGACCTATGACTTGGCAGTCCGACGGCCACACCCCTAGGTTATCACTGCTAATATGCATCATTATCAGTCCTAGCAAGTTTACTAATCGCTGTCTTAATCCAAATTTATCTATTTGGGGTCGATGCAACATGTCCGAGGATCAGTCCTCCGTCATCTCAGTATTCACTCCCGTTCCGATCATTTTCACTACATACGATCCGAATCCGAGAAATTTCGATCCGAATTCGCTACAGTACTATTTTATGATGGGTCGCGCTCGAGATCCGAACTCTGTTCGTCCAAATTTAGAAGATTCCCAATTCAAATTCCGAATTTGAATTCGGATTCGGATCGGATGTAGGGCGGAACCGCTCTTACTCATAAGGTACGAATTTAGAAAAATATCTTCAGAGGCTATTTCCTTTTATCTATCTCCTGTTTATAAAGGAAACGTCGCCTCATACTGTACTGACAAGAACATAAATAGTCGCCACGTGTGACCTATATCTAGACCACCCCTCGCCTGCACTATAAATAGAGTGAAAACTCCACTTTAAGGTTTCCTAGTTTCCGAGCACGTTATTGCACTACCCAGAAATGTTTATACGGCCAACATCGGGTACTCAGTACCGCCCTATAGCCCGTTGTACACGGCACGATTTCTTTACGATATGGCGCGCTAGCCACACCGTACAATTGTGTGTGTTTGATATGCGCATACGCTGACATTGCCGTGCGTATTTGTCAACAATCTATGTGATCCATACAACACTGATGACCGTGCCTACAAACGGCGAATCAACCTCAGTTTTTCACGACAAAAAAACGTGTGTGTACAACGGGCCTATCAGTTCAAAGGAATCTAATTGACCAATATTTAACGTTCCTTGAAACGAGGGCATAAAATTTATAAATCATTGGTAATAGGAAGTCCAGTACTTACCCACTTCCAGTTATAGGTAATTCAATGGAATTAGTACTTACGTAAGATTTGTGGACGCTTCGGGAAATTGAAGAAAGTTGGGTTATGGTCGGTCTTAACTACGTTTAATGGTTGCGAAACTATTTTATGAAGAGTGTTTTTGAGTTATCATAAGGAGAACTCTTTATTTATTGGTTCCTCAATTTCTTTTTTGAAATTTGAACTTTTAAAATCATGATGGCTGAGTTATGTTATGCTCGGCGTTTCTGGTAGCTTTTTTTTTTCAAATATTATATTTATTCCACTTCGGAATATCGGAAGCCCATGCTAAGTCAGAGGCTCATGGGCAGCTTAAAAACTCTGTCACACCAGGTTAGTCCCACACGAGAAAGAAGAAGATAGGAAAATGCTCTTATCTAGAGCTACGTGTACACGAACTCAATAAAATTAAGGCACTTTATGAGGCTAGCGATTCACCTTCCAACCAAAGCTTATGAGACAGATATTAAACTATTAACAACATAAACTTGACAGACAATAATCATGGGTACATGATGACAATTACGCAAATTATGTTACAAAATTTTATTTAAATGAAATAACTGGTCGCTCGGTGTACGTATGTAAATACTAACAGCCATGCGACCCATAGATAAAAGAAATATTTTTATGGTGCGACCATCGGAATGAAAGATCATCTGACGGCTTTATTTAGTAAAGCCAACTGAAACTTAATTTATTAAGTGTTATAAAAAAAAATACTGTCTCGTTGGTCTAATGGTCGCCAGCGCTAAGCTGTTAAGCATGAGGTCCGAGGTTCGATGCCCGGATCAGGGCAGTGTTTTTGGGTTTTCTATCTGGAATTTTCTGTAGCAACCCGGAGTCTGGCTTTGTGCTCGGTTATTGGCAGTAGGCTCGCCAGGGTGTTACACGCCCCCTTAGGGGAAGACAGGCGTGAAGTCAAGTTATGTCTTATAAAAAAATCCTATGGAAATCAACAGAAAACGTGCAACTTTTCATTCCAACTGTCCCGATATTCAACCTTGATTTGATCCACGTGGCGTGTTTAACCATCAGTCAAGCTCAAGACTTTGACAAGTGGCAGACGGCATTTAATCAAGCTATGATCGTTTAAAAGCCAATTCCAATTATACAGTTTCAAGCTAATTAAGAACAAAAATATTAAGGCGAAGCAAAAAAAAAAATCGTGACAAGTTTTGTAACAAGTAGGCTAAACATTATTTAAAAAATCTTTGGAAGTTTCATATTAAGGTAGAGTTAACTTAAATGTACGTATAGTTATGTAGGTTTTCGTTCCGGGCTCTGCATTTCTCTAAGCATTCATGCTATTCGCGCTCGGAGGTGGAGGTCAAGTTTTATGCCTACATGTTTGGCTTAATGATCAACATTTCTCATTAATTACTACAAGATCATGGTTGGAGTTTATGGTGCTTGTAATCTTAATTGGATTTATTTATATATTTAAACTTCTTGCACACGAAAAAGGGACAAAGGCGGACTTAATGCATTAGGCAATCTCTACCCGTCAACCAAGGATTGTATTGTTGATTGATGATTGTGTTGTATTGGCGAAAGTATGTTTTTATTGTAGCTCTCATACCTCAACCACTGAAAGGATCATCCTGAAACGTTGCATACACGTTGTCAGGGGTACAGAAACGGACATAGGGTATCTTTCATCCCAAAAAAAGTCCGGTTCTCATGATAAATAGATGGCGCCACGTTTCTTTTGAATCATGATTTAATTATAAATTATAACAAGCCGAGTACAACCCGAATTGATTCTCAAATTCTAAATGAACACGAGTGAAGCCGCGGGTAAAAGCTAGTGATAAAATGAAAAAGGGTTTTGTTGTTTTAATGAAAGGTCGTAAGAGATCTATAATTATTTGTAAGTGTTGTCGCAGCTTGGCATTAAGACTTCCTAATGTGATATTGAGGAGCTGTGTTCTAAGTCATCAGCATATAGGCCATGGTTCTCACTCAACGAAACTGTACATAAGTGTTAATTCTACTTTAGAGGGTTAGCGCGTCAAGATATCCCGCGAAATTCAAATTTTCTTTAGATTTTTACCATTTACAGTTCAGTGTCAGGTAGTATGTTGAACAAAATATGATTCGCAGCCGTAACAAGTACGTATTTATAGGATTTTAAGCTTTAAGAACCATCAATACAACTCTCTATGTTAAAATTGCCCTTAAATGTCATGATTTCATGAAAAGAATCATTATATGAACTTAGAGGGTTGTATCAGTGATATCAATGATAACAGTTCTGTAACGATAACCGACCGCTTAAGGACCAAATATATTAGAAGAACTACAATCTAATGATGTAGAATAATAAATACAACATTCAGTTAACTCCATTGCTTCACTAAGCTTATTAAAAGGAGTTATGAAACAAATCTGGGACGGAAGGACCAGATCAGCGGTATTGTAGCACGAGATAACTCAATCGCTTTGTGCTTTTGTTGCAAAGCTGTTGTGGTTTTGTTGGCACGGCGGCGAAGCTTTAAGCCTTTTCATACCATTTTACATAGCATAAAATCCTATTACAAAGAAAGAAAGAGCCCAGACACAAGAATAGCCGACCTATACCTAGACGGTGGTTTTTAATTCACTGCCTTTTAGGGCGTGAAAGTATCCGTGATTTTGACCAACTTTGAAATATCGAAAAAGATTCGAATTTACTTTTTCATTTGTTTTTGTTATTTCGTATTTTAAATCTATCTATCTATATAATATATAAAAATGGAACCCGTTTTCCTTGGTCACGGCATCACGCGTGAATGGCTGGACCGATTTCACTAATTCTTTTTTTGTTGTATTTGTTATTATTAGGAGAAGGTTCTTACGGAAAAAAATATTAAGAAAATCTCTCAGAAATATTGAAAAATATACATTTAGTTTTGCATATTAAAAAAAAACGCGCGTAACGAATGTCAATGTCATTCACAGCCATAGACTATATTGAAAGAGCATTGTTTGTTCGGAAACGTGGTTACTTAATTAAATCTTATATATAAAAATGAATCGCAAAATGTGTTGGTAAGCGCATAACTCAACAACGCCTGGACCAATTTGGCCAATTCTTTTTTTGTTGTGTTTGTTATTGTCAGGAGAAGGTTCTTACATACAAAAAAAAAATAGGTAGGTAGGTAGGGTAGGTAGGGAAGGTAGGGTAGGTAAGTTGGTAGGTAGAGTAGGTAGGTAGGGTAGGTATGGTAGGTAGGGTAGGTAAGGTTAGGTATCATAGTTAAGACAGGACAACTTTTGTCGGGTCAGCTAGTTGTTTATAATCATGAATACTCTCATCTACCGAAAGGTTAACAGTGAATTAAAAAACAAACGTGTACACTCTAATACCCTGAAAGACGGTGTTTTATTCAGTTCAGATGGCTTGAAAGTTTACGAAGCGCCATTCCAATGAACTTTATGTCCGCACCCCGGGCAGTCAGTCATCTGTGTCGAGCAACCCCAGCTCCGGTATATCAGGGAGTTATCTTACGTAAGAGACTGGCAACATTGCTTAAATATACGGCATATTTTGTTGAGTTATGTATTTAAACTAGGCCCTAGTGTGGCTTGGAACAGTGCCGACTCTTTAGAGAAAAGCGCTCAGCAAAGCTGTTTGGTACTTCTGTGAATAATAATGCTATAGCTCACATTTTTTTTGAAGGGATGGGATATCATCAAATGACTCCTTCCGCTCTGGGTGGAGCGGGAGGGAGTGTCAGACTATTGCAGGCTAAAACCCATCCATGTTGCTTCCTTAGCCCTTTGTGTTCCGGGGCAGCGGTAACCCTTTTGGATAATCTCGCACCGCTCTCACTGGTCATTAGCTATATCGTTGGCAATCTAGAAATTTGAATAAAATATCTTTTTTTTTACCATTTTACTATTCTGTGCTTCCACCAACTAAATAAAACTATCACAAACAACATCGACACTTCATTACTTTCTGCGTCATCCATTGCTCCGACCAGTACGAACCAAAAAACATCGCCTCTAGCGATTCGAATCCTGATTTAGATTAAATATTATTCTAGGTCATGTTTTTTGATGGTTAACCCATATTACCAACATCCAATCAGCATTTACCCCCAAATTCGCACAATCTCAGCCAATAATTCCCTTAAGTAAACTGAGAGGCTTATGTATCCATCAAAACGCTCATCCTGTCGATCAATAGAATTCAATCAGTGGTTGTAACAGTTCACTTGATTGCTATTATGGACACGTGTCAAAATGGAGCGGCATTTTGCTCAAAAAGCCTATTGGCCTACATTTGGAACGCAAAAAATCTTTTATGATAAATCGCTGGCTAGGGCTGGCGAAGATTCAGTGCAGTTTTTTTTCTGTTAGTAGTTAGATATATAATGAAGAATTATCATAATCTGAAATATATAAGTAATCTATCTAAGTATAATCTGAAAAATCGTCAATATTCCAAATTGCAAGGAATAGATAATATCCGTGTTTAAATACGTTGCATGCGATGCGGCCAGTGCGGTCCAGTAGACGTCACTTTCAGTCGTCTTAGGTCTGATTTTTCAATAATCAGATAACTTTTATCTAAAGAAAAAATGGCGGTTTGACATATTTGCCATGCAAAAGCTGTCAAATTGCAATACTTATTCCTCCAATAAAACTTATCTGACTATTGAAAAATCAGCCCTTATTTGAATAAGATTTAAGTATATCGTATCGGCTTGCCTAATTTTTCTTAGTTTGCAGTAGTTTAAAAATCGATTAGTTAATGATACTAGCTCAAGTAGGTTCAAATTCTTTATTAATATAATAATTATGCAATACTAAGTGTAATTATGAAGATCTTAACTATAAATAGGTATTTAGAAGTTAGTTGAAACACATATTATTTAAATAAATTAAACATACACACTCAATTTTACAGTTATACAATTGACATTTTACTGTAAGTACTTAAATTTTTTATTAATAAAAAATATAATATATCATACTATTCTTAGGTTCTATATCACATTATATTAATTGTAAGTATCACAATCATTTTAATTTTAAATAATCGTATTGGTTGAGCTGTTATACCGTTCGCCATCCCTAACCTAGTCGGTCGGGGCGACATCTGACGTTATGGGCGATTAAAAATGGTTGAATGAAACTTATCGTAAAAATGCCATTTCCACATTTAACGGCTATTTAAGGGACTATTATTTTCGCATTGCTTTAATATTGTAACGAGGTTGTTTTTTCTTTTTGTGTTATTTATTTGAGAATACAGTCACTGAAAGGATTGCCTTAATTTCACATTATAAAAATAAACAAATTATTTTAGTCTAAATAACATACTTACATCACGAAGGGTGAGACGACGGTGGTCCTATAGTATAACCTCTTTTTCTTAGTTGATTTATATTAATGTTGCTAAACTCAACATTATTTTGTCAGTCAGTCAATCAATTGCATATCTTAACATTTTTAAAGACGTTGAATCACAATGTTCCAATATCTGTATCAATAGAACCCCCACTGGGTACTAATGCGGTTTCCTAAGACCCAATCGGCCTAACCTTTTCCCAACTATGTTATGGTCGGCTTCCAATCTAACCGGATGCAGCTGACCAATATTTTACATGGAGCGACTGCCTGTCTATCCTCCACTACCCACGGTAACACGATAGCCCTCGATAAGACTGGTTGTGTGAATCTTGGGCTTCTGACTATCCATAACTACTGATATGCGAATGACAGCCCGGACAAACGGCTTTTTTTTTTTCGAGCTTGGGAAATCGTCCAATGACCCTTCCCGCTCTGGGTGGAGCGGAAGGGAGTGTCAGAGTCTCTGACTAAAACACATCCATGTTCCTTCCTTAGCCCTTTATGTTCCGGGGTAGCGGTAACCCTTTCGGACAATCCCGCTTAGGGACAAAGGGCTTAAAGTGCTACCCGAGGCGTGATGTTTTTTTTATTGATATTAAAATGTTTAAACATCAATTGTTTGAATATCTAAATCAATAGGAAGCTGCACTGGCTGGTAATAATGCCGATTCTTAAGATCCCATTACACAGTCATTTCTTGGCCCACAATTCCTTATTTACTGGTTCGTTAGTTCAATTGTTACAGCCTCCTTGTAACTTAGTAATGGCTTAATAGGATTTAATATTTTGTTACGGTTTTCTTTGATAGAGTTGTTAAATGGAATCTTGTTGTATACTTCTCTTAACGTAGTTTTCGAGTAATCAAAAAGCCGTTGTATTCAATATGTCCAAAACATACTTGCACTGACGATATGTTAGGTAAAGCTAACATCCTTCTTCGGCTGAAAAATAAATGTCACAGCTGTAAGAAGCCAATTTCTAAAACCGCCCCTAATCCGACAACCGACTTGTCAACGTCTTTGGCAATAATCCCTCTTAAAAGAGATATAGTCTAATCAACCGTACTAAATAAATTAGCAAAATTTACCTCAATTCGTTCACTAAACGTCTTCATGCAAGAATAAATCGCAAGTTATTTTTTTTTTCGCTAAATGTTGACAGCGAGTTTGCGAAAATCACCCGTTGGGATTGGTTTGCCCGCACCGTGCCGTCAAACGACCCGCGTACACGCGAACCGTAAATAAAACGGTTAAATTATATATTTACAATGAAGAGCTGTTTTTATTTTTTTTGTAACGTTTACTACGTTTAGCGGAAATTCTCTGGGGTGATGGATTAGCTGTTTTGCCCAAGCCATATTAGGGTTTTAGAAAGAATCGACCTAGTACTCCTCTTCTTCTACGTTGACCAGCTTAAGTTTTCAGTTCTTCTTCTTAACTTTTTTTTAGTATCAATTACTTTTAATATTTTTACTTTTTAATTTAACTTATTTATTTTTGGAATGTCTGTATGTGAGCACCATGTACAGACGCCAGATACAAAACATTGTAAATAATTTTAAAAGAGTAATGGTGGAGTTTCTTGCCCATTCTTCTCCACACGAAACTGCGTTTTGGAAGGGTCGATTAGAATTTCTATTTCTTGTTTATTTTGACGTTCAAAAGTGCCTTACATGTGCAATATTTCAAATAAATGATTTGACTTTGTATCATTAAATCGATATCATTCTCCAATGTATTGTGTCTTCAGGACCATTCTTGTAGTCAAAATTATTGGGATGTTTATATTCAGCCGTGGACATTCGGGTTGATGAGGGACGAACCTTTACCAACTATGAATGCTGCAGATGCCATATTGTATCTCTATACAGTGTGTTAGGTTAAATGAGACACATACTTTCAGGGGTTACTATACTTATAAAAATGAACAACTTTGACGAACTATACCTCAAATCACGAAAAAAAAACACCCGTTCAGTACATTTACGTTCGCATAATTCATCAAAATGTATGGAACAGAAGATAATTTATTTTCATATTTCAGAGTTGGTCCCATTGACGAAGTAGTTGTTTTCATGAGTACTATACAACCTGAAAGTATGTCCCTCGTTTAACCTAACACACTGTATATAATATAATAAAACTTTGATTCAGTTGTTATAGCTTAGCAGTACTGTGAAGGCATATTTGTTCTTCCTGAAACTCCGGATAACTATTCACACGTTGATTGCGTGAATGTCCTTGAAACGATTCGAGTTTCTTTCAGTATTCTGTTCGTTGGCATTCACAAGTTAGTAAATAGTAGATAATTACAAACGGATGTTGTTTTTATTGATATACATCTTTCTATAAACAACTAACATGATAAAAATTATGCATCTGTTGTCTTGATGCAGCATGCATGACGTCATTAAATACATCTTATTGTGTTTCGCTAGTAGACTGTTATGCTTGAGTTGAGACGTACGCGGGATTGTCCGAAAGGGTTACCGCTACCCCGGAACATAAACGGCTAACGAATGGACATGGATGGGTTTTAGTCAGTAAGAGTCTGACACTCCTTTCCGCTCCACCCAGAGCGGGAGAAGTTATTGGATGATTTCCCACCCTCAATAAAAAAATGCTTGTGACGTCATATAATAATATTGATATGGTACGCGTAAAACTTTATAGCGGCTCTGAAGTGCGCTACTCTCTGCGCAGTACCCCACCCCTCACCTCCGCTGACATATGAATACGTAACTACGCACCGACTCCCCTCATGTTCCGAGCTGCTATAAAGTTGTCCAGCTGTACTACGTTATCTTCACTATCTAGATGGACATGGCACCTCATTTGTAAAGCATTGAAGGCAACAATAAATTCCGCAACGATTTCAAAAGAAGACTGGGTTGGTATGGTCTTGTTGTCAAGTCATGACAGAGCGCACTTAACCACGAAACGGCTGCTGTCATGTGACCCTATAGATAATTTGGCATCATAAGCAGACGATGTACCAACCCTGCCCGGCGGCTTCGTTGAAAAGAAACTATGAAATAAAGTAACTCCCTACTTAATATAAGGCATTTATGTACTTACTCATCATATGCATATTGTATAATTATCACTTGCTTAAAAATCGGTGAGGAAAGCGACATGAGAGATATTCCTCAACAGCATGTGAAGCTAAGTCAAAGGCCCATGGGCAGCTTTAAAACTGACACCAGGTTAGTCATTAACCACACGAAGACGACGAAAATAACTTAATATACATACCTCCAACATATTTCAAAGCAGACCAAATGATGATCAGGGTACTGACATGATGGTAGACGTGCAAGAACGAGGCCTGCCTTTCCTTCTTCCTCAATATGAAGAACGCTGTCTCAACCAGCTCCAGTATCTTCAGCATCACGGTCCACCAGAGAAACCGTAGCATCCTCAAAGCCTCTGGGTTCATGGAGTAGTCTGGAAGCATGCAACCGAAGTGATACGTTGTTGTCCATCCTGACGTCATTATCTGGAAGTTAAAAGAGTCTTTAAATGTTAAGGGTCAAAAGGGGACGAAAATATACCTGAACTGGCCGAAAGTAGGATGGTTATAACTGGCCCAGACGCTGGGGACAACGGAATTATTTGGCGTATAATAAATAGTCTCTAATATTAGTTCCGAAGAGCAATGGTGGCTCAGTGATAACGCTCGCGATTTACGCGTGTAAGTCGTAAGTTCGAATCTAGACTGGCGCATTATTAAAACACCACTGCTCTCAAAACGCTGAAGGAAAACATTTTAGGGAAACCGGCATGTCTTCGAATCAAAAATTGGTAGCATGTTACATCTGCCTTTCATCTGCAATACGCTTTGGTTCCGGGCGGTAGATTACAGCCCTCTCCCTCTCACTGAGAGGAAGACTGTCTCCCAGCTGTGGACACTTGTATTTCATCTCACAGGAGAAATCAATTACGCACTTTCTCATTATACTGAAATCTTGAATTTAAAGTGTCTATTCTTTAGGGACCTGATTGATCACCAAGATGGTTTTATTTCGTTTATCATGCCGGCTTAACGCCGAAGAGATTAATAAGCCTTAGTGTAAAGGAAACTAAAAATATATACGTTATAATTCGACTAAAATTACCAAACCTGTGAATTTCAGATTTATTAATAGCTTCTTAGAAGACTTTGGGTCTGCTTGCATGATTAATGCGTGTACATTTAACACATGGAGTGGGTCTTTAATGAGGGTCACTGCTGAGTCAATGTTGGTACGGACTCCTACTTGACAGACGCTCTTGGATAATAATGCCCAAAATAAATGGGTGCCAAAACAAACCAGGTGGTCGAAAATGTATACCGTGTAAACCGATTGAAGTTTATGTGAATAAATAAGTGGATATGTGTGAAGTGTCAAGTTTAAGGTCGATGCGCAAAAGTAAAGCCGGTAAAAAGTTTTTATTGCAATATGCAGGTCGGTGTCAGGTTGCATTTTGATCAAAATATGACTCGCGACCTAGCAAATGTGTATATTCATAATTATAACTATAAACATCCCTCTAAGTTAAAATTTATCTTAAATGCCAATACGAATGATAATCAAGCTTCGCTTAAATATTGTTTTGTGAGGAACTCTCGTCTCTTTGTTTTCATACTCAATTTACCCAAAGCTCAGCAGAATTTGCTACTTTATGAATAGTAAAAAAAATCTTATTGTAGTTTTCTGATACGCTGATGTCAAATTCAAATGGTTGATTTCAAATACGTACATACAAGGCATTTTTTAACGCCAAAATAAAAAAAAAACTATTTTAGTGGCCACTTCATAAAGCTAGTTTTGTTTGGAGAAGAATGAGCAAGAAACTCCACCGTTACCGTATTCTATCTAGAAAGGTCTTGCTTGTTTTCTTACGAAAGCCATGCCAAGCCAAGCAAATGATTGAGAAAAATTACACTCATTTCTCAGATAAGAGCTACGTAACTGCCACTAATAGTTTCTTAAAGCCACGTTCCGACCCGTAATTAGTTCCTCTCCCTATTTGTTGAAGTCAGCCGCAGAAACTTCCCTCTTTGAGACATTGTTTAGTCCAGGCTGAACATAGAGCAGGGAATGCAGACGGTTGTACCTACTAATAAAATTCGTGAGGCGGACGCGCCGCACCGCCGAAAGTACACCTTCTTACAACTTCTGTCACGGACCGCCATTTAAATCCGTCATTTGTGTCTTAGTACCCGTACTATACCGTTTACAGAGATTAAGGTAGGTAAAGTGAAGACCTGACTTTTAACCTTTTGACCGCCCCAGTCGGTTTTTTGCTTTTTATGTCATTGCTACAAAAAACGAACTACTGATTCGCCGCAGATATTTATTTGTCGATTTATGAGCTTGGTACTGGGGGCACGGTAGTGGTTATTGATACAAAACTAATAAAGCAGTCGAGGGATTAAGAATACCATACCAATAAATTACTACGATTATGACTACGGAGTCACGCTTAGTTTCTAGATCATGTCACTGTGTTTGGAGTATTGTGAGATGAGCGTATGACTTATACTCAATCATCAAATGACTCCGCCCGCTCTGGGTGGATCGGAAGGGAGTGTCAGACTCTTATTGACTAAAACCCATCCATGTTCCTTCCTTAGCCCTTTATGTTCCGGGGTAGCGGTAACCCTTTCGGACAGTCCAGCTTACCCGGCATGGTTATTGTACAGACGCCAGCACATCTAGTCAAAATTTGTCAGTTAGCTATCCCTAACTGTCAAATTTTCTCAATTAAAAATGAACCTTATGGCTTTGCAATAAAGTTGAAATACTATCAAAGAAATTTGATAGATAGTGGTAACTTGATGAGCTGGCCTCTGTACTTAAGTTATGTGTTAAAGTGATGTATTTTGGCTTGGCCATTTTATATTATAGTAAATAATGAAAAGAGTGACAGCGCCACCTCTAGTCGCGGCCGCCGAAAAGTCTCCGTAGTCTATGGTACTGACCGAGGATTCTTTCAGCGTGTTTCAGTACGTTTAACAATCACTTAGTCCCCTGTTTACACACTTAAATATTCATGTAGTTGTATGATATAACAGTTAATTGTTACTGTGACAGTGTAGACAATGGGAAGTTTTGAATAGTTGTTTTGTATGGTTTAATTAATTGCTGTGCCCGCCTTTTGTTTCAGTTTAGCGTTGAATGTTATTGTTAAGCGAAAATCTTATATTAGAAACGATTGTGGCGATGCTATAAACGTTTGGTGTTACCATGTTGCGCAGATATAAAGAAATATCAATTCTTTCTTTCTTTTCGTGTGGTTAGTGACTAACCTGGTGTCAGAGTTTTTATGCTGCCCATGGCCTCTGACTGACCAAAACCTCTGATTTTACGGATTTATGCGCGTATTGTATAATTATCACTTGCTTAAAAATCGTTGACGGTAAACATCGTGAGGAAACCGCGGTATGCCTGAGAGATATTTCTCAACAGCATGTGAAGCTCAGTCAGGAATCTTGATTGATAAGTCGTTAAAATAAGTTATGTTTTAGCTCCTGTACAGCTCCAAAAATACGGCCCAGTGCGTATCGGATCACGCACAATGAAGGGTTCCGTAGTTGGGTTTAAGTTCCCCAAGAACAAACATTGTAGTTAAAATTGTCCTCCCATACATCGATGTATTTTTTTATTGGGACCGTAAAGTTACGTATTAATTTCAACTCGATACGTCAATGCGTTCGTTTTGAGAAAAAGAGTCGTAGTGACTCTATAGTGTATTTCTTTTACAGTGTCCAATTTGGTAAACAAACACGGGACGAAAGCTCTGATTTTTCGTATCAATCAAACACTTTGAGTTAAGCATAAAATGCTTCAGAGACACATACATTACCTAGAAATCTTAATATTAGTCGCCACATTTGTTTACCAAATGAGACAACTAAAGAAAAATACACTATATAAAGTTTGCGTTTTTCTTTTGAGTCCCTATAAAGTTTGAGTTGTTTACACCAACATGTAATTGATTAATTAATAATTAATTCTTAATTTCTTCACCTATCAAATGTCTAGTCCCAAATGCTCAGTTAGACCATAAACGTGGTCTGAAGGGTGCCATATAAACGAATGGATAGACGCTGGTGTCCGCCTTCAAATCCGCTCACTGTATAACTCACGGTAATGACTAATCCATTGATCGCCGAAAGCGATTACGGGCTGCGAAAACAGCGATATTTTTATATCAGATGTGTAAGCGAAAGTAGTTATTAGCGAAAAATGGTTAAAAAAGTAAGAAAAAAACCGTCTAAGTTCGGCAATCTATAAAAACGGAAAAAAAAATACGTTTGTTGTATGGAAACCCCCTATTTTATTTTGTTTTTTAGTATTTGCTGTTATAGCGGCAATAGAAATACATCATCTGTAAAAATTTCAACTGTCTTACTATCACGGTTAATGAGATACAGTCTGGTGACAGACGGACAGACGGGCGTGTTCGTCGTCCGTCCGACAGATGGACAGCGTAGTCTTAGTAATAGGGTAAACGGGAGCCCCCGTTTACCCTTTGGGTACGGAACCCTGAAAAGAAAGAAACATTTTTTACTGCGATTTTTTTACTGAATAAATGAAACAACTTGACCCTCAGACATTTCTATCGGTTCGGTGAAGGCACATACCTACCGGTTTAAATAACAACAGTAACTGATTTTATCAAACTCAAAGTATTTATTTCAAATAAACCAATTACAGGAACTTTTGAATTGTCAAGGGGTCGGTCAGTCAGAAAGATGAAGCTAGTTGGCCACCCTAAATATACTATGAAGTTACCTCCCTAAATATACTTGTATGTTTTGGCGCCTATTTATTTTCCCTTTTCATACAGCAGCGTAACATACCATTAAATTACTTTTCCTAGAAGTAACTCGTTACGCTGTCTCTAACGCATTTCTAGTGGCCTCCGACATTCTATTGAATGAATGTATGGGTGTGGCTTTAGGTCCATAACACGTTTCGTCTCATAACTCGTAACTCATAAGATTTAAAGATAATTTCTTTGGAATTTCTAGTGTCACGCAATGTTAAATTCAACGGTCAATAGCGTAAGAACGGTTATTAATTGTACGTTTAATGTATTCCGGTGATAGACTGAAGAAAGTTGACGATTTGTTTGGAGAAGTTATGTATTTGTAGTTCTTCATCTTGGGCAGGTGGATTCTTAAGACAGTTCTTTGTTCTGACTATCCTACTTTTATATTATAAACGGGAAAGTTTGTGAAGATGTATGGATATTTGTTATTATTTCACGCAAAAACTACGGAACGGTCCTGGCAGGGTCGCCATGTAAATAACTTTTCTACCTCTGTACCATAATCCTCAATGGATCTGCTAGGCCTTTCTGTCCTCAGGTCAGTTCCTGTCAGGTCCTTTCTTCCTTTATTTCTTTCAATAGATTTGAATGTAACACTTAATTTTAGATAACATTGCAATATAGAAAGATAAGGATAAATTTATATACCATTTAATGTGTAATAAGTAACTATATGTCCATTAAACACTATTATTTTCAAAGAAGATACTTCAAGTTAATATTTAGTAATAATTATGTAGAAAAAAAAAGATACTTATCATTTTTTTTTCTATGTCCCCGGGAGGTGAAGTGTAAGAATAATATGCGTGCTCCTTTAGTTTAGTAAGTAAGCACGCTACTTTATAACCGTATGTATGCTGAGTTTGCACTATACCTTATTATGCATTATTTTAGAGTACTACAGTCCGCGAGGTATAGGCTGAGCTTTGCATTTGTGTGAGTGTACATGGATAGTGTAGGTGTGATAACCGGCCTTAGGCGCGGCGCCATTTTCGCCCGGTGGTTTAAACTGATTTTGGGTAACCGGCCTGAGGCGCGGCGCCATTCTGTCTCGCCGCGCTCCTCTCACTCACACTAATGCAAAGCTCAGCTTATACCTCGCGGACTGTACCAAGGCATTCATTAAATAGTACTTAACTGATGTTGTTGTTTCCTTAATAACACCCAATAGGAACCCCAACATTACACACGCAAAAACTACTGAACGGATCCGGATGAAATTTGACACAAACATAGTTTATATCCCGGATTAACATGTAGGATACTTTTTATCCCGGTAGTACCTACATTCCCGTGGGATTATTTCAGACATCCATGCGGGTGAAGCCGCTGTCAGAAGCTAGTTCGAAATAAATACGAAGCGCAGGATTTATGCATTATATGAGTAATCAAGTGAAAGTGACATCGTCCGGCCCCTGTTTGACAGCGATCTCAGTTGCTAGTGTAGCTACTCATATCTAATTCATGCATCTCTCCAATAAGCCCAAGATATCTTCCTACAAACGAGTAGGTTGCGAGTAGGGTAAATACGGGCAAAGCGAATAAGTGAGGTAAAGCGGATAGCTGATTTTTCTCGAAAAGTATAATAGTAGGCACTATTTGCACTGATGCAGTTGATACTTGACATGTGCGGCTACGCCATGACAGTTGAATCCAAACAATACAGCTCTAATATTTGTTGTGAAGTAAAAAAAAAAGTTTTCGTTGGATTTCTTACGATTTTTGATCAGGTATGTGATGATTTCTTTTCTACTTAATGTAACCTATCCGAAAATTTCTTTAGATCAAGAAATTGGACATGTTTTAGAGTATTATTTGCGATTTTTAAATTGCAAAATTGCACACAAATTATTTGTTGGCTTCGTTAATTTGAAAAAAGTATCTATTGGGCAAAGCGGATTGGTTATTTGCTTTGCCTGAGCACTTGTATTGTTAGTTCTTTTCAATACACGTTTCAGAATGCTGTTTAAGTAAAAATGCTAAACGAACCAAGCATCATGGTTGGAAGAAACTTTACGAAAATAAGTCGCAAACGTAAATGTCATGACTTTTTTGTGTAGTATGCTACCTACTGCTAATATATACGAATTGGAGAGTGGATACAATGCGCACAGTATTGCCAATGGGTGCACGAAAAATGCACATCGTGTGGAGATCGGGGCAGTTATTTTTGCGATGAGTGCGAAGATTAGTTGGTTATATTATTCCTTATCCTCTTGGCCCTTGTGCTATATCCGCTTTGCCCAACGGGGTCGGGTAAAGCGGATAATTTACTTCTTTTTGTTTTGTATAACTTTTAAATAGAAGATGTTTATATTTTCTCATATTGATTGTGTACGTCCAAAGACAGTTACATGTGCCAGCAATAAATAAAGTTCTTATCTAGATTAATTCTGTATTTTAAATTGAGTTTCCCTTAGCTTATCTGCTTTGCCCGTACCTCCCCTACTTCGCATGTGTCGTTTGAAGGGTCCAGTGCCTATCTTTTGTTTATGTTTGTGTCTGTATAGGTATGTTGTTTTGAAACCACATAACGTGGAGTATATAATACAATATGCACGAGGCGACAAAGGCCAGAGGCTAGGTAAAACATTGATTGGCGGTCAAGCTCCCGTATATGTTCAAATCCTGTTGCGTTTAAATGCGTTTTTTTTCTTTTCTTCGCACCTTTTAGCGCGTGGCCCAAATCGGTCTAACGCCGCCATTTTGGTTTTTTCAATACATTTAACCATCAATTGCGTAAATGTTTACAAACAGCGCCCCCATGTCAAAGTAACATGTTCGTAGCAGTGTACGTCTATTTTAAACTTTTTATAAAGTTGTGCACATCACTCTTTGCCCGCCAGAAGTTTGTAAAAAAGTAAACAGTTTTGTAATAGTTTGTTTATTGTTAGGCCTAGAAATAGCAAACAGAAAATTTATGAGCTTTGCACGTCGTTCAGTGCTGTTAGTAAAATAAACAAGAGTTTTGATGTTATTTCCATGTTCTTGATACTTGTACAAAATAGGGAAAAGTATTTAAAAAATGCTGTGAGTTTGATTGAGACTCGTGAAAAGTTTCGCTGTTTTCATAATCAAATGTGGATAGTATTTAAACGGAAAATCAATAAAACTTTTACTTCGTCTCCACCAAGTGCTAAAAACGTACAGAGGCCAGCACATCAAATTACCACAATCTGTCAAATTTCTTTGATAGTATTTCAACTTTATTGCAAAGACATAAGGTTCATTTTTAATTGAGAAAATTTGACAGTTAGGGATAGCTTGATGTGCTGGCCTCTGTACCAAGTGTGACGCACACGAAGGGTTCTGCACCACCGTTCAATATTTTACATTACATTATTTAGAAAAATGCAACTGTCCACCTTTAAATTTCATAAGATACAGCCCGTTGACAGACAGATGAACGGAAGGACAGAAACTGGTGGCTTAGTAATAGAAAAAGAACATACTTACCAATTCGAGTTTAGTATGTAGGTAAGAAGTAAAATCGTTTCAAACACAATATGTGACAGGAAACTCATGTTTTAAGTCGCAATTTATATAGTGAACGAAATCTGATCGGATATTAATCAGACTGTATATGAGAGCATAATCAGTCTTTAATGTTCTCTCTGCTGGGACACTGGCCTCTTCTCTTCGAGAGGTAGTGGGCGGCAATCCACCAAGCGGGCCCAGTGCGGGTTGGTAAATGTCACATTCGAATGTTTGGTTCTAGGACATGCCAGTTTAATTCCACTTTCACACGATACCGACAAAATCACGTAGGAATGAACATTCATCTCCTTTCGATCTTTTTATCGATCAATCGGTGTGCGAGTGAAATATTTCCCGAGTGCCGGAACCCAGTGTCGTGGAATCGATTAAAAAATGAATTCTTCTTCACTTATGATTCCGTTTCGTCGGAACAAAAAGTGTCTGATATCTGCTTTAGTAAATATTACAAAAAGTATTGTGATTATAAATATTGACCGATAAAGCCGGTGAGTCATTGAACTGCGTGCTGAAAACGATAAAATATGTTTACAGTGTAATCCTGAGTGGATAAAAATAAATAATAATTTCATGTATTTTTATCACCGGTCCTTTGTAACGTAGACAATTTTAGTTTACGGTCGTAAAGCCCGCAGTCTATTCGCTAAATACCATGCAGATTATCTTGTTCAAGTAAGAATTGAAACAATTTTTCCACTTAAACGGGCTCAACCTGATAATCTGCAGATTAACAACAAGTTAATCTGTACTCGATTTACGCATATTAGCGGTAACATATAGATAATTGTCATCACTAAGCTGGAAACACCGTGTGACTATATAAAAACAGTAAGTATACTGTGGGTCATCATCAGGCGAGAGGAAACGCCCGGGTGGTGTCACCATTGTGAAGATCGGCTAGAGGACACGGTGGAGATCTGATTAGGGTTGAAGCCAGACGGGTAAGTAGGATTGTCCGAAAGGGTTACCGTTACCCCGGAACATAAATTTTTAGGTTAAGGCATTGACTGCCACGCAGCAGACACAATAGAAAAACTATTGTTTGTCGGACACACGGTGACCGCGTTGGCGTTCAACGTGTTAAGGAAGGAACATGGATGGGTTTTAGTCAGTAAGATTCTAACACACCGGAAGAGTCGATTTGATGATTTGCCACCCCCAAAAAAAAAGTACTTACACACAAAATTCTCCACGTTATTGCTTCCATTTTTGTGCACTGTAGAGCACATTACGCCGGTCAAGGTTGCCATACGCATTATTTTGATAGTATTTTTGGGCTGTTAGATGGTCGAAAGTCTTACAACCAGGCTCCGAAATGGGCCTGATTGTGTTCACATCGCGTAAAATTCTTATTTTCTGACATATACGTTTTTCTCTCAATTCCTTGGCTTTCTTCTACTAGATTTGCGGGCTAAAGCCATGTAAACGCAGCGTGTTGTGTTGGGCGGTTGCCCATGGAGATTTTTTGCAACGAAAAAAAAAACAAAACTTTACCCAAGATCATACAGAACATAAAACAGAACAACCGAGTTACTCGAAATATTATACTGGCATGTCACGAAAGCAATAAACTGGAAGAGAATAAACATGTTAGCGCAGATGATAAACGTCTGGGGCTCGTAATAGCATTGTTTCATACAATCATTATCAATCATTGGTTTGTGATTGTGTTGACAACACGCTAGTGTGAGCATGCGTTCTGAAGACGCGGGATGTATTACTGACTAGCTTTTGCAAGCGGCTTCGCCCGCGTGTATGTAGGAAATTATCCCACGCTTATATGCTATTCCTAACTATATTTTATCTTTGTGCCAAGTTTCATTATCTGGATGTAGTTAGTCGTTTTTGAGTTTATTCTTTACAAACATACATACAAATCTTTCGTCTTTATAATATACTAGCTTCCGCTCGCGGCTTCGCCCGCATAAAATGTCGACAAATTATACACATAAACCTTCCTCTTGAATCACTCTATCTATTAAGAAAAACCACATCAAAATCCGTTGCGTAGTTTTAAAGATTTAAGCTTACGTAGGGATATAGGGACAGAGAAAGCGCCCATACCTGGGGACCTGCAGGTTTTTTATTTCGAATGACTCCTCTCGCTCTGGGTGGAGCGTACAGGAGGGTCAAACTTTCACTGACTAAATCCCATCCATGTACCTTCCGTAGCCCTTTGTATTTTGTGGCAGCCGTAACTCTTACGGACAATCCCGCTGAAACCAGACGGAGATGAGGAAGATCAAAGTTACAATTTTTTTTTCGTGAACACACATTTTAAATGTAATAATAACTTAATTTTACAAAGTCCTACGACCCCTGATACCGTTTTATGCACCCATAAACACATTTATTTGCGTGCGTTAAGTTGCGCACTACAGTAAACGGTAAACAGCTAATTCCACCAAAAATTCGTTTCTCCGCAATAATTTATGCACAAAGTTACTTAGCTTAATGTCAAACGCATAGGTGACGGTTCCATTAAGCGTTTTGTTACACCTGTATGTCTTGGTGTGCGTTGATTTTGAAACGTATTATAAATGGGAGACTCTCCAATGTTAATTTATATTGTTAGTAAATGCATCTCGAACAATCAATTGTATCTAAATATTAAGGTTTACTAACATAGATATAAGATTAATTGCTTAGATCTGCAGCTCGTCCGACATAAAGAAATTTTTTGTTTAAATTTGCTATTGACAGAATAGCATACTAAGAAGGTTTAGTTAAACTAGGCTTACAGGGTTTCATCTGAAGATACATTAAACGATTCGTATTAAATGAATAAAGCGGCTTTTGTGTGAAACACACGATAAATAAAATATTTAACAAAAAAAGTTAAATTGTCTCTTTCATCTAGTTCAATATGTTCTCAATCTACCACCCAAAAAGGAAACTCATTTGTTTCGGACTTGAATAAATAATAATAAATCAACATTCATGAAAAGGTTTCAGAGCAAATCAAATTGACCCAGCTCAAAGTACACAAGTGTACACAAATTATACAGATATTCAAACATTTAACCGCGTGACTGACACACAATGGAATGGAATCCCTTTTCATCTCCGGGAAAATGGAGGTGAACAAACAATAGAAGAATACACAATCACTTGGAAACGTATACAGGGTGAATATTGTTGAGATGGGTCAGTACGGAAAAAAAAGCGAATCTTACCTATGGGTAGAGTTTTTACGAGTGACAAGAAAAGTTCCGAATTTGAGAAATGGATATATTTTTCTGTTCCTTTATTCTTGTTTGTTTATATGTGTGAGAATGGTCAAAAAAATTTAATGGAAGTATTCAAATCTTCTTCTTCAATTCGTGTGGTTTGTGACTAACCTGGTGTCGAGTTTTTATGCTGCCCATAGGTCTCTGACTTAGCTTCACATGAGTTGAGAAATATCTCTCAGACTTGCTGGTTTCCTCACGATGTTTTCCTTCACCGATTTTTAAGCAAGTGATAATTATACACAAATAATAATAAACACAAATAGTAATAATATTCAATTTTTTTAAAATTATTTTTAAGTATTTTTAATTTTTTTTCCAAAAATAACAAAACTTATTAAAATAATGTTTTACTCCTTTCGCAAGTTTCTTGAACGTAAATTATAACAACTACAAGTTTGTATGCTTTCATTTGTAAACAATACATACGTGATCTCTTAATGTAATAGCTATAACACCTTTGTAGGTATAACGTGTTGTTTACAAATAAATAAATAATCATCGCGGTTTTTTAAACTAATACTTTACTAATAGTTTATTTGTTTACATGCTATCTGCGAAAACCTGTATTTGGCAATCATCATATTATTATCTCTAAATATTGTGTCTGCTTAGCTGTAAGTTTTCCGAAAAAGATAAAATAAATAAATAAATATAGGCAGCGTTTATAGCCAGATGTATGGACTTAAACGAGGTAAAAGGAGTTATTTGTAACCGATTGCGTTCTATAGTCTCTGCCTATTCCGAAGGGATGACGGCGTGAGTTTTGTATGTATGTAATTGAATATGTTCTCGTACCTCTTTTCCTGTATAAATGTCAATGTATCACCCGTTATATGGACACCCTACACGCACTGGGCGGTATGAAATTGATCAAATTGACACTGCGTGACCCGCACGTAACGTGGACGGCACTGGAACATCCGGTGTGACACAGATGTATTGTATAATTATTCTATATGTATATAAACCATACAGTAAGTATGTATGTTATAGCTACTGGTCGCTTTCCCACAATGAATTTGTAAAATCGAGGTGGTAATCTTTTTAGGGACACTCGTCATCTGCCTAGCCTTTTCCCAACTATGTTGTGGTCGGCTTCCAGTCTAACCGGATGCAGCTGAATACCAATATTTTACATGGAGCTACTGCATATCTAACCTCCAAAACCTAGTAACTGGTCAATACGTATATTGCGTTGTTGTAATTTTCTTCTCGCCATGTTATGTTAATGCTTTAACTTCGTGCTAACTCACTGTGCAGTGGAAGGTTAATGTCATATTAAATACGTCACCTCTTGAACCACTAACTGCATAACCATTTTGCAACGGCCCAAGATCGTGTTCTATGGCTCTGCATAGATTGAGGTCTACTTTATTTTTTAGTAGCTGACCCGACAGACGTAGTCCTGTCTTAACTATGATACCTACCTACTCTACATAACCTAAATACTCCACCTTTCTCCAAATTTTCTTCAAACATTTCAAGACTAAAATCAGCTAAATCGGCCCACCGCTTTGCTCGCGTATTTTAGAATTTGGAAATTCGGGTTGTACCTTCTCTGCTTGTTGTTTAGCCGTTGCAATCATGGGCTCACAACGGAACGCACACGTGGCGCCATCTATTATCATAAGAACGTTATTGTTGTTTTCCTTTGGAACAGTACTTATTATGCAAAATTTCAGGATTATCGGCTTAGTATTTTAGGCGTAAAAAGGTAACAAATAAACTGAAAACATACTTTCGCAATTATAATATTAGTTAGGACACCGACGCACAAATCGTCACCATAAAATCAGATCAATCTAAACCGCCCAAAATAAAAAAAATGTTTTTCGTAAGTTATTAAAAAATAACTGTTTTTATATAAAAGTGCAATACGTACACGGTCAAAATGTAAGAAACAAAATTTTGAACGCTGCGCCGGCGCATCTAGAATCAAGTGTAATGAACTCACCCCCCAAGTCACCACAGCATTGGCCACGATCTGCACCACGTTGTACCACTTGATGAGGCTCCTTAATTCATACGGCCTCCTGCCCCTCATGTAAGATGGCAGGACCAGCTTGATGATGACCAGGTAGGTTGCTAGGATGGCAGCCAGTGGTTTCGGTGACGTCATCAGCGCCCAGTCCTTGACGCGCTGGTCTGGAAGCGAAGAATTTAGATATTTACGATGATTTCTTATTGATGACCGAGTTTATGAATGAGAGCTACTCGCAACGAGTTGTCGAACCATATTTAGCTATGGCAATTTTTAGAGTAGGGATTCGCTTTTGTTTGCAAAACATAAATTGATTAAAATGCTAATATTTCCTTCATAAAAATAAGCCTTTCGAGTACGAGTCAAAATTTCTTCTATTCTGCATAATTTTCTTGACAGGCTGGAAGCCGACTAGAAAAAAAAATCTGCCTTGCTTTTCCCAACTAGCGGGAGTCCCAAAAGGCAAGGTAGTTTTTGCTGCTTAATTATTATCATCATCATTCTCCTGCCCTTATCCCAATTTATTTGTGGTCGGCGCAACATGTCTTTTTCTTCCATACTTCTCTATTAGTCGCCATTTCGGTAGTCACTCCCTTTCAAGCCGTATCATCTTTTATACAATCCATCCATCGTTTCTAATAATTATCAATGAAACATTAATTTAAATGAGCAATTTTTCAATTCAAATAAACTGTTCTAAACGTAGTTTCCCACGTTTAAATAAACTTCACTTATCTATTTTTAGCTTCCTGTCACCGCGTCACGGAGGCTTTAGATATTATATTCTCAGGCTCCAGGTAATAACATAATGGAACTCTTATCTCAAATAGGTATTATGATTAAATTATAGCGTTTAAATTAGCTTGTTGTTTCTTTTAGTTCTTAGAACTCGGTCTGGCAATGAGAACCTTTCCCTTGGACATCGACATGTTTTTGTTTTTGGCTATGTCTTTTACGATTTTTTATCAAGACTTATTGGGCAAAATCAACTAAATGCTTTTATACTTACATACCTGCGTCAAATAACATAAAATTATGGCTGTAATCCCCAAAGGGATAGGCAGAGGTGTATCTATACAATAGTTCATCCACTATTTATTTGTTTATTTAAAATAGGTTCACCAACAGTTGTATATAATGCGTTAACTAGAGATATTTATAGGTATGAGTTCTTATACATATACCAACTACAGGTGTACACGACATTCTTATTCTTCAAAACAAAACAACAAAGTAAACTTTATAAAATTTTAATATACATGAAAATTATAAAAACAAAATAATATAAACCGGACAGCCCTGGCACAAGACTAAAAAAAAAGAGAGAATTTAAAGAATTTTAATGCACAATACAACAATGTTGTGGAAATCATCCGCAATTTGCTTGAGTATTAACACAGCAAGCGACATTCCATATTACCTACGTTCTTTAAATTACCTGTAATATCAAGGAAGAAGCGTATAACAATTTAATCTGTATAACAGATCAGCAACAATATAAAGTATTTCACTTTTTAACCGAACGAGATGGCTTCAGTCAGACTGACCTACATTTCGCAACGTTGCAAATTGCAGCTTTATTATATCAAGTGCTAAGTGCAGGTGAGGGTTCCGTGATTTATTTAAAAGATTTGGAGAGCAAAAAAACTTTTCCGCTATTACTAGCTTTTGCCAGCGGCTTCGCCCGCGTGTATGTCGGAAATTATCCCACGGAAACCGTACATTTTTCCGGGATAGCTTATATGCTATTCCAGACTATAATCTATCTTTGTGCCAAGTTTCATCCAGATCCTTTAAGTAGTTTTTGAGTTTATTCGTTACAAACATACATAAAAATCTTTCCTCTTTAAAATATTAGTATAGATAAAATAAACAGACTATAAAGTACCAATTTCACCAATAATACCGAAAGCGATCAGCACATCTTAATCGAGTTCAAGACCTGTCAGTGTCAATATTCAATAGAAAATGATGGTACCTACTGACAGCTCATAAATGGGGTTTATATTATTATGCTGATCGCGATTAGTTTCATTGGTGAAATTCTCACTAAAACGTGAACGATAAACCAGAAACAAATGATGTTTGCCTTCCGAAAAGTGATGTCTACTCCTTAGATCAAAATTTCCTAGTAAGAAAGAAAATATATAAGGATATATCCGTCTCTTCAAAGCAAACTAAGACGTTTCATTGTCTTCTAGAAGCCTTCTAAGCCATTTTGTGACTGATACTGGGACTAATATCCTTTGATATCGTTGTTGTGACAAAGGCACTGACAGCGCTGTGGTTCGACTCGGGAACCGCGGGGATTAAGCGGGATTGTCCGAAAGGGTTACCGCTACTACCCCGGAACATAAAAGGCTAAGGAAGGAACGATGGGTTTTAGTGAGTAAAAGTCTGACACTCCCCTCCGCACCACCCAGACCGGCAGGAGTTATTTATGATTTCCCACCCTCAAAACAAAAAAAAATAGGCACTCTGACAGCGCTATATTTCGACTCAGAAACTGCTCAGATAAAGTACTTCCTCTGCCCCCTTTTATGACCGCCACGAGTCAATACTGCTTATTTTGAATTAGGAAACTCCCTAACACATAGCCAATCTCCTCAATCTAATCCAAACCGCTTTTATCCAACACCACGGAACCCCGTTACAGTCAATGCGCAAACGCACGATTTACTCCCGTTGCTATTAGTATCGGCATAAATTAATCTCCACCGTCCGTTATCATTGCATCAGGCACAACAAAGAAATATTAAATCATATTCATCGTGATTTTGCAACACGTTACTTAGGTGAAAGGATACTAATGATAATATAATGTCCGTTCGTCTTGTCTTTTGTTTGTGTGGATTGGTCTAATTTTATATTGTTTTGTGTTGCTTCGTGATTGATACGACCTAGAAACGACAGTGTTCCTTTTTTAAATAATAGGGGGTTCTTTTTAAGGTATAGTCATTTAATATTCTGATTGAAGTGTGTGGCAATGATTTGAATCTAACGGTGAGACGATATGAGTAGCAATTACTTTCCAGCCTGCTATAAAACTGACATCACATACGACCTCGTTGCTTGTGAATTTGCACGAAATGTGGAATGATGACCAGCTCAGAGCTGATCTGTTCTAAGAATTCCAGGTTTTAATGGATTCTGAAGTTAAGACCCAATAGAGTTGTTACTTAGAATTGCAAAAACTTTTGGGGTCGTGTTTCACGAAGCGTGTAATTGAATAAAAACAAAACTAACAGAATTAAAGCACAGCACAGCACATGATTGCACATTTCCTTGTTTCAGCAACTCGCTACACAACACATGCTCCATTTACTTTATTTTGCCATCTTAAAAATCGTGACTAATTTTGTCTACCACGGTAGTCTTGAAGAACGCTACGAAATAGTTTACAGAAAATCAACTCCAGACTTAGTAAGGAATGAGAATTTGAGAGAATGAGGAATGGGAATTATCTAATAATATTCTCCCGTTCTGGGTGGAGGGGAAAGGAGTTTCCGACTCTTACCTACTGACTAAAAGCCATCTATGTCCCTTCTTAAGCCCCTTGTGTTTTCAAGGGTAGCGGTAACCCTTTAATGTCTCACGGTAAGTTTTTTAAGCAATACATCGGTTACACAAAGAAAGACAGAAAATACGTTTATTACCAAACGCCACGTTAGGTTTATATGCCAAATTTTATTCTTAGATACTCAGTGGGTGTCAGCTGGATTATCTGAAAGGGTTACCACTGCCCCGGAACACAGACAGTTAAGGATAGAACTTGGATGGGTTTTAGTCAGTAAGAAACTGACTGACTGACACTACCGCCGTTCCACCTAGAGTAGGAAGGGTCATTTGATGATTTCCCAACCACAAAAAAAAGTAATTAGTGGGTCTTCTGTCCCTATTCTGCGTTCGTTTTCATGGTTTAAGGTATATCGTCTGATGTACAGCAGATAAACGATCGTGTTGTC
The DNA here is from genome assembly GCA_951799385.1 of Hyppa rectilinea. Lineage (NCBI taxonomy): Eukaryota > Metazoa > Arthropoda > Insecta > Lepidoptera > Noctuidae > Hyppa > Hyppa rectilinea. The sequence goes on along the minus strand of OX637318.1, from coordinate 2,667,803 downwards.
GTGATTGTGAGTAGACACGGATAAGGTTTTCCAGTCTATTATGCCCAGTTATTTTAAGTTCCCGTGGCATGATGTTTCTGCTTTATGAAGGATAATGTCAAATTAAGAACGAGCTGAGCTATAGATTTTTGAAACTGGAATAATCCGGATCTTTCAGTAGGTAGCGTAAGAATGTTAGATTTTAAAAATAATTTGGTGGTCTACCCTGGCGCTTTGACCTTAATAGTAGGAGCTCGTGGCTAAGTAATATCAGGTACACGGATCGATCAGGCTAAGCTGCGCTTGCCGGGGTTGATCCGTGGATGGTTGACCATCATTACATATCGACTCTCCCGCGCCTCGGAAAGCACGTAAAGCCGTTGGTACCGGCTGTTATTCGTGGATGTTTGACAGATGTTATGGGTCGTCAAAAGACCGAAAGTCTGACAGCCAGCCTTACCAAGAGGTATCGTATTACGCAGTTACTGACTGTGTTGTGGAGGTCAGATAGGCCGTCGCTCCATGTAAAATACTAGAATTCAGCTAAATCCGGTTAGACTGGAAGCCAACACCAACATGGTTGGGAAAAGGTTAGGCAGATTTGAAGCGACACAAAACAAACTTGTTGCATGTCCTCAAAATATACGCACGTAGTAGGTACATTCCAAAGAAGGCCAGCAGTTTTGAATTCGTTTGAAAACGTTTATACTGTTGATGACATTTGTAAGAATGTCGAGCCATTTGACGAAATGACAGATTTCCCCCACAGTAATGTCGCGTTTTGGAATATTCGCTTGTTATTGCTCGGTTATAACGATGCGGCAAGATGGTTATGAAGCTTTAACCGTTTCGAACAAGACATTTTATAAATACCAACGTCTTTTTATTTAATTTGAGTTTTTTTTTTGTGGAAATTGAGAGTTGGTTTGTTTACGGATACGGGGGAAGCATCGTAGGTAAGCACTTCAGTGGTAACAAAGCCAGTAAAAGTAGGCCTCGTATTCTATTGTAACTCCTTACTACGCCAGCTCACGGCCAAACGTAAGACGTGTCGACGTGTCAGACTCTTACTGACTAAAATGTATACATGTTCCTTCTTTAGCCCTTTGTGTTCCGGGGCAGCGGTAACCCTTTCTTACAAACCCGTTTACTAAAGTGTTACTACCACTCTCGTGCGGCCATCTGCAGATGGCCTTACGGTCGCTACGTGCACGTAAGGATTGTTTGGTTCGTGCACTGACTGGCCCAATAAATCTGTGTGGTTCTTTCTTCAAAAGACCATTTCAGACACCGACCTACATGGTTTTCACATGATCTGACCAAGATAATGGCATCATTCTCCTGTCCTTATCCTTAAAAGAGACCTCTGAGTTTGTTTTGGTCTTTCTTCTCAGTCTGGAAAAGTTGACCTCATCTACTTATTAAAATATTATTGACGTTTCAAAATGTTTGTAAAAACCTATTTACCAAAATAGAATCATTTATGGTACGTACGGAAATCGCGGACACAATATGAGCAAGGATGAAAACTATTATTTCTTCTCGTTTTAAAATAATCTATTGCCTAAGCTAGCAGTCCAGTGATCTGTCAGGGTCGCTTTTGTTAGAAAGAGTTACCGTGGCCCTCCGATACAGGCAGTCGAAGGAACACGAGTGGGTTTTAGTCAGTGAAAGTCTGAAACGCCTTCCTACTCGGCCCAGAGCGGAAAAAGTTATTAGATGATTTCACACGCAAAACAAAAAAGGCTAACACTAGAAAAAGAACACTAATATTATTCTTTAATGCAGATGCTAGATAAAAACCAAGCGAAAGGGAATCCAATATCGAAACTCATCTCGGATGCCTCCTCACCGGCCATTGCACTCACCTCTTTGCATCACAACTTTGCAAGGAATTTCATTGCGTTTCATACCATCATGCAACGCTTAATAAAGTTTATTTTATTACATACCTGCTCTTTCATAAAACACTATATTGTACGCTCTCTGAATGGTATCCATGTTCCTAGCAGTTTGCTAACACCTCTTCACTGTGGGACAATCACTAGCTACTGTTCAGAAATTGGACATGCATAAGTTAATTAAAATCATTACTATGTATATTACTATTTTAAATTGCTATGTATTATTATGTTAAATACTAGGACTTTGCTTTGTTCATGTTTATGTAACAGTATGTTTTTTAGAATTAGGTGAGAGTGGTCAAAATTTTAATTTCCCCGAAGCGTATACTCCAACTCCTAAAAATCCGCCCCTAAGGCTACCCACTGACCGAATAGTGTATTTTTTTTTATATAAAAATTAATAATAGTGTTAATAAGAAAAATATGGATTTAATTGTTAAAAAAAAAGCGTGGATATTGGAATTGTCATATCATATTAGTGTATTGTCATCGTTCCTCGATAAGTCTACGAAGTTTAAATCTGACAAATCAAGTCCAAAGGAGTCGGTTACAAACAAACAAACATACAAGTGAAGCTAGTATAAAAAGCGTGTAAAAATGTAATACAACAAGTACTTAGATAGAGAGAAAAGAAGATAAAATACCTGCTCTCTCTTTCTTCTCTCTGTCTCTCTCTCTCTCTTTCTCTCTTTCTTCTCTCTGTCTCTCTTCTCTTATAGCTATATTAACTGAGATTTAAATTCTCTCTTTCCAGTCGAAAGAGAAAATGACCCGAGGTGTTCGACGAGGCTGCGTGCGACTTAGAGCAGCTGTCATAGGCATCGATGATGAAGACGACTCCACTTTCACAATCACAGTAGACCACAAGACGTTCCACTTCCAGGTAATTTTTTATTAAAATTTAACTTTATTTCAGCGGTAAGTAAATTGTCATTGTCGTTCATTTTTTGTTTCCACTCATTTCATTAATATTTATCATGTATTTGGCACAACTAGTCTCGTACTGTAAATCCAGTTTTAATTGTATGAGTTTGTTTTTTGAATAAGTAATGAAATTTTTGATCCGTCATTAACCTTTTGAACGCCACTGTCACAAATAAGTGTCAAGTAAGCGCCTATACGCCAACGACACAAATATGTGAAAATGTCAACAACATTAAAATACGAAATAAATAATTAAATCATTACTTTTGAGAGTGTTTTTATCACAGATATAGATAGACATAGATAACGCAAGAGCAACTACTTCGCGTGCCTAGCTTACGTACAAAAATCATAAGTGGTCACTTTCGCGCTCAGTCTGCATCGGTATACAGCGCTAGTCGGACGTAATGGTTAATTGTGCTGTTATAAATTGTAAAAACTGTACAAATGCGAGGAGAAAAAATAAAGTAAACGTTTCCTTCCATCGGTAAGTCATTTTGTGATTCATATTATGCGTAATTAATTTAAAAAACAATTATTTTCAATCTAATACCCTCAGTAATACCTGGTAATACCAAATATGAGAAAAACAAAACATTCGAATTACATTGCGTCTTTTACATGGAGCGTTTGACGAGACGTTTTGTTTTAACAAGTGATGAATATCGAAACAAGCGATTCTATCGTGTATTGCTTCGGTTTTGTAGTACAGGAACTTTTCATTCTGTCAATTTTAGCGATTAGTGCTGTTCATCATATGCAACACAAATCGATTCTCGAGAATCGATTTCGGAAACAGAGGAATGATTTTGTATGATATAATAAGTACTTATTACGTAGACCATTTCGATAAATAATCGTTACGTTTCGTGAATTTTTTTAGTTTTCCACATGAACCCAATTTAAAACAAAAATGGATTGAGGCGACGGGAAACAAAGATTGGTTCCCAACAATTACAAGAAATAATTAGGGAAATATTAACAATTTTATAAAAAATAAATATTCTTAACTGCCTTATAAGGAGATCGGGAATTTTATTGTCCTCTCTCTCGTTTATCTCATTCCTCTGTCTATCTCATTGCTCTGTCTATCTCATTACTTTGTCTATTTCATTACTCTGTCATAAAATCGATTCATAAATCGATTTGAACAATTCTTACAAAGTCTTTCAGCGTACTGCTGGCTGGGTGCAAGGCGGGGGTGGAGCGAGGGGGACGCCGTACGCGGCGGCGTCTTTGAATCGATTTGATTTTCCCATCACTAAATAGTGCTTGTGACGTCATAATAGGTAGTCAAAAAATGGCACGCTTGGTTTTCATACAGATCGTGATACTTGCGTTATCTATGTCTATCTATATCTGTGGTTTTTATAGATATCTTAAAAATTTAAGATCTCGCACGTATTTAATGACAGGAACCAAATTAAAAGACACAATGGATATTGGGAAATTCATGTTAATAAGAAGAAAATAAATTTGTAGCTTGGCGTGGAGGGTACAGTCCGCGAGGTATAAGCTGAGCTTTGCATTAGTGTGAGTGATCACCAAAAGTACAGTCAGAATGGCGCCGCGCCTCAGGCCGGTTACCCAAAATCGGTTTTTACCGGGCGAAAATGGCGCTGCGCCTAAGGCCGGTTATCACACCTACACTATCCATGTACACTCACACAAATGCAAAGCTTAGCTTATACCTCGCGGACTGTACGCCCGTGCGTTTATGCTCTGGCGTTCTAAAGGTTAATAAAATGAGTATCACTTTTAAGTTCCTTTTAATTCAAAAGTTATAAGATTATTTGTGTATAGGCAAATACTAGATCTTTGTTAAATGAGCAATATCCTGCTCGATCTCTCACTGATGTGAAAGGTACATGTTTAACAACGTTTATGCGCTAGTGATTAAGATCGATGGGGGTTTTCCCTCTCAATGAGATAGAAATAGGAAGCTAGGGATCCTAATTTCCGGGTAAGCGGGATTGTCCGAAAGGGTTACCGCTACCCCGGAACATAAAGGGCTACGGAAGGAACATGGATGGGTTTTAGTCAGTAAGAGTCTCCCTTCCGCTCCACGCAGAGCGGGAGCAGTCATTGGATGATTTCTCAGCCTTAAAAAAAAGGGATCCTAATTTCGTACTCCTCCAGAAACAAGGAGAGAGATATACCAATACATAATTCATTTATTTATTGTTTATCACAGGTAAATAGATAGATCTTAAATAGTATTATTGAATCACTTTAACATAACCATGGGGTGTACAATATTTATATTAATGAGTAGGTAGGTACGTCACTGTTATTGGTTATGTTAAAAATAAATAATAATAATAAATTACACTCATAGTTGGTTGGTGGTTGTTATCCATTGCATTGGCTGTTATAGTCAATCTCATTTTACACTAATTCTTACACAATTATGTAACATACAATTTAGTTCAATAAGTCAAAAAAACTTGAGAGGTGTCAAGGGACACCCGGATGGAACGAAGTTCCTTTCGATTAATTAGTGAAGGAATTGTAACAAAATTTTATTTTGTTTTAAGTTATAATAATCAAAAAAAATCTGATCTAAAATTAATCAATCAAAAAATATTGATTAAAAAGACATCATATTTTACTCCAAAAAAAGTGTCGTTACAACTTTTGGCCTTACTTCCGTCTAGCCCCCTTTCGCAACGTGCGATAAGGAACTTCGTTCCAAAAATAAAAACTGACTACTCATACGCACATAATGATACAAAAATACCATTTTTTCCATATTTCCAGGCCCGAGACGGCTCCGAACGGGAACGTTGGGTTCGAGCTCTAGAAGACACCATATCGCGACACGGTAGAAGAGAGCGATGGTCACGCAGCATGCCAGCCCCGCGGCACAGACACGGCGACCTGGAGCGTAGAATATCTGAGGCGGACGCCTATCTGCAGATCATGATCGAGCTGGTTTCTGTAAGTACCTGCATCAATACCCCAATGATGTGTGTGGTGTGTAATGTTCTCCCTATGGGGTAGGTAGAAATTACAGAACTCCCACTTTTTTTTTGAGGGTGGGAAATCAGATGACGCCTCTCGCTCTGGGTGGAGCTGATGGGAGTGTTAGACTCTTACTGACTAAAACCCATCCATGTTCTTTCCTTAGCCCTTTATGTTCCGGGGTAGCGGTAACCCTTTTGGACAATCCCGCTTAACGTGTTCTTCCTATGGAGGGGGTAGTTAGGAACTACAGAATCCCCACCTGCTGCGGTTCTTAATTATCCCTTTGCATGTATACCTCACTGTAGTCTGATAAATAAATAAATTATGTCTTTTCTTTTATTTTAATACATCTATTAATTATATTTTTATAAAAACACTAGCTTTTGCCAGCGGCTTCGTCCGCGTGTATATAGGAAATTATCCCACGGGAATCGTACATTTTTCCGGGATAATTAGGATAGCTTATATGCTATTTCAGACTATAATCTATCTTTGTGCCAAGTATCATCCAGATCCGTTAAGTAGTTTTTGAGTTTATTCGTTACAAACATACATACAAATCTTTCCTCTTTATAATATTTATAAAAACATTTAAAAATATAAAAATTAGTAGTACCTGTATCGGGACCATGAGGACTCCTGAGAGAGGAACCTCGCGCGCGAATTATACGCGCCGTGTCCAAGCGTACCACTTTCTGGATCAAGCTCTTGATCCAACTGCCTAACGAAAACCTCTTCAGATGCTGGTCGAGGCTATTAAATTATATTATTATAATTTTTTTGTCTCTTGATATTTCTCGGGACCTTGGGATCCCGGGACTGGAAGGCGTACGAGGGGCCGAAGCCAACTCGCAGAGGCCTTTTGGATTATTCTTCATGTCGAGGAGGCATCAACCGACGATTATCCCTGTATGCAATATGCAAGTCAACCCAAGAACAAACCCCGATTGGTGCAGGACTATTGCAGAAAATGGAAACAACATTTTGGGCTATGGGGTTGGATGGCTATGGTGGATTGGGTAGCTAAAACTTCGGAAAATTATGTCCCCTGCCTAACCAATGATATATATACAACACACAGATATTATGGCAGGGGGTGACTTGCACACACATTAATGGCCCCCCCGGAAAAGATCACTAGCACAAAGTGTCGTAGTATTATTATATAGCATTGCATAGCATCATCAGCCTATATTGATCCCACTGTAAAATCCTAAAGTAACAGTTTTCCTCTTTTTTTGTTTCAGAAAATGGGCATTCGTGTGTCAGAGTTAGCTGACCCACTCGAGAAGAGCAAGGGACAAGTTATATTAGACCATTCCAATGTAAGTAGTTTCATAACCTACTCAAATGAGCCCCTAGTTTGACAAAATAAGTGAAAGCTGAGCGGAGCGGAGATGAGCAGGAACCGATCACATCCGAGACGAAAGAAGCGATGAGGATTTCAATCATTGTGATTGGTAGATACCTGTACGTCTCCATCCCGCTCCGCCCAGTTCCGCTTCAGTGGAAACGCACCCATAAGGTGGCCCGCAAAATTTTAATTTTCATAAGTTTTTTTTTTCGATTTCGTTCAGTATCAGGTTGTATGTTGATCAGAACACAATTTGCGACCATATTCATTAAACTGTGTCAATATTCTCGAGTAGGTCGAGTCTAAGTAATAACAGCCGCACGGGTAGATCATTCAGGCTTAGTTACGCTTGCCGGGGTGGGTCCGTGGATGGGTCCATCTTTATACATCGAGACTCCTCCGTGCCTCGGAAAGCAGGTTAAGCCGTTGGTCCCGGCTGTCATTTGTACATTTTTGATAGTCGTAACGAAGCCCCCAAGCCTGACAGCCTGTCTTACCAAGGGGTATCGTTTTACCCAGTTACTGACTGGGCTTTGGAGCTCAGATAGGCATCGCTTCATGTAAAATACTGGTATACAGCTGCATCCGGTTAGACTGGAAGCCGACCCTTATATCTTTGGGAAAAGTCCAGGCAGATTGATTGAGATGTCAACATTCTGATAATGTTTTGAATACTTATATTACCAGTTTTCTAACTTGTTGTACTTATTTACAGGTCATGTTGGACCATATCAAACATTCCATTGTGCTGCTACAAATAGCTAAGGTAAGCAAAAACTAGTCTTCTGTAAAAACATATTGTACAGACGCCAGCACATCAAGCTATCCCTAACTGTCAAATATTTTCAATTGAACATGAACCTTATTTCTCTAGGAATAAAGTTGAAAAGATTTGGGTAGCTTGATGGGTCAAAGTCAAAGTCAAAACATTTGCACAAGAAAGGCATGTGCCGTGCCCACGTGAAAGCATGTGCTGGTTTCTGTACAGAGGCCAGCACATCAAGTTACCACAATCTGTCAAATTTCTTTGATAGTATTTCAACTTTATTGCAAAGATATAAAGTTCATTTTTAATTGAGATAATTTGATAGTTAGGGATAGGTTGATGTGCTGGCGTCTGTACAATTTAATCTTAAAATTATATTTAAATAATAAAACAAAAATCTTCACATAACCTAACATTATCTGTAAAAATTCAGATTTACTTTAAAATAGAGGAAAATTTGAGAAAATAAATATAACTACTACACACTACATTGCCTACGTCATTGATATTTTAAATGAAATAAAAACATAATTGTTTTCTTGCAGAACACAGTTAATCCAGTAAACGGAGTATATCAGGGACCTACAAATCCTTCACATATCAAACAAGGTATTTTGAGATCTTTATAACAATTTGTACAAAGCAGAATAAAGTTCATAAAAAACTCGAAAAAACAAATGACGGATCGAGTTACATGCAAGCTTCATTTGAAAATAGAAAAAAATAATCTTTCATACAAGAATCAAATATGCTCATATTAATTACACAAATTTACAATTTAGATTAGCATAATCAGTCTATAATGTTCTTACTGTTGGGACACAGGGTCTTTTCTATGAGAGGAAGGTTGTAATCTTCCTCGCGGGCCCAGTGCGGGCTGGTAGATGTCACATATGTCTTCGAATTAATTATTCTAGGACATGCCGGTTTCAACACGATGTTTTCCTTCACCGTTTTGAGAGCAGTGGTGAATTATTAGTAGTTAGTATTATTATAATTACAGAAAGTAATGTGCGAACTCACGACCTACAACTCTCTATTTTTTACTCGAATCGAGTTTTGTTACTCGAATCTGATACTACTGGGCTACCACTACACAATTTAAGCTTTTTAACGCCATTGTCACATATACGTGACAAGCAAGCGCATGTCCTGTACGCCAACGACAAATATTAATAGCGAGGAGGCGGCAACCGACGCTATATCCTTGTGCCACAAAGATTGAAAAGCCGAAACAGTTTTTTAAACTGTGTCGTTCTACTCACTGTCGAAACATCTAAAGAAAGACTGAAGCTATGGCGAGACAGTGCTTCCTTACCCACTCCATTCGTTCCACCTGCTGAACGTCTTCCTCCTGGGCGCGATTTGCCTTGGCCAACCTGGAAGTCTTTAAACAGACTCCAGATCCTGGTTGGCCGAAGCAAGGAAAACCTGCTCAGGTGAGGATTCCGCCTTGAAGTGTAAATGTGGTGCTGTTCCACAAACGATGGGACACTTAATACGCTAGTGATGGCGCCAAACACGTAACCGAATTCTGGGCCGAGTACATTTAGATTGCCATCGACACGCTAAGTAGAAGAACCGACGCTTATCCTTATATGCATTATGCATGTGCACCCAAGGACAGCCCTCGTTTTGTGCCAGGAGCAGAACACAGTTAGAACGGGAACTTTGTGGTTCTGCTTCAGAAATCACTCAGTGTAGTGCTGCTCATAAACATCCAGTGTACTGTAAAGTAAAAAAAATAAAATGTTCTGCTTAAGTTACACACTTATTCACGATAGTAATATCCAGCAAGTGGCAACTCGTATAAGATAATACAACTCTTTTGTGAAAATATAATTTCAATTTTAATTTTCTGAATACATATTATTGAGCACCAAGTAACAAAATGTAAAGAATTTAAGGAGAAAAATCGTTCTATGCAAAGCGAAAAAGTCCCCACATGTTATCTGTACTGAAGACTTTGTTATAAACACACGTTTCCCTCTTAGATGCTGAGTTATCTCCTCGAGTGGAGATGGGCGCGGAGTGTCGCGAGCTCACCACGCCGACACACCCGTTACCTTCGCTTGAACACCTCGACGCGCCTAGTAAGTATTCCGCCTACAGATACCATTCTACTGAGATTTTTTCTTGAGTTATCAGGGCTTAGTCACAAAATACCTCGCCTCAGACATGGGTGTCCCAATCTCCAATAATCATATAAATTTATATATAAGGTGTTAAAAAATTAACTAAGAATTTCGTGGGAGCATTGTACTCATCGTTACGAACAACTTATACTATGGGATCAACCCTGAAATCGCGCGAAAAATAAAAATTTTATTGAGTTACGTGTGAAAAAAATTATGGAACAGCTCATAGTTTTTTATAACACCTTATATAATAAATATTCGTTATATAGCTGAGCAAGAGCGTGTGATTCTAACAATTGTCTTTTACTGGACTAATCCGATTCGTCATACCTCTACGCAAACTTGCAACTCATCATCAACTCACAGACTTTTCACAGTGATCTCACTTCTGACAACAACCTATCAGCAACCTTAAAGCATTAACAATAAAGATAACTATGGTGTACTTACAGTTAAAATAACGGCGAAAATTTAAATATTGTTTAATGTAGGAAATTCTAACGTTGACAGAATATTGTATTGATTGCCTATTATTTAAGACCCCAAACAGACCAACAATAATGCTGGGATGTTGCACATGATATCCTAGTCGCGCGGTAAACTCTGCTTGCGCGATGCAGGACTTCGCGTGACGTCAGTGTGACGCGTAGTTCGCATGTAACGATTACGATGCCGCTACAAAGGTCATAAACAAATTATTTATAGTGTATTATTCGTTTAGTTGGTGCTGCCCTATTTATGCATTTAGTAGGTATGTGTTTTATTTTTGTTGTATTTTCCTACTGTCCGTGAATTGACAACGTTGTTTTTTTACATGACAAGCGATGTCTTTGCTGGTACCGGACACGTCCTACTCCTCGTCTGAAGGGGAGGACGACTTCTATGATGCGGACGACGAGCCTGTTGACTCTTTGCCGGGACCCAGGTTAGTGGAAGTTATAAGGTATCTAGTTGCTCACTGAGTGCCGATTTGAAACATCTAAAACGCGTTGAAGAGCTGTCAGTGTCAATATTATCTATTATCTATATATATAAAAATCAATTGCTGTTCGTTAGTCTCGCTAAAACTCGAGAACGGCTGGGCCGATTTAGCTGATTTTGGTGTTGAAATGTTTGTCGTAGTCCAGGAAAGGTTTAAAAGGTGAGAAAAGATAGGTAGGGTAGGTAGGATAGGTAGAGTAGGTAGGGTAGGTAGAGTATGTAGGGTAGGTAGGGTACGTAGGGTAGGTAGGGTAGGTATCATCGTTAAGACAGGGCAACGTCTGTTGGGTCAACTAGTGTAGAATATAATGACAATGACAGCTCTCAAACGTAGTTCATGCGCTGATCGCGTTCAGTTTCATTGGTGAAATCTGCCCTGAGTGTGAATTTGATTAATGAAATTGTTTGCGATCAGCGCGTTCAAGAGCTGCATCATTGTTGGGGAACATTGACACTGACAGATCTTGAACGCAGTTTAGATGTGGAGATCGCGTTCAGTTTTATTGGTGAAATGAACCCTGAGTGCAACATCGCCAAATCAACATATATATATCATTCACCGTTCAATTCACAATTTTTGGATTGAATGTGAAACGTTTTTTCCCCAAAAGCATGCTATATTTAAATAGACGTAATATTCGCTCCACTAATTGGGCAATTTCTTTTGTAATTTTCTAGGCAAGTGTCCTTGGATTTGTTTTCGTCAATGTTAATTCGTGTACCTTTTGTGTAAGGAGAACTTTTCAGCGTGCCTCCATGTGTTTAGATTATTTCATTTGTATTTAATGCGGTACACAGCATTGGTACAACATCAAGAAAGTATCAATACTTCGATATGTCATAAATAATCCCAAAATCTGCAACCATAACAATATGTATCAGGTAAGTGAATACTACCATAAGAACGAAGTTAACGTCAAATCATTAATTTCAAATAGGCACAAGAAAGGCACTTTTGAACGTCAAAATAAACAAGAAATATAATTGATTCTAGTCGCCCCTTCCAAAAGGTAGGTACAAACTAGCCAGCCAAACCAGCGCTGGGGCTCTATCTCGCATACGGGTGCAGCATTATGCTGAGTGATGGCCGTTGCGGATGTGACGCATATTTTCCTCCAACTTTTTTTTACTTACTTTACTTTTTTTACTTTTTTTTAGATTACTCCGCCAATCAATTTTTTGACACGGTCAAAAATAAATAAATATGAAATCACATATAAAAAAGACCGCTCGTCTTAAAAACTTCTATCACCGTACAGAAATTAAATATTTTGCGAAGATATAATTGTAAAATTGCATTCAATACGTATTCCATTTGATTCTAAACATCTGTGACGTCACATTGTTTTATTTCATACAAATCACGTACAAATTCCGCGTATTGACGATTCATAACAAGGAACGTTATTACTGTACTACCCTGTCAAATACCCAATTATGAATTGATTCTAATGATTCTTTTTTTGTTTGGTAGGTCTTCAGAGGTAGTCCCATATTAATTTTATTAACTTCGTTAGAACTGTTTTTGAGTTTGATACTACGTATTTAATCCATTCTGTTTATCTTGATGATATATTAGTACTTCAGGTCACTGTTGTTTGCATAGCAAGTTTAGTAGTGGATACGAATTGATGTGGGGACTGTGAGGTAGGTTCACTCAAACTCGGTGAAGGAAAACATCGTGAGGAAACCGGCATGCCCGAGAGATATTTCTCAACAGCATGTGATGCTAAGTCAGAGGCCCACGGGCAGCATTAAAACTCTGACACCAGGTTAGTCACTATAAGCGGGATTGTCCGAAAGGGTTACCGCTACCCCGGAACATAAAGGGCTACGGAAGGAACATGGATGGGTTTTAGTCAGTAGGAGTCCGACACTCCCTTCTGCTCCACCCAGAGCGGGAGCAGTCATTGGATGATTTCCCAGCCTTAAAAAAAAAAAGGTTAGTCACTAACCACACGAAGAAGACTCAAACTCAAAAGTGAAAAATCTAAAAACTTTTTGTGTTTTTTCTTTGCGTCATATTTGCTCCAAATAAACCTATTTTCTTTCTTTTACTACTCACTGAAGTTCAACTAAAACTAAATAAGGTCATAGTTTAGCCCGCTATCGATACGAGCTAAGTTAGGCCACAGTTCGCGACTGAAATATTCAGAGCGAGCGCGGCTATTATAGACTTTGGCTTAACTATTCCGTTTGTAATGGATAATCAGTGTTTCGATATTTCAATGTTTGGATTGTTATACCGAATGTTGTGTTTCGCTATGATATTTGAACTTTTGACATTTTAAGTTGTGAAGTGGAAATGGAAAACTGCCTAGTGTTTCATCCTAAATTAGTTATAAACTCGAAAGGTTATGAAATGATTCGTCGGATATTAAAAAAATCCGTTTTTTTTTTAGAAAAGTGCAATACCTACGCAGTGAAAATGTATGGAACAGCCATTTTTGGATTGTGCCGGGTAAGCGGGATTGGGTTCCGAAAGGGTTACCGCTACCTCGGAACGTAAAGGGCTAAGGAAGGAACATGAATGGGTTTTAGTCAGTAAAAGTCTGACACTCCTGATTTCCTTGTTATCCACTATTGACAGCTCACTTCAAACTCACTTTATTTACGTTAAGGTGAGATAGGTTTTCCTAGACTGGCATCACAATTATTCACCCAACAGTAAAATAGGCCGGGTTACAAAGCAAAATACCAACAATAATCCGAAATTCTTATATTCAGTTCTTCTGTAACCAGCGTCTTCCGTGACTCAGCTAGTTGATCACTTGATAACGACATAACTTTGATAATATTACATTTGTTCTAAATAGGTTCATTGAGACTAAGTTTCAGTTGAACTAGCTAAATCGATCTCTATCACACGCGAATGTAGCGTTATTATTCGTTTAATGTTAACAGTTTCTATAAAAGTAAAGTTAGCTTTATCGTGCAATGAACCTGTTTAAGGTGAATATTTTGACCGCCGGTTTTTTTTTACCGTGACTGGGGAGGTAAACACCGTCATTTTTTTTTATTGAATTGGTGGAACAGGGTGTAAAATTCACTCTATAGAAAAACTTTTTGAGAAAAAAAAAATACTTTTATTTTTAGTTTTTTGCCACCGACATTCGACTTTAAAAATTATTTTCGACTTTATAGTGCTTTTTTTGGAAGTCTGTTGTTTTTTCCTCCATCTTTTTGAACTCGGTTAAAAAGGGAGGATCCTCCGACCAGACGGATGTTGTATCTGGTGGGTTACTGCCTAATGATTGATGTCGAGATGTTGTAAATATTTTAGTCGCGCCGTAAAACTGCTTGCGTGATGCAAAATTTCGCGTGATATCAGTGTGACGCGAAGTTCGCATGTGGCGATGTAGATGTCGCCACATTTCTAAGCCCGACGAAACATTTATTTAACTCTGGTGATACAAGACGATGTAAGTTTGATTTTGGATTATTATGCTATATATAAATAATCAAAATAAGTGGCTAGCTTGAGCATAATCAATATCAAAATAATCCTTTGAAACTTCAACTAACTGACCTACTCCTTGACAATACAAAAGTGCCTGCAAAATGTTTTATCCTAATAATATGCTTGAGGTTAACGTAACTTTTGAAGCAAATTTTCGAGGTCTGCAAACTGATAGTTATAATAACGAAAGCATCCGCTGTTCTACGTAAACGTAGTCGCGGGCAGAAACTAGTTCTTAAAAAAGTCACGTCATGTTCCGGTCACAGAAACGCAAAGTTCACGACACCCAAGGGTGGTAGTGTCGTCGACCCGTGACCGAATTCCGTCGTGTAGTCTGATGCATATTGTATGCAGTTTGCATGCATACTGATGTGCTAAGTCACTACACTTTTGTTGTTGGACGAGGCGATAGTGATGTACCGGCTCCCTTATCGCTATGTGAATCAAGATTTGAAAATCAAAAGGCTAAGTTTTGAATGCCATCGTACCTAACGCATGAATTGATATATTTTATCTGAAAGTCTTAAAAAATCTACTTGACGGTAGCTATAAATATGCAATGTTTGTACAGTACACAAATGTAATTTTTTGCTTCTTTCAGTGTTGTTGAATATTGAAAGAGTTTTATAAATGGCAGGATGAAGGTAATCTCTCTCTCTCTCTTCGTGTAGTTAGTGACTAACCTGGTGTCGAGAGTTTTTTATGCTGCCCATGGGCCTCTGACTTAGCTTCACATGTTGAGAAATATCTCTCAGGCATGCCGGTTTCCTCACGATGTTTTCCTTCTCCGTTTTTTTGAAGCAAGTGGTAATTAAACATTATTGTACTTTCTAATCGTTCGTCTGAAAGTAATTCAAACCGGTCATCAGCTGATAGCAGCTAGGTGTGAGTTCTCGAGGGAGTTCGAGTTCAAGAGGTACAAGGATCAAACTAAATGGCGTTCAATTGTCGAGGCCTATGTTCAGCAGTGGACGACTATAGGCTGATGATGATGATGACCCAACCATCACTGTTGATTTAAGCAGTGTCTTAACAATTTGCAAAAAGTATTGTTATGGTCTTCCCTCCATCTTTTCGCTTTGCTGCTTCTCTTGATTTGTTGCCATCAGCTTAACATTCCCAACTTTCGACTTACGAGTGAGGTTACCATCGTGTCCAGCTGTTTGAACCCCAGTCAGGAGTTTTATTTATTTAAAATAGCGGCTCCCGGGGTGGTTTCACCCTCTGCTAGGCTCCTATTGGTCGTAGCGTGATATTACATAGCCTATAGACTTCCTCGATAAATGGACTATCCGACAAAGAATTTTTCAATTCCAGAGATTAGCGCGTTCAAACAAACGAACTCTTCAGCTTTATAATATTAGTATAGATAGGTACATCAACAGCATATATATATTACGTTAAATATTATGTTTTATATTACAGGAATGGGTTTGTGCGGCCTCGTAATATTTCCGGGCTTTTAAGAATTAAGCGTATTTTGTTTTTGGTAAATAAAAATTGTTACATGACTATCTGATAAAATTCAGATTAAAAAGTCAAACGTCCGGACTTTCCGCAACGTCCGGTTTTATGTCAGAACTTTTCAAATTTCGAAATGGTAACCTACTTATGAGCTTCTAAAAATGAAACACGCCACTGAAATAACTTACTTTGTATGATACATTTTATGTATGAAGTGGAATACAAAACAAAACTATTCGCTTACCCCAACTAAATCCGACCGCTCCATTACCCGTATTCGGGTTACGGGGTAAGTTAGACATGCATTACCGTTTCTAGGTCAATTGACAGCGGCTACTGCTGAAATAATCGGTCAATGAACTACTGAATCGTTTCGCGGTCGTTTCGCATGGAAGCATTATTGTATTGGATACGTGGACCTCGTTTGTTGTTATAACTGTTATATTCTTTTTTTAAACCTCAAACTCCATAAAACAAATGACGGCTAAATAACGACAATTATTTAGTAATATTGTTGAAATTACTGCACTTTATATTTATGTTTTAACGTAAATTGTAAATATTAATTAGATTGATTTGTATTTATCGTGAAAGAAACTAAATAAACTTACCAAATTCTAAGCTAGAAATACACTCAACAAGTACATTATTTATAGTCATGTCAATGAAAATATATAATAAATTACCATACCTATATAATTAATGAAAAAAAAATGTAACCAATTCATAAATAAATTAAAACAACTTCTATTAACTAAATGCTACATAGTGCCAATGAATATTTTAATGACAAGTTCTAAATTACCTACATTATGTTTAACAATTTAATTAATTTATCAAACAAAAGCCCTCTTCCTCTTGGCTACTTTTACAGTGCCCGATAGGGTCCACAATGATCTAATTTTTGTACCTACCACCTAAGTTCACATGTGGAAGCAATAAATATAATGAATATTGAAATAAAGGACTTAATTATTCGTTTATATCGATATAACGTTACATAAAGTTATTTGTCAGATGGAGTATATAGAATACTATATTATAACCAAAATACCAGAAGGCTTCATAAATATTAATTGGCTAACATCTGAGAGATACATCTGATTACTATTCCCCTCATGACCCAGTGTGATATACATTCATACTGATTTAAGGGCAGACCTTTCGAATAATCGCGGGTATAATAAATAGTTTATATCGGAACTTGAGGCTACCTCGCTTTGTTATTTAAATGGTAAAATATATTTTTGTATGTTATGTAGGAACAAAACAAAATTCGCTTGAAGGTGCTGCGTTTCACGTTACTAGTAAATATTTTTCCAAAAGCTTAAGTAACAAAAATAACAAATAAGTACTTTAAAGGAGTTTGATTCTTGTGTTTCTAGAACTCGGTCTTGTTTTCTTTAACGCGGTTTGTGGTAGAAGTAAACTGGCAGAAAACGTAAAAAAAATGAATTTTGCAGGCGACTCTGGCGCATCCTCCTTAAAACTATTGTGTCTTGATGTTTCTGTGTAGTTAGTGACTAAGCTGGTGTCAGAGTTTTTATGCTGCCACGGGCCTCTGACTTAGATTCACATGCTGTTGAGAATTATCTCTCAGGCATGCTGGTTTTCTCACGATGTTGTCCTTCACCGTTTTTTAAGCATCGTTTTATAATTATACAATACGCACATGAATCCGAAAACCCAAGACACGCATCTCTGAATGCGTGTCTTGGGTTCGAACTAGATTCCTAAGATTTGTCAGTCCGACGGTCACACCACTAGGCTATCACTGCTCGTCGCTTATCGGCTTGATAATAATCAGTCTTGTAACTTAACACACACGAATTTCAGCAGTATAACCGCTATCAGCTCTTAAAAGAATGTGGGTGTAAGACCGCCCACACACTTAAGACAAAACAGCACATAACCCTAAGTTGTGTAACCCGCATCAGCCGCCTCCGCAACACTCAAGAGAGATAATTTCCTTCTTATCGTAACAAAACACGGCGCAAAATATCCAATAACACGTTACAATTATTCTCACCTTATTCTTAATTGTTTCGCAAAGAAAATAATCAGGAATTATATTATTGTATTTAACAAATTTGGGTTTTATTCTCGAAAGGAAACCTGGGAGCCAACCACTACCTCATGGGTAAGCGGGATTGTCCGACAGGGTTACCGCTACCCCGGAACACAAAGGGCTAAGGAAGGAACATGGATGGGTTTTAGTCAGAAAAGTCTGACACTCCCTTCCGCTCCACCCAGAACGGGAGAAGTCATTGGATGATTTCCCACCTTCAAAAAAAAAAACACCACTACTTCACATTAGTATTATTATTTTAACATTGGAAAAGAGATGGAGCTATATCTCCTGTGTGTCCTATACACTGAAGTTTTATTCAGAGTTGGTCTCATAATGAAAGTTGCTCATAATCATGAGTACTGAAGAGTCTTCTTTTTTGAGGGTGGGAAATCATCAAATGACTCCTCCCGCTCTGGGTGGAGCGGAAGGGAGTGTCCGACTCTTACTGACTATCCATGTTCCTTCCTTAGCCCTTTATGTGCCGGGGTAGCGGTATTCCTTTTGGACAATCCCGCTTATAGTACTGTAGAGCCTAAGTGAAAACTCGTGGAACTTAGAGCCTACTCGGTTAGAATATAACTGACAGCATTCGACCTTTCAAAATGATAGAATAGTTTGATAGGTTTTTATAAAAGAAATGAAGAGTAGTCTGTCAGTAGCCGTGCTGCTTGACGCATGTATTCGTTCAAAGCAATATAATTTAATAGCTGCTTGCCCGTGTGTTTGTATTTTGTAGGATATAAATCCCTACAACACACGAGCTCTACCTTCGAGCTCCCTAAGTGAAGGCCCGTCTGGCCTTCACAGTTCTTTTACGCCCTGAAAGGTTAACAGTGAATTAAAAGTCGCTGTGTATAAGGTATGAGTTAGGTTAATTCAACGCTGAATATCGCGTGACCATTTGAATTTACGCCTGAATGGCTACATGGCCGCTGAAATTCGTGTCGTTGCTGGAAAAAAATCTAGAAAGTGTATAATGTAACAGAACGTTTCGAAGGTTTCGTACTGAATGATTCTGTTTTCAAATTCTCGCGTACGTTTTCTTGCCAACTGTGCAATTTTGAGTATTTCCATATTGTTTCTTAGATTTAAGAAGACTTTAAAAAGAATATAAACCCTCAATGATGCCTAGGACTTGTCTTTTAGGATATGGATACTACTCCTTTTTATTTAGCACGGAAAAGCCATATAAGAAGCTATTTTCCATACATGAAAGCAAACCGTGACTGACAGACCGATCTATCAACTCATGGCTCCCTCTAACGGACTGGGCTGAAACTAGGCATACATATATTTTTATGACTCAGGCATCTGCAAAAAACCTATTTAGAAAAAATCAATCTCTATATGGATGTAGCGGGGTTTCAAAATTTGTACCGAGAAATTATCTCATGAATTCCACGCGAACGAAGTCGTGGCCAGAAGCTAGTTATAAAATAAACATAAACCAAACTACTAGACGCTTAAAAAAAATCTCCTTATTATTCCTCTTTAATATTTATTCGCCGCCACTTAACATTGCCAGCAATACGAAAGTAAATGTTTACACTGTGTAAAGATATCTACACAAGTAATTGCACAGCATCCCTCAAATTTCTTGCATCTAAATCACCAACATAAACATCGCTAACGCTGTCTCGTTACCCCGTGTCAAGATTTCTAACAATTATTACTCACACTACACTCGCACTGAATTGCATGTGTATAATCAAGATACTTATTAAAAATAATTAACAATAGAAGTGAAATATTTATAAGTATAAATATTTATGTAAAAGTGGTTATTCTGCAGAATTTTCATGGTGTTTCTCGGGAATGGCTAAGTTTTTATTTTTGAATCTGGGCATTTAGAAGACGTCTGATTTTGTCTGTTAGGTAGTTCGTTTATCCCCGCCATTCGTTTAGAGTGGGCTGAGAATAGTGTAAATCCCTACGATATTAGGTGGAACGACAGCTCACTTCATCTAAGTTTTCATCTGAAACTTGATTTTCTTTGATAATTTTGTATGAATTACTGAAATTCGGATTCCGGGTAAGCTTTTTTTTTTAAGGCTGGGAAATCATCCAATGACTGCTCCCGCTTTGGGTGGAGCGGAAGAGAGAGTCAGACTCTTAATGACTAAAACCCATCCATGTTCCTTCCTTAGCCCTTAATGTTCGGACAATCCCGCTTAAATTCCGGGTAAGCTAGTCCTAACTTAATATTTTATATGTGAAAGTGAGTTCGTAAATCGGCTGTACGGATTTTGATGAAATTTGCCACACGGGGTAGACCATGACCTGGGTTAATACCTACATAGAATACTTTGTATCCCAGCAGTACGTTCCCGTGAGATAATTCCCAACCTTCACGTAGGCAGAGCCGCGGACAAAATATTAAATGCATATCCAAATATTACCTATCTATTCCAGTCGACCAATGTCGCCATATTGATTGGTCTAAAAGCGTTTTGTGTAAAGGCCAAATATTAGAGTTCTCAATTAAATGATGAATGTCATTTGGCGGTGGAAGTCAGGTAGGCAGTCGATCCAAGTAAAATACTGATATTTAGCTGCATCCAGTTAGAATAGAAGCCATCCCCTAGGCTGACGTTGTGTAGGCTTGGCTGTATTCTTTGTTCACGAAATGGTAGGCTTGTACCACCCCTATATTTCATGAGATGCGTAGCTATAAATCTAAACGAATACATTGTATAGAGTCTGTTAATGTCATGAAGTTACCGGTTCATTGAACTCCACGTTGCAGGGTTTTCGGGCCCATTCTAGTCGACTAGCTAGTGGGTAGGGCAGCTATAAAAGAAATGCTCTGTTAGACCGGCACACTTTCAGTATTTGTGTTCACGTTGTAAAGGTTATTATTTATAGACGCGTGCTATTCAACTGAATTATGAGTGTAGGTTTATCGGTTTGCTTGGTTGTGTCATAGGTATATAGCATGAAAGGCGAGTTTTAGTTTGGTCAAGTTTCATATCTAACTTCTAAATGCTTCTTCTTTTCGTGGCAATCAATTAGTTCAGTCTATCGCAGTCCACTGCTAGTCATAGGCATCTCCTATGTCGCTTCTTTGTCGGTGATGGCAGACAATGGCTCACCTCTCATCTTCCTGGGTTCAAGGCCTTGACAAAGTGTTATTGGGATATTCTATCTGGATTTTCTCAGTAGGTAATCATGCCGATGTCTGGATTTGTGCTAGGTTGACTTAAATATTAGTGGGGAAATTCGGATGTAGGTACTATAGGTACACACAGCATTTCTAGTTACTGACTGGGTTGTAGAGGTCAGATCGGCAGTCGCTATTTATGTAAAATACTGGTCATCATCATCATTCTTCTGCCCTTATCCAAAGTCAAAGTCAAAACATTTATTTCAAATAGGCACAAGAATGGCACTTTTGAACGTCAAAATGAACAAGAAATAGATTTGATTCTAGTCGCCCCCATCCCAATTTATTTGGGGTCGGCGCAACATGTCTTCTTCTGGTATTAAGCTGAATGCAGTTAGACTGGAAGTCAACCCCAACATAGTTGGGAAAAGGCTAGGCAGATTGATTTTCTATGTAAGGCATAGGTGTAGGTGGTAGGCGTGTTGTTGTATCTAATTCTCAGACACGGGCTAGACATTGACACTGTTTCACAGTCTATTTGTGTCACAAATATGTTTATCCCGTATGTATCAACGTAGTTCAGCTTGTTGTCTTCCTATCTGCCAAATTCCTTCATACATTCGGTAATGCGTTACAAAATCTTATTAAATTGATTTATACGGCTTCTATTTTGGAGCTGTTTTAGTGAAGTTATTCATTGCAACAGTTTGTCATAATACCCCTGCCCATATCCCAATTTATTTCATACTAGCTTCTGCCCGCGACTTCGTCCGCGGAAAATTTCTTATTTTAACATTAAATATATCCACTCTATATATCCATGTGAGAGAATTTTTGGAATCTGATCAGTAGTTCCGAAGATTACCGAGGTGATCTTGTCTGCTCAACTTAGTCGCCTTATACAACACCCTGCCTCGCGTTGTAATGGTGCGATGGCATTATGTAGTTTTAACCCGGCTAATAATAAAATTATCTTACTGCTATTATAAATGTGAAAGGATGAAACGTTGGATGGATGGATGTTTGTTACTCAATCACGCCAGAACGGCTGAACGGATCTGGATGTTTGGCACAGAGATAGATTATAGTCTGGTATAACACAAAGGCAAATTTTTATCCCGGAAAAACGTACGGTTCCCGTGGGATAATTTCCAACAACCACGCGGGCGAAGCCGCTGGCAAAAGATATTACACTACCTATATACAAAATACAAACCATCATTTAAAAATGTTAACTTTAATAATATAAAATTTAAGTGAGGAATCTATTTAATTTAAAGCTTCTGTAAAACGATAAAACGTCCGTACAAAGCACGTAGGAAGTAGGAATGATAGTTGAGCTCAGCGAATGTTTTAGCATTTTGCATTTAGTAATTTTATATTATCTCGGAAAATATATGACCAATTGACATACTGTAGAGGGCAAATCTTATCTCTGTGATGTCCTTGTGATCATAAAATAATTTAATTTGATAAGAATTGATATTTTGTTGTTTAAATAATCATCCAAACAGAAGTAAGTCGAAAAAATACTTTTTTTAAACATAAAACGAAATATAAAAGCTAAAATACAAAAGATAGGAATATGGTGTCGCGGACTTTTTTGTAGAAATAATTAAGGCGAACCGGGTTGCCATACATTGCTTTCAATTTTAAACAACTGTTTAGGCAGCGCATGCAAATAATTCTGTTTTCGGAGGTATTTCTTTCCGACTTGCTAGACGAAAATTGCGATAGCTCGGCTAATATGTATGATATAAGTATAATTTACCTATAGCACTCAGGAATAATGTAGCTTCCTATCAGTGAATTTTTTTTTGAAATTGAATCATTAGTTCCGGAGATTACCCCCTACATACAAACTTACAAATTTTACCTCTTTATAATATTAAGTATAGATTTCTCTTTTAGTCGTCATCTCGGTAGTCACTCCCTTTGCTAGACATACCTATCATGTTTCACACAGTCCATCCATAGTTTCTTTGGTCTTCCTCTACTTGTCTAGCCATCCAAATTTATACTCAAAACTCACCTGACGACATTTTTTTTTATCCCTCCGCATAACATGCCCATACCATGACAACCAATTTCTACATAAAACACTATTCATTGCAACAGTTATGATTTTTAAATTACTCAGAGTCTTTTTTATTACTGATATATTCGCGTTTGACCATTGTCTCACCTGATAGTAAACGATCGACGACGATAAAATACGCTTACCTAGATAACCTACTCGCTTTCGATTTAAAATTCTCCAGGCTATAATATGGCAGGTCACTCTGACTCCAGCAGTGAATTCCACTCCTCAGCTGTCTGTATGCAAAATAAAAGTTTCCAAAACGTGTAGATGACAACTAAGGTTTCGGATTAATATTCCTGCAAAAAAAAAAGTTTTTATTGTTTCTCATACAATTGTCTTGCACCTCGGATGACTTGAAGAATGCCACTGATGCCGCGATCAATGTGGCATCCTACTGGGCTCATTCAATATAACAACACCGAGAAAGAGTGCTATCCACACGAAAAAAAGTGTGCGTGTACTAGCGTACACTCGTAAGAAGTGAAACTTCTTTATGACGTAATTTTTCAAAAAATAATTAACTATTGTTGTTGTTGTTGTTGTTGTTGCCTCCCTACCTACCTACCTACCTACCTACCTACCTACCTACCTACCTACCTACCTACCGAAAAATTTTGTCTAACCCCGATAAAGAAGTTTCACTTCAAAAATGTGACGTACTTCCGTAACAGAAAAATGGGACGTACTTCCGTAACAGAAAAATGTGACGTACTTCCGTAACAGAAAAATTTTTGTCTAACCCCGATAAAGAAGTTTCACTTCAAAAAAAAAGCCAATATCAACATTTATAGGTGTGTTTTTAACAAAGACCAGTCGGCCGATTCTGTAAAAATCTCATTGTGAAAACTAAGGTGAAGGAAACTCGAAGTAAGCTGTCAGTAGGTAGTGTTAATCCCAAGCATCTGGAGGAATGACAGCTCCGTTCAACTAACACGGTGAGTTTTTTTTACAGAATACACCGGCAGGCTTGAATCTACCGGGCGTTTTATGTTGTCATGAAAATACACGACAATGTTAAGTACATACGTATATAAATTGTCTGTTTGTCGTGTAGCTTCTGTATCGCATCTAACACGAAATATGTCATCCTGTAACGATAAGATTAGCCAGTGAACTACGTTGGTAGGGTAGCAGGATATACGAGCCTTATCAAGTCCATCCATTAGCATTTTGGTGGACATAGCTAAATTTACTTTTGATAGATTTTTTCATCAATTTTTATCTCAAGCTAATTTAATATATTACCTAAACGGTATGTTTTATGGGGGTCCGTAACTTAAGTTCGAGAGTCATATGTTCGATTAATGGAAAGTCGACTGAACGATTGTTCGAATGGAATTTATTGCGAAACAACCTTTTATCGCCAAACGCTACTTCGACTGAACGATTCATCGAATATTTATTAATCGATGTACTGCTCTTTCGAATGAGTTTTAGTAATTATAAATTGAAATAAAATTTAAAAAAAAAGAATTTTCGTCACATATTATTTCATACATAATCGAGGAAATCAAACACTTTTAAGATTATCGTACGTTCTTCCCGTAGATTTGAACATTATTATGAGAAGCGACTTGGCTTCATTTGTTCCCGCGAGAAATATTGTGTTTGTTTTTAGATTGCAGTAGGCACTTTGCATATACGAGATTACGTTTGGTAACTATCGCATCATTATCAAAGACTAC
Organism: Hyppa rectilinea; assembly: GCA_951799385.1. NCBI lineage: Eukaryota > Metazoa > Arthropoda > Insecta > Lepidoptera > Noctuidae > Hyppa > Hyppa rectilinea. Next base: position 2,642,924 of record OX637318.1, on the reverse strand, counting down.
AGGCTTGACTTCATAAGCTCGATGGCTTACATTTGCCACTTTAAAAAATAAAACGTTAAACATTTTAAATTTGATGATAATGATTCTTTGTGATTATTAGTGGAGTTCTCAGGCGTTAAAGAACGCTAATCTACCGTAAAGGTTTTTGATTAAGTACAAGTTACCTTAATTTTGTGCGAAAATCGTTACGTAGGTAAATGGTTCTTTATATAATAAACAATTTCCCCTTCATTTGTGCTTTATTATCTTCCTTTTCATGTTTCTAAATCTACGGGAAGAACGTACGATATCGTAAAAGTGTTTGATTTCCTCGATTATGTATGAAATAATATGTGACGAAAATTCTTTTTTTTTATAATTTTATTTCAATGTATAATAACTAAAACTCATTCGAAAGAGCAGTCCATCGATTAATAAATATTCGATGAATCGTTCAGTCGAAGTAGCGTTTGGCGATAAAAGGTTGTTTCGCAATAAATTCCATTCGAACAATCGTTCAGTCGACTTTCCATTAATCGAACATTATGACTCTCGAAGTTAAGTTACGGACCCGTTTTATGGTTGTTTTAGTGATGAAATGTAAGCCTGTTATACACATGCCTTGTACTCGTAGTAACATAAAAGCATGTGAATTTGTAGCAGATGCTAACCTAGTAGCACACAATTTTGATATTTACACGAAAATGATGAATTATTAGCTTTAACCCTCGCATCGACCGCGTGAATGACAGATGTCATCTACCGGGATAATGGGAAAATTATCTTATGTGTTAATCCACGTCATGTACTATCTGTGTGCCAAATATCAATTAAATCCATAAAGCCATTATTGCGACTAAGAGTAACAAACATCCAAACATACAAACCTTTTTTTTATCTGTTGGTTGGAAATTATCGCACGTAATCATCCTATCGGGATAAAAAGTATCCTATGTCCTAACCGGGCTCTTTATATGCCTTTTGTTTACACAAGTTTCATAGAAATCCGTACACTTTTGTGCGTATGTTATCACTAGCTTTTGCCAGCGGCCTCTCCTGCGTGTATGTTGGCAAATATCCCACGGGAACCGTACATTTTTTCGAGATAAAAAGTAGCCTTTGTCCTTTTCCGGACTATCTATCTCTGTGTACAATATCATCCAGTTTCGTTCAGCCGATCTACCGTGATTTAGTAACAAACATCCATCCAAACTTTTGCATTTAAAATAATCTTACAATCGTACTTCACTACATAGTATAAAGCAAAGTCGCTTCCCGCGTCCTAATGTCTGTATGTATGCTTACATCCTTAAAACTACACATCGGATTTTGATGCAGTTTTTTTTAATAGATAGAGTGATTCAAGAGGAAGGTTTAGATGTATAATAAAATGCAATTTTCGTCATCTATGCGGGGGGTGAAGCTGCGGGCAGAAGCTACTATATTATAAATGTAAAAGTATATAAAGATGGTTGTTACTCAATCACACAAAAACTACTCTATGTATTTGGCACACAGATAATTTATATCCCGGATTAGCACACTTTTATCCGGGTAGAACGTACCCGTGGAATAATTGTTGACATCCACGCGGACGAAGTCGCTGGCAAAAGCTAGCTTAACATAAAAGTGTCCGTATAACGTTTACTCCAGCAATAAGGGTAGTGCTTCGGGCGTTACGAGAACATTAAAGTAGCTGGGTACATAACATTAATTTAATTGTTGCCTTAGCACTGACTCTGGCATCTCTGGTAATGAAACAATGCGGTCAAAGGATTTTGGTGAAAAGAGACGGAGTTTTGAATATGATCTTTTAGTACTGAAGGACTGTCTCGTTGGTCTAGTGGATGCAAGCGTTACTGCTGAGCAAGAGGTCCTGGGTTCGATTATCGGATGGGGTAAACATTGGAATTTCCCAGAAGTAGCTTGGAGTCTGTATTTGTGCCTTGTCGATGGCAACGACTACGACTATACTAAGTATATACACTAACGACGACTAAAAGAGAAGTATGGAAGAAAAAGACATGTTGTGCCGAACCCAAATAAATTGGGATAAGGGCAGGAGAATGATGAATGATGCTGCATTTTCTTCTGAAAAATAGACCTTACGAGTCAAAGTTTCTTCTGTTCTACATAATTTTCATGTAAAAAAAGTCTAGGGGGGTCCCAAAAGGCAAGGCACGTTTTTTCAATTGGATAAGGGCAGGAGAATGATGATGGTGCATATTATTAGCACGTGTCCACAAAAGTAGGTTAGCTGCTACTATGGCTGCTACATATTTTTATTTTACCTCCTGTTGTTTTTCCTCCTGAAGTTTCATTTATCTCTCTGTTAAACCTAGTAGGTTTGGGTACTGTAATACATTAGTTGGTGAACAGGCACTATTCCACCAGTGCGCGGCACTGTGCGACACTGTACTGCTAAGTGTACGGCACAAATGTTTCTTTCGGTCTTCTCTTCTTCTTTTCGTGTGGTTAGTGACTAACCTGGTGTCAGAGTTTTAATGCTGCCCATGGGCCTCTGACTTAGCATCACATACTGTTGAGAAATATCTCGCAGGCATGCCGGTTTCCTCACGATGTTTTCCTTCACCGATTTTTAAGCAAGTGATAATGATACAATACCCACATGAATCTGAAAAATCAGAGGTGCGTGCTTTGGGTTCGAACTCGAGACCTAAGACTTGGCAGTCCGACGGTCATACCACTAGGCTATCACTGCTTTTTTCTTTTTTTTCTTTCGGTGGACCCACTCAAGTAAACATTTACAAACGTGCTGCACTGTACGCTTACAAAAATTACGTACAATTTTGACGGTGGAAAAAAGATCTGCAGCTCTGTATGTGCACTGTTGGAGTTCAGCGCAGAATGTTCGTGAACAATTGTGCTGAATACAATTTTGGTGGAATCGGACCTTTACGCACCATTAATTACACCATTTCCGACGAAGGAAACACTGTTCGGCCTGACAGCACATTAATCAACTTTGATACACATTAAGCGAGCCCAAACGTAAGGTGGCTGTTCGCAAAGTGGCCGGCAGCAGCTAGATGAGACTTGCCGAGAATCGTGCTGAATGGCGTGCGACTGGAGAGGCCTATGACCAGCAATCAATCTGCCTAGCCTTTTCCCAACTATGTATATTGGGGTCGGCTTCCAGTCTACGCGGATGCAGCTGAATACCAGTATTTTACATGGAGCGACTGCCTATCTGACCTCCACAAACCAGTCCTTCAAGCTCAATGCATTTACTTCAAATAAACTTTTGATTGGTCGATCAGTCAGAAAGATGAAGCTAGTTGCCCATTCCAAAGCAGTAGGTACCTATGGAGAAGAACGGGCAGGAAACTATAGACACTCTTTTAAATCAAAATATGTTTACAAAAACTGGGTTACATCATTCATGTTGAAATATACATGTGAGAACGATGCAGAACATAAAAAAGCGTCTGTAATTAAAAGATTTATAAAAAAACAATTCAAAGTTAAATTAAATTTTAAAACTAGGTAATACGATACCTCTTATCACTTACGGTAAGACTGGCCGTCAGACTTTCGGGCTTCTGACTACCCATAATAATTTTCAAGGATCTACGAAGGACAGCCGACACCAACAGCTTAACGCGCTTTTCCGAGGCACGGAGAAGTTTTGATATGTAAAGATGGTCACCCATCCACAGACCAACCCCATCAAGCGTAGCTTAACCTGATGGATCGATCCGTGCGGCTATTATTACTTAACCACAAGCTCCTTCTGTCCAGCAGTGGACTGCTATAAGCTAATAATAAGCCCAAATACTGCTCCACCCACGCTTTTCTTACTTCTTTTAAGTTTATGAATTGGAGAAACGACAGAAAATGTTGACTTTACCGACAGATAATAACTTTGAGAGTAAAAGGAAGTTGTCATAGGTCATTAGTTGACATTTATAAACTCAAACTCAAAGCATTTTAATAATTCACTAATATCAGGTGACTTAAAGGCTGGCGATTTAGTTATTCATAATAACCAACTTATATTTACAGTATGCACCACACATAGCAATTATTGGTGAGTTCTAGTAATTAAACGTTCAATCATAAAATTTACAAAATAATTAATTCATAATCATAAAATTATGTTAAATAACGTAAAAAAATAGACTCGGAATTGGTACTTTTGAATTGTATTAGGGTCGGTCAGTCAGAAAGACGAAGCTAGTTGCCTATTCCAAAGCACAGACATAATTTAATTACATAAAATTTAATTTAATCACCTGTAATGGTTGTTTATTACTGTAATATTAAAAAAATACCTATACAATAGCAGAACTTTTTCAATGCATTTTTTTACGAAGTGGATTATTTCCATGCGAAAGCTGTTTAATGTGACGTTTAGAATCATTCTCTAAACAGTTGCAGGTGACTAATCGCCAAGCTGTATACAGCCTGTAGTCGTGTCTCAAAAAATTTCAAGACTTGCGTACGTATAAGTACTGATGAGAAGCGAATTAGTGACCGCGGAGCCGACTCATACTCTGTAACTCTGGCCTGCTTAGTTAGTTCTCAGTTATCCCCCAATTAACCAGTAAAGGAAGAACAAACTCCCTCCAAAGCAGCAGCAGATCAAAACAATTTTTGTCGCATTTTCCACCCAAAGTAAATAACAATAAAGATTTTTTTTATTAACGTTTAAAAATTTCAATCAGTACAGTCTGGGAAACAAGTGTTTTATTGTAAATTCGAACGCACATTGCTGTTTATTTATAAACAGTATTCGGATGCGTTGCCGTCGATCGACGCAGCGATGCGCCGCCGCGGTACGGTCAGCGGGCAAAGAGTATGTCAAGTAGACTGTCTCTGTTAGATGTAGGTACAATACACCAAACAGAAATAGATAATTAGTGTTCAAAAAAGAATTGGTGTTTGGCGGCAGGGAAAAACAGTTCAGAAAATAAAATATTAAATATAACAACAGGAAATCCAATTTCGATGTTTAAAGCCATTTATAGCCAAATTACGCGCCTTTGAACATGATTAACATCACGTTAGAACGGAAAGTACCTAATTCATATTAATTTTGTGACTAAGTTAATTAACAGGAAAAAGTCAATACTATTAACCACTGTTTATTTGTGTCATTTTGATATCATTGCCTTCTATTTACCAAAATTTTGTATATTATCCTAGTAACAATGGAATAATATTTGCTTTGCCTTAATCGGTCAAATATTTTGTAAAGTTAATATAATTTATATTCTAAAAATAGCATTCAGCAGCAATTTTTTAAGTCTTTACTTAAAAAAATCATTAATTTTATTGATCTCAACAAACCGCATCAACTGTAAACTCTATGCAAACTTGAACCTTAACGTCCTATTTCTTTGCCTATTGATAGAGCAGCTTTTCTTTAGTAAAAAGACTTCCGAAACAAATAATCAGGAATCTATTTGATTCCGTTTGCCCCGTCTGTTCTATTTTGGTCTAAGTTCATCTCGAGCGCTCGCACTTCAGTGGCCGACGGTACGTGCCGGGCGGCACACCTCTGCAACTCGGCTCCGCGGCGACACGCGATCGATACGTCCAACACACGCTACACGACGACTGTACGCGACTGTCCTACCGCTCGTCGCAATAAACGGCAAAATTACGTACGTCGCACAATTATATGTAATCGCGAGTTCACCGCGTTCACTCATTTGGACCGCATGTTCTGTGTTTGTGTGTGCTGTGGTGTTATTTTTCAGTTATAAATTAAATGTTAACGTTCAACATTGTTCTATTGTAGGTTTTGGAAACGGAAACCGTGTTTAGTTTTGTTTTCGCGACTTCCAGTTCGATTGTGGGTGTTTTGGAGAATATTGGACTTTATTCTTTGCTTGGTAAGGTTGGTTTGGGAATGGTGATGTTAAAAAAAAGTATACCGGGATTATTAGCGAGGAAACTGCTTCCTTTTCAGCATCTGAATGTCTGGTTTATAAGTGGAGATATTTTAGTGTAATCAGTTCATATTGTGCCGTTTATTTTAAAGACCGTGAACTCGAAACATAACCTAGTCAACATACTCCTACTTACAACTCGCATTGAGCAATTTCCAAGTTTCTTACATCACGTTCAGGAAAAACTTAATATTCTAGACACGCGCTCCACCCTGTATCTTTTGCGACAAACATTAGGACAGCCCTGTATAATCATTCCAAACCCATTCTCTCAATGTTATTGGAACCCTTCCTAAGTAAACCTTCAGCCGTATACCACTGAAAAGGCCCTGAAAGGAATGTTTTCTTTATAAATTGGCAAATTTATTACAAAAATATTTCCTTACTTAGATTGGTATGTCTGTAAGTTAAGCTATATTACACCGTTGTATATTGGCAGGGGATTTAATAACGTTTTATGGCCTATAGCGGGGACCTTTAAAGATTTTCCGGTTAGGCAGAGGTCTGGGTAAGGTCAATAAACCCTTCGCTCGAGGGGTGGTTATCATTGAACATGTTTAGGGCTCTGTTTAAAAGGGTAAGGAAATGGATAAGGGAGAAAATGGTTGATGGAAATGTCAACCGTTCTCTTTAGGATTTTTTGCGATATAAGCATATTTAGGAATTGGAACACATTATGTATTACAGAAAAATGCATTGCTGTAACATATAATAATAGTCTATATCTATACTTATATTATAAAGAGGTAAAATTTGTAAGTTTGTATTGTAATCTCCGGAACTAATGATCCAATTTTTTTTAAAAATTCACTGATATAAAGCTACATTATTCCTGAGTGCTATTATGCTATAGGCTATAAATTATATTTATATCATACATATTAGCCGAGCTATCGCAATTTTCGTCTAGCAAGTCTGAAAGAAATACCTCCAAAAACAGAATTATTTGCATGCGCTGCCTAAACAGTTACAGTATATCGCAATTTTCCGCGGACGAAGTCGCGGGCAGAAGCTAGTGTAGAAATATATCAGATGATATGGGACTAAAACGTAGAGCTGCGCAACTTGATATTCTAACCCTATTTCATGAATTAACCTAGTTTCATATTGCCCTATGGAAAGTGTTGATATACATGTAACTACTAAGAATCCCTGATTAAAATATACAGTGATATACATTTTGCAGTAAGTACCCAGCTTTATCATAGCCTCTCTGACATATATTATTTATGAACTTCATGCAGAAGAAATTATTCATGTTCAGTAGTGACGCATGTTACGATCCTACAGTGGTTATACTATACAATAAGAAGGTTTTGATCCTCCACAATCGCTGATTTCAACAATACTACTAACCTAAAATGATTAAATTACATTAACATAATAGGAGCTTACAGCCGTAAAATCTTTGTAATAAATTGAGCAAAAGAAGAAAAGATAAATTAAGAAATCCATTTGGATCCTGAAATTGTGTAACAAAATGAAAACGAATACTTTAATAACTTGACTTTCCGGAATACAAATTTAACAAAAATAAACATTGGGAGGCAACCTAAATCCAAATTAAAAAGGTACACATTTAGAATTCACCAGTGATTAAACTTGAATAAAAATATACCATTGAGAGATACCATTGATTAGGAAGATGATAGACATCTAAGTGATCAATGCAAATGAACGTTGTTCTGTTAACAGAGATGAAAACGATGATGACAATGATGTTCCCAACCTAACTATTTCCCATTATGTTGGAGTGTCCAAAGTCTCCATACACTTGCCGATCTATTCTCCAAAAACTCACCGTGTAAGCTAATGAGAAGTGAGTTTGATGTGGCTGTCAACAGTGTCGATTCCTAGCATCAGATGGAAGGACAACTCGCTTCATGCTGACTTCACCTAAGAATATACCGGGCTGCACTTCTGAGGGCCTAAAAACGTCGGGGATACCGCAATTCACGTGGTCACTTGCTGAGCCCAAGTCGTAACATCCTAATAATATTATAAACGTGAAAGCAACACACACACACACACACATATGTACACATGAATGCAATAAAGAATTTGAGTTTGAGTTTGAGTTTGAAAGTTTGTGAGGATATATCTTCTTCTTTTCGTGTGGTTAGTGACTAACCTGGTGTCAGAGTTTTCATGCTGCCCATGGGCCTCTGACTTAGCTTCACATGCTGTTGAGACACATCTCACAGACTCATGCTGGTTTCCCCTCGATGTTTTCCTTCACCGATCGAGGATGTTTGTTACTAGTTCACGCAAAAACTACTGAACGTATCTGGATGAAATTTGGCATAGAGATAGATTATAGTCTGGAATAGCTGCACATAGGATACTTCTTATTTATACCAGTGAGACGTTCCCGTGGAACAATTTTCGACATCCACACGGCCGAAGCCGCCAAAGACTCGAAAAGAAGAAAATCCATTATAATTGACCCGATAACAGGCATAATACATAATGAAAAGGGGGAGTTTAGGTAAACGGTTCTAATTGGCCGTTACCGATGGAGAAAGGCCTATTGTGTGTCTTTGACAATAAAAATAATCGTCGTAGCCTCGGCTTAAGCGTGCGCGATCGATTTTTGGTCAAACACCAGTTTGTCTGATTAAATGTAAGGATTCTATTCTACGGCACAATGGCTCTGCTAAATTGATTTTGTCTGTGAGTGACATCACGTCATTGTCAAACTGAATTGTTTGGTGGTCTTCTTCAACTCTTTCTTCCTTTAATTTTCTGGTTATTTCATTATATAAATGATTCTTATAAATTTGCTGTTTCCGTAATCATTGATTTTTGAATCTAATCTATGTAAATCATTCATAAATTCACTTGCTGATTAATCACGGAACCTCAAATACTACTGGACCTATGAAGATGGAATTTGGCTCTGAGGTAGATAGGCATCAGCTAAGAAAGGGTTTTAGGAAACTCCCCCATTTGAAATAGGGGTTGGAAGTTTGTATGAAAAATTGGGCGAAGCTGCCGCCATTATGGTAATACCCAGGTTTTCTGAAACTTTCAAACCTGCTCTGAATTGTGGTGTTTGCAGTATTTTGCTAAGAAAAGTTATGTTATGTTATGATATGTAGGTTCTCACGAAAGTACAAATCTTAGTTATTTGTTATTGGATTTAGAAAAATCAAACAATCGCGGTTTTGAACATGTTCTTCGATATGACGCAATATTTACACGTTCGATTTATCTACATGCGTTTATATCAAAATAATTTAGTTGTATGTACTCATATCCAGGTGTTTAAGAACGGATGATTATTCGAATCCGGATTATCCGAATTCTTTGGATTTTTTATGAAAATAAATACAAAAATACCCATATTAGTTTGTCAATATTAATATGTTGCTTTAATGTGTCATAATTTCTTATTGATATCAAATTAATCCTAGATTTGATTTACAAATCTGGATTTGGAAGAGCAGTAAAATATCATCGCCCTCGTACTTTGTTATCAATTGGGCATAGCTCCAGACTACAGGCTGCTTCTGACCAATTCCAGATGGAAAACCCCAAAAGCACTTTGCCCGACCCAGGAATCGAACCTTGGACCTTATGCTCAGTGGTAGCGCTTGCGACCACTAGACCAACGAAGCAGTCATGCGTACATGCACACTTGCAATATAGCAATCTAGCAACCGAGCTAACCTAATGAATGACCCACGGCACAGGAAATCTTTAATAACAGCAACAATGTCACTGATTTTCTGGACTGTTGCACGTGTTCCAACTACTATATAGTATTTCCGGACATGTTAGATAGACTTAATACAGATGCTCCTTTTAAACAAAAAACAAAAAGGTCAAATACATATGTTTGAGCCAAAATTCCGCTTCGCGAACTTCGCTCCTAACGCGGTCTAGGTCATCAAATGCAAAGGTGACAGGGCATGCCGCGCTAGATGGAAAGTCGGCCATTATCTGTAAGGAGATTCCGCATACGCGCTTGAGTTCTGAGCGGTTAGGAACCTCGTCTGGACAGATTGTCTTTTGTTAGATGCTCTTATCTCATCTCCGCGGGATTATCCGAAAGGGTTACCGCTGCCCCGGAACGTAAGGAGTTAAAGAAGAAACATGGATGGGTTTTAGTCAGTACAAGTGACACGCCCTTCCGCTCCAACCAGAGTGGGAGGAGTAATTTGATGATATCCCACCCCCATAAAATAATGCTCTTATCTCGAATTCATCAGACTGAAGCCGTCAGTCCTGTCACTATTACACTCAGCAAAGGTACAAAACCTGCTGCATGAAAACTTAATTTTATTAAAAATAATACTTTTATTCTTGTTTGCCAAGAATTTTAATTAATTTAACGATTATTTTACTGTCCTTGACTCTTTTTATTGGTAACTGAAAGGATTTGTTACTCTTTGTTACCTACGTATTCATTTTAAGTTCACCTCAACCAAAGTGCCAATCATGATTTGTGGTTTGCATTCTCTAAAGAATAAAACCTCTTTCGTTTTCAAAGATTTTTTGTATCGTCCTGTAAAAAGTTAACTCCTCAATACAACTGTGTTATGTTTATGATAAAAGGTAAGCGTCTCCCGACTTGTCTCCCGTTAGAAGGTTTTACATTAGTGAAATATTGGAAAAAGACAAAGAAGAAAATATTCGATTAACCATGTAATATTTTCCTTTCTGTATGAAGTATCGAATTGTTTTTCCAATATATCAACCGTAATTGGAAATTCTGTAACAAACGCTTTAACCCATACGCTGCCCCGAACACGTATGTGTGTTGAAGGCATTGAGCTTAGAATAGCACAAAAAATAGTGGCAGTGTTTGTTAAGCAACATGAAAGTTATATAGTAAAAGAATGTAGCAACAATGATTTGCAACTCGAACCCAAGCACAAAAACTAGTCTTCATCAAGTTTAATTAAATACAAAACAAACTATTCCAGGTAAACCGAATTACCGATAAAATTGTCGATGACGAAGTACCTATACCAATTTAGGGGCATCGATAAAGAGATATCGGTGCGGGATTAAAAATGGAGATGGGACGAAGTTTTTTGTAACATTTTAGCAATTTGTGTTAGTATTGGTTCCGGTGGACGGAATAACTTTATTGGGGAAACTGGAGCTTTAATAATATTATCGGTAATTTGATAAAGGTTTTTTACAAGAACTAGCTTCTGCCAGCAGCTTTGCCTGCGTGGATGCCGGAAATCATCCCAAGGGAACTTAATATTGGGATAAAAAGTATCTTATGTATTAATCAGGGTCATAAACTATCTTTGTACCAAATTTCATGCAGATCTGTTCAACCGTTTGAGCGTGAAGAAGTAACAAACATAAAAACACTCACACACTGTCGCCTTTATAATATTAAGTTTATAAAAACAGACGGGGATTCCCGTAATTTAAAAGCCTTCTTAGGTCGGTCCGAAAGTTTTTGACATTGAATATCGCTGAAATGAGATTGGTACTTAATGGTTGACGTTTTTTATAACGAGAATTATACTTCTGAAAAGTAATATTCACTGACGAGATGATTTACAATCGATCATAATGACAATTAAATTTTCTGTATAGACAATTTCGACGACGCTTAAACTCTAGCCGTAACTTGAACTAACAAACGTTGGTGACATGCAAAACAACCTAATAGTAAGCAGTGATAGCCTAGTGGTGTGACCCTCGAACTGCCAAGTCATAGGCCTCGAGTTCAAACCCAAGGCACGCACCTCTGATTTTTTGATTCATGTGTGTATTGTATAATTATCGGTTGCTTAAAAATCGGTGAAGGAAAACATCCTGAAGAAATCAACATGTCTGAGAGATATTTCTCTCTAAGTCAGAGGCCCATGGGCAGCATAAAAACTCTGACACCAGGTTAGTCACTAACCACACGAAGAAGAAGAAGAATATAAGCTAAAATTTTATTTTATGTTTAATGGTCACTAGAATACTTATCCCCATTGTAATTTTCCTTATAAATGAAAATATCCGCTGTGTTAAGGTTTGTCGGGGGATGTCAGGTTTTATTAATACAGGGTTACGGTTGGATGGTTTATCTTCGTCGTTCGTTATTATTCATCGTATGAAAACTTATACAAGTTTAGTATTAAAGCCGTCACGTCCATAATTTCATCGTTCTAAACTTCGGAATCTTTATCTCTTTAAGCTCTTGTATCGGCTTTTGCAAATTTCGCATTCGCTTTTCAGCCTTCCTCCTCCGTAATATTAATTTCAAAATTGTCTTTTTCAACAGTGGTCTTGTTGATTCCTACAACAATTATTTCTTAATGATCCACGTGTTCATTAGCCTTTAATTCATAAAAATGTCGTAACAAATAAGTCTACTTCTTCTCGTGTGGTTAGTGACTAACTTGGTGTCAGAGTGTTTATGCAGCCCATGGGCCTCTGACTTAGCTCCAAATGCTGTTGAGAAATATCTCTCATACATGCTGGTTTCCTCACGATGTTTTCCTTCACCGATTTTTAAGCAAGTGATAATTATATAATACGCACATGAATCCGTAAAATCAGAGGTGCGTAATAAATAATGGAATACTTATAGTTATCTACCAGACAATCAGACGTTCATTTCTTTACGTCGCTCTAATATTTCTATGTGATGACGTCATCTGGTCGGCCATTGTCTTCGCGAGCACTTTCACACGCTCGCCCATTCCTCAGATATGATGCATGATGCTATTTAATATTATTGCGAAGAATTATTTATTAGTTATATGATTTTACCGATGAAGGCTCTAACATTTATTATAATTGGCAATCGTCACTTTATCGATTAGTGTCTGATAATAAGGCTCTGTTGTTAGCCATTCAATCATTATTGATGTTTTGAATATAGTTGAACCAAGATTTTGCTCAAAAACGTAATGAAGCTTCTGAAGATACGTTAATTAAGTTATTAATTTTTTTTATACTGATTCTATGATACAGTACAAGTTACTAAAAACAAATATTCATCATAGCGACTTACCATAAGGTACTACATATTATTATCTATACTAATATTATAAAGAAGTAAAATTTGTAAGTTTGTATGTAGGGGGTAATCTCCGGAACCAATGATCCGATTTCAAAAAATTTTTCACCAATAGAAAGCTACATTATTCCTGAGTGCTATAGGCTATAAATTATATTTATATCATACATATTAGCCGAGCTATCGCAATTTTAGTCTAGCAAGTCGGAAAGAAATACCTGTGAAAACAGAATTATTTGCATGCGCTGCCTAAACAGTTGTTTAAAATTGAAAGCAATGTATGGCAACCCGGTTCGCCTTAATTATTTCTACAAAAAAGTCCGCGACACCATATTCCTATCTTTTGTATTTTAACTTATATATTTCGTTTTATGTTTTAAAAAAGTTTTTTTTCGACTTACTTCTAATGTTAAAACAAGAAATTTTCCGCGGACGATATCGCGGGCAGAAGCTAGTATGTATATATTTTAAATTTTTATTGTTAGGACTAACCAGATAATATAAGAAACATCAAAGTAGTAGCTAGATTTAACATAAGGCAGGATATAAACAACAGTTATATGACAACAACACCAGTTAAAACTAAAACGCAAACAAATATAATATGCACCTGATAAAAATGAACACCAATCACCTAATAGCCTTAAACTTGCACATGGTTGACCCAATACTCTAGCAGTAGAAGATAATTGAAAATAGTACTAAAAATAAATGTGACTGTACTTATATCGAGGTACCATTTTGTTTATATCCTAGATAATAGAAGTACTTTGAATTAAAGTAATCATTACAACATCTCGTAATGCAAAGAATATTTCTCTTACGTCATAACAAGGTCAATTAAAATATCTAGCTATAACTTCACAGATATGACGGGTATCAAAATCAAATCCTCCGATACCCATCAGGTCTGGAAAGTTTTGCTAGTTATTTTCATTTGATCCTGTATACACCTCGTAGAATCCAGCCAGTCATACCAAGGAGTATCGTGTTGCCCAGTTGCTGGGTTGTGGAGGTCAGATAGGCAGTCGCTCCATGTAAATTACTAGTATTCCGCTGCATCTGGTTAGACTGGAAGCCGACCCCAACATAGTTTGGTGAAGTCTTGACTCCTCGTAGATTTAACTTTTTTTTTTAAACATCTAAATAAATTCTACTGTTCTTAGATCGTTCCTATAAACCTCTTCTTCAAACACAATAACTTGAAACAAAACCCAGTGCCTCAGATGTGTGATAATGTAGTACTTTCCAAATGTAAAAAAGCAGTGTAACAAAAAGTGAGAAAAGTGCATTTATACTATGATTGTTAAGTTTCTCTAGATACTGTGATGTTGACTGTAGTGTATTAAACTGTGAACAATGCTTCGTGCGTTAACGTCTCGGAGGTGGTCGTTGCGACGGGACAGTGGCAGGTGAGGTTTTATTATGAATATTCGCTTTATCCTCAATTGTTTTGCACAAAATATTGATTTCATCGTCACTGCAATTTCTAGAAGCCTACGAAACGTACTGTACCTTTTTTTTTTAAGGGTTGGAAGTGATCAAAAAGTGATGATGAATGAAGTTACATCTCTGCCTAATCCTTTTTTGGAGGGGGGGGGGGGGTGTATCAAATGACCCCTACCGCACTGGGTGGAACGGCAGAGAGTGCAAATTCAAATTCTTTATTGCGTAAGAGTGAAGTTCTTACTGACTAAAACCCGTCCATGTTCCTTCCTTAGCCCTTTATGTTCCGGGGTAGCGGTAACCCTTTCGGACAGTAACATACTCTACTTTGGCTAGAGAAAAACTATTTTCGGCGTCTCATTCGTCGGTTGTTGTTTACTTTTTTCTTGGCTGAGATAGCTCTGACACAATATAAATATGAACAGTATGGAAACTAAGCCTATTTGTTGAAATAATTACCTACGCTCCACTGCAGCACTAGGGTTGTCACTCTTAATGTTTTTGAAACTGAACTATATTTATTAAAATATTTGTGTTCTCAAACAATCGAGTAGTTATTTCAACTCGATTGTTTTTTCGTTTGTTTACTAATAAAATGTAAATAGGTAATCTCATGGCTTCGGTTAATACCGGTAAAAGAAGATTGTTTATAACACGGAACAGTTTGATATGAATACACAACAACTTGTGAGCTTTATAAGTATGGCGTAACCTTTTACAAGTTTTGGCGTGAGCCGCGGAAAGACGAAAATGTTTTGTGCGGTCCTTGTCGGAAGGGCGCGCGGAGGACGCCGCCAAGCGGCGCGCGGCATGGCGCATAGGTGGCGCCGATGCCTGATTAACCCGGCGGTCGCGCACCATATTTTGACAACAATTAAGTTTAATAAAAAAATACTTTATGCAAATTACTTATTTTGTTCATTTTATTTTCATATGATTATTGTTTACTTATCTAATATAGGGCCAAGGTCATCCTATTCTTAGTTGAAACGCATACCTAGTACCGCGTTTTAACCCGAAAAAGCGTGTGACAGTAATTAAAAAACCGTTACATTAAAAAAAATATCTTTATTCTCCATAGTTACAAATTATTTACTGAAAAATACTTTCGTCTGCTACGACACGTTCGGAATGCTTTGTTATTAAGAGATATTAAGCGAAGCCATTGGGAACGTCTGAAAAAGATAACAAAATAAAATAGTCATTTTAATAAGATATGTTAAAATGTATGAACCATGAAAGTTAAAAAAAAGATAGCTTTCGGGTCTATAACAAAAAAGTTTAACATTGTAGCCACTATTTACAACTCAGGAGTAAGCTAAACAATAACTTTCGTAAAAAATTCTGTCCTATTTTCACATTTTGACAGCACTATCGGCTTCAACACCCTCGAAAACCATTAAAACGACACCCATGACGAAAACCTCGATAACTTTTGCAGCCGCCATCTTGGATTTACATTTTGACAGCACTATCGGCTTCAACACCCTCGAATACCATGAAAACGACACCCATGACGTAAAACATTATTTTTTGCAGCCGCCATCTTGGATTTCTATTTTGACAGCAATATCAGCTTCAACACCCTCAAAAACCATGAAAACGACACCTATGACGAAAACCTCGATAACTTTTGCAGCCGCCATCTTGGATTTACATTTTGACAGCACTATCGGCTTCAACACCCTCGAATACCATGAAAACGACACCCATGACGTAAAACATTATTTTTTGCAGCCGCCATCTTGGATTTACATTTTGACAGCACTATTGGCTTCAACATCCTCGAAAACCTTTAAAACAACACCCATCACCAAAAAAATATAAATATTGCAACCGCCATCTTAGATTTCTATTTTGACAGCAATATAGGCTTCAAAACCCGCAAAAACCATGAAAACGACACCCATGACGAAAACATCGATAATTTTTGCAGCCGCCATCTTGGTTTTACATTTCGACGGTACTATGAGAAAACCATGAAAAGACACCCATTATAAGAAATATGCAGCAGCCACCATGTTCGTTTTACAAATTAATTTACGAATTTATTGATCAATCACGCGGACTTATAATTCGATATAGATAAATCAGTCTTACCTTTCAAAATCAGCAGGGAGTTTAAAAAACGAAAGCTCCGGTTTTGATGAAGCCGAGTTCAAACAGCCGTATACTACGCAATATGCTCGTGGCATTTTGTGGAGATAAACTTTTTACACAATCACTCGTCTTGACGCGGCACTCGCGACTGACAGCACCGCGACAACCCCTTAGGAGTCTCGTAGATTCGCGTGTTTGTGTGAGTGTGCCGTTTCGAACGTTAGTTCGTAGTTTCCGTACTGTTCATATTTATATTGTGGCTCTGAGTCACTAAACGATGCATAAGAATTGAGATCGTTATCTAGCGTAAAACCAGTTTCCATGTCAACGTCGATCATTCAAAAAGTTCTAGACAATTAGCCGTAAATATCTATACTTAACCTTTGTGTTCACAATAATCGATGAAAGCCACTATAGCCTTGAAAATAAAATCATCCGTTTACTTTGTCTGTCATATTTCCGTTTAGAAAATAAATCACCCAGGCGCTTCATTGTAATCTAAGCCAATCAACAATCTACTTAGCCTTTTCCCAATTGGGTTGGCTTCCAGTCTAACCGGATGCAGCTAAATACCAGTATTTTACATGGACCGACTGCCTATCTGAGCTCCACAACCCAGTCAGTAACTGGGTAATACGATACCCCTTGGTAAGACTGGCTGTCAGATTCTCGGGCTTCTGACGATCCGTAACGACTGTTAAAGATGCACCAATAACAGCCGGGACCAACGGCTTAACGTGTTTTCCGAGGCACCTAGGAGTCTCGGTTTGTAAAGATAAAGCCATTGTAATCTAAACTATTCAAAACAATTTACTTATCAGCCTTGAACTTAATTGCCGAAAATAAGCCTGCCTGTTAGACTGTTCTTAAAAAACATGGCAGGATGCCATAATCACTGCCCTTAGTAGGTATCTTGGATTCTGCGGGGTAATTGCGTAACACGCTTGCAATGGTAATGCTATTTATTTTGATAAGTTCATCAGCAGTCTTTGCGTTATTATTATTATTTATTTATTTCAATCAACTTTGGATCACACAATAAAATTAAAAAAATTGCTTATCAAATTACATTAAATTAAAAGAAAAACAAATTATTCAGTATCTCAATACAATACAATTAAAACAATATCTTAACATTAGTCAGTAAGTGAATCATGCAGCAATGGTTCACGTACTGACAGTCGAAGCGTTCTGCAAAATGCTCAGGATACTGTTGCGGCTGGCCCGCACCCTACACACGTTATATACGTTGTTGAGCGACCGAACTTTTCAAATATATGAAGCAATGGATCCTTTAAAATCCAAATCAAAATTAAAAGTATTAAGTCTTATTCTACACTCTCTTACGTTTCCTTTTACGATCGAATCTGTTTTGAATTTGCTGTAAAGAATTGCTAATTTTCTAACTAAGATTTATAACAGTAGGTAGGTAACGTAGATAATCCAATAGACGCATAAATAACCCAGTTTGACGGGAGATTAGTCAATTTGGCAACTTTTACTTGTCATCTTGCTAATTTATGTTGTGTGAATTGACGTGTGGTGGGAGGTTGGTTGCATCAATTACAAGGAGAATTTTGACATTAGTATTTTATGTATCTAGTCACTCATTTTTGCAGGGATTCCCTCAAAGTCAAAGCATTTATAGGCAAATGAAAGGCACTTTAGAATGTCAAAAAATAGAATTGATTCTAGTAGCCCCTTCCAAAATATCGTTCGTATGGAGAAGAATGGGCAACAAACTGCACCGTTACTCTATGAAAATGTTATACAATATTTTGTATACGATATAAATGTAAAAACGATGCCTCTATAATAATATTACTATACCATAACAGGTAAAAAGGAAACATATATACATACAAATATAGCAATGGCTGATAAATTCATTATGTGATAAGATACATATATATTTACAAACAACCTCAAAGTAGACGATTTTCCTAAATTTTAACAAGCAATAAGTCAATGTCAATCAATCAAACATTATCATCGTCAATGGTCAGTATCTCATTCTCCTTCTGGCAGTATCTGTCCATTTGTTCTTACAGTGCCTGTCCATTTCTTCTTGCAGTGTCTATCCATTTCATCGTGCAGTGTCTCCATGTCTTCTTGCAGTGTCCGTCCATTTCTTCTCGCAGTGTCTGTACATGTCTCCTGGCAGCATCCGTCCATTTCTTCTTGCAGTGTCTGTCCATTTCATCTTACTGTGTCTCCATGGCTTCTTGCAGTGTCCGTCCATTTCTTCTTGCAGTGTCTGTCCATTTCTTCTTGCAGTGTCTGTCCATTTCATCTTGCAGTGTCTCCATGGCTTGTTGCAGTGTCCGTCCATTTCTTCTCGCAGTGTCTGTCCATTTCTTCTTGCAATGTCTGTCCATGTGTCCTTGCCGTAGCTGTCCATTTCCTCTTGCTGTGTCTGTCAATTTCTCCTTTAAGCTAGTTTAGTTCCAGTGCCGTAAATTCCTCTCTGTTTTTCTCAAGGACGGTAAAAGTAAATGATGCTCGCGTTACAACTGAGTTTGGCAGACAGCTTGGCGCTGTGAAATTATGTTGTTGTAAGTGCCAATTTTTATGTCTGGCAGCATTTTACAACACCCACAAGAGTTTTCATGGCTTATTTGTTATTAATGGCCACACGCGAAATAACTGCGTGCCTTTATGACTGCTTACCGTTGGTCGGCTTCAATTAATTAACGGCGTTATAGTTGGTGGATTACTGGTATCATTGCTACTAAGTACTGCATATTTTGGAATGGTCAGATGATAGCTGGTTTTACACTAAACATTTATATTGTCCTTATCACACACGCTACTGGTTACAGTCCTGCAATATTATTTTATTCTTATTTGAGCTGTGATAGCCTAGTGGTGTCACCGTCGGACTGCCAAGTCATAAGTCTCGAGTTCGAACCCAAGCCTCGCACCACTGACTTTACGAATTCAGGTGCATATCGTATAATTACCACTTGCTTTAAAATCAGTGAAGGAAAACATCGTGAGGAAACTAGCATGGCTGAGAGATATTTCTCAACTGCTTGTGAAGTTCATCAGAGGCCCATGGGCAGCATAAAAACTCTAGACACTAGGTTAGTCACTAACCACACGAAAGGATGGAAAAGATTTAATTCTACTTTCACATTATTCACGGCTAAGGTAGCCCTTGGTGTTGAAATATTTCTAATCGATACTGCGTCTATTGGTGTCCACAACTTTATCTTCATCAAAAAACGTTTTTGTTCTAATATTAAAATATGAAGGTAAATATTTTGGCAATATCAGAACACTCTTCGTACTTACTGACATACTGATATACATCTGCTATAAGTATGCCTATCTGATCTAAGAAATAAACAATTCCATATATTACTTACGATATAAGTCGAGGCCGGTTCAATTCGCATAATCCCGTTCCGCCCAAAGTCCATCGGATTAAATAGGCTTTGCCAAAATTTATATAACATTATTAAAGTTTCGGCGGCTTTATTCAGTTAATGTTAATGGAATTATAGCATTAGGGAAACCGCTTAGTGGTTCGGTAAAAAAATTGAAAGGTTAAGGTAGATTCTACAGTGTGTTAGGTTAAACGAGGGACCTACTTTCAGAGGTTACTATACTCATGAAAATGAACATCTTTCACTATAGACCTATACCTGAAATCACGAAAAAAAAAATCTGCTGTTCAGTATATTTATGTTTGCATAATTCGTCAAAATGTATGGAACAGCTGATATTTTTTTTTTCATATTTCTGAGTATTCCATGGACAAAGATGTTAATTTTCATGAGTACTATAAAACCTGAAAGTATGTCCCGTCGTTTAACCTAACACACTGTATTATTTCTTCAGTCTCCGCGATAGCTTCATTCGCTTTTAATTATTGAGTAAGCTCCAATAAACTTTTTACATTTAATGCGTATCTGATACGTGCTTGCTTCCAACAAACAATTACAACTTATGGCTAGTCTTTTTGTTGTTCTCTCAAGGACCTATTTGCATAATGTTTGGATTTTGTATGTACGTGATTACCTGTGTTGATTCCAATTTCATTCTGCCTAAAAGCTAAAAGGACGAAACGTGCGATGTAATTAGTATTCATCTCGTTTGCCGCTCTACAGAACTAATTTCACCTCTCCCTTACTTTTTACCTCCAAGGATTCCTTTGTTTTCAGCAAAAATTTCATGAACCGTTCTGATATCCAGAGGAATGCTACGTTATTTTTAATTTCAACAAAGTTTTGCCATTAACCAGACCTGTATTATTTTTTAAAAGTGTTTATAATGCTGCCGCAGAGTTTTTAGGCTAGGGAAACCGAGAACTATGAATAATAACTGTCTCATTGTACCTGAAAAATATATTTTAATCTTAACTGATACATTGCTTTCGGGAGTTTTAAATAAGCGGGATTGTCCGAAAGGGTTACCGCTACCCCGAAACACAAAGTCTTTTAGTCAGTAAGAGTCTGACACTCCCTTCCGCTGCACCCGCTCTGGGTGGAGCGAAAGGGATAGTGATTTCCCAGCCTCAGA
Organism: Hyppa rectilinea; assembly: GCA_951799385.1. Lineage (NCBI taxonomy): Eukaryota > Metazoa > Arthropoda > Insecta > Lepidoptera > Noctuidae > Hyppa > Hyppa rectilinea. The sequence continues at coordinate 2,621,969 of OX637318.1, read as the reverse complement.
AAAAGAAAAAAGGAGTTTAAAGCTCATTCAGAATTACCACATGCTGTTGGTGCTTCTTTTTTTAATTACGTAAACCTTTGTTAATGAGACGTTCGGACGGCTCACTCTCCGGAAATATGCCAGGCCGGATTGGTTTAATAACTCATTAAGCGGATTGTATACATAAGCCAATCCCACATTCACGTACTGTGATGTAATGTGCGCTGAATAGTATTTAGGAAACATAGCCATGATTCTGAAATCGACTGAGGTCTTTTTAATATTCTATGCACAGACGAAACCCAGTCAAAAAGTAGAAAACAAGCAGTCATTACAATACATCAAATGACCCCTCCCGCTCTGGGTGGAGAAAAAAAAATGAGTGTCTTACTGACTAAAACCCATCCATGTTCCTTTCTTAGCCCTTTTTTTCCCGGGATAGCGGTAACCCTTTCGGACAATCCCGCTGAATGTAAATACAGGGTGAAAGAGACATCGACGCGGAACCGGTTGAGATAGATTCAGTGCATGAGTCTGAACCTGCCCACGTTGAAATTTTTCAATGGTTATGTTTATATCGAAAAGATTTGGTTTCAGAGCTTGCTTGCTATAGCTATACAGCGTATATCATATATATAAGTCTTCACAAAAGCAGATTCTTAACACAGAGCCAAAACCGCCCACTATTCTTTGAGATTTTAATAAGTAGACAAGCTGTCTACGTTCTCTTATAGCGATAAAGGAATTGTAAAATTAAATAGGACTGATGCCCGGGTGATGGTGATAGGTTTGGCCCTATCACATAGGACGAGCTTCATTTTTCTGACTGACCGACCCCTTGACAATTCAAAAGTGCCTGTAATTGGTTTATTTGAAATAAATGCTTTGAGTTTAAGTTTGAGTGAACCACAATCATAAATATAACCACACCTTTCTGATACATGTTGTATAATTCGCCACAAAAAAAAACTGTGTAGTCATTTCTAATGCAGAGCCAAAACCGCCCACAGTCCTTTATAATTTGCATTAGTAGACAAGCTGTCTACGGTCTCGTATAGCTATAAAGGGACTCCTAAATTAAATAGTTCATGAATCCCTTCACAAAATTACCATATCCTTCCAAGAGAATTAATTAAGTCCCTAAGGCTCGCGAGACGTAACCTAACTTTTAAATTACAGTGTCTTGAAAATACTTGTGTTTCGTAAAATCCGTCTGGAAATATTCGTACATAAACTCAACGTTCTATCTCTTTAAAGTATCCTCCTTCGCCTCGTACCTCCTGATTTCTAGAGCCTCATTATTTTTTACACGTTTCAATGCCAAAGGTGAGTGGTGTGTTTTACAGTACCGCCTGTTTTCCTTTGTGAAGTGACCTTTTGCCTTGACAATCGCTGGACCATACTCCGCTTTAGAATTCTCTTTTGTTTCATGGTGTCGACTTGTCTTGTTCCTTTATGAATTTGTATGTACGGTGGACAGAGAAACACCGGTACCCGTGATAAATGTTAGAAGTAAATGTTTCTTTGATGTTCTCCGTGTTTGTTGTTAGAAGGGACGTACATTCTTGGGTTTATGTATAATTGTGTTCGTAGTTCAATCAACCATCACACTCATCAGTGGCAATACTTGCTCTACGAAAAGAACCCTTATTGCTATGACATCAAGCTATCAATGTCACATTGTAACTACTGATGAAAGAAGAAAGAAAAAAATGTTTATTCAGCACAAACGCGATGTGATGCGGTTGACTGTATGTATTTCAAGTCGTCATTCTCATCATCTGCCTAGCCTTTTCCAACTATGTTGGAGTCAGCTTCCAGTCTAACCGGATGCAGCTGAATACCAGTATCTTACATTTAGCGACTGCTTATGTGACCTTCAAAACTCAGTCCCTGGGTAATACGATACCCCTTTTGACAAGAGTGGTTGTCAGACTTTCGGGCTTCTGACGACCGGTAACGACTGTCAAAGATCATTATGATAATGGGTTAATCCGATACCCTTTTTTGCAACACCGGTAATGACTGCCAAAGAACCAGAATGACAGCCGGGACCAACTGCTTAACGTACTATATCTACTTCAGGCACCTTACCTAAAGTTTGTACCTATTCTCTTTTTGGTTGAGTGAGAATAAATTTCTGAGCGTAGACCTTCTCATTTATTCACGTCTGTACCCTACTTACAACTTCTAAGAGGCTTTCAATTCATTAACAGAATCTGAACTTTAAACAAGTAACCCTTATTAAAACAACATTTGTTTAATCCTAAACTAACACGATTATTTACAATGGTTATAGCAAAACCTAGTCTGCTTACGTAGAATGTTTTTTAAGAAATCCATACAATTTTACATTTTTTTGTAATCGCATGTAAGTGCGAGAAGCCGTTGAAAGGTTCGCGCCTGAGGGATAATGTTTCCAAGTGGTTGCTCACGTCTTATTCTCCCCTTAGGACCTTTTTTAATCTTTCAAGCAGTGGAGACGCTTGCGTAAGACTGTTTTTGTTCTGACTTACTTTTTTTCAGCCGTGATACCAAGTTCAGAGTCAATTTTGCATAGCTCACCGTCCGATCAGGACCAGGCCCGTGCCGGACGGCGCGTACGTATTCCACGCGCACCTCAAAGAGATGTCAGCATTTCAAGGGGCCCGTTAGGGCCGAAACCTGCCGGGTAAGCGGGATTGTTCGAAAGGGTTACCGCTACCCCGGAACATAAAGGGATAAGGAAGGAAAATGGATAGGTTTTAGTCAGTAATAGTCTCACTCCCTTCCGCTCCACCCAGAACGGTAGGAGTCATTTGATGATTTCCCACCCTCAATTTGCATTAGCGTTGTGGCTTTTATAGTACAACGTCTTTACTTTAATTTTATTTTGGAACGTATAAAGAAAGAAGGAAAAATGTGTTTATTATAAACGCTTATGTGATTTTGTTTGGTCTAGTAAACAAAACTGGAAGTCTAATTTAAGAGACATTTTTGGCACGATCGGCGAAGAAAGTTGCACGTGCAATTAACACAGCCATCCAATTTTCAAACATGGCGACACTGAGCTTCCTGTCAATAAGCTTGAAGATTTAAAATATTTGATTAGTTACCATGGACTCGCCCCGATTTTTTACGGATGCTATGTAAATACTACAATGAGAGTGAAGTCGCTGGAGATTCAAGTGGACAGACGGCGGGAAACAACTTTGTCTTATACTATGTGGAGATGTATTTTTTAAATTTTCATAAATAGTGTAAACATTTCGATGCAATGTAACCAATATGATTTGCCCGTTCACACACGTTTTACGTTTGAGCACGTTCCGACTCGATTAACTTGCCTAGCACAGACACTGCACCACCGATTACCAAGCAGCCTATATAACTTCCTCGATACCCAATCAGCTGACATTTCCTCAACAACCAATCTTTACAATTGTTACATATGTATTAACAGTGCAGCACTCGCTTCGGTCAACATAACGGAAACGCTTCACGGCCGCTGATCTTGAGCGGTGCGTCCAACCGTTGGGAGCACGTGCGCGTCACGGACGCGACACTAATACGACACGGATACGACACGCCTGATTAACGATAGAGGAGAAAGAAAGTTAGAAAAAAAGAGGCTTTGTATGATTAAATTCTGAAATCCATAATCCACACTAATATTATAAATGCGAAAGTAACTCTGTCTGTCTGTCTGTCTGTTGCCTTTTCACGCCTAAACCACCCAACCAATTTTGCTGAAATTTGGTATGTAGATAGTTTGCATTCATAAGAAAGACATAGGCATATTGTTTTTTTGGAAATTCAACCCCTAAAAGGGTTACAAGGGGTGGCAAAGTTTGTATGAGAAAAATATTTTTATTGCACATTTTTGCTAGGGTAGGTAGGGTAGGTAGGGTAGGTAGAGTAGGTAGGGTAGGTAGGGTAGGTAGGGCAGGTAGGGTAGGTAGGTTAGGTAGGGTAGGTATCATAGTTAAGACAGGACAACGTCTGTCGGGTCAGCTAGTAATATTATAAATTCGAAAGTAACTGTGTCATGTTACCTTTTCACGCCTAAATCATTGCACGGAATTCGATAATATTTGGCAGAGAGAGATACATTTATTTATTTAAACTTTTCGCACACAATAAAGGTACAGAGGCCAGCACATCAAGTTACCACAATCTGTCAAATTTCTTTGATAGTATTTCGAATTTATTGCAAAGACATAAGGTTCATTTTTAATTGAGAAAATTTGACAGTTAGGGATAGCTTGATGTGCTGGCGTCTGTACAAAGGCGGACTTTAATGCCTTAGGCATTCTTTCCGTGCTTTAAAGAGCAGGAACATACAAAACATTGAGAATTATTAATAAAATAGGTACATAAATAGGTTAAAACCTTCGCGGGGAAGGACATAGCCTACTTTTGTCTCAAAAATATCTCCCGATATTTCAATATAACCGAACTCCACGCGGGCGAAGTCACGGGCAAAAGCTAGTATGTATAAAAATATTAGTAGATGTGTGTAGCAGGGGCGCAGCCTCCGTACAACCCGATTCCTATCGCCTTCCCTTAGGAACAACAGCTCTTCGTACACCTGTGTGTGTATCACATCACACTACTGATGTTTTAATACTAGTTGAAATAAGATTAGAAACATTTCAAAAATGCCAAGAAAACACAAACAATAAATAAAGAACATTCAAAACTAACTACTTTTACATTTTCAACGCCAGAGCATAAACGCACGCCCGTGCCCTCCACACCAAGCTACAAATTTATTTCTTCTTGTTATCATGAATTGCCCAATATCATGGTGTCTTTTAATTTTTTCATGTCATTAAATACATACCAGAGCTTCAATTTTTAAGATATCTATACATATAAACACTCACAAAAATAATGATTTTATTGTTTATTCCATGTTATAGTGTTGTTGCCATTGTCCCATATTTGTGTCGTTGGCGTACAGGGCATGTGCTTGCTTGTCACGTATATGTCCCTTATTTTTAAGAAAAGATTTCTTAATAAATGATTACAATCTAGCCTAAAAGACTAATAAGCAATTTAACTCTAACTTATTATTATACGGTAAAGGTTTTGTTAAAACTAAGAATAGCGTCCTTTAGCACTTTTATACAAGTCCATAGCACTTTCTTAGAGTCTGGTATTGATAAAAACACTTTGTTCATGTGTTATATGCATAGCACAGCAATGATCACTATTATACACTAACTTTAAACACTACACTAACTCAAAAGGTTTAGTCCTCTTTAGTCTACGCACTAGGTCCGTGTTGTCTAACAGCTGAATTGCCTCAACATTCACATGTCGGTGAAGTCTGTGTTCGTGGGCTTCAGCAAATTTTTGAATGATGGTGGTGACGAGTTCTATTTTAAGGTCACGGTGGAGGTCGTCATTTCTGATGTACCAAGGTGCTTTTACAGCATCTCTGAGTACTTTATTCTGGAATTGTTGTATTATTTTGAGGTTGCTCTGTTTAGTACAGCCCCAGAGTTGGATACCATACGTCCAAATTGGCATCAGAATATGCTTATAGAGTATAATCTTATTATGTATTGATAAACAGGATTTCCTTCCGAGTAACCAATACATACTTTTATAGCGTATGTCGAGTTCCTGTCTTTTCTTTTTGACATGAGCTTTCCATTGCAACTTAGCGTCGAGGGTTATGCCAAGATATTTGGCTGTATTAGAATAAGGCACTTGCGTACCGTTTATGTAGATTGGGTGGTAGTCGCACTGTTTGTTTGTGAAGTCAACGTGAGTTGATTTTGACTCATTCAGTTTGATCTTCCATTTTTGTGTCCAGTCATAAACTTTGTTCACAGCAAGTTGAACTTTTTCTACTGCTTCTTTGTGATTTGATCCAGTAGCCATAATAGCAGTATCATCAGCAAAGGTCGCAATGGTGTTGTTATCTAGCTCTGGGATGTCACATGTGTACAACAAGTATAAGATTGGGCCTAGCACACTTCCTTGAGGTACCCCAGCTTTTATCGCTTTTAGCTCGGAATATGCATCTTCTTGTCTTATTCTAAACATTCTATTAGTTAAATACGACTCCAGAATATCTGCAAATTCTGGAGGCAACATACATTTAAGTTTGAATATTAGGCCATCATGCCAAACTTTGTCAAAAGCTTGCGCGACATCTAAGAATACGGTGGCGCAGACTTCCTTGTTTTCGAGCGTTTTTTCAATGACGTTTGTTATTCTGTGTACCTGGTCTACTGTAGAGTGTTTTTCTCTGAAACCAAATTGATGATTTGGGATAAGATCTTTTTCTTCTATTATTGGTTTTAATCGTTTTAGCAATAGTTTTTCAAATAGTTTTGATAACACTGGCAACAAGGAAATAGGTCTATATGATGACGCTTCATGGGGCGGTTTCCCAGGCTTTGCAATCATAATTACTTCAGCTACCTTCCACAGCTCAGGTACATATTTCAGAGTAAACGCAGCATTGATAATTTTGGTCAGCTTTACTATGGCTTTGCGCGGGAGGTGTTTAAGAATTTCACCTGTTATGAGGTCATAGCCCGGCGATTTTTTTGAACTAATATTATTTTGAATTTCTCTCATAACTTCTTTAGGAGTCACAAGCTTAATTTCTTGATTTTGCACTAACTTTTCACACTCAAGTATACAGTACAGTACAGTACAGTACAGTTATCATTGGGTTGAAAAGTATTTTGTAAGTGTTGAGCAAACCTTAACGCTTTTTGGTCATTACTTATAGCCCATTTTCCGTCAGTATTTCTAATAGGCGGTATTTGTTTAGTTGGCCTTTTTAGGTTCCTTGTCACTTTCCAAAGAGAGTAATCCGTTGATTTGTCATTGGTTAACTGCAGAAGGTTGGTGTTTAGGGATTCATCCTCGAATTGTATTATTTTTCTCTTTAATCGCTTAGTCAGATTATTTAATAATGTTTTTTTCCCGTGGACACCTTGTTTGCTGCCACTGCTTTCTTTGTTTTCTTTTCTCAGATAGTAAATCCACAATTTCCTTAGGATAGATATAACCCTTATATTTGCGTTTTATTTGTGGTGTATTGTTCCACGCACATTGTTGGATATCAGTAACATATTTGTTTACTTCTGAGTCAAGCTGATCTTGCGTTTTTATCGGAGTTCTTAGGTCGATAATATTATCTAGATCAAGTTTAAAACTTTCCCAGTCTGTTGACTTATTAACCAGGGATATCTGGCTTTCTTTTAGTAAAATTTTTTGACTAAGTCTTAGTACTATCGAGGAGTGGTCAGAGTTCATATGAAAACCTTCCTCCACAGCAACGTAATTAACGGATATGTTTTTGCATATAAAAAAGTCTATAAGATCTGGTATTTTCTGGAGGTCAGAGGGCCAGTATGTTGGTTTCCCTGTGCTCATAACTTCACAATGTGTTTCTTTAACTGCACTTAAAAGCTGCCTTCCTTTTGTTGTTGTAAGTCTCGATCCCCATTGCGTGTGTTTGGCATTAAAATCACCGCCTAGGATGAATCTTTGACCTAACATTTCAAAGAAATGTAAATACCGCTCTTTTCTTATCATGTGCCTTGGAGGACAGTACCTATACAGCAGCTATAGACACATGACAAAATTTGGTTTTCACAGATATTACCACAGCTTGGATATCTGGCTCTTCATACTTGCACTGCTCGTAATGACTTTTTTTTTGTTTGATTATGATAGCGCTACCTCCTCTAGCGGAGTTGTCAGGGTGGAGCGAGTTATACACCATATATCCTCTAAATTTGATAAAAGATTGTTTAGTGAAGTGCGTTTCGGATATCAAACACACGTCTATATTTTCTGTATCTAGGACCGCCTGTAACTCATTCTGATGTTTGAGGAGCCCATTGGAGTTCCACGCCATTATTTTAAGAGTGTTATTCATTTTTGATTATTTGAAACAGCTGTTTTGGTGCTGGATTCTAGCTTTTCTAATCTCTTATCAAATGTAGTGATGCACTTTAGTATCTGGTTGATTTTATCCTCCAGGTTCGAAGATCCTCGCTTTGCTGCTTGCGCATAAGAACAAATATTAGTTCCTTGTGTGGGTTTTGGAGTTGCTTGTATCTTTGCTTTCTGTGCTTGTTTCTCATGTGTAATCGTAGGAAACTGTTGCGACGTTGTCACATCAGGTTTCTTCTTAATGTTTTTGTTTTTTATGAGTTGCATCTCTTTAGCTACTTCACACCCTCTGTAGTTTGCAGGGTGGGGTAGACCACAGTGGACGCATTTTGGCTTATCTTGCGGGGGTTTGGTACAGTCGGCTGTGAGGTGCTTCCCAGTACATTTCACACACCTTGGCTCCCTTTTACAGTATTTATGGGTATGTCCATATGCCTGGCACCTCTTACATTGAGGAATAAGTTTTGGATTTTTTAGTGGGTGTATTTCAATTTTGCACCCTAATATGTATTTAATGCCATAGATTTTGTTGACATCTTCGTCGTTATGGAAAGATAATACGAACATATTGAGTGGTTCTTTACTCTTCCAGCTCAATTTGTTGTCAACCTTTTCTATTTTTAGCCCTTGCGTTGTAAGATCATCTTTAATGCGATCTGGCTGACAAGAAGAATGTAATTTTTTCACCACAACTCTTATTGGTCTAGCCTGTTTATTCTCATATGAGTGCCAGTGGTAGCTTTTTTCAGACAAAATCTTGGCAATTGCTCTATAAGAGTTTTCTGTTTTTGCGTTGACTTTCACGCAATCCCCATTCATCATTTTGGCGGTGAATGATTCAGCTGGTTGAGTTTCAGTAAGCAAGTCGTAGAACGTTTGATAGTTCTTGACTCCCTCTATAATGATTGGCGGCGGTGGAGGCACTTTTTTGACTGGCGGCTCTTTCGCATGTTTTTGTTGCTGGGCGCTTGTTCCAGGTTGTTGTTGAGGAGAAAGAGAGATGTTAAGCTTCCTTTTTTTCCTGCTTTTGGCCCTAATCCACTCAGTTTCTTTGGCGAGTTCATCTTCGTCAGTACAATACTCAACGTTATCATTTTCGGATTGAGCAAATTTAATGTTGCTCTTAGCCAAGTCCTTGGACTCACAACGTTCTTGACCCTTGGAGCATTGATTTTCTTGATCGCAGTTTTCAAGTTGTTGCTGGAGGCTTTGTACCTGAACCTTTAGGTCATTAACAAGGACTTCCAGCTTTTCTCTCGCTGATTTTTCTCGGAGATAACAGTCATATAACTGCCTCTCCAAATCAGTTTTAATTTTAACCGTTGTTGCACACATTGTAAGGTAAGTTAAAACTTCATCTATAATATAATTACTTAATTGCACTTGTTTACACTATAATTAGTAACAAGGTCATCGCGGAGGCCTTGACAAACCGATTCGCTCTTCCGTGATGACGGCGTTTTCGCTACGCCAGCAAATTACTCTAGAGTAGAGCACGCGCTCGCGAATTGCACACGTCCGTTCTCGATGGAAGCCAAACACGACTTGAACATGGCGTACAGGGCATGTGCTTGCTTGTGACGTTCAAAAGGTTAAACAAAAACCAATTATCTATGCGAAGCCAAAAGGCTCCTAGTGCGTTAGATCATACTCTACTAATACGTATGTTGACGTCTACAGCCAATTGTCGCCAAGTACATCACTCAACTGGATAATCGTTTCACACTAACTGACAAGTAGACCCACACTTGGATGCTCCGTCATGAGTTGACGTGACAATGTTAACAAACCTTGATAATCTATACTAATATGTATTATAAAGAGGGAAGATTTGTTTGTTTGTACCGAACAGGCTCCGAAAGTACTGGACCGATTTCAACTATTTTACACCAATAGAAAGCTAAACAATCAGGAAGTAACAAGCTATAATTCATTTTTAACCGACTTCAAAAAGGAGGAGGTTCTCAATTCGGATGTTTGTATTTTTTTTTTTATGTTTGTTCGTGCATAACTCCGTTGCTTGCCAACCGATTTGAAAAATTCTTTTTTTTTTGGAAAGGGTATACTTCCCAAATGGTCCCATAAAAAATTTATCGAAATCGAATAAGCGGTTTTTGAAAAATCAACAAAAATCTAAAAAAAATCCTACTTCATATATGTGGACGATGTTCTAATAAGTTCCTGTCACTGTAATTTACATACCAGGTAGTGGTATTAAAATTTTTGGGGGAGGGGGGGGGGTTTTGTAGGTAGGTACCACAACTAAAAAGTGAAAAATAAAAACCTTTTTTACAAAAAATAAAATCGACTTCCAAAACAAACACTACAAAGTGACAAATAATTTTGATTTCGGATGTCGGTGGCAAAAAATTAAAATACAAAACCGAAGACAGTCGGTTTTATTTTTTGTAAAAAAGTTTTTATAAAAAAAAATTAGAGACCTTAAGAAAATTGAAATATACATTATTGCAATTTTCTTAAGGATCTCAAACTTTTTTCTTTTTACTCAAAGACACGCAATCGAGACTTACGCGGATGAAACCGCGGGGCGCAGCTAGTGATTTATAAAGTCATTGGAACTGTATCCAGTAAACAAATGAAGGTCAGGAAAGTAAGGAACGCTTTCGTTGAAGAATAACATTATTTAAAGTCTTTGATGTCCACGTAATATCCCATAGGGTCGTTCATAAAGTTGATCTTGACTCTTAATTAAGTTAATCTTGTATCTCCTTTGTCCACCTATTTCTCTTTTTTTATACTTCTTGCGTGCCTTAGGTATAAACTCGAGACCTATGACTTGGCAGTCCGACGGTCACACCACTGAACATTGTGAGGAATCCAGTATCTTCTCCCATAAATCTCTATTGCTGTTAGCTTTTCAATGCACTACCCACAAGATAATAAACGATCATCACAATTAACGGTTACTTTATATGAAACCACAATTTCAATGCACTACCCACAAGATAATAAACGATCATCACAATTAACGGTTACTTTATATGAAACCACAATTTTCCGAACACTTTATTCAATGTTTTCAACCAGACTTTATTGGCTGGTCAATATGAAATATTACAACGGGCGCCCTAAAAGCGAGCTATTTATAAAGGTCTATAAATAACGCTCTATGGTTTAATAATAAATTCGTGGCTTGAGTTATTTATTCATTCATAGAGCTGTGGTGGCTCGCCGCGAATTATGTGTAGTAAGGTCGTGGGTTCGAACCCAATCTGGAACATTCACCATTTCATCCGAAAGTCATACGCTTTCCCCAAGGCCACATTGAAGGAATCTGTGCTCCCCGCAGGCATTTTATTTGAATAAATTATTTAATCACTACTGCTCTCGAAATGGCGAAGAAAAATTTACTTAGCGTTTACTATTACTAGTACATATTGTCTCAGTACAAAGTCGCCTGTATCTTTACCTAGGAAATTCTTCAGTGTCCCAATGGGGTATTTGAAAGGGTAGGTAATACAGTTACTTTTTATAAACTGTCAAAAACGCGGTATTTGTATGAAATGTGACGTCACAGATTTTTAGAATCAAATGGAATTGATGAAATCTTATTGGCATGAAATGCAATGTTACAATTCGATCTTCGCATAATATTTAATTTCTGTACAGTGGTGGAACTTTTTAAGACGAGGGGCCTTTTTTCTATGTGATTACGTATTTTATTTTTGACCGTTTCAAATAGTCAATTCATTCCGGTTTTCATACAGGACTCCTCTGCTTCACTTTTAAGAAACGTAATGTTGGTAAAGTTACAGAGATCAAAGTTTCACTTTGTCTCATTGATCGGCAATCTCCTTGGCCTACGGCCAGTTTACCAAAACACAAAATAAATGAAGTAATTAAACAGTTGGAAAAACAATTATCCATAAGCAAAGTGCAGCAATTATAACAACATGAATCACCAGAGCGACTGATGATTCATTTTATTACAATTGCTGAGCTTCTTCTTTTCGTGTGGTTAGTGACTAACCTGGTGTCAGAGTTCTTATGCTGCCCAGAGGCCTCTGACTTAGCTTCACATCAGACATGCTGGTTTTCTCACGATGTTTTCCTTCACCGATTTTTAACCAAGTGATAATTATACAATACGCACATGAATCTATTAAATCAGAGGTGCGTGGCTTGGGTTCGAACTCGAGACTTATGACTTGGCAGTCCCACAATTGCTGATGCGGATGCTATTTCAGACCCTCTAGAAGATTCCTAAAGAGAAAGCAAAAGACCAGCGTAATATTTCCGAAGAAATACGCTAATAATAATTTGTATACGATGGCGTCTTCCGCACAGACGATTCGTACAATATTTACAGCATCACATTTGGCTCGGCTCACGTTATTGTCTAGCTGAATGCGTATGCTCTTGGCATGAGTAAGTAAATAGACGGTGGGTGTGCTGTTATTGCGTTTGCCTTGTTTATTTTGGTTATTAACTTATTGGGGCTTTGGAAAGTACCTGACATCTGTAGAAGATCAGTTGGATTAGTGTTTTGTAGTATTGCAATCGACAAACTGAGGGAAACCGTACCGTAGTGATCTTAATAATTTAGTGGAAGCTTGTTATTGTCATGAAGACTAGCCATTTCCCAAAAAAGTCTCCATCTTTAGAACTGTTAGTGAACTCAAATGTTCTGGTTTTCTCCCTTAACTTGAACAGGACGTTCAAGTTAAGGTACGTTTCGTCTCAGCTCGAATATTTTTGTTGCAACATTATCATCGCTGCGTTAGCAGTCCAGTGTCAGACAGTAGACCCCTCAAGATCAAAAATATTATCGTGCCAGCAACACGAAGAAAAAGAATTAGACCTCTCCAACCGTACCTCTATCAGCTCTACACTTTCCTATTCGTGTGATACTAATATACTTTCTTCTTAACAAAAATATTTAGCTTCAAACTGTATTATAACTATTACTCAAACTACTTCTAACTACTCAATGTATGCGCAAGTTGTAAATGATAAATACATATCTTCATCTCTATGTGCGGTTTGTGTAGCTATGTTTTGATCCCCTTATGTAATATGGAACCCGCTATCACATTTCTCGTTCGGATCAATTCTTTTTTTGCGCATGCCATTGCGTTTCGATTTAGTTTTATCCTATTAGTAATGTATGTACATAAATATTCCCTTGGCAACATTGATTTCAAGACATGAATATGATTAGAAGAATCATGTTTTGGCTCATATGGGATTGAAAAATATTTAGTTGGTCGATAAAGAAATCAAAAAAACCTTTCTTGGCGCACAAAACTCAGCGTAGCCATGTTCAATAGTCCGAATAAAAACCTTGAAACGTAATCTAAAACTAAATGGAAAACTTATAGTAAAATAGTTTTCCAAGAAATAAACCTTGAATCCAACATGACTCAACGTTCTTCAGTGGCAAGGTGGTAACACTGAACGTGAACAATCGAGGGACGACTGAAGTTCAATCGATATTCATATATTATGCAAGTTGACAGTGACCCTGTCGGACAGCTGCTATCTCCCACGTGGTTGTGCTGTTACTGTTGTTTAGCAATAATATTGATACAAAGTATGGACCGTGAGAAACTGCCATCAGTTGTCATAATAGTATATTACTGGTATGAAAAGCACACGTGGTGTTTTTCCCCAAAGCTATTACGTATAATTGGTTAAGTGTGTCGCTGAAAAGAATTTACTGTTGAATTTTGCATTCACACCTACGCAGTGAAAATGTATTAAACAGGTCTTCTTAATGTGGTTAGTGAACCTTAATTATTTTTTTAAGGGTGGGAAATCCCTACTCTTGGCCGTCTCCCGCGCCGGGGCGGGAAGACCTTTCCTTGTCCTATCCCGCCACCTCCTTCGCGAGCATGACTGTTTCGCAGGAGGTGACTGCCTCCCACTCCCTCTCGCCCCGGACCAAGGCTTACACTTACGCCGGGCGCGAGAGGTCGTCGCCAATCGCCTCTACGAGGACACGGCGGTGCTCCGCCCAAGCGGGGCAGGTTTCCACCGTGTGCTCCACCATGTCTCTGGGCAATCCTCGCAGCGGGTGGTTAGTGAACCTGGTGTCAGTTTTCCCCATGCTGCCCATGGGGCCTCTGACTTAACTTAACATGCTGTTGAGAAATATCTCTCAGGCATGCCAATTTCCTCACGATGTTTTCCTTCACCGATTTTTAAGCAAGTGATAATTATACAATACTCACATGAATCCGTAAAATCAGAGGTGCGTGTCTTGGGTTCGAACTCGAGACCTATGACTTGGCAGTCCGACAGTCACACCACTAGGCTAACTCCGCGCATAAAACAGGTATACTTTTGGAAATGAAATCAATCCTCTATGTGAGAACTGAGGGCCCAACTTTACAGTCCATAACTCGGTTATTTGACTTTCACAAATCTGATTCCAACTTTCACAATTCTTTGGGAATGTTCACTAAATCCTAAGCACATTTTTAAGGAGTTTTAACAAAGTGGCCCTCACACCACACGCACATGATAGGTACTCCTGCCACCTTGAATACTTAATTTAGTTATGTGTATGAGTGTAATCAATACAGACGCATAAAATATGTAAGTTGACAATGACCCTGAAGGTGCAGGTGACAAACTCCCACCTGCATAATTACAAGGGAGATCTCAATGTCAATTTACCCCGACACCCATGCTTCGTCGTTCATTGTCGATATGTGGGTGGGGTATGTAAGCCAATATTTCAATTTTCAGATACATTCGGAATTTCCTTTTGTTTTTTTTTTTATTATGGTTATGTAGTCCCAAATACAATACTTTATTAGGGACTTGTTCGGGTTTTTGTTTTTACCTGTGTGGGACATGTCATGTAGGTTCTACCCTGAGTCATGTATGTACTGTGAAGGTCAGACGGACCTTCACTTAGGAAGCTCAGTGGTAGAGCTCGTATAGTGTGTTGTAGGGATTTCTATCCAACAAAATACAAACACACGGGACAACAACTATTGAATTATATTGCTTTTAACTAATACTTGCGTAAAGCAGAAAGGCAGGCAAAGACGAAGCGGCACAACTACTGTCAGATGCTTATTTTCTTTTATAAAAAAACCTATCAAACTATTCTATTACTAGCTGACCCGATAGACGTTGTCATGTCCCCTACCTACCCTCCCAACCTACATATTTTTTTTAATGTAAGAACCTACGCCTGACAATAACAAACACAACAAAAAAGGATTAGAGAAATCGGTTCAGCTGCTCTCGAGATTTGCGCTTAGCAACACATTCAGCGATTCATTTTTATATTATAGATTTTGAAAGATCCAATGCTGTCAATTATTTTCTAACCGACCAGCCAGGTTCAACAGAAGGTTTCAACTTAGGCTCTACAGTACTATGTAATAGTGGATACATAACAAATTGTTTTACTCTTTTAGCCTTTGTTGGCAACGAAAGTTTCTACATCTACAGGCTCTGGATTTTCTTTTATTCTTGTTTTACTGTGATTGATTGTTTTTCTCTTCAAACTTGCCTTTTTCTTTAGATTCTTGTGGTTTCTATTTTCTTTCTTCAGTGTTTACGTAACAGTATCAGAAAATACTACCTCTGCAGGAAATGGGACCTCCTTCCAGCTCATTAGCTGTCCAAAACCGAAGCATTTAGAATCACATTAGCATTGATCCCTGTACGCCGTCACCACTAGTTGGCATTTAAGGCCACTGCAGCAATGGAGTAGCCTTGGCGATCAAGGCTAAATAGGAATTACGTCCAAAATTTTTGGGATATCTTTGTTTTGTAAAAAACCCAAGTATTTCAAATTGTTTCCACGAACTGAGACTCGCCCACGAGAGAAATCATGAAGCATTCCAGAAACAAGCCGGGGCCTGCAATTGCCATTTATTCCTCCTATCTACTTACAACTTCTGGTAAATATTTCACTCAGAAGTTGGAATATTGTAGATTTTTTAACTTTGACTTAAGTATGTGATGATATTGCTGACTTGATATTAGCGACTTTTTTAGTGCAATACAAGTGCAAGCTCGACTTTTATAAATGACAAGTCCCAAAGCTCCTAGAGCCATATCCACTACTACGTATATAAATCCGCCTTATCTATGCAACTAGTGCAATCAACCAACGAGACACATACACCGGCAACCGTAACTTTCTTTCTTCGTGTGGTTAGTGACTAACCTGGTTTCAGAGTTTTTATTCTACCCATGGGCCTCTGACTTAGCTTCCCATGCTGAGAAATATCTCTCAAGCATGCCGGTTTCCTCACGATGTTTTCTTTCACCGTTTTTAAGCAAGTGATAATTACGGTAACTGTACATAGATAAGTACTATTTAAAATCGTCCCTTCACCTAAAATGTTTAGTCCTTGCTAGCTATTTGTGTCCTAGGTTTTGTCCACGCAAGATTTGGGTCTGTAAACTTTTAAAGCACCCACGATAGAAGAAACATTTTGTGAAGGGCAAAGTTTACACACAATGTATAGAATAGTCAGCTCGTCGCCCGCCTACGCCTCTTTCGTAAGAAGGCGCTCATTTAAAAAAAAATAAAGTTTATAACTAAAACGGAACTACGACAAAAATGCCTTAATTTCATGACATGTAACTCCGGATTTGTCTGTGACTTGTTTTATACATTTTTAATTTGGTTTTTGTCGTAGTTGGGAAAAAGATGCTTGCCGTTTAAGTTTTCGTTTATGGATAGAGATAGGGTATCTAGGAGCAGTTTTTGTAAAACGGTATCTAAGTCATTGTCTGCCACGGAACAGACACAATAGAAAAACTATTATTCGAGGCCACACGGTGACAGTGTTGGCATTTAACGTGTTAAATTAAATTAACTTAACTATTACAGTTTAAAAGATTAACTTTGGAGTCTTTATCCATTCTTCAAAAGGAAACTTCCGATTTATTATTAACTTAATTTTTTTTTAGTAAAGTTACTGGGTTATGGAGGTTAGATAGGCAATCGCTTCATGTAAAATACTGGAATTCAGCTGCATCCGGTTAGGCTGGCAGCCGACCCCAACATAGTTGGGAAAAGGCTAGGCTGGCAGGCAGGCAGTGTTGTAAAGTTTTTCCTTCACGAAATTTTCCGTAATGACCCCCAGGGCTCCGGGAGTATAGACGGTGTGTCCAGTTATTAACAATGATGTACCACCAACCTGCCTAGCCCTTTGCTATACAGGCGTTATGTTATTATTACCTCAACTATAACAATCATGTTCTCAGCTAATCAGTCCATTACCGTTCTGCGCTCATTATTGATCGGCAGACCCACTGGCGTCAATTTAACGTGTTACATTACGATTTGCCGCCATTACTGACACTCTAACGCCGAGGTCACGAGCTACAGGCTCAAACGACACGCGACTTGCGACAACGTCTGCAGACAAAGCAAATGAAAGAAGTTGATTAGAGCATTCCCCGAGACATTGCGACGCGAGTACGCAACTTACAAAGCCGCGTAACTGGGAGACGCGCGCGCGTCTCTCCTGACGCAAGTCGCATCGCTTGAGGTCGTGAACGGAACCCAAGGCCGTGGCTGAGGTCAAGCTTTCAAGGTCAAGTTCAAGGACGAGGTCGAAGGTCTTTCGTAGTTGACACAATAGATGTAATTGGAGATAGGATTGATCATTCGTTTTTATGTTGTTTGGTTTGTTATCTTTTGATCGTTTACATGCATTTTGCAACTTGGACTTGCAGCCTTTGTTTGTCTTTGCTAAAAGTAGGTTGATGACAATGAAATAATCAATCAGTTAGATTATTAAAAAACTGGCTGACTCGACAGACGTTGTCCTGTCTTTAACTGAGATACCTACACTACCTACCTAGCTACCTACCCTACCTACCCTAGCTACCCTACCTACCCTACCTACCCACCCTACCTAACTACCCTACCTACCTACCTACCCTACCTACCTACCCTACCTACCTACCCTACCTACCTACCCTACCTACCCACCCTACCTACCCTACCTACCCTACCTACCTACCTACCTACCTACCTACCTACCCTACCTACCTACCTAAACTACCTACCTACCTAACCTACCTACCTACCCTACCTACCCTACAGGAGGAAAATCAGCAGCTGATCGAAAAAAAAAAATGTATTCTGCTATTCAGGGCGGAGACAAATCCAACGAAACAAAAACCATGAAAATTGGTCCAGCAGATCTCGAGTTATAATGAAGGGAACAAACCCGACTTTCTTTTATATATATAGACTAGCTGACCCGACAGACGTTGTCCTGTCTTAACTGTGATACCTACCCTACCTACCTACCTACCTACCTGCCTACCTACCCTACCTACCTAGCTACCTACCCTACCTACCCACCCTACCTACCCTACCTACCTACCTACCCTACCTACCTACCCTACCTACCTACTTACCCTACCTACCTACTTACCCTACCTACCTACCTACCTACCTACCTTACCTACCCTACCCTACCTACCTACCTACCCAACCTAAAAAAAATAAAAAAAAATGTATTCTGCTATTCAGGGCGGAGACAAATCCAACGAAACAAAAACCATGAAAATTGGTCCAGCAGATCTCGAGTTATAATGAAGGGAACAAACCCGACTTTCTTTTATATATATAGACTAGCTGACCCGACAGACGTTGTCCTGTCTTAACTGTGATACCTACCCTACCTACCTACCTACCTACCTGCCTACCTACCCTACCTACCTAGCTACCTACCCTACCTACCCACCCTACCTACCCTACCTACCTACCCTACCTACCTACCTACCCTACCTACCTACCCTACCTACCTACTTACCCTACCTACCTACTTACCCTACCTACCTACCTACCCTACCTACCTACCCTACCTACCTACACTACCTACCCACCCTACCTACCCTACCCTACCTACCTACCCTACCTACCTACCTACCTTACCTACCCTACCCTACCTACCTACCTACCCAACCTAAAAAAAATAAAAAAAAATGTATTCTGCTATTCAGGGTGGAGTCAAATTCAACGAAACAAAAACCATGAAAATTGGTCCAGCAGAACTCGAGTTATAATGGAGGGAACAAACCCGACTTTCTTTTATATATATAGATATCGTAACTCAATCGATAAATTGAGTTAAAATATGGACTTCACGTGTATGTAGATTTTATACTAACTTGTGACGTAGCGAGCCCCCACTCCCCAGGTTTAATGCCTTTTTCAAAGCATTTTTTTTATTAATATGATAACGCAAAAATACATGTTTTATTTTTTTTTGTTTTTCATTATCAAGCTGACAGACTAAATCTAATTTCTTTATTTTTACCCAGGCATCATCCCCATTTGGATCTTTCTGTCGAAAACCTCCATAATATAAAAGATTATGTGTGGTAGATACTTAAACCGTATGTTCCCTACATTATGGCAGATTCATTTTCGATCGAAAGATTTGGTAGTACACTATACATACAAAACAAACTGTCGAAACGCAAAAAAAAAGTACGGTTTTCAGAAATAAAAAAAAATTTAACTTATTCATTATATTATTATTACTATATGTAGATTAGTACTCTTTGGTTTTTTTCTGACATAGAAGCTAATAAAAAAAAATAAAAAAAACCTATTCAACGTTATTAGTAGAAAACCTTTAATTAACTCTTCATTCAAATTCAAACAAAGCTCTCCATTATGTTAGTTAACCACTTTTCTAAACAAACAATATTCTAGAGCTTTTGTTGTTCACTTTGCAAAACTCCGCACTTTGCCTTCAAAGCTTTTTTACATATTTCGAAAGCTATATTAAAGCGATAAAAGAAAATTGCTTCATAAAGTTCCTTTTTAGCAATTAATGTGGATACTCTTTGTCATTACTTATTGTTTTAAAAGGCTAATTTGAATAATTAGTCAGCACTTCAGTAGTACCGAATTATATTTCAAAGGTTGAAATGATGGACTTCAAAAGTTAGACCCTAATCACGGTTGAGTGTTTACATAGTCATCAATTACTTCTACCTGACAAGAGGTAGGTAGGTACTACGAATAATTAATCATGTTTAAGTAATTTGAAATATTATTCCTTATCTATTTAACTTGGCTTCAAATTAGAAAGGAAATTGAAGGACGAAAATTCACGCCACAAATTGGCCCCACTTTGACAAAAGGTCTTCCGTTTCGACAATGAATTTAAAATATATTTTAGCGTTCATCATTCTTTTCATTCAATCGTTCATCATTCAGTCACGATACATTATAGACTAGCACTTCGCCCGCGACTTCGTCCGGGCGAGTTTTTTTTTATATCGCCTATGATAGTGTAGCTTCCCATTAGTGAATGAATTTTCAAAATTGGTTCAGTAGATCCAGAGATTACCCCCTACAACCTCACAAAATTTAGCTCTTTATAATATTAGTTGCAGATAATGTAGGCGTTTTGTCAGGTGCCTGGACCTGACGTCTCAGTGCTGCCATCTAGTGGACGTCATTTTAGAAAACCCCCATTGAATATAAAGTCGGTACCTCGCACTCTGGCCGCACTTAACGGTCTCTTGGATTCTAATCCAACAAACGATCTGTTCGCAGATGAATGGACGAAAATTTTAATGGCATGTCAGTAGTACTGCGAGAGGGATTCGTGATAGTATTACTCTCCACGACAATTATTTATTGTTTTGTCTTTCTACCTGAATTTTAAATTATCTTTTCTATGGTCTTTTAATTTTTTTTATTGGTTTCGAACCGTTTTCATTCAAGTAAAATAACAAAAAAAAAACATTAGAAGGATAAATAGAACTCTTCATTTATTTTCTTGAATAAAAAATTTGCCGCCTGAATTAAAACTCACATAAAGCTAACATGTAAACCTGTAATTTCAAACACGATTCATGAAATCGTGACTGAAGTTACCTTGAAGGCTGTGTTAAGAATATAAATACCGTTATAAGAACGTAGTGTAGGTAATAAGAAAGTGGGGCGCGGAAATTAGTACTGGCTTGATGTAGCGTCGGCTGAAAAAGTTCAGTACATGTCAGAATGAATAAATAATTAGCATTGAAATAGATGGAGAAGAATGTAAGTCAGTGCCTGCTAATCAATAATGAACCAACTATGAACACTGCTGAACTTAGGAATATAGAACATCCTTAGCGCATCCGGATCAGTTCGTAAAGTGAGTTGTTATACATTGATAATATAAAATATATTTTTATAAAATTTGTTCGTGGATTTTTGCCGTCGTCACGCCAAAAATAGGAAGAACAGTGCCCATCGATATTTGCGTATACAGATAGCTAAATCTAGACACAGATAATATTACGTAACTTTCTGTATCTCTTAGTAAGTTACTAACTTTTTTGTTATTCGGTTTCAAAGGGTCGCTTCTCGAAGTTCTTCTCTTCCAGGCTGCGCCACAATACCCTCAAATTCAAATTCAAATTGCCTTGCCTTTCCTGTCCTTATGCATCCTGCCTCTCTCAGCCACCTTTTTAAAATCGTCGACCCATCTAGCTGGAGGCGTCCCTCCCACACTACGCTTGCCGATACGCGATCTCCACTCCAGGACTCGTCCGCTCCACCGGCCATACTTCGGCAAACATGGCCAACCCACTGCCGCTTCAGTTTGCTTACTCTAAACTACGTCGGTAACTCCGTACTAATATTAATCCGCAAATAAACAAGCCTGTAACTTGCACAAACGCTAGTAGATGGCATAATGCCGTAAATAACAGCTTCAGACGTTAGCTTCGCGACAGGAGCGCGGCAGAAGCACATGCCTTCACCGCAGAGGCCCGATAGACGCTTTCAACGAAATTATTATTATTATTCTTAAAGATAAGAATTTTAAAGAAGAAGAGAAAGCGCCCTGGTTGGTAAATGTCATAAAAACATGTAAGTATGCTACTTGAATACTGTGCAAGCGAGAGGCATACGTATTACATATTTTTATTTTCTTTGGTTCTTGTACCAGGATTTTATACAGTAAAGCTGAAACTTACGAACTGTACGAAGGTACAAGATACATTCATTTATCCGCAATCTTCTCCGAAGCAATTCCGTAACAGTTTTTTGACAGTTCAACAACATTCATTGCGTTATTTACATTGTGGGGCAGACAAATTTAGGAACATATGCAGCAATGGATTAAGGATATCCTAATGTTTCGCAATTAGGGTGCTAATGCAGCGTAGACACCTACGAGATTATTTTATAGTTCTGTTCAGAACCGCTATACTATAGCTTAACCATATATTGTGGTCCCCTGTGTACCTAAGCGAGTTTACTGCCGACCGTACTCTAGATGTAACTATAATACGATTTGATATTTCTGAATTACCTTGAAAGCTCCCGGAACTCAGTTTCCTCACTTCGTTTCAGGAAATGTACGTTTTTCAGGGAGACATAATTCGTTATGACAATCCACGAGTAACACGACCAAGTTGTACCTATCAAAGGACATTAGAGAATGTGTTATTCCTTATTTTTTTTTATCGCATTTTTATGTACAGACGCCAGCACATCAAGATATCCCAATCTGTCTTTCTTTGATAGGTTTTCAACTTTATTACAAAAGATTGAGTTTCATTTTTATGTACAGAGGCCAGCACATCAAGTTACCCCAATCTGTCAAATTTCTTTGATAGGATTTCAACTTTATTACAAAAGCTTAAGGTTCATTTTGAATTGGGATAATTTTACGTTTTGGGATAGCTTGATGTGCTGGCATTCGAACCTTAGTTTCACAATTATATTAAACACATCCTAAATACAATATACAACCTAAAACTAAAAAATATGAATCATGTTCAGGTACATAAAGAATAAAAAAAGGGAAGACCTCCGTGTGTTTAGCAGTTTGTGTTTAGATCATTGCTATGAGATTATCAAGACAATTTAGTCCACCGTGTAATCCTATTAGTTTCCTCAGAGCGAGAACACAAAGGCATACTATTCCTGACCACAATGGAACATAATCTGACAGATTATTGTCACCACAACACACGGCGTCCCTTTAATTCACAGAATACTTCTTCTTCGTCTTTTAAGCAAGTGATAATTAAACAATACGCACATGAATTCGAAAAGTCAGAGGTGCGTGCGTTGGGTTCGAATTCGGTTCCTGTCGAGGCCTATAACTTGGCAGTCCGACGGTCACACCACTAGGCTCTCACTGCCAGAAAACGTAATTAGAAGTAAAAATAACTTGAACGATTAGGTATCGGATTGTTACACGGAAGATATTTTTGAATTGTGGGTGCAAATTCCTGCGGATTTTTAAAAACTTTTTATTGTTGAATGGGCCAACTCTTGACCTCGATCACGCCTTGTGGAAAGTGATGGATGGTCTAGGATAGAACGAGCGTGCCCACTTGCCCAGAGGTAGCCTATACACTCTTTTCAAAGCAACAGTGAAGTGAGTCTTCTCCGCAGACTGATTATTTGTGGAAGGGAACACATACGCTGGCAGAGAGCTCCACACTTTGGCTTTGGCTGTGCGCATAATAAATGTGGAGGAGAAGCGCTGAGTACGACTTGACATGCGGGGTTGGTACCCTGCTATACGGTCGCCAGCACATCAAGATATATCAACCTGTCAAATTTCTTCAAATGATTTTAAACTTTAAATCGTAGACAGTTTTAAATTCAAAATCGATTGAGAAAATTTGGCAGTTTGTGGTAGCTTGATGTGCTGGCGACTCAATCTGCCTAGCCTTTTCCCAACTATGTTGGGGTCGGGATGCAGTATTTTACATGGACCGACTGCCTATTTGACCTCTCCAACCCAGTCAGAAACTGGGTAACACGATACCGTTTGGTAAGACTGGCTGTCAGTCTTCAGCTTAACGTGCTTTTCGAGGCACGGAGGGGTCTCGATATGTAAAGATGGTCCCCATCCACGGACCAACCTGAGGCATGTGCTGGCGACTGTACATCTGTTACTCCGGTAGTAAAAAGATTTTAGGTTTAACCAAATTTTGACAACCCTACGAAGTCATAAGCTTAAACCACGCTTGGTGTGGCGAATACATGATATGTATTGGTCACAAGGCCGAGGTCCGGCCTTTACATTTATATATAACATGCCAAAAAGTATTATTTACAACTACCCAATAAATCTGTTATGCTGGATATCTAATATGATTTACATGTTCGCCGGAACATTCAGTATGCTATTATTAGTAGAATGTAAATTCTGATCTCTGCTTTATCTACTTTAATATACCGAACGCCACGCTTTCTAAGTTAAGGAAGGGGCCCGTCAGGGCCGAAGCCTGCCTGGTAAGCGGGATTGTCCGAAAGGGTTACCGCTACCCCGGAACATAAAGGGTTAAGGAAGGAACATGGATGGGTTTTAGTCAGTAAGAGTCTGACACTCCCTTTCGCTTCACCCAGAGCGGGAGCAGTCATGAGAGTTGATGATATTCCACCCTCAAAAACAAAAAGGTTCCTATTGTCTATCTGTGTTTCATTTGCTGCTTTTCTCATAAAAGCTATTCGTGTGGCATTAAAGAAGTAATAGCTACAGGATTCTTCAATCTCATCTCCCAACGATACAGCCGGATCTTTTATCTCTATCACTCCGGTCATTTTCTTTATGGGGTCTGTGTTTATGTCCTTCTCTGTCCTATGAGATACAATGTCCAATGTGTCAATGTATCTTTGTCTCAACATATTACGCATTAAACTTCTAAACATCATTAGCTTAAAGCCGGATATGTTGCGAAACTAGTTGCGCTAACTTAGTTATTCATTGATAGTTTCACGACTTCACGTGTAACTATATTACATGGCTTTACGCGAAACAAGACTTGCTATTTTGTATGCTAAGGCGTCCGCTACGTCCAACTGACAGTTTGCAAATGGGCATTCATTTTTTTTTGTTAATGGCATCTCGCAGTTCAACCATAGGTTTGTCTACTGCTTAAGGTTGATGTTCCAGGGTAGCCCGCGAAATTCAAAGGAGAAACCCATTTCTGGGCCTAGCCGTTACACGAATCAAATATGTACCAAAATAATCTACTGTTCTGCCTAATTAACCCATTTAAATCTTAGCCTCAATTACAATGGCCAAGTGTAAAAAAAGTACATTTCTATTTTTTTGTTTTAAACAACCTTTGTAAACCGTTACAGCTCTTATTTCATCATACGTCACTTACTTTGCAAACACTGGCATTAAACAATAGAGCGTACCATAAGAATGTAATCGATTGAGCGGATATCGATAATTACAAATTATAATTGTATAATAGGGCTTGTACACAAAACTGCGATGCGACGCGATTTAATCTCGCAACTCCAAAGTCTACCTAGAATATCAAGCGTCGAGCTCGTAGATTTTTGCGATGCGACGTCGCATCGCAGTTTTGTGTACAAGCCCATACTCCATTATTTTATTATAATTGCTTTTTAGAAATTAAAATCATTGTAAAATAAAAAATTCAGGAATATAATTATTTTTTAACGTAAGCACGATTTAAAAATCATTAAAGGACATAAATAATCGAAAAAATCGATTGCACCGCGGATTGCACTAGTACACGGCAAATGTCAATGTCAACGTCTGTCAATAAATTGTCATCGTTATAATTAGTGTCTTAAACATCTGCTGACTGCTCGAATACTGAACTCCGAAATTGATTGACTTCTGACTGACCCTCGCTTGAATATTGGACATAGCCTAGCCGTAACCGTAGCCTGCCATTCCTGCTGACCTTTGCTGGAAAACCGGATCTGGATATTGCTCTTCTGACGACTGGTTAATACGGTATCATGAGCTTGTGCATTCATTGTGGAATAGCGAAATAATAGGAATATAATAGGAAGGCGAAGATTGGAAGATGAAGTGATTCTTTCAATTGTACAGGAATGGGTCGCGCCTCATTCGGTTAGTATGCGATAATTCTATAACGTAACATTTTTGTAAGCATGTAATATCACCAATCTCCACTGAACCTGCATAGTTAATTACGGCCGATTCCTTCTCTCAGAGAGGAGTCCTGTGTCCTTGCAGTGGGAATGTAATAAAGCCGCTTATGTTCACCTAAATGTGCCACTCAGATGCTTATTGCTAAATGCTAGTGCTAGAACTAATAGTCAAATGATAAATGTTTGCTTCAGGTAAATGAAAATGACTTTATCTGTCAAGTTTGCTGGAATCATGCCAATGCTGTATCTCTTAGTGGAAATAGACCAGAAGAGAGTGAACAGACACCTAGGACACCGGCGAGTGTGTATTCACTGTAGAGGTTCTCTTCGTACATGCGGCACCAGGGTAGTCAGTTTATTCCTGCACAATTCCTAGATACTGTATTATTATATTATGATAATCCTAACGAAGAAGGTGATTAATAGAACTCTATCTCAATAATACGGTTTTCATTTTAATAAACCTATTGTTGCAATCTCAGTTTACTGTAATTTGAGATAGCATCAAATCCCCTAGTAGTAAATACAATGTTTAAAAATGCAACCCATTAGTGATGTAGTGGGCCTTATCTAGCAAACATATTTTTTAGCTGAGGTTTTTAGTAATATTAATCAGAATTTACCGCTTTTGTTTAATAAAATAACCTAACATGTAAACACTTTCTGATTTTACCAATTTGGCCATTGCTGAAAGACGTTAAAATTGGGCTCGTGAAATCTTCCTAGGTGCTCCAATTTATGGCAAAATTCCAGCTCTGTAACGCCAGGCCCAAGTTTCTATGGAGTTTGGGTTTCTCCTTTCTTAAGTTTTTTGCAATTTGCAGGCCAGTGATAGGTTGTATGTTGATGAACATTTGATTCGCGGCTGTAAGACGTATGTAGTTACAGAATTATAATCATCAAAATCATTAATACAACCCTCCGAGCTCATAAAGGTGTAAAAATGACTTTTTACAAGGTCAAAGTCATTCCGGAACCTTTATGAGCTTGTAGGGTACCCATACGCTGCATCGAACGCGTAGGTATGTGTGTTGAAGGTACTGAGCTAAGAATAGCACAAAAAATAGTGACAGAGTTTGTGTTAATATTTATAAGTTAATTGTTGTACCCTATCCTAATACCTCTGATTATCTTTAACCTTGACAATATAATTAGGTTACCTTTTTATTACATTACAATGAGGTTAACAGCTGCCTACAAGTAGGTAAGGTCAAATCAAGTTATGAACGAAACTAATAAAAAATATAAAAGCACTCTATTACGTCTTTTTTTTTTTAAGGCTGGGAAATCATCCAATGACTGCTCCCGCTCTGGGTGGAGCGGAAGGGAGTGTCAGACTCTTACTGACTAAAACCCATCCATGTTCCTTCCGTAGCCCTTTATGTTCCGGGGTAGCGGTAACCCTTTCGGACAATCCCGCTTAACTCTATTATGTCTACGATCATTATCTGCTCCAAGTTCCTAAAAACCTATACGTAAAACATTTTAGGTGTTGTTGGGTAGACATAAATTGCCTTCCATTAGCTCGTCTACCTACATACAACATGTCCCAAAATTCAACGATAAGCCGGCACCAGAGGATGGACCTACTAATGACTACTCGAGAAAAAAAAAGAAAAAAAAAATACCTCTACTTTTTTTTAAATTACTTAAAAAAAATGGAAATTCTTCGAAAATGTATACCCCTTATGACACTTTTAACTACCATGACCACAATTTTTCAAATTTTTCAGTTTTTTTGTTTGTATCGGCAACCTAAGTAGTACTACTATTCACCATAATCTTTGAAAATTACAGAATTTTCGTAGTTTTATACAAAAAAACAACCAAAAAAAATTATTTCCCTAAAATTTTGAAAGATTTTAACGTTCAGTACACTTTAAGTCATCGTAGTGTAAAAAAAAAATATGGGCACTACTATGGCAAGTTTTTTTAAAAATTAGCGCAACTAACCTAGATTTTAAAATGGTATAATACTTTAGGAAAACTAGCCACAAAAAAAAAATAATGACACTTTTTCTAATCAAGAACCAAATTTCATAAGTTGTTGTTAATAGTAATCACTTCTACTATGTGCCCAAAATAGATTTCTTTCGCAAATTCTTAGAATTTGGAAGGGACATGTGCGTAGTCAGTGAAGTTCAGAAGTCAGAAAGAGATAGATAGTATACGTTAGAGAGAGATAGATAGAGAGCGATTATACGTTAGAGAGAGATAGATAGATGTTTGTTGTTAAATAACAATAGGGCAGGTAGGAATGTTGCTGTTCTCTACAAAGTACAAAGTCAGTACGCTCTGCTTCTTTGTTTACTGTGCACCGTTTCGTATTCAATTGATGTGACTCTCGTACTAACGACTTTTGGCTTGGCTTTTTGGACTGGATTAAGTGATCTGCAAACTGTACTAACCTGGCATTATTTTGAACTGGACTGTGTTTTGTGAATTGGACTTTTGGCGTATTTTGGACTGTTTAGCGTTTATCATGCCGCTACCATACACACCGTTGGAATACGCTAATATGCACCTCATTTATGGAGAGTGCCGATGCAATGGTAGTGCTGCTAGCAGATTATATCGAGAAAGGTACCCAAATGCTCAAAGATACCCGAATTATCGAGTATTTATTAACGTGCATCAAGCGTTTTCGGAGGGCCGTTTACCATCTGACAGGAGAAATGCTGGAAGACCTAGATCGGAACGCGACGAAGACGTTCTCAATGAAATTGAAAATGATTCAACTACCTCGGTACGTGCCATAGAAATAGCTACGGGAATCCCAAAAAGTACTGCACATCGAATCCTAAAACGTCACAGACTTCACCCATATCACTACAGGCGTGTGCAGACGTTATTACCGCGGGACTATCCACTACGAGTCGCATTTTGCCGTGTGATGCTGCAAAAGCACAGAGAAGATCCCCAATTCTTGGATAATATTCTATGGTCGGATGAATCAACCTGCAAGAGAGATGGCTATTTAAATCTTCACAACCTACATAGCTGGAGCAATGAAAATCCGCACCTGATGAGACAAGACAAATCCCAATATCAATTCAAGGTTAACCTATGGACGGGCATATTAAACGGAAAAGTGATTGGGCCTTTTGAATTACAAGGAAACTTGGATGGCAATAGTTACTTGAACTTTTTACAAAATGACTTGCCAGTATTATTAGAAGACATGCCCATTAGTGATCCACAAAACATATGGTTCCAAAATGATGGCTGCCCAGCTCACTATGCCCGTCCTGTGCGAGAATACTTAAACCAAGAGTATCCAGGGCGTTGGATAGGGCGACTTGGTCCTATTTTATGGCCACCCCGTTCACCCGATCTAAACCCCCTGGACTTCTTCTATTGGGGTTGTCTCAAAGACAGAGTCTACTCGAAACCCATTGCAACACTGAACGACCTTCGCCAAAAAATCACTCAGGCTGCGGATCATATCAATAGTAGAAGATATGCACGACGAATAAAACGATCTTTTTTAAGGCGATGTCATGCTTGTATTAATGCCGGTGGTAAACAGTTCGAACATTTATTATAATATTATTAATAATGCAATAAATTTACATTTATTGACACCATTTGTTTCATTCATTCAACATTTTCCAACAACAAAAATCTATTTTGGGCACATAGTAGAAGTGATTACTATTAACAACAACTTATGAAATTTGGTTCTTGATTAGAAAAAGTGTCATTATTTTTTTTTTGTGGCTAGTTTTCCTAAAGTATTATACCATTTTAAAATCTAGGTTAGTTGCGCTAATTTTTAAAAAAACTTGCCATAGTAGTGCCCATATTTTTTTTTTACACTACGATGACTTAAAGTGTACTGAACGTTAAAATCTTTCAAAATTTTAGGGAAATAATTTTTTTTGGTTGTTTTTTTGTATAAAACTACGAAAATTCTGTAATTTTCAAAGATTATGGTGAATAGTAGTACTACTTAGGTTGCCGATACAAACAAAAAAACTGAAAAATTTGAAAAATTGTGGTCATGGTAGTTAAAAGTGTCATAAGGGGTATACATTTTCGAAGAATTTCCATTTTTTTTAAGTAATTTAAAAAAAAGTAGAGGTATTTTTTTTTTCTTTTTTTTTCTCGAGTAGTCATTAGTAGGTCCATCCTCTGGTGCCGGCTTATCGTTGAATTTTGGGACATGTTGTATATGTGCCTACGTACCGCCATGAATGACAGCCGGGACCACAGGCTTAACGTGCTTTCCGAAGCACGGGTGAGTTTCGATATGTTAAGATCCACGGTCCAACACTGGCAAGCGTAGCTTAACCTGATGAATCGATCCGTGCTTCTCTTACAACTTAGCCACAAGCTATTTTACTAAACATTGACTGAAAATAGCTTTCAGTCGCTTCTCGATAAATCTTAAATCCGACACATTTTCAAGAATAAGTTTTTAATTACAAACGGCCATTTTCAGTGCTAAGATAAACTGAAAATGAAAAATGAATTATTTGTAAAGAGTCTGAAGGTAAGGGTCCGTTCACACCGAGACGCGACGCGACGCGACGATACAGGATTAGGCCAGTGATTTCGCGTCGCTGCACAAATGCACCGCAATGTCGCGAGGTGCATCGTAAAATCGTTGGAAGCACGACGCCTTGCTGCGCAGCGAGACGCCGCGAGGCGCAGCGGAACGTGTCCACATTTGCCGCATGCACCCGCCCTGCCGAACTGCATCAATTTGACACGAAATCTGAATGGAAATAGTAGAAACAAGTCGCCTCCGGCTACGCCTCGCTGCGTCGCGTGGGTTTGTGAGGCGCAACGCCGCTATGTCGTGATGGATTCTCACAATAAAATGAGTATATTTTCATGTAGTAAATATAGATATATTTTGAGTCGCTCTAATAAAATGTGCGCGCAGCGACGCGTCGCGTCACGCCTCGGTGTGAACTGACCTTTGGCTTTTGGCTTTCAGGAATACGAAAAACAGAGAAAGTACATAATAAATTCTCTTTATTTATTATTGCGCGTGGTACGGCATTTTAACATTAAATATTTATTTTTCAACTCTCAAAAGCAAAATTAACGCTTTTAAATGGTACTGTCTGCATGTTTAATACAATGTTATTCAGATTATGGTTGGAAGACTTGGAATTCATTTTAAAATCTTTTCTTTAATGAAATAGGTATATCGTCTAAAGTACGATTATTAATTCCAGTCAGTAATATGACATTTCCAGTGTTGCAGGTTTTTAGTCCCAAATAAATAGTGATGTGGTAAATCGAGTTTGCCGATAAGGTGGTTTTATGTGTGTGTGTGGTCAGAAGGTTTGGCAAATTAAAAGTTTTACAATTAAAAGTTAGTCGAGATTCCTTTTTTTTAAATTGGTGATTTTGACTTTTCACCAGTTCACCAATTCTTTTATGCGAAGGACCCTCCAACTATTGCCAAGGTACAGTACCCGGCGATAAATATTGCACATCGACCTTTGGAAAGAGACAATCGGCTAATTTCGGCTTCGTAGAGCGTTATCTCTGTCGCACGAAATACAAACAGTCCGGTATCTATTAGGAGTTGTTAAAACAATCATGATTTGCTTCTTTTGATAATTCTTTTATATTCTTTGTATAAAATACACCAACTTTTCTATCAATTCATATGGCAATTTCTGAAAATTTCTATATAGGCTCAAGCAAAGAGGTACGTCGCCAGGAACAATAAAAATTTTAAATTAAAAGACGTAAAAAATTATTTGAAGAAGGCCTGAAAGAAGTGACGCCTAAAAATTGGAGACAGTGCATCAACCATGCCATATAAGCCATAAAACTCGACCACATAGATGAATATGTGGATTCATTCATTATAAATGTAACTGATTCCGATTCCGATTCTGAATATACCGATTCAGAATCGGAATCAATAGCAACCGTAATGAATAAAAACGTATAAAATTACTTGTATTTTCCCGACTTTCTAGTGTTAATTCCTCTGAATCTCTAAACATTTTTTTCCTAGCTTTTGTAATAATGTTGTAGTGAGAAATTTTAATATGCTGGTAAGGTCCATATTTCTAAAATCGTATTATTTAATACGGTATGTATTACATATTTACAATATAAAAACGCTTTGATACCTAATAAAATAAAGCATGACTAAATGTCTAAGTCTATCGATTGCCGAACATCACTATTGTAGCGGGTCACCCTTTTTTGTATCAGTGACAGTTGCACTTGTCATTTTACTGACTGGAATGAATAATCTTACTATAGACTCTTTTTAACCCTTACACTGCCACGAACACTTATGTGTGTTGAAGGAACTAAGCTTAGTATAGTACAGAGGCCAGTACATCAAGTTACCACAATCTGTCAAATTTCTTTGATAGTATTTCAACTTTATTACAAAGACATAAGGTTCATTTTTAATTGAGAGAATTTGACAGTTAGGGATAGCTTCATGTGCTGGCGTCTGTACAAAAAATAATGGCAGTTTGTTTTAAAAAAAGGTTATTTTAAGCAAGTTTGAAGTAATGAAGCTGAATAAATGCCATGAGAAAAACCTTTTTAATATTTTGAGCAAAATGTTGTTTTTTTAACATTTCGAATTTTTAAATCAAACTTTAATTTATATAGATTAAAAAAGATACGGAATCAATGTAAGAAAACTTAATCTTATCCTGAAAAATGCTTCACCGACCCAACTTAAAAAAACCACATGCCTAAACCGCTAACAGAAGCAACCTTTCAATAATAAATTCGGGTTGTTCACCAGGGAGCGATAAGTAACAGAGACCGTCGTTATCTACGACTGTCGGCCCAAAGTAGGCTTTATTCTGTTACACAAAACATTAAATGTTGAGAGTTTGACGAGATACTTCGCCACTTTATCTCCTTTTTGAAGTCTGGTAATATTTTAGTTAAATGCGTTGTCAGCGACAAGTTTGAAATGGTAATATTTTATGTCTTCTTTGAACATTGATCGAGGCATTTCGACAGCCACGCGAGGCAATATTTATAACAATTATCTTTACGCAAGGAACTCGTGGCTATAGTAACAGCAGCCGCACTGGTCGATTCATCAGGTTTAGCTACGCTTGCCGAGGTTGGCCGTGTATGGATGACCATCTTAACATACCGAGACTCCTCCGTGCCTCGGAAAGCACGTTAAGCCGCTGGTCCCGGCTGTCATTTGTGCATCTTTGACAGTCATTACGTACGGATCGTCAGAAGCCCGAAAATCTGCCTGTCAGTCTTACCAAGGGGTATTGTGTTACCCAGTTACTGGGTTGTGGAGGTCAGATAGGCAGTTGCTCCATGTAAAATACTGGTATTCAACTGTATCCGGTTAGACTGGAAGCCGATACCCACATAGTTGGGAAAAGGCTAGGCAGATTGATCTTTAGGCACGGAATTAAATAACAGATCCTTAAAAGTTTTGATAGATAAGCTGTCGAGTACCAATTACTGACAATCCTGTAGAAATTCTTATTTCAAATTGTGTTTATTTTATAAGAAACTGTAACAAATAACCTCTTTAAAATGTTCGCGTCGATACTTTTGCTACAATACTCCTCACGCACACGCACGAGTAAGTATCGATACTTCTGATTCGATACCTACATAGGTCTTTATGCGATTGCAATGTTTCATTCTCAGTTTCGGAGCTATGGTGGACCAGTGGTATCGGCCTCGACTTTCGAGTTGTAGGTCGTAAGTTCGAATTCAAGCAGGCGCTTTACTTTGTGTATTTAATTTCATCACCACTGCTCTCAAAACGTTGACGGAAAACATCGTGAGGAAACAGGCATGTCCTAAAATCAAATTATGGAAGACATGTGACATCCGCCAACCCGCACTGGGCCCGCGTGGTGGATTATGGCCCACTCCCTCTCTTAGAGAGGAGGCCTGTGTCCCAGCAGTGGGAACTTTATAGGCTGGTTTCTCGGATTCAAAACGCGTCCATTCCTGGGCATCCGCCAACACGCACTGGGCTCGCGTGGTGGATTATGGCCCACTCCCTCTCTTAGCCCGTATTCCAGCAGTGGGAACTTTATAGGCTGATTTCTCGGATTTAAAACGCGTCCATTCCTGACCTTTCATTACACAGTAACAATCCATAAAATGCTCTAACAGTAGGTACCATAAACCGTACCTACTCACAGTATACTGTGCCATAACTCGCGTGTTTTTCAAGTTAATTAACGTTCGTGCAAATTGTAATAACCCGCCCGTAATACGCTCGTGATCTCAATATTTTTGCAACACATTTTCGATATTACTCGTGTAGGATACGCAATTAATTTTCATCAAAATATGTTATAACGTGGCAAAGTTATTAATTAATTAAAGTCTTTGGGCCTTAATTAGAGATTAAATCCGGTACCTTACCGTACCTATTATTTCCATTATATTATTACATACATACATAACGCCTAACAGCACGCCACCTGCTACGCTAAAAGCTTGTTACTATTATTTTGTAGTGGAGAGCCTAGGTTGAAACCTTCTGTTGAACATGGTTGGTCAATTAGAAAATAAGTGACAGCATTCGTATTTTCAAAATAATAGAATAGTTTAATAGGTTTTTTTTTTATAAAATAAAAGATGATGATTGAGTAATTTATTCGACCTACCCAAATGTCTTTGTTTTTGGTATTGTTCGTCGAGTCGTTGAACTGCTCTGGCGAGCACTTCTCTAGCTGGTAGCCGCTACTGGATAAAGTGTGCGACGAATCCATAAAAAACGTATGAAAAAGCATTAAAAGAAAAAGAAGAAAATACGTTTATTTGCGGAAAACATGACACAGCAAAAAACAAGCAATCTAACAAAATCGCAGCATGTGAATTGCTTCTCGCTGGGACACTAGTGGCTGTGTCCGGTGACTCGTTTGTGCCTAGCCTTAGTCCTACATAACACGTGGTTAGCATCCACCAATCCTTTCCCCCCTTACATCCACCAATTCTTAATAAACGACACTTTCTTTTAGGCAGGAAGCTTATTACATTCTTTATTTTCCGTAATAGTCTTCTGTCGTCTTAGACTGACGTGAAGGCAATTTCGTTTTCAAAATTGACTTCGAACTGTCTTATAAGTGTGATTAATATCGGATGAGCAAGGACGCTGTCGCGGAAGTTAGGTTGTCACGGAAACCTGTTCTGACGTCACGTGGTTAAGTTTAAGCCCTTTGCTATCCACGATTGATGAACGTCGATCATCGTACCTTGGGCATTAAGCCAGATACACACACTCACTCATCTTTTCACCACGATACGACTGAAGGTTTTTCCCGAAAAAAATAGACGAAAAATAACGTACCTACGTATCGTAACATTCGTAACTTTTTATTCTTGAATGTCGCCTGAGAACCCTTAGAAGAGACTGGTATTCCCTAAGTCCAGTAGACGTGCTAGAATAAGAATAAGAATTTTTATTTGCAGAAAATACAGGTTTTACCAGTTGTAAAAAATGGTGGTTTATGCACAATCCATATTTTGCCTGTTTAGGGCATGCAAATTAGTTTGAAGTACATTCATACCAGGTAGGTACTATAAAACTATAAAATATGTTCTAAGTATTATAAAATAACAAAACAAACTATAACAAACATAACAATTTTCTGTATCTATTAATATAATACTTACCTATTTATTAAATATCTACCTATTTTAAAATAACAATGTTTCTTTATGCTGCATGAATTCTTGTATATTATAGAAACAATTATCTGTTAGCCATCTTCGCAGTTTAACTTTAAAATATTTAAATGGGAGTTCTCTTATATTTTTTGGTAGTCTATTAAAGATAGTAAACATGCAAAAGTAATATGCACATATGGTAAACATTATTTTTAATTAATCTAGTATTGCAAAACGGAATCAAAATTTTTGTTGCATCTCTTGGTCTCTGTTTAGTGTAATTGTCACCTTTGAAACTAAAGAATTCATTATGCTTCCTTACAAAAACCGATACCTCATACAAATACATGCCGGTCAAGGTAAGTAGTTTCAGTTTTTTGAATAAAGGCCTACAAGAGTCAAGTGGACCGACACCGCAAATAGCTCTTACACATTTCTTTTGGACAATAAAAGTTCTGTCATTGTCTGTTGAATTACCCCATATTATAAGTCCGTATCGTAAAATTGATTCAACATATCCACTATATGCTATGCGGGCTGTTTTTTCGTCTGATACAATACGAAGTTTTCTTAAAGCGTACACAAATCTATTCAATTTACCACATACATTACTAATGTGTTCTTTCCAATTACAAAATTTGTCTAATGTTATACCTAAAAATGTTATACTTTCCGTTTCTTCTATATCTTTGTCTTTTATTTTTATGTTAATACTAGCTGACCCGACAGACGTTGTCCTGTCTTAACTATGATACCTACCTTACCTACCCTACCTACCCTACCTATGCAAAAATGTGCAATAAAAATATTTTTCTCATACAAACTTTGCCACCCCTTGTAACCCTTTTAGGGGTTGAATTTCCAAAAAATAATATGCCTATGTCCTTCTCATGAATGCAAACTATCTACATACCAAATTTCAGCAAAATCGGTTGGGTGGTTTAGGCGTGAAAAGGTAACAGACAGACAGACAGAGTTACTTTCGCATTTATAATATTGTAGTATATATAGTATATAGTATGGATTGTCGAATTGTTTGCTTTTGTAAGTAGTAAATTTAATGAATTTTGTTTTCGAGTGAATGATCAAATATATTACAGAGTTTTTTTATAAATGTGCCCTTATTTAGTCGTTACTTAATCCTCGTTTACAAAACTCTGTCGTTGGCTGTTAGGCTACGTACGCACAGACAGGTGACTTGGTTAGCACCTAGAGCCTTGTGACTTAACATCTGCATAGCAAGAAAAAGGCACAGATACTCTGAAGCGCACAGTGCGCCCGTTGCTAACATTAATTTCACTTCGCTAGGTAACTCGCTAAGCTCTAGACGATAAGCAAGTCTAAATCTAGGTCCTTGTAGCGTTTATAACATTTTGTTCTGTATTGTTACAGCGCCAGTCGCACTTGCCAGGCGGAGGGCGCGGCCGAGCAAGACTCGTCGCAGCCCGTCGACCTGCCCCGGACGCGCGATGGAGAGATCGACTATGATGGTAAGCACACACCACATAATCAAATGAGTAAAATCCATCCGGATGAGTACTTCGACGCCTAAGTGTCCTTTTTGTTTTTGTATTTATTTGTATACGTATATAGTTCGTTAGATAGTCATTTAATTTAAGTATAGTATAGAGTAAAGTAAGTATAGTATAGTATTAAGTTGGTATTATATTTTTTGTGTTTTTAATTAGTCATTAAATATTAAACCTTTAAGTTTCATGAAATAAAATATCATCTCAATCGAAGGTCATTTATTCAAATTAGGTTGAGAATCAGGACTTTTTGAACGTTACAATTACATGAGACAGTCCCCCAAAACGCCCGTTCTTCTCCACTTCCTAGGTTGTTTTAGATAGGAAGAAGAAGTGGTGCTCCTCTGCAGCGCAGCTGTCTGTTCAGTTGAAAGAACTTGCTTCTACAGGGTGAATTTGAATATTTTAAGGGTTCATTGTACTCATCATTATGAACAACTGTTTTCAGTGTGTTCCTATAGTAAAAGTTGTGCATAATGATGAGTACAATGACCCGGTTTAAGAAGTAATTAACATTACGAAACACAGCACATTAAAATCAATTATTTGCCATAATTATGTCAGCTAGTATACGCCAATATACCAATAAAGCGGCGTATGATACTCCTGAAGCAAACACAACCAGCATAATTATAGTCATCGTTATCGACACACAGACGTGAGATTAACTAAGAAGAGTTTTCTCAGAGTTTTCTATCTCGATATGATTACGAATAAAAACTAGACTTTTCTTTAGTTACGTATAAAGTCCAATTATTTATTTATTTATAGGAGAACCAACTGCTAAAACAGGAGATAAACAATGGTAATAATAACGGTCTATTAATTAATTATGGTCCAATTATTTAAAGATATATAAAATAACGATCATGAATCTATATCTTATCTATGTTTACACAATAAAGTGTCACGTAGACAGGCGAGACGCGACTCTAGCACAACCATTCCTATGAATACTTCATGGCAATCGTCGTGTTGCGCCTGTCTGCCTTATCGACGCAACTTTGAGGTGAGACAAGCTGCTTTATTCTGTAATAATCTCATCATGAATACTTAGGTGGAGTGAGCTATGGTCCTACCAGAAGCTAGGGATTGACAGTATTGTCAGCGGCTGGCCTATTGAATAATATAATGTGTTCCAAAACACTAAAGTAAGCGTCATGAGAAGCTATAAATTTTGTAAACAAGTGTTCAGGAGTTCACAACATTTGGACCAAAAAAAAAATGAATTTGTTTAAGATTTAATAAATTATTAAGTAACAAATATTAATTAACATATATTATTTAAGAATAATTATTCGTCAGATTCAGATGTTTCCATTTCTGTGTGAAACAAACTCGTACGCATTCGAAACTCGAATGACGCGTTTATTTCAAAATGGCGTCCCGATAGTTTACAATCCCTGCGACGGACGCGTTCCGGTACCAAGAAACACAAACGATAGCGCTTTGCGTCGTTAAAATATGATCCGACTAAATGAAATAGGTTGTTACTTTCATATAACCCGTCTATATTTCATGTCGATTGAAAATGGTCAATTATTATTATCTCGCAGTATAAAATGTTTACTTAGTAAAAGATGTTTGTTTACATAATTTATAGCTTCTCGTGGCTCGTACTTTATGTTCGTAAAGTCAATGAGGAGGTAAAATCACTTTTAGACGTTGTTCAGTTCATTGAATACATCTCGGTACTAGTAACTGTATATTTTAGTGAAAATTTTCAACGCTTCTGGGGATTAAGAAATTAAGTTTTCTTACAGGCAGCTGTGAAGCTGTGTTAGACTTATAAATAGCCTTCACGAGAAGTGTCTGCATCCGTCGCGCCTCGGAAAATTCAGCCTTACATCCAACTTGCTAGCAAATACATCACGACGAGCTATTTTTGTAGGTATTATACACACCGAAGTAATAAGGCACTCAGATATTGTAGACAAATGTTTTAATGTACTGACGTCGTTGGTCTAGTGGCGCTACTGATGACCTGAGAGGTCTTGGATTCGATTCACGAGTTGGACAAAGTTTTACTGGGTTTTTCAATCTGGAATTTCTCAGTAGCAACCCGGAGTTCAGATTTGTGCCTGGTTGATAGCAGTAGACTCGTCCCCTATTACATAGGTTCCTACTTCTCTGCCTAACCCTTCGGCGAAACAAGGCGTGAATCGTTATTTTATGTTACGTCTTCTCTCTAATGGACGTATCCATTGCAGCGTGGGTTTTCAACTCCGCTACTATCCGAGGGTCGGTTCACATCTGACGGAAGATGCGTCGGTCGTAACTTCGTTTTGCCACATTTTTAAGTGTCTATTCAGCATTCTGCATTCAGCATCTACAGAGCGGTTGTGTTGTGTGATAATTAATTATAAAATGAAGCCCATAGAAAATACATGTGGCACGAAGTGGCCGCTCTTACGTCGCGTCGGCCGACAATGCGTTGACGGAAACGGAACAGACGCTGTACGCTCGACGCACTAACGCAACATCGGTTAAGGTTGATGTTCCAGGGTAGCCCGCGAAATTCAAATTTTCTTAAGTTTTTTGCAATTTGCAGGCCAGTGATAGGTGGTGGTGTAAAAATGACTTTTTACAAGGTCAAAGTCATTCCGGAACCTTTATGAGCTCGGAGGGTTGTATTAATGATTTTGATGATTATAATTCTGTAACTACATACGTCTTACAGCCGCGAATCAAATGTTAATCAACATACAACCTATCACTGGCCTGCAAATTGCAAAAAACTTAAGAAAATTTGAATTTCGCGGGCTGGTTGGAGGATTCACCTTAAGTGTGAAAGGTTCAATTTTTTCTCATATAAGTAATTGTCTGTTCTGGCGTTACGCGACTCATCTTCCGTCAGATGTAAACCGACCCTTACTGACTGGATTGCAGTGGTTTCTCGTATAGGTATATATCGTAAATCTGTTTTATTATTTACGTGTTGTCTTCCTAAACTAACAATAAATTAATAACAAAGTAACGTCAAGATATCAGTCCTGTTACGACTCGTGCTCATGCGCACGTACTTCATATGCTTTCAACGAAAACAATATGACACCATACTTTATTCCCCTCACGATTGTTTTACAAGGAATAGGTATCCTTTGACACATGCTTGTACAGTGAGTTCGCGGGGCTTCTTGAGATTAGCATACAATGTGCAAGACGGGGCTTACTGGGGATATTGTCGTGCGCTTACGCACACAGACCTAGGTACCTGTAAACGGTCACTTAATTTAGCCTTAGTGATATATTTTAAATGCAAAAGGGACTTAGTTGCTTTGTTTATCCACTATAATATAATATATATTATAAAGAGGAAAGATTTGTATGTGTGTGTAACGAATAAACTCAAAAACTCTTTGACGGATCTGGATGAAACTTGGCACAAAGATAGATTATAGTGTGGAATAGCATATAAGCTACTATTAACACGGAAAAATGTACGAGTCCCGTGGGATAATTTCCTTCATACACGCGGGTGAAGCCGCTGGCAAAAGCTAGTTTTGTATGTTATCACAACTTGGCGCCTGCTTAGCCTTTTTCCAACTATGTTGGGGTCGGCTTCCAGTCTAACTGGATGCAGCCCAATAGTAGTATTTTGCATGTAACGACTGCCTATCTTTTCTGTAAATATCTCACCGTGATATCTAGGTGAATTGAGCTGGACGTGAGTTGTCATTCGACCTGATGCTAGGACATTAACACCACTGACAGCGCACTTTGAATTCACTTCCACTATGTTTTCATATTGACATTTTTACATAATAGCACTACTGATCTCTACAACAGCATATTGAAAGTTATGTTTGAGTCCCATGTAAGTGCCCTCTCCGGGCTGCTACTGAGACATTCTAGAAGTAAAAACCCAATTACATTTTGCCCGACCTGGGAATCAAACCAAAGACCTCTTGCTCATTAGACCAACAAGGCAGTGTTGATATGTGACCTCGAAAAGTTATGAGACAATTTCCCCTAGTTACCTACATCGAACCACAGACAAATGCTTTCGATAAACTTGAATAAGAGGCATTCTATATTGTCTCTGGCGATTCATATCCTTTGTTTAATAAAGCTATAGAAGTTAACACAACCCTCTCGTCGCTTCTGAGAATTTATAGTCCCTAAGGGTATAGACTATAGTGTCGTTAAAAAAACAGTACATACTTTACTGACAGTTATCCGATGGAAAAGAAAAATCTGCCTAGCCTTTTCCAACTATGTTGGGGTCGGCTACCAGTCTTACCGGATGCAGCTGAATACCAGTATTTTTCCATGGAGCAACTGCCTATCTGGCCTCCACAACCCAGTCAGTAACTGGGTAATGCGGTAACCTTTGGTAAGACTGGCTGTTAGACTTTCAGGCTTCTGACTACCCGTAACGACTCTCAAAGATCCATGAATGACAGCCGGGACCAACAGCTTAACGTGCTTTCCGAGGTACGGAGGATTCTCGGTATATAAAGATGGTCACCCATCCACGGAGCTTAACCTGACGCAACGATCCGTGCGGCTGTTATTACTAAGCCACGAGCTCCGATGGAAACCTATAAAATTCGATCCGTCCGACCAAGCCTCTCCCAGTCTTCCTGGCACACTTCCAACTATAACAGAGGCGTGTGTGCTAAAGGACTCGACATACTTTTATGTTAGATCCAAATCATACTGGGCTAGTCATTTTTGTCAAGACTAGGTCGAGTTTAGTACTCTAGTCTAGCTAGAAGTGTTCATTATTAATGCTTTAGTTATGTCTAAGGTGGCTGACACACCGCTGATGAGAAAGCGACTAGCATCAACGATTTAGAAGACACATACGAAAGTACTAGATGTTCACCCGTAAAGTCCTGACTGCATGAGCCCAGGGTTGTTTTTTAGCCCACGTTTATCGTTTTTTTTAGGGTTCCGTACCCAAAGGGTAAAACGGGACCCTAGTACTAAGACTCCTCTGTCTGTATGTCCGTCCGTCGGTCTATCCGTGTGTCACCAGATTGTATCTCATGAACCGTGATAGTAAGACAGTTCAAATTTACACAGATGATGTATTTCTGTTGCCGCTATAACAATAAATACTAAAAACCGAATAAAATAAACATAAATCCTATTTAGCTGACTTTTGACGAGTAGTTTCGGGGCGTTCCAAACAAACTCACACTTTTAATTATTATATGAATATAACGTCGAACGAACTAGAAAATAATACCACGCTAAGCACGAGACGTGCTTTCATTTCACAATGAAACAAATGAACGTCGTAAGTTTCATACCTAATAACCTCATTTCTGTTAACAGCGTTGTACGAAGATGAATCGGACAGCGACCTCGGCTCGATGGAGAACCACGGCTCCGTGGTCACCCATCTCCTCTCGCAAGTCAAGATCGGAATGGATCTCACTAAGGTATGTGTCACTTTCAGACTTCCTCTTATATACTCATTCCGAAATTAATAATTTATAGAGAAGTACCTATGGAAGAAAAGACATGTTGCGCCATGATGTGAATTTTTTACTTGACGGAAAGCATATGTTGTGAGATGTCACGGTGAGATTGTTAGGGGCTATCTCCACGAGCGAGAGAATCGCGACGGATCCGCGCTTCTATCGTCGGGTCGTCTCCACGAACAAGCGATTATTACGCCAGCGTATCGTCGCGACTGGTAACGGAATCGCCGCGAGCCCGTGACGACTCGTAACGGAATCGCCGTGTTTCCGCGACGAGGCGTTGTGCAATTGTTTTGTGGAAAGAGTTCAGTAGAGTAGTTTTTTAGGTGCCAGACGAGAGCGAAATATGAATAATAAATAAATGACGCTGCGTTTGACAGCGCGCCCGCCGCGCGCTCGCTGCTCAGCGCCACGTGCTGCGGCGAGCGCGCGGCGGGTGCGCCACCAGTCGCGACGATACCGCGGCGATACGACGACGTTACGCGCGCACATTGCCACTCGTCGCATCGCCGCGATAATATCGCCGTGTGGAGACGCGTTCATAGTCAGTGTATAGAAATACGTGGCACGACGATATTATCGCCGCGATTCTCTCGCTCGTGGAGATAGCCCCTTACAGATTTGAAAGCCTGTACTGTTGTACAGACGCCAGCACATCAAGCTATCCCTGTCAAATGTTCTCAATTAAAAATGAACCTTATGTCTTTGCAATAAAGTTGAAATACTATCAAAGAAATTTGACAGATTGTGGTAACTTGATGTGCTGGCCTCTGTACTATATCTCACCGTGAAAACGTAGACGAAGAATTAGAAGTGTTTGGGTTTCGTGCCCGAAGGGTGCCAAACGAAAGCCTCCGCTGTTCGTCCGTTCATTCGTCTATCTGTCTGTCATCGGTCTCATGAACGTAATAGCTCGATAGATTAAATTTTCACAATATTAATTACCTAATATTGCGGCTATAACAACAAATAATTAAAATAAAATAAACTCATAACTTTATTTTTATACAAGAAACGTGTTTCTTTTTTAACTGAAGTATGTTTTTTTAATAATATGTAGTGTTAAATATTATACGGTGGCACCGAACCCTCCGTGTGCAAGTCCGACTAGCGGTCGGTTAGTTTTTTTTTTAAAGCGTCCGTCTTAATATCGAGGGGCATAGTTGGTGCCCGTCTAGGTCTAGGTAACAGAGTGATGATACAAGCATCTGTTCCAGGTTGTGCTACCCACATTCATCTTGGAGAGGCGATCGCTACTGGAGATGTACGCAGACTCCTTCGCACATCCGGACCAGTTCGTAAAGTGAGTTGTAATTTCATTGTTATTTTATATTAACATTGACAATATATTTTATATGTTTTCATTATATGTTATATATGTTTCGTATTGAGAACACAGATAACATTATGTATACTTTCTGTATCTCTTATTAAGTTTACAAAATAACTTTTTGTTTTTTTTTTTTTTTATTTATTTAATTGCATAAAACACGGTATATAAAGGTGTTACATGAGTAAAGATGAGAACATACATGTTTTGCTTAAGACTAAAGCATGCAAAAAGATTAGTACAACTTATGTTCAAAGTATTCCTTAATGCTATAAAAATTATTCTCATTTAGCCATTTAAACAAGTGAATTTTGAACAGTCTGGTAATTAGTAATTTAAGTTTACATGGTAATTTGTTATATATACGCACAGCCATACCTACACAACTTTTACTATATTTTGTTAATCGAGGGAATTCATCCAAAACAAGTCTAAATTTGTCACGCCGATTCCTAGAGCTTACTTCCGCTGCTGTCCTGAATAAATCTTTGTGTTTGTTCGGTGTTATTCGGTGTCAAATCGGCATCAAAGGGGCGCTTCTCGAAATTGTCAAGGAGTGTCTTCCTAGGGGAAGGCATCTAGTTCAGTAGACATAAGTTTAAGAGAGTA
Source organism: Hyppa rectilinea (assembly GCA_951799385.1). Lineage (NCBI taxonomy): Eukaryota > Metazoa > Arthropoda > Insecta > Lepidoptera > Noctuidae > Hyppa > Hyppa rectilinea. The sequence continues at coordinate 2,577,701 of OX637318.1, read as the reverse complement.
ACAGACAGAGCTCGTGGCTAAGTAATAACAGCCGCACGGATCGATCCATCAGGTTAAGCTACGCTTGCCAGTGTTGGTCCGTAGATGGGCACCATCTTTGAGTGAGGTCAGACTCCTCTGTGCCTCGGTAAGCACGTTAAGCCGTTGGTCCCGACTCTCATTCGTGGATCTTTGACAGTCGTTACGGGTAGTCAGAAGCTCTAAGTCTAGGGAAAAGGCTAGGCAGATGTTTTTTACTCACTGTTGAGCGCATAAACAATCACTACAACCCATTTCTCTCTTCTTCCCAGGATAGTAGACCAACCAACGCCTCGCGACCGCATGGTGCAAGTAGTGCGCTGGTACCTGAGTTCATACCACGCTGGTCGCAAATCGCAGGTCGCCAAGAAACCGTACAACCCTATCCTGGGAGAAGTGTTCAGATGCCACTGGGACATGGACGGAGCGCCCGCTGAGAGTAATAACGCCTCCGTTGAGAAGGTAAGGTTAAACATCACTACATAGTATAAAACAAAGTCGCTTTCTCTGTCCCTATATCCCTGTGTATGCTTAAATCTTTTAGAACAGCAGGTTGATGATTGGAGCCTCCTTTTAAGCAAAGAAGAAGCCTGTATTAGGAGACTCCGCTCTTTCATAGCTAGGTAATTTTGTTTTGCAACAGAACAGAATAGGTACATATTTTTTTACATTATACAATATTCACGTGATTGTCTAGGGTAATGTCAATCAAGGTGAATGAAAATCTTTAAAACTTCGCAACGGATTTTGATGCGGTTTTTTTTAATAGATAGAGTGATTCAAGAGGAAGGTTTATGTGTATAATTTGTCGACATATTTTGCGGGCGAAGCCGCGGGCGGGAGCTAGTTTACCATAAAACTCAGTTATTGTTTTTGGCACTGGTAGAAATTTAGTTTGCAGGTACACTTTTTTTTAATCTCGCATTGACTATTTGACACGGTCAAAAATAAAATATGAAATCACATAGAAAAAAGACCGCTCGTCTTAAAAGCTTCCATCACCGCCCGTACAAAAATTAAATGTGAGACGAAATAATTGTAACATTGGATGTTAATAAGTATTCCATTTGATTCCAAAAATCTGTGACGTCACATTTCAATATTTCATACAATTCATGTAGAAATTCAGCGTTTTGACAGTTCATATAAAGTAACGTTATTGACTACCCATACAAAGTAGTAGTACCCTATTTCTTACTTTTATTGGTCATAGTTCCAAAATGGTTGGGAAAAGTCTAAGTAATTCAATATTTTGCCTGATTATTGAAAAAAAAAATGCGAAGGGATTGTACAGAGGCCAGCACATCAAGTTACCACAATCTGTCAAATTTCTTAGATAGTATTTCAAAGACATAAGGTTCATTTTTAATTGAGAAAATTTGACAGTTAGGGATGTGCTGGCGTCTGTACATGAAAATATCCTTACTTATATACTAGCACTTGCACCCCAAGCCCTGTTAGATTTCCAAATGGTCCTAGTTGCTGCCTGTTACTTCGCCCACGTAGACCCTAATTATTTTTATGAAATACTAGTAAAACCTAAGTTGTTAGCCCATATAATTTATCAGCTTTCTGCCAGTGAATGGCCCGTCAAAATCGGACCAGCTGTTTCGGAGATTAGCCGGAACAATTTAAAAAATAGTTTTTTTGTTATAATTACTGTATATTCTTCCACATGCATTAATTTAAAAAAACATTTATTAAATTTTTGCAAATAGCCACATTGATTTTATTAGTTTGTATAGATTTTACAAGAAAACATTGAGTCATACGATTTTGTACCGTATACCTGTCACCTGTCACCTTGACCGGCCCTTCAAATAATTCGATCGGTAGAAAAATTTCACAGTGAAATTCTTCTTTACAGCAAGAAGTAGGCGACGGTCCAGTCCCCTGGTGCACGCCAGACCAACTCTCCTTCGTAGCTGAACAAGTGTCCCACCACCCTCCAATATCGGCCTTCTACGCCGAACATGTGAACAAACGCATCCAGTTCGAGGCCTATGTCTGGACTAAGAGCAAGTTCTTGGGCCTGTCCATCGGGGTGCATAATATCGGCAAGGGAACCGTCACGTTGTTAGATACTGGAGAAGAATATACTTTTACATTCCCGAATGGATATGGCAGGTGAGAGATATTTTTGTACTGTGTTTTATTTTAGAACATGGATGGGCAAACTACGGCCCGCTGCCCAACTCCGGCCCGCAAAGGCTTTTAATCCGGCTTTTAAGACGTCATTTTGACATAAGTGTTTTGACCACCCCTGACAAGATCCTGGTAAATTATCCTGCGGTTATTTTCAATCTAAAACTGTTTCCATAGCTCGTGGCTAAGTAACAACAGCCGCACGGGTCGATCCATCAAATTAAGCTACGCTTGCCGGGTATGGTCCGTGGTTGGGTGACCAGCTTTACATACCGTGCCTCGGAAAGCACGTTAAGCCGTTGGTCCCGGCTGTCATTCGTGGATCTTTGACAGTCGGGTCGTCAGATACCCGAAAGTCTGACAGCCAGTCTTACCAAGGGGTATGTTACTACCCAGTTACTGGGTTGTAGAGAATAAGCAGTCGCTACATGTAAAATACTGATATTCAGCTGCTTCCAGTTAGACTGGAAGCCGACCCCAACATAGTTAGGAAAAGGCTAGGCAACTTGATTTTACTGTTTCCATATATTATTTCGCTGATAGTCAGTGCCTATCCGGATACTGTGAAACAGGTCCAAGAATATGAAGACCCAGCTCTTATTTTGTTTTGATATCATCTTGAGTTAAACTTCTCAATCCACAGATCTATACTAACAGTCCCCTGGATAGAGCTGGGCGGGTCAGTGTGCATAGAATGCGTCCAAACTGGCCACAAAGCGAACGTTGAGTTTCTCACGAAACCGTTCTACGGCGGCAAGAAACATCGGGTCACCTGCGAAATATTTGCCGGAATTGACAAAAAGCCTTATTACACTGCCCAGGGAGAATGGAATTCTAGAATGGATGGAAGATGGACTGAATCTGGAGTAAGTAACTATTACATTAGTAGTATGTACATATAAAGGAAGGTAGTGTCACCTGCGAGATATTCATTGGCGTAGATGTTCTATGTTTTGTGTTAGAGGGTTATGGTTGCCGCACTCAGGCGGACCATTGTGCGTCGGCCAAGGCGGCCTTCGGTGGTTATTCCAACCAGACAAAAACCCTATTACACTGCTCTGGAAGAATGGATAAGCGAACATTTAAACAGAAGACGTACGATTTTCCAAAGCATTAACAGCAGTGCTCCCCATCTAAATAATTTCCCAAGACTGGACTGATTCTGGAGCGTCTAGGTATTGTTTGTTCCAAAAGTATCTGATGAAAAGAATTACAAACGGACCAGGTAACGTGCCTGTGGGTGCCAAATTTTTAGTGCGTTTAAATGAAAAACGTAACCCTTATAGAATTACTCGTCCGTCTTGTGACAGACGAACGAGTAATTCTATAAGGGTTACGTTTTGCTCCAAATCTAATAGACCGATTATGATAAAAGATACAGATTGCAATTTCTATGCCCCAAATACGTCCGTGTTACGTAAAAAAATGAATTTTAAATAAATGGAGTTCTCTTGGGGTTTCTTTAAGGAGAATAATAAGTTTTTTTTTTAAGTTTTGCACTCTCAAATGAAAGGCCTTAATGCGACGGTCAGATGTATATTTTTCTTAACTTTAAAATAAATACTTTGTCAACTACAATGTTAAATATGTTGCTTGGGATACATTTAATTTTTGAACTCATATTTTAATCTATTCTAATCTTTTAGTTGTAATTAATGTAATGTGTCCTAATTTATTTGTAATTTTTATAGTTTTAATTAATATTTTGCTTTTCCAATTTAATTGATGTTTTTAATTTTTTTTTATTTATACTGTATTTTAATTTAATCACTTGACATTTTAAATTCAATGTAAAAATTAAAAATAAAATGTTATTGTCGTATAATTTCGATTTTAATTTTATTTTTCATTATACAAGTGCTGTGCACACCTATAAATGACGAGTTCACCGCAAAACTGTCAAATAGAATACATATATTATTGTAATGTTTTAGTGAATAAGTCGTTGGTGTGTCAACAAATAAATAAATAAATAAATTTCCAGCCAGCCCTTTTTAGCCTTATTTTAGTTCTGGTCCTGTTAAAGTTCTTCTATCTAGATATCCTAAACAGAAAAGTCAAATCTTAATTTTACGTTTCTTTTATTACAGCGCTCAGAAGTCCTCTTTGAGGTATCAAACATGAAGCCACGTCGCAAGCGCGTGGCGCCGGTGTCCAGACAACAGCCGCACGAGTCGCGGCGCGTGTGGCGCCACGTGACGTGCGCGCTGCGGGCCGCGGACTGTGACGCGGCTACTAGCGCCAAGCGGACGGTGGAGCAGGCGCAGAGGGAGGCCGTGAAGACACGGGAGGCTAACGGAGAGAAGTGGGCCACGCTGGTACGTAACACTCACACTACACAATACTCACGCGTTACTGCGCGTGTGGCGCCACGTGACGTGCGCGCTGCGGGCCGCGGACTGTGACGCGGCTACTAGCGCCAAGCGGACGGTGGAGCAGGCGCAGAGGGAGGCCGTGAAGACACGGGAGGCTAACGGAGAGAAGTGGGCCACGCTGGTACGTAACACTCACACTACACAATACTCACGCGTTACTGCGCGTGTGGCGCCACGTGACGTGCGCGCTGCGGGCCGCGGACTGTGACGCGGCTACTAGCGCCAAGCGGACGGTGGAGCAGGCGCAGAGGGAGGCCGTGAAGACACGGGAGGCTAACGGAGAGAAGTGGGCCACGCTGGTACGTAACACTCACACTACACAATACTCACGCGTTACTGCGCGTGTGGCGCCACGTGACGTGCGCGCTGCGGGCCGCGGACTGTGACGCGGCTACTAGCGCCAAGCGGACGGTGGAGCAGGCGCAGAGGGAGGCCGTGAAGACACGGGAGGCTAACGGAGAGAAGTGGGCCACGCTGGTACGTAACACTCACACTACACAATACTCACGCGTTAATACATAAGCTTCATAAGGTAACATTTGCCTCGATTTGATGCTTACTGCCACGAAAAGCACAAGATCATGACAAAAAATTTTGTTACAGCTGTTCAGCTCTAAAGGCGAAGACGAATGGGAGTACAAAACACCCCTCAGAAAGCGCCTCAGCCCAGGCACCGCCAAGACAACGCCTCAACATAAAAACGGAGAAACCGCCGAAAACTCTAGATAATCTACTCAATAAAAAACCTTGGACTATTGAAATAAGGTAGAAATTCCTGTGTCACAGCAAAACGGACCTTGTAGGGTAGGACAATGTTCACAGTGACGCACCATTCTAACGGCACCACACTTCGGATATGTTCGAGGATCTTCGGTTGAAAGAGACAACAGTATCTTGTTGTTGTTGTGTTTTAAAGGATAGCTGAAGTGTGTGTGACTTTTTGCCATACTTTTACGGTTTTGGATGTCGCGCATGCATCTCGAGTTTGTTTTTTTTATTGATATATTTTTATAATTGTTTAAATGTAAACAAGAAAGTTTTTTCACTATGAAAGCCTTGTAGAGTCACGCACTGCAGTTTTTAAAATAAAATTCTTGTGCATAATACAAAAGCAATTTCAGATTTTAAAGTTGTAGATAACTACGGGCACTGCTGACCCTTTTTCTTAAAACTTATTATAAAGTTTGTTATAATTTATGAAATACTTTCCTATTTTGTTGTATTAAATACAAAAGCATAAAATAAAAATTGACTTTTTCGGCCACACACGTATCTTATGAAAAGATACACCTCAATAAGATCTTTTAAGAGTTATATTGAAGAGCAGTCACATTGCTATGCTCTGATTTGTGTATTATAACAAACATTTAAATGATTTTATTTTTGTAAATAGGTTTTTACAAACACTTTTATAATTATGTCAATAATCCCGCATTTATTAGCTGACTACTCAGAGAAGAATGACCGAAACATATTCAGAGGTCATTCTCTTTCAAAGTCCCGACATAATCTTGGTCATATCACGTGAAGACCATGTAGGTTGGGGCCTGACATGGTATTTTGAGGATAGAACCATACAGATTGAATGGGTCTGTCCAGTCAGTGCACGCATTTGTCATTAAACGTGAAGCCCAACTCAGAACATAAAGAGCTCAAATATTTTAATAACAATACGCAAAAAAAGGAAATTTGGGTAGGCCACATAAAGACTACTGAAACTGCCAGATCATCATGAAAATTAACAGAGAAATAAAATAAGAAAGGAAAAATTATACAGTGTGTTAGGTTAAACGAGGGACATACTTTCTGGGGGTACTATACTCATGAAAATGAACAACTTTGACTATGGAACTATACCTGAAATCATGAAAAAAAAACAGCTGTTCAGTACATCTATGTTCACACAATTCGTCAAAATGTATGGAATAGCTGATATCATTTTTTCATATTTCACACTCGGTCCCATGGACAAAGTTGTTGATTTTCATGAGTATTATACAACCTGAAAGTATGTCCCTCGTTTAACCTTTTTTTTTTTAAGGCTGGGAAATCATCCAATGATCGCTCCCGCTCTGGGTGGAGTGGAAGGGAGTGTCAGACTCTTACTGACTAAAACCCATCCATGTTCCTTCCGTAGCCCGTTATGTTCCGGGGTAGCGGTAACCCTTTCGGACAATCCCGCTTACCCGGCAGGCTTGGCCCTGAGGGGCCCCTTCATATGCTGACATCTCTTTGAGGCGCGCGTGGAACATATACGCGCGGTCCGGCACGGGTCAGGTGCTGATCGGACGGTGAGTCACCCATTACTCACCGTCCGCAGGCCCGCGCCTACGGTGGCCGGGAGTCGTCACGTGGCTCCCGACGCCCGGGGCGTCTCCCGCGGCGGCTGGGACGGGAGGACCTTTCTCTCTCCCATCCCGCCACCTCCTTCGCGAGCATAACTTTTTCGCAGAAGGAGGTGACTGCCTCCCACTCCCTCTCGCCCCGGACCATGGCTTGCACAAGGGCCGGGTGCGAGAGGTCGCCGCCGCCGCCCTCGTTTAACCTAACACACTGTGTAACTCACATAGTCCTCACATTCCCAATATTTAATTAAAATAGTAATCATTATTATTATTTTGACGCGCAACACTAGCAACGCGCAACGCTTTGATGATGCGTAAAGAGAAAATGTCCAAATTATGCTTGTGCGCAAAATGTTTGACAACGAAAATGAATACACATTTTTAGACTATTGAGGATGAAAAGTTAATGGCATATCGCACTAGCGTTAGTCCTGCCATCTTTTATTTTATTTTTGCATTATTTGTGAAAGAAGGTAGCTGATTTTGAACTAGATGCGAAGGCTATTTAGTTTTGTTACTCAATAGTGAAATGAAACAAGCCGGTACATGCACGGTTATGCTGTCTGCAGAGTACATTTTATCAGTATTCATAAGACGTGGTAAAGGCGGACGCAGGTGCGGTGCGTCTGCCGTCGCCGCCGTGTTGTCTCGGACTGTGCGCGGCGTCTCTGTCTGCGATGAATCCGTTTCGGGCACTCGCAGGACCCATCTTGGAACATGGACCAAGGAGTCTAGCATGTATGCGAGTCATTGAGATAATAAAACTGAAAGACGAAGTGATCTCTCGCACTCCCGAGGCATCTCATTCTCGTTCGCTCTGAGCATAAATGCTGGGACCCGAAAGATGGTAAACTATGCCTAATCAGGTCAGTCAGGGGAATCTCTGATCGGAGGATCGTAGCGATTCTGACGTGCAAATCGATCGTCGGAACTGGGTATAGGGGCGAAAGATAAATCGAACCAATGAATGTAGCTGGTTCTGTCCGAAGTTTCCTTCAGGATAGCTGACGTCGATTTGAACAGTCTCATCCGGTAAAGCGAATGATTAGAGGCATTAGGGCCGAAACGACCTCAACCTGTTCTCAAACTTTACCAACACTTAAACTTTGAAGGAAAACTTGTGACACAACCCGCACAGGTTATGCGTAGTGGATTTCTGCCCTCTCCCTCTCACAACAAGCCAGGTCTTTGTCCCAACAGTAGGAAAGTTAGACTCTGATTATTGTAAAACATAAAATCGTGGCAAAGCAATGTGAATATCTAAAAAAATACTCCAATTAGTCAATAAAATACAGATAATTATGTGGGCATATGGTCATTATGCCCAAAAACAACTGAAAATGTATCGACTAAACGATAATCGATTGAATCGACTGAAAACAAGACGTGAACGAACACTTACGAACTATTTGTAACTGATTTAGTTGGTGTTTTCCTATCGTTTCTGCACAAGAACAAAAATATGCACTAATCAGTAGGAATTGTTATTTAAATATTGGTGAATAGTCGATATAATTTTATCGACTAAAATACCGATATTGAGCCGCGTTTGTTTAGCCTTGGAATCGAACCCATCATGCCTGAGTAAGGTAGAGAAGTGAAAAATATCGACTATCAATTTAATCGATACATTTTCAAAAGTGATCCTGTCAGCATGCGCGACACTATTTTATAAGTTTTATTTTGTAATTCATTTTTGCTTGTAAATTCTCAATCTTATTATGGCCTATGATAGATGATTCAGCAATAATACTTGTAAATAATGTTATATTTCAAATTGCAACGCTTATGTAAATTCTGTTCGATTCGAACACGCGATGGGCCCGTATAAGCCACGCATGGACTTAGAAATAAAATAAAAAATAGTTACGTTTTGGTCGAAGTACGGTAGTTTAAAAGTCGCGAATTTAATGAGTATTATGAAAGAAATGTTATTATAGTAAATAGTTGGTTTTAGTCGGCAGCTGTAGCGTTGTGAGAACTAAGGTATGGTTAAACTATTTTGTAAAATATTACAAGAACTCTCTTCGGTCACCACTGAATTTTTTCGTAAACACAAGCAATACGTATCTGTATTCATGTTTTAATGCAAAATAAGTCAGTCGATATAAATCGCCTTAGAAATCATTTGTGAAATATTCTATGGAAAAGTTTTTAATGTTCAAAATATCATCCGATATTTGGATTAAAAACAAGCCTTTCAGAACATCCTATGATGGCGAATAAGTATTGTCATGCAAAACTTTTTCATACATTATTCTTCTAAAATCCATTTAGATTCTATACTTTTTTATTCTACGTAGTTCGTTGTATAGTGCAAACAATATATTATTGTTAGTAATATCCCGAGGTTTATTACATTTATTATATTTGCTACCAGGCCACTATAGACCCACCCATATATCCTCGATTTAAGAATCTTCAACAAAAAAAAACTTACTTCTTTTTTGTAATTTGCGGCATACAATTACAAATTTGTAGGTCTACAATATTGTCAGCGAAATCAACAGACGTTTTTTCACATGTAAAAGTTTATTAAACAGCAAGAGTATGAAGTAAATGGAGTGTTTATACACTGCGGTACGAAACATCCTCATTGTTGATTCTAGCGACTGAAACCAGGGTGTATTTGTGTCTTAACTTCATTTCCTCACTGTGATCAATGTGTGACATATCTATGATGACAATAATAAATGGAGCGCTACAAGTATCTTTTGACCCTTGAATGACATTAAGGCGATTTACACACGACACCGCGCTCTACCGCGGTAGGTGGTGAAGCGGATCTCATGTCGCATTGGTCTCTAAGAAATCCGTTGATGCCCAACCCACGTACACCGCCCGACCGCGCGGTCGAGCGGTGCTCATTTCTACCGCGCGGTCGAGCGGTGCCGTGTGTTAATCGCCTGACAGGGCGTTGCTGGTAAAGACAAGATAGAACATTATTGAAAAAACAAGATGGCGGCGTTAGTTCCGATTTTGGCCGCGCGCCAAAAGATCCTTGTAAAGCTAAACATTAGGTGGTGGTAGTACGAATCAAACTTAATGGCGTCTCTGAATATGAGGCGAGTCGATGCGCAGTAACGGATTCATGTGTCAGCGGGGCGGGGAGCGGGGGGTACTACGCAGCGTGTAGCGCACTTCAGAGTTGTCATACAGTTTGATGCGTACGACAGTATTTAACACTTAAAGAAAAAGGAACAAGTACTACAGCCAGACATAAACCCTGCTAAACTTTACTCCCGAGTTGAATAGTTTTAACGACGTAATTTTCGGGATATTACGAAACTTTTTACTTTAATACTCTCATATCTTCAAGCATCCTTGTCCATCCGTTGCTGCGATGTCCCCGGGACTATAAACTTCACCTAACGTTAGTCAGTAGGTGCTCACATTTCTAAGTCCACTGTACGTCGGTTCAATTGTAATAATTAGCTAAAAGACTGACAATGTGAACGAAATCAAGCGGAATCGACGATCACGTGCAAAATTATGATTAATTATGAATTATTCAATCACATAGACTTATTTAATTACATAGTTATAACTACCATGTTGTATATTTAAATAAAAAATTAAATTATTTTACGTGTTTTGTTTTTACTCGTTTTCATTCCCTATAACACACCGTCTTTGGAAACAATATGAACGGCCTTTATCACGTCGCAGTAAGGGTGGTTGTCGTAGTTCTAGTGTTACTTCCTATCCTTCCATTGATATTTAACCTGTGAAAATCTCGCGGAAGAAATTATGTGAAGTGACCTGTCAATAGTGTCAGTCAGTAGCAATCCCTAGCATCACGTGGAATGACAGCTCACTTGCGTAAGTTTTCACGGTACCTAAGTTTTTTACAGAATAGAACAGCTTACCAACACATATTGCAAAAGGGTTTATGAGTTAACATTAGCCAAACACACACAATTAAATTAGCTCAGAATGGGAAATAAAACAAATCAAATCAGTTTCAACTTGAATTTAATCTTAGAAAAAAAATTGACCAAGAAAACACAAAAGAAAAATAAAATTGCACAAAATTTTATGAATTATGTCTTTTTTTTACTTTAGTTTAATATCATTGATCGGCTAACGAATTTTGACCATGACGTGACGTCGAGTCGATCTTGATAATAATATTTGTTTATTTTCTTAACCCTGAAATAAGTATAATCGTTAATTTAGGACTCTTTTGTTTTATTCAGTTGTAACTTTTTGTGAGTCCCATTAAATGCACGTGTAATATGTTTTCTTTGTGGCAACACATTGATAAAATATCATAACGACTTGAACACAAAACTGTGATGCGACGTCGCATCGTAAAATTCTGCGAGCTCGAAGGAAGAATTAAATAGGTAATTTTGTGATTTGCGAATTAACATCGCAGTTTAATTTTACAAGACCTATAACAGGGATAGACAAACAAATATATTCTTATCGATGTAGTGTAGCCGGGTAAGTACATATTTTTGAGGCTGACCATACAGGATACAGGATGTTGGACAAGACATCAAATTGGGACAACTCTCTCCACGGGACCAACATCGCTGTCTCGAAAAAATGCCTGCCCCATACAAAACTTCAATATCTACTTGACCACATCTTTCTGATTTAAGCTGTCCATTTGTAATATACACACCAAAGAAAGACTTCTTCTCGCACGGTGTACCCTTAACAAGAGTAGCAGTGGGCGCAGTCAGGACCCTGAAGTTGACCTCATCAAAGTTCATGGATTCGTACAGGAACCGAGACTGTCTGTCACTCAGGATCCAGAGGTTGCCTTCTCTGTCTGCCTGGAATTGCAAGGAATTGTTGGTATGATATGGTGTAAGCAGTGATGCCCTAGTAATATCAGATTCGACTAACGAGTTGCAGTTCGTGAGGGAAAGCGGGATTATTGTCCGTAAGGGTTACCGCTACCCCGGAACATAAAGGGCTAAGGAAGTAACCTGGATGGGTTTTAGTCAGTAAGAGTCTGACACTCCCTGCCGCTCCACCCAGAGCGGGAGAAGTCATTGGATGATTTCCCAGCCTTACAAAAAAAAGGTTGTGGCACTTTACTTAGTGTATTTAATTTCATCACCACTGCTCTCAAAACGGTGAAGGAAAACATCTTGAGGAAACCGGCATGTCCTAAATTGAAGACAAGTACAGACGCCAGCACATCAAGCTATCCCTAACTGTGAAATTTTCTCAATTAAAAATGAACCTTATGTCTTTGCAATAAAGTTGAAATACTATCAAAGAAATTTGACAGATTGTGGTAACTTGATGTGCTGGCCTCTGTACATCCACCAACCCGCACTGGGTCCGCGTGGTAGATTACGGCCTACTACCCCTCGTAGAGAGGAGGCGTGTGTCCCAGCAGTGGGAACATTATAGGCTGATTATGCAATCAACAGCATGTTATGCTAAGTCAGAGGCCCATGGGCAGCATTAAAACTCTGACACCAGGTTAGTCACTAACCACACGAAGAAGAAGAAGACCGCTACCTCGGAACATAAAGAGCTACGGAAGGAACATGGATGGGTTTTAGTAAGAGTCTGACACTCCCTTCCGCTCCACCCAGAGCGGGAGGGGTCATATGATGGTTTTCCACCCTCAAAAAAAAAAGCATCATGTCGAGCAAATTTTTTTTAAAATTATAACATACCTTGACGTCATTCGGAAATTCCATTAAATTACAGTCGCTGAGGATCAAAGGTGTGTTATTACGGTTAAATTCTTTGTCCATGTTCCAACAACCCAATCCATTTTTGCATACCTGTTGAAGAAGTACGTCACATAAGTAACCACATGATAAAAGAGGTTATGGAAGTATAGAGAGTACATTCATTTACCTGTGTATAAAATAAAACGTTAGTGGATGGATCTATATCGCAGGCTGTGGCTTGTGACCTTGGCCCTCTGTCACCAATTATCTGGAAAAATTCACCATTTTCCAGATCATGAAACATTTCGAGTACTGGGGACCGACCACCACCACTTAAAACCAGTACCTATTATTTTAATATAAAATTTACTTCCGAGTGGGAATGAGATAGAGCTACCTATACGTCTTGTATAGCTAAGTTTCATTCTCACACTGAAGTAATATTGAAATAATACTGCTTTAAGAGGTAATGGTTCAGGTCGTGATCTGAAAATTGACTGTCATATTATGAGTGACGCAAACAGTTGAAGACAGTTCAGTTAAGTACGGTTTTATAAAAGCGACGGCATTCTCTCTGTCTGCTCGCTGGGCAGATTTCAATACAAACCTCAACTCCATTGAATATGTCCTCTTGTGGTGCATTCTTATCTCTTAACAGCTTCGTTGACATTTTGAAAAGCTTAGTGCTGGACGTCGGATGAAGATACAAGTCGCAGAAACTGAAAATTGGATCTTAGAAGATTGAGAGTCGATTAAAATCAGTCTATAGTTCCCAACCCCTGGGTTCCCAAACATATTTTGTCTACTGCCCACTTTGATAATAAATATTTTTTTAGCGCCCCCATTTTTTCAAAACCACTATCTAGATGAAATTAAAAATCCCCCCTAAGCCTTTACAAAACGCCCCCATTTTTTTGGGTCTCTTACTGCCCCCCTTTAGGCCTGCAGCGCCCACAAGGGGGCGTTATCGCCCACTTTGGGAAAGCGTGGTCTATAGAATAGTCCTAGTTATTTTCTAGACATGGTCATCTCCAATCGCCCCGTTCAACATCAACGTGCAACTGCTACCACCCATTCTACAAAGGTTGTACGTAGTTCCACCTAACCTTAGGGCGTCTTAGTGTGCGTTTGTTTGGTATGATTCTGTGGCGTTAAATATTTATTAGCTATATAGGTAAGGTTTAAAAAAAATCTCCAAATACAAAAAACCTGCTCACCCATCCTTCTTTGGTTGTGACAAAGTCGAAGAAGACACTCCATCACTCCAATAGAAGTCAATACCACCAACTTTGTAGACCCCAGCGTGGGGGTCAAAGTGGAAGTAATGGTTTTCAACCCGCCACGCCTCGTCATCGTTCATACTGTACACGATGAGGGCGTTTGACCCCATATCCGTGATATAAGCGAAGCTGGCGCTGCATTCCTTGCCTAATGTTTCTACAGACTGAAAAAAATAGCATTCTGAGCAGCCGCTGCTGGCAATTCGTTATAACTTGATATTCGTTATCTTGGAATTAGTAAAAGACTGAATAATTTTACAGTGCCCAAGACAGTCCACAATGATCTAATTTTTGGAAGCAATAAACATATTGAGGATTGAGTATATGATGCATATTGAAGTGAAGCGTCTGTTTTCTGCTTTGCGAAACACAAAGCATGTCTATTTGACCTACTTACGATGCTAGTCAGCATGGATGAGTCTCTTAACACATCTTCTTTGAGGATGTACTTCTTTATGAGCTCGTTTGTAGTCAAGTCGAACACTAGCACGGCTGGATCTGATACTTGTATCACATCTCCTGTGGAATTCAAACAATACTTGTAGGTAACATAAACATTCATAACATCACGCCTTGTTTTTTCGAAGGGCTAAGTAGAGGTGCACCCATAAAAAGGAGGTAGGTACACCCACATTTCGCCAGTTATATTAAGTCTCACTCCAGACTCTGGGCTGCTACTGAGAATAACTTTTGGAATATTTGTAGAGAACAAGAACTAGAAAGAAAAACTGTAGAAATAAGAAGTCGTGTATTTTATATCCTAGGACCCGTGTTAACGTAGCTACTTGCGAATAATCAACACGAAAACCTATAAGACACTGAAAAAATTACCACATACCTAACTACATCGATATCAGGTAGTACCTAAACTGACGCCTTCTACCCATGGCAGAGACTACAGAAGTCACGTGCTGCGATCCTTACATACTCCTTTTGCTTCATATCTCAGGTCATTGAAGAGTAATCTTTAAGTTCCTGCAAATGTAGCTGTGGCTTGGCAAGGCATGAGGAACTCGTGGCTAAGTAATAACAGACGCACGGATCGCTCCATCAGGTTAAGGTACGCTTGCCGGGGTTGGTCCGTGGATGGGTGACCATCTTTACAAAACAGATTCCTCCGTGTCTCGGAAAGCCGTTGGTCCCAACTGTCATTCGTGGATCTTTGGCAGTCGTTACGGGTAGTCAGAAGCCCGAAAGTCTGACAGCCAGTCTTAATACTTATTGTATTACCCAGTTACTGACTGGGTTGTGGAGGTTATGTAGGCAGTCGCTCCATGTAAAATACGGACATTCAGCTGCATCCGGTTAAACTGGACTTGCCGACCCCAACATAGTTGGGAAAAGACTCGGCAGATTGAATTGTAGCTGTGGGGCATGACTCAAACAAGCAGGTAGTACAGAATTCGTGGATATGTTATTTACACCTACAATAACGTGTGTGTGTGTATGAAATGCCCCCATCTTACCAGCCATATCGTTTACTCCATTATCTACGACCCAGAGACGATTACACTTGTCAACGTGAATCCTGAAGGTGGAGACGACGGTTCTGTTGGACACTACTTTGCCCTCCTGGCTGAGACATCCTTCATTCCAGTTCGGGTACGGATACAGAGGAGCATCTTGGGTATCGTTCAGATAGACGAAGTTCAGGGTAGAAGGGATGCCTGGTAAGTAAATGGCTTAATGATATCTAAGCTGTAGGAAATAATTTTAAATGGAAACTTACATGGCGCCTGTATTTCACGACTGATGGACATAGACAAAGGTGAATAGTGGGTGCATTCAGATTTCGTTAAATTTTAAGTGCAATGAAATAAGGGGAAAGTCTTATTGCCATAAACCGGGATTCATGTAGACACGATATGCCGCTGAGAATTTAATAAAAGAAAAACTGTCTCAATGACCAGAACATCGAGTCCAGGACCCAAGGTCCAGCGATCCCGCGTCTCTATACCAATGAGAAAGTTTACAGACATTATTAATTTTATTGTTCAAAACTGCTTGAGGTTTTTGAGAAATAGTCACGAAATTTCTGGTGATCATTGTAAAAGGCATCATAACTAATGAAATCACGCCTGTGGATATTAGCCGAGAGAAAAGCTGAGGTTAAAGTTCCTCGAATTAGCATATCGGAGGGTAGCGTATCAAATATTGCGTTTTTTTTTAAAAGGAAATTAAAATGAAGATCTAGCCTTTTTTCCACCGAGGTATGGTGATGAATAATTTGTCTTTCCACCTCGCTATTCCAGTTGGCATATTATTAGTCGGTATATACGTCCCATTGGCTATAGACGAGTCTCTGGCTTTGCAACAGCCCTCACAGGCCCATGCAAAGTCTATGAATTTCCATTGGAATTTCGGAGGTATCAGTGCTGCCGCCTGATATACTAATAGAAGAACTAGAATTACGGGCAAATTGGACATGTTGTTGCGAACGGTTTTTATTATTTTCACAATTTTTATTGGTTTTTTACATTTTATGCTTACTAACTAAAATTTTGTCATTGCCATGTCTATAATGACATTAAATTTCTATGACATTGCGATGCAGCGAAGATAGGTGATAGCATATACTAAGTAGGTGTTAACCACGGTCCCACGGAGGTAGTAATAGCGCTATTAATGTAGGCTATTTTGGACAAAAAAAGTATAGATCTTTATTTATTTATTACTAGCTTCTGCCCGCGACTTCGTACGCGGACCCTGTTGCTTATGCCAGCGACAACGGGGTCGCCATTTATGTTATTTTTTATCATTTTTCCCATTTAAATCTTTTATCACACTGAGCTTTAGTTTTATTTCATTCCAACAACCACCAAAACATACAGTCCATTTGTCATCGTTTTCATTTTGGTAACCGCATTATTATATTCCCCACTTGTCTCTAGAGACCTAGAAGTCAATGCGTAGAAACGGTTGGAACTCAAGCACAATTCTCTATCCGTGAACGTCTCCGACTCGCGAGACAATACCTACATAACGTTCACGATCAGCGGTCAGTCGCACATCACGTGCCCCACTTGTTTCTAGAGACCTAGAAGTCGATGCGTAGATACGCTTGGAACTCAAGCGTAATTCTCTTTCCGTGAACGTCTCTGACTCGCGAGACCACAGAACAGATAAAGAAGTTAGAATGGAAGTAGTTCCTGATTTGTATTAGAACGCGTGTCGCCGCATGTCTCCCACTCTTGTCTCTCAACTACAAGCAAGAGATAATACGTACGCGCATTACACACACAAATAAACCACACGCACTTAGATCGCGTGTTTACTATTGGTTGTCACACTAACGCAAATACTGCTCTGGACGTACACTCACACACGTGTAAAAGCAATTTATTTCTCATATATGTTACGGCTACCAAAAGGTCGATAAATCATATCGATAAAATTACTGTAGTTTAGTTAATTAAAGTTTTGCATTTTTTCAAGTTGCAGATACGGTACGAATAACTTCCTAATTACATATAAATAAACTTAAATCAAAGTCAAATAAGGGGGGAACATCCGATACTGCCGCGAAATTTTAATTTTCTTTAGTTTTATGCTAGTTGCAGCTCTGTTTTACGTCATAATAATGAAAGAAAGAAAAAGAGAATTTTGAATAACATAAAACGTAAAACAACGCTACAATATGCAAAAAAACTATAAAGAAATTTTAAATTTCACGTCCATATCGAATGCTAAGTCGAATTAACATAATATATCTAATCTAATTAATTTATTGTGAACTACTCCGTGAAAAAGTATTTATTAATTGTGGCATGTTAATTTATTAATAACAGCTGTGCCCGGCGGTTTCACCCGCGTTACATAATCATTTTCTGCAAAATGTTGCAAACATAAATTGTGCTACATTTAGTACGTATCCATTTAATTCTACCAGTTGCTTCAAACCACAGTTTTCTAGTAGCTGGATCTTTTGTAAAATTAAAAAAAAAGTGTTTGCATCGTAAATTTGATTTTAGACGAAAAACCAACTAAGAAACTAAATTAATAATCCACATTATACAATAATTGGTGTTAATATAAACAAATTTATTTTCATTGTTATATTACTGACAATAATCATTCGTATACACATCTTAATATCGACATTGTTTACAATTTAGAACAACACTATCGACGCGCATAGATTTCCCAGAATTGAAGTTTTGGATCGACGCACGCGACGTTCACAGTGAACGCAATACATTGCGCGACCGCCCACGTCGTGCAAGATCGTACCAATGTAATGCAAGCAATGTATAATTTTGCATCTGAATGCGATTTTATCGTTTTTGTCTACAAACTACATAATACTTTTGTAATAATTACAAATATCACTCGTATTTTAAGGTTTTTGGAGTTACCGGTGAAAAGAAATCCCTCCTCGGGCCACATTGCACTCCTGACTTCTTTTCCGACACGTTATAATTGGGCAAGACGGCATAATTCTTTTTTTCCGCGGAGAATTGAACGCTTTCACAATAAGAGCGTGACTGTTGACCGGTGATTCTAATTTCGGTTGGGTTTGGAGCGCCCGCGCAAATGTGTGGCGCGCCTGTCCCGCCCACAAGGCCCTTCTAACCTCTTTAACTGTTCCGTGCGCGAGACAATACATGACGTTCACGATCAGCGGTCAGTCGCGCATCATATTCTTCACTGGTCTCTAGAGACCTAATGAATACGCTGAGAACGCAGGCATGCTTCGCGACCCGAAGAGGTTTCCACGGAGCGAGTTGCAGCCTAATGTTCTCGAGCAGCATCAAGTCTCTCCTGACGCTCTTCAGTAGATTCATGGGATCTTATGATCCTCATTCTTTTAACTCTCTTGGAACATTGGGAAAGATTTGACCTCTTTCTAGGCATGGTCATAGTTTTATTGTGAAGATACCTGATCAATAAAAAACTAAATTAAAATGACTGCTCCCCTGCGTTACCGGGTAGGCTACCGTGTCACGAAGATAAATGGAAAAGGAAATTAACCACTCAAACAACATAAGCCCGAAGGCATATTCATACGATAAAATAAAAAAATAAATAGGAGTTTTGGCCAGTAGAGTCAAATTTTCAATGATATACCATCGTCATCGAAAATCAGTCCTAAACTGTTACCGCCTTCACCGCGTGCAGGTACTCCCAGTTTATGTTATTTTATAATTACACAGTAAAATTAGTGATAGCTTTGATTTCCACATCAGATGTTTCTGAGCTTCGATTTTTATAAGTCAACAGGGAATGCCCATCATATTGAACAACAAAGACGTCAAAGACTTCATTCCTATATGTGTTATGGTGTAGCTAGGCTCTTGGAGTTCCACAACAGGTGTTCCAGATCTTCGATTTTTATAAGTCAACAGAGAGTGCTCATCAGATTGAACCACTTGTGCTAAGAACCTTATTCCTATATGTGTTATGGTGTAGCTAGGCTCTTGGACTTCCACAACAGGTGTTCCAGATCTTCGATTTTTTTACATCACCAGAGAGTGCTCATCAGGCTGAACAACTTTCGCCAAGACGTCATTCTTATATGTGTTATGGTGTAGCTAGGCTCTTGGAGTTCCACAACAGGTGTTCCAGATCTTCGATTTTTATAAGTCAACAGGAAATGCCCATCAGACCGAACAACTTTTGCTAAGACGTCATTCCTATATATCTTACAGTGTAGCTGGGCTCTTGGAGTTCCACATCAGGTGTTCCAATCTTCAAATTTATTCTCTCAGCAGGTAATGCTAATCACGTGGAACAATTTTTGCTAAGGTATCATTTTTGTATCTCTTACAGTTTAGCTGGTCTGTTGCGGTTCTGCATCAGGTGTTCAAGTTTCCAAGATAAGTTATAGCCTATATGTTGCCCAGACTTAATACCTATACAACAACAAAAAAATCATTCCAATCCGTCCAGTAGTTCCGAAGATTAGCGTGTACAAACAAACAGACAAACAGACAAACAGACAATAATTTTTTTTTGGATTCGTGCTCTATTACTGTTTCTAAACCCCCCTCAATTATTTTTTTTTTAATATATTCAATGTACAGACACAGTTTTTTTACTGTTTTATTATATGTATAATATAATATAATAATAATAGATGTAATAGATTATCAGAGTTAAATATGTCCAAAGTAAGGAAGGCTGTTGCAGTTTAGTCGGATGGAAGAGCTCCAATGAGCTTAGGTGCGAGTAGTGCGATAGGTCTATAACGCAAACGCTGCCTTACTTGCTACCTATTTGTGCAATACTACCTGCGCTTTGAAGAACTTTAGAACTGGCAGAAACTAATTTACTTTACTTTGTAAGTTGATAAGTTCACTTTGCGCGCGCGACGAAGAAGACTTGCGTGGTAAAGCTTTGATAAAATTTATCTTATATCTAACCGTGGGCCAATTCGGCGCCATCGTTTTCCATAAGATACCTGCTCATGACTTAAAATACAAAATAGCGTTTTTTTTTGGCTTAACCTTCAATAACACTATAACAAAATTTTACTATTTGAATGCTGTTGGATTCTAATTCTAATAAGTGAAAGTTTTGGGAAATACGTAGTTATTTAAGTTAATCTATCACCTTCGTGACGAATTAACTAAACGTGTTAAACGTCAAACTAAGTTTCATTTCGCGATCAAAGATAAAGAGTTCTTTGGCATCAAGTTTTATCCATCTCTATTCTACTTAGGTCAATTTTGAATACTGTCTCCGTCACGCTTGAACTATGCGTAATAACTAATTTAGATCCGTGGAAAAACACGCAATTCAGCCAGATGTCAGGCAAGGCAAATAAAGTATTGTTCAATTCTAAATAAAATAATTGAAAGAATCTATTGTATGACGTTCTGAGACCTTGCTGTGTTGTTATCGGGAAGTGCATCGGTGTATTAGCCGAAAAAATGTCAACGGAAAACGAAGAAACTGTAATTAACAACGGTGAAGTAAACGCAGAGCCGAGTAAAGAAAAACGGATCGGCTGCGCTCATTATAAACGTCGCGCAAAGTTTGTGGTAAGAAGTAGATCTTATACAGATGTTAATTAATCGATATTAGTAGACTGTCTGTGAGCAATTTGGTCTGTAGCCGGGACAAAACAGGTCTATATTAAACACAACATCGTAGAAGTCTTGCGATAGTGACATGCAGATTTCAGAAACAAAGATAAAGTCAACGAACTGAAAGGCGCGCATCATGCGTTATTATTGCGGCGAATTATAGGAAGTAATCCTTAATTTTTTCCCAATATGTTCTCACTAGATGTAGCACTTTCTAGGCAGTATAGATACCTGTTATTGGAAGTAATTGACCTCTTTTAAACTTCAAAGATTTGGTAATGCAGTTTGGTACTTACATGGTTTTATATTTAGAACATTGAATGTGGCATGAGGGAGAGTCCTTTGTTTGCTAAACAAGTCAAACAAGATAAATGTTTATTACAAAATAAAAATCAAGAATATGAGTCACTTCTGTTTTGGGTATTTCTTGTTTATGGTTGCTTAGGGATAGGGTTGCTGCTAAAGTTGAATATGCAATGTTCGGTACCATTGTAAGGGGTGAGAATTGACTGCTATATCTAGTTAAAATATTGCTATAGGCCATTATCAGCATTCTTCATAAAACATTTAACAAATTGAGACTCAGGAAAACAATTTTAAAGCCCAAGAGTTTTTTTTTTAAATAAATGGCATGTAAAGGCATCAAAATTTACAAGAAAATAGAATTTTAAAAATTCCAGTTGCACCTTCCAAAAGGTACTTAGTTGGAGTTTAAGACTGGGCAAGAAACTCCATCTGCTAGTCATAATAAAACTTTAAGAACGAAATAATAAAAATTTCAGACACCGTGCTGCAACAAAGTTTACGTCTGCCGATACTGCCATGATGAAAATGAACAGCACTATTTCAACCGGAAGTCAGTAACGGAGCTCATATGTACAGAATGCGACAAGAGACAGAAAGTGCAAGAAGAGTGCGAGAACTGTGGAGTGCGGTTCGGAAAGGTGAGTATTAAAAGCTGAACTTGAATTACCGGTTATATTGTTTGATAATTTCATAACAAAATGTCTATGCAAGATGGTGTTCCGTGTTGTTACATAATTATTTGCTGATAAATCATTTCATTGATAAATAAGTTTTTTACGCTTTATCTCTTATACATTGGTCTCATTGCATCATCATTTTACCATATAATACAAATAAGTAAACTAGACACCATTCAAACACTGCAATAGCCTTGACAATTAATTAAATATTTGCTAAAGATTATGTTTTGTACATTTACATTATTTAACCATTCATATAATAATTACATACACAATTAAAAAGCTGTTGTGTCTCGCGTACATCTGTGTACCGGCAGTCATTGGGATAAATAATACATGTGAGTTCAAGACACAAAAAAGGTGTTAAAAAAATTAACTCTAAGAATTTTGTGGGAGCATTGTACACTTTGTTACAAACAATTTTACTTTAACTATGGGATGAACCCTAAAATCACGACAAAAATATGAACTGTTCCATACATTTTATTGAGTTATGTGTGCATAAATGTATGGAACAGCTCATATTTTAATTTTTTAACATCTTATATACTTAGTTTTGCCAATATCAAATCAGTAAAAACAGCCAAGCAGATTGTTAATATTAATCTTGTCTGGCCACTGTTATTTAAAGCCATTATCATATAAGTATGGCAAATATTAAATTTACACTTAAATGGCTTAAAAAACCCAAGATTATTGATAACAAACATGTATGCTTTGAGCCAGGCTAGCATCTTATCACAATGTTCTGCCACCAACTTAGATAGACTTAAAGAGGAAGATACCTATAGCATATATAACAACATAAACACCAAACCTGAGGTTGGTGTACAACTACATGCAACAAAACCCACACATCAGTGAGCACAGTTGCATAGTTACAATTACCAATATACAAGGCATAGATAGGATCCGACACAGTCGTGAGCGCGCCGCCGAATGTTTACGATTTTGACTGACATTGAGCGTCGCATCACGATGACTCTCACGCCTATTTTGTAATATCTATCTCTCTCTCACAAAACTGTCGAAGCAAGCAAAAAACAAAAAATAAAAACTTAATTTTCAACAAATTAACGTTTTGGGCTATACTGAGAAGTATACGTCCGTACTTTTATTACTTAGCCACGAGAGTGGCTACGCTTGCCGGGGTTGGTTCGACTATAATAGAATAGAATAGAGTATCTTTGACAGTCATTTCGTATAGATACAGCCAAACTTTTTGTATAGGTTTTCTATGGAACATGGTGAAGCTCAATTATGTGAAGTAGCTACGCTTGCCGGGGTTGGTTCGACTATAATAGAATAGAATGGAGTATCTTTGACAGTCATTTCGTATAGATACAGCCAAACTTTTTGTATAGGATTTCTATGGAACATGGTGAAGCTCAATTATGTGATGTGGCATTGTCTTACAGATCTATTCAAAAGAATTAGCTTTAAAACATTTTTTTTAATTTCCATTTCTGAAAGAAAAAAATAACAAATATGTAAATCCAACACTAAGGAATGTATATCCTTAGCTCCATTGAATTTGCTTTTGATATCTTTGATGATTCATTTAATTAATTAAATGTAAAACTCTTTAATCTTTATAGATCTTTTCGTAATTAGCATACCAGGCAAATTAAACAGGGGTGGCGTGTATGAAGGCCACCCTTAATACGTTTTTCGGCACGCTATGCGTGTTTATCGGCTACCCCAAGAACATGAAAATATTCTGGCAATGGCGGTGGCGGGCGTTTCAAACCAATCATTCGATTCTTTTTGCGTCACAACATTGACTTCGTCTTCAAGAGCTGTCCGCTGGATTGTAAATACTTATGTTGTTGAAGAGTACTTAAGAAGTTTTTAACCTGCCAATTGTTCGCCTGCTAGAACCCGTTAGCATTTTTTAGAGCTCAACGATTGATACCATCAATTTTTTTTTCCAAACTGGGCGATTACGCCCCCTTGTGAGCGCTGCAGGCCTAAAGGGGGCAGTAAGAGACCCAGTAATGGGGTGTTGTGTATAGGGTTAGGGGGCGATAAGTAATTTTGATCTAGATAGTGGTTTTTTAGTAGGTGAAAAAATGTAGGCGCTAAAAAAATATTTATTCTCAAAGCGGGCAGTACCTACTCAAAATGTTTGGCAACCCCTGATTTATAGGGTTATGTATTATTGTCGTTTCGAGTGAATTTTTCTTGTGAACCTATGTTTTTCTTGTGGACATTCCTTAGGTACTGTAACAAATTGCAGTAATCAATTCCATCAATGAAACAACGCGATCAGTACAGACGCCAGCACATCAAGCTATCCCTAACTGACAAATTTTCTTAATTAAAAATGAACCTTATGTCTTTGCAATAAAGTTGGAATACTATCAAAGAAATTTGACAGATTGTGGTAACTTGATGTGCTGGCCTCTGTACATCTAAACCGCATGTAAGAGTTATTAGTGTCATAATTTTTATGAAATATTGACACTGCCAGCTCTTGAATTTTTGTGCTGATCGCGTTCAGTTTCGGTCGTGAATTCGTCCTTAGTGTTTTCTGCCTACAATAGAATACTTTTTATTAAACTAAGTACACATTTAATCATTTAAAAAACCCAAGATTATTGATAACAAACATTTATGCTTTGAAGCCAGGCTAGCATCTTATCACAATGTTCTGCCACCAACTTAGATAGACTTAAAGAGGAAGATACCTATAGCATATATATAATAACAACATAAACACCAAACCTGAGGTTGGTGTACAACTACATGCAACAAAACCCACACATCAGTGAGCACAGTTGCATAGTTACAATTACCAATATACAAGGCATAGATAGGATCCATCACAGTCGTGAGCGCGCCGCCGAATGTTTACGATTTTGACTGACATAGAGCGTCGCATCACGATGACTCTCACGCCTATTTTGTAATATCTATCTCTCTCTCACAAAATTGTCGAAGCAAGCAAAAAACAAAAAATAAAATCTTAATTTTCAACATATTATGCTAGCCTCTGTACATCTAAACCGCATTTAAGAGTTATTAGTGTCATAATTTTCATGAAATATTGACACTGCCAGCTCTTGAATTTTTGTGCTGATCGCGTTCAGTTTCGGTCGTGAATTCGTCCTTAGTGTTCTCTGCCTACAATAGAATACTTTTTATTAAGTGCACCATACAAATTGCAGACCCATTTCTGTCGGCCATTTTTAATCCCCGATGCAAAGAGAGAGGTGTTTTAAGTTTAACGTGTCTGTCTGTGGTATCGTAGCTCCCCAACGGATGAACCGATTTTCGTTTGTGTCATAGATAATTTTATCCCGATTGTTCTCAGCGATGTCTCATGAAAATCTGTTCAGCCGTTTGAAGATCATCAGCTCTTTTCTAGTAGATGAGGGTATCTGACTACTTCCTTATGTCCGCTCGATTAGAAATATTCGATTATGAAGGATATATTAATAATATAAAATATTAATATTGTGTCGGGGGTTTTTTAAATTTTTTAATTTAAAAAACCAGACACACACGCAGACTACCAAATTGAACAACTTTTAGGTACTATGGGACCAATTCCGAAATCGCAAAAAAAAATCTGCTGTTTTAAACATTTTTGGTCTCGTGACTCGGCGAAATGTAGGGAACAGCTGATTTTTTTTCACGATTTCGGTGTTGGTCCCATCGTAAAAGTTGTTCAGTTTGTTGGTCTGTAGCATATCCTTTATGTATATACCCTTTCGGTTAAACCCAGTATAATTAATCGGCCTGCCTCAATTTCCCCAGTACACGTGCCTGATCTGCAACTTGTTTGACGATGACGACAAACGGCAGTACCATTGCGACGGCTGCGGCATCTGTCGTGTCGGTGGCAGGGACCGGTTCTTCCACTGCGAGCGTTGCAACATGTGCCTGCCAGTTCAACTGCAGCAAGTCGGCCACAGGGTGAGTATCCAGGCATTATTGGCTCGTTTATTTCAATGAAAATTAAAAAATTATACCCATAACCAGCTGACCCGACAGACGTTGTCCAGCCTTAACTATGATACCTACCTACCTAACCTACCTACCCTACCTACCTAATCACTTAGGGGTATGAAAAATAGATAGTAGCCGATTCTCAGAACTACTGAATAAGTATATAAAAAATCATTGAAATCGGTCAAGCCGTTTAGAAGAAGTCTGGTAACTGACATTGTGACACGAAAATTTTATATATAAGACTAGCACCTGCCCGCGGTTTGAGACACGTGGTTCCCATCCCTTTTTCTAAAATAAAAGTAGCGCAAGTTATTCCTTATTGTTATAAACAGCTATTGGTCAGTGGAAGTCTCGTCAAAATGAGTCCAGCCGTTTGAGAGATAAGCCGGAACAAACAGTTTTACGAACAACTACAAGCCATCCTTACTAATATTAAAAAGTGGGTTTGTTTGTTACGTTTTGACGCTAAAACGGCTGAACGGATTTTGATGAGATCTGGCGCATGGGTAGACCCTGACTTTTTATACCGGTTGTACATTTCCGGATAATTTCCAAACTCCACGCGGGCGAAACTGCAGGCAAAAGCTATTTTTTTTTTAATGAAATAATATTAGTGTTGGTCTAGTGCTCGCAAGGTAGTCAGCAGGTATGCTGCGTAGGGCGTAGTCCATGTTCCGTGCGAGGACCATTCATTGATCCGGGTCAATTCATTACAAATTTCTTAGTAGCTACTCAGCGAGTCACAATAGGGTCGCCCCCTATTAAATGGAACTTAAACATAACTTGTCTTGTTCATTTTGACCGTCAAAAGTGCCTTTCTTGTGCCTATCTGAAATGAATGATTCGACTTTAACTTTGACTTTAGGTGTACCAGATATCCTCTATCGACACTTTCGGCGTTTACAAACGTCGTGTTATACTATGTAATATTTTTTTATTTTCCAATCCACAGTGCGTAGAAAACGTGTCCCGCTCGAACTGTCCCGTGTGCCTGGAAGACATCCACACGTCCCGCATCCCGTGCCACATCCCGGACTGCGGCCACCTGCTGCACCGGCCCTGCTTCGAGCAGCTGCTGCATTCCGGACACTACGCCTGTCCTACGTGCCAGACCAGCATGATTGATATGGCTAACGTGAGTTCATTATGCAGGGACCGAGACCTTTAATATTTAGGTTCTTCTTCATCACCACTGCTCTCAAAACGGCGAAGAAAAAGAAATGTGAGGAAAATGGCGTGTCCTAAAACAAAAAAATAAATAATAATAATATAATATAATATCCTTGGACATTTCACACAACGCCATATCGTCCCAAGCTAAGCAACCTAATGCTTGTGTTATGGTAACGAGATGGCTGATAAACTACTTATATATATATATTTTTTTTTTGTAAATACATACATATTATAGATAGAAAAACACCCAGACTCGTAACAAATACTTGCAGGTCGTACAAATATTTGTTCCGTGCGGGAATCGAACCCGCGACATGGTGCGCAGCAGTCAATCGCTCAACCACTGCGCCAACCGTGTAAATCGAAAACATATGACATCAACCAACCCCTTACTGGGCCCTCGAGGTGGATATAGTCAGCTCCGTCTCTACCTGCTTGCCTGCTTATGTCCCAGCAGTGGAAAGATTATAGGCTTTTTATTTTTTTGAGGGTTGTAAATCATCAAATGACTCCTGCCGCTCTGGGTGGAGCGGAAGGGAGTGTCAGACTTTTACTGATTAACACCCATCCATGTTCCTTCCTTAGCCTTTTATGTTCCGGGGTAGCGGTAACCCTTTCGGACAATCCCGCTTAAAAGATTGTAGGCTAATTATAACTTATTATAGTTTAACTGTTGAATATAACAAAGCTTCTTAAAACATTACTTGCTAGCTTTGATTGAGTGGATGTGAGGGTCTACGATTTCAAAGCAGACTACAATTGATTAACCACCCGTTTTATCAGCGACGAGCAATTTCCATTCCCTGACTCTAAGAATGTTTGAATTTTTCATCAGTTGTATAAAAAAAAACTGCTGTTTCATAGAAAAGTGCAATACCTACGCAATGGAAATTTATGGAGCGCTTTTTTTTTATATGACAACCGACGGATTCTTTCCACTCATATATAAGAAAACCGTGAGTGACTGACTGACTGACTGATCTATCAACATACAGCTTAAACCACTGAACGGATTGAGCTGAAATTTGGCACTCAGATAGTTATAGTGACGTAGGCATCCGCTATTCTACGCGAACAAAGTCGCACGCAGCACCTAGTTTGAAATAAGTGCTTTAAGTGAGTGGTTTCACTTTTCAGTTGTGGAGTTATTTGGATTCCGAGGTAGCTGCGACACCGATGCCGCCAGAGTACGCGGACTACAAGGCAACTATACTCTGCAAGGACTGTCATAAGGTGAATTGACTATTTGAAATGGTCAGAAATAAAATAAAATATGAAATCACATAGAAAAAATACCGCTCGTCTTAAAAACTTCCATCACTTTACATGAATTAAATATTATGCGAACCTTTTTTTTTTTGACATTACCTAATACATTTTATTAAAATACAAAAAAATTATGTTGATATTAGTACCGATAGATTAATTTACTTAATTGGCAAAAGCCTCCTGAAATGTATATTTGTACGCCAAATGGCAAAACATAGAGAAACTGTAATATTTAAAAAATCATTGTAACATCTTGCACACTGATGTAATCTATGTTTACAAAGACTTGATTGATTGATTGATTGATTGAAGAAATAATTGTAAAATTGCATTTAATGCTAATAAGTATTCCATTTGATTCTAAAAATCTGTCACGTCACATTGTTATTTTTCATACAAATCACGTACAAATTCCGCGTTTTGACCATTCATTAAAAGAAATGTTATTGACTACCTGTCAAATACCCAATTATTTTAAAGCATAAATATTTAAGTGTTCAAACACTTTCATCATTTCATATTACCTATTTCTAGCTTCTCACATCACTTTATCAATAAATATCAATCTGTCTAGCCTTTTCCCAATTATGTTGGGATCGGATTCCAGCCTAACAGTAGGCAGATACAAATATTTCACATGGAGCAACTGCCTATCTGACCTCCACAATTCCTTGATAAGACAAGTCAGATTTTCGCGCTTATGACAACCCGTAACAACTGTCAAAGATCCACAAATGACAGCCGGGACCACCGGCTTAACAAGCTTTCTGAGGCACCGAGGGATCTTGGCGTGTAAAGATGGTTTTGATCAACATACAAACCTGCAAATTGCAAAAAACTATAAAAAAAATTGGTTTTCGTGGGCCACTCTGTAGGTTTTACCTTAAGGATAATAAAGGATTCACTATTTCTTTTTGGTTTCAGCTGTCGACGGTAAAGTTCCACGTAGTAGGATTGAAGTGCCAGCACTGCGGTGCCTACAACACGTGCCAGACCAACGGGTTTCACAAGTAAGTACAATTTTATTTATTTATTTAATACTTTAAGCACAGAAATGTATAGAGGCGGACTTAATGCTATAGGCATTTTCTACCAGTCAACCTTACTGCTATCTGCTTTACTGCTATCTCTAAGGCTGGAAGACCAGCGCCTGCAATAAATGGCCATACAATTTAATTTTATCATAGATACTCAATACCGCGTTACACTACGTCAGGACTTTAACCGCCACCTCCTATAGAAGTCAACATTCTCCTGCCCTTATCCCAATTTATTTGTGGTCGGCGCAACATGTCTTTTTCTTCCATAGATAGAGAGGTCTATTAGTCGTCATCGGTAGTCACTCCCTTTCCAGCAATATAATCTTCACACAATCCATCCATCGTTTCTTTGGTCTTACCCTACTTGTATACCACCTCTTATAAAAGTATTATTTCAATATTACTTCAGTGTGAGAATGAGACGGAGCTATACAAGACATCGTCAGCTCCATCTCTTTCCTACAATGGAGAGCAACGTTTCAGGGTTCTTTTTGAAAGAAAAACACCAAAAGATCCTCGTAACACGCTAATTTGGACTTGTACAGATAACAAAATATATGAAACAATGAAGATAAATACAGAGCTGCAACAAAATTTAATTAACTGACTTATTTACCGTTTTCCAGGGATGCAACTAGCCCAAGTCAAGCGGGCGACTCCTCAACTGCAACTTCAACCTCCACAAGTCGCAGCGGATCCTCGTCCGCCACATTCCCGGAGACCCGCGAGGAGTCGCAGAACGACGAGCTGCCGCGAGCCAACCCACTCGACGAACCGCCACAGGCTTGACACATCGTGTAGGCACGCGCTTGCTACACGACCACGACTAATCGCAGGCACGACTAGTCGTCACGACTGGTCGTACGACTAGTCGTCACGATCAGTCGTACGACATGTTGGGAGTCTGGAGTATAAAGTCGTGAATTTCGGTTGAAGGAACGTAGGCTTGATGTATGGTGATGTTAATTTTTAATCTACAACTATGAGAAATCGTCCAACCTGACCATTTTTGTCTATCGTATTATAAGTCGGGTAAGTCGATAGTAACTTGACGTAATCTTGTAAATTATATTTATTTAAAATTAAAATTGTGAGTGGACTAAAGATTTTTTTTGAACATGCGTCATATAATATTTATATCTTTTACAGCACAGTTTTGTCTTTTATTCTTGTATTTAATAAGCACAGTTTGAGATTTATTAATGTGAGAATTGTTACAAAAAGTTTGGTATGTTTGTCGGATGGTTTTAGTAAGTTCCATTTTACTATTTCATTCGACAATTTCGTGATTTGAAAAATATAATGGACATGTACAAAAGTACTTAAGTACGATTTTTTGAATGTTTTTAATATTGTCGACTCTGTACATTTTCTATTTTAAAATCAGTTGATACTTGCAACAACACATGAAACAGAGGCTGAATATTAACTACACACATCAAAAGTGTCTAGGGATCAACATATATTTTTGCAATAACTTTTCTCTTGATTGATATTAATTTAAATTTTCTTTAAGGATTCATCAAATAAAGTGTTTTCGTTTGTCACAGTAACGATAAACCAAGTCACCTTTGCATTAATAAAGAAATTTGCCATTTTCCTAATAAAGGGATTTTGGACATTTGAACCACTAACATTAAAGTTCGAAAAAAAGACTGAAATAACAGTTTTCTTTAAAATTTTATTGGGTAACTTAAACAATTAATAATCCGTGTTTCTACCGCGAACACTAACAACACAAGAACATCGGTTTGGCATACTCAAAATGAGTTCATCCAAATCACGCTGTGGAATGGCCGCCCATGTTCGTTGTAAGCGGGATTGTCCGAAAGGGTTACCCTTTCGGACAATCCCGCTTACCCGGCAGGCTTGGCCCTGAGGGGCCCCTTCATATGCTGACATCTCTTTGAGGCGCGCGTGGAACATATACGCGCCGTACGGCACGGGTCTGGTGCTGATCGGACGGTGAGTCACCCATTACTCACCGTCCGCAGGCCCGCGCCTACGGTGGCCGGGAGTCGTCACGTGGCTCCCGACGCCCGGAGCGTCTCCCGCGGCGGCTGGGACGGGAGGACCTTTCTCTCTCCCATCCCGCCACCTCCTTCGCGAGCATGACTTTTTCGCAGAAGGAGGTGACTGCCTCCCACTCCCTCTCGCCCCGGACCATGCCTTGCACCAGGGCCGGGCGCGAGAGGTCGCCGCCGCCGATCGCCTCTACGAGGACACGGCGGTGCTCCGCCCAAGCGGGGCAGGTATGCACCGTGTGCTCTAGCGTGTCCTCTGGGCGATCCTCGCAGTGGTGACACCCGGGCGTTTCAGTATTTAGCACTTGGAAGCGAGTTTTTTTGCAACGTGTATTTTCATTTCATTATTTTCGTACCCATAAATGGTGATTCAGTAATCCGTTTAATGAAAAACGTTGTCATTTAAGCCATTTTGGCCAGGAGTCTGAGCTCAATGTGTTTCAATAATCAGAATTATTTATTTAATGTACAAAAATAATAACTTTAAAGGCAAAAGTAGCACCATTGTCAAACGGAATGCACATAACGCACACATGCGAGGGTCGCGGCCGCACCACAACGCAAAAACTTTTTTTTAAATGCGTTGCGCGGCGTTTCATTGCGACTGTAATGTGCGCTAGCCTTTAAAGTTACTGCTCAGGTCCCATATTAAGAACCACGGGCCGATCGCTACTTGTTAGAAGTCATAATTTTTTTTTTTATTTTATGTCAAAAATCCGTTTAATTACAACTGTGTTAATTCTATTAAATTCTCCATTCTGTCGCGTTAAGTGATACATACGTTGTTTAATAGCAACATCTGTTAATAGAAATTGTCTTTAAATAATTATTATAATAAGTCCAAATAAAAGTTTTTTATTCAGTCGTATGTTCCAATATATTATAGTGTGCGGTTAAATATAATATATGTACTACCTACTATCTTGAAATTATAGTTTTTTAAATGAAATGTCTAAATAATTATTCCCTAATAACAATATATTTTTATAATATAAGGTTAAAGAAAAGAAAGTTTTGACTAAGTGCGAGTAAAAATACGTTTAAAACAATTCGATTTAGAAAAATGCTGGTAGTCTTAGGACTATTATGACGCTCAATAATGTTCAATTAACTAAATGCACCATAAAATTTTAACACTGCAAGAATCTAATAATCTAAATTTATGAAAATATTGTACATTTTGTTATGTAGAGTGCGTAAGCGCACCGCCACATGACGTCAGGCTGTGTTTACAAGTGATCATGAGTTACAAATATCGAATAGAGTCTGCATCGAATAGAATCGATTAGTACTAATGGCAAAACGGATATTGTTTGAATGGGTCCACTGCAAACACTTTTACACTACTGGGCGTAACCGAAAGGGTATATACATACAAAAAGATTTGAGTCACGTGACCAAAAATGTCCAAAAATCAGCTGTTCTATACATTTTTGGTGATGTGACTCGTCGAAATGTAGGGAACAGGTGATTTTTTTTCACCATTTCGTGGTTGGTCCTATAGCTAAAGTTATAGTATATACCCTTTCGGTTACACCCTGTATAGTATACGTTCGTACCTGCGGTTAAAATGTCATGAAACGCAATATGACAGTTTTATGAAATTCCATACTAAATATCACTTTGAGGAGATTCAGCAACCGTTCTCCTAAGGCGGATTCGCCTTTGGACTGTTCGTCGACAGGATGATTCATTTATCACCGTTTCCCCAGCAGAGTCTTTCATCTACGGACATTTCACCGACAGAACCTTTCATATGCGTCACTTTCGACGACAGCCCTTTCCAGCTACTAAATGTTTCACCGACACGACGATAAACCTATAACTCTTTTAACTACAGACCTTTCCATCTACGACGCAGTATTCACCGTCAATCTTAAGACAAGCGATATCAATCTGTCTACAGCTTACTGTGTCTTTACTAAGTTACTACTTTATTATTATCACTGGCAACTTTTTTAATGTCTTCCTTGTATTTTTACAATTATTTCCGGTGTAATATGTCAATAGTAAATAAAGGAAAATGATGCAACTGCCGCACATAGGTATAAGTGTAAGGTATAGGTGTATATAATGAGATAATTTTATTTTCATAGAATAGACTTATATAATACTCGTAAGTAGGTAATGCTTTTTTTTATAGGTGAGACTTAAATTTTTCTAAATATTTAGTTTTGTGTTGTAAGCAAAGTATAATTTTTAACGGCAGGGAAAGCCCTGATCGCTTCGTAAAGACACAGTAAGCTGTAGACAGATTGATATCGCTTGTCTTAAGATTGACGGTGAATACTGCGTCGTAGATGGAAAGGTCTGTAGTTAAAAGAGTTATAGGTTTATCGTCGTGTCGGTGAAACATTTAGTAGCTGGAAAGGGCTGTCGTCGAAAGTGACGCATATGAAAGGTTCTGTCGGTGAAATGTCCGTAGATGAAAGACTCTGCTGGGGAAACGGTGATAAATGAATCATCCTGTCGACGAACAGTCCAAAGGCGAATCCGCCTTAGGAGAACGGTTGCTGAATCCTTTGAGGAACACTAAACGCCTATGGGCATTCTTATAACAATAAAACCAGAAAGAAATCAGAAATCATTTATTTTTTTTAAACTTGTTATGTCTCGTTCATTCTCTTTGAATGAGATTATTCACTGTCCTACTCGCGCGTTTCATGACCGCGACTTCTGTGTCTCGGCGTTTAGGATGTAGTTGTCTGTATGCCTAACTATTTTGTTGTGTGTACTTCAATTGAAGCAGGATTATTTTTTTATATAAAACCGTGCCTTGTCCAATTTCAAAACTGGATCTGCAAGTAGTCAATCTAGAGCAGTTTAAGCAATTTTAAGTTTTATTGTAAAGGATATAAAGCTCCATTTGTATTGGTGACCTGAAAGAAAGCAATATTAATATTAAATTAAGAACTAATAGTTTAAGTATATAAAGAAATTTACACGTAGTTATTTACTTAACCGTTTTGCTGTTTCCTAATTAACAAATGCTAGCACATCAAGCTATCCCTAACTGTCAAATTTTCCCAATTGAAAATGAACCTTATGCTTTTGTAATAAATTTGAAAACCTATCAAAGAAATTTGACATATTGGGGCGTAACTTCATGTCGGCCTCTGAACATAGTTGTAGAATATTTGCTAGATATTTCTCAGTTTTTCATTGGTAATGTTAAAAGATGGCCACGTTTGTCTAGTGGTCGCAAGTGCTATTAGTGAGAATGAGGTTCTGGGTTCGATACCCGGTTTGGCAAAGTGTTTTTGAGTTTTTCCATTAGGAATTGCTCAGTAACAGTGTTGTGCCCGGTTGATGGCAATGGGCTCGCCCCCTATTACATGGGACTTAAATATAACTGGCGAAAAGTGGGTGTACTCTCTGCTTACCTTTTGGGAAACAAGGCGTGATGTTATATTATGTTAAGAGATTTTAATATAAGTATAGTATATGCTTAGCTTGAATTAATACAAATTTTAGAGATATGTTATAAATATAAGGTGTTAAAAAATTAACTCATAAGAATTTCGTGGGAGCATTGTACAAATCACAAAAAAAATAAGAGCTCTTCCATACATTTTATTGTTTTTTTCTAATTTTTTATTATAAATGTATTGAACAGCTCGTATTTTTTTCGCGATTTCAGGGTTAAGCCCATAGTAAAAGTCGTTCGTTACGATAAGTCAATGCTCCCACGAAATTCTTAGAGTTAATTTTTAACACCTTATATATTACATCATTGTGATATTGAGAACCGGATGTGTCAGTTGGATCGGTCAGGGTCAACGACCGCTCGGATTTGGACAGGACCTTAGAAATAAAAACATTATAATCATGATCATTTTATCGTTATTTTCTGCGGACAGAAATGCCGGAGAATACAAGGTAAATGACTGACCGACCCTTTGACAATTCTAAACTGCCTGTAATTGGTTTATTTGAAATAAATGCTTTGAGTTTGAGTCGAACTTCATAGCGCCGTTGTTTTTCTAAACGGTATCCAGAAGGATTAAACTGCAATTAATTCATTTAAATCCTGGCTAAATCCGGACTATATCCGTTTGAATAGACTTAGCAGTGAGTAGACTAATATTTTAAATATTTAAATACGCATCTAATATTTATTTCTAGGGCGCAACTTGCGGCTGACTATTTATTTAAATTAAGGCGAATTATAAATATTTATTTAGTCGATTAAAATAGTTATATTGTCGGAATTGTTTATTGTTATAGCTTTCATTGCGTTCCATGTACTTTTATTTTATTGAAAAGTAATATTGTTTTTTGTAAGTAAAATTATTTTGTTTGCATTTTTTAATTTGTTGCTGATGCTTTAAAAAAAGCTTGTGTGGCTCGAGAAGAGCACTGGATAGAATATTTTCTGTTATTAATTAAATTTATTATAGAACTTATAACAACAACAACAGCAAACAAGGCCGCTAGATGTCTGATTTGATGTTTGTACAAGTTTTCTCTTTTTGAAACTGACAATAGAGTTCTTTATTGCATATCATAAAATTATCTGTCTTGAACTGTTTTAGGCTGCGCTTAGCCTAATGCTATACCATTGGTTGTAGCGCCTGTTAATGTGACAACACATAAACGATACTGGTCCATCCCAAACACAGCGTATTTTTCTGAGATTAGTGATTCTTATTAGCGTACAATATGTAAATTCTTCGTTATTTTAATCCACTAATGTGCGCTTTTACGATTTCTAACGTCACGATATTTTCATTGTTTTCCACGTCAATGAAAATGTATGGAAAGCAGGATGGGCGTTTTGGTAATTTCAAAGTTAATTAATAGTTGTTAAGGGGGATAGTTGGAATTTTCCGTCCTTTCAGCAACATTTTTGTATGCATCATATTTGCTTTGCTCAACAGCTTCAATACATTTTTGCCCATCCTTCTTTGTGCACGAAAAAGAATTAAAAGCGTTTTCCACATTTCCATACATTTTAATTCCCTTTCTTATCATTATGCCGTGGACCACATTAATAGCATCACGTTAGAAGTTATGATAACGCCCATTGGGAGTCGAAAAGTACCTATGTATATAGAAATGTGAATTAATAGGTTAATATATCATGTAATGTTAGATTCTTGTTCTACTTCACTTATTGTTGTATTGAGTTATATGAACAAATAAGAGTGCAGCGAATAAAGTGCGACGTTTATAATAACGATACTGTTGTTTCTTTTATAAATTAAAGGTCACAACTCATTATAGCCACCCGTCACCTACCCGGCGTCCACTCGTTGTCGACAGGTGGTCCACGGGTGGACACCGCGTTATCACCAATAAACGTCGTTCGGGGGCAACCAGTGGACCTCGCAGCTCGCAATGAAGTGTACGCAAAGCATGCGAGCAGCGAGTTGTCACCGAGTGGTCCGACCGCTGTCCGCAAGTGGAGGGCTTACGACCAAGGCGATCCGGTGACGCCACGGAGTTAAAGTAGTGAGGGCATACCACAGATATAGATAGACATAGATAACGCAAGAGCAACTACTTCGCGTGCCTAGCTTACGGATAAAAATCATAAGTGGTCACTTTCGCGCACAGTCTGCATCGGTATACAGCGCTAGTCGGACGTCAGTCAAAAATATAAAAAATGGTTAATTGTGCTGTTATAAGTTGTAAAAACTGTACAAATGCGAGGAGAAAAAATAAAGTAAACGTTTCCTTCCATCGGTAAGTCATTTTGTGATTCATATTATGCGTAATTAATTTAAAAAACAATTATTTTCAATCTAATACCCTCAGTAATACCTGGTAATACCAAATATGAGAAAAACAAAACATTCGTATTACATTGCGTCTTTTACATGGAGCGGTTGACGAGACGTTTTGTTTTAACAAGTGATGAATATCGAAACAAGCGATTCTATCGTGTATTGCTTCGGTTTTGTAGTACAGGAACTTTTATCATTTTTCTGTCAATTTTAGCGATTAGTGCTGTTCATCATATGCAACACAAATCGATTCTCGAGAATCGATTTCGGAAACAGAGGAATGTTTTTGTATGATATAATAAGTACTTATTACGTAGACCATTTTAATAAATAATCGTTACGTTTCGTGATTTTTTTAGTTTTCCACATGAACCCAATTTAAAACAAAAATGGATTGAGGCGACGGGAAGCAAAGATTGGTTCCCAACAATTACAAGAAATAATTAGGGCAATATTAACAATTTTATAAAAAATTAAAATTCCTAACTGCCTTATAAGGAGATCGGGAATTTTATTGTCCTCTCTCTCGTTTATCTCATTCTTCTGTCTATCTCATTGCTGTCTATCTCATTACTTTGTCTATTTCATTACTCTGTCATAAAATCGATTCATAAATCGATTTGAACAATTCTTATAAAGTCTTTCAGCGTACTGCTGGCTGAGTGCAAGGCGGGGGTGGAGCGAGGGGGACGCCGTACGCGGCGGCGTCTTTGAATCGATTTGATTTTCCCATCAGTAAATAGTGCTTGTGACGTCATAATAGGTAGTCAAAAAATGGCACGCTTGGTTTTCATACAGATCGTGATACTTGCGTTATCTATGTCTATCTATATCTGTGGGGCATACCCATACAAGTCCATATAAAGAATACTAGCCGCAGGAGGCGAGGCGGTGTCGAGTGGGTGCCGGGTGGCTCTAATGAGCTGTGATTTTAATCCTTTAATACGACGTTAATGTAAGTACAGAGGCCAGCACATGAAAGCTTTATCAATTTTTTTTGATAGATTTCAAACTTTATTACAAAAGGATAAGGTTCATAATTATTCAGTTGGGAATATTTGACAGTTTAGTATATAGCTTGATGTTCTGGCGTCTGTACTTACCCCAAGAAGGAAACATTTTTCGAAATAAAAATACAAAATGCTCAGCAAAAACATTTTATTCATCAAAACGTTGTTACAAAAAAATATAAAACGCTTTCCTATACTAGCAATGATTTGGGAATGTATGAAGCACACGGTGCACTTGAGGAATAAATTACAGGCGCTTTTGTTATATGTAATATAGGTCATTCTGATATTATTAATCTATATACAAACAATAGTCGTTTTCGTGTGGTTAGTGACTAACCTGGTGTCAGAGTTTTAAGCTGCCCATGGGCCTCTGACTTAGCTTCACATGCTGTTGAGAAATATCTCTCAGACATGCCGGTTACCACACTATGTTTTTCTTCACCGATTTTTAAGCAAGTGATAATTTATACAATACGCACATGAATCCGTAAATTCAGAGATGCGTGCCTTGGGCTTCAACACGAGACCTATGCCTTGGCAGTCCAACGGTCACACCACTAGGCTATCACTGCTGTTTTATATATATGTCGTAGGATAATTTGATACTTCGTATCTTCGCGGAAATCCTAGGGGTTTTGCGAAAACGCGGATAATTAGACATAGGCGAAAAATTATCAAATCTTACTGGACAAAGTCAGGATTTTTGCGAAAATACTCGTTACTATAGTAAGATTTGATGTGCTCAACACTGATTGGCTACAATTTTGCTGGCTGACTTCTAATTGGTTCCTAGTTTGCCGATGATTAACTTCAAGTATTGTATCATAGAGTTATGAAAGTTTAGAATAGGTGAGAAAGGAAAATCACTAAATTGATTTTTATAAACTTTTTATTGAAAATTTTAGTATGTATGTTGTTTTCTACAGACAATAGGAGATCTCAGCACTATGGTAGCACTTTTATTTACCAGCGCTATGGTAGCACTTTTATTTACCACTTTATTTAAGTCCAAGTAGGTACACTATTTACGATAAAAAACAAAACACTTCTGCAATTTAACTCAGACACAAACGTAAACAAATAACGTGCGGCAACAAATGATTGACATTTAAGACGTCAACCAATCAGAGACGATCTCTTATTGAACGCGCTGACCGACCAATCAGCGTTCTTATTTCATAACAGCCAGCGTTTCGTTTCGCAATATTGCTATAATAACGAGTATTTTCGCAAAAATCCTGACTTTGTCCAGTAAGATTTGATAATTTTTCGCCTATGTCTAATTAGCCGCGTTTTTGCAAAACCCCTAGGATTTCCGCGAAGATTCGAAGTATCAAATTATCCTACGACATATACAAATACAAACGTTAGTTTTAGTATACTATACAACATTATGTTTCTATAGAACAGTCAAACAAGCTATATGGTATAGAGGCAGCTAACTTGCGATAACTTTTAAACAATATTGTCACTGTGTTGAGTACTTAGTCAATTCTTTTACATCACTGTCTTAAGTATGCCATTTTTTTTTGGTGTTCGGAAATCATCGTAATATGACCCCTCCCGTGGAGCGCGGAGCGGAACGGAACTTGTTAAGTATGTCATAATGTTTAAAAGTTATAACACAACCAAAATAGAAATGTGCCTGCATACCGAATATCTTGTTTGACTACCCACCTATTTGCAAATCACAT
Source organism: Hyppa rectilinea (assembly GCA_951799385.1). NCBI lineage: Eukaryota > Metazoa > Arthropoda > Insecta > Lepidoptera > Noctuidae > Hyppa > Hyppa rectilinea. Next base: position 2,537,974 of record OX637318.1, on the reverse strand, counting down.
TGACATAAGGGTCAAATTACATTGATGACGCGAGCTCGTGACAATACATGTAACAACTATCATAAATTTTCCCTTAAGTGTACGAACAATTTGACTTATTTTACACATAGATAACATGGTTATGAAGATACAATTTCACAATATATTGTAACACATTTAATTTTATAATTATTCTAATAAGGAAAGTCTATTAAGTAGACGCTAATTCCACTGAACGCGATTAGCAAAAAAACTGCGTTCAAGAACTGTCACTGTCAATAGTCCACATTAATGATGACGGTGACAGCTCTTGATTTAGGCTGGTTTTATAGTTACACCGCCAGACTCGCCGCTTGGCAGCGCTTGAAAAGCGGTACACAAATGAGATTAGTACAGAGGCCAGCACATCAAGTTACCACAATCTGTCAAATTTCTTTGATAGTATTTGAACTTTAATGCAAAGACATAAGGTTCATTTTTAATTGAGAAAATTTGACAGTTAGGGATAGCTTGATGTGCTGGCGTCTGTACCTACCGCGCGTTCCGCTGCTGTGAGACAGTCGTGTTCAATATGAACGTTAATATGGTTAGAGTACTGTATATTTTTTCCATAATATTTACTTATTATGGAAAAGAACGCGTCTCAACGGCTTCACACTAAAACGCGTACTGGCCGTAGAAGCGCACGAGCGTCGTCGTTGCGCGCGAAAACGCAACTACCCCATACACCTACAAGCGCGCGCGCTCCAATTGCGCTGACGAAACGCGTAATAAAACCAGCCTTTGACGTACAGAGCGCCTTTGACGTACAGAGCGCCTTTGACGTACAGAGCGCCTTTGACGTACAGAGCGCCTTTGACGTACAGAGCGCCTTTGGTTCCATCGCCTCAAATAGAAAAAGCTTTTATTAAAAAGAACTTTGGGTATAAAATGAAACAATACGATTGACAAAAATTAGATGACGTTTCCAAAGTTGGAGTCGCACGATAAGATGAAAACATGATTATTAAGTTTATTACTTACTTCTTATCGACTATAATAAATAACTTTCATATGAGCTCATAAAATAGTATTGTATTGTAATTATAACTGTTATAAATATGGCCAACAAAGTAATATACAGTTGGTTATAGACATGTAGGCGTCTAAATGCGATACAACTTGCAAGTGCACACGAAAACATGATTATTATTATAATCTTTTTAACTATTTAATTACCGATTATGATGACGTGAAATACATTTATTTCCATAACAGCGGTTATCAAAAGCTACAAATATTGTTCAATGAGCAATCGTTACAATTGAGCTCATTGCGCGCGCGCATACAACTGGTCACTATTAATGGCGCGCTTGCCACCTCTAGTCCAACGAGGCAGTCGTAGACAGAGAAGAAGCTCTACAAAGCCATATTTTTTCTGAAACCCGATGTGTCATTTTTACAGAAGCTTACTGTATATTTTATAAAACCTTACATCAATCAACTCATCCAATTAGAGAACTTAGTGCGTTTGACCACCGCAGCCGTTACCGAGTACCTACGAGATGGTATCGCCGAAATAGTAGTTTCAAATAATTTCGTTTCTCGCTGACAGCTGCGGGGTACAGACGCCCTTAGGTAGTAACTACATAACACATTAATTTCATGGTATATCCAGTACTGACCTCGCTGTCAGTGTCAACAATGACTTTCTAAGAAATCTCCAATGCCGTTTTAAATGATTCATTAATATAGATTTAATGACTATTTTTTAAATATTGCACTACTTACACAGTATTTAATAATAAAAAAAATAAACGAAAAAAATTAATACACGTCCTCAAATAATAATTTATGATAATTTTAGAGTACGTATACATAGAACTTTCGTTGCTAGATCGTATGATGAATGGTATTATTTTCAAACTTAAGCTACGTTTGAAAACTAAATATTTGTTTCGACGTTTAACAAACCATTAGAAAAGCAGATTTGTATTAAATTATATTAAGTATTTATGAATCTCTTTTTTGTCTAGTTTAGTAACACAGCTGAGAGGGATATATGTGTGATGTTACACGAATGGATAGAATATGGAAGAAGTATATAAGACGAAGTCTTAAAGTGACACCGGTGACTGAAAAGTTGCATGGAAATCGGTTGTCATAGTACGGGCACGTTATGCGGAGGAATGAGGAAAATGTTGTCAGGAAAGTTACAGTGTGTTGTAAGTGAGTATGAATGTGGATGGCTATACAAGTAGAGGGAGACCAAAGAAACGATGGATGGATTGTGGATTGTGAAAGATGACATGGCTAGGAAGGGAGTGACTACCGAGATGACGACTAATAGAGAAGTATGGAAGAAAAAGACATGTTGCGCCGACCCCAGATAAATTTGGATAAGGGCAGGAGAATGATGAGTTTAGTCACACTGAGGTATTCATAAATACTTAAATAAATAAGTAGTTATTAGAATGTGAAAATTACATTTAAATACATTAAAATCAGGGCAAGAGCCTTTGTTAATTGATTTACATCACTTTACTTAAAATGATAGGCACTATGTAAAGCAGTACCTATAAAGCCCCACATACACGATGAAGTTCCTTGCCAGTACATAGAACTAACAAATGACTTGCATAATATTCTAAACACCGTTAGAATTGTTGCCTTCACTTATGGTATGTCATTAGCAATAAAACGCGCCGTGTAAATCAGGCTTCATTTTAATAAATTTTGAAGCTCTAGTTTTAACTCAGTAACAATTAACTAGAGTTTAGCTTCCTCTGCACTTCTATTGAAATGCATCGATTTAGCTATATCATGCTATAGCATGTATTGTGTTATGTCTAATACATTGAAGCTGAATCTTTTGTCGACCAACTTATAGAGGTATATAGGTATATATATATAAGGCGTGGCCCATCTCGGAACTAACGCCGCCTTTTTTTTTTCAACACATATCACAACAATGAAAAAAAAAACTATTTTTTAACAGCGCTTCACGTTGACGCCATTCCATTTTTTAAAGGGTATTTTGTAATTCAACCTAGGAGATTGTCTACTGCCTAACCGAACTTGGAACGCCATTTGAACGCCAAAAGATCTTTTTAAGCTGTGTAATTCAGGCTCTTGCTGTTTTTTTATGTACATTTGAAACAAGAAAGGTAAGAAAGTATTTATTTAAAATAGATCGGACCTGTTTTCGCGGGCGATGAGAGCTGAGAACACATTACATTCAGGTGAAATTTTTGTTCAATTCCACATTCACACGATAATGACAAAATTGCATTTGAATTAACGTTGAAAGCTCCTTTCATTAAATTTTTCGATCTTTCGACAAACGTGAGAAATATATCGCCACCGAAATATTTTTTGGATCGGTTCACTATTGAATTAATTTTTTGTTTAGACGTTTTACTTTGAGTGAAAGACAAAATCGTCTGACATCTGCTTAAGAGAATCAAAAATGACTGTTTACCTTGTATAATTTCTCTGTTAATTATTATTCAGAACATGTGTGTCTGAGGTTAGACGGCCACTCAAGCAGACATAAGTATAGCTAATCAGCCTATAATGCTCCCGCTCCTGGGACATAGGCTTCTCTGTGAGAAGGAGTGGACCGTATTCCACCACAAGAGGCTAGTGCGGGTTGGTAGATGTCACATGTCTTCGATTTTTTGGTTCTAGATCAGATACACAAATACAATGGAAATACAAAATACAGTAAAACTTCTATATGTTGATGAACAAGAGAATAGCCCCATATTTCACTAACTAAAACATATTATGCGCATTTTAGTACTTGTTATCTCTGAGATCATATTTTAACACAACTATTGGTTAGTTAACAATATGGCCGATGTGAGATAGGCAATTTATCATCACTTTATGCTTAAAAATACATTGTTTTTATAACTAAGCACCTTATACTATGTTAATTTCATGATGATATACATGACAAATAAAAAATTCCATTCAGATACCTACATTTTACAATAATGGGGCCTTTGAACACACCGAGTGTTAGAAAGAGACTGTCAGTCTTACAGGTATGAGTGATAGAGACTACGACACGACTAGAGACACTACACGCTCAGCTTTTACTGAAATTGGTGTGCCATATACAACGTGGCGCTATAATGGTGACATTAATTTATCGCACGGTGGCGCTAGTGCCCATTAATCATATAAATGTTCACCCGTTAAAATAAATAGTAAATTGAAAAAATAATTCAAACTAAATAATAAAATCAATTCGTCTACTTTGTGCAGTTGTTACATCCTAAAAGTATTGCTTATTCGTTTTAATTTCATTGATGGGAATGTTATGATTCGTAACCCCGGCAAATGACCGCTTCGCGACAGTTCTTTTAATAATAATAATAATAAAACGTTTATTTCGGAGACTTGCTCCATAGATCTTTAAGTACAGGTTGAAACACTAAGAAGGTATGTTCTAACATTTTAAATAAATCCGTAAATAATAACGTTTTCACCTCACGGTCTGTTTGTCATTCGAAATCTGAGCCGAAAATCGATTTTTGCTCTCTAGCGTGGAAAGAGTTTTTAAAATTCGAACCTTTCTATTTAATAATTTTCTATACTGCTAGTCCACTGAAAATGCATGACACGGTCTAAAATAAAATATTAAATAATACCGCTCACATTAAAAACTTCCATCACAGTACAGAAATTAAATATTTTGCGAGGATATAATTGTAAAATTGGAATTAATGTTAATAAGTATTCCATTTGATTTAAAAAATCTGTGACGTCACATTTGAATATGCCATAAAAATACTACCCTGTCAAATACCCAATTGTGTAGTAATTTAAGTTTAATTTTTTAAATAAAATAAATACTAATATAATATGTTATTTAATACTTTGCTTGGCAAAAATAAATATGTATTATATTAAATTAGTTAGTTATTTGTATTAAATTAGTTTTTTCTTTCATTCTCCTTAGAGGACAAGTAGGATATAGAACAAAATACAGGGTATTTAATTTTGGAGATATTCTATGTAACTCATAAGATACATTGCCAAGTATCTGTTATTTTCTTCACATGAGTCAATGTATCTGAGACGCTCGAACAAAATAAAACTCAACATATAACACCTGTTTTCTTGCACCTAGCAGTTTCCTCGCTGTAGTGAGGTGAAAAATTGTGTGTTGCGCTCGGCAGCAAAGCTTTTCTGCGTCTCGTACCTTTGAAACCTTCGTTACGCTCAGGATTCTATATTTGAACCACTCGCTTCGCTCATGGTTCAACCCTAGAATCCTTCGCTTACTCAGGTTTCAATAGAAGTACTCGCGCCAAAAATCAACTTTCCAGCCTTGCATAACAAATAACTATTAATGGAAATATAATGTCTTCATGAAACGAAAATATGAAAACGTATATTATGTGTGTTAAGTTAATGTCACCCACAGAACAGATAAAGAGGTTAGAATGGAAGTAGTTCCTGATTTGTATTAGAACGCGTGTCGCCGCATGTCTCCCACTCTTGTCTCTCCACTACAAGCAAGAGCTAATACGTACGCGCATTACGCACACAAATAAACCACACGCACTTACATCGCGTGTTTACTATTGGTTGTCACACTAACGCAAATACTGCTCTGGACGTACACTCACACACGTGTAAAAGCAATTTATTTCTCATATATGTTACGGCCACCAAAAGGTCGATTAATCATATCGATAAAATTACTGTAGTTTAGTTAATTAAAGTTTTGCATTTTTTCAAGTTGCGGATACGGTACGAATAACTTCCTAATTACATATAAATAAACTTAAATCAAAGACAAATTAAGGGGGAACATCCGATACTGCCGGGAAATTTAAATTTTCTTTAGTTTTATGCTAGTTGCAGCTCTGTTTTACGGCATAATAATAGAAAGAAAGAAAAATAGCATTTTTAATAACATAAAACGTAAAACAATGCTACAATATGCAAAAAAACTATAAAGAAATTTTCAAATTTCACGTCCATATCGAATGTTAAGTCGAATTAACATAATATAATCTAATTAATTTATTGTGAACTACTCCGAGAAAAAGTATTTATTAATTTTATCATGTTAATTTATGAATAATATCTGTGCCCGCCGGTTTCACCCGCGTTACATAATCATTTTCTGCAAAATGTTGCGATCATAAATTGTGCTACATTTAGTACCTATCCATTCAATTCTACCAGTTGCTTCAAACCACAGTTTTCTTGTAACAGGATCTTATGGACAGTTAAAAAAAAAGTGTTTGCATCGTAAATTAGATTTTAGACGAAAAACCAACTAAGAAACTAAATTAATAATCCACATTATACAATAATTGGTGTTAATATAAACAAAGTTATTTTCATTGTTATATTACTGACAATAATCATTCGTATACACATCTTAATATCGACATTGTTTACAATTTGGTACAACACTATCGACGCGCATAGATTTCCCAGAATTGAAGCTTTGGATCGACGCACGCGACGTTTGCAGGGAACGCAATACATTGCGCGACCGCTCACGTCGTGCAAGATCGTACCAATGTAATGCAAGCAATGTATAATTTTGCATCTGAATGCGATTTTATCGTTTTTGTCTACAAACTACATAATACTTTTGTAATAATTACAAATATCACTCGTATTTTAAGGTTTTTGGAGTTACCGGTGAAAAGAAATCCCTCCTCGGGCCACATTACACTCCTGACTTCTTTTCCGACACGTTATAATTGGGCAAGACGGCATAATTCTTTTTTTCCGCGGAGAATTGAACGCTTTCACAATAAGAGCGTGACTGTTGACCGGTGATTCTAATTTCGGTTGGGTTTGGAGCGCCCGCGCAAATGTGTGGCGCGCCTGTCCCGCCCACAAGGCCCTTCTAACCTCTTTAACTGTTCTGTGATTTCACCATTGTAGCGCCACGTTGTATACCGAAACTCCGTGTGTCATATTTTCTAAAACTCAGTGGGCCACGTTTACACGATAAATCAATCGAAAATTATATGGACAATTATCGATTGATTTATCTTTCGATATATTAATTTGACTTGCTGATAAGCCACCATGCATCTTGAAGCATTTATCACAATTGTGTCATGCAAATAATTATAAAATTAACAAAGAATAGTTATTTTAATTTTAGAACTATTATCAGAGGTCCATATAAAGTTTAATTTCGAAGTCTGCTTTAAATTAAGTCGTGAACAGGAAAATACGCTTTGCATAAAAATAATTAGGTCTAGATCGAAACGGATAAGTATGGGAATACCGACATTATTTTTTTAATTGATTAAAACTATTGGGTACGGGTTTTTCTGTGTTGAAATTAAAGCATAGCCCATGTAGTGCTTGGACCCAAAATTTTAAATTTTCCAAAGCCAAAAAAGCTTATCAAATACTCGATTCAATTTCGAGCAACTGCAGCGCGCTTGAAGTTTTAAAACACAAAGAAGCATTCGGGCCATTCATAAATTAAATCACACGTTATGGGGGAGTGGGTCAACGTCAAAGACTGACATGAGTGACAAAGTGGGGGACCAGTTATGATGAGATTTGCTGCTGGGGAGTTAGTTGCGCCACTTCTTCTTCCCAGCTAAAGCACTAGGAAGTGAGAGGTGGGCGTTTTTGGGGGACTGTCTTATGTAACTTTGACCTTCAAACAGTGTTTTTCAGTGATTTTCAGCCTAGTTTAAATAAATGAGTTTTGATTTTGAGTTTTTTGATTTTGAACCTCGTGACGTCTCGTATTAATATAAAGTATTAAAACTACTAAGCTCTTCCCCCTTTTTCGCTTTACATAGATACTTACTTGTACATAACATATATTTAGGTTGTATATTGTATTTAAGAGTAATAATATAATATAATAATAATAATAATAAACACTTGACATCTGTCAAGTGTTTCAACTTTCAAGGAACGATGAAATATAAAAATGTTGACTCGTGCTGCAGCTAAGAGACGCGCACGCCTACCACCTCCGGACTCTTCGCTCAGCTCCGCCTCGTCGCCGTCGGTACCCAGCCCCACCGTGAGCGATGTGACACCGACCGCGGCAGTTGCGTCGAGCTCGAGTGACGAGTATTTTTCCCCGCCGACGTCGCCAACACCTGTACGTCGGCCGGGGAGAGGCCGGCCACCGAAGAGCTTGGGACTTAGGGGCCAACCGGCCCTGAGTCGGGTCCCCGCTGCCGGTGGTTGTGTGCAGCGCATGAAATGGACTCAGTGTATAAACGAGAACGTCATGCGCGCATACTACGGGGCTACAGAGGGGGGAACTAACCTCACTGCGTACCGTGTTAGGATGCTGTCTCTGTTTCAGGTACTGGAACCAACCGTCAACGTATCGGCCCAGCGACTGTCGGATCAGGTGCGTGTCATCCAACGAAATCATAGGTTGGACGATGCCGCACTTGATAGGCTGCGCTCAGAGGTATTGAGCAACCATATTATCGTCCCAACTCCGACACAAACCGCGGTACCAGCGTCAATCACTGATGTAGTTCTACCGCGGTCCAATCATGGTGTTGAAGAGGAGGATGATAGGGTTGCCACAGTAAGTAGCCAGTGCAACGACAGATTGAGGAACGCTCTGGAGGATGCATTCCGCGAGTATAGATCCATTCCGACCGGACTTAGACCTCGATTACCACGCCTACCTATGCATAAACAAAATAAGGCGCTGGTGTGTGCCTTGGACTCGCAGCTTGAGAATTTTTTCAAAAGCAGCGAGGATCTTGTTGATACACACTCGATCCTGTATTGCGCGGCTGTTGCGGCGTGTCGATTAGCTAACGTTAAGTTTCCAAACAGTGACGAAGCTAGTCGACCAAAACCAGTCGTACCAGCCTGGCAGTACAGAATCGAGCGTCGTATCGATGGAGCCAGGGTACTCATTGGCAAATTATACTGCTTCAGGGAGGGTAATACTCGACCACGAGTGATGCGCTTTGTAAGGCGGGCATTCTCGGGGACTGGAATCAGTCCTCTAGAATACATGTCCCGAGTTACAGAGCGCATCGACTTCCTGAAGCAGAAAGTTTGTGCATGGGCGAGCCGTATTCGGCGGTATAAGAGGCGGGTGGATCGATACAAGCAAAATCGCATGTTCCAGAGTGACGAGAGGTGGGTATATAGAGCTTGGGAGCGACCTGAACAAAATTTGACAGACGTATGCCACCCGGATGATGCTACCACGAGTGCATTCTGGCGCAGCATCTGGTCGGTGCCCGTCTGTCACGCTGAAGCTGACTGGACTCGGGATGTCGAGCGAGTGTGTGAAACTATACCAGAAATGGAAGCCGTCTTAATAACACCGTTAGACGTAGCCAGAGCAGTCCGTCCGTTACCGAACTGGAAATCACCGGGACCGGACGGGCTGCACAACTTCTGGTTGAAATGGCTAGTTAGTTCACACACTTGCCTGGCATCTCAGTTCCAGTCATCTTTAGAGTCTGGGTCGCTACCTCAGTTTTTAACAACAGGCGTTACCCACCTCCTCCATAAGTCTGGCAGTCCCACGGAACCTAAGAATTATAGACCGATCACATGTTTATCGACGGTCTATAAACTACTTACATCCATTTTGAGAGTGAAAATTAATACGCACATAGAAAGTCATTCGATTATGTCTGCCTCTCAAAATGGGTGTAGGAATGGGTCCCGTGGTACTAAGGAGCTACTCCTCATTGACATGGCCATCAACCAACAGGTTCGTCGATCCCATAAGGATTTGTCGACATGCTGGATAGATTATAAGAAAGCCTATGACTCGGTGCCACATACATGGCTGAAGAGAGTGCTGGAGTTGTACAAAATAGATGCAACTCTACGCATTTTCCTTGAGACGTGTATGGGGCAATGGAGGACGGTTCTTCATTATCCAGGGTGTCCGCAGATCCAGGGGAATGATGAGCCTATATGGATTAAACGGGGAATATTTCAGGGCGACAGTTTGAGTCCACTTTGGTTCTGCTTAGCTCTGAATCCTCTTAGCACTCTGCTGGAGGATTCAGGTCTAGGTTATCGGTTGAAGAGAGGCGGTCAGGTCATATCTCACCTCTTCTACATGGATGATTTAAAACTCTTTGCCCCCAACAAATTGCGACTGATGGAGTTACTGAAGGTAACTGAAACTTTTAGTAGCGCCATCAGGATGGAATTTGGTGCGGATAAATGTGCGGTCATGCATGTAAAGCGAGGGGAGATTGTGGAATCCGAGGGAATCCAACTCTCGGATTCCATACACCTTAGATCCCTCTCCTCATCCGAAAGCTATAAGTATTTGGGTATGTCGGAAGCGTTGGGTATCAATGTTACTGACATGAAGCAATCGTTGAAGGAGCGCTTCTTTGGTCGCCTGAATAAAGTTTTGATTAGTCTTCTTTCAGGCGGAAACAAGGTGCGCGCCTTTAACGGTTGGGTCATGCCGGTTTTGATGTACTCTTTCGGCATACTCAAATGGACTCAGACCGAACTTGACGCCTTGGATAGGAGGGTCCGTACACTGCTGACCGCACACCGGATGCATCACCCACGATCATCGGTGATGAGACTGTATATCCCGCGGAAGTGCGGGGGTCGAGGCTTGTTAAATGCAAAGACCCTCCACAATCGCGAGATTTGCAGTCTCAGGGATTATTTTTTAAAAGCCGATGTGGGTATGCACCGTGATGTGGTGGCAGTGGACATAGGCCTCACCCCGCTTTCCATGGGTAAAGAGAACTGGCGCAAACCTGCAGTACTGACTACCGATGACCGCAAGGAGATATGGCAAGGCAAGGAGCTTCACGGGCGCTTCTATCGGGTTCTTCATGAGCCCGGTGTAGACTTCTTAGCGTCCGTGTCCTGGTTACGTTTTGGTGACCTTTTTGGGGAAACTGAAGGTTTCGTCTGTGCAATTATGGACGAAGTTATCTTGACGAATAACTATCGGAGACATATTATGAAGGACGGGACGCTTGACGTGTGTCGGGCATGCCATCGTCCAGGTGAGTCCATCAGACATATTATCTCTGGTTGTTCTCGTTTAGCTAACGGCGAGTATTTGCACAGGCATAACCAAGTGGCCAGGATTATTCACCAGCAACTTGCTTTGAAATATAAACTTGTAGACTCTGAGGTACCGTATTACAAGTATGTGCCCGACCCAGTTCTTGAGAATGACCATGTCACGTTGTACTGGGATCGGTCTATCATTACTGACAGGACTATTGTCGCCAATAAGCCTGATATAGTAGTGATAGATCGATTAGCGCGGCTTGCAATGATAGTCGATGTTACTATTCCGCATGACGAGAACCTTGTGAAAGCTGAGAAAGAGAAACAAATAAAATATCTCGACTTAGCACACGAGGTTGTTGACATGTGGAATGTGAGCTCGGCTGTCATTGTACCGATTGTCGTAACAGCCAATGGCCTGATAGCCAAAAGCCTCGACCAACATCTTTCGAGGCTCTCGTTAGGCGGTTGGATCAAGAGCCAGATTCAGAAGGCAGTACTCCTCGATACGGCTCGCATTGTGAGGAGGTTCTTGTCTCTGCAGCCCTAACCACCGGTGCCTTGGACTCTGCTCCCGACATCGGCGGACCACTATTTTTTATATTTTTAAATGTTTTTTTTTATTTTTGCATTTTATAAAAATATTTAAAAATATATAAGATAAGAAATGGAATAAATAAAAGAATAATAATAATAATATCCTTGGACATTTCACACAGCGCCATATCGTCCCAAGCTAAGCAACCTAATGCTTGTGTTATGGTAACGAAATGGTAGATAAACTACTTATAGTAAGAGTAGAGTAAGTAGAGTAAGAGTAGTGTACAAATAAATAAATTTGTATTTACACTAGAAATTAAAAAAAAAATACTATTACTCTACTACTTTATATATGATCAACTCTCATTATTATTGCGTGATGTTATTTAATTTTAGAATAGGCATGTGACGTCACTCTAGCTCGCATGAATATTGCCATCTGCGAACAAGACGAGGGTCCAAAATTCATGAAATTCGTGTGACGTAATTTATGTTACGTGCGATAAGCGCAACGTAGTACGATAGCTTCTTTAGATGCATTAAAGCCGTATCACAAAGCTTTATCATTTATAGAAAATTCATGAGCGCTGCGAGACCGTCCGCCATCAAAGATGGCTACAAAATTTTTCTACTTAACTGAAAGTCTTTAGCCATGTTAAGGAAGTCCGTGGAAGTCGAAGTCGGTGTATAGCTGTTCAACACGGTTGTATACTTCGTCGCAGGATCTCAACGTTTGTGGTAAGATGGCTAACGCTGCTGTTAGACTCTCGTCTGAACCGAAGATCTGTAACAGAGGGGAAGTATGCATTTATGAAAATGGTCGTAGATGACCTACAGTTCGGAGAGACGGGTAACAAGAGTGGATTTGACAAGAGTTGGCATATCTACAGTGTGTCAGGTTAACGAGGTACATACTTTCAGTGCTTACTACCTATATATACTCATGATAATGAGTAACTTTGACTATGAAAGATAACTCAAATCACGAAAAAACATCAGCTATTCAGTACATTTATGTTCGCATAATTCGTCGAAATGTTATATGGAACAGCTGATATTATTATGGCTTACACCAGGGCCGGGCGCGGTCCTGGTGAGGTCGCCGCCAATCGCCTCTACGAGGATACGGGTACAGTCGACCTTGTAATAGCTTTGCTAGTGGTGCCAACAATTCTGAGGAAGTTATAACATCATTAAGAAGGAAACGCCAGGGTAGCTCACGAAGCCTGCCGGGTCAGCGGGATTGTCCGAAAGAGTTACCGCTACCCCGGGACACTCCCTTCCGCTCTACCCAGAGTGGGCGGAGTCATTTGATGATAACCCATCCTCAAAAAAAAATAAGGTAGCTCATGAAATTTGCAATACCTACATTTTATTCGCGCCGTAGCAAGTAGGTAGGTACGTATTTACAGGAATATCATTATTTTTTAGTTTTAGGTTGTATATAGTAAGTAATTAATTCTTCATGTATTTTTCTAATTGCACTGAATAAAAATTAAAATCATTAATACCTACATCCCTTTATTACAATAAAACATTGCTATTCGTAGCTATTGCACATTTCTATGATATGACTATCGCAGTCAATCAAAAGTACAAAATGCAGCGAAGGACAACAATGCATTGACGTAGCTATTATCATAGTTACTATAAACGAGCTAAACGCTCACATTACGGCATATTAATGCATTAATGCGATCTCGTGAAAACACATTGCCTGCATACTTATCTATTGTGAACAATACAACGTGTTTTTTTATAAATGTCATAAATCTATGGTTATTCATACTCATATTAACAATTCGAAAGTAACTCTGTTAGTCTGTATGTTACCCTTTCACGCCTTTTTTTTTGAGAAGAAATCATCGGATGACTCCTCCCGCTCTGGGTGGAGCGGAAGGGAGTGTCAGACTTACTGCCTAAAACCCATCCATGTTCCTTCCTTCTTAGCCCTTTATGTTCCGGGGTAGCGGTAACCCTATCGGACAATCCCGCTTAGCCAGCAGGCTTCGGCCCTAACGGGCCCCTTCACATGCTGACATCCCTTTGAAACCTTTTTGCGCGTAAGTCACTGAACGGATTCCCATAAAATTTGGCAAAGAGATAGATTGCATCCCGAAGACGAACATAGACTTTCGTCTAATAAATATCCCTAAAGGGGGTATAGGGATGTTCTTTTTAAGTCGCGGGCAAAAGCTGGTATTCTATAAGTAAAAATAATACAGAAAGTTATGAATCATTATTAATTCTTTATTTCGATGAGTAGGTATCTAAGTTTCATTGACTGGGCAATACGATACCCCTTGGTAAACTGGCTGTCAGATTTTTGGGCTTCTGACGACCCGTAACGACTGTCAAAGATACAAAAAAATGACGGCCGGCACCGTTCGGCAACGGCTTAACGTTCTTTCCGAGGCACGGAGGAGTCTTGGTATGTAAAGATGGCCATCCACGGCGAACCACGGCAAGCGTAGCTTGACCTGATGGATCGACCTGTGCGGCTGTTTGTACTTAGCCACAAACTCCTCCAAGAGTTATATATAATTATAATAAAAAAAAAAACTTCTAATCCTTATCCTAAGTTTTTTACTAAACTGTTTTTTTGTTATAAAAGTATCAACGAGTTTGCAGGGCTACCTACTTTAAAGTATCGTAACTCATGCAAGGTATTGTAATGCACCCTTAGTCAGAGATACCGAAAACGTGCATACGTCATCACTCCAAAATGGCGATGGTTGTAAATTATAATCATGCCACTTAATATTGTCGTGTCGATAGCATGTAATTGTACGATTTCGATTAGTATCTTAAGACTCATAATAAATGACTTTTGTATTCGTTTCTTTTGATCTGTGACGATAACACGGGCTTCCTCATTGTAAATATTAAGGCTCTTGCAGACAGGGGCGACGCAACTCTAGTGGGAAAATTTCATGGAAATTGATCTACCAGAATTGCGTCCGGAGACCGGAGCCTTTATGCGTCCAGTCTGCATTCTATAATATTTATCGTCTAGTTAGCTTATACAAATATAAGACAGATCTAACTAGCTGTTACTCGCGACTTCCTCCGCGTGTACATACTTTGCATTTCATAAAGATAAGATATAATTCTACGTTCTATGTTAGAGATTTGGTTTCCGCACTTAGTCCTTCAGGTAGATTAGACCATTGTGCGTGGGCCACTGCGGCCTTTAAGTGGTTATTCCAACCAGCCCACTTCCCTCCAGACGTTGGACACATGTCCTGGGGGCCTAGACAAGTGTCAATCGCTGCGTGTTGATTCGATTTCGAAAATTGTTGATCGAACAATTTGTTATCTCAGCGATTCGGATTGTCAAGAACGCCACTTGTGAACGCTTTGTATGGGAAAAATTCCATACATTTCGGATCTATCTAATTTCGTTATCGTTATGAAAATGTGACTTTGACTAGGCCCCCAGGTCTGTTTAGAACATCTGTGAAATTATGTTTATTGCAAAAAAAAAAATACATACATTACTGGGCATGGTCACAAGCTACATACATACATCTACTTATATGTAGGACGCAGGAGCCGCGTTGTGGGCACGGAAACAAATTATCGTTGAATCCGGGAGCCGGGTGCTGGGCAGTGAAAGTGTTAATAAAGGTAGTGTTTATTAATAATAATTTAATTCCAACAGTCTACCCAAGTCGGCTATGCAATAGTATTAACCAGATTATAAAATAAGTACGGTCATCAATTAACTTTTTTTTCTATTTGTTTTTGAACAGTATATACATTCTAGAAATATGTAAATTTGTCCGTAAGCATCAGGAGTTCTACACAAAACGTGAAGATATCCAATCACAGTACACACTTAGACACCGATCTAGACTAAACATACCAACATCCAAGCTAAAAATGCATTCTACAAGTCCCTACGTAATGTCCATAAAAATGTACAATAAACTCCCTGACACAGTAAAGAAAGAAGAAAAATTGAATATATTTATAGGAAAACTTAAAAAATTACTTATTAACAAATGCTACTACTCTTTAGATGAATATTTAAACGATAAACATAAATAATAGGAACAATAAAAGTATTATAATTAACCACGCAATTTATACAAATATTTAAAATATATTAATGACACGGAAATAATGAATGAATAATATAATTTAAAAAAATAATAATTAAATAAAAAAGCAATAATACTAAATTTAATATTTTAACTATAAGAATTACCCAAAGAATAACAATGTATATAAATAAATAAACAGAATTATAAGATAATATAATAAAAATATTTGGGTATATTTAGCAGGAAAAAAACAATACATAAACCATAGATAGACGAAATGTTAGTATTCAATTCACAATCTCCTGACTTTGATTATATTTATTTAACTAAAAATTGCTTCCACAAAAGCAACTTAGTATCTCCTAAAACAGGGCTCCCTCTCTTCTATCCTTTTGCTGTGCCCTACAGGGTCCATAATGATCTAAATTATATGTATACCACCTAAGTACACATTATGGTAAAGCAATAAAGATATTGAGAGTATTGAGTATTGAACATATTTCCATTTAATTGCTTAAGTGCTGGCGGTAACTGATTGTACACACGAATAGCAGTAACGTAGGTAGGTACGTTTATAATACATCATACTGTTAATAACAGGTAAATTAATGTCATATTTATATTGTTTCTTTCAAATAAACATAATTCGAGTAAACAAGGTGTAACTTAAATAACGCACAACCTTTTAAGGTGAATCCTCCAACCAGCCCGCGCGCGGTTCTGGAATGACTTTGACCTTGTAAAAAGTCATTTGTACACCTTTATGAGCTCGGAGGGTTGTATTAATGATTTTGATGATTATAATTCTGTAACTACATACGTCTTACAGCCGCGAATCAAATGTTCATCAACATACAACCTATCACTGGCCTGCAAATTGCAAAAAACTTAAGAAAATTTGAATTTCGCGGGCTACCCTGGAACATCAACCTTAAGCGATCATTGTACTCATCATTATGAAAACAACTTTTACTATCGGACCAAAGCTGAAATCGCGAAAAAAAGTCCTTATGTTTTGGCGAGTTAAGCAAACATAAATGAAGGGAAAAGCAGGTTTTCCCGATTTCAGGTCCGGCTATTGAGTTTTTGGCAATTGGCTATCTGACAATGTCAAAAATAAAATATGAAATCAAATATAAAATAGACCGCTCGTCTTAAAAACTACCTTTACCGAGCAGAAATTAAATATAATGCGAGGATATAATAGTAAAATTCGATTTAATGTTTCTAAAATCGGTGACTTCTCATTGTTATATTTCATAGTAAATCACACGCGTACAAATACCGCGTTTTGACAATTCTTAAAAAGTACCTAACGTTATTGACTACCCTGTCAAATAACCAATTATATTGAGGAGCATTGATTGGCTTCACGAATAGCTCCAATTGTTACACTGTATTGATTATCAAGGCTTTATTTAGAAGACCTTGATTGAAGTCAGAATAGGCAATTGTATAGTTTGATAATCTATACTAATATTATATAGCTGAAGGGTTTGTTTGTTTGAACGCGCAAATCTCTGGAACTACTGGTTCGAATTGAAAATTTATTTTTGTGTTGGATAGTCCATTTATCGAGGAAGGCTATAGGCTATGTAACATCACGCTACGACCAATAAGAGAAACCATTCTCAATGAATGAATAAAAATCTATATTTTGTTTATAACATCGAGATAATTATATCGCAAATCTACCAAAAAAAATAAGTACCTTTTATAGCTGCAGTGATTACGAAATGCCTTGGCCGTGTCAATTCTATCATTCTCCTACATAATATTTTTTAATATTTTGTAAGTGCAAAAAGCCTTATTTCTTGATAATTATTGGATATCTTTATGTATATAGATAAGTGTAGCGTATTTATTTTATTTTATTTATTTGGGACCAAAAACAGTTATGCGTTACAACATTAATAGTAAGCTATGGTATAATGCACAACCCACACTATTGTCCACGGATAAATATCGATTTTAAAAGAAATAAGAAATTTAGTGTATGTTATATGTATGTATTTATCTATACCAATATTATAAAGAGGTAAAGTTTGTAAGTTTGTATGTAGGTGGAACTACTGATCCGATTCCAAAAACTTTCACTAATGGGAAGCTACACTATCCCTGAGTGTTATAGGCCAGGTATATTAAAAAAAAAACGAGATGAAGTGCTCCCTACATTTTTACCCAACATTCGCGAGATATGTTTAAGCAAGAACAATTTGCCCGACGCGAGGATCGAACCTAAGACCCCAGCAGACAATACTTGCGACCTTCCATTTCTAGAAATACTAGGCTGTCAAAAATGAATATCAAAATGTATACCTTTTTCAACAGATCTGGTCTCGACGGCAACGCATGCATGGCCAATGTAGCTGCTTTCCTTATATACCAGGGGTGAAAGTTCGCCAGGGTCTCGTTGTAAGAGCCCTGGCATGTGGTACAAGTGTTCATAGTCTCTTCCGCCTCGCTGAGACGCTTCAGGAACAAACGTATGAAGTCTGAAAACAAATGCTTGCGTTAGCTACGCTACAAAGGGAGGTGGTATGTATATGCAGATGGAAGTCAATGTCATCGGTTACTAAAAGACGGATATTTTAAAATTTCACAGATGTAGAGACCAGCACATCATGCTATCCCTAACTGTCAAATTTTCTCAATCGAAAATGAACCGTATGCTTTTGTAATAAAGTTGAAAATCTATCAAAAATTGACAGATTGGAGTAACTTGATGTGCTGGCCTTTGTACATATGTTTTGGAAATTGATGAGTTGATAAAGATGATTACCAAGGAGATGACGCTTCCTAATCAGAGGAATTTCTACTGTATGGTGGATACGTTAGCGAAATATAAATATATGTAATTCTCATCTGTATAATTATATAAATGCGAAAGGACACTCATTACATTCACTCACTCATTGATTAAACACGAAATCTCAAAAACTACTGGATCTACAAAGATGAAAATTGGCACAGAGGTAGATTATGAGTAGGAGACGTCATCTTAGAAAGGACTTTAGGACATCTAGGAAACCGCCCCGTAACCGGGGTGTAATAGGGGTGGAAGTTTGTATCACACATCTACAACATTGATGCGGGCGGAGCCGCAGGTAGCAGGTAGTAGGTAATAAAATATGGTTGGTGCGGGCATCAAACGCACGACACAACCGTTCGATCGCTCAGATAATTGCACAAAAACAGTGGCATCAGGCGCCGAATTACCGAGAAATGAGACCAAAGAATTTCAACACCATCTTAAATTATACTAAATACGATTCATAAGCAGTGTAGTTACATAAGTGTACACCAATTGAAACAATTGAAAAAGAGACTGCTCTTTCATTGAATTCAATTAAACATTATTGATTCATTGATGCTTGCGTAAGCTATAGACTCAAGATAAGGCAGGATTTAAGTCGTGACGAATATTAGGCTCAGCACAAACAGCACAGACCTTAAAAATTAACTTCGAGAGCCGTTAATCCGGTCCAGCCTGCCTCTTGCTACCCTCCCCCAGCGATGCATGTGACAATTGATTGATTTTTAAAGTGATGTGTTTCGTAATGTTAATTACTTCTCATACGATAAATGTGTAGAGTCAAGTTCTTCCAACTAAACAGACAGCTGTTCTGCTGGGGAGTTTGTTGCGCCACTTCTTCTTCCCAGCTAAAGCACTAGGAAGTGGTAGAGGGTGAAGGGTTGGCATTTTTAGGGGACTGTCTTATGTAACTTTGAGTTTCAAAAAGTGCTGATTTTCAGCCTAATTTGAATAAATGACTTTTGTATTTGATTTTTGATTTTGACGCCCCAAACCGAGGTTTATACCCGACAGGGGGTGGCCTAGCAGCGTGTAGTAAGTTTAAGCCCTGGCTGGAGGTCTTAATTTATTGAAGCATCGACAGACAAGCCCGGATAAACAGCGAACTGTGAGAATGCCTGTCACAAAAAAACTTCGAGAGCTTTTATTAATTAACGTTTTGCAACAAAATCCCCAGCAATATTACGTGCGTGACGTCTTCCTAAATGATACAATTTGCAAATTAATTTATTGTGCCATTTACGTCTAAGCCCGACCTTCCAATTAAGGATAATGGCAACGAATTTGTGCCTACTTTAATTAAATTAATTGGGTTGTTTCTATGATTTGTCATCACTAAATACCTATAGTACTTCTTCCGCAAAACAATAACGTTTTAAGAATATGAATTCATTAGTGAAGTAGGTTGGTTCGAAATCTAGACATAGCTTTTGAAATACAAACTACTTTTATGACATAAGACATCATTATATTTCTAATTGTTAAGGTGTTTTTAAGGCCGTTGACTTAAAAACGACTTAGAGATAATATTCCTTAGAAACGTTAAACTTCTTGTAAACATCCCATGAAAGAACATTTTGAAGGTTTTATATTGAAATGACAGAAAATACTTCATCAAGCATTACAATGGCCTCATTACAATTACAATACGTACTCATACAATAAAAACAGTAAAGAATGGTACATACCCAATCCTCGATGCAAACGTAGCATTGTTCTTGAACCGGACACAAACCCAATCTTTTCAGACAAGCTGGTTTCTTTTTCGTACTTCATCATTTTCTTAAAAGAATCATAATAGACCGCATCTTCTCCTTCTCTGTGTTTCTCCATAATTTTTATTTTACTTCTTACATCGCTGCTTACAAATGAGAATACTGATCCAATTAGATTGAGGAATCTGAAATTTTTTGATTTTGTTTATTTTTTAAAGTGAATCCTACTTCTAAATATGAAAGTTTGTATATTTGTTACTCAATCACGCAAAAACAGGTGAACGGATCTTTTTGCTATTTGTCAGATAGATAGTCTGGGACAAGGAGAAGGATGAAAGCTACTTTTTATCCCAAGACCAAACTTAAGATAAGTTTGGACAAAGCAAGTCAAGAAGTTCTGTTAGTGTGGAAGGGAAGACTGATAAGACTACTTATCAATCTGCCATGCCCCAACTATATATTGGGGTTGGCTTCCAGTCTAACTGGATGCAGCTGAATAACAGTATTTTCTTGTATCCCAAACATGGGCAACTGCTAGCCTAAATAAAACTTAAGAAATGAGCAATTTATTCTGATGAAAAAGTTATGGAGAGCAAAAAACCACAAATGCCAAGGGTGATGAATAAGTGTTGAGGTAATTGGCCTTCATTAACATGTGGTGGTACAGATAGAAGAAAAAAAAACTGAATCAAAATCTAAAGAAGATCTTTTACCTGAATAATGGTAAACTTGTTATATATCATAGAAGGAATTGAGGGGGGAAGATAGAATATAATATATAATATAATATTTCTCTTATTAGACATTTATATGTAGGTAACTAATTGACACCTGCAGCTTGGCTTCCGTCATCCTGTGATATTAAACATATCACAGGATGCTTGAAGGGTTCAATTTTCTAAACAAAGTTCTGTCATACAAACTTTGGCCAAAACATCAAAAACACTCTGCCAAATTGGTTGAGCGATTCTCAAGTGATGCTCCCTCATATATGTTGCATGTATGCAATTGATTTCTATTTATATACCTAGATTTCATAAAATTACATCTGCATTTCAATTCACCTATGATGTTTCAGACTCTCTGTTAGAATAGAAAAGTGGATTCCACACTTCTGTTTAATAGGAATGTTGTTCAACATGAAATAGCGAGATCATAAACTACAATTTCTTGCTAATTTACGCTGCATGACCTCGCAAACCTATTGTCCAATCTTATCTAAGCACTTAGAATTTTAAAATCCATATGGACAAAATGTAAATAGCTTACTTTACTAATTCGTTGTAACCGTCTATGTATGCTTCAATGACAACGTCGTCTTCCTCTTTGAGACTCCTTTGAAAGCTTTGATGGACATGGTGTAAATCTAATACGTTTTCATTCGACATTTCTTTCAAAATTATGAAAACTAATTTTGAATAACACTACACTACACAAACGATACAACTCGCGAACTGTCGAGTGACGCGAACACAGTAACAGTGAGGTTGACATTGACAACTTTGACATTGAGAGTTTTTTTTTACTATCTTCAATCCTCTAGCAGTTCGGTAACACATTTTATTTTGAACCGTAATCAAATCGAAATACCTTATAAATAAATCTAGGTTTTTTGTAATCACTGTTCAACTTTTGAAACGGCTTTTCAATTGCAATCTCGGGAATTCTCTTTGGGTTTGAAACAAGGGTCATGAGTTCCGAGTGGAATGCCCACTTGGTTTTTCTAAGGTTTTTCGAGACAATAATACGCGGTAAGTCGACTCTTCCTGTGACCTAGGGTTATGGGGCTGGCCTCTTAGAGCATTTAACCTAGCTGGCCTAGTCGCCATAAAAAGTGCTAGATTTTTTTCTAATACTGCCAGCCTTTTCGGAACTTTTCTGTTGACGATTATTATGCGAATGATTTTTTCTTGACCTATGATTCTTTCTCCTCTTTATTTATATACATATATTTAGTTCACGTATTTTAATTATTACTTAAAACTGTTAGCAACTTGAAAAATCTAATCACAACGTTTTATTATTGTTGTGGCAAATCATGTGACGAATGTCATCTTTCATCAAATTCGAACTGTCAGTGTCAGTGTCATTCAAAGTATCCCAAGGTCTTGTGAATGAATTTCGTAGTCCTCCGCTATCAAAAAAATATTTACTTTCCGTCTCAGATAGCTAAGTGCCTACGTTATCAATTCATTGGTGGTGCAATTTGCATATCATGTAATACAAGCTTCTGTATGAGCAAACCAACTGTATTTTGTCATCGCTTTGGATTATCCGGTAAGTATTATTTTTCTACCTACACGCGAAAATATGACAAGTTTCATAATTTATTTTTAGTTACGGCGTCAAGTGGCTCGGGCTCACAAGTATTCAGGCTAAACAATAATTGGTGGTGCTTTTACTTTGTGTTTTAATTTTATATTCATTTATTGGATAGTCGCATTTTCGGCTTATTTATTAAGTGCGTATCATCTTTCATTGTATTGGGGGACTTCCCGTGAGACAACAACTTGTTGAGAAGGTTTTCGTTTTCTATCGCAAATTCAGGACTTATCTTCCAAATGACTTGCTAATTTAAAAAGTAGGTGAAAAAGTGAGTAATTTCAATTGACTATTGAGTAAATTGAGTTGTGGTATCTCTGAGTCATAACAAAGATACAAAGTGCTTTAAATTAAATTGTTTACATCTACTGAGGTTACTTGTAAAGCCAGAACATTGGTAAGCAGTTTAAAATTATACTACATTGAATTTGGAACACAAATTTCAAACAAGCCATATATTTGGGTTACTATAGTGTATCATATTCTTAAAACCATCTCATCATCTTTTACACAAATTTATCCATTGGTTTTTTTAATTATCACCTATTTTTAAAGCCACTTATTGGTCAGAACTCCTTGCCAATATATAAAAAAAAAACTTTTTTATTCTACCATATTTTTCTCGTACCTACCACATAATCAATTTCAAACTACACTCTAACTGACAAACGACATAGACAATTAAACATTATGTATGTCATGCAATGTGTTCCTTATCAAGGTCACCAGGATGCTATTATCATTAAATTGTTTGACCATTCAATAAAGAAATAATGAAAGAGAAAGAAAAAATATTAATTAAAAGATAACAGAATTTATTCGAGCAATGTAAGTATTACTGTAGAACTCCAACTACGTACCTACTTAGCTATTTTATATTGATTATGTGAACGTTAACTGCATTATGGTCTTTAGCTGCATTGAAGCTGATTGCTTGCGTTTAAGCATCTACATTTAATTTTTATATATTTACTTATAGAATATTCAATAATTTTGAATTAAGTTCCACATAAAATACAAAATTTAAATTAGAATTCATTTATCATGAGAAATAACAATGATATCATTTCCAGAACAATGTATTTTAACAGGAAATGTTTTTTTCTATGTCCTTTAGAATACTAATGGAAATAAATAAATAATATACAATATAATTTTGACTGTAGATACAGTACAAAACTTATAGTTTAAATTTTTGTTCAAACAATCAACCAAACACAATCTAAATTGTGTCCGCTCAGCAATAAGCAAGAGCAATTATGTGGCAATTACATACTGTACTGTCAAAATGATAATAATAATAATATCCTTGGACATTTCACACAACGCCATATAGTCCCAAGTTAAGCAACTTAATGTTGTGATTAAAAGATGTTGATAATGATATTGTACATAATATATTTATTTCCATCCCATTGCTTTTAGCGATTGCACCACCCATTGTGTCAACCCTTTCGCTATAAATTTTCATAGGTAACTGAATAATTTATCTATCTAATACTAGTAGCATCTAAAATGTTTTGTGGGTATATCAGGGCTTACAGGATACGGGATAGTGAGTGTTCCATTATTTGCTGAATATTTATTTTAGTTGGGGAAACAGTTCACCAATAATTATAAAAATTAATTTGATAAAAAAAATTGCTTAGTAACAATTTTTTCATTTTACAAATAAAAGTACTACAATAAAGCAATTAGCAATATCATTTTAATTTGTACAGCTGGGTCCTAATTTTTCATGTTTCATAATTAATTTTGAATATAAAATATATGTATCGTTTTTTATGCAGTGGGTTGTCCATATTTTGTTTTAATATTTGAGTAACATTTGCCTCTTGCTTGGGTTATCTACCTGTTAAAGATAAGCGCAGAATTTAATATGAGTTTTAATTTTAAGTAGCGTGAATTAAATAACAGTCAACAAATGCCTAATAATTAATTCATTTTATACTACATATTAATGATTCCTGTAGAATAATTAATAGTATAAAATGAATTAATTACTTGGATTACATGGACGAAAAACGTTTCCTGTTACAAATCACATTTATTCTTGGAATAATAATAATTAACTGGGTAAACCTATAACCACAAATGCAGGCTCTATGCTGCTACTGAGCCAGCAGGAGTGTCTGAAAGGGGGTTTTAGTCAGTAAAAGTCTGACACTCCCTTCCGCTCCACCCAGAGCGGGATGAGTCGTTTGATGATTTTCCATCTTTAAAAAAAGGCTGCTACTGAAAAATTCCGGATCGAAAACCCAACAACACTTAGCCTGACCTGGGAATCGAACAGGACCTCATGCTCATCAGTAGTGCTTACGTTACGACCACATAGCTGGCGAAATGTGGGTGTTAATAAAAAATCAAAAGAGTAACGGTGGAGTTTCTTGCCCATTCTTCTCCACACGGAACTACCTTTTGGAAGGGGCGACTAGAATCAATTCTATTTCTTCTTCATTTTGACGTTCAAAAATGCCTTTCGTGTGCTTATTTGTAATAAATGATTTGACTTTGACTTTGGCTTTGAATATAGGTACACCTCTGTCTAAACCATCGGTGCTTACAGGCACAGGCAAGTTATGTTATAATAAACTGTATTTGTTGTTTTTTCTGTTAAAAGAATTCTTAATGGAAGTTGTGCAACTTTTAATTCGTCATTATTTAAGATTCTGTCTGTTAATTTAAGCTCCACAGTTAGGTAATCAACTTTCTCTCACATGAGATTATTGTTAGTGCGAAATACCCTGAGGGTCAATGTACTCACTGAGGCACGGTCGTATTATTATAAACTTATAATTTTTTTTTTTTTTTTTTGATGAACTGAAAAATGCATGGGCATTTTTCAGTTCATCAGAATGAATGGCACAGTGGGATTTTTCGTAAATCATAAATAAAAAAAAAATTATATATCGTAATCGTCGTTTGTAAATCTTACAAAATTCTCATTAGAAATCTACTTTCAGTTATTCCTATTTTTTTGTCTTCCCATGAGAACCTTGTCAGACTAATAAGAACATTTTAAAACAAAAAACAGCTAAATCGGTCCTGCCGTTCTCGAGCTTATCAACGAAAAGCATTTCATTTTTTAATTAAATAATAATAATAATAAAGCTGCATAATGAATAATTCTGATAACACAAATTAACAATTCAAGTTGCTTAATTATGCTTCTAGGTCAATGAAACACTAATTATAAGTACGTATTCAATATTCAGTATAATGTTTTTAGTTTGGTTTGGTATAAAAACAATAACAATCTACTATTGTCACATGTTATATAATGTACATAATATATAAACAAGATCGGGAACACAAAACAAATTTCCATTTATTCAAAACTAGCTTTTGCCAGCGACTTCGCCCGCGTGTATGTAGGAAATAATTATCCCACGGGAACCGTACATTTTTTCCGGGATAAAAAGCTTATATGCTATTCCAGACCAGATCTATCTTTTGCCAAGTTTCATCCAGATCCGTTAAGTAGTTTTTGAGTTTATTCGTTACAAACATACATACAAATCTTTCCTCTTTATAATATTAGTATAGAAGTATAGATTTACATTTATTGGAATCAATATGGTTTAAAAGTAAAGTCATGTAACGCATTTACGGGGTTCTGTGTACTGCGTACACGCAACAACTTAAATAAACGCAATTGAGCGACTACCAGTTCTTTGCAGCAACGTCTACGTCTGCACAGTTTCTTGAAATTATACTAAAAACTTCATAGGTAATTGCGTGTTGCCAGTTGCCGTAACTCGAGGATTGAAATTGTTCCATTTGTACAGCGCCTGTAAGGAAGACTTGTGATTAGGGTAATTAATTGGTATAAAGGTAACTTATAAACTACTAAAAACCCTTTAGTTCTCATAAAGTTCTTCAGTCATTGTGGTGATGCTTGCGGGGGAGGCCTATTCCCAGTAACCATCTTTCGATGATGACGCATGAAGGTTGCTCTCAAAGTCAAAAGACCCTCACACAACGCATTTTGCAGTCAATTCAGTGATTGTCTACAAATATACACAATTACTGAATTGACCGCGAAATGTGTCACTTGCTAAAATAACAATCTATTAACAGGTTGTTACCCTGTTGCTTGAAAGTAGCACACTCACCTATTTCTTCTAGTTGACTCATACATTAAAATCGGAAAATGTACGTGTCGCACTCCGCCCAATGAAGGGTTCCGTAGTTAGGATGAATTTATCACAAAAACAACTTAGTGATCCGATAAGATTTTCGTTTTTCCATTCGATGTAAAAGTTGCTTTCAAAAGACGTTAGACCGGACGATGGTGAGAAACTATTTAGTCGCCCGAAAACCAGCCTTAACGGCATGTATATTGCGTCATATATAACATTATTAACCTATAACGTTCTCACTGCTGGGAGACAGGCAGGCAATCCACCACGCGGGCCCACTGCGAGTTGGTAGATGTGACATCTCTTCGAATTTTTGGTTCTAGGGCATACCGGATTCCTCACGATGTATTCCTTCACCGTTTTGAGAGCAGTGGTGATGAAATTATTGACACAAAGTATAGTGCTTGCTTGGGTTCGAACTCACGACTTGCAACTCGTCGGGGACTATTACCACTTGGCCACCAATGCTTGCGTCATTATCAGTTTTAAAATGTGGTGCACTAAAGTAGTGTGTGGCGATACTTAATATACTTACACGTTCGGGCGATAAAAATGTACGTTCTACACACCTTAGGGGCTAGACAGTTGGTAAGCGGGATTGTCCGAAAGGGTTACCGGTACCCCGGAACATAAAGGGCTACGGAAGGAACATGGATGGGTTTTAGTCAGTAAGAGTCTGACACTCCCTTCCGCTCCACCCAGAGCGGGAGAAGTCATTGGATGATTTCCCAGCCATAAAAAAAAAATAAAGGTGCTAGCCAGTCAGCCCCTCTACTATGACGCCACTCGACACCAATCGGAACCGAATTTGCAGCATGTCCCTCCCTAATCCGACCTTCTATTCTTCTATCTTCATCACAAAATTCAGAACAAGCCCTTATTTCCAGATTAATGTAAGAACATGACGACAAGCTTGCAGACTGGGGACGACGACTCGTTCATTATCCTCGGCACTTCTCCAGGGTCAAGTCTGGATATGAAGTGCCACGGTATAGAGAATGGGGAGAATTTGTCCCTAGACAAGGAGCAGATGGAGGAAGCCATGAAGGACCTCTCCGTTGAAGCTAACATGGCGTTCAAGGCGCATTTCAAACTTGGAGATTGTGTAAGTATTTTATTTTATACTAGCTTCTGCCCGCGACTTCGTCCGCGGAAAATTTCGATATACTGTAACTGTTTAGGCAGCGCATGCAAATAATTCTGTTTTCGGAGGTATTTCTTTCCGACTTGCTAGACGAAAATTGCGATAGCTCGGCTAATATGTATGATATAAATATAATTTTTAGCCTATAGCACTCAGGAATAATGTAGCTTCAAAAATTTTTGAAATTGGATCATTAGTTCCGGAGATTACCCCCTACATACAAACTTACAAATTTTACCTCTTTATAATATTAGTATAGACTAGCCTTGCTCGTGGTGTCCCATAGGAATTATTGCTACATACACCTTGATAACATGTACCTCTTGTCTTTAGTTCATAATCACCTTATAATGCTTTCACTGCTGGCACACAGGCCTCTCCTCTTCGAGAGGGAGTGGGATGTAATCAACCTTGTGGGCCCAGTGCGGGTTGGTAGGTGTCACATGTCTTCGATTTTTTGGTTATAAGACATGCAGTTTTCCTCACGAAGTTTTCCTTTACCATTTGAGAGCAGTGCCTTACCTTTTGTCTTTAGTTATTCCAGGGGAATTCGTTTAGCGGATTAAAGCTAAGTGCACAAAACAGCCGCAACGCATTTTCAGACTAAAAATGGCGCTGTGTCCGGCCTGGAATTCTATCGATGGCATTATCAGCAAAATTCTTTTTGTGTTCGTTCAGGGTCAGGCTTTTTGTCATTTATTATATTTTAACATAAAATCTTTCTTAAATTTGAATGAAACAACAATAAAATTGGCGCGCGCGAATGTCAATTTTTAAAAGTTGGACACGCCGGATACCGTCTGATTTGGCCGGATAAGCAACCAAAAAGCCTGACCGCACTTTTATCCGTGTTTTATCCGCACGCCTGGCAACACTAGGTGTGATGCATAGTTCACTGCTGCACATACCTAGAATGTCCCATGTTGCGCCACAGCGACACAGCATCCGGCTCTCTGCTTTCTGCATAAATTCTATATCCGTTGCGTAGAACACCCCTCCCCCCCCTTAAATGTACCGATGACCTTGAAAATATATAGTTGACACTGACTATTACCTACTGCTCCACTGGTCCTCATTTTGGTATTAGCTTTGCACTTATCCGTAAGCAAAAATCAATACGAGATTGTTGACTTATCTGTTTATTACCTCCACATCATACAAGTTTTATCATCAAGATTACAGGTAGACATTTTGATGAAACATGTATTTATTTTTAGCTTTAGTTTACCCTTTGTTTGAACACACATTAAAAACGTGTGTCGATCCGTGTATGGGTGATGACCATCTTAACAGGAAGCTCCTCCGTGTCACGGAAAGCACATCAAGCCGTTGGTCCCGGCTGTCATTCGTGGATCTTTGCCAGTCGTTACGGGTGATTAGAAGTCCGAAAGTCTGACAAACAGTATTACCAAGGGGATCATATTGGATGGCGCGTATATTTTCCACGCGCGTGTCAGAAACCAATTCACATTACATTAATGTGAAGTTACAAAAGTCAAAAGCTATAAATTTCTTGTTAGACTGAGCTATTTTGAGGTTCGAATAGTAAATTTCTACAGGAAAAGTAAGTATTATAATCAGGAGATAAACAAGGGAACAGTTATGTATCTGAATATATTTTACCTCTCTAATTTACCTTTTACTAAATCTACATAAATTATTATATAGTTGTAGTCTCAAGGTATGTGTTTTTCCATAAAACATGACAATCAATGCTGGATCGTTATATTTTTAAAAAGGTAAGGAGAATAGACAACTACAAAGATAATGTTGTAATATCCACTTTAATACATCACACAGAAATACATCATCACTTTCAAAATATCAACACAAACAAGATACTTAACTTTGAAGAGAAGTGTTCCTTTCCGTAGTCGAAGCTCAACTGACTAGACGGCTTTTTTTTTTTTTTTTTAACTCGCAGTTCAACCAAAGGGTTGTCTACTGCTTAACCGGGCTTGCCTGTGGCTGCCACAAAAGAATTGTAGCCTCCAGCCAGGGCTTAATAAAAACTAAAGCTAACTTACAAAACTAAGCGACTACACGCTAAGGGCACCTGCGGGGTTCGGACCTCGGCTTAGGGCGTCGCTGGGGGGGGACAGCAAGGGACAGCTGGATCGGGGGTTTTTAAAACTACTGGCTCAGCGGCAACGCGGGCTGGCTCGAGCAAGGGTCGGGGGGATGAGAGCGGACAGGGTCGTCGCGACGGGCCTCGACGGCGAGGGCGGAACGACGGAAATTTGTGTCTGTATGCTGATCTAACAGTGCTAGTAGCCGGGCTGCTCTCCTGGAGGAGAGTGGTGGCATCGTCGGGGGCAACGAGGGTATGCCGTGGACGGCGAACCTTACTGATGCGGGACGGGGTGTATCGGGAGGCGGCTGCAATCAGGGGATTGCGATGCTTTATGGCAGTGTCAAAGAAACGCTTCGAGAGGCGTTTCATGAACTGCTGAACTGTGGGGAGTTTAAAATCTACATGAAGGTCCATGTTACGGACGTAAAAGGGAGCTCCTGAGACCCTACGGAGGAACCGGTTTTGAAGTGTCTGCATTCGATGCAGATACTTGGGTTTGGCGTGCGCGAAGACGACGCAAGCGTATGTCATAATGGGACGGATTACAGCCTTATAGAGACGCAGTTTGCACCGGAGTGACAATTTGCTGCGTTCTGTAAGCATGAATTGGAGCCTACCGAGAGCGAAAGCGGCCCGCGAACGGACCTGCTTTATGTGCTCTGCGAAACTGAGGTGTTGGTCGAGAGTGACACCCAGGTACTTGGCATGCTTCGCCCAAGGGATCGGCTTGCCGTACATGGTGATCGGATTAGTGACTAGACGGCGCACTGTCCGTTGCTTTTATATCCGACCATCTAATTCAATTGATCAACTTATAACAAACACAAAAATAATAGAAAATAACTTACATGTTTAAATCACATATTAAATTACATAAAATTACATTTTAAGTTGATAATTCATAGTTTGCAATTAATATATTTTAGTTTAGCTTTACAGATACTTATTAGTAACAAACAATAATATTTCACACCGGAAGTTCCGTTAAGTATCAAATCAACAGTTCAGAATTACTATAAAACAAAGGAATAGAATGTAGGTACATAATTCATTTTTGATATTAGGTAATTGATACAGTTGTTTATTTGAAATTACTGACTGATAATTTTAATTCTTAACAGAAAAGAAATGTCATGCTTTTTATTATTGTTCGTATTTTATTACATAAATATACAGAATCTGTCACGCGCCTGAAAGAGATGTCAGCATTTGAAGGGTCCCGCTAGGGCCGAGCCTGCCGGGTAAGCGGGATTGTCCGAAAGGGTTACGCTACCCCGGAACATAAAGGGCTAAGGAAGGAACATGGATGGGTAAGGGGATCGTATTACCCAGTTACTGGATTGTGGAGGTCAAATAGGCAGTCGCTCCATGTGAAATACTGGTATTCAGCTGCATCCGGTTAGACTGGAAGCCGACCCCAACATAGTTGGGAAAAGGCTAGGCAGATTGACGTGTGTATGATTCATGAATTAATCTAGAGATAGTGCTCGATTCCTTATACTTGTAGTATTCATAACATGTGCTAAAAACATGTAGTATCACATTTTCGTTGCCGCATGTTATAGTATCAGATGACGGACGGAATGCGTAGTCGAGCCAGGCCGAGAAAATGCTAGCGAGATCTTATATCTAGACATAATATTTCTTGATGATTTAAATTTACTTCAAGATTATGACAGAGCAAGAAAGAGACATTTTAAATAAAAGCCGAAGCCGCGGGCGGAAGCTAGTTCATAATAAAATATGGCGCTAGTGTGTGTCTTGGACTCTAAATGCAAAGTTGGATAGCTACTTGGGAAAAGAAACAAAAATATCTGTCTCGGTCGTTACTATTTGTTGCAATATAAATGTACTAGCTGATCCCGTGACTCCGCCCGCGTCCATGTTGAAAAACTGTCATTCAAACTTCCACCACCTATTTGACCCCTTTAAGGGGGGAATTTTCTAAAATCCTTTCTTAGCTGGCTTGGAGTATGTAAGGATCGTAGCCGGTGGCGTTTGTTGGTTCGGCTTACCCCTATGGGGAGAAGGCATGGGTTTATTATCTATGTTCACCGGATCACAGATAATATAATACTTACGTATAGCCGGATGAACATTCAACTACCCTTTATTTCATTTTAAAATAGGTCAAGTGTGTGCTTTTTAGGTAAGCGGAAAACTCAATTTATAAAAGCCTACTCAATGTAGCCTATTGTCTGTAACATCAAGTCAAGTGATCTCTCAACGGCTTCCATGATCCTGTTTTCGATACTTTGGTAGGGGACTTGGAACTAGTAGTTACATAAAAATTGGACTGGGTCAAAAAAGCCAGTTATGCAACCGTTTTAGGAAGTCTACAAGTAATTTCAAACAGATTGTCTTTGAGGACGTTGTAATAAGCACTTCGAAAGTTCCGTTTTTTTATTGATTTCTCTATATAGATCTGTTACGCACTTGAAATCTTCTATATGTCTATCACTCATTCATACATTCACTCACTGATTAAACACGAAATCTCAAAAACATCTGGACCGACAAAGATGAGATTTGGCATAGAGATAGATTATGTGTGGGAGACGTCAGCGAAGAAAGGATTTTAAGAAACTCTCCCCGTAAAAGGGTGAAACCCATCCATGTTCCTTCCTTAACCCTTTATGATCCGGGGACAATCCCGCTTACCCGGCCGCAATAGAAAGCCTAAGTTCAGCACTAAGCACCTACTGGCCGATATAAGGAGAGGATGTTATTAAAACTTGCGTCGGTAGCATAGATTAAACTTATTAGTTGGTAACTATATACTACAGTTTATTATGAGTATGAGACAATATTTTGTAAACATTGTACGTAATGCAAAAGTCATCAGACTACAAATGTGAGACGTCAAACGATTAAGATTACTTTCAATCAAATATTAGAACGCAGTTTAACACTTTGAGGGACACTGAACTTCATAGGCGTAGTAACAATAAAACTTCTGTGTCTCGTTCAGTGTCCTTCAATGGGTTAAGCGAATTCTTTCTTAGTTATGTTTTTTTGTTTTGCAGTCTTTTCTGGTACTTATTCAGAAAATATGGCAATTAGTCTTACTATGGGATATTACTCAGTAACTGGGTTGTAGAGGTCAGATAGCTGCAGTGGCTCCTTGTAAAATACTTGTAATAAACTGTATCTGATACTGGAAAACGACCCCAATGTAGCAGGCAGACGATGAAATTATATAGGATTTCATGTTTAACTCAAACCATTTCTTTAAATTAAATTAACTACAGGCACTTTTGAACTGTGTGTGTTTTGAGTTGAACCTATAGGTTATTATGGAGAAGAACTCTTTGAATGTTTGTAAATATGTGAGCATCATGCACTTACGACATAATTAAGTTTACTTGCCACTGCTACATGTGTTTTTCTTTTCACCTTTTGTGATGTATTGTTTTTATTCTGGGTAGGTACATCGTCTTCACATATAATGTTATAATACATGTATACAAAACATTGTGAAACATTTTAAAAGAGTAACGGTGGAGTTTCTTGCCCATTCTTCTCCACACGAAACTACTTTTTGGAAGGGGCGACTAGAATCAGTTCTATTTCTTGTTCATTTTGACGTTCAGAAGTGCCATTCTTGTGCCTATTTGAAATAAATGTTTTGACTTTGACTTTAAGAACGGGCAAAAAACTTCCTGGGCTCTCTTTTAAATCAACGTATTGTTAACTTGGTTTTAGAATATGCATGGTCAAATTTATTTAGGTGTCCTTCACAGACGAGTTTTTTTTTGTAAAGGTAGGTAACAGAAATAACACAATGTGATTGTCACTGTTTTTTTCCCACCATTCAAAACCGCATCTCCATCAAGTACTTGATTTCAGAAGTTCCTATGTAGGCAGAAAAATACTTTATTTGACATTTTGTATTTAGAGATAAGAGAAGTGATTTCTCACTTTGATAGAGAGGTTTATATTAGTGTTAGTCACAAGCACAATTGTTTTACTATGAACAGTTCTGGCTATTTCTCAACAGCATGTGAAGCTAAGTCAGAGGCCCATGGGCAGCATAAAAACTCTGACACCAGGTTCGTCACTAACCACACGAAAAGAAGAACAGCTCGGCAATAAAACCTATCTTATTTCGAGATACATTCATTAATATCTGTCGTTAAAATCACGGCAAATATGTGTGATCATTTGTAGAAGGCCTATACAAATAGCAGCACATGTGACATGGAGAGAACACCAAAACTATCTGACGAGACAGGTGATGCCAAAATCATGCTTCTCGGCTTCAAAAAATATGTCAACTCTTAGAATGCAAAAATATCGGACATTTTGTCTCGCTTTGTAAATATCTGCCTACTCAGTTTAATTCAAAAGAATGTTGCGATCAAAAATATCTGACAGCTTCATGTTGTCGACAGATATTAATGGATTTTAATATACATTTTTGGGCTGGGTATTTTCTCGGATTCGTTTTAGTTATGTAAAGCATAGACAATGATGTAGCATCTGACCTCAGTTTTCCATTTAATTACAAGGAAGTCTGTGAAACAAAATATCGGAAGCATGGGTTTTTGTGTATCAACTTCCTCCATGATCCTTCGAATTTGTCGCAGGATTTTTTCTTCAAATACATATGGTCACAGATTCGAAATTTTCCCGCAACAAAGTAATTCCCCAAATTAATTGTAGTGACATTAGGTATAAGTTTACATATTACACATAACATCACGCTTTGTTTCCCTGAAGAAGTGTGCCATGTCCCATTTAATAGGGAGCGAGCTTATTGTCATCAACCGGACACATATCCAGGCTCCGGGCTGCTAGTAAGAAATTCCACATCGTCATTTCCATTCTTTAACAATTATACTGAGTGCAATTGAATTCATAGACAATTTTTAAGGGGTCATCGTACTCATCATTATGAACAACTTTTACTATGGGAACACACCTGAAATCGCGAAAAAAAAATCAACTGCTCCCTACATTTTAACGAGTTTTATTTTTATTTTTTATTATGATGATGTTATGCGAGCATAATGTATGGAACAGCTGATTTTTGTTCGCTATTTCATTCCAATTTATATGTAGGTATATATAGGTATGCCAGTCTATTTAAAAATTAAAACAGACTTGATATTGTAATGCGATGCTGGCGCAGTTTGAATCATCTTTTATGGTTATAATATCAAGCCTTGCACAGTTGCAATTATACATACAAACCATTTATCAGGGACTTTACTTTGTAATACACGCATAGTCATAAAACTTAAAAGTGCATTTAGCCACTTTTAATGTTTAGGTAATTAACATGCTTTGGTAAATGATACCTTATTTCAGTTCACATTGCAGTCAAAATTGGTCAAAAGGCGAAAGCGCCAGGGCAGTCCGCAAAATTTTTTAACGCATTTTTGCATTTTTCATGTCAGTATCAGGTTGTATGTCAATAAAAAAATGAATCGCGAGCGTAACTACTATCTACAGAATTAATTAAAATCGCCAATACAACTCTCGTAAGATCAAATGATCCTATTAAATTACATTTTCATTGTTCAAATTTGGAACAATGACAGCACCAAAATGGTGGCCAGTATGTCCGCTTCAAAACTGCATAAAAACTTTTTCATTGCATCGTCACTATTTTTTCTTGTACACCAAAAAAAAACAGATGTTTAAAAAATAATGAATGATTTAGTGACGTTATAAAAGATAAGTCATTAGATTGTATGCGGTATAATAAACATGCAAAATCTTATCATAAATTATTGTTTTTATATGACGATAGTACAGAGGCCAGCACATCAAGTTATCCCAATCCGTCAAATTTCGTTGATAGTTTTTCAACTATATTACAAAAGCGTAAGGTTCATTTTCAATTGTGAAAATTTGGTATAGCTTGATGTGCATATTACATAACGATTATTCATAGATAATTGTGAGTCAGGAGGTTGCCAATCAAAGATGGGGATTGCGAGTAATAAATAGACAAACGGTTGCTTATGCAGTACAAATATCTATGATAAGAGATTGTTGTCTTTAAATATAATATACTCTCCTGGACTTCTATCTTTCAATTGTGCATCTTTGACAGATGAGTCAGAAGCCCGACAATCTGACAGCCAGTCTTATCAAAGGGTAGGGGTATTGCCTAGTTACTGGGCTGTGGAGGTCAGATAGGCAGTCGCTCCATGTAAAATACTGGTCTTCAGCTGCCTCCGGTTAGACTGGAAGCCGACCCCAACATAGTTTGGAAAAGGCTAGGCAGATTGACTCTCCTGGACTTCTAAGTCTATATTTATGTTATAGGTACTGTGTTTTATGGGCCTTCGTTGCCTGATATAAAGGATAAATAAATAAATAAGTCGAACCACGGTGGAATTCCATGAAAAGTACCTATATAATAGATTATTTAATTAAAGGAAGTCGCTAAAGTTACGTTTTTATAAAACTTCCCTGAATACACGTTTGTAATTTTGGTCTCAACAGCCAAAATATAGAAATAGTCAGACCGAGTACAGCGTGTGAAAAGCAGGTCGGCCTGAGATCGACACCTGCAAAAAATTGGCCAATTGATCAATTTGCGATTTATTTTAACCTATCAAGATTTAGCTATAATTATTGGTGATACAGCAAGGTCTTCAAAATATTTTATAGCCTTACCGGGTCTTAATCAATGTCACCATTGTAGCGCCACATTGTATACATTTAGATGAATTAACAATGAATGGAAAAAAATCCATTAACTTATAGATTAAGGGTTTTTTTTTTACCGTATCACAATTGTATCGATCCCCTTATCAGTAATACGAATCGGATAATACTGACGATAGAAATGTTTACGTTGAACCGAAAATAAAAACAAAATCTTTGTAAGGGTGTGGTCACTGGACACATTGTAGTTGCGCTATGCGTAAGTACATACGCGTTGGATGAATACTCATAGGAAAGTATATACTTTGTAGAAAGAGGTCCAAATCTTTCTTAGTTACACTATTAGTGGCGTAGGGGCCCTGTATCGCAACGAAAAAAAGCGATTGCTTTTTTTGACTTGTCATTTCTGAAGTAAAAAATCTATAACTAGGTATGTCAGTTTTTTTTATGTGTTTACTAGCTGACCCGACAGACGTTATCCTGTCTTAACTGTGATACCTACCCTACCCACCTACCTAGCTACCTACCCTACCTACCTACCTACCTGCCTACCTACCCTACCTACCTAGCTACCTACCCTACCTACCCACACTACCTACCTACCTACCTACCCAACCTACCTACCCTACCTACCTACCTACCCTACCCTGACCTACCTACCTACCTAAAAAAAAAAAAAAAATGTATTCTGCTATTCAGGGCGGAGACAAATCCAACGAAACAAAAACCATGAAAATTGGTCCAGCAGATCTCGAGTTATAACGAAGGGAACAAACCCGTCTTTCTTTTATACTAATCTGTCAAGAAAGTACCGGGAAAAGATCAATAATACACAAAATGTTTTGTTATTCATCCAAATTTATTTTATCACCTTCAAAGTATGCTCCTTTAGAAACGATACACTTGCGCCAACGAATAATCCATTCATCAAAACATTTTTTAAACGCTGCTTCCGGAATTGAGTTCAGTTATCGCCGCGAATTCTCCTTTATGTCTTCTATCGATTGAAAACGGGTGCCACGAAGTGGTAATTTGAGTTTAGGAAAAAGAAAAAAGTCAGCAGGAGCCATAACTGGTAAATATGGTGGTTGCTGGATGGTATTTGTTGAGTGTTTGGTCAAAAATTCGTTCACAATGATAGCCTTGTGCGAAGGCGCATTGTCGTGGTGCAAAATTTAAGAATTTTCTTTCCACAAATCTGGCCTTTTTCGTCGAATTTGCTCTCTTAACGCCGCATAACGCTCAAATAATATTCTTTATTTACCGTTAGACCTTCCGGTAATTTTCAAATTCGGAGTGCACAACACCGCGATAGTCAAAGAAAACAGTCAACATGACTTTGACTTTTGATCGACTTTGGCGTGGTTTTTTCGGTTTCGGTTCAGTTGGAAGGCGCCACTCCGAAGCTTGTTGACTAGTTTGCATGTCAAACTCGTAAACCCACGTCTCGTCACCAGTAACAATGCGTTTCATGAATGTTGGGTCCGAACTGACTCGTTCTAGCATGACCTCAGCGACTTTCATGCGATTGAGTTTTTGGAGAAAATTCAGATCTTTTGGGACTAGCCGAGCAGCAACATGTTTCATACCCAAATGATTAGTTAAAATGGTACGGATCGACTCGTGAGATACAGAAAGTTCGGCGGCTATCTCTCTCAGAGTTGAATGGGGATTTTCAGTCACTATTTTCATCACTTTTGCGATGTTAACTTCAGTTGCAGACGTTGACGGCCTACCAGAGCGAGGCAAATCTTCCATCACATCTCGACCGCTTTTGAACGCTTTGAACCACTCAAAAGCACGAGTTTTTGATAAAGTCGATTCATCGTAAGCCTTCTGTAACATTTACAGTGACTCCAAACACGAAATTCCATTGGCGATGCAAAATTTAAGACAAACTCTTTGTTCGATATTTTTGTCCATTATGAGATTCGCAATACACACTATTTAGGATATTACTAAAACCAGCACTGTATTTAATATAAATAACAGATGCAACTCAAACTCCGCGCCAAAATGGAAAACAGTTGTGCCAATCTAACAACTACAAAAAAACAAAAATTTGAATTTGGAACCATAAACAAATCATCCATTCCCGATACTTTTTTGACTGAATGTATATATAGATATAGATTTGCCGGGAAGCACGAGACTGAGTAATATTATGGATAACATTTTACAAATTTTTGCTTACACACGTTAGGGGTTCTAGACCCCACCTCGGGTTTAATAGTAAGTCTTTACGATTTACCAGCGCACGCATTTATTAGTAGCAATATTATTTACCTACTTCGTCAGCATCCTGCTAATTGATTTGGGGTTGGCGCAGCGTCTTTTACATTTCAACGCCAATACTAGGTGTAACCGAAAGGGTATATACATACAAAAGGATATGCTACAGACCACCAAACTGAATAACTTTACTATGGAACCAACTCCGAAATCTCCTGTTCTATACATTTTTAGTCACGTGACTCGACGATATGTAGGGAACAGCTGATTTTTATTATAATTATACCCTTTCGGTTACACCTGTATAGTTGTGACATCTCCCACACCATTCATTCATCGTATCTTTCTCCTACATCTATCAAAATCAAGTTATTTGCCGACATGAGTAAATAATTTCTAATAGTTTTGTGTGCACATCTTTACGTGTCTTATAAAAGGGGATTTACCTTATATAGTGTTGTAGGTAATGGTTGAGTGCTTTCATTGTCGTTTCCTTGTTAACAGCATTCATTCTAGCTGGGCCTTGTTAGAGGTCGGCTGGTTTTAGTCTTTTTTGAAATTCGTATTTTCCTTTTTGTGTTACCCTGATAATATCTAACTTAGAGGTAGGTACGGTTTTTAAATGTGTATTTTGTAAATTGTGAGCTGAAGTTGCATTCGTTACTGTCATTAGGTGTTATTTGTATAATCCTGGGGATATTCCAGTCTTACCAAGGGGTATTGCCCAGTTACTGGGTTGTGGAGGTCAGATAGTTGGGAAAAAGGCTAGGCTGATGATGAATCCTGGGGATATTCAAAAGAATGCAACAAAATAAGTTCCTTCTCATTTTTCTTAAAACGTTCTTGGCAATACTTAAATCTATTTTGTTTTTTACGAATATATATATTGTAATTTTGGTTTAAAAAAATCAGCACATTAAAATTCAGCAAGAAAATTTGAATATCCAATATCAAAACAACCGATTCAATAAAAACTTTTTTGCAACTATTTTTCTTAAAGATTTTTTTCTCCTCTTCCAGCCATCACCAGGTAGCATGATGGTGGCCAGTACCATAATAACCGATGACAGAAGCACGGAGGAATTACAAAAACGTTTCGGTGAACTCCTAGACGAGAATGTCATCCTCAAGGAGACGTTGAAACAGAACAATGAGTCCATGAAGGAGCAGTTCCTGCTGATAGCGTCCTGTCAGGAGGATATGATGAAGACACATGTACTGCATAAGGAGAAGTTTGATGAGACCAAGGGGTTGGTGGAGAAGGTATGTTTTTTTTGTGTTTTTGATCAATTAACTCAGCCTATCGCAGTCGGCTGCTGGATATATGTAGGCTTCTCTCAGGTTGCGCCACAATATCATTTTTTTTTTGAGGTTGGAGCGGACGGAAGTATCAGACTCTTACTGACTAAAATCCATCCATGTTCCTTCCTTAGCCCTTTATGTTCCGGGGTAGCGGTAACCCTTTTGGACAATCCCGCTTAGCCACAATACCCTGTCCTCCGCTTTCGGTATCCAGTCTGCCCAGCCACCTTCTTAAGGTCATTGGTCCATCTAGCTGGGGGTGTCCCACACTAGACTTGCCGATATGCGGTCTCTACTCCAGCACTCGTCTGCTCCACCGGCCATCGGTCCTGCTACAAACATAGCCAGCCCACTGTCACTTCAGTTTTTTTTTTAATATTCTTATAGAAATACCTAGTTCTAATTTTATGTTATAGTAAACAATTTAATGCTTTTTAAACAGATGCTGTTGTTAAACTGCAAATTTGTAGGTAAAGTGACGCTCTCATAGACTGGTCGCGAAAAATATGTTTTTACACAATTATTTGTTATTTGAAAAAGTCAAAAATAAAATATGAAATCACGTAAAAAAAGACCGGTCGTCTTAGAAACCTCCATCACGGTATTGAAATTAAATATTATGCGAAGATATGCGTGGATTTAATGTTAATAACTATTTCATTTGATTCCAAATAATATGTGAC
The DNA here is from genome assembly GCA_951799385.1 of Hyppa rectilinea. Lineage (NCBI taxonomy): Eukaryota > Metazoa > Arthropoda > Insecta > Lepidoptera > Noctuidae > Hyppa > Hyppa rectilinea. The sequence goes on along the minus strand of OX637318.1, from coordinate 2,497,364 downwards.
GTCACATTTTAATATTTCATACAGATCACGTACAAATTTCGCGTTTTGACAATTTATAAAAAGTAACGTTATTGACTACTCCAATTATAAGAATCCATACATCTCTGAAAGTTGTTGCTTGTTAAAAAATGTCGGTATTTCACCACTCGGCAATCGCCATTTTGCTGTGATAAGATTGTTTATTGTTTGTCAATACAAACAAAACAATTACGCAATGTTTGTTGTTTGTTTAGTCCGTGGCTGACCCTGAGATCAGGCAATAGACAAAATTTACCGTTTAAAAAAAGTTTTTATTACCCTACCTACCCTACCTGCCCTACCTGCCCTACCTGCCCTACCTGCCCTACCTGCCCTACCTGCCCTACCTGCCCTACCTACCCTACCTACCCTACCTACCCTACCTACCCTACCTACCCTACCTACCCCACCTACCCTACCTACCCCACCTACCCTACCTACCCCACCTACCCTACCTACCCCACCTACCCCACCTACCCTACCTATTATTTTTGTATGTAAGAACCTTCTCCTGACAATAACAAACACAACAAAAAAAGAATTGGCCAAATTGGTCCAGGCGTTGTTGAGTTATGCGCTTAGCAACACATTTTGCGATTCATTTTTATATAAGTATAAGATTTATTACGCGAATCATATTTTGACCAAGATGCGATACGAAAAAACGCAAGTGCAATCGGAGCCTACCCTTTATGTTGGATTATGTTAAAAGAGTCGAGAGTGTCTATGGCTAGACTATCGAAAAAGTATCTTGTTATGATAATTATTGAAAAGGGTACAACCCGGTCACATTATCTCGAGACCTGGCGTCGATGACGTCACGTCGCGTCGGCGCTCTGATATGGTGCGCAAAACAAGTATCCTCTAGTAGGATATTATTATAAACAATAAGATGTCCAACAAAACAAATATTGTGTTAATTAATTTAATGTAGGTAATATATGATAATAATGATATGATTAAAATGATGAAAAATAAATTAAACAATCTTGGTTAAGTGGGTACAAGAAGTGTTTACCAAAATGTCCAAACTTAACAAAAATGTCCAACGTTGCAACAAAAACAATATTTTAACGTAACAGAAATAACAAAATCACAATAAAAGTCCAAACGTAACAATGAAATGTTTAAAAATATACCACGAAAACAAGTCGACGCGAATCGGCAACGAAAGTGCTAACTGTACTGACGCGCCGTGGCGAGCGCGGGGAGGTGAAAGGAGAACGGGGCGGGAGGTTCGCATTCCAGCGAGGTCTCGAGATAATGTGACCGGGTTGTAAATCTGTAACTATGTTTCTTCCCTATTCAGCCGGGTAAAGTAAGGTTTAATTCAACTGTCATTTAAATAATGGAAGCAGTAGGTACCTATTAAAAAGTTATTTACAATTTATATTGCCTAAATTTTTTATTAAAAAACTGTAAATAATAAATAACAATCGAGCTGCGAGAATTGTTCGGTTTTTCTATTGATTTGCATTCCTCTCATTTATAAATGGAACTGCTACAATGAAAGGATAGTATTCACCGCTGCCTATCCGTGTAAGAAAAAAAAGTGTATCGTAACATATTATGATGTAAAATTTCTATTCCACAGCTACGCCAAGAAAACAAGAAACTAAAGACAGACATTGCCCGACTCGCCGACTCCGACGCACATTCACACGTTAGCAGTGAGACGGGCGAGTCGGTGCGGTCGACCAAGTCGGCTCAGTCGGCTCAGTCTGCTCAGTTAGCTCAGTCGGCTCAGTCGGCGCTGTCGGTACATTCGGCTCAGTCGGGGACGTCGGGGCCTTCGTCTGCGCTTGAGTTCGTGACGTCACCCGATGACGATACTATTAATAAGCTGACTGCCCAGTTGGAGTTAGTTGAGAAACAGAGGCGGCAGGTAATAAAAATCTCTTTACATAAAGTTAATATTTGAATTAATATTTTTCTTTTCATTCCTCTTCTTTTTTTTTCTTTCTTTCTCTCCATAAAATCTTGAAATGTAGCGCGGCTGTCCAACTCCATCACAGATAATTAATAATTTAGGAAATATTTATGTATAATAGCATAGTTTGTATTGTTTTTACCGTCGACACTATAAGAAAAGAAAAATAAACAATTAGATGATTTTTTTCAGTAGTATTTTGTTTAGTTTTTTACTTTATCTAGTAGATAATTCCTTAAGCTCGCATTAAAAAGTCACTTTTTTATAATAATCACAACAATTCAGAGTATTTAGCTTCCAGATTTTATATTACTATACCAAATTGAACCTTATTTCAAAGCGACTAAAGTTGAATTTCGTTTATTATAAACTTGTATGGTCTGCAGTAACCATGATTATGTAATTCCGTTGTAGGTGATAGTAGATAACGAGAATCTGACATGGCAGAAGGAATCGTTGGAGCACATTGTTGACGCTACGTCCAAAGAAAGGGATGATCTCAAAGAAAAACTGAAGAATGCTGAGGTAAGTGGTTTTAAATCACACTAATATTATAAAGTGAAAGTTTGTGAGTGAGTTTGTATGTTTGTCCGTCCTTCACGCTCAAACGGCGGAACGGATCTGGATGAAAGTTACATAAAAAGAAGCCCATGTGCTAATCTGTAATATTCTATCTTTGTGCCAAATTTCATCTAGATCTGTTCAGTAGTTTTTGCGTAAAGATGTAACAAACATACAAACACACACATCCATCCAAACAGTCACAAATTTTCGCCTTTATAGTATTAGTGTATTATTAACAGTATCAGTATTAAGTCCTGACGAATATCTTGCGCGAGATAAATGTCTCTTACCTGGCGGAAACGCACTTTTTATTGCCAATTAATTCTCGACATTGTAATAGTTTGAATAAAGTCTATAATCAGTAAACATCTACTAGTTTGCGAGAGTGCTAATGTGGTCATGCATGCGAATGAATTTTATTTATTTTCGACTTTATTGTAACTAGTTTAATGTTGATATTTGTTTGTCAGTGAAAACCTTCGCCACCCTTTGTCAGATCCGTATTTTTTTTTAAGTAAGTACACAATATTATTGATAAAACAATCAACGAAAATTAACGACCCTTAATTCATAACCCCCCTCCCTACCCCCTTTCTTAATTCATAAAAATGTAATTACAAAACGATGTAACCTACCATCACGCCTGTAATCCCCAAAGGGTTAGGCGGAGATGTACTTATAGTACACCCACATTTCGCCAGTTATTGAGTCCTATGTAATAGGAAGCCTATTACCACCAACCGAGCACAAAGCCAGACTCCAAGCTGCTACTGAGAACTTCTGATAAAAAAACCCAATAACACTTTGCCCGACCCAGGAATCAAACCCAGGATCTCATGCTAAACAGTAGCGCTTGCGACCACTAGACTAACGAGGAAGTCAAAATGATTAGTTTTAATGTTTTTTACAGCTTTTACTATCGACGAAGGACACGGAGCACGCGGCAGAATTAAACAATATGAGGTACACCGTACAGGACCTACAAGCTCAATTGCAGTCAGCCAGTAATTTTGTAAGTCTACTAATTATTCAGCTAGCTTCTACAGGCCGTGATAGCCTAGTGGTGTGACCGTCGGACTGCCAAGTCATAGGTCTCGAGTTCGGACCCAAGGTATGAACCTCTGATTTTACGGATTTATGTGCGTATTGTATAATTATCACTTGCTCAAAACTCGGTGAAGGAAAACATCGTGAGGAAACCAGCATGTCTGAGAGATATTTCTCAACAGATTGTGAAGCTAAGTCAGAGGCCCATGGGCAGCATAAAAACTCTAGTCACTAACCACACGAAAAGCAGAAGAAGGCGTGATCGTAACAAACGTATCCACACATACACATCTATACAGACTTTACATTATAATATTATGGGAATAACATTATGCTATACAATGAGCTTGTAGTTGCTTGGAGGGTGTGTGGAGAAATAACAGGCGTTCACAAAGACGTAGACAGAAGTTTAATAGCAGAGTTATAGTTTACAGAAGCGTAGGAAAGTACAGAATGAAGAATTAGAAGGAAAGACTGAGATTTAAGATACACTAGTTGCGAAACGTAATTATCGAGTTAGAATATTTGGGCGTGCATTCGCCGTCGGAGCAGGCTATCGACTGGCGCGGATGACCGAGCGATAGCGGTATAAAAGAATTAAAGACCCGGCGCCGGCATCGGTGGGGCGCGCGGGCGTAGCCGGTGCGCGGGCGCAGGCGACGAGGTACACACACCGCGCAGCCGACGAAGGTGCGAGTCTACGTGCGCTCGAAACAAGTGCGTCCCTTGATGATGACGGTGCCACAGTACTCCCCCGCTTAGACCGCTACTGCGGGCGGTAATAATCCGGGAAGTGCACCCGACGCCCGGACCTCGTCCTCCTCTCTTCTTCCTTTGCTGGAACGGGGAGTGGAGCTGATGTCTCAGAACCCGTTGGTGGCTGATCGTCTGTTTCCTGTATGACGTAGGCCGGGTTCAGCCGATCGATGCTGACGGTAACTTCTTTACCCCGTACGTCCAGCTTGTAATATTTGGGTTGGCGCTGCTTAACCCTGTACGGGCCGGAATACGGTGGTTCCAGCGGTCTTCGAACGAAGTCCTGCCGCAAGAACACATGGGATGATTCGCTGAGACTATGCGGTAAGTAAAACGGACCTTTTCTGTGACAGGACGCAGGCCTTGGCGTGAGGTTGGCCATGCGACTTCGTAAGCGCGTTGCAAGGTCGGTGACGTCAGATGACTTGTAGTCGTCAGTTGGTGCGATGAACTGCCCTGGTAGTCGAAGTTGTTCGCCGTAGACCAACTCCGCTGGTGATGCTTCGATGTCCGGCTTCCATGCACTTCGTATCCCCAGAAGAACTAGTGGCAGAACTTCGGTCCATTGCTGAGTAGCGTGACACATGATGGCTGCTTTCATGTGTCGGTGCAGACGTTCGACCATGCCATTCGCAGCAGGGTGGTAGGCAGTTGTGCTGTAGTGGTGCGCGCCAGCCATGGCGGCGACAGCTCGGAAGAGGTGTGACTGGAACTGAGTGCCGCGATCAGTTGTTATTCGGAGCGGGCAACCGAATCTGGCGATCCAGCCGGACACCAGCGCTGTGGCGCAGGTCTCAGCCGTGATGTCCTTGATGGGGTACGCCTCAGGCCATCTGGTGAACCTGTCGATGACGGTGAGGCAATACCTGTAATCATAAGAAATAGGTAATGGGCCGACGATATCAAGGTGGATATGGGAGAACCTTGATGTTGTGACAGGAAATTGGGAAAGAGGAGCAAAGGTATGACGTGTCACCTTACTGCCTTGACACTTTAGGCATCTACGTGACCACTCTCTACATTGTTTGCGCATCCCTGGCCAAACGAATCTCTGTGCCACCAGTCGCACTGTAGCTGTGTTTCCGGGATGGCTCAAGTTGTGTAGCGAATCGAACGCCTGACGACGGAATTTCTGCGTAATATACGGTCGTGGCGGTGCAACAGTTACGTCACAGTAAACATCGACGTCTGTATCGGGTATTCTAACCCTTTCGAGCCTAAGCGACGATCCACTTTTTAGGAGACTTTGTAGCTCCGGATCAGTGTTCTGACATCGTGCAAGCGCCTGATAATCAATTCCTTTAGGAACTCGCACCTCCTCAACCCGGGACAATGTATCTGCGACCACGTTCTCGGAACCGGGTATATAGCGTATATCCGTTGTGTACTGAGCTATGTAGTCGTAATACCGGTACTGCCTTGGCGTGCAATTCTCTCGTGGCGTTGTAAAGGCGTACGTCAGCGGGCGATGATCTGTGAAAACAACAAAGCTCCGGGCCTCCACCATGTGACGAAAATACCTTATAGCTTCGTACACTGCCAGCAGTTCGCGGTCGTAGGTGCTGTACTTCTTTTGAGCTGGGCTTAGTTTCTTGGAAAAGAAGCCCAGTGGTTCCCATTGCTCGCCATTTCGTTGCTGTAGCACGGCTCCTATTGATACATCTGATGCATCCGTTGTCATAGAAAGCTCGGCGTTGGTAAGCGGATGTACCAAAAGCGTAGCATTGCAAAGCGCTTTCTTGCATTCCGAAAAAGCGTCTAGCTGCGTTTGCGTCATTTCCACAGGCTGATTCTTTGTGGTTTTATTTCCAGCGAGTATAGCATTAAGCGGTGCCTGCGTCTTAGCTGCGTTTGGTATGAAGCGTCTATAAAAATTGAGCATACCCAGAAATCTTCGTAGCTCCTTCACAGTCTGTGGCACCGGAAAATCCTGGATTGCCTGTACCTTAGTGTCGAGTGGGTAGGTACCGGAGGCTGAAACATTGAAGCCAAGAAATGTTATCTCTGGCTGTCCCCAGACACACTTCGCCGAGTTCACCAAAACACCATACTCTCTCAGGCGATCTAGCAGCCGTCGCAGGTGCATTTTGTGTAGCTTCGGAGTGGGGGAAAAACACAAAACATCGTCCAAATAACAGAAGCAGAACTCGTCTAGCCCAGCCAGTACCTCGTCCATAAACCTCTGAAATGTCTGCGCCGCATTCCTCAGACCGAAGGTCATATACGGGAATTCGAACAAACCGAATGGCGTGGTTATCGCAGTCTTTGGTATGTGGGGTCCATAAATAGGTAATTGGTTATATGCTTTGACCATATCAATTTTAGAAAATATAGTGCTGCCAGAGAGCTGGTGTGAGAAGTCCTGAATGTGTCTCACCGGGTAACTATCAGGAATTGTGCGTGCGTTAAGTGCACGGTAGTCGCCGCACGGCCTCCATCCATCGTCCTTCTTCTTGACTAAATGAAGAGCCGAAGACCAGGGGCTGTCTGATCGTCTGGCCGTGCCGTTGGCCAGCATGTCCTCGAACTCCTTTTTGGCAATTTTAAGACGGTCTGGATCTAGTCGCCTAGGCTTGCTGGACACTGGTGGTCCAGGGGCGGTATTGATGTAGTGCACCGTATTGTGTTTGGGCTCACGCACGGTTCCTGCAGGGCGGGTCACCTCTGGGAACTCACGGAGCAACTGGTGAAATTCAGACTCACCGACGACGGTCTTGACAGACGCCACGTCATCCGGTATCCTCTGATGCGATGCGGGTACGGAGAGAGATGTGGTCCCGTCTATCAGTCTATGGTTGCGGCAATCTATAATCAGATTATAAAATTTTAAGAAATCAATTCCTATAATCGGTTTCGATATGTCCGCAACGGTGAATTGCCATGAAAACGCTCGGCGCAGCCCTAAATCTAACTGTAATCGTATCGGGCCATACGTATTGATGACTGTTCCATTCGCAGCTGTTAAGCCGTATTTCGTGCTCGTGCAGGGCATCCTAACCGCTGAGCGTGGAAAAACACATAAATCAGACCCAGTGTCGATCAGAAACATCATCTTTGAATGTCGGTCCGTTACAAAAATACGGCCTGGATGGGTTCCGCAGTGGTAGGCCGCTACTTCCGACTGCCCATGGAGTTTTCCGACGACCACTGACAAGGCGGCCGGCATTTCTTTGCTTGCGAACCATAAACATAATGATACCAGCAATGAGGGTGGTTTTCAGGCGGTTGACGTGACCGCGATGCGGACCTATGCCTAGTATTTCTACTCCTAGATCGCTGGCGGGAGCGTTCGCGACGCTGTATATGCATTGCACTCACCTGCTGACCGAGCAAGGCTACTTGCCTGGCTAACTCGCCGATTCGCGTTTCCATACCTTCCATGAGGGTAGGTGCCACCGGGACCGCCGCGCTCGCCACCTGTTGTACACCGGTCGGCGCGATTTCGTGGACCTTGTCCGCCAAGTCCACCATCTTCTCTATGGGTAAATCCGCTTGAGACGCCACGATAGTCTGAACATTATTCGGTAACCGGCTAGACCACAGCGTTTTTAAAAATTCTTCGGGTACCGCCGGTCCGGCCAAATGTTGGAGGTGCCTAAAAAACTGGGACGGCTTCCGGTCCCCTAACTCTTCATGCATAAGCAACTGCTTCACTCGCCGCTCCTGCGAGGCCGACAATCGCTTGATCAACTCCGCTTTAAGCTTATCGTACTTATTCACCGCTGGCGGGTTGGTGATGATGTCCTTCACCTCTGCCACGAAGCGATGATCCAACACGCCGATGACGTGGTAAAACTTCGTTGCGTCGGCGGTTATATTGGCGAGCGCGAACTGGCCCTCCATCTGCGCAAACCACAATCCGGGTTCTTCAGGCCAGAAAGGGGGTGCGCGTACACCCACACGTAGGGTTTCAGGGCCACACCCGTCGCCTTTCGGGTCCGTCATCTTGATCACGTCGGGGTCACCAATTTGTAGTTGCTTGGAGGGTGTGTGGAGAAATAACAGGCGTTCACAAAGACGTAGACAGAAGTTTAATAGCAGAGTTATAGTTTACAGAAGCGTAGGAAAGTACAGAATGAAGAATTAGAAGGAAAGACTGAGATTTAAGATACACTAGTTGCGAAACGTAATTATCGAGTTAGAATATTTGGGCGTGCATTCGCCGTCGGAGCAGGCTATCGACTGGCGCGGATGACCGAGCGATAGCGGTATAAAAGAATTAAAGACCCGGCGCCGGCATCGGTGGGGCGCGCGGGCGTAGCCGGTGCGCGGGCGCAGGCGACGAGGTACACACACCGCGCAGCCGACGAAGGTGCGAGTCTACGTGCGCTCGAAACAAGTGCGTCCCTTGATGATGACGGTGCCACAAGCTGTTGGACGGGTTTCATCTCCACACAGTATAAAACAATGTCGCTCCCCGCCGTTTGTTCTCCTGTACGTTTAGATCTTTTAAACTACACTACGGATTTTAATCATCATGCGGTTTTCATCAATAGATAGATTGATCCGATTGAAGGTGGATCCGTATAGTTTAAATAGCTTTCGCCCGCGGCTTCGCCCGCGCGATGCGAAACCGTCACTTTTAATAGCTGTCCCCGATCCGAGGCGATACTGTTAAGAAGCTAGTGTCATGTAAGGGCGCCATTATAAGACACGGAACCATTAAAAGAAATCAACTTGAAAAAAGTTCACGCTTTTTCAGAAACAACGTGGCTTTTTGGAGAGAAAGAAAAAAAGTCAAATTTTCACGTACAGACGCCAGCACATCAAGCTATCCCTAACTGTCAAATTTTCTCAATTAAAAATGAACCTTATGTCTTTGCACTAAAGTTGAAATACTATCAAAGAAATTTGACAGATTGTGGTAACTTGATGTGCTGGCCTCTGTACATTTTCCTTGCAGAAAAAATATAAATATACCTTAAAACTATAAAAATAACCATTGAAATACACCCTAAACATATTTCCGCCACGTCATAATACTTTGTCCTAACTTCCAGACAAGTATATCATCTGAGGAGGTGGCCAAACGCGACCAGCTGCTACGTCAGCTGGAAGGCAGGGTGGCGACTCTACAGTCTGAACTCAAGACCGCACAGCTCAAAATACTGGACCTGGAGACTGTAAAGGTATGGTATAAATGCAACTGTATCGGTATCAACATCGCCACATACGAACTACGCATCACACTGACGTCACGCGAAATCCTGAATCGCACAAGCAGAGTTTTCCGCGCTACTAGAATGTACATATACACAGTGAAATTGAATTAATTATTTTAAGGGGTCATTGAAGTCGTCATTATGAACAATTTTCACTATGGGAACAAATCTGAAATCGCAAAAAAAAAAATCTGTTGTTCCATACATTATGCTCCTATAACTCGTCAAAAATTAGGGAACAGCTGAATTTTTTAACCTCACCTGGAGGTACATACGATAGCAAAGTTTCGTACAAGAAAATATTCCTTTATCTTTAAAAAGAAACTAAACTGCATTCAAAAATTTTCTTAAATTCGCTTGCCACACTTAGAATGGAACCAGCTAAAATCCAAAAAAATAACAATCTATATTTTATGGCGCTAATCGATCGGGTCAATCGTAAGGATCAAATCTCTCTAACAAACATGATAAATTAAATGAAAGGAACATTAAAGTAGGGTAAAAACTAAGCGAATACACGCTAACGATTTATTCTGAATCCTGACGGGTCAGCGGGATTATCCAAAAGGTTTACCGCTACCCCGAAACATAAAGGGCTCAGGAAGAACCATAGATGGGTTTGAGTCAGTAAGAGTCTGACAGTCCCTTCCGCTCCACCCAGAGCGGGAAAGGTCATTTGAAGATTTTTCACCCGCTTAAAAAAAAGGGCTTTATTGTACCTGAAAAAGTAACCCGTCTGAATTTTTCTCTTTTGGCAACACTTCGACGTCGAACAGCTCTGGTCTTTGTTTTTAAACTCTTTGTATTAAAATTGGCTTGTATTCTATGCTTTGTTATCTTTTTTCTAGTTGGAATTTAGTAAACACAAGTCGGGTGTGTCGGAGGCTGTCAAGATATATAAGGACCAAATACAGGATCTGCACATCAGGCTAAAGGAGGCGTCTACCACCGTAAGTGTTATACCATATCCATCCGTTAACCGTGCGTTTGCGCACTGCATGCACTTTTAATCCGTGGTACCGCTTTTTATCAAGGTTTGCGTGCATCTATTGTGCATGGACGAGATACTGATTGTCAATGGTTTTAATGGCTCTGAATACCAGGTCTTTTAGCTGTTTTGCATGGGTGTATTTAGTGACTAAGGTTATTTTTTAGAAATAGTCCAGAATAAACATTTTTTCTTTCTTGATTTTCCTTCACTACTCATGGACTTTTAATCGTATTCAGTAACTTGACAGTTAAAGAGGTACCAGTTTCTGGAAAAAAAGGTAGTGAGGACACAAAGAATGAGCGAAATCGTATGAACTTTGCGTTGTACAAATATGTATAGTTTTTTTTATCTTTCTATTTGAATTTAATAACGTATACTAACATGAAAATACATTGGTTTATAATATAACGGATAACATGAGGTCCTGGGTCCAATTTTCGGGTCGAGCAAAATTGGGATTTTCTCGGTGGCACGAGTCTGGATTTGTGCCCGGTTAATGGATAATGGCGTATGTTATGTTAGTAAGATCATTTTTTTCCCCAGGTGTTCCAACCAGTTCGGTTCTCGATCAGTTCAGAGTCGGAGTCGTCCTCCTCGGAGTTCGCCAGCCTCACGTCAAATGTCAAGCTGTACGACAAGACCCTGAAACATTTGGCTGAGCTACTCAATATATTGACACATGGGTTAGTTTCTGTTATACTATTTAGTTAGCAGAGTCGACCGAAGTAGGAGTCTATCCTAATATAATCTATACTAATACTAGCTGACCTGGCAGACGTCGTCCTGCCTTAACTATGATACCTACCTACCTTTCCTACCTACCCTACCAACCTACCCGATCTAACCTACATACCCTATCTACCCTACCCACCCTACCTACACGACCTACCCTACCTACCCCACCTACCCTACCTACCCTACCTACACGACCTACCCTACCTACCTAGGGGTATGAAAAATAGATAGTAGCCGATTCTCATACCTGCTGAATATGCATATAAAATTTCATAAAAATCGATCAAGCCGTTTCGAAGGAGTATGGTAACTAACATTGTGACACGTGAATTTTACATATATAAGATTATTAAGCCGAAGAGTTTTTTTTTGTTTGAACGCGTTAATCTCTGGAACTACTGGTCCGAATTGAAACATTATTTTTGTGTTTGATAGTCCATTTATAGGGGAAGGCTATAGGCTATGTAACATCACGCTAACAATAAGAGCTGAGCAGCTGAAACCGCGCGGGAGTAGCTAGTTTTGAATATAACTAAACTTACTTTCTAAAGGAACCCATAAACCTTACCCAGTGGTGGCCCAGTTTTAACAAGCCTGACTTCCGAGTTTTAGGTCGTGGGTTTGGACCAAGGCATACGTTTTACTTTGTGTAAATAATTTCATCACCTCTGCTTACAAAACGGTGAAGGAAAACATCGTGAGGAGAACCAAAACTTCAAAGACATGTCACATCTTGGTAGATTACGACCCTATTTCTCTAACGTAGGGAAGGCTTATGTCCCAGCAATGGGAACATAAGCTGATTATACATCGGTCAGTCTTCTTCTTTTCGTGTGGTTAGTGACTAATCTGGTGTCAGAGTTTTTATGCTGCCCATGGGCCTCTGTCTTAGCTTCACATGCTGTTGAGAAATATCTCTCGGGCATGCCGGTTTCCTCACGATGTTTTCCTTCACCGAATTTTAAGCAAGTGATAATTATACAATAAGCACATGAATCCGTAGAATCAGAGGTGCGTGGCTTGGGTTCGAACTCGAGACCTATGACTTGGCAGTTTGATGGTCACACCACTAGGCTATAATTGCTATCTCATCGGTCAGTTACAAGTTCAAATTATTATTATTATATCTGCATTACAACCCAAAAATACCTTGGTATCAAATTGACCAGCTGTATTAAATTGTTTTTTAATTAACTACCTACCTACATTCTTGTTTTGTTTGCTTTTGATCTCGTACACTGTTATTATAATTTTACTAATTATTATTCTACATCTGCATGCTTCGTCATTAATTATGTTAAAATTTAGATCTCATTTTAAGTGAACGGTATCATGTTCTTGTGAGAAATATTCATTAAACATAAATCTAATAATAACATCCTTGGACATTTCACACAACGCCATATCGTCCCAAGCTAAGCAACCTAATGCTTGTGTTATGGTAACGAGATGGCTGATAAACTACTTATATACATTTTATTTTCTCTTAAATCTGACCTTTAATTTATTGTTGTTTCCAGCATGTCAGACAGTCTAGTCGAAACCTTCGGTCTTATAACGAGCCTTCACGACTACAAGCTTGAAAGGATGACAGCAGATCAGTTCAAGACGGGGCTGGCAGAGGTTAAGCAACAGATGGAGAAACAACACAGTACTGCGCTTAATAATATGTAAGTTTTACTCATTTAGAAGGAGGAGCGGAAGAGAGTGCCAGACTCTTACTGACTAAAACCCATCCTAGTTCCTTCCTTAGCCCTTTATGTTCCGGGGTAGCGGTTACCGTTTCGGACAATCCCGCAGAAGAGTGTTTATGCTGCTCTTTGGCCTCCGACTTAGGGTGCGTTTCCATTGAAGCGGAGCTGGGCGGAGCAGAGCGGAGACGTACAGGTATCGACCAACCACAATGGTTGAAATCTTCATCGCTTCATTCGTCTCGGATGTAATTGGACGGTTCTTGCACATCTCCGCTCCGCTCCGCCCAGCTCTGCTTCAGTGGAAACGCACCCTTCGCTTCACATGCTGTTGAGAAATATCTCTCAGACATCGTGGTTGACTGTATGGAATTTTTCTTTGAATATTTGTTTTCGTTGTTTGAGCTTACGAGAATTCTTTTGTTTATTTTTTTAAGCCTTGTGAATTATACAAATTCGAAATTCAAAACCCACCTTTTAAACAAGACTGCCACACTTTACTCACCTTCCATCTCTTTCCAGTGGCCAAGTCCGAGGCAGCCTCTCAATATTCGAAGGCATCTTCAAGGACTACAGCGAAGTCTTAAAGAAATCGGTGGCGAAGCCCCGTGTGGAGCGCTCGGGCAACGTGGAAGCCCTGACCACAGCCCTGGTCGCAAGAGGACAGGAGCTTACCATGTTACAAGCTGAACTTAACAAGCTGAAAGGAGAGAAGGATGATACAGAACTGCTGAAGGCGCAAATGGATTTGTATAAGTGAGTTTAAGCTGAGTTTAAGTTAATCAGAATCATTCAGAAATATTATACAGGCTGAATACAAAATCATGAAAAAAAAATCAGCTGTTCCCTACATTTTGACGAGTTATGCGAGCATAATGTATGAAACTAGAAATCTGGCTAGAAAGGAAGTGACTACCGAGATGACGACCAATAGCGAAGTATGGAAGGAAAAGACATGTTGCGCCGACACCATATAAATTGGGATAAGGGCAAGAGAATGATCATTTTCATTTCACAATGACGCGAACTTGAAACTTTTGACACTGCAATAAAAGTCATGGCATGCCAGCGTAAAATATATTTCGTAGTCAACTCCAGAAAAAGTAATTTAAAACACTTTGAAACATTCAACTATTTTTATCCCCGCGGGTCATTTCTTCTTCCGTTTCGTGTGGTTAGTGACTAACCTGGTGTCAGAGTTTTATGCTGCCCATGGGCCTCTGACTTAGCTATTGAGTTTTCATTCCTCACGATATTTTCCATCACCGATTTTTAAGCAAGCTTAAGCTTTTAGGTGTATACAATACGAACATGAATCCGTAAAATCAGAGGTGCGTACCTTGGGTTCGAACTCGAGACCTATGACTTAGCAGTCCGACGGTCACACCACTAGGCTATCACTGCTGTCACTAAATAGGCCACTATTACCAGGAGTGACTTCGAAGCGGAGAGGGAATCTCGCGAGAAGATGGCGAGTGAGAAGGAGAACATCCTCACAGATCTCAGGACGACGAAGAAGCGCAACCAAGAGCTTCAGCAACAGGTGAGATATTATTCTACCATTTTTATTATCTTCGTGTTATTGAATAGTCTTAAGCTTTTGAACGCCAGAGCATAAACGCACGCGCGACATGCTACTAATTTATTTCTTCTTGTTATCATAAATTGCCCAATATCCATGGTGTCTTTTAATTTGTTTCATATCATTAAATAAGTACGAGAGCTTAAATTTTTAATGTATCACCAGGCTGTAACCGTAAGGGCATATACATACAAAAGCATATGCTACAGACCACCAAACTGAACAAAAAGAAATTCAGCTGTTCTATACATTTTTGGTCACGTGTCTCGTCGAAATGTAGGGAACAGCTGATTTTTTTTCACGATTTCGGAGTTAGTCCCATAGTAAAAGCTGTTCAGTTTGGTGATCTGTAGCATATCCTTTTGTATGTATATACCCTATTGGTTACACCCTGTATATAAACACTCAAAACTAATGATTTAATTGTTTATTTCGTGTTATAGTGTACCCGCATTGTTACATATTTGTGTCGTTGACGTACAGGGCATTCGCTGGTTTGTCACGTGTATGTTACAATGGCGTTCGAAAGGTTAAGTTTTCCAGCTAAAGCACTAGGGAATGGTAAAGGTTGGTGTTTTGGGGACTGGCTTATGTAATTTTGAAAAAGTGCTGATTAGCAGCCTAGTTTAAATAATGGTGACTACGTCATCCAATTTGCCAAGGATAGGAAATAAAAACGCACAATTATGAGATCAAATACAGAGCTGTTACAACCACAGATTTTGTATGACCATTATTACAAAGTTATAGATTAACAGTAGGCGCCGTCAGTAGGGACTGGTCACCTCTTAGCTCTTTTAAAATTTAACTTAATTTTGAAATGTTTTTTAAATCTTGTAATTATGGATGCTTTTTTAAGTTCTGCATCGTTCTCACGTGTATATTTCAACATGAATGATGTTACCCAGTTTTTGTAAACATATTTTGATTTAAAAGAGTGTCCATGGAGTTTCTTGCCCGTTCTTCTCCATAGGTACCTACTGCTTTGGAATGGGCAACTAGCTTCGTCTTTCTGACTGACCGACACCTTGACAATTCAAAAGTGCCTGTAATTGGTTTATTTGAAAGAAATGTTTTGAGTTTGAGTTTGAACAACTCTATAAAATTCCAAAAACTTTTCGAACCTTTTGAGTGATAGATGTTGATCTGCAGCCGGAGTAGGTCCGATGGAGACAAAACTTCAAACACATACAAGGCGAAATTGAAAAAAAAAACTGAAAACGAGAAAAAAAATCTGCTGTTCCGTACATTTTAGCGAGTTATGCGAGCATAACGGAACAGCTGATTTCTTTTCTCACGATTTCAGATTTGTTCTCATAGTGAAAGTTGTTCATAATGATGAGTACAGACGCCAGCACATCAAGCTATCCCTAACTGTCAAATTATCTCAATTAAAAATATACCTTATGTCTTTGCAATAAAGTTGAAGTACTATCAAAGAAATTTGACAGATTGTGGTTACTTGATGTGCTGGCCTCTGTACAATGAACCCTTAAAATATTGCCCATTAATTCAAATTCACCTTTTTTACAAAGTGCGGCAGTAAAAAACTTTGGAAGCATTGCCTCTGTGGAGGATTTCTCTGTGACGCAAGAGTCGCGCTAATTCGGAAACACAATCACATACCGTTTCTGATTTACATGTATGTGTGTTAATCAAAATATTATTTGTCCCCCACCAGTTGGAAGAAGTCCGCAAGATAAATCCGGCAGTGTATCGCAGTGCTACAAGTACGTCACGCAGTACTGCAAGCGCTAGGACCGCTCCCACCCGGCCTGCGCCCGCGCAGCCCGCCAGCACTACTGGGAACATGGTGAGTTACAACGATATCGACATAAATAGACTTACTGTAGTCCTGACTTTAGGTGTGGATCTCGAAGATCACGAAATATCGATGTATCAAGTTCAGAAAGACATGGCGGAATTAGTTGAGGTCATTTTATGAAGTAGCATGTGCGAAAGAGACGGAGCTATTCTTACCTATAGCTTCATCCTTTTTCCGCAAGAGATCATGATGATATTAGTCTATACTTAATATTATTATTATAAGAAGACTTTGTTTGTTTGAACGCGCTAATCTCTAGAACTACTGGTCCGAATTGAAAAAATCTGTTTGTGTTGGATAGTCCATTTATCGAGGAAGGCTATAGGATATATAACATCACGCTACGACCAATAGGAGCCGAGCAGCAGATGAATCTGCGCGGGAGTAGCTAGTACTTCATAATTACCCTTATATTGTTTTGTTGACTAGAAATTTTTCAACAAAAAGGTTTTCACCTTTTCTACTTCATTTACGAAATGCAACAGCATTCTACACAAAAAAAATTAGCCAACTTGCAATCTTTATTATCCATCTATACTTAATATTATAAAGAGGAAAACTTTGTTTGTTTGTTTGGTTGTAATGAATAGGCTCAAAAACTACTGGACCGATTTTAAAAATTCTTTCACCGTTGGAAAGCTTAGTTTTCTAGGAGTAACATAGGCTACTTTTTATCCCGGGAAAAATAACGGGTCCCACGGGAAAGACCACGGGAGCGAAGCCGCGGGCAAAGTGCTAGTCTTTCGATAAAATTACCTTCACACGATTCTAAACAAACAATCCCACAAAAAGGTACGCAAAAAGAAGAAACTATCAGATTCGTCTGAGGCAGGTGCGACCGCTGCGAAGGAGACCACCCCACCACCGCTACGGTTCGACTGTCCCGTGTGCGACCAGCCTTACAAAACGCTCTTACTGTTGCAGCAACACGTTGATCATTGTTTGGGATGACTTTAGGCTAGGTTTAATATTAGCTGGATATTGTATTTTAATATAGAACGTCTATCTACTGGTTGTAACCGAAAGGGTATATACATACAAAAGGATATGGTACAGACCACCAAACTGAACCAATTTTATTATGGGACCAACTCCGAAATCGTCAAAATCGACAAAAAAAAAATCAGCTGTCCCTACATTTCGTCGAGTCACGTGACCAAAAATGTATGGAACAGCAGATTTTTTTTTGTGATTTCGGAGTTGGTCCCATACATAGTAAAAGTTATTCAGTTTGGTGGTCTGTAGCATATGCTTTTGTATGTTTATACCCTTTCGGTTACACCCTGTACAAAAATCAATCGATCAGATGGTCGTCACGGCATCGGAATGACGATCTCTCATCTCATCTCTCTCCCCTTCTACGCCACAGCTCTCAAGTCCCTTGTGTGCGCGCACGCATACTATACACTCGGTTGCTTCTTTGTATGTGCTACTTACTGTGATAATATATACAGAGTTAATACGACAGAGGTGCTTTCCTATAAACTGCCTATACTAGGGACCATTTTCAAGGTCTGTACCAAACATCAATTAAATAGGAGCAGTAGTTTAGTCGCAAATGATTTTTTAAGTTAGGGCAATAACTATATACGTTTGAACACGATGTATCTTTCCTAACAGCGGACCGGCGCGCGCGCGTCGTTGCCGCTTTGTTTACAAGGTCAGTCTTTATTTACAAAAGATGGTTGCGGTTTACTCTGATTGGTAAGCTATTTAGTTTGTTTGCAAAAAGAAACTCATTTTTGGTGCTTTTTATTTTTATACCGTATCTTAATTTTATTCGATACCGTATAAAAATAAAAAGCACGAAAAATTTGTTTTTTTTTTCAAACAAACTAATTCAATTATACTAAACCTATATAGTATACGTAGTGTAATTTAATGCCCCTCTGTCATATCAACTCTGTAGTATATCCGACTAGAGTATTCTTGACATGTTTATCGGTCGTAGGCTCGCCTTGTATTTTATTATTATTATTCTACTCCATTTTTTTATCGATTCATCAATTTGAAATTTTAACATCCACTGAGATTTTTCACATCTGCCGGGCGTCCCGTGACGGCTAACTTTTTTTATTCTTGCCAAGTTAGCTTGGCAACTGAAATAGACCTTTGTGCGCGAATTTACTGATACTTAATTTATAACGACACGCTTGGCGCAGTGGTTGAGCGATTGACTGCTGTGCAGCATGTTGCGGGTTCGATTCCCGCACGGATCATATAATTTTGTACGACCTGCAAGTATTTGTTCCGAGCCTGGGTGTTTTCTATATGTATGTATGTATATAATATTATGTATGTATTTACAAAAAAAATGTATAAAAGTAGTTTATCAGCCATCTCGTTACCATAACACAAGCATTAGGTTGCTTAGCTTGGGACTATATGGCGTTGTGTGAAATGTCCAAGAATATTATTTATTTAAAACGAGCTTGAAATGGAAGGTAGACAATGCAGTATTATGGACACCATTGTAACGAATATTTAATTTGTTTGAGCACCAAACATTAGCTCAATTTAACTTTTCATACATTTCTTTGATTTGTATTACTCACTTATTAACTTAAGTGATAAAAAAATATACGCATGTTTACTATCGGAAACAGTATTTAATTAGAAATAAGCATTTATACAAACAGGACGTCATGTAGATAATTATCTGTTTATCGACTCTGGTCTAGTCCTTATGATAACCACAAGACATTGTTACAAAAATTACATGTACAAAGCACATCATGCTACCCCAATCTGTCAAATTTCTTTGATAGTTTTTCAACTTTATTACAAAAGCATAAAGTTCATTTTCAATTGGAAATAATTGACAGTTTGGGATAGCTTGATGTGCTAGCGTCTGTACATTTAATTTTTTTAATTGTACTGTTTTATGTAGTTAAAAATTTAAAATAATACTATAAGTTACTGAAAAACGTCAGGCGTCGTTTATTTAATTTTTATATTTATTACTAACGTGCATTTATTTTTATTATTTTGTAATAGATAAATAAATATACTTCAATACTACTATAGTCATAATATTTCTTGTGTTAAGTCTACGAATTATTTTAAGTGTTCTACATTTAGGTGAGACTGTGTTCTTTTGTGTCGTGTGTGTTATTTTAGGTGTTAATAATAATTTCCTCTTTGTTGTTCGTGCGTTATGTGTGATTTATGTAATCCTAATTTATTGTTTTGTGAATGTTTTATGTTTAAATACTTGAATAACTATATTACAAGTGAATATTGAACTAAACCCCAAGACACGCGGCAGTCAGGGTCATGAAACGTGCAAATAGTCCTGTAAATATTTAGTACGAAACTCACAATCTCGTGTCGTCTCGCTCCCACGTTCCATGACCGCGCCTGCCACGAGCCATTAGAGCATCAATTAACTGTAATAATCTTGAATGATTAATGCTTGTGTGCATTCTCAAAGCGCATGGTTATGTCCCAAAAAAAAGAAAGCGAATATTTTTTGTAAAATATATAATTTTTTTTTATTTCAGGTCTTCACATGCCCAAAGTGCATGAGGTTTTCGTGCGACCAATACAAGGTGATGGAAGACCACTTCGATTTCTGCCTGGATGACTTCTAATGGTAGTATCATTAAATAAACTAGTCTGACTGTAGGTGAAGCGAATAGTTGTCGACCTCGTCCAAAATTAAAAAGATAAATAATGTGATTTTTGATGATTTAAAATGATTAATATACAGTGTGCTAGGATAAACGAGGGACAAACTTTCAGGTTGTATAGTACTGACGAAAATCAACAACTTTGTCCATGGGGCCAACTCTGAAATATGAAAAAAAAAATCAGCTGTCTCATACATTTTGACGAATTATGCGAACATAAATGTACTGAACAACTGATTTCTTTTTCGTGATTTCAGGTATAGTTCCTTAGTCAAAGTTGTTGATTTTCATGAGTATAGTACTCCTGAAAGTATGTCCCTCGTTTAACCTCACACTGTATGTTATTTTTAGCAACTCTTTAGATTTATCTAAGACGGAATTAATTTGCATTTTTTTTTCTCTGTACGGTGTAACGGGATACCAGTGCCTTATTTAATTGAATGTTACAATTATTGTAGCTTTACATAAGGTCGATAATTAGATGTTTCACCATTTAATTTTAATATTATTATTTCGGTGGCTATTCCTTACTGTAATAATTAGATTGTTATTATGAAATTATAAATATTATAGTGTAAACTGATTATTATTAGAAATATAAATGATTTATTTTTATAATTTCCTTAGAATTAGTTGGTCCCTAGCCTTTCTCTTGGACCACAATTAAACATGAATTTGCATTAAACATTCCGCCAATTAATAGATTAATTTTACTCGACTGCGGTGAAGTCAAAAAAGTGAGTAATGGTTTAGTTCACAGAATTTTATTTCGTAGTACACTCAAAAGCAATCTTAAATGCAATGAGTTAGGTTTCAATTTTGACCTACCCAATAAATGTCAGTGCCAATACAATGTGTACATATTTATCTTATCTGTGACCAAATAACCTCTATTATAGTACTACATAAGACATATTTTTGCACAAATAATACTACGTAATAGTTTCTCTAGATAAATTGTATAAATGTTGTCATAGTAATACCTCGTTCTTTCTGCCTAGTATAAAACCCACTGTATATTATAAAACTCCTTTCTTGAAATTATTGTGCGAGTGGTCGCAGGCGCTACTGCTGAGCACGAGTCCTGGGTTCGATTCCCAGGTTGGGCAGTGTTATTGGGTTTTTCCGTCTGGAATTTCTCCATTGTAAACCGGAGTCTGGAGTTGTGCCCGGTTGATCGCAATAGGCTTACCGCCTATTACCAGGAACATGAACATAACTGGCGAAAAGTGGATGTACAGACATTCTACCCAGAACTATCCCTATATGTCGAATCTTCCCAATTGAAAATGAACCTTATGACTTTGCAATAAAGTTGAAATACTATCAAAGAAATTTGACAGATTGTGGTAACTTGATGTGCTGGCCACTGTACTATATGTACACTTCTCTCTTACCCTTCGAGCAATACGGGCTTGATATTTTTTTATTCGAAAGGATTTTCTTCCAGAGAGGGACAAAGATATACTCGTATAAAAAAAATTATCAGCGAACAACATTTTTTTAATAAGCTGACAGTTTACTTACACAGTCTGGCTATAACATGTGTTACCAGCCTAAATAAAGTCTTCCAAGAAACAGTATACTTTTTCTGTATAATGCCGCCCGCAATTCTGTCCGTGGCTTTATGTAATTAGCAGTAAAGTTTAATAATTAATTGGCCAAGCTGATTTAATCATATTAGGCATTAATATCGTAGTAACAATGTATTCTATCTTATTAAATATGGCATCCATATCTACGAGGATCTTTTGACACTTGAGTGACATTGACAGTGGGCGGCCATTGTTGTGAAATTGTTTCGACAAAATTGCAGCGTTTGTTCTATTTTTGACTACGCGCCAAAAGAACCTTGTAGCGTGGTTTTACATTCTGGCATTTACGTGTTATTGTAAAAACTGTCTAAAGGCAAACTAATGTTAAGATTTTCATATTTTTTTTTAAAATATTTCATCTTTATTTTTAAATCAGATACTTAAGTTGTGTGCAGTGCCATGGCATTATGTAGAAAAATGGATAGCTACCCAAATAGGCGTAGCCTACACTGACTGGTAAACTTCGTGGACTAAATTGGGATAGTGTAGAGAGAGCTTAAGATCCACAGAAGACAGAAGATAGTGCTCGTGCGATACACATTGAAAACCTCAACTCTCTGACTTCTTTTGAAAAGTGAAATGTTCAAAAATTATATAAGGTGTTAAAAATTTACTCCAAGAATTTCGTGGGAGCATTGTACTCATCGTTACGAAAAACTTTTACCATGGTATGCACCCTGAAATAACGAAAAAAAATATGAGCTGTTCCATACATCTATGCACACGTAACTCAATAAAATGTTTTTTCAAATAAAAAGTTGTTCCCAAGTTGCTCTCACGAAATTCTTAGAGTAAATTTTTTTACACCTTATATACGTACAATATAGAGACTAGACTTTATTTATTTATTTAGAAAATTCCAAATTTAGTTTTAGCCGTTATACCTTTGGGCCGCCTGTTAATTTGATTTTTGAGTCTCGAAAATAACCATAATATAATTTAAATGAATAAATTGCTTGATTTTTCGACATGCTTATGTGTATGGCGAATGAATATATTAATTCCTTTAATTTTCTGTAAAGCCCATTGGGGACAAAGTACAGTCACCGTCAACCAAGTCCAATTTGACTCAAGACCCAAGTCTATGTCCAGTTTGACTTTGACAGCACCTATAATACTTAGAAATAAGGTTGGTTTTCGTAAATCAACTGTGAACGACGCAAGAACAGTGGACCACGGCAAGTATCCACTAAGCACTGTATTGTCTGCGATGGGCTTAACTTTTACTGATTCATACCTTATGTTAAATTGCTCTTCATTCATGTATTTTTTTTGTATAATTAAATGGGACTAAATAAGAATATTACATTTTATGTATAACTTCAATGTGTGCTAAGAGACTCCAATCTGTTTAAATACACGGTGATTTTTAATTCACTATTAACCTTTCAGGGCGTGACAGTAGCCATTATTATGAACAACTTTCATTATAAGACCAACTACGAATAAACAAAAAAAAGTAATACATCTGTTTCATACATTTTCATCAATTAATTATTGCACTTGTGTATGAAAAATCCGTTTATTTTTTTCGATATTTCAGAGTTGATCTCATAGTGAAAGTTGTTCATAATCATGGGTACTGTCACGCCCTGAAAGGTTAATAGTGAAATCACCGTGTAAAAGGAAACCGTGACTGACTGACTGACTGATCAACACATAGCTGAAACCACTGAAGGGATTGGGCTGAATTTGGAACATAGATAGTTATAGTGACGTAGACATCCGCTATTCTACGTTTAAAATAACTCCTTTTGTTTTAATTTTCTTATCATCATCTACCTAGCCTTTTCCCAACTTTGTTCGGGTCGGCTTCCAGTCTAACCGGATGCAGCTGAATACCAGTACACGGAGCGACTGCCTATCTGACCTCCACAACCCAGTAACTGGGCAATACGATACCCCTTTGAAAGACTGGCTGTCAGATTTTCGAACTTCTGACGACCCGTAACGACTATTAAAGATGCAGAAATGACAGCCTGGCCCAACGACTTAACGTGCTTTCCGAGGCACGGAAGAGTCTCGGTATGTAAAGATGGGCACCCATCCACGGCCAACCCCGGCAAGCGTAGCTTAACCTGATGGATCGACCTTAATTTTCTTATATAGTTCCATTTAAATGATATACAATTCTCGCGTTCTAATGTTGCCACCAACATGAAAATTGAATGTAAAATAATGTAAGGAATTGAATATTAATGTAATTATGTATACTTATGTACTGTGATCCCCGAAATACGTTGTCATATCTGATGTCAAAGATTTGTTACGTTAAAATATATGAATAAATTAGAAAATACATATTGGTTTGTTATTAGAACTGTCTCCTTGATGTATGCAAAATTGTATCGATTTTATGTGTAGTGTTTATATTTTGAATGCCAGAGCATTAACGCACGCGCGTTTCCTCCACGCCAAGCTACAAATTTATTTATTCTTGTTATCATGAATTTCCCAATATCCATGCTGTCTTTTAATTTCTTTATTCAATTTTTAAGATATCTGTATAAATACTTACAAAAGTAATGATTTAATTGTTTATTTCGTGTTATAGTGTTTTTTTCACATATTTGTGTCGTTGGCGTACCTACAGGGCATGCGCTTGCTTGTCACGTATATGTGACAATGGCGTTAAAAAGGTTAATATGCGGAACCTTAGATTAAAACACAAGGGATAAAGAAAATGCAGGTGTGATTTTCAAATCAAATATATTTCATGGAACCCGTAGCGTTTCTTAGCTGTTTTTATAAAATTTATACAATTATTTATAATAATTTACTAATTCATTTTTACAAACGCGTCCTATAAATTGTTTATATACCATTAGCTAATTTTTTTTAACCTAGTGTCTTGCTGACAGTAATTGGCACCATTTTATCTACGTCACAGGATAGACTGATGTGTCGAAACTATTACGTCACTCCCTGTGTCGATATTTATTACAAGTTTGTCAATGAAACATAAGAAACGCTAGTAAACTAAACAAAGATGAGATTCGAACACAGACAAGAGTTACAGCGGAATTTATAAAAAGAAAACTTTTAAATAAGTAAAAACCGCAACTTAAAGATACAAAAAAAAATCAGGAATATAATATGAGTACAGTTAAATATTTTTTTCACACTGGTACACTCTATCGCTTTACGAAAAAGTTTCTATTCATAGGTACTTATTATTAAAAAAATATAAATAAAAAGTAACAATAGGTAATAAATAGGTCGGAAGTATATAAAAATAAATCTTTTTTTAAATACTTACAAACTAGTGAAATTAACTAATAAAAATAATCATTAAAACTCGCTTGGCAAACGAAATCTGATTTAAGCAAAGTGAGCACAATTTCGGTATTCCTGTGTACGGGTATCATTTATACAAACGGACTCACTTATCTACACACGACCTAAAGAATCGAACGTTACATTCGTTTGCACAAATGAGTACCTAGCTTTATTTATAAAGGGCCAGTTTCACTAATCAAGGTAACCTGCTTTATGAACTTAATTTTTGTTTTATTTCTTAACTATTATTTTAAAATTGGAAAGTTTTGGATTTATCAATCAATGGAACTGGTCCTTTTTATGAACATGAATAATAAATAAATAAACGCGAATGAAATTAAAACAATAAACTCCCTGAGTTTTTTAGTGTTAAATCTAAGTGATGTATAAGCCACATGCGTGATTTACATATTAATAAACTAACTAGTAACAGATTGTGAATACTAAATTTCAATTAAACTAAAATCAAAGTTTATATTTCTTGGTAATTAAGTTCAAATTCGTATAGCAAAGAGTAATATTGGTTCAGAACCTATCTATCATATAATGAAATACTATTCTTGTTAGGATGTTGAGAATATAATTCAAAAGATACTTAATACAAAAAAAATGTCATAAAATGAATCGTAGATTGAAAAAAGCGTAAGTATTCGTTTTAAATACTGTGATTGGAATGCGTCGCAGATCAGTTGTCGTTATGAGACATTCGAGGAGGACGAGATGACTGTCGGACGAAGCTATCGGCTTATAGGAAGCTGTGTAAGCGACCAGTTGACATCCCGACCCTCCATCGCCATCTCAGAACGACACCCAATAAAATCGTTAATCTCACGAGACAGAAGAGATGACCAGCATCGACACCAAAGGCTGCCTCAAATTTTCGAATTTCAATACTAGGAGGTGATCAATGTACTTTACACTTCCCTACATAAGAAGCTTACAACATTTAATAACATATAAACCATAAAATAGGTAATAATATGTCCTTAGTTATACTTAATACAAATTACAATAACATTACATTTAGTTGCGAACATAAAACTATTTACGTCGCTTAGGACTAGAATATGTTGAGGAAGCAAGCAGATTCACCAGGATCATTGTCTATGGTCTGCTTATGGCAAAGCGGTCGTTGCGTAACCGTTGCGTGAAGTTGGTACAAAACTGCGTAGTTTATTTTACACGGTAAGATGCGCATGCGTTGGAACGATTTGGTCGCGATTGTTGTAATTAGCGTTTACCGACGAAGTCGATCATCTGATCAATTTGTTCCTTTTCGTCGTATAGGTACAAAGACTCCATGCATCCCTTGAAATAGGGTGATGTGAAGCATTTCTCCCTGGAAAATAAAAAATACAAAATTAAATTTCTTGTATTAGGGTTTTGCTAGAAGAGGTAGGCAATAGCAGGTAGCTGAGAGTTTTATTTTGAGTTATTTCTTTTTAAATTATCATTATTAAAAATTATTTTCTAAATTCAAAGTAAATTACAGGCAAATTCAAACTTTACAATCTACAATATCATATTTTTTTTAATAACATCAGTGATTGATATTTAAATGGGCGTGTGCAAAAGGCAAAGTTAATTACGGAGTTTTATCAGAAGAAAAATAGATAAATATGCCAAAAAATACATTTTATTATTTTATATACCATAAGAGCGAAATGTAAGGCAGATAAGTCACTTCATCAACCTTCTGTTACTTAACATGATCATCAAATCAATCAATCAAATCAAATCATTTTATTTGGGCACACAAGTCAATCATGTTTTAAGAATAAAAACCTACCTGCTAAGTTAATTTAGTGTGTTATCTGCCTTAATTATTAAAAAAGTGCTTTAAAAAGTCAAATTATTGCAATAGTGCTCAAATAGAGGTACAAGAAGGTATATTATTATAGTAGTGCTCATATAAAGTTAGTAAATACTACAGGGTGAAATTGAAAAAATCTGCTGCTCCCTACATTTTGACAAGTTATGCGAGCATAATGTTTGGAACAGCCGATTTTTTTTTCCCGATTTCAGATTTGTTCCCATAGTAAAAGTTTAAAATGACGAGTACAAGTAGGTACACAATGAAGAGTAAAAATTATGCCCATGAATTCAATTTCACCTTGTATAGTGCTGAAAAGAAGGCGAGATAGCATGCTGTTATATCAAATTCAAAAATGCTGTGAAAAGAAGAAGATTAGACATTTTTACGTAAAGTTGAATACTTACGATCCTTGGTTTATGTTTTTATAATAGTTATGTTTGCTTTTGCATAGCAGTGTTAAAATATAATACAAGAGTGCGATATATAGAGCGTGTTGTTAATACCCCAAAGCTGAAGGAATGCTTGACGCATTGGAGAGGGATAGATATAGGAAATATAAATTTGTGAGAAGGAGAGGCAAAATAGTTTCGGTTTGTACCTAATTCCCAGCCGGGGGGACGGCCCCGTGTAATATTCTTATATATTCCTTGAACTGTTCTAACTGGTCAGTTTCTTGAAGCACCTCCACGCAGCCTTTGAAGTAATCTGTCGTGAAACAGTCTTTCCTGTGCCCCAACAAGGAATAATGCACTTTAATACATGTTCTTTAAGGTTGGGATTGAATATGTTGGTTTTGAATTGTGAATTAGTAGTGTCACCGTTATTATGCTAAGTATTTTTTTACTATGTAATGTGACTTCAGATTATCTTATCACACTTATCTTTTAAACCAGAGGAAAAATCAGAATTTAGTCAACACTAAGTCAAGATTCTAAACCAACTCTCAAAATTCCCACCATAAACTGGTACAGATTCAAAACAAAAAAACTGTAAAACGTCACATTTGAAAAAGGAATCATAGACAAAACGCAACGAACCTGCATAGGGTAAAGAGCTGTGGTTCTCTGAAGAGGTTGTAGCAGTCGTCGCAGATCCTGTCGAGGCGGGCAAAGATGGCCGCGTCATAGACTCCTTTGCACTCGAGGGTGAAGAAGGAGCGCCGCGCGACGTGGTGCGACGACGAGGGCGGCGCCGCTGCGCCCAGGGCCACCGCCACCACTGCCGCGCACGCCAACTGAATCGAACTTAGATGCATCTGGAAATATGAAAAGGTAAATCGTTAATAATGCCATTATAAGTTTTTTACGTAGGATAACTCGCATTGTGGTTAAACCGGCGGTGATATTATTTTGTTAAAATAATAAGTATATAATTTAATTATATTAATAATATTTAAAACAATGTTTATGGAAAAAGGAATTCCCATACAATAAGGTATAAGTCAGGAAGGTAAGGAAATTTTAGGAAACTCGTCTCCTTTTAGAGTAAATATTGTGAGCACCATGTATCGATCACTTATTGAATTTCAGTACCTACCTATCATTGCTATAATTGTTTATAAAATATTTTTTCCTTTCACTTGTTATGGTACTTAAAGTTAACCTATTCTAGGTCTTTACAAATTATATAACTAATGCAAAATATTGTAAAAACATTTAAAAAAAGTTACAGCAAAGTTTCTTGCCCCTTCTTCTCCATATTATTTTGGAAGAGAGGAGAAGAGGCAACTGGAATCATTTCTTTTTTTTATTATTTCGACGTTCAAAAATTCCTTTCAAGTGCCTATTTGAAATAAATGATTCGACTTTGACCACAAGACGCGTATAAATAAATGGTTACCGTTGCAGCTAAAATTACTCACACCAGGAAGGAGGTATTATAATTAAACAAGCCTTCGTATGCATGTACCTATAAGTTTTACTGTTATTATAATAAGTACTTTAACATTATCAATACGTAAAAGGCCGTTATTTAGTAACGGCGCGGAGGATCAAAGGAGTGCGCGGCAATGGCGCAATATTACCTACGCAGCGTCTGCGCCCGCGCAGCGTGTGTTGTCACGCGGTTAAGGGAAATACGCGTATCTTATTAGCCAATATTATTTTATGAAACCACATAAAATGTGCGTATGTGATGACGATGAGCTGTAATTTCCATAATTTGTTATCATTGTTAAGACACATAAAATTATAATCTACAGCGAGTGAAAGTATGGGTACCTAACGGTAAAAAGGCTTTGATTAGGTACTGTAGAGCCTTAGAGTAAAACCTTATGTTGTACATGGCTGGTAATTATCTGACGGCATTCGAACCTTTCAAATAATTAAAATATAGTTAAGCTTTTGTACATTGGAGAGTTCACTATCAGTCTTATTATTTTACTCTTTGGAGTTCACCACTGGCAGCGGAGCTAGACAGATGTATTCTTTATAACAAAGTGAAAATATAACATTACGTGTTTAAATTCCTAACGCGTTTCCCTTCATAGATTAGAAGTTCCTATACACACATTACACGCTCTACCACTGAGCCCCCTCAGTAGAGGATCTTCTATCCTCTACCAGTACCTACGTATTGTCTGGTTCTGGTTGCAGACGGGTTTTCAATAACAATTTGAGAAACTATTAACAATTAATTCCAGTAGAGTGTGTTTTAATAATATAGTTCAGTTGGTTTCATAAAGTGACTAGCTTTTGCCCGTGGCTTCTTTCGCGTTAATTTAGAATTTGATAAAAAAATATATTTGATAAGATAATAAAAAACACTACTAAAGTTTCTATAAAAATAGAATTCAATCATGATTCGATAGACACGTGGCGCCATCTATTATGATGATAAACGTTATTGTTGTTTTCCTCGAAAACTACTTTTTTCTGGTTAAAGGTATCCAATGTCAGTTTCTGTACACCTGACAACGTGTATGCAAAATTTCAGGATGATCGGTTCAGTGGTTTAGGCGTGAAAAGGTAACAAACAAACTTACTTTCACATTTTTCATATTAGTTACGAAGTTATAGGGTACCTAAGGACCACAAAACTAGGTCTTTCAGTCACAGGCAAGTTCTAAACTGCGCCTTAATATCGATGTATCAGTTAAAGCGCAAAGTGAACGGGCGATTATCTTAAAGTGGACTCCGTAAGTAGGTAAACAGGGAAATAAGAAACTAAACATCTAGCCGTTCTATTTTTTTTACATAATTGAAGCATTCATTAGGTTCCTTTAAAAAAGGTTTGAGGTGTCTTCAAGTTAGGAAAAGGAAACCACTTCTATAAATAATCATCCTCTAATGCCTCCACTCTTTGAGAGGGAGTGGACTGCAATTCTACCATGCGGTTTCATTGCGGCTTGGTAGACGTCACATATCTTCGAATTTTTGGTTCTACGACATGGTTCCACACGATGTTATCCTTCACGTATTGTGACGTAGTGTCTGCCTTTTGGCGAGGGTGGGCGATCACCAAATGACTTATCCCGCTCTGGGTGGAGCGGAAGGGAGTGTCAGACTTTTACTGACTAAAACCCATCCATGTTTCTTCCTTAGCCCTTTATGTTCCGGGGTAGCGGTAACCCTTTCGGACAATACCGCTTAGTGTAGCGTACGGCTGGGTTCGATAGCCATTACTACTAGGTACATGCAATTTCTTAATAAAATATGGACAGCACCTGATACTGAAGGAATAGTTAATATTTAATAGTAGGACACTGATCTAAAACAACAGATAATCGCAAGCTACCTTCAAGCGCGCAAGTAGGCAAGCTTGTTGCTGAATGCTCGTATGAGAAGAGGTCTTTGTTGGGCAATAGATCAGTTACAAGCAGATGTGAGTCTTTAACTTACTGACCATAATGTATGGTACCATGTAGTTAGGTATCTATAGATTTAATTAATCTATTAAAGAGCACCGCTCTGTGTCAGATTAGAGCAAATTGGAGCACTAACCGATATATTTTGCATTCTAAATTGTCTTACGTAAAGTTGTTAGATTAGTGTTTAAAACAACTGCAAGTAATAGTTATGTTTCAATTAACCAAGCCTAGAGCTACCTATTCAAGACAGATAATTGCAATAGACATAAATGGCATTACTCCATTTATTAAGGCCCGGGGTCTTAATAATGTCGGTATACCTTGTATTTTTCATTTAGCCATAGCTAAACAGTCGATTCAGAAATGAATTGGGTATTTGACAGGATAGTTAATAACGTTACTTTTTATGAACTGTCAAAACGTGGAATTCGTACGTGATTTGTATGAAATACAACAATGTGGCGTCATAGATTTTTAGAATCAAATAAAGTACTTATCAGCATTAAATGTAATTTTACAATTATTATCTTCGTATAATATTTAATTTCTGTACGGTGATGGAGGTTTTGAATTCATATTTTTGTTTTGACCGTTTCAAATAGTCAATTAACAGTTCTATTTATTTCGTGACGAATTTACATTAATGAAGGGTAGCCGTTTCTGTGCCACCAAGCACCATTGTGGCCCAACTATTACTAATGCATGAAACAGGAAATTATTACAACTTACAACATATTCCACGCTCCTTTCCCTAGCTTTCCAATCAACACGGATATTAAGAAATTGTGCAATTTCTATATTGAACATTAACTATATCTCATGTTTATTGATAAACTTATGAGAAACAGAATCTTCTTTTAGCTATGTCTTAGTTAATAATTACTCATCTCATTAAAAATTTAAATGCGATTATTCATGACTTTTTGTGTTCTTATTTAAAACTTCCGCGAATTCTACTTGTACAGTTGCTATAATTATCTATTTAATAACATCGATTAGATGAGCAAGGTGGCGTAATCTTAGTAGATAAATCACAGGTGGTAATTAAATAATCACACCATATCAGCTGATGTTAGGCGAAAGGTGCATTTTAGTGAATGGTGATTCGAAACAATAATTTATTTCGCGTTCTTTCTTTTCAAGCCTACTTTGGATGAGTCATGTAAGTTGATTGTCCTAAACTAAGTTAATGGGTGGTTCTGACCTTATTTTTTGTAATTTTATGTGCGAAAGTACAGACCTTAATAGTTGTAACTTGTAGATCACTTTTGCGAATGAAAAGTGAAACTAATTTCACTTTCTTATATAGTACCTTACACCATAATGATAAGACATTAAGGTTTTTAGGTGGTATTAAAGGCAATGATCACGATGTCTGCAAAAAATCTCAAGGACCGAAAGTTTAAAACAATTTTCCCATTGTTTCATATCAATAAAACCCGAAACTTGTCACACTTAACCCTCCGCCGCGAACGCACTTAACTAAAGTGTTATCCGTCTCAATAAACAAACATAATATATACGTAACGTTTCCTGATTGGGCCTAGTGAACCGGTTCAGACTTGGGTATCGGTATAAAGTGAGCCGACAGTCCCACCGAACATTTGGAACAGAAGTGTTGCCACTTCAAAATGGGATGCACAAAATTTTAGCTCTAAAAGACATCCGCAGACAGATTTCGTCAAATAAAAAGGATTCTACTTCTTCAAAAATATATGAAAACATCGTGAAAAGGACATTTTTCTTTCGTATATCGTTTCTAGAAACAGTTTACAAAAACTGAGCCTTCTTCTTCATCTTTTTTCATGTCAAAACGTCGGCAGTCGGCATCGCTTTAACGATTCAGTAACGAGGGACGCCCCTAGGCATTGGTGATTCATGGACGATTTTATGAAGTTATTATGCCATGGTGGGCTCGTTCAGTGGTGGTCTGGTGGTTGGGAGTTGTCAACGTGTACTTGTGTAAGTACCGACTGGAGTACCTACCTATATTGTAGGTTATGCTATAGATATTTTACCAGCACTTGTTCAGTTGATTTTAAATTTGGTGACAGTTGGGGACTAAATTTTCAGGAAAAAGGTTGGTGATTTTTTTTTTATATAACAAAAAATATGGAGACCCCGTATCGCCAAGCGTAGAGTGTGGCGCTCCCCAGCTAGATAGACCGATGACCTTAAGAAGGTGGTTGGCACGGACTGGATGCGGAAGGCGGAGGACAGGGTGTTGTGGCGAAGCCTGGGTGAGGCCTATGTCCAGCAGTTCACTGCGATAGGCTGAGTTGATTGATATATCAGTGTTCACCTCAAAGGACCGGACTTTATTGAATATGCAATAGGTACCTATTTTAGCAGTGCACTTTATATAACCTTTTCAGCTTCCAATTGCCAATGGACATTTAATTATTAAGTACCGAAGCCGAATATGACCTTAAACTTTCAGATACAACCCTTTTACACAATATAATGCAGATCTAAGAATCATTCAGAACAGACGTGCATTGTGCAATGGTCTCAGCTTTCTCATTGAAACAATGCGGCAACTGTATGCAAGTGAAAAGAAGTGCATAGTTGAAGATATTATCTTTCATATCTATACAGGTTGTAAAGAGGTTTTCTTATTGAGTGTTAAAAAAAAGGTTTCCAAGAACTCTGTAGATGACGTTGAACTGACTACGTTACTAGGTGCCAAAACGCTTTGAAAAAAAACATTGCGTCACGTCATATACGCTCGTTGACTGACACTTTCGTTGTTTCGTGTCCTTTTTTATGTACGTTTTGTTTTAAGATCTCAAAAATACAACCAATTGAAATAATGTAACGTTCTGTTCCTTGCAGTAACTTACCAAGTTCAGCGCCATCTATCCAACGACTAGGGAAGAGTTAAAAAGAAAATCCCTCATTAATAATAATAATGTATAATACTTTATTTCTCATCACAAAATATGTTATTTTGGACGGGAAATTAACTTAACATCCTTCGGTATAACTTTGTGCCAATTTCGGAGTGAATTTTACTATTATTTTTAGGCTTATATGTTTTTTGAAATGAAAATTGATTAATCTGACCTGATAATTTTTGGCTTTTCAAAAACAATTCTGCAAAATGCATCGAACGAAACTACATCGAGTATTAGTTTATGTCAGTGTGACTGCCACTATCATTTGCAGGGTTAAAATCATTTCACTCAGTGGTTCTACAAATACAAACACAATAATACGCACTTTCCTTAATCTGGTTGCTAATTGGCAGCTGTAGTGTTATTCTGTTAAAATCTCACAGTGAAAACATAAGTGGAAGTGAGTATGAAGTGAGCAGCTGTCAATAGTGTCAATCCCTATCATTAGGTGGAACGACAACTCTCTTCATCTAAATTTTCACGTTGAAATTGTTTGCGGAATCGACCGAAAGTTAATTCACTGCAGTCCAAATTAAACGTTTTTGTTTTCTCTTTAGAAAATTATTAGAAAGAAACATAGCGTTAATAAATGGAACCGAAAAGATATCGCTTAGTAAAACTAGGCTTCTAACTAGCGGTTAGTGAATGTAGGTTGTACAGACATAGAATAATACATGAGAACATTATCAAACTAGTTATAACCAGTACTTACTGCATTTTAGATCCAGACTTGGTTAGATTAGACGTAAGCGCAAATGAAGAATTTTAAATAGCGAACTCAATATTTAGAAAAAAAACATGTAAATCATCAAAATGTTTTATCAATGCAAATAAATAAATTTAAAGTGTGTGTAATGACAAAACAGCTTTGTACTGAATGCATGTGAATTAAAGTATAATTATACGGTACCTACCTACAAATATAAAAAAATCATCAAATTTAAACATTCTTGTCTGTATGTCTGTCTGTTTGTTCCGGCTGTACCGTTTTTCACTGGCAGATAGCTGATGGTTTAGGGACTTTTTTTTGGAAACATACTTAGAGTCCACGCGGGTGAGGGATCCCATATAAACCTTCATGGGCACTTCAGACGTATCTGAAGCTAGGTGCACGGTTCCAATGGATAATTTCTTATCGGGAAGAGCCGTTAAAAAATTCCTCGGTTAAATACTATTTTAAAAAAGAATTGGCTGTAACAATATTTTCAAATAACAGTGTTAATAAGTGTGTGGTGTGCATGTCTAAAAGATATTTCTCAACAGCATGTAAAGCTTAGTCAGAGGCCCATGGGCAGCATAAAAACTCTGACACCAGGTTAGTGACTAACCACACGAAATGAGAGAATAAGTGTAGGAGGGCAGGCCTTCCAACAAGCAAATTCTTACTGAAAACCTGGATTTGGAAAATATAATGAGAACTCTACATCGAAAGTACTTCCTAATTAAATTTTCCTAGACCAAAACATGTTTAATCACTAAAGCCATGAATAAAGTTGCAGAACGAGTTCCATTCAAAAGGAATTTAACCCGCACTGTATATTCATTAACAGAGCATCCAATTCATTGAAAACTGACTTTCTTCTGGCATGGGATTAGATACGTTTCACACATATCTTAACAGGGACATAAATAATGTAACAGCGGACACAGACTTGCTTGTTGCGCAAGGCTGCGATTGAAGTATTGTGTTCAATGGCAGACTGCAATGTTGCCTGACAGTTGGGCAACTTCTTCCCGGATCGCCATGACACATCGCATGAGCCGATAAGGGCTACAGGATCTACTAGCCCAAGCCGAAGTCCCACCGGTTTGTTCTGTAAAACTTAGTTGAAGTGATCTGTCATTCCACTTGTCACCGTGAAATTTGAAGTGAGCTGTTCCACTTGACACTATTCACAGCTCACGTCACATAAGTTTTCACAGTGAGACATTTACAGAATAGATCAGCTGAAGTTACATCATTACGATTTCAGTAGAAGATAATTAATTACGTAAATATAATTAACATGCGACTCATGCTCTACTGTGAGAACTTCAGCTTAATATATTGACATCACAAGTTCACAACCATCATTTTAAAGCATAATCTACACCACACTAATCTGCAGCCATTATCTACACGATAGTTGCTCAATAGTTGCCGGCTAGTGTGTGCGCAGCTTTACAGTCCACGCACTCACGCGCAGGGTGCATAGCAATTATAGATAGCAGACTGCTCGGCTACCGCCCCACAAGACTGGATAGGTTGGTGTGGGATAGTAGATCTACTGTACCTATAGCTTTGATTGATATGAAGTGGTGCTACATTGAAACTAATTGAAAGATTTGTAGAAATGGCCATACCTAATGTCATCACCTTGTTTAGTGGACCAATGAGGTAGGATATTTGGATTCTGGTACGTCGTACCGGTAAAATTAACCTTCTTACTTGTTGCTTCAAATATTAAGTACCTACCTTTTAAAGTGGGAACAAAACTTTTAGCTAGACTTTGATATTTAAGGTGATCTTTAAATAGGTTTAAGATCATGAAGTTTCTAATGTCATTTTGCACCACGGCATCTAAAACTAATCTATCAGCTTCAATTACGTGTCCAATATGCACATAAATAAGTCCTCAGAACTTGGACCAAGTCCGGGGTGAGATACACAGATACGTCGTTACGCAAATCTTGTGAGAGTGTGCGTCGATCGACGCGCACACGCACTGTTCGGCACGCCCTCTGCATGGCAATTACGGCGACTACTTGACTAGCTAGACTGCCCGGCAGCCACCCAATGCGCCCGCAATCCTGCTTGCTATGCGCGGCATAAGCAACTTTGTGTTCGAGAAAAACTGCGATGGAGATTGGCTTCGTGTGTGTAAACAAGGTGGGCGAGGAAACTGCTTTAGATACTAAAATAGTGTAACGAGTTTATAACTGCGAAGTTGAATTAGTTTAGTAATAATAATGCGTAAAAGGACGAAGAATTTTCCTGCAATAAGATGAGTCTGAACGAAAAACGCTTGAAGATTAGTTTAGCTAAGAACCAAAACGAATCAGCCCCGAAGGTTATTAATGAAAAAACCTTGATATTTCTACCAATGAAGGTAGTATCGAAACAGGGTAGGACTACTGTCAGTACCCTAGATATGTCAGAATGATGTTTCCCGATACCTAATTTACAAACAAAATAACAGTAAAAACTAGGTGCAGACATTGCATTGAATTTACATATGTCCTCAAACCGCATATAAACTCTACAATTTTATATTGTTTACAAAATTAACAAAATCAATTAACCATTATAACTGGACCGCTTTCGTTCTCAGTTTATTATGAACAGAAAGGTCTTACTCGGCTGGATGTTCTATAGACGGTATGGCACCGCTGGATTTTACGAGTATTTTGATAACAGACGCCCACAAACGACCTGTACGAGAACGGTGTAATATCTATTATTCTCATCTTCTTAAGTGGTGGTTAAAATGTAAACAAAGGTACGGTGGTTGACATAAGAAAGGATAGACAGTCTACCTGAGGTCTATGACGTCACACTGCAACTTTGCTTAACGAGGTGTTTGTGGAAATATCATGGCCCACTGTTCATAATCAGCCTATAGTGTTCCTAATGCTGGGACACAGGCCTGCGGGAGCGAGTGGGACGTGGACCCAGTGCGGGTTGGAGGATCTTCTTCTTAGCGTGTCGATGGCAAAAATAGTAAAAATAGTTTAAATAAATATATTTATATTTTAAATTATATTGGCCCAAAATTCAGCAACGCGAATACCGTTCACTGACGCAGCCATTAGGTCCTCACGTGTGCATGTGACGGGGCATGCGGTGCAAGATGGGAGGTGAGCCATTGTCTGTGGGGAGACGCCGCACACACATCGGAGATCTAAGCCATTGGAGGATGTCACATATCTTCGAATTTTTGGTTCTAGGAATTACGAAGGTTTATTACAAGTGAAATAAAAGTGACAAAACTTCTCTAGAGAGTATGCTACAGATAACTTTGTAGTGTCATATAGATCCCTTAGTTTTCATAGTATTTAATCTACCAGCATTTGGACTATAGTAAATGTGAACTTTTATCATAGTAGAACCACTGTTACACAAAAACAACAGCGATCCGTTAAATTAATTCACGAGAACAGACAATAGCGTGTATGGCGCGCATCGTCCGCCATTGTGTCTGCGCGGGCGCAACCTTCGGGCTGGCCTCACTGCGGCCTTACCGGACCAATTCGGACGCTCTCACTTCCTAGATTCGCTGGAAGGAGAGACTGACTTGATGCTGGATGAGATTAGGGTTCGAAGGCAAATGAGAGAGAGCGTCTTCTATAAAAGTTTCGACTAAGGAGTCTTTAAATACAGAGAGACGTAACAATTCACATTATCTCTTCTCCTCTTTGAATCCAAACAAAAATTGTGATGGTGTTTTCAGATGGTTCAATGAAAATACAACAGTACATAATGTACTTAGAGAAAACTGTAGCAAAAGCCCATACAAAAGATTTCCTCTCATTACTTCATGATTCCTGAGGCTGAGTAATGAATGCTATGAATAAAGTGAAAAAGGATGTATAATCGAACGATCCAGACGGTAAGATGCTTAACTTCTTGAAGGATCCATTTAAAATTAAGTCCATAAGTCAATAAGGAAACGCTCTAGAAGCAAGTCTTCTTCGAAAAGATAGTGTCGCTTTCATAAGCGAAGTCTCAATGGTTGCTCTAGAATCTCTTAGAACGTACAAGATACAAGGTCGAGTAACAATTAATCTCTTCGTAAACAATTGAAGATTCTTCCAAACGTGTAGAGTGTCACTTGTTTTGAATACACTTGGTTCTATAAATTTTTCAATAGTATCCTGGCTTTTGACGAAAGTGGCGAAAATCTTTGGCTTTGCTGTACGGGTTCGTGCATCAAGAAGAACCCTTGTAGTGGTTACAGGGGTCTTTCAGAAGGTCCCAGGTTCGAAATGAAGTGGCACAGGTGATATATGGGGATACTAGCTACCTGATGGGCTGAGTAAACATGCACACGAACTTCCCACCAAAGATAAACATGCAAGGGTTCTTTAAAAATCGTGCAGAAACACGTGTAGGTACACGTCAAACAACTGACAAACATCGCAGTTTCTTTATGTAAGCTCGCTAAATGATTGTGTATCTCATAGGACAATTAGCAGGCTAGGTCGACGTCGCGTGATACCTCACTCCCCACCAATGAGCGACAATTAGCCGCGTGCGCAGCGATGTGGGTCAACGAGGAATTAGAGAATATGGTGCCGACGTGATTATGTGTCCCTGGTAATCCGGATTGTAAAGATATGGTGGTGGTGTGGTGCAATGTTGCGATTTAACTACAGGGAAAAGCTCCGTTAATTAAAATGTATCTAGACTTTTTTTTAACTACGGTTATTTTTTTTTTTTGAGGCTGGGAAATCATCCAATGACTACTCCGCTCTGGGTGGAGCGGAAGTGAGTGGCAAAGTCTACTGACTAAAACACATCCATGTTCCTTCCTTAGCCCTTTATGTTCCGGGGTAGCGGTAACCCTTTCGGACAATCCCGCTTACCCGGCAGGCTTGGCCCTACAGGGCCCCTTCATATGCTGACATAAACTACGGCTAATAGAAGAAATTAGGTAGGCACTGTGAGTAAAGACTTAATGTCCCAAAATACAATTGAACGAAGTTCCCAATGCCTCTGCTAGAATCAATCTTAAACAAGTCATTAAAAGCTATCACTACAACCTCTGTATTTGAAACTTTTTGTCCATAGAACGTTTCATTGATTGCTGGCCATTATTAACGGCCATTAACGGATTTCTGTTGCAGAAAAGCAGCTGCAAATTCGAAAGTAAACTGTTTCATGTACAACTATTTCCGACAATACACGCCATATTTCTATTTAAATCCTTGTTCACAAGATTATCCCAAACTAACACACGTAACTTTGTTTTACGATAACATACAACTTGAAAGTGATAAAATAGTACGTCTTAAGCCATATCCAGTCAGTTTTAAGTCTGAGGCTCTGAGCTAGTGTCATTGGTACGAAGTTGGCGTCATTCGTTGTCTGATGCCAATTTATTAAGCGATGCTATTTCTGTACAAAGTATTTCGGTACAACTGATTGTGTATTTATGATTTTTAGTGTTCCGTACCTCAAGGGTACGGAAGGAACATGGATGGGTTTTAGTCAGTAAGAGTCTGACACTCCCTTCCGCTCCACCCAGAGCGGGAGCAATCATTGGATGATTTCCCAGCCTTAAAAAAAAAAAAAGGTGCTTACCCTATTAGCAAGGCACCGCTTTGCCGTCCGTCTGTTACAGGGCTGTATCTTTTAAACAGGATAAGGTACTTAATATTTTCACAGAGTGTAAAAATATCAAATCATTATCATATGTACCGTTACCATAGATACCGTTTGTCATAGAACAGCATGAAAAGTTTGGGTAGTCTATAACCAAAGAACGCGTATTTTTTTTTTGTTTACGCAGCTAAAAAAAAAACAAATCTTTTAGTGTTCAGTGAGCGGAAAGTAACTTCAAATCAGCTGGATATGAGTCTGATTAGGAGTACTTTTAATTAACACCTCATTAAAATCTTTATTAAAATGTTTACACGGTAACTTTATATCGTGTTTATAAGTTTGCAACTCTGTAGTTAGAAGTAGTCTAAAGACAAATAGTGAATTTATTAAAATATATTTTTATTTCTGTGTCCTTTCTTTTAACTAACGTGTCAACGGCCAATACAGTTCAACTTCTAGATTAGAACAATACAATGACAGTTACAATAGGGTATTTGACAGGGTAATCAATCAAGTAAACTGTCAAAATGCGGAATTTGTACGTGATTTGTGACGTCACACATTTTTTAGCATTAATTGTAATTTGTATATCGCCGCAGAATATTTAATTTCTGTACGGTGATGGAAGTTTTTAAGACGACCGGCCTTTTTTCTATATGATTTATTATTTTATTTTTGACCGTTCAAATAGTCAATTGACAAAATCCTTTCTTCCAATCAATCGACCCGTCCTAACTAAATTGATTCCACATTCATACTTCGTTACATCTTTAGAGTCACCGAACTCAATACAAGTTCAGTTCTGGCTAGTTAATGCATGGGTGTCGTTTGGTACTAGTTGGCAATGTTGAATGTATTCATCGTATAGATGAATACATTCGTGCGCCTGCGTTAGCGATCGCGCCTCGCTGTCTGCAGCGAGAATCGGCGGCCGGTTATGCACACACGCAGGTAGTGCGTATCTACACATGCGTACGATAGATAGGGCTGACGAACTGACGACTTAAAAAAAAACTGCGTGAATATCTCTTGCCAGTTAAAAAAGTGCCTGTAATTGGTTGTGTTCAGAAAAAAAGAGATGAAGGGAGTTTGAGTTTGTAATAAAGAAAGTTATTTTTGGTTAAGTAGCCTTCAATGATTTTTAATATGAAGATAGATGGGGATTTTCTGCAAGAAAACAGCTGATCAAATTCTCCGTTTTTGTAATAGAAAGCGCATGAAAACCTTTTTTTTTGAGATGGTATTTAGTAGCACTTAAATGGGTGAATAGGGACTCAAAATAATTTAAAAAGACTTTGAAACAGGCAGAAGGAGGCAGAAACAGCTCGTGGCTACGTAATAACAGCCACACGAGTCGATTCATTAGGTTAAGCTACGCTTGTCGGGGTAAGTCCGGGGATGGGTGACCATCTTTACATAGCGAGACTCCTCCGTGCTTCGGAAAGCACATTAAGCCGAGTGTCCCAGTTGTCATACGTGGATCTTTGACAG
Source organism: Hyppa rectilinea (assembly GCA_951799385.1). NCBI lineage: Eukaryota > Metazoa > Arthropoda > Insecta > Lepidoptera > Noctuidae > Hyppa > Hyppa rectilinea. The sequence goes on along the minus strand of OX637318.1, from coordinate 2,456,241 downwards.
TCGTTATGGGTCGTAAGAATCCGGTGTTACCATACGTATACCCAGTTACTGGGTTGTGGAGGCCAGATAGGCAGTCGCTCCATGTTAAATATTATTTAGCTGCATCTATTTAGACTGATACTAACCTTTTTGGGAAAAGGCCATGCAGATTGATTTGATACTGGCAACCCTAACCACTTGGTGGTGGAAATGACATGAATTTTCCTTTTTCGCAATCGTTAGCCACTTAATAGGCATACGTTCCCCAGCAGATAGGATGTAATCATATGACGATTATGATTAAGTTTTAGTTAAACGTGTAAATATATCATGTGCTGCACTTACGAGCAATTTCATCAGAATTTATTTAGCTAAATTATTGGCTGAGCTCAACGTTACCTTAATGTTTTATTAGCTTGAACTATTAAATGCTTGCAACACCGGAGCTTAGCGAAATAGGTGACTAGGCAATGGTAGAGGTAGACTTTTCGTCTAGAGATTGCTTGGAATAGATATTTATATCAAAGTAAGTGATTTTATTTTAAGTTCATTTTAACAAGACTCTTGACATGCCTCTTTATGCGAAGGCCTACGCAAATACTACGTTCGACAAATGAGCATCAACATACTTTGACGAGGACTCAAATATATTGTGTTAGTGCAACAATGCAGCGCGTGAGTCGCATAGGCGAGCTCAATATCATAAGCATACATCTGACATGCGTAAACATTATAAATATTACAATCACGTGACTAATGCGTTAGATATGCGTTTCTCTTTGATAAAATTATCGAATTTCATGCAGAACTTATCAGTCGATAATATATTTTTTTAATTATTTTGATTAGTCGATCTAAATCGCCTCGGTAAAATAGTTTTCTGAATTTCGGCATCTGTCAAATTTAGTGTTCTGAATTTGGCATCTGTCAAATTTGACAGCTTTTACAAGATGATTAGAGTTGCGGATGAAATAATATTTAATGTTCTCATTACCCAATTAAACAGCGATTTCCGATACCGAATTCAAATGAAGTTATTTTCGTTTGTTCGTGTGCGGTATTCTCGGAAAGGGTTCCCGCCCATAACAACTTTACCACGAGAATATCGTCTACATAATTCATCCGACAATCAAGAACGACGCAAAGCTACTAATTATCGCTCCGCTCCCTGTAGTCCCACCATTATGCTACATAACTAGACTAGATCAAGTTTATTTATGTAAAACTAGATCCCTAGTCACGCAACTAAAAAAAACACGTATTGGAAAATTGTCGCGCAAAACGGCTTCGGCAGGAAAGTCGGAACATTCGAGAAGCAAGCCTGTTTGAACGTAACAAGTCGAGCGCACGACTTCGGCCGATCTCAGTTTTATACCTATTTACGAGGTAAATAGAACTTTAACTTTAAGTGCCCTGTATGAATTAAATGGAGTGTATTGGATGCTTTTCAAATATTTAGTAGGCGTTTATGGTGGTTTCAATGTTTCTTAATGCATTAGGGTTTGCTGCTGCGTAGACATCTTTTGTCACAGTATCTATGTAATACAAGTCAACTCACGGATTCGCATCGTTTGAAGTTACGATTGTATACCTACTTAAATACAGTAGTAAACATAAATTGGCATGTTCAATTTATAAATTCCTGAAATTCGACTAACACTACCCTATTAGTCGAGTTAGTCCTATTTCCAATTACCCACATAGGAAGAATGCAACCCACGCAAGTTTCCTTTGCCAATTAGTGTAAGAAAAGAAAGTGGCGGGCTCCAGGATGACGTCATCATCATACAGCTGATTACTGTACAGATATTATCGCATGCGAAAATTTATTGCAGACGTCTCTGTGGTTTTTTTTTCAAACGGGTACAAGATACCGGTTTTTGGTCAGAGACGGTTTTTTTTAACAACGACACGTCATGCGGCGGAGCCTGCGGATTTTGAAACGGTAATTAATTTTGGTTGGAGCGAGTGTAAATGAAGGTGTTATAAATCAAAAGATGGGATGTTTATATAAAAAGAATTATTATGAACTTCAATATCATTTCAATTATAAGCATAGAGATTGATAGTTTTCTAACTAAGGATTATAAATTTTATGAGATGAGTTAAGAATTCTGAAAGGGCCATACAATATTAAGTAGAATGCAACCTATGTTCAACCACTAACCAACAAACCATCATTTTTAGATAATCAATCATGAAATGGTTATTTGGCCCACCGTGGAAGATAAAAAAGAAGCACCATTCGCAGGCACAGGCATTAATCGCGAGCGTCCAGACCAAGACACAGATGAAAAAAGAATAAATAAATATATACACAAACGGCGCTTTGGCGGCAAAACTTGTTTCAGATCGTTCATCCAGTTTGCCGCTTTTATACATGTAATAAAGTTGATTATCGTTTAAAATAACATTTGACAGGTGTAAATGACGCGGTTGTGTTAACCAGACTGACTGGTTCGGTCTAGTGCCGATGAACTGCACAGGTGGTCCTTGAATTACTAGAGATAAATTTAATATAGCATAATAATAGAGAGGCGATTGACGTGCGACGTCCCGACAGAAACCGAGAGTCGGGCGGCGAGGGAAATTTGGGACAGTTACGGTTTTTGAACGGAACAACACTATTCGTGGGAACATTTTTGACCTTCTGAAAGGTTATAGATTATTTTAAGAAACCTTTTAATTATATTTTCTGATAGCTTAACTGTCTTCTTCTTATCGTGCGGTTATTGACTAACCTGGTGTCAGAGTTTTTATGCTGCCCATAGGCCTCTGACTTAGCTTCACAAGCTGTTGTGAAATATCTCTCAGACATGCTGGTTTCCTCACGATGTTTTCCTTCACCGATGTTGAAGCAAGTGATAATAGCTTAACTGTGTTTCAGCCTGAATACAACAAGTTAAGCGAATGAAAAATTAAATTACTTGCAAATAATTTAACGAATTGCAGTAGGTACGAATACGATTTTCCTCGATAAGTATCAAAAACCGTACATTGCTATTATCATCAAGGCATTTATATTATGTTAATGACTGATCGTCAATGCGTTATTCTGCGTAGCAAATCTATGCAACCTTTTTTTTCCATGAGTATTTTTCCAAACGGAATAATATTTGTATCTACTTTGTCACATGATTTTTATTTCAATGCTTTACTGAGGAGCTCGTGGCTGAGGAGTCGATCCTCCAGGTTAAGCTACGCTTACCGGATCCGTGGATGGGACCATCTTAACATACCGAGATACCTTCGTGTCTCGGAAAGCACGTTAAGCTCAACAGTTCGGATATTTGCCAATCGATACAGGTCGTCAGAAGCCCGAAAGTCTTAGCAAGGGATATTGTAATACCCAGTTACTGACTGGGTTTTGGATGTCAAATAGGCAGTCGCTCCATGTAAAATACAGGTATTCAGCTGCATTTGGTTAGACTGGAAGCCGACCTCAACATAGTTGGGAAAAGGCTAGGCAGATTTACTGTGAGCTAAAGAATGTGCGGCGTAGTAGTAGGACTTTTTTATCCTAATAGATAACACACTACGCAATCCTGCTAACGAACACTTCTTACGTCAAAAAGTCTACTGCAATCCACAATTGCGCACAAAATTATGAAGAAATTTGAGTCAGAAAGTCAGACTTATGTAAGAGTTTATTAACTCATCCGTATAGCGGTATCTAGACCACTGGATTAGTAACATAATTTATAAAAAATAATACCCAAAAGGCACAATAACAAACTTAACGACACAATATTAAAACTTAACTTAAAACTTTTCCAAGCTTTATAAGCTTGGAAAAGTTTTTTGCCCAGGAAAATAAAAAACAATAATAATACAATTATCCATAGACAAAGTGTCATAGACAATTACCAAGTCTAGTGTGATCTATGTTTATGTCCGCTTCCTGAAACGTGTTCCGCTTGTGTCACGTAATTGCTAATTACCTATACTTATTACATGCTATTGCAGTATAAATAAAACCGCTTAAATCATAATTGCTAAGAATATACTATTAATAGACATCAATACTCATGTTTTCCCCGAAAGGAGTTATCCACTGTCTGCATAAGGTTTTGTGTTTGTCAAAGATGGCCCCCAGGACCATACGGCTCGGAGCAAATAAGGGATTGACCACAGACACCAGTGGCCATCGGCCACACGTGTGTGACAAATTCATACGAAACGTAGGTACGGTACGTACGTTCATTGAGGCAGTGATATCCTAGTGGTATGACGGCCGGACTGCCAAGTCATAGGTCTCGAGTTCAAACGCACCTCTGATTTTACGGATTCATGTACATATTCTATAATTATCACTTGCTTAAAAATCGGTGAAGGAAAACATTGTGAGGAAACCAGCATGTCTAAGAGATATTACACAACAGCATGTTAAGCTAAGTCAGAGGCCCATGGGCAGCATAAAAATTCTGTCACTAGGTTAGTCAGTAACCGCACGAGAAGCTGGGCTACCTGTCGCTGGGGCCGGTGACTCGTTTGTGCCGAGCCTTATTGCGCAAATTTTAATGTAAATATGACACTAAAACTGTTGTAGGTAAAGTCAGGAAAACTTATTGATAAGCAAATTGACACCCTATTTCAACTTGCCGCGTTATAGCCTTGACATAACGGTCAAAGAATGACAGTTTATACGGCAAATTGAAATTGGCTTAGCAATTAATTGCCCGGAGTTTTCTAACGACGGTTATAGAAAACTGTGTTAGGAAAATGCTATCATAGTTGAGTCAAAATATTATTTGGTTAGACCAGTGTTTGCATAATTATGGTTCTGGCGGCCATCTTTGTGCAAAAACAGAAATAGGATCACTTCAGCCAAATTATTGTATTTCAGAAACTAAGTGTCTAAGTACAAATGTGGGGTTGCAACACGTTAAAATTAATATTACATAGCGTTTATTATTAAGTCAAAAGATGGTAAACAACTGGACCGAACTTATTAATAAAAAAGGACATCATTGCGGTTACATATTCCATATAGGTACGTTATTATTTTGGTATGTGTTAAACCTACTATTTTACTAACGACGCAATGTAGATATTATAGCGCGGGCGAAGCCGCGAGCGAAAGCTAGTTAAACTACGTATAAATCTTCCATTTGAATCAGACTATCTATTGATGTAAACCACATTGAAATCTATTGTGTAGTTTAAAAGATCTTAGCGTACAGAGATGAAGACGGCGGCAAGCGACTTTGTTATATACTACATAGAGATTCGTAGGTAAGTACCTACTATTGCCACCTGTTATCTAATGCAAGTTATTTTCAGGACACTTCTTCTGTATGAATAAGAGGAGGATATCCATATTATATACAAAACGTCAGGTTATTGTAAGCTATACTTTAATATATCAAAATAATCTTACAATTGTAGAGTCTTCAATATAGATACTCAAATTAACATCTTGTAAATATAAAGACACAAAATGCCAGCGAATTTCGTGATGATTAATGTAGCTGTATTTATCTAACTGCGCAAGAGACCACACGTTTAATAACATAGCAACCACATCAAAGGAAATCTGCCAACTCCAGTACATTTAAAACATTAATAAAATTAAATGAACAGCCATCGATGAAAAAAGGAAAATAAACAAAGTTTTAGAGGACACCCGTCTGGCGCATATAAACAAGTCATCTCAACGTGCGTCTGCGTCCAAAATTAACCAATCATACATTAGCAACAGAACACCCAGACGGCGCGCGCGCAGCTTCATCGGTATCCCCGAAGCTAAATGAATAATTTAGTTTTTTTTTTTGAGATATGGCTAAAAAAGACGCTATTTTGTGGCTGATATTTAAAGATGGTTGCCTAAATGTATTGGCTAAACCATTATTTATTTAGAAACTAACGGCGATTGACAGGTCTTAAACGGGGCTTATGCGCTGATCGCGGTCAATTTCATTGGTGGAATCGGCACCAAGTACTTTACATTTTTCATATCTAGGTATTTTTCTTCTATCAGCCTACTTTGCTTATAAGATTCCAGAGAGACGCCTCATCACGTCATTGTATAATAATAAATTACTTATAACACGCGTTTCTATCATAACACGACTTGCGGTTTTCTTTTCATTGCACTTATAATACGATGATACTATTTTTAAGTTATTCTAGTTCGTAAGATAAACTATTAACATGACTCACTACTCATTGCGTAGGCAGGTTTTACACTACGGTGTGAATAATTATATTGTAAACTCTAGAATGTCCGACATTTTACCTAAGATCAGACACAATTAAACTGCGTTCAAGAGCTGGCAGTGGCAATTTCCCCCAACAATGTCGACACTGGCAACTCTTAAACGCGTGGTTTGGACTCACTGATCGCGTTTAGTTTAGTTGGTGAAATCAGCCCTTAGATTTATGTTAATTCTTATTTATATCAATGTCAAGAAGTTCAAACACCCATAATTATAAATAATTACGTAGTTTTATATTTAAGTTATATAATCATGTTTATGCAGTCTGGTTTAGAAATTATGCCATTTTTTTGGTCTATTTTAAGAACATGTTTGAATAGATAAGCAATTTTTTTCGCACATTTACATAATTTGGATATAAGATCCTAATCACGGTATAAATAAATTAAATAAACAATAGTTCTCATCAAACGGTTCAGCAAAAGCGTGAGAACTTTAATAATTATTATGAAACATAAAAATGAGTATGTATGGGTCAAAATCAAAGAGGTGAGCATCTTAGGTTTTCAAATATTTGAAAAATTAAGTTTTCTTTTGAAGAAAACTAACAAGTGGAGTCTGTTGTGTCATTTGTCATGAACCTTTCCTGTGAAAAGGTACGCACAAAAATGTATATTTTAGAAATTCTACCAGTTAATAAGAAAAATGCCAGGCACAAAAGTCATTTCGGGAACACTTTTTACTATTTTTTTTAATAATAATATAACCAACGCATTTAAGTATCACCTTTAAGAAATTGTAATTAACCTGTTTCTAAATCGGATAATGTTGTTAATTTATATATTTTTTTATTGAAAACATTTATTTTTCAAAGTACTCTCCATAAATTTTCAATTGGTGTATCATTTCGGGAACGCCCGTCATATAGGTGAACGTTCCCGAAATGACCGTTCCCGAAATGACTATTTGATAATTATTTTGTTGTCACGCTTGACGCCGCCATCTTAGATATAGGTTTTAGAGGTTATGAACAAGTGAGCTCTAATATTTATAAGATTTTTGCAAAAAATATGCAAATTTTCGAAAAACTAATCATCAAACAGCGTTCCCGTAGTGACAGAGAATTAAAGTACGCTTCACACATATCAATTTAAAAGGTACTTACCAACAAAATCAATTATTTTTTTCCGTAAACACGAAACACGCCTTTTGCTTTGACTAGCGAACTTCACACTGTTGCTCGCTAACGCCACCTAGCGTGTTTTCTTTTATTTACATCGATCAACATCGACTGCGTTCACGGAATGATTTATTAAACGTCAGACAGCATTTGAATAGTCAAAATATGAATAAATTAAACTGCTATTAATGTATTTTATACGTATATTCTTAATTTAATCATTTTCAAAGTTAAAATTAAAATATGACAATTTTAAGTCTTAATTATAAACATTTTTGACTTGTTTGAACTATGAAACATGGTTTAAGGACGCGTTCCCGGAATGACTATTTCCACCTTTTTTTGTTTAAAATCAAATAAAACATTAGTACAGAAAGATAAATAAGCTAAGTGCCGTGTAATTATGCACAGAACCTTTATTTTGAAATAAATCTTTTAGTAGTATCGAGTTATTTTATTCAGAAATGTTTGTCAGAAGCATAATGCTCACCTCTCTGATTTTGACCCGTCATACATAGTGTTGTACCTTTGAGCAAGAGTAGTTAATGTGAACCCGATATATTTTTTGGAAGTAATTTTAAAGCAATAATATTTTCAGTTAATCTTGAACCTTATTTATACCTATATAAAGCCTAGTTCTATAAATCTTTTCGCCGATATATTTTCACGAAGAATGAAAATTGATCTAGTTGATAACAGTATACATAATTTAAGTCCATTAAACTTCCACACGAACCATAAATCTCTTATGCTACAGATGAATACGAAATGTCAAACAGTTTCAAACGTAAAAACATAATTTTTGTTGTTTTATTATACTCATTTAATCAAACGTGTTTAGTAAAAGTGTCACCGGTGTCTGGACGTAATATTGAGTATATTTATTGAGTCTCCCCAAACATGATGTCGCCTTTAAACTTGGCGATCTTCCAAACCTGCTTATCACTTTAGGGTGTTATAATTGGGCACGCCACGATAGTGGCGGTAAGGCCCCTCTTTGAGGAGTGGCTAGAGAGGCGTCACGGCGCCCTCACCTTCCGCCTGACGCAGGTCCTCACCGGACATGGATGTTTCGGGAGGTTCCTGCACATCATCAGGTGGGAGGAAACGCCCGGGTGTCACCACTGCGAGGATCGCCCAGAGGACACGGTAGAGCACACGGTGCAAACCTGCCCCGCTTGGGCGGAGCACCGCCGTGTCCTCGTAGAGGCGATCGGCGGCGGCGACCTCTCGCGCCCGGCCCTGGTGCAAGCCATGGTCCGGGGCGAGAGGGAGTGGGAGGCAGTCACCTCCTTCTGCGAAAAAGTTATGCTCGCGAAGGAGGTGGCGGGATGGGAGAGAGAAAGGTCCTCCCGTCCCAGCCGCCGCGGGAGACGCTCCGGGCGTCGGGAGCCACGTGACGACTCCCGGCCACCGTAGGCGCGGGCCTGCGGACGGTGAGTAATGGGTGACTCACCGTCCGATCAGCACCAGACCCGTGCCGTACGGCGCGTATATGTTCCACGCGCGCCTCAAAGAGATGTCAGCATATGAAGGGGCCCCTCAGGGCTAAGCCTGCCGGGTAAGCGGGATTGTCCGAAAGGGTTACCGCTACCCCGGAACATAAAGGGCTACGGAAGGAACATGGATGGGTTTTAGTCAGTAAGAGTCTGACACTCCCTTCCGCTCCACCCAGAGCGGGAGCAGTCATTGGATGATTTCCCAGCCTTAAAAAAAAAAAAAAAGGGTGTTATAATTCAGCTCATTCACGCTTTGGAAGCGTGGGTTGCCATTCATAGCGGTTCCAATTAATTATAAAATAAAATGTTCTTCTGTCACTAGCGGCGCGACCCTATTTCGCACGTTTTTTAGGAGTTGACAATACATCGCGACTTCATGACCTTTTGAACGTCAGAGCAATAAACGCACGAGCGTGCCCTTCACACCAAGCTACAAATTCATTTCTTCTTGTTGTCATAAATGTCCCAATATCCATGGTGTCCTTTAATTTGTTTCATGTTATTACATACGTAGGAGAGCTTAATTTTACAAGATTTGTAAGATATCTATATAAACACACTCAAAAGTAATGATTTAATTGTTTATTTCGTGTTCAAAGTGTACAGCATTGTTACATATTTGTGTCGTTTGCGCACAGGGCATGCGCTTGCTTGTCACGTATATGTGACAATGGCGTTCAAAAGGTTAAATCAGTTTAAAATGGACGTATTTATGCACAATACGTAATCCTTTGGGAATGAATTCTGTAAATTATGGTGACAGTTAGAAAAAACATGATAAGCGACTTTAGTTTGTAACATAATTATTATATAGATAATCGTTTAATTAATTACTCTTGTTAATTATGTAAGTTTAATTTTAGAACAGAACCGGTCGAAATAGCGATGCTTGGGGTCTATGTCCACGGCTGGGATGATGATGATTCGAGAATAAAACAGAATTATGAATAATTAATTTCAAATTATAAAACGGTCTATAATTATTTTGTTTACTGCTCACTGTGAGCTCACATCACCAGATTTTACTGAATAGGTTCACAAGCCATCAGGTTTGACATTTTAAAATCGTAATTAATCCTTAACATCTAAATTTTGCTCTACATTTCTTTAAGCGCCATTTTATAGCTAAGATAAATTACTATTGCCGATCAAAAGATAGTGTTAAACAGAAAACAATTTTATTAGTTTGTTTTTTCTGCGGGAAAAGGACCACCCAGCATTAATGAAGATACCTACGTTTAAGTATAGTGGATGTAAATTGCGTGATATGGATCTGGCTCTCGAGACAGCGCGGGTTTGAAGACGGTCATCTTTTACGGGGAGGGATCAGGGCGGGGCTTGGGTGCAACACTACCGGGTAGATGGAGCTTCAGAATTGACTGTTGTTCACCTTTAAAATATAGATACATTTAGATAACATTATTTATGACGGAAACAGCCAAATCATGTATCTTTTGGCAAACCAAAAAGAATCGAGAATTGCAGAGGTATGAAAGCATTAGAAAATAATGAAAACGCATCTCAATTCATAAGGATCTAGTGATTATATTTATGCACCCGCCCTGAATACCTCCCTGCTAGTACCGGCGGCGCAAGCGCATGTATTTCGTGTCGGCTCGACCGCAGGCGTGACGCCTAGCCGAGAGGAAGGTGAGCTGTGCGGTTTCCGATTGATATAAAACTGTCAAAGTGATCGTGTGTGACCGCCGTGGAAAAATACGCTTTCATCTTCAATGACATCTACAACAAAATGTAATTGAGGGAGACTTGGCAGACTCCGACATTATAAATATTAAAATACGCAATGATGTTAAATGTAGAAAGAGACGGAGTAACGTATTTGGGTGCGGTGAGTGATTTTAAAAGCGGATTTGCTTTGAGTTTTAGTGTAAAGGGTAAATGCAATGATGAGAGAATACCAAGGACAGGCTTAAGAAGTTATGACTGCAGTAACAGCAGAAGGGAATAGTCTTGTTGAAAAGATGCCGATTTAAGGCCAAGACACACGGACGGCAGGGGATGGTATCGAGGAGAATTTGCCGAGGAGCATCCCGCGACATCCCGTGGTATGCGAAGTGCACCTCAGCGCATGGCTTCACATCGAGAAAACCACTTTGATGCTGGGTTGTGGTCAATCTACGACTCCGTTACCACTCGATACGTACGAATTTACGTTGGTAAATTTAAATTCGCCGTCCACTGATGACTGGCCTATATTTCATCATTTTAGCGATAGATGCGCTATATAATAAGGTGCAGAGCTTAATGATAGATTTTCAACTGAATAAGATAAAGATAGAATTGTTTAATACATTTTTACCAATAAATCCGACGATCTAGAATCAGACATTCATCACTACATAGTATAAAGCAAAGTCGCTTCCGCTGTCCTTATGTCTGTATGTTTGTATGCTTAGATCTTTGAAACTACACAACGGATTTTGATGCAGTAGAGTGATTGAAGAGGGAGGTTTAAATATGTATAAAAACATGCAATTTTCGTCATCTACGCGGGCGAAGCCACGGGCAGAAGCTAGTATAGTATAAGATCAGCATGACCGTCTACACTCTGATAGACAAAACGCAATTCATTAAGCCAGCTGACAATTGGCAAGAGACAAAAGCTAACTTTAGCTCCCGAGCGGACCTGTTTAATTGTATTTATTTCATTAAAGCGTTGTAAATATGTCTTATTGGTGTCCAGACTGCGGCTTTAACTGTAAATTTGGTTTATTTTGAGGATAAACCCGATGTTTACTTGAGTTACTCTCTTTTGAGTTTCATTTGGGCTTTTCGTGTAGTTTTAAAAGTTGTATTAAAATATCTTGTAGGTGTATGTCGGTTTTCACCTTGTAAAATATTCGCAAGAATTATAAATCGATTTAATATTTGGGCCCGGAAAATCGATCACAATTGACTATTTGAAACGGTCAACAATAAAATATGAAATCACATACATAGATAAAAGACCGCTCTTCTTAAAAACTTCCATCACCATACAGTAATTAAATATTATGCGAAGTTATAATTTTAAAATTGCATTCAATACTAATTTAAAATGTAATATCCATTTGATTCAAAAAATCTGTGACGTCACATTGATTTCATACAAATCCCGTACAAATGCCGCGTTTTGACAGTTCTTAAAAAGTAACGTTATTGACTACCCTTTCAAATACCCAATTGATCTCTAAAATAATTGAATTGATGAACACTTTTGAGATAATGCATTCAACTTTAAGTTGTGATTCACATATAAAAAACTATTGTGATAAAGAACGATTTGTACTGTTAACTAATACATAGTATGTCCCAAAACAGCTCTCCGTCTACCAAACGATACTTGTAAGGACTTCAATGAATCGACACCAAATATCGATACGACCGTAATCGATGCGAATTTGCTACTATATTTAGCTACCAGTGTCATGTTACCAGCTACAACCACCGAGGGAATTCATTTGTGACCTACAAATCAACTGCTATATAAAATGTTAGCTGAGAGTTTCATATAGGACTATTAGTATGTTGGTGAGGTTAAAAGTAGGGGCCAAGTTTTAGAACTTTTTCTTTCATATTTGGACTCTGTTAAACTATCATTTAGTCTACTTCTTCATATTAACTGAAATAACAAATCTCCTTTTAAATTTAAGTTAGATATCAATATGGTTTAGTGGGAATTTCGAACCAGCATTAATAATAATTATTCTATTACTAACTGCATGTTTTAATAGTTTATTTATATTTTCCTCCTTTCTGTATTTTAATTTGCATGATGAATGCTTGACGGTAGACATAGCTTTATTGTTATGTAGTTAACGTTTAATGGATTATTCTACGTCAATATCATTGATGCTTGTTAAAACATTCTCTGAAATTTTTGATTGATCATTTATTAATATTAAAATAAATGTTTTAAACATAGGATTGCCCATTGTTTTGCCGTTTGTGGTCGAATTTGTAGGGTCATGAGGCCTGGGCGCGCAACTCCTTTTTAAGGATATTTCTCCCCGATTGGTCGACACTTTCACGTGACCAGAGGGCTGGACTGCTCTTTGGCCAAAGAATTAGCATTGCCATTCAACGTGGCAATGCTGCCTGTCTTCTGGGCACGACAGCGATGCGGATGAGTACTTCGACGCCCTAGTGTCATTTTTGTTTTTGTATTTATTTGTATGTAGTCAGATAGCCATTTAATTTAAGTATGTATAAGTTGTTACTATGTAGAAATGTAATACAGTTACTTTAAAATATCGTACAGCCACAATATTATCTCAACATGCATTTAAAGTTTCTGGTAGACGAGCGGTCGCAGACGCATCGTCGCCGCGTAACATGATCTCCTTATTTGGGTCATCTTAAGAGCCATTTCACAAAATGATTACGCTCGAGTTTAGGTAAAATATTGCATCATTGTTTATGTGTGCGTAGCTACTCACTCAAACTTAGCGTAAACAGTGTAACGCGAGAGACGAGACGGACGAAACAATCTTGAGCCTTAATGTGATTTTATATGAGATTTATAAAAAGTTATACATTTTATTTAGTGCAATGATATTTTCAAGCTAGGTTAATAGAAAAACAAGAAGGTATGGTATGTAAAATAATATAATAATAATTGGCATAAAAACAAATAAAAACTACACTCAGCGGCACGGAATCTTGGCCAAGCGCTTATCTCGCAAATACTCGCCATAACAAAAACTTGAAGTGTTTCTATTGATTGTTTCTTATGAGGGTAGGTCTAAAAAATTTTTACTCTTAGTTCAAGAGGGTAATTCATTATGTTTGAGTGCACTATGGTGCAACTTCAAATTTTTAGTTAAATCGTGTCTCTTGAGCGACTAAGTCGCAAGTTTAAATTTGTATGTTGTAAAAGCTTTCGGTACCTTATTGAACTATTGTGATTTTGGGCTGTTTATTGATAAACTAAAGGTGCTTTAACACTAATAAAAATGCCATTAACACCTGCACAGGTTGCGCAGGCTGTAGCATTAATCGACCAAGGGTTGACACAGCGTGAAGTTGCTGTGGTGCTTAATGTACCACGTTCCTCAATGCAGTATGCCCTTAAAAGATACCAGGAGACTGGCCACTATTCCCGTAGACCAGGCAGTGGAGGCGTCAGATGCACATCGGCCCGGGACGACCGTTTTATTGTCCTGGAAATTTTAAGAAACCGCTACCTGACCGCTGTTGAGATACGCCAGCGGCTCCAAATTGCAAGAGGCGTGAATGTTAGTGAGCGTACAGTGAGAAGGCGAATGGAGGAAGTGAATTTAAAAGCTCGTAGACCAGCACGCGGTCCAGAACTCCTCAGACATCACCGAGTAGCTCGACTTCAATTCGCACGCGAGCACGCCAGCTGGACCCACGAGCAATGGGCTCGAGTGCTGTTCACAGATGAGTGTCGAATAGCTTTACGTGCTCCAGACGGTCGAGAACGAGTGTGGAGAAGAAGAGGAGAGAGATTTCTACCGATTACCACAACACAAACTGTGAGTTTCCATGGAGGCTCTATAATGATTTGGGGAGGAATAAGTTCCGATGGTCGCACGGAGTTGGTTATCGTCGATAACCGGCTAACTGCAACCCGATACATCGAGGAGGTCCTCCAGGAACATGTTTTGGTCTATTCGGGATACATTGGATACGACCAATTCCTCCTAATGCGTTGCACATTGTGTTGAAGAATATCTACAAGCAGTTGGTATTCAAAAATTGCAGTGGCCAGCGCGTAGTCCAGACCTAAACCCGATTGAGCATATCTGGGACATGCTCAAAAGAAAGATAAAGTCCACCTCCGACCCGCCAGAAACTCTTAACCAACTTCGAAATGCAGCACTTACTGCTTGGGAGAACATACCGCAAGTTGATGTCAGAAACATTATTCAAAGCATGCCAGATCGAATGCAGGCCGTTATTAGGGCTAGACGAGGAAACACCCGATACTAAAACGTAGAGACAATAGACCAATTTAGGTATATTTTTATTTTATAGAGTTTAAAAATTGATAGTGTAAAATTCCTTATTTCTGCAAAAGTGCTCAATTTAATAAAACTAAGTTATTGGTATAGTGACGTTTTCAATTTCAAGTTCTAAAAGCATAAGAAACACTTACTGAGTGCATCTACCCTTATTTCGGTGTCAAAAATATAAATAAATGCGAAATATCGTGAAATTTACATGTGGCCAAGTTTCCGTGCCGGTGAGTGTATAATTAAAAACAATCACATATTTTTGTCGGTTAACAACTAATTGCTTATATGCTTATTATATTATTATACTAGCTTCTGCCCGCGACTTCGTACGCGGACCCTGTTGCTTATGCCAGCGACAACGGGGTCGCCATTTATGTAATTTTTTATCATTTGTCCCATTTAAATCTTTTATCACACTGAGCTTTAGTTTTATTTCATTCAAACAACCACGAAAATATACAGTCGATTTGTCATCGTTTTCATTTTGGTAACCGCATTATTATATTCCCCACTTGTCTCTAGAGACTTAGAAGTCAATGCGTAGATACGGTTGGAACTCAAGCACAATTCTCTATCCGTGAACTTTTGCTAAGACGTTATTCCTATATGTGTTATGGTGTAGCTAGGCTCTTGGAGTTCCACAACAGGTGTTCCAGATCTTCAATTTTTATACGTCAACAAAGAGTGCTCATCAGGCTGAATAACTTTTGCTAAGACGTCATTCCTATATATTATGTGTTATGGTGTAGCTGGGCTCTTGGAGTTCCACAACAGGTATTCCAGATCTTCAATTTTTATACGTCAACAGAGAGTGCTCATCAGGCTGAACAACTTTTGCTAAGACGTCATTCCTATATATGTTATAGTGTAGCTGGGCTCTTGGAGTTCCACATCAGGTGTTCCAGATCTTCAAATTTATTCTCTCAGCAGAAAATGCTCATCACGTGGAACAATTTTTGCTACGGTATCATTTTTGTATCTCTTATACTTTAGCTGGTCTGTTGCGGTTCTGCATCAGGTGTTCAAGTTTCCAAGATAAATTAGATATGTTGCCCAGACTTAATACCTATACAACAAAAAAAAATCATTCCAATCCGTTCAGTAGTTCCCAAGATTAGCGTGTACAAACAAACAGACATACAGAAAGACAATTTTTTTTTTAATATGTTCAATGTACAGACACAGTTTTTTTACTGTTTTATTATATGTATAGATGAATATTTACAAACAAACAATTAAAATCGTACAATATACTAAACTTGATAAAACCAAACTTTATCTTGTGAAAAAATACAAAGTGAATCAAAACTATGTGGTCGCAGTACAATAATGGTTTCACTCTACGAACGCTCGATAATCGGGACGCGGGAAAAAATTACACAGGTCCTGCTTCGATGGGCGCTCGCGCCGTACTAAGCGGGGCCCACTTGTGTATTGTAATTTATTGTAATTTCGATTGAAGTTTTATCAATATTTTGACAAAGTAAATGCAAGAATTTTCAATATTATTGCAGAAATCGGTTCTCTAATAAACGTAGTTCATGTTGAAGTAATTTTATTTTTGTAATTATTGTGTATTTTAAACCAAAAATCACGATAAAATTGCGACGTTTAACTCAAAAATTGGCCTAATGGTTTATTTTTTTACTAAATAATGGTAATACAATTCAAGAATCTGTTACATTAAATGACGACTAAAATATATGTCCAATGCTTTACATATTTTTTTAAACTTAATTTATAAGTGTTTTTGATAGAAATACGACTCTGACATCAACTCTGTGGCGTTTTTTCAATAAAATGGTTGTGGGAAATTGATTACTATAGATTAAACAAGTTATTTTTAGTAAATATGATACATTAAACGTCAATACGAAAGCTTAGTCCATTTTTTGCGTGTATTCAATAACTTCTGGGTATTACAGAATATGGCAATTTAGGAGCCCAAAATATTAGAAATTCGTGCGAAAACGTGAAATGGCTCTTAAGTACACGCCACAAGATATTTCATGAATACCGCATTCAATTTTATTAAATATTCTGTACATTTAGAGGTCACGAGGCGATGTGCAAGTTTTTATGATCAATTATTTGATCATTAAAAGATGTTATTTTTATACTTGTGTTCATCGTCACGTGTTTTGTCTTGTGTCTGAGCAGATTAATTAAGGAGTGGATAAGCATCTGATCTGACTAATGACAGTATTATTGTTGGAAATTTATCATTTATTTTATGGACCAAGGCATGTCCAGAATTTCTCAGCTTGGAATTCCTAATGGTAGTTCGGAAAACAAGGATCTAGGACTTTGAAGAAGTTCGAATATAAAAGGAAAATCATATGTTCGTTTATTGAGGTCATAGTGATATGATAAATATTACAATACCTATTTAATTAACATTACAGCGATGACTGGCGTAGTAATATATTATGTATAAATAAGTATAATATGACAAGAATGAGCAAGTAACGTCAAATGTAATAGGCAATATGAATTAGTTGACAATGTTTGTATACATTGAACGATTACTTACACCTTTGGCGGAGTATTTATAAACAAAGACGGCCGTGAACATTGAAATGCGATTTGATTTAATATGACTAATGCGTAACTTAGTTTGGAGTGTGTTTAACTGACAGGAAAGTTATGAATTGCAACAAAATTAGCGACTCCATGACGATAGTGACTAATACATTATGTATTGGGTATTTTTAGTACCAAGTGTGAGCTTGGTTGAGGAAAAATAAGTGCAGTTTTTCATCCCTTTATAACAAACAATGTAGAAGAGGATACATAATATGTAATTCTCCGGGATTTTCGAAAACAGTTTTATAAGTAACTCAATCTAATTAGTTTAAGGAAAAGGGATAGTGACTTTTCACTTCTAAAACAATCAAAAATTGCATCCGCTAATTATCTTTCCTTTATATGACAAAATATTGATTGTCGCGCAATGATTTGACCGTATAGGGTTTGTTATAAGATTGTGGAACGATAGAATAAGAGGATGAATGAGTTTAACTTTTATTTCGTTTTGCTCACGTGAAAACATTCAGGCTTCGGGTGGAGCGGAAAGGAGTGTCAGATTCTTATTGACTAAAAACAATCCATGTTGCTTCCTTTCGGACAACCCCGCTGAAGGGGTTGATGAACGGGCTTTTTTTTTTTTCAGGCTGGGAAATCATCCAATGATGAACGGGCTGACAATATAATTACGTGAAAATAATTAATCGCTTAACTGCAAATGCTGATTAATCATATTGCGCAATACAAAATATTGCGGAAACTTATAGTAGGTGTAGTGGCATAGACAATAAAATCTATTTCAAGATACATAACAATAGTGATAAATCGTGTGAAACATGTCAACACACGTTCATTTTCATTGAGATTATTAATAATAAAACTGAGAAGAATCGTTTTATAGGTGCGTTGGCTTCAAGCAACACGTGGTGCATAACGTGTTGACTTAACGACCACGATTGTGAATAAGTATTGACAGGTTGAAATATATTACGTCATAAAGACGTATAGAGTTATGAGGGTTAAGTGCTACTGAATAGATCAATTGATTTATTTTAATATGGATAGCTTGTGGTGCTAGCAAGCTTTGTTAGATGGCCGCTACTTTTATGATAGTCGTTTGTTTTGGTTCAATATTGGTTTTAAAATGTATAACGTTGATGCGTCTTTTACTATTTATTCGGGATTAAACTTCTGATCGGAAGGTTTAACTTAAAAATCGTATCGAATTAGTTATATGTGCAAAGGAGGAGCTGAAAAATTGAAATGACTCTCTTATATGCACATTAAGGTAACCTAAGTGATAGCTTACTTATACGTACAAAAATATATGTTAAATAAATTAAATAAAAACTCATTCAAAAAATTTCGAGAAAATAACTAAAAATGCAATATGGCTTCATTGTCGTCACATTATGTGGTTTATTTAATACATCGAAGTTTGATATGGTGGAAGGACAAAACTATTCTAAATGTACTTCTATCAATGAGTAATATGACATGTTATGTCAACAAATGGTAAAATTATTATACTTAAATAGTTGTAATATTTCATTCATGCATCCATTTATCGCGTTGGGAAACTCGTGACTTGTAAGAACTTATGTTAATAGAATATATATGACATGCTTTGTTTGAATCTACATGCTTGTTGATTTGTTATGGAAATGTATGAAAACCTAAGACGAAAAAATGGAACATGTTTTATAAAACATAAATAATAAATTTCTTGAATCATTGTGACGTAAATTAGACGTCAAAAAGACGTCTAAACGAAAAGAGGTCGTGTGACGCGGTCCTAAAATCATTACTTTTACGCACGAGGTATATATTTCCACAGGTAATTTTCAGGGCTAGGTACGAGTATGTTTAAGGAAAACCAAACTAATGGATGCTGGAAATAGAAACTGCGTCTATAGCATTAAGTCGTCTGGCCTGAAACTAGCACATACCAGGAAAGCATCGCACTATAGATGGGAGGGTTATAGTCAGTAGTGGCTGGCAGAAGCTTTCAAATTATGTTGTTATTAATGATGACCGTGTCAGAGATAATATGTGTAAGACATAGAGCAGCTCTTTCTATGAAAATTACAACTAGCTTCATTTTTCTCACTGACCGACCCTTTGACAATTCAAAAGTGCCTGCAATTGGTATATCTATACTAATATTATGAAGCTGAAGGGTTTGTTTGTTTGAACGCGTTAATTTCTGGAACTACTGGTTCGAATTGAAAAATTACTTTTGTGTTGGATAGTCCATTTATCGAGGAAGGCTATAGGCTATGTAACATCACGCTACGACCAATAGGAGCCGAGCAGCAGTGAAACCGTGCGGGAGCAGCTATAGTATGAAATAAATGCTTTGAGTTTGAATCTGAAATTATTACACATTTTTTAGAGTTCTCCGTTCTTCGATAAATATCCCAGATGGAAAGTAAAAAGTGATGGTAAAACGAACTTTTAAAAAAGAACTTGTAATGACTTGAATTAATCGAAAACCGACACCTTCAAATACCAGTTGTTTACAAAATGGGAGGAAAAACCTTTTAATAATAATAATTGAAACTGACCACAACATTTAACTCAGACGTAATAAAGTTTTTAACTTGAGGAAATATAATTAAACTCCCATAATTGTGTTACGCAGGAGACACCGTAAAATATTTGCGCGAAATGGATAAGACTGAATATTTAAAATACGACATGTTCAGGTGTCATTGATTCTGCCCGCCTTTTCCCAACTTCTACGTTGTGATCGGGATCCATCTAACTGGATACAGCTGAATACCAGTATTTTACGTGGAGCGACTACTTAACTGACCTCCACAACCGAGAAACTGGGTAACGCGTTACCCTTTGGTAAGACTAGTTGTCAAACTTTCGGGGTCCTTACGACAAGTAGCGACTGCCAAAGATCCACGAATGACAGCCGGGACCTACGGTTTAACGCACTTTCTGAGCCACGGAGGGGTCTGTGTACGTAATCATCCATCCACGAACCGAAAGCGGCGGCAAGCGGTATCTTAGAGCATTATCTAGCAGATAAATTCAATAAAATGAAACTGTTCGAACTATACTACTATGTTCGAATTGGCAAGAAATTATTCACTTGTATGTGTTGGTGAAACGGGCTATTAGCATCGAATGCTAATTAATTAAACTTATTAATCCAAATTAGGCTCCGAACGTCAAATCAATTCATATGGATAGTACCCCCCAAAACGCACCCTTATACGGAGTGGTGATCACAGACTAATGAACTGATTGTTTCTTTTAAGTAGTCGTTCGACAAATATATGTACTTAGGCAAGTTAGACAGGCAGTGATAGCATAGTGGTGTGACCGTCAGACTGCCAAGTCATGGTCTCGAGTTCGAACCCAAGCCACGCACCACTGAATTTACGGATTCATGTGCGTATTGTATAAATTATCACTTGCTTAAAAATCGGTGAAGGAAAACATCGTGAGGAAACCAGCATGTCTGAGAGGTATTTCTCAACAGCATGTGAAACTAAGTCAGAGGCCCATGGGCAGCATAAAAACTCTGACACCAGGTCAGTCACATGAACAGAAGAAGACTGAAACCAAAGATAACATTTAAAAAAAAGTATGATACTTATATAAGTTAAGTAAAGACGAATAATACTTTATAAAGCAAGTCAGTTCAGAGCTGTGTTCTGTGCAGTTCGTTGATTTTCCCTGCGTGCCTGTCTGTGTGTGTTTGTATCGAATTTCACACGCGCGTACGTGCGCTTGAGTGGGTGACTGCGGCAGACTCGATGGCAACGCGCGCTTGCGCAGCTAAGGGCTCGACCAGATTGGTGCAGTAAAAGTGGTAGCTACTTTGGATTGGATGAGCATATAATAATATGCCGAATTACTACACGTGTCTTGAAAAATTGAAAGTGCCTTTATTAAGTATTAAAAAAAAGTTTTTAGAAATTAGTCAGGTCAAGTCTGCCTAGCCTTTATCCAACTATGTTGTCTTCCAGTCTAACCGGATGCACATGAATACCTGTATTTTACATGCATCGACTGCCTAACGGACCTTCACAGCCCAGTCAGTAACTGGGTAATACGATACTCCTTGGTAAGAAATTCGGGCTTCTGGCTCTCTAGAAATTAGTTATTACGCAAATTATTTAAGTTTACACAAACATTCTTGCGACCTATAAACGATTACGAATTACAAACACTATTGTAAGCTAAATAAAGTCGTAAAGTCTAAGTTACACAGTCTGGTCACACAACAAGATCCGTTTGCAATTTGCACAGACATAACTGAAGTTGACACAGAACAAACTGTTATAATGTAACGATTTGCAAACATACCAATGTATGATGAAAATAGAATCTGATCACATATTTGGTGCAGGATTCGGACCTTGGACCAGTTTTTTGTAAAAATGCAGAAGAACTATGTTTGTTTAATTGGTTTGGGAAGTGGTTATGTTCGCTGAAAGCTGATAGATTTGCTCAAAAGTTTACGAGAGTTATTTTGTTAATTGTTAATGTTCGTTTTTAATTAAAATTTTAAGTATTATTTAAAGTTTTTATTTGCAACATTATAATAATTGTTATTAGTTTTAATGTTAACTAACATTATTTTTTCATAAGTATTTGTGTTAAGTACTATTAGTTTTTCATAAGTATTTGTGTTACTAACGATTTTATGGATCTTGGACTTCTGAAATAAATGAATACATTTATATTTGTTACAACATTTAATTCTATTCAGTGATAGAATTGTTTATTTTCTATTCATATGAAATTTTTTAAAAGGCTTCTAACATAATTCGGTACATAATAACCAAGCTGCTTGTACGAGAAAATATTTTAAGATTTAAAAAATATTTTCAGTTTTAGAAAATATTATTCTAAGCTCCAGCATATCGCGTCCCTACAGACTTGCCCAAGTGTGCGTTACAGTAAGTCGAGGACACACGGAGACAACTTGACGCCATCTACGGCACATGCGCGCAATCCAATCTACATCGTAACTGCGTCGGAGCGACGTGTTGCAACTAAACACCTAGTGCATGTTGTGGCTTCGAAAATTGTCCCTGATCTTGTGGGAGCTGATAAACAAGGAAGAGATATGTTTTGAAGTACGAGAAAGTTGATAATGGCCTAATTGGAAAACAAAAAAGAAATATCATCTGCCTAGTCTTTTCCCAACTATGTTGGAATCGGCTTCCAGTCTAACCGGATGCACCAGTATTTTACAAGGAGCGACTGCCTATCTAACCTCCACAACCCAGTAACTGGGCAATACGATACCCCTTGATAAGACTGGCTGTCAGATTTTCGGGCTTCTGACGACCTGTAACGACTGATGATGAGATGCACAAATGACAGCCGGGACCAACGGCTTAACGTGCTTTCCGAGGCACGGAAAATGTAAATATAGACATAGTAATCAACTATCTGGCTTAGAACTAGGGAGAACCAAATGAAGCATCAAACATTATAGACCAATAGTAGTACGGAGGGTTCGATCCATCAGGT
Organism: Hyppa rectilinea; assembly: GCA_951799385.1. Lineage (NCBI taxonomy): Eukaryota > Metazoa > Arthropoda > Insecta > Lepidoptera > Noctuidae > Hyppa > Hyppa rectilinea. The sequence goes on along the minus strand of OX637318.1, from coordinate 2,433,413 downwards.
TAAGACACGCTTACCAGGGTTGATCCGTGGATGGGTGACCATCTTTCATACAGAATTCGTTCGTGCTTAGAAAGCACGTTTAGCCGTTGTCATTACAAGATCATTGGCAGTCGTTACAGGTCGTCAGATGCCTGCAAGTCTGACAACATTACCAAGGGGTATCGTATTACCCAGATACTGCGGCAATCGCTCGATGTAAATACTGGTATTCATCTGCATCCGGTTATATTGGCAGCCGACTCCAATATATTTGGGAAAGGCAGGCAGATTAATTAATTTTGCCAATTGTTGATTAGTTATGAGTTTGGAAGCTCTTTTCTTAATTATTTTGAAACTTAGCTGACATTTTAGTCTAGTCTGGGGTAAATTTAAGATATAACATTTCTATGAGAAATCTAACCTACTGCAAATGTATTTCTTATTAAAATAAGACTCGCAAGACAGACGTTGAGTTTTTTAGTATTAATAGCTTAACATAGCTTGAATATACAAATGCAGCGACCGCTAATAATAGTATGTGAAAACAGTCATACAGTTAGGAGACAATTGACTAACAAATCTTGTTGAGTCACACGCCGAAGATAGCAATAAAGTACTGTACAAAGATCCAATTGTCAAGTTTATTCCGAAAGAGGTTCGTTTACTTTGATTATGGTTGACATTCGCTAAGTTAGGGAGAGACGATGGAGTTTCGAATTAGACATTGTTTGTCTTTGACAGGTTATGAATATGATAAATAGTTGATTTCACTTTCGGTTTCCATAAAGCAAGGAATAAATGTATGTGAAGGTAAACGTAGTGTGGAACGCCCCCCGGCTAGTCTAGCCAGGCTAGAGGGCCCAATGACCTGAAGAAGGTGGTTGTGGCAGGATAATCGGGAGATCGTACGCTGTGGATCCTTGGGGGACGCCTATTTTCAGCAGTGGACTGCAATTGGCTGAAATGATTTGACTTGCAATAGGATGAAGAGACGCATCTTCGGAGACATCTTAAAATCCAGGTTCGAAGAGGATGGACTGCAAGTTTAAACTAAAATTTTCTATCACAGCCAGTTAATGCATAACTTTGATACAGAGATATATAGTAGAAACATAAGCTCCTTTCTCACTAAAAAACTCAAACTCAAAGCATTTATTTCAAACTAGCTTCTGCCCGCGACTTCACCTGCGTGGATGACGGAAATTGGATGTACATATTATACATATAAACCTTCCTCTTGAATCACTCTATCTAATAAAAAAACTGCATCAAAATCCGTTGTGTAGTTTTAAAGATCTAAGCATACATACAGACATTAGGACAGACGACTTTGCTTTATAGTATGTAATGATAAACCAATTACAGGTACTTTTGAATTGTCAAGGGGTCGCTTCGTCAGAAAGATGAAGCTAGTGGCCCTTCGACAAGCAACATAATTTCAATCAGCCTAGTTTGCGAATATTTCTGTTCCACTATCCTGGACATGAGCAACCTGCTGGACAAGAGGCTCGGCTGAATCGAGGTCTACCACATAAAACGCTTAAAATGACAATAAGGTTGAGAAATAACAACATATTTTAGCGTTACTCTCGAAGCGGACGGCTTTACTTACCAGTTGTTTGTAAGTAAGACGTGTTGATCGACAACTTCACTTGTAGTATTGTAGTGGGTAAGTAAGTAATGTTACTTACTGGGTTACGAGACTTTGTTGTGTATCTCTTAGACCGCAGCTCCGCAAGTGAGAATAAATACCGCAATGTTATGCTTCTATATGTAACCTCGGAAAGCACGTTAAGCCGTTGGTCCCGGCTGTCATTTGTGTATCTTTGACAGTCGTTACGGGTAGTCAGAAGCCCGAAAATCTGACAGTCAGTTTTTTGTGTTTCGGGTAGTAACCCTTTTAGTTAGTATTGATAGCCTAGTGGTGTGACCGTTGGACTGCCAAGTCATAGGTCTTGATTTCGAACCCCAGACACGCACCTCTGGTTTCACAGATTCATGTGCGTATTGTATAATTATCACTTGTCTAAAAATCGGTGAAGGAAAACATCGTGAGAAAACCATCATGTCTGAGAGATATTTCTCAACAGCATGTGATGCTGAATCAAAGGCCCATGGGCAGCACAAAAACTCTCGACACCAGGTTAGTCACTAACCACACGAAAAGAAAATGTAACCCTTCCGGAACTGCTTTCTTATCACTAAAGCTTATCTATTGTTTCGATGTTTTAATTTCTCTTCTAGTACTTCATCAACATTATCACTGACCACGGCTCTACCCATATCCCAGGCTACGTGAAAATATTCATAACTCATTGAAATCAGATTGCTTGCTGACGGTACCTACATTAATAGGTCTGAAGTTCTCAAGGAAAACAACATTGGAGATCTAATTACCGATATGTGCCACCTTTCACTAAGCCCTCGCGATAATTACTGGCAATCAACGAGATTCTTTATCTGCTTAGTCCTCTTAAGACTATGCTTGAATATATGGGTAACTATTTGTGTAATTTTCTAGTATCGGGTTAATACTTCCGTAGTTGCTTTATGTTTAATTGATATTAATAATTTATGAGTTGCATTATAGGTTAATGTTGACTTCTAGCTTTCAGGGCGGATTTCACCTATGAAACTGACACAAAACACATCTAAACCGCGTTCAAGATCTATCAGTGTCAATATTCCACAGAAAATTATGACAGCCCTTAAACGGGGTTTATCTGCTCATCGTGTTCAGTTTCGATGGTGAAATCTTCACTCAGAAGTTCATCATTAAATTAACATTGCAAAAGCTCTCTTAAAAATCACTGTCAATAGAAGAAATTATGATGCAATTAATTTTATGGCTACATATTCAAGATGTCGTCTATACAGGTTAACATACTCGTCATAAATGTATTAAGCCTTTATATTTGACTGAGCCGCTTGTTACTTTCTTTGTTACAAATGGTACTCCGAAACTATTCGTTATAATGTTTATGTCAGTGACCATGCCTGCAACTAACTGGACTACAAACATAGCAGTTCTCCTCAGTTCTGAGAAGAACATTTCACCTTTCAAACTAACATTGTAAGTCCATTCATAAACAAATCAGTAGTAAATCGCTATTATTCTTTACACTATTAAGAAAATTAGTTTCAGCAGTCTCATATTCTACATTTGAATCTCTATTTCCTTCACCGTAAGGTGTTAAATTGCCTGTGTTTTTAATTTTGATCTCAGAATAAGTTGGTTTATAAATTAACTCAGCTTATACATGAACTTACTTTTCTTTTCAAAAAATATAATTATGTGCAGTAACCTCGTTTATAAGTCCATTCGTTTGGAGTCGGCGCAACGTTGAAATGAGTAAAATATCACATGAAAGTTGGCAATGAACGGGATGAGAAAGTTATTGTCAACTCACTTTGATAATTCTATTTTCATGGGCAAATCTATTCTTGGGACATTAATGGGCTTAAAACACGTCAAATCTACAAAAAATTGAGTGCTTGAAGATGCAGATGATACCTTTAGTTGTACAGACATGAGAAAATACACGTTTGGTAAGACTATTAAATTATTCAAAGTATCTCCATCAAGTGACTTGCCGAAATCCATAAATTAACAAGTAAGTAGGTACAAAAATAGACCAAACGAAAAAAACACATTACGATATGGTCATAAAAGAAATATCACACAAAAAGAAAATAACATTATAAAATGAAATATAACTTAACAAGATCTTGTTTATAACATAAGTAGCGAGTTGAGCGAGACTGGACGGCGACTCTTGCGCTGGTTCCGAATACGCCCGACAGTGCCCGAGCACGCCCGAGCCGGTCCGAGGATTAAGATGATGAAAATCGCGGCTATCAACGGGTTTCTGATTTAAATTTACGTCTGGATGAGGAGTTTGAGAAAGTCAGTTAGTTAAAAGATGGCGGCTAGTTATTTTGCAGATGTCAAAACTTTTCAGTTATTCTGAATGTATTAAGTGGAGAATTAGTCAATGAACCAAAAGAATAAGTTTACAATGATAAAAAAAGTAGAGCCTCATCATAAAGTTACATAACTTCACGCCTTGTTTCCCTGAAGGATTGGGCAGAGGAATGTCCATAATAGGTACACCCACATTTCGCCAATTATGTTTGAGCCCACAGAAATATTAAATATATCTATGTTTGAGCCCCATGTAATATGGGGCGTGCCTATTGCCGTCACTGGGCTGTTACTGAAATTGTTTGCATTAGCTTAAAATAAGAATTAACTGACGTAATCACACTATTATTACACAGGCGAAATTTTGTGAGTGTGTCTGTGTGTGCGTGTGTTTGTATGTGTATTCCTTCTTCACGCTCAAACGGCTGAACGGATCTGGCTGAAACTTGGCAGAGACTTAGTTTATGACCTGGATTAATACACAGGATACTTTTTATCCCGGTAACACGTTCCCTTGGGATAATTTCCGACATCCACGCAGGCGAAGCCGCTGGCAATAGCTCGTCTAGCATTAATAGATGAGACAACCCCACAATTTCCATTGATTAAAGATAGTAAAACGCACGCTGGATAGGTCAAGTGTCAATGTTAACGTCTGCAGACATACCAGACGCTTCCGCGTAATCATATAGCCGTGGTGTTAGCTTACTGCTAGCGTGTGAAGCATAATACTGACTATGTCCGAGTACTCCTAATTTATTGAATGGGCCGGTACTATAAAGTATGTCTTGAGGTGTTTATTGGCTATACTCTATTCGTTATGGAATCTGGTGGGCCTTATACGAACGCGTTTAATTTAAGAATTGTCAAACTGTTTAAAAAAAAAACCGAGAATATGCTAATCGAAATTCAAAATCATAAAGTGCAATTAGCCTGAAATTATGAGAAGATTTAAAGGCTTGATTCAAATCAATCTGAATGAATCATCAATGAAACCTTCTTCGAACTCTACCTGAAGAACCAACCCGAAAGATATTCGATATTCGAAAAAAAAACATAATGTTTATGGTCATATTAATGGTCAATTTATGGTCAGTCGGCGCCGACGGCCGTATCGGGTTGCACACAGGTGTTCGGCCATATTCAAATATTGGAACAATAATATAAATATTGTTTAACATCATATTAATTCAAATTAATTATCGAATCGTTTATATCAATTTGAATGGGTGCTTTGAGATTGTGAGTTTTGGGTTCCTTAGATATTTAAACGAGTTTAGTGGGATATGCTCTCAAGCTTTATGGAGTCTAATTTTCGGTGTTTGCGAGCAACAGAACACGGAGCTGAGATGACTGATTACGTTCAGTTGCTTTGGTGAAATAGGCACATAAAGTATGTAATGGAACTAACTGTTTAAACTAAGACAAATGTTTTTTCTGTTGGAATGAGTTTCCCGCCGTTATGGACTCTTGGATCACCAGTCTATGCTATTTAAGGCGTTAAAAAATTAACCCCATTAATTTCGTGGGAGCATTGTACTCATCGTTACGAACAACTTTTACTATGGGATGAACCCTGAAATCGCGAAAAAAATATAAGCCGTTCTATACATTTTATTGAGTTACGTGTGCATAAATGTTTATTTAACACCTTATATGGCGATCAGAAGTTACCCCTATGTAACTATAATTATTCTCCACGTATTTATTCAAGTTTGTATTCGATGCTCATAACAATATGTAATAACAGACATATTAAGATGAGATTTATTGAGTTCAGCAACCCGACATGACATGGAGTCAAAATTCATTGGACTTTGTACTCATTGTCATGTCATTTGTACTTACCATGTACTCTAAAATATGAGCTTTCTTAATCCGCTATACTTATTATTGGTCCCTACTTATGTTTCTAAATTAAGCCAAAGTTACTCCTTATAACAACAGCTATCGGTCAGTGAAAGTCCCGTCAAAATCGGTCCAGTCGTTCGGGAGGTAAGCTGGACCAAACAGACAGACACAGAATTTAAAAAAAAAGATGGTTTGTTGTAAGTATACACTTTCCTATGCATTTAGTAAAAAGCTGTTATTTTGTCATTACAAACTGACACTTCAATTTTATTTATTTGTATGTGTGTACGTATAGATGTATAGATATGAGCTTTCTATCGCCGTCATTCTAACTATACAACACGGAGAAGATAATACGATTGTCGTATTGCCTTCTAAATGAGTGACTACACTAAGCAAACAGATAGGAGTTTTTGAAATTATCAAATAAATCAGCTGATGATCGTGACAAAGTTTTGGATATATTCTTTAGGGTGGAAAATCAAATAACTTCTGTCGTTCTGGGCGGTGCAGGAGGGCGTGTCAGGCTTTAAATGTCTAAAACCCACCCGACACAAACGAACAAACCCGCGACTCTGGTAGCATCGGCCCTAGCGGATTCCATCAGTTCGTGCTGACATCTCTTGGAGGCCTGCGTGGAACACAACACTTTGTATGCACCAGAGAAACGTCATTAAATCTATAATCATACTCCATTCATTACACCATTAGACAACTCATGATTTCCACCCTTTCGTTCTTTCGATTTGATCCCAATTGATACGGGGTAGCGGTAACCCTTTCGGACAATCCCACTGACCATGTTTCTTGGGGTGACCGTATAATTTTTCCGTCTTCCATTCTCCCCCATCAATTTTCACTCAATCATTCACTCTCTTCTCTTTCATATATCATATTTTCTACAATTTTAATTTGACTGCCTCGTTGGCCAAGTGGTCGAGTGCTACTTCGGATCATGAGGTCCTAGGTACGATTCACGGGTCGGGCAGAGTGTGTTATTGGTTTTTTTCCGTTTCCAAAGTGCTGACAACGGTGAAGGTACCTAATGGTTTAATTTATTAGTCATTATTTAAGGGTTATTTGAAAAAATACATGAAGAATTAATTACTTACTATATACAACCTAAAACTAAAAAAATATATCCATTATGTATAAGTGGTAAAAAAAGGGGAAGAGCTACGGTGAATTAAACCACAGTGAGGAAACCTGGACTTATAGTTAGCTCCTTTAAAATATAAATGGACTTTTGTCCTTGGGCTTTCTTAACAAGTCACAGTGTGTACCGTGATGAATAAAAGTTTGAACCCTGCTTAGCTGTGCTGTAAAAGTGAACTAGTTGCCTTTTGTAATAGAATCTTTACATTGTAGTTTGTAACCGAAGCAACAAATAACATGTATGCATAAATAAATGTCTATGCAAATAATATATTCGCGACTAACGCATGCATTTCGTTTCTGGACCAAGTGTTCTATTTTCATTTTCGAATATTATGTAATTTAACTGCTTTTTATTTTTATACAAATCATTTTTAATTGAGTTATTATGTAAATTGTTTATGGTTCTTAATTTTGGCAACACCTGTGCATAAACTATATCACTGTTTTTTTTTCTATGTAAGTCATTAAAAAAGTAGTCGAGTTGGTTTAAATGGTTTCATTATTAATTGAAATATGATATCGCGAAATTGGTTTGTCTTAATATGATACTTTTTTAACGTTTTTCTTAATGCCAATATTTTATAAATTGATGTCTTGGCACTAATTAAGAAACCGCACAGTTTGAAATCAATTAGAAACATATTAGTAATACATTAAGACTGATGACTGCCACGAGCGAAAAACCACACATTAGAATAAATAGATTAATGCTCACACAATGTTCGTTTTCGTAACATTTAAAAGCTACACACTGTTTACAATAAGGATACTTATATGTTTAAACTCAAACTCAAACTCAAAGTATTTATTTCAAATAAACCAATTACAGGCACTTTTGAATTGTCAAGGTGTCGGTCAGTCAGAGAGATGAAGCTAGTTGCCCATTCCAAAGCAGTAGGTACCTATGGAGAAGAACGGGCAAGAAACTCCATGGACACTCTTTTAAACAAAATATGGTTACAAAATATTGGTTACATAGATCATATTATTATTATTATATATGTGAGAACGATGCAGAACGGTGAAAGCATCTGATATAAAATAATGTAAAAAAAAAGTTCAAAAGTTAAATTAAAACAAGCCATGGCCGCTAAGAGATGACCAGTCTCTACCGACAGCGCCCGTTCACGAACATGACTGAATGATTAAATAAATAAAAATACATTTAAGAAATTATGTAAGTAGGTATATAGGAGAATAATTAAGTATAGGTACAGTCGCCAGCAAATTTCCTCAATCGATTTTGAACTTAACATACTTACAACGTTTTAAGGTTTATAAGCATTTGGAGAAATTTTACAGTTTGGTATAACTTGATTGCGCTGGATACCGTACCTTCTTTATTTAGTTTTGCGCAAAAATATTACTGTTTTAGACCATTGAAAAGTTTTAACTTTACAAATTCAATTTGCTCACAAAAACAACAAACCTTAGTAATACTTAAAATTGAATTGAATTTAAATAAGTGTATTTATATTAGTATTACGTCGTAAAATTAATATATATTTAATATACTACCAGTCAATGAAACGCTTCCCTTCACTTACGAGTAACGGTACCTACCGAGTTACTGATCAAACTGAACCATTTTATAACAATTTAAAATATAAAATATAACTGTAGTTGTCATAATTAACGGTTCATAAAAAACCAACCGCAATAGAATTAAAATAATATTGGCAAACTACAAAAAGAAAATAAAAACAAGCTGTCAAGTTCAAACTTGGAACTTTATCATGACATTGACATATCATACATATCTAAGGTTTACTTAATTTGACAGCTCTAACTATGTTCCTTCTTTTTTGTACTAACTAAGAAAGAGACAGCAATATGTTTAATGTCATTTAACTTGCACTTGATAGAATGTAGCTAGCGTACTTCACAGAAAGAGATACAGAATGTATAAAATCCAGGTACAGACAGGTAGATAATCTAAGGCAGTATGTTCAGTTACACGTGCGGGCTGGCTAGGGGTCACCATCGTTCGATAAGTGAAGTTATTCCTGGAAGGACTGAGACCATGGATCGCGCGAACGTGTGTGGGGTCCGAGTGCGTTGATGTCTTTTATTAGAGCGCTAAATATAACATTATTTGCAGTTATTTTTTGAGGTGGACACGTTGTTTGTCGTTGGGTGACGGATTTGTTTGTAATTCTGGTTATTTTTTTGGATTACTTATGTGGGGAATTATCATTGTTTCTTATAATCATGAATAAAATGCATCATTATTTAAATGATTGCGCTAAAATCGGGTTTTTTGTTACATATCTCGAGTTTATTGATTTTTAGTGGCCGAATACGTAATGAAATTGATAAGGCTATAAAGAACCGGGGCTTGTATCAAACTCACGACTCTCGCCAGTCCTTACTTCAAACCACTGCACTATTCCCGTTTACAAATTCTAGCAAAGGTATTGGTCACACAAACAGTTGGTATGAAGGGCTATAAATCTTTGACTCCTTTAGCCCCGTACGGCAAAGTCGTAATGTTACGTATATTTATGTACGCACGAGTACATACAAGTAACGTAACAAATATAATCTGACCGTTTGTTGTACGGACAACCTGTGGGATACGAGGTCAGCATATACTGGACATGTAATACTTGATACGTCGTCGAGTTTTAAAGTGTTTATGGGCAAAGTATGTGCTGAACATCTGAACCTCGTTCATTTTATTGTTCTTACAGCTACTTTGTTCATTTGTTTATAAGCTTTAAGATTGATAGCCGAACGGTTTGTAGAGGAATTCCGTCAAGGGTCTAGACCTTGATGTCTCGTAAGAAAGGTTCTTGTAGGACACTTATTTAGCTTTAATCTGCCTAGCCTTTTCCTAACTATGTTGGCATCGGCTTCCAGTCTAACTGGATGCAACTTCATACTAGTATTTTACGTGGAGCGACTGCTTATCTGACCTCCACAACCCAATCAGTAACTGGGTAATACGATACCCCTTGGTAAAACTGGTTGTCAGACTTTCGGGCTTCTACCTGTAACGACTGTCAAAAATCCACCAATGACAGCCGGGACCAACGGCTTAATGTGCTTGCCTCGTGTCGATATGCAAAGATGGTCACCCATCCATGGACCAACCCCGGCAAGCGTAACTTAACCTGATGGATAGATCGGTGCGGTTGTTGTTACATAGCCACGAGCACACTAGTTAAGAAGAATTTATAGGTATTAACCGGGTAGTCTGTTTATTTAAAAGGTAACCGTGTCTGACTGACTGATCTATCAACACATAGCTCAAACCACTGAACGCATTGGGCTGAAATTTGGTACACAGATAGTTAGTGACGTAGGCATCAGCTATTCTACGTGAACGACGTCACGGGTGGAAAACTTGTAAGTAACTTATGGATCCTTTGACCGTTGCCTGCTTGATGGGAATTTCAGAATATATTCATCTTAGTTTATCTTTATCGTAAGTCAGAGCGGTAATGTCTGAGTGGTAGCGGTCCGGTGCGACTTGTAAGTCAAGGGTTCGAACCCATAAGCGGGATTGTCCGAAAGGGTTACCGCTACCCCGGAACATAATGGGCTACGGAAGGAACATGGATGGGTTTTAGTCAGTAAGAGTCTGACACTCCCTTCCGCTCCACCCAGAGCGGGAGCAGTCATTGGATGATTTCCCAGCCTTAAAAAAAAAAAAAAAAGGGTTCGAACCCAGGCGATTTACTATGTGTAAATAATGTGTAGGGAAACATCATGAGGAACGGCATGCCCGAGAACCAAATATTCGAAGACATGTGACATGTTCTTTTGCTGTGCCCGACAGGGTCCACGATATGTTCAACAAATGTTAACTTACGACCTAAGCATTTACAATGTAGAATGCAATGAATGATTGAGTATTGAGTAAAACATCTATCAACTCGCAATGGGGCCACGTGGTGGATTTGAGAGTTGTTAAAAAATAAGAAATGAAGTAATAATTCCTATGATTGGTCAGTTTTGTCCGGCACTTAAAAACTCTGCTAAAATTGGCATAAAACATACAATAGATAAAATTAAGACAAGAAAAGACAAAAATTTCGAAGAAACTACAAAACCATTAGAAAGGATAGCTATGCATCTTAGTGAAATAGTAACAGTTATTGCGTCATCCGACGACGTCGCACAGAGAAAGGTGTCAATACACGATCATGACAAAATAGATCCCTCAAATGCACTATATACTCATATAGCTAATAAGGAATTATACAAGTGTATCGAAGAATTTAATATACAAATACATTCAGTAGCAAATATATCCAGGAAGGATGAAAACAGCATCCTTGATTGTGAAATCATTGGGATACACGGAGGAAATATTAGTGTGACGAGATTTTTAGTACAACAAATATTAAAGTGAATTGAGACTACGCTTAGAATATGTCCAAAATAGAAATATAGAATAACAGTGTTAGAAGCATTGTAAGATGCGTTTTTTGTAAAGTTAATTCAATTATCTTTCATCTTAATCAATCAATATGTGTACTAGGCGTCATTGCTGATAAATTTGTCAATGTCTTTGGCTTATTTTTATTTGGTTTTGATTTTCTCATATATCCTTTCGATAAGTTTTAATTAGATTGACATACGATAATGAAGATCTAAAATTATGAAGATCAGGAATATTCCATCTGTTATTCCTAAGTAGCACATAATTATGAGTCCGATTACGTTGTCTACTTCGTGTATTCTAAGCATATTTGTAGTTTAAGACTTAAAATAACTAAACATCGACTTTCGTTTTTTATTTACTCAAGGTATGTGTTCACGTGAGCTCAGCCTCTTGCATGACTAAACCATACATACGTATCTCTGCTGATCCCATAAGCGATATCAAGAATGATATTTACTTTTTCCACGTAATAGATAACACGATAAAAGTGACACAATTTTATCAATGGCAACAATGTGATGATTCTGATTAATTCTTTTTGGTTGTTTATGTGTCTTAGACCATTAAATATTTACGTTTGCTATTTGCAGGAGATTTTGAACCATGGGTGGCTTTTGATATACATTTTGTATTTAGAAAGAAGATAGAAGTATAAGCGTTTAAATTAATTAAAAAGTGATAAAAACTGGGTTTAAAATATTAAATGCTGTTCCCTTTCTAGCATGAGAAGTAAAACTAAACATCCAATAAGATTATTAGATTAATAATTCCGATAAATTCAATCCGATAATACCTATTTACGTAAGAGATCAAGATAAGCCATTTCATCAATGATGGCTGTGTCGTATGATTGATATTTCGCAAGTAGGAGCAATCAATAGTTGTCAATGATTCCCTAGAATGACTTAACTTTTTTAATGACAACTTTATGGTCAAGAGCAGTGTATGAAGCCAGGATACAAAATTGAGAAGCAATTGAAATTTTATAAAGTAGCAATTAATCCAATGTTGAGAAACACTGCAAACACACCCCAGCACTCACTTACTTTTATGCAAATATTTAAAAAAAAGATAAGTTTTATCTACTTATTGCGATTTTTTAAATTACCACCATCCCCATCCATGAATGTCCACTTGGAACCAAATTGAGAATTTTGTTTGCAAACAACTTATAAATTGATATAAACTGACGGCTTACTTGGAACTAAGTTAATTAATATCACTTGAACCAATCCAGCATCCAATTACACACCGGTTCCGACTGGACACCCACGAGAGACAAAACGAAAAAAAATTGCAGAAAAAATATTTTTTTCTTTTTTACTCACTTTTTTTATTCCGAAATGCGAACAACACTACACTGACCGTAAGCGAGCGTAAATTTTATTGAGCGAACGAATGTGGCGCGTCCCGTTTGATACCGGCGTGCGTTCTGCCTCACGTACGTTTCGCGTTTGGCCTTTCCGCTTCACGCTTGACGTTTTTATGGATCAGTCAACGCTGTGATTGGTCGAGACGACGAGCCCGTCGCTACGTCACACAAAAGCCTTTAGGGCTCACGCAACCGATAGATTTTTACTACAGTTTGGCAATTTGTTTAGAGTTCTAGCACAGTACGGTGGTTGGATTGGTTCGGTAGAGAAGCAAGCTTCGCGTTCGAGCTTTTTAATTTGTTAATTAAAAGTATCATCAATTAATCAATCCATGGTTATGATTATTCTACAATTAAAAAAAAAACAGTGCATGGATTAGTAACTTGAAAAAGTTTGCATGTCCTAGTTAAAGATTTCTACAACTTTTCACACTTTTTTCCGATGCCAAAGTTACTCTTCAGTAGATAGTCAACTAGAACTATAAACTAACTCTAATTAACACATCTAGTTTAAGCCATTTTAATGAAAAACACACAACAAATCAACACTACAAAACTTGAAGACCAACAACATTAATTTAGAATTAAAATCCTCTCACGACCAAAAAACATCCAATCAGAAATTAAACCGTCACAATTTTGACCAGTGTCCGGCACAAAAAAAAAAGACCATAGACAGACAAATTTTAGGAGCAAAACTTTGAAAAGACTTACCCAAGTGTTATAACAAAACGTTTAATTGGCAAATCCACACAGTAGTACGATCACTAACGTCTCTCTGATGCTCCTCGCAGTAAGCGACTAACAGCCAAGCTGTGTGCGTTGCGTGTCTCTGAAATACGCGAGTACATCGCGTCCTATTGTTTGTCGAATACACTTGTATTGTGGGCCGCGCCTGTGTGTGTTTGTTTGTGTTTCTATTTAATTGAGGTTTTGGTCAGTTAATTTGTTATTTTTTGTAACCACGTCATGGGAATTATAATTAATTTGAATAATAACTATGTGTAAGATGCATGCATTTTGTGTAGTAACAAATAGGAATTCAATTTACAAAAATTTAATTAGCTTTAGAAATTGTCGTCTTTTTCTAAGTCTATTTATCGTTGACTGGGCCATTTAACTTTTACCCGCTAATGCAATCAAAATCACCATACATTTCCTCATTTACAAGCGGAGCCGCAAACAAAAACTAGCTATTGTTCATAATTAAGTAAGATGATGCACTAAGCGTCTACATTCTCAGCCAATTAAATGAAAGTACCCACTGTGACGTCAACGGCTATGTCTGAACAAAATAGAGTGTCGGCGGTCACCTTAAGCCGTCGGGCTTTGAACGTCGGGCAGTGGTTCCGCTTAAACTTAAATAGACCTAATTAATAATATAACTAGAGACAAGTGGGGAATATAATAATGCGATTACCAAAATGAAAACGATGACAAATGGACTGTATGTTTTGGTGGTTTTTGGAATGAAATAAAACTAAAGCTCAGTGTGATAAAAGATTTAAATGGGTAATGTGATAAAAAATAACATTTTCACCTCACAGGCTCGGAAAGAGTCTGTTTATCATTCGAAATCTGAGCCGAAAATCGATTTTTGCTCTCTAGCGTGGAAAGAGTTTTTAAAATTCGAACCTTTCTATTTAATATCTTTCTATACTGCCAGTCCACTGAAAATGCATGACACGGTCTAAAATAAAATATTAAATAATACCGCTCACCTTAAAAACTTCCATCACAGTACAGAAATTAAATATTTTGCGAGGATGTAATTGTAAAATTGGAATTAATGTATTAGTGTAATTAAAGTATTCCATTTGATTAAAAAAATCTGTGACGTCACATTTAAATATGCCATAAAAATACTACCCTGTCAAATACCCAATTGTGTAGTAATTTAAGTTTAATTTTTTAAATAAAATAAATACTAATATAATATGTTATTTAATCCTTTGCTTGGAAAAATAAATATATTGTATTAAATTAAATTAGTTAGTTATTTGTATTAAATTAGTTTTTTTCTTTCATTCTCCTTAGAGGACAAGTAGGATATAGAACAAAATACAGGGTATTTAATTTTGGAGATATTCTATGTAACTCATAAGATACATTGGCAAGTATCTGTTATTTTCTTCACATGAGTCAATGTATCTGAGACGCTCGAACAAAATAAAACTCAACATATAACACCTGTTTTCTTGCACCTAGCAGTTTCCTCGCTGTAGTGAGGTGAAAAATTGTGTGTTGCGCTCGGCAGCAAAGCTTTTCTGCGTCTCGTACCTTTGAAACCTTCGTTACGCTCAGGATTCTATATTTGAACCACTCGCTTCGCTCATGGTTCAACCCTAGAATCCTTCGCTTACTCAGGTTTCAATAGAAGTACTCGCGCCAAACATCAACTTTCCAGCCTTGCATAACAAATAACTATTAAATGGCGACCCCGTTGTCACTGGCGTAAGCAACGCAGGCTAAGCATAACGGTCGGCGTACGAAGTCGCGGGCAGAAGCTAGTTAATAATATAATATCCTTGGACATTTCACACAACGCCTTATAGTCCCAAGCTAAGCAACCTAACGCTTGTGTTATAGTAACGAGATGGCTGATAAACTACTTATATACATTTTTTTTTTCTTTAAGTCTTTTTAAAGATCCACATCACTTCTCTAACGTTAAATGACGTATGTAAACAAACCTAGTTTGTACTACCAAGTAATCCAATACATAGTTAGAAAAAAGGAGGAATATTTTTAACACATATTTTAAGATGATTCAACCATTGGATGAATATATGGAACATAATTTTATCTAAAAATAAATGCCAACGACGGTTTTTTTTTGTTGACCGTAGACTCGCGCTGACCACTATCTAACCTGATGGTAAGCGATGATGGGGTCAACGGTGAAGGTGGCAGTACATTTTAGGATATACTGGGTGTAACCGAAAGGGTATATACATAAAAAAAAACAGCTGTTCCCTACATTTCGACGGGTCACGTGACCAAAATTGTATAGAACAGCTAATTTTTTTTTTCACGATTTCGGAGTTGCCCCCATAGTAAAAGTTGTTCAGTTTGGTGGTCTGTACTATATCCCTATGTATGTATATACCCTTTCGGTTACACCCAGTATATAATTTACCTAGACTCTGTTGATGTAAAAGCTAAGGTAAGGGGGCGTCCATAAATTACGTGAGATATTTTAGGGGGGGGGGGGGGTCGAGTCAAATCTCATCTAATCTTACGTTGGAGAGAGGGGGGGTCTCGGCAAATATCACGCATATTTTTTTCTGATTGAAACAAAAAAAAACATATACTATTTTGGTCCATTTAATCCAGATTGTACATGCTTAAAATTTTATCTTAAGCGTAATCATAATACGATTAAGATCATTCACAATTTTTTTTTTCTTCTTACAATAACAATCCAACGCGTTTACGTAAGAAACCCACATTTTGAAAAATCTCACGTGAGATTGGTGGACGGGGGAGGGGGTTGAATAAAATCTCACGTCATCTCACCAGGGGGGGAGGGAGGGACAGAAAATTAAAAAAAATACCTCACGTAATTTATGGACGCCCCCTAGTCCACCCTGGACCAAACCAGCAAAGGAAAGAGAAGAATCACTCTTATAATAGCCCGATTTCTGCAGGAGTGCCAATAGTACAGAGGCCAGCACATCAAGTTACCACAATCTGTCAAATTTCTTTGATAGTATTTCAACTTTATAGCAAAGGCATAAGGTTCATTTTTAATTGAGAAAACTTGACAGTTAGGGATAGCTTGATGTGCTGGCGTCTGTACAAGCAATGATTAGATCCGTTGGCACACACAGATTATTATGAGAATTTTCTCAGAATCGATAACGCAGCCTTCGGTGTCACACTATAATCTTCTTTGTACTGTCATGCACGGAGTTTGTACCTACAGTGTCAAAGCAATTTTGTATTTATGTTTAAGTATTACCTAAGGGTTTTTTTCCACGGCGATGGTAAGGTTAGCCCATTGGGACCTAAGCGGGAATGTCTGAAAGGGTTACCGCTAACCCGGAACATAAAGAGCTAAGGAAGTAACATGGATGGGTTTTAGTCAGTAAAAGTGAGTAAAAGTCTGACACTCCCTTCCGCTCCACCCAGAGTGAAAAAAGTCATTAGATGATTTCCAACCCTCAAAAAAAAAAATGCCTATTGGGACTATTACAGCAGGAGAGCACAACAGTGTTAGGATATAAGTTTTGTTTTTTAATTATGGGTTGTATGATAAAACCTTTGACCTGGGTTTAGTCAGAAACGATCGAGTTATAACGTCATGGGAAATTAAATACGGCAATGGTTCTCCTGTTAAGTGAAGCCATAAAATCAAAATTAAAAGTAATTTATACAAACTACGATAAAAGTCAGCACTTTTAGAACGCTAAATTTACAAAAGACAGTCTCCCAAAACGCCTGCTGTTCACTACCCTCAAACAGGGTGAATAGGGACGCGGTTACCGCTACCCCGGAACATAAAGGGCTACGGAAGGAACATGGATGGGTTTTAGTCAGTAAGAGTCTGACACTCCCTTCCGCTCCACCCAGAGCGGGAGCAGTCATTGGATGACATCCCAGCCTTAAAAAAAAAAAAGGGGTGTATCGGGATGAAACATTAAAAGGGATTTTAACATTGGAATAATGTAGTTTGTGGCCAAAATAAGGACCCGTAATGTGTTTATTGTATTATAAGTAAGTATTAAGTGTTCTTGTAGACAAAAACTATATTATTTCAATGTTAAAATCCCTTTTGAAGTTTCGTTCCAATTCACCCCTGCGTCCCTATTCACCCCGTTTGACTGTACTTCCTAGTGCTTTAGCTGGGAAGAAGTGGCGCAACCAACTCCCCAGCAGCACAGCTGTCTGTCCAGTTAGAAAAACAATATAAATACTGTTGAAATGTAGATATGTTTAGTATAATAAAAGAAAACCCAAGTTTTCCTTTTAGGTCAAGATAAGAGAGAAAATTATCAGTAGTGATCATTCAAATGGAAAACCAATTACTTAGGCGGAGATAAGATGTCGATAGATAAGAAGCGATAAAAGAAAATATAGACATTCTATGAGTATCTTTAAGAATATTGCTTAGTGGCGCCACTGAAAGATGACGTTACTCAATGACACACACTTTTTAGAAAGACCTAACTGCATCACTTATAGACAACCAATAAAAAGGTCGTAAGTAACAAAACATTGCCGGGTAAGCGGGATTGTCCAAAAGGGTTACCGCTACCCCGGAACATAAAGGGCTAAGGAAGGAACTTTAATGGGCTTTAGTCAGTAAGAGTCTAACATTCCCTTCCGCTCCACCCATAGCGGGAGGAGTCATTCAATGAAGGGATATCATCACCCTCAAAAAAAAAAGTAACAAAACATAGAAAGTGTCTCTACTCTAAAAGCATTATTCTGTAAATCAGATTGCATTCGGTTAGTTTACTTGACATTAAATTTTTAGATACAAAACTTAGTGTAAGTACAGACGCCAGCATATCAAGCTATCCCAAACTGTACAAATTTTCCGATTGAAAATAAAGGTTTTCAACTTAATTACAAAAGCTTATCCTTTTGTAATTAAGTTGAAAACCTTTATTTTCATGTTAGATTGGGAATATTTGACAGTTTGGGATAGCTTGACGTGCTGACGTATTAATTTATACAATTTTGTTTTATGCTAAAAACCTTTGTGAGAGCTGGAGTCTGAACTAGGTTTGGGACCTGCGGGACAGACCTCTTGACTCACATCCCTTTAAACATTGTCATATTTAACGGATCTTAATTCAAATTATACATAACACAATTGAATGGGTAGTCAATTACGTTACTTTTTATGAACTGTCAAAACGCGTCGTTTGTACGTGATTTGTATAAAATATATCAATGTGACGTCACAGATTTTTAGAATCAAATGGAATACTTATTAGCATTAAATGCAATTTTACAACTTTATCTTCGCATAATATTTAATTCCTGTACGGTGATGGCAGTTTTTAAGACGAGCGGTTTTTATCTATGTGATTTCATATTTAATTTTTTACCGTTTCAAATAGTCAATTAGCAGACAATTTTGGTAGAGAGGTAAATCTATTAAAGGGTATTATTGTTATTTTTGTGAAGATGTGATGTGGTTGTAGGATTTTGTGTGTAGTGCGTGAACGGTCCAAGGGAACATTACACAACATTGTGAAATCATTACCTAGATGTTACCTAGTATGAAAATAATGCGTGAGTCGGAAAACCCTAATCATGTTAGGGTAATAAGGGAATCATCTTAAGCTCCAGTAGATTTCTATTCAAGAAGTTCAAAAGTGCTCATCGAGTATTTCGGGATATCGCCCAGCGGTTGGTCCACTCTACACGTGACCAGAGGGCTGTTCAATTTTTAGGGAAGTGTGCCCGAAAGGCTGGTAGCATTGCCACGTTGGATGGCAACGCTGCCAGCCTTTCGGGCACATTTCCCACTGACAGCGATGGGAATAAATTTTTTGACACCCTATAAGCTTCCCCTTTTTTACTTTTTTGTATGATTATATTGTATTTAAGATTTGTTCTTAATTAATATCGTTAGTCTCAATACATATAGGTATAGGTAATATAGGTAGTTTACTGTAAATCCCAGAACTTCATAATAATAATATTATTAATGGTGCTTCCATAGTACATACAACATATCTTAGTGATAGAATTCTGTGATATTTTAAATCATTGCTCATTTCTTCAAGAGAGTCTAACTAGCTCATATTTTTTTCGTGATTTCTGGGTTCATCCCGTAGTAAAAGTTGTTCGTAACGATGAGTACAATGCTCCCACGAAATTCTTAGAGTTAATTTTTTATCACTTTTTATAAAGTAAAATAAGATTTTATTCTTAGTTCACGAATACATACGGAATCGGAACACCAAAATCCAAAATATTTAAACAAGATTTGGGACTCTTATCAGATAAGATTACGATGAAATTACGTAGATTATGTATATGTTGATATGTGACGTTAGTACATGTGACTAATTTATACAAGTATATGTATAAAGGGTAAGTGTACGGTGAAGGTAAAGAAATCATCATTGAAGAATAAATAATAGTATATTTGTTAGAAGAAATGTTTGGAATGCAGTTAAAATCAAATCATTTATTTCAAACTAGCTTCCTGCCCGCGACTTCGTCCGCAAACCTTAATAAATTATACACCTAAAACTTTCCCTTGAATCACTCTATCTATT
Organism: Hyppa rectilinea; assembly: GCA_951799385.1. Lineage (NCBI taxonomy): Eukaryota > Metazoa > Arthropoda > Insecta > Lepidoptera > Noctuidae > Hyppa > Hyppa rectilinea. Next base: position 2,413,491 of record OX637318.1, on the reverse strand, counting down.
AAAAAAAATCTGCTGCTGCATCAAAATCCGTTGTGTAGTTGTAAAGATCTAAGCATACATACAAACAGACATTAGGACAGACGCGGGCAGCGACTTGGTTTTATACTATGTAGGCACAAGTAAGGCACTTTTGAACGTCAAACGAACAAGAAATAGAATTGATTCTTGCCCCTTCCTAAAGGTAGTTTCGTATGGAGAAAAATGGTCTAGAAACTCCACACCGTTACTCATTTAAAATGTTTTACAATGTTTTGTATACACTAATTATAACATTATTGAAGACAACAACAGATTATTGTATTACATAACCTACCTTCAATGGTCATTAAATAATTACAATAAGTTTAGGAAGGAATACTGAAGATGCTGCAATACAGTTGAATTAAATTTTTGTCTGACAGCCAGTCTTATCAAGGGGTATCGTATTACCCAGGTACTGGGTTGTGTAGGTCGGATAGGCAGTCGCTCCACGTAAAATACTGGTATTCAGCTGCATCCGGTTAGACTGGAAGCTGACCCCAACATAGTTGGGAAAAGGATAAGCGGATGATGATGAATTAAATTTTTGCATGCACCAATCATTTATATGATACCAATGACGATGATGATGAAAACCAAATCGGAAATACCGAATAACATAAAAAACAGATCCAACACAAATAGGAAATCCATCGCCGGATTAGTCAGAAGCACTAACAACAATTAAGCTAATATGAACATGTGAAAAAAAAACTCGTTAGAAATGAAACACCGAAAACCGCAAATATTAATAATTTTTGGCTTGTCTGGGTGAATCATTAAGCGTCGACCATGACTTTGAACGCGCACAGGCCTGACCGTGACGGTAGCAACACGGAAGCTAACAGGGTCATCAACACGTCATTTTATGTCTACTGGAGTAATTAGTTTTGCTTTTACTTCATTAATGTCTGTAGACCTGAAAACGGTACCGTTTATTGATGCTCTAAAGTGACTACTTTAGAGGTGAAACCATCTTCGAAAGATTAACAATAAAACATGTTGTTAGGATTTTTATACTGTACTTACAAACAAAACGCACATTTCTAAAAAGAAACTAAAAAGTCAAAAATTCCCCGAGCAGCTAAAAAAAAACCTCGTATTCAGAAACATCGAAACCATTGACAATTAGTATCTCGGCCGATAGTCTAGATTTAAAGATTACTAAGTATGAATGAGGATGGCTATACAAATAGAGGAAGACCAAAGAAACGATGGATGGATTGTGGATTGTGAAAGATGACATGGCTAGGAAGGGAGTGACTACCGAGATGACGACTAATAGAGAAGTATGGAAGAAAAAGACATGTTGCGCCGACCCCAAATGAGTTGGGATAAGACAGGAGAGGGCAGGAGAATGAAGATAACAACAAAAAAATGACACAGCCAACGTTTCGTATTCTTAAAGTAAGGTAGAACGGCCAAATATTATTTCACCACATCACTAAAGGTGGTCGAAAAGACCATTGCAATTGCTATTTATGTATTCAGCTCAGCCACCATTGACCGAATCTGAGAAATGATGCTTTAGTATAAACACATTACCATTTCGACTGTTCAAAGCGAATGTGCATTATCTTAAACCTACATTTCACAGACTGCTGTTATGATCTGATATTAGTTTATTTCGAGTGCTTCCATAGGTCTTTTTTTTGAGTGTCGGAAATCATCTAATGAGTCTCTGGATGGAGCAGAAGGGAGTGTTAGACTCTTACTGAATAAAACCCATGCATGTTCCTGCTTTAGCCCTGTATGTTCAGCGGTAACCCTTGCGGACAATGGCTCCCAATGGCTTGTGAGATTGTTTTTATCTCTATGACGACACTTTAATAGGCCTAGTGACAGAAAAGACCTAATTAAAAAATGACAATCAAACCATCATCACAAGGTGAAAGAAAGACGCCCGATAAACGGTATTTCTAAGAAGATGTGAGTGGATACGCCGTGTGTAACGCTAACGATTGACATAATAACAAAAGTTCTAATGATCATAAGACCTAATTTCATTTAATATATTTTTTTTTCATTATAACGTTCAAATGTTATAATGAATTATGATATACATAATTTCATTTTACCTAATTTCATATGGTATAATGAACAGTTTATATAATGCACATTTGAAATAATATTCAATTAATATAATATTCAGTTGCTATAACATTCAAAATCCATAAGTAACTTTTAATATAATTTAGAAAATCTACTAAAGATCCTTCCACCTGCCACCCTCAACTAATGTTACCGGGAGAAACTAGATACAATCTGGAATTAAGGGCACATCGACTCGGACAGGTTAGGTTAGAAGGGGATGGGATGGCGAGGTCTATTCGCTCGCTTCGCTCGCTTACACGACCCCGCCATCCCCTTCGTGGTTATTTTTTTATAAACCACCCAGAAGTCCGTCGACCAAGCCCACCCTCAACGTTGCATATAATATTTTAAGGTTTGTTTAGGTGCCATTTCAGTTAGGTTAGAACTGTGACCATTAAACATGAAAATTAGGTCAAAAGAACATTAGGTCAAATTAACGTTATAAAAAATAAATATTATACATAATGAAAATTATATAAAATGAACGTTATACTAAATGAAATTAGAGTAAATGAAAATTATATCAAATATAACATTAGATCATATGAAATTAGGTTAAATGTTTTTATAGCATATGAAAATTATATCATTATATGTAAGTTATGTCATATGAGATGAAACTATCTGTTATTATAGCAAACATTACACACCCGCAGAGAGGGGGCGGTCTAGTAAGATAAAAAGGGCTCTTATTGGTGATGTTTTTCAGAAAGATCTGTCGGTTGATTCTGTAAAAACCTCATCGAGAAAATTTTGGTGAAGTGAACGTGAAGTGAGCTGTCGTTCTCCCTAATGCTAGGGATTGGCACTATTGACAGCTCACATTGAACTCACTTCACCTACGACATCACACGGTGAGATTCTTACAGAATAGCACTACTAACGCGTGTATGACCGGATGTATGTAAACAAAAGGAGTATGTCTAGCTTCATCTTTCTGAGTGACCAACCGCTTGACAATTCAAAAGTGCCAAATGCTCATTAAATTGAGTAAAATGCCTGTAATTGGTTTATTGTAATTCAAAAGTGCCTATGATTGGTTATTTGAAATAAATGCTTGGAGTTTGAGTTTGTAAGGATCGCAATAGATTGCGTTCTGAGGTTTCTGTCCCTACATTAGAGAAAACGTAAATTTATGTATGTTTATGTGTTTAATGGAAACAATTGCCAATAAGGATGTATTAGAATAGAAATAGAACCTTTGACCGATAAGTATGTGGCAGGCGCGCCGCTAAAGCCTTGAGAGTCCCACGTATCAGTCATTGTTGAGACCAGCCGTCAATATTAATCTAGATAATATCAGATATCATATTGCATTGAAATATATTCCCTTGATAATCCAATTTTTTGAAGAGACTATGCATTTTATCGCTTATATTATCATCTTACGTTTTGCCACTCCCCTGATCACTTTGGGAACTTGGGAAGCTATAAAAAAGTAGAATTTAATTATTTTTTCTTGTGAAAAAGGTGTTGATTTATTAAAATCATAACATCACGCCCGTATTCCTCGACAGACGTGCATCTATAGTACTCCAAGGACAGCAGTGATATTCTACTGGTGAGGCCGTCGGACTGAAGAGTCATAAGTCTCGAGTTTGAACCCGAGACACGCACCTCTGATTTTACGGATTCATGTGCGTATTGTATAATTATCACTTGCTTAAAATCGGTGAAGGAAAACATCGCAAGGAAACCAGCATGTCTGAGAGCTATTTCTCAATAGCACGTGAAGCTATTCAGAGGCCCATGGGCAGCAGAAAAACTGACACCAGGTTAGTCACTAACCACCCGAAAAGAAGAAGATTACACCCACTTACATTTTGCTCGTTAGGGTTAAGTTCCATGTAATAGGGAGCGAGCGAGCCTTCAATGGGGCACAATGCCAGACTTTAGGCTGCTACTGAGAAATTTCACATGGAAAAACTCAATGACACTGCCCGTCCCGGGAATCGAATCTAGTTAGTTATACCCAGTGAATGTATGTTTAAAGAGGTAACGGGCGTAACGTCCAATGGAATCCTTCGGTCGGTAAAAAGCATACGGGTACGCACATCCAATGGAAATAAGCCCGGTTGTCTTAAAAACTTCCATCGCCGTACAGAAATTAAATACAAAACGAATAAAAAATTAATGTTGCATTTAATGCTAATACGTATTCCATTTGATTCTAAACATCTGTGACGTCACATTGTTATGTTTCATACAAAACACGTACACATTCCGCGTTTTGACAATTCATATAAGTAACGTTTTTGACTACCCTGTTAAGTAAATAAAGCGGTTACCCGAATATGGTTAATACGGCATACTTTACAGAAGTATCCATATCCAGCCTAATCGACCAATGAAAAGAACCTTACGCCACTCAAAGGAGGTAAACCGGTTAAAACCCGTAATTTAACGTAGTGTCATACCTAATTGAATAATTTCCTTATTACTCGAAATAAAACGAGGAAACATGGATCCAGTTATTTTTATCTGATAACAACGTGTGCAGTGTGACACATTAATTTTGTAACACACTATAACAGTTATTTATTTCCGGAAAAAGTCTATGAACTATGGAATATTTTGTTATTTTATTTAGTAAGTATATCTATGTAGGATATTTAGAAGACCTTTGTTTTAGTTAAGACTGTCTACAGGAAGCCGCCATCTTTGTCTAGTTACACGGGTATCTAGGAGTTATGGCTTTAGCTAGGAAAAGAATGGCCGTGAATATAGATACAAATGCTAAATTTATACTATAATATTATAAAACTGAAGAGTTTGTTTGAACGCGCTAATCTCTGGAACTACTGGTCCGAATTGAAAAAGGCTATATAAGCTATGTAACATCACGCTACGACCAATAGGAGCCGAACAGCGGTTGCTAGTTAAGAATACAAAGAAATAGCTGAAATTGGTAAAGAAAATAAAGAAAATGGATGACAGAGAAGTTACCTAACTTTTTGTATTTAGAATAGTGTCATATTTACATTGACATCATACAACTACACAAGTACATGTTATTTCTGAGTATTTTTTTAAGTATAAGTATCAAACTGGATAAATGGAAGGTAAATAATCGTAATAATGATGACGATTCATCGTTAAAACATCAAAAAAATGTCGGTTCGCGATTCATGGTATCTGTATGATTTCTTATAGGTGTACAGTCGCCAACACATCAAGTTTCAACAAACTGTCAAATTTTCTCAATCGATTTTGAACTTAACAAACAACGTTTTAAGGTTCAAAATTATTTGGAAAATTTTGATAGTTTCATCTTTTTAGAGCCCCAAATGAATCATAATTCCGTTTAAGAAGAAATTCATTGGAGCTCGATTTATTAGAAAAAATATATTGATTGGTGAATCAACGCCAATGGCCTGTCAAGTACTATCAAGTTTGGTTTATCAATATTATTTGAAAGATACTTACAAGTTAGATCTATAATCGCTTTTACCCACTTGACTTGTTTAGCCATTTGCAACTCGACAAAATATAAAAATGACAAAAATATTATAATCAAATCAAAATAGGTTTGAATTTATCATTACTTTTATTTGCTGCTATATAGTAATAAATGCATGATTTATCAATAATATTATATTGATAATTCAAATCATTCATGAATGTGCTAACTTTTGTGGTACCTATTATGGAAATTGAGGTGCTAATTTTATTGTGTCTGGTCTCCAATAATTTGTTCATCCAATACATTTATTGTGATAGAACTAGTCCTATAAAAAGTTTGTTTAGGGAAAGAGTAGATGGACAGGAGCGTCATCCATTGAGTATTGCAAAACATGGTGCATATTTCTTTCAAACCTCTGTTTCAAGAAGCCAGTCTCAAACACAAACTCAAAGCATTTATTTCAAATAAACCAATTACAGGCGCTTTTGAATTTTCAAGGGGTCGGTCAGTCAGAATGATGAAGCTAGTTGCCCATTACAAAGCAGTAGGTACCTATGGAGAAGAACGGGCAAGAAGACTAATTGGGTATTTGAAAGGGTAGTCAGTAAAGTTACTTTTTTTGAACTGTCAAAACGCGGAATTTGTATGAAATATAACAATGTGACCTCACAGATTTTTAGAATCAAATAGAATACTTATTAACATTAAATGAAATTTTACAATTATATCGTCGCATAATATTTAATTTCTGTACGGTGATGGAAGTTTTTAAGACGAGCGGTCTTTTTTTCTATGTGATTTCAAATTTTATTTTTGACCGTTTCAAATAGTCAATTTCTTTAATTTTTCCTCTAGAAGGTACGTGGTTTTCTTGAAGTCCTTTAAATCAGAAAAACCCTCAAAGAAATCATAATCCACTGACGTCATAGTCATCATCATCTGCCTAGCCTTTTCCCAACCATGTTGGGGTCGGTTTCCAGTCTAACCGGATAACCACCGACGTCATAGTGACGTGGCATTAAATCTGTAGGCTACGCTACTACTGACTTAGTAATCTTGCATAGCATGGTGCATACCGCAGAATATGACGTCAAATGTACCTCAAGACTTCCGGTTCTCTTTCTACCTACGGGTTTATTTACGAAATCAGCACTTTGACCTTGACTTGACTTCTGAACGATGAAAGGACATGCTAAGGGTCTCCCTATATATATCGACGTGGAATCGGCTCAAGCCGAGTACGCACTCCACCACACTACTCGACCTTAGAGCATAGGTTAACTAGCACACGGTGCAAACCTGCCCCGCATGGGCGGAGCACCGCCGTGTCCTCGTAGAGGCGATCGGCGGCGGCGACCTCTCGCGCCCGGCCCTGGTGCAAGCCATGGTCCGGGGCGAGAGGGAATGGGAGGCAGTCACCTCCTTCTGCGAAAAAGTCATGCTCGCGAAGGAGGTGGCGGGATGGGAGAGAGAAAGGTCCTCCCGTCCCAGCCGCCGCAGGAGACGCCCCGGGCGTCGGGAGCCACGTGACGACTCCCGGCCACCGTAGGCGCGGGCCTGCGGACGGTGAGTAATGGGTCCGATCAGCACCAGACCCGTGCCGTACGGCGCGTATATGTTCCACGCGCGCCCCAAAGAGATGTCAGCATATGAAGGGGCCCCTCAGGGCCAAGCCTGCCGGGTAAGCGGGATTGTCCGAAAGGGTTACCGCTACCCCGGAACATAAAGGGCTACGGAAGGAACATGGATGGGTTTTAGTCAGTAAGAGTCTGACACTCCCTTCCGCTCCACCCAGAGCGGGAGCAGTCATTGGATGATTTCCCAGCCTTAAAAAAAAAAAAAAGAGCATAGGTTAAATGCTCTAAGTACTCGACTTATCGCCGATCAGCTGTTGCGACGGATGTTGACAACGGCTTGTTATGCCGTCGGCCGGCGTCGCGACGCGTCGTGACGCGTTGTCCGAGCCGAGCCGATGCGAATGGTATTAGTAACTCCCTTATTACGTAGACATAAAGGCTTTTTAGACCAGTGTTAGCCGATTCCGCGTCGATAAATGTGGGGATACCCTTAATCATCATGCGACGGGCAGATTGCTGATTGAAGATGAGATGAATGAAGTCAATAATAAGGTTATTATTTATTCAGACTAACGATACTACTCAATCACACATCTTAAATACAACCTAAAACTAAAAAATATATCTATTATTATATACTAGTGTAAAAAGTGGAAGAGCTCATAGGGCGTTAAAAAATTCATCCCCATCGCTGTCAGTGGAAAATGTGCCCAAAAGGCTGGCAGCGTTACCACGTTGGATGGCAATGCTGATTCTTTGGCCTAAAAATTGACCAGCCCTCTGGTCACGTGTAGAGTCGACCAACCGGTGGGCGATATCCCGAAATACTCGATGAGACCACGGACCCCACTACTAAGGTTGATGGTGATTTTTGGTTTACGCACAACTCCGCCTTATCAATCTCAATACCGAGTGTCATTCAGACAATCTGATATCCTATCAGCCATAACACACATATGATGGGAAAGTCTAAAATGAATGAAACTGACGCAAGTTGTCAAAAAGCTGTATGTCGATAGCATTGAAAGGGATTGTAGAAATACGCAATGTTTCAAAAAATCAGCTGTTCCTTACATTTTGACGAGTTATACGAACATAAATGTAGGGAACAGCTGATATTTTTTTCGCGATTTCAGGTTTTGTCCCATAGTAAAAGTTGTGCATAATGATGAGTACAATGACATCTTAAGAGGTTTCTGGTGTTTTACAAATAACCCTGTATATTCACAAAAAAAATATGTATTTAAGTAGTTTTTCAGCCATCTCGTTACCATAACACAAGCATTAAGTTGCTTAGCTTGGGACTATATGGCGTTTGTTATAGTTAATTTAGACAATCCTTCGTAAGGTTATTGACTAACCTGCTGTCAGAGTTTTTATACTGCCCATGGGCCTCTGACTTAGCTTTAAATGCCATGGAGAAATATCTCTCAGACATGCCGATTTCCTAACAATATTTTTCTTCACCGATTTTTAAGCAAGTGATAATATTATACAATGGGCACATGAATTTGTAAAATCAGAGGTGCGTGCTTTGGGTTCGAACTTGAGACCTATGACTTAGCAGTCCGACGGTCAAACCTCTAGGCTATCTACGCTGCAAAGTCTTCCACTCCAGAACAAAATTAAAAAGACAGAAATGGCAGCAGTTTCACCATGTTGTTAAAGAGGTTATTGTGTCTCATCGTACAAAAAGGTGGGAACTTATAATGCGTGACCACAAACTAAATGACTCAAACCAAAGATGGAGTCTATCCTCTGACTGCACAGTCTATGACGTCTATAATAATAGAACAATTTTCTTCCCGTTTCTAGCGTAGGTAAACAATAATTCTCATTCTCAAATGTTACATAACTCTGACGTTGTTTAAGGGAATTCCGTGACGAATACACAATAATGAGTCTACTGCTACATTTGTATCTCTCTAGTATTTAATTGTTCTGTGTTCTTTCGTTTTTCATTTGTTTGCTTACGGGTATCTATTTCAATTTCGTGTACGTGAATGCTGCCTATTAATAAGATTTTAAATCCAAAGCCAACTATTGAGGGATTGCCATTGTTATCAACATGGACCTTTTCATAGACTACTAATGAATGGTGTTAACCATAATGACAACGTTTGAAAAACGAATAGGATATATTATTTTATAATATATCCACCGATCCACCGAACCTGCCAGTAAGATACGATTAGGAACTCTTTTCACGAATTCTTTTCTGCCAGTTATTTTTTTTTATTTTACCTCATAGTGATCAGCTAAATTTTGCACCAGTGATATTTATTGTTGCTTGAATAAGGTTGTTATCGGATATAAAATAACTGTACATATTTGAGAGGTGTCAGGAACGCTCTATTAGGGGTTGTTGTAAATTCGTCACAAAGTAAATTCGTCACAAAAAAAAAAATGTGCAAATTCGTCACAATTCCCAATATATTAATTTTGTTTATTGTAAATTCGTCACATCGTTATAATTCGTACCGATAGCAAAAAATAATTAAACAAGAAGTAGAATGAAAATGTTGTATAATTTTTCATAATCACAGCACGTTTACTAATTTACCTTACATCTACATAAAAATCACAGTTTTCAAGTGAATGATTTAAACAATAAATTTTGGTTGCAATCGCTACTTTAAGAATAAAATTTTTGAAAAGAGGGTTTGTCACGAATTTACACATATTTTTAATACGTGTGGCGAATTTACTTTCAATGTATGGATTTTTCAAAATATGACGAATTTACTTAGTGACGAATGTACAACAACCCTCTATTAGAAGGCGTGCAAGAAAGACGTCGTATTTTTAAACTGGAGAAAAAATCGGGGGAATTTTTACAGCCGTTTTATCAAAATCTGCCTTCTTTTAGATGTGTCAGACCTTCATACTTCTAAGTGCAACAATTAATCAACAATCAATCATGTCTTGCTTTACATTGCTTAGACAGGTTTTTCCTCAACCCAAGATAAATAGGTATAATATACATTTTTATATACCTATAAACGTTTGCTCTAATAACCTTAGAAAAAAACATGGCAGCCGCGTATAATTTCCATCGAGAATCTAGACTATAGACTAAGTAGAAATTATAGAGAATTAATCATATAGGCACTGTAGTTGTTGGAACTTTTAAACCAAACTTTTCCGTGCTACTAGGAAGTGGGATATTTCCGTTTCTTTGGTATTAAAGTCATAATGATGTGCGAAATTAAACAGGTGTACTGCACCTTACGGTAATTCTAGGTACAGTGAATGGAGGGCTGCCCTTGAGATTGTATTATCGGTAATTTTATCGTTGAATGCACTTCCGCTTCGTTGGAAAGTTCATAGATTTCTGCCGCTGAAAATTCGCGGAGATTGCATAATTTAGACTTTTCTTCAATAAAATAGATAATAATAATAATAATAAATTTATTGAAATAATAATAAGTTCACAGAAAAAATAAAAATTGTATGTATCGATCAGTAGTAGGTATGTATAAATCTAGGTCTAATTAAATAGAATTATAGAAATCTGGATATAAACTATGGTATGACAAATATGAGATACAGTCAAAAATAGAGCTACAAATGTAATGTAGTGCGTTGCCTGATCTAGGTTTATTTAAACCTGTGTTTCAGGCCATCAAAGATAGTCTTAGTCTCATAGATCCTTTCCTATAAAGGCTCGGAGAGATGCGACGCTAGACACTAATATATTAATTTCTATACAAACTTCATAGAAATTGCCACTACCAGGAGCGCGTCACACCATTGCGTCGGATCTGACTGTGAGAGCCATAATATGCAGATAATACAACAGAAATTTTAAAATTTCGTTACAAATTACACAATTTTTGACAAAAATTTACAACTGCACAAAAACACCTTAGTATAAATCGAGCAGCACGTTGTCCATG